>BSBM01000856.1:0-1423750 GCA_027924585.1 Larix kaempferi | reverse complement strand
CAAGTTCTTCCACAAATATGTTAACATGAGGGAAAACATTTAAACTCTCTCCTAATGTATGAATTAAATTGGAGACGTCACAATCATTCTCAGGTTAAGGGGATATATCACTCAGTGGTACCTCTTCCCCTTAAACATAATATGTGGTCCAAAATGGATCATTACATACATTTCACATACAACTATGAATCCCAAACCAATGAATTCTATAAACCAAACTTGCCTAACTTGATCAACATTCATACCTTGGGCCTAATCATTGATACACATAGTAGAATCCATCATAGTGCTATATCCTTGTTATCCTTCAATAGGTCCAAACTAAAAATCCATCATTATGAACTCCGACCCCTTTTCCATCACCATGAACTCCAACACATAGTAGACTCCATCACTATAAACTCCAACACGTAGTAGAATCCATCATAGTGCTCTATCCCTGTTAGCCTTCAATAGTTCCAAACTCAAAATCCATCACTATGAACTCCAACCCCTTTTACATCCCCATGAACTCCAACACATAGTAGACTCTATAATTATGAACTCCAATCCCTTTCCCATCACTATGAACTCCAACACGTAGTATAATCCATCATAGTGCTCTATCCTTGTTAGCCTTCAATAGGTCCAAACTCAAAATCCATCACTATGAACTCCAACCCCTTTTCCATCACCATGAACTCCAACACATAGTAGACTCCATCACTATGAACTCCAACCCCTTTTCCATCACTATGAACTTCAACACATAATAGAATCCATCATAGTTCTCTATCCTTGTTAGCCTTTAGTAGGTCCAAACTCAAAATCCATCACTATGAACTCCAACGCCTTTTCCATCACCATGAACTCCAACACATCATAAACTCCATCAGTATGAAATCCAACTCCTTTTCCATCACTATGAACTCCAACACATAGTAGAACCCATCATAGTGCTCTATCCTTGTTATCCTTCAATAGGTCCAAACTCAAAATCCATCACTATGAACTCCAACCCCTTTTCCATCACCATGAACTCCAACAGATAGTAGAGTCCATCACTATGAACACCAACCCCTTTTCCATCACTCTGAACTCCAAAATATAGTAGAATCCATCATAGTGTTCTACCATTGTTATCCTTCAACAAGTCCAAAATCAAAATCCATCACTATGAACTCCAACCCCTTTTCCATCACCATCAACTGCAACACATAATAGAATCCATCACTATGAACGCCAACCGCTTTTCCATCACTATGAACTTGAACACATATTAGAATCCATCATAGTTCTCTATCCTTGTTATCCTTCAAGAGGTCCAAACTCAAAATCCATCACTATGAACTCCAACCCCTTTTCCATCACCATGAACTGCAACACATAGTAGAATCCATCACTATGGATTCCAACCCCTTTTCCATCACCATGAACTTCAACACATAATAGAATTCATCACTATGGATTCCAACCCCTTTTCCATCACTATGAACTCAAACACATAGTAGAATCCATCATAGTGCTTTATCCTTGTTAGCCTTCAATAGGTCCAAACTCAAATTCCATCACTATTTGTGATATAATAATGTAATTTATACTAACAAACCCCATCCACTATAATAACTATATAATGAAAAGGGGAAGCTTGAAATGAACTACACCAACCATTTTGGATCAACAACTTGATATTTACCTCAATGGAGAAACCATCAAGAGCCAGGAGTTTAGCTTTTCGGAAGGATTCGATGACCAATTGCAACTCCTTTGATGATACTTATTTCATACAAAGTAGATTTTAAAAAGTCTTCTTGTTTTTAGAATGTCTTCTTGCATACAAAGTAGATATTATAATATCACTCGCGTAAGCATTCAAGGGATAATAAGGAATGATACTCACCATCTTGTTGCAAATGTTATTTATTCTGGCAGGGACAATAAACTTGTTTTCTAAAAAAAAAATATTGGAGATGGGAAACAAACAGAATAGAACAAAAAAATCTAGACTGAAGGATCTATCACCTAAAAATATCTATGATCTAAGATAAAAAGCAAGTTTGGGCATGGAAATACATAGACATGCAACTGCCACTACATTAGATACTAGCACAATGAACAACACAATGACTTCTAGTTCAGGTCCACAAGTGAAGTGGATGCGCCAAATGGATCCCATTCAAATTCCATCAGCAAGTCATCCTCCAACCAATATTCCATCACCAACCAATGATAAAGTGCTTCAAGACATTCAAATATTTGCAGAAGCTAAGTATGCAGAACTGGATGTGCATCGAGTTGTGGATTCCCAATCTCCCCAAGAAGACCACACACATGCCAAACACACTCCCAATCAAGAACAACATGTGAATGAAGTGGCACAACAAAGCTGTGGTGGGACTCATGCTTCCCCTACAACTACTTTACCTCGATTGTCTAGTACACGATGAAGAAGAACACCTAGATGTATTCATGTGGATGAAAGTTCCCTAATAGGTCTTGAAGGAAAGTTACTTCAATGAACTATTGATTGGCAATGCAACAAAATTGTCAAAGAATTTTTTGAATCGAATCTAAGAGTGATGTATCAAAATGTCAATTATTTTTGGCTTTTCTAAAATAACATTATTTAGCCACTGTTAGGAAAATTTTAGGCATAAATTTAGTTAGAAGTTCAGAGGATAATAGTCATTTTGTTAGAAATCTCCAAGCTGCATTTAATTTAATTGGAAATATGTCTCGTACAAAAGATATTAACACGACCTGTCGTGTACTATCTGAATCGATTGTATGCAAAAGAAAAAGGAGTATTCACCTTATATCACACACATCTCACCTCTTTAAAGTAAATAGAAATACACTCCATAAGTATTATGCTATTAGAGAAAGACTAGAAACTTCAGGACAAAAATATTGTTGGGCATTCATTTGTAGGTTACCTCGTTCAAACATGAAGCTAATTGCTACAGCTAAAGACCTAGTGCACAAGTTATGGCATGATAACACTAGACCTTCATCCAATCAAAAATAGTTTTGAAGTTCAGAAAAGGTACTAATGATCGTGAACCCTACATCAAACACTTCCTTGACATGACACAAATGGAACTCTACAAGAGATTCGGCACTGAACACACACAACTGAACTTGGGCCAGTAGTCATTTGAAAAATGCAAGCCCTGGTATGTTAGAATTTGCACTGACTGCAACACATGTTGTTGCAAATACCATGTAGAGTTTGAATATTATTATGAGACATATAAACATATATTTCGTGATTTGCATACTAACACTGTGCAGGAATGCTCTCCCGTACGACCATCAAATGCATCAAGATATTTTATCCACAACATAATGTGTCCAAGGGATGAAGGTGAAAAATATTATGCAAAGTCATGTATTTATGGGACATGTTCTAGGTGCAGTGGATTTGCATTCTTGGGACGTTGCACCCCTGTAAGTGAGGAGCATGAATTTGGGAACATGACCATAGAAATGCAGAGCTTCAAATATGTAACGTATCAAATAGACAGCATGAAAGAGGGAAAAAATATTGCATTGGTCAAGTCACGGGTACGTGATGATTACATAGTTTCAAAATGTGCATTCAATTTATACATACATATATTTCAAAGGTCACATTGTACTATTGCCCTTGTTTTCATGGAACCATGTACAAATATGCGATTTCATGGACGATTTTTACAAAAGAACCAAACAGTATGTTCAACATGTGCATGTGGTGCGGTGGTAGGATGAGTAATATAGAAGATGAAGGGATAGCTTCCCCATTGGAACCATATTGTCATTTGTGTATTTTTCTGAGAACTACACTCTCCAGCCACAGAATGAGATTCAAATTCAATACGACCATTCGTACCAACTTTGTATAATGGTTCATATCACATAAAGGCATGTGCCAGAGAGTAGCAATGACCAGAGGGAAATATTGAAGGAGACAAACTTATACATCAGTGACGACATGTTCCATGACTTGCATTATGTACAACATTGATTTCATATTTTCTATGATCAACTTAAGGGAAGAGATATACAAATTGATCAACATTGGATATGGTCAGATGGTTGTGCATGCCAGTTCAAAAATGCACATGTATTCCAGTGGTTGAGTATTTTGCACAAAAATTATGGTGTGGCGCATATATGGAACTATTTTGAGACCAAGAATAGGAAGGACAAGCATGATGGGGATGGAGCATGTATTAAAACCACGTTACGAAGGGAGTATATGAGGTGCATGATGAAACCTCATATCCAAGATGCAGAATCTATAGTTCAATGGTGATCTGCAAAAATGTCAGGTCAATCCTCCGAGCAGTAGAAATCGATAGGTATAGGACATGTGGTGAGAATTTTATGGCAAGTGGTTGATATAGATCGATCGTGATCTTGTAGTTTCAATATTGTACAAGGGACTCATGGGTTTCATTCGGTTCGAAGTTCAAACAACCCCTTAATTGAAATATGGACGCGGAAACTTGCTTGCTTTTGTGGGCCTTGTAGCAGCGGTGAGTGGGGTGAGCGTGAATCAATGGACTGGGTTTATGATTGGGATCATGTATCACTTGCAATAGACCCTTGTGCAGTTGTTGAAATAATATAGTTATAGGAAGGTCGATCCTCTATTTCGAACGACTATGATCATATATATGATCTTGTACAACCAGGTAGATATTTCTGCAACCATATCTCAGTATCCTTCTTCTTTTTTATTTAACCATGTTATCAAACCCTTACATGTTTGAATTTGACCATGAAATGCATTTTGGTAGTACACATCTATGCAGTTGTCACCCCGAAAGCCAATTAATGGTGCACATATTATTGGTTGGCACAATGAATCCAAGGGAAGCAAACCCTCCTCACATCATCCAGTGATAATGAGGGCATTTCCTTTCCTACCGGCTTGATGGTTGTTCAGGGTGAATATATTACAGTAGATGGAAAGTGACCAATGACTGATGGGTATGTATACATGGATTACAAACCAGGTTCACTAGTGTATCACTACATGCACTTGATCGTTGGTATAGACATCCATGCATGTCTAATGTTTTTTTTAGACTGAAACATAGGGTAGTTTTAATTGATAGCCGGTGAAATAGCCACCGGGTGCTTGGTTACATAACTATCGCTATTTGGAATTACAAAATTCTTGGGCTTGAGATGCCCATAGACTCCATGATTATGTAGCAAAATTACAGCGTTCAAGCTTGTGATACAAAAGTAAATACTTGGATTAACAAAGAGAGCGTGGGATAGGTCTGAGTAGAGATTAAGCGATGTTGAGCTTCTCCAGAATCTTTTGGACAGCAGCTTCCAGTGCAGTAATTCGACTCCCATAGTTTCCTGAGGTGTTGGCCAGGTCCTTGAAGTGGGTGTAGACCACCTCTTCAAAGTATTTAACTTCTCCCCGAGAGTCTTTAAGTTCCTCTTTAATGTTCTGCAGATCTTTGTTGAACCTTCTCCATTTTTGCAGATCTTCCGCATGGTTGGATTGCTGGCGCCCTTCATGCTCCTCTGATTTTGCTTTGAGGAGGTCGATTGATTGTTGCAGCTCATCCAACCTTTCTTCCACCGATTTGCCTCCAGAAGTTGATCCCACCGATGCCATTTTGATCTTCTCAGTCGTATCCTGGACTTCTTGCTTCTTATTCTAGCATTAGCGCAATGGAGTGATCGGTTTCCAGTCGATCTGATTAAGTAGGCGGAGTGGCGACCTGAGGAGTCACGAGATAATGTGACAACGTCCGGAGGATACAGACTGTTTTGGAGATCTTGCTCGATGGCAATCTTGACCATAGAGCTAAACTGATCCTCGAATAACACGGCTATCCAGCAAATATTCGTTGTCAGGATCGTTTTTGTCTTAGGGGAGATTGCAAATTGATTCTCTGTCATTTACCGATAAAATACTCCTGCCCAGGAGCATGGCCTTGTTCGCCTCAGTGTCAGCTTGTCCGTTTTGATCACGGAGTACATGATAAAATTTGATTTTATTGAACTTGGACGCAATCATAAAGATTCTTCGCAGGACCCTAGAGAGATTGAGCTTTGGAGGAGGCTTGTTCAGAATCATGGCTTGAATAATGATCCATGAGTCTCCGAAGACTGTGATCTCAGAGATATGGTTCTCCAAGGCTTGCTTTAGCCCTTGCCAGAGGGCCAGCGCTTCTGCATTGTTGTTAGTGTCCATCCCTAAGCCCCATGCAAAGGAAGTGAGTATTTCATTATCTTTGTTGAGGAGGATTCCCCCCGCTCCAGCTTTTCCAGGGTTACCCTTGGAAGCCCCATCAAAGAAGAGGCAATACTCCTTTAGAGCAGTTCTCCAACTTTTGAAATCAGGATCGCACATCCGAATTTCCCAGTTTTCGTAAGGTAAAATTGAAATTGCTTCAGGGGCATCTTTTAGTTTGAATTTATCCAACCATCTTGCCTCAAAAGGACTGAGGTTTCTTGTGTTGGAGATATTTCTGGAGTCCGCCGCTTCCCCCAACAAGGCCACGCAGTTGGAAACTACCTGGGAGCTGGATCTTGCTTCATCTCTAAAGATGCGATTGTTGCGTTCCAGCCAGATTTTCCAGCAGGTTATTTTTGGGATCCACATCCAGATAGTTTTGAGACGGTTTTTCTTATGAAGTTCGAATGGGGAGTTTTTAATCCAGTTGGAGAAGAGATCAGAGAAGCTTCCATAGCTGTCAGGATTCCCATGGCTTGGGAAGAGAACCTGCTTCCAGACCTCTTTTGAGAAGGAGCACGTTAGAAGCAAATGTGTCATTGTTTCTTCATCTGTGAGGCACAGGGGACATCTTGAAGGCCCTTCCATTCCACGTCTCTTTAGCGTGTCTCCCATTAAGATGCTGTTATGTGCTACCGTCCAGCAAAAAAAGTCTATTTTTGGAATGCTGGGAAATTTCCAGATGAAGTTCCACTTTGCTGGGTTGGTGGGGGCTTGATGCACATTTTGGAGAGTTTTGTACCCTTCTGCAGCTGTATAGTGACCAGATCCATGACCCCATCCTCTTTTATCATTGGCGGTCTCTGAAAGGGGGGCTTTACCATGAAGAAGATGTAACAGGACCTCGGCTTCCCCTAATAGATTCTCAGGGACCTCGCCAAGATTCCAATCAGTCCAACTTCTTTTTCCTCCTTCCTCCCAGATGGAGATGTCCCAGAGTGTTTCTTTGTTTCTGTGATGCATCCAGACTTTCAGATTTTCAATTTCATTAGCATTTCCGAGGGGCTGGTCTCCCATAATAGAGTCCTCCCAGATGTTTATTTTTTTCCCGTTGCCAGGAATCTAGTAAAGGAGGCTTGTGAAATGCTCAAGGACCTTTTTGCAGAGATTAAAGATTTGGGATCCTTTCTTTCTATGAGGTGGCTTGTCAAGGCACTTTAATCTTGAGCCTGGGAAGTATTTTTTTCTTATGACTTTTTTGCTCCAAGTTTCTCGGCCTGAGACTAGATTCCAAAGTATTTTTGCTCCCATGGCCATATTCTGTCTAGCCATACTTCTGAATTGCAGACCTCCTTCCTTGTAGGGCTTTTGAATTTTATCCCATCCTACCAGATGGAGTCTGTGATTGTTTCCTTTTCCTCCTTCCCAGAGGAATTTCCTAATTAGTTTTTCCATTTTCCCGATAATCAAGGCAGGGGCGAGGAGGATGGAGTTTTGATAGATCGGAATGCTCATCAAGACTGATTTAATTAGGACAGTTTTTCCTGCCTGGTTTAGCCAATTTGATCCCTAGTTTTGAATCCGATTTTTAAGTTTATCCAGGATTGGATTCCATTGGTTTGTTTTTGGATTGCCTTTAGCAATTGGGACCCCCAGATAGTTGATGGATTCCCATTCGTGAACTACTTCCATTCCTAAGATTCTAGCTATTTCTCCCAGCTCTCTTGTATTGCAGTTCCAGCCAAAAATCTTGCTTTTTTGGAAGTTGATCTTGCTGCCAGAGACATTTCTGTAGATATCCAGCTCATGTTTGAATCTTCTTGCAACATGGATACTAGCTGCGCCCAGAAGAAGTGTGTCATCAGCGAACTGTGCATGGTTGATCTTATTCACATTAGCTGCCATAAGGAGACCAGGGAGGACATTCATTTGCTGGGCTTTTATCAGTTGGAAGCTTAGGACCGAGGCTTGGATTGCGTATAGCAACGGGGAGAGCGGGCAGCCTTGTCTAAGGCCCCGAGAGGCTTGAAAGAAGTCAGTGGGTCGTCCATTAACCAGAGGAGCAATCCAAGGTGAACTTATACATCCTTGGATCCAATTTGCAAAAGGGTTTGAGAACCCGAGTTTCTTCATGACCAGCAACAGGAAATCATGGCTAACTCTGTCAAAGGCATTTGCTAAATCAAGTTTAATCACCATGCCTCCTTCTCTGGATTGGTGGCTGGAATGAATTGCTTCTTGGACTAGCAGAATATTGTCTTGAATCTGTCGTCCTTTTATGAACCCTCCTTGATTTTCGGGGATTATTCGTGGCAGTACTTTTTTGAGTCTATTTGCTATGATTTTGGTTACAATTTTGTAGCTCAGATTGCAAAGGGAGATAGGTCTAAATCTGGAGAAGTGAGTGGCACCTTTTTCTTTTGGAATCAGAGTAAGAAAGGCAGAATTTGTGCTTCCCCCCAATTTATTGGTCTTTTGCGTATGCCTCACCATTCTAAGAAGGTCCAGCTTTATCAGGTCCCAGCAATTGGTATAGAATCTTGTAGTAAAGCCATCCGGGCCCGGGGCACTATCAGGCTTCATTCGGAATAGGGCTAATTTTAGTTCCTTCATGGAAATGGGGGCAGTGAGAAAGATGTTATCAGAATTTTGGACCAGAATAGGGATGGTATCAAAGGGGTGCTCAAGGGGATTCAGTGGGTCTTCAATTGGAGCTGAGAATAGGTCTTTGAAGGTGTTGAAGGCGGCTTTTTTGATGTCCTTGAAATTATTGATCAAGGAGCCTTGATAGTTGATCTCGGTGACTGCCTTGAAGTTCTTTTTGGCCTCCGCTTGTTTATGGAAGTAGGAGGTGTTTTTGTCTCCACTTTCGAGCCACAAGCTCCTTGATTTTTGTCGCCAATATTCTTCTTCTACCCTACAAGCATGGAAGTAATGCTTTTGGAGTTCCGTTTCTATAGCTTGGGTCTGAGGAGTGGGGGTGATTGTTTCCAGGGAGAGTTGATGGTCTTCCAGGGTTTTTTGGGATCCAATTCTGCCAGTTGTAGGAGAGGTGATTCGCTTAGCCCAGGATTTAAGATCCGATTTCAGCCTTTTAAGTTTCTGTTCCCAAGAGAAGGAGGGAGATCTAGGGATAGGGACTGACCAAGAGTTAGAGACGACTTGGTGAAAGTCCTCTTGTAGAATCCAGATAGGGCTGAAGCGGAAGGGGAGAGGGCCCAAATTAGTTTCAGAGGAGAGATCCAGAAGGATGGGTTTGTGATCCGATATACAGTTAGGGAGGATTTTGGAGGTTGCTAAGAGTCCTAGCAGGAGGAAGTCGGAATGAATTAGGAATCTGTCAAGCCTAGCCGCTATGTGACCCGGGCCCAGCCTTTTGTTAGTCTAGGTGAATTTCCCTACCGACGGTTTGATATCAATGAGGTCCCATCCCAGGATAAGGTCCTCCACCCATTCTCTGGATTGGTCTCTTATAGGGGAGCCTCCTTTCTTTTCATCAGCAGACATAGCAACATTGAGATCTCCTGCTAGGATAATGTTGTTTGGGGAGTGCAATGAGAGAAAGGTTTCCAGCGAATCCCAATATTGAACTTTGTCAGAGGCCAGATTTGGTACATAGAGATTGAACAGACTTACTTGTATTCCGGAGTCAATATGTTGAAGTTTGGTGTAGATCCAATGCGTGCTGCAGTGATATGTAATGAGGTTGAATTTGGATTCGTCCCAGAACGTGGCAATTCCTCCCGAGGCTCCTCTAGAACTGATGGCTTTCCCCGGTCCTTTTTTCCAGAAATTGAATGCAGCTTGATGGAGGTTTAATTCCTCCAATTTCGTCTCCTGAACTAAGAGGATGTCAGGCTTATTGATTTTTATGATGTCCTTCAGAGCTTCTTATTTGGATTTGGCGCCTAGGCCTCTACAGTTCCAGGTGGCGTACCGCATTTAAACTCTCTTTGGGGTGGGGGCCCTTTTACGGCCCTTGCCTCTGGTAATCATTGAAACAATGGTTTGTTGGGCTCCTTTATTTATATCTTGAATGGTTTTTTCTTCCCTGTGTTTTTTCTTTGATTTGCGACCTAGGGCTTTGGCAGGCTGATTGGGGGTAGCATGTGAGCTGCTGGTGTCTGAAGCTTCTTCATCTGTGCATCCCCCTGATTCAGAATCCAGATTGGTAGGCTCATGATCCAGATCTTTAGGAGTCTTAGGATCATATGAGATTCTCGAGGGTTCTGGAGGTTGGTTTTGATCTTGGAATGGTCTTCCCTCGTTCTCTTCCTGGGGGATTTCTCCAGCTTCTAGATTTTCTTCCTGGTTAGTATTTGTCTTTTCCTCCAACCCAATTATTTCTATATCTGAGTCCGGAGAGTGATTTACCTTGCTCGATGTTGGAACATTGATCTGATCTGCTGCTTTTTTCCCCGGGACAGTCTCTTTGGCTTTGGAGGGATCTTTTGATATTGGATTTTGTCCTGAGTTCATGGATCTTTTTTCTTGGGTCTTGGCTGCTGATTTTGATTTCTTGACTTGTTGCCAGCCCTCAGTCTCCTCCTGGGGTTGGGATTTTGGGCAGGATCTTTGAAAGTGTCCATGCTCATGACAGAGCCTGCATTTGAAAGGCAGTTGCTCATAATCCAGTTTTTGAAAGTGACTCCAGGAGCCTATGGAGATCTTGAGTGCTTCTGGCAGTCCTGCTTCTAGATCAACCTCCACATAGATTCGGGCACACGAATATTGCCCCTTTGGGTCTGCTTTATCTATGTACCTGCCAAGGCGATTTCCAATTTTTTCCAGTGCATCCGGGTTCCAGCAATGAGCAGGTAGGTTTGGGAGCCTTACCCAGACCGGCACTTCCTTTGGGACGTCAATGCTTGGATCAAAATACGGGGTCCATCTGTTGAGATAGAGTCCTTGGGCCCCCATGAAATAAGGTCCGTTTCTGAAGATTAGATCTCTATCTTCTTTTGAGATGAATTCAAAGATGTAAAATCCTCTTCCTACTGGATAGCACGTTACACTGTGTTTCAGATGGGGCCTCCAATTTCGTTGTATCCAGTCATCTGTGGTTCTTGCCGTTGGCCACAGGCCCATAAATTGACCTACCAGTCCACGAGATGAGAGGGCAAGAGCAGTTTTAATGGCGCTCTCCGCTGGTAGCTCGACTTCAGGGATTTCATCCAGTTTTTTGATGAATTTCGGAATCACGTTTGCTGGAGCTTTCTTACCACACTGGTTTGTGAGCTTTCTGAAAGCCTCTTCCGCGGAGATGGGTGAGGAGGGAGGGGGGGACCCTCCCCCAGGCACAGCCATGGCGGCTGCAAGCGCAGTAACCCTAGTCTCAAAGCGATCTTTCGTGCGCCTCTCTCAAGCCGCCTAAGAAGTAATTGTTCCATGTCTAATGTTATCAATGTTATATTTTTTATTTCATGTTATGTTATATAGTTCATTTTATGTTATATAGATCTTGTTACCTTAGATTCTTTATTTCATGTTTATGTTATGTTTAAGTTTATATTACCGTACATTGATGTATTCTTGACATCATTATATGATTTAAAGAATTACATGTTTTGAACCATGTTCATTGTCCAATCACCATCGTGCTTCATCAACAAAGTGATACGATTGTTTACTTTTCATATTTTTACACCATAATTTAAAAAGTTGTGTAGGTATTTCTAAAAATTAATTTTAATGATTAGAGTGTTTTTAGGAAGTTCTTTTCAACTAATGCCTCAAAAGTGGGAATCATTACTTTTCACAAGCCCATCATGACCTTTAACTAAACTAGAGATGGAGAAGGGGAAAAAACTTGGAGTTGGAAGGTGCCCCTTCAACATGTATTTGCTTGCTCCTCCTTAAAAAAGTAAACATTATTATTATTATAATAGACATGTAATAAAAGTGATATATATTTTTTTTATTCTTTAAAATTTATTTATTAAAAAAAATTAAAATAAAAATTAGTGTAATAATTCATACAATTTATTAACTACTAAATTAACTCATAATTTCGGTTGAAAAAAATTAACTCATAAATAATTTAGTTAAAATATATAAAACTTGAAATCAGCATACATATATTTTCAAAACTGTGATAAATTAAAAAATAAAAAATAAAAATGGTTAACCTAAACCGAAATTGTGATAAATTAAAAAATAAAAACGGTTAACCTAAACAAAGCATAATGCTCTACTCTTTTGAAGATTATAAAAGAGAAATGTTTGTAATGCTCTATTTTTTTAGTATTTTGAAGATAATAAATATATGAAAAAATGTATTTTATGAGATTATCTATATTGATTAGTTTAAGGAGTGCCACGAGCGGAGCTAGGAACAAAGTGCTAGGATCGAATCATTATATGTACGTATCCCATGCGGAATCCTATCGGTTATACCCCCTATAGTCAGTCGAACATAACCTTGCGGTATAACCTTACAGAGATTATGTATTCCAGATACATGCCTGTATCTTTCCACTAACTAGGATAAAATTATCACATGTTAATTATATGTACGTACGATCTATTTTGTTTAGTTATTACTCCCACAAATATATTATAATCTAAAGTTGGAGGGCTCTTGGGATTATAACAAATTCCACATAAAGTTGGAGTTTGTTCTCCTTTAGCCCCTTATTCCGAATATTGTCGTGCAACAAAAGACGTGAGTTTGAATTGGAGTGCAATAGCGATATCATGACCAGAAATCACAGTTTTGTCAAATGTGGGGAGAAAACTGAAAAACGTTTTAGAAATTTATTTATGTCGAAAAAAAGTAGGCATTGAATTGAGACTATGATTGCAGAGGGACCCAGAAATATCTCTGGAAATTTCATATTTAGGAGATTAAATAAGAGCCTTTAATTCCCCGGAAGCTGTTCGTATTGACTTAAGGCCATGGTAACCCAATTGCCAGACTCCAACATTTCAAAGCCGCCGTGTGAGTTGTACGTGTTGACCCAGAAGTCGGAAATGGTGAAAGTAGTCGGCAAATGCATAGAATAGTCAGAGAAAAAGAAATGCCGTGTTCACCCAAAAATCTTTCATTGTATTGAATTGCGATAGCATCAGAGAAATCGCAGTTTGGTCAAATGTGCGGAGAAAATTCCAACTCTCGTGATTGACATCTCTCATATGAGTTTGCTTTGGAGTGCGATAGCATCAGAGAAATCGCGGAGAAAATTGAAAACCTCCTTCGGAAATTTCCCTATGAAACAACGTCGGATGGCAGAGGGACCCAGAAATATGTCTTGGAAATTTCATATATGAGACTAAATAAGAGCCTCTAATTCCCTCGAAGCTGTTCCTATAATTGCAGAGGGACCCAGAAATATGTCTGGAAATTTCGTATATGAGATTAAATAAGAGCCTTTAATTCGGACCTCCAAGTTGTTCCTATTGACAAGTCGATCGAAACCCAATTGAAAGAACGTCGGATGGCAGAGGGACCCAGAAATATGACACAGAACAAAAAATGGTGAAAGAAGTCGGCAAATGCATAGAAACGACTTGACTGGAATTGGAGTTTAAGAAGTCGGCAAATGTATAGAATACTTTCAGAAAAAGAAATGCCGTGTTCACCCAAACGACTTGACATTGAGTTTGAGTTTATCTTCCTTAAAGAAGGGACTAGAGCCAACTACTTCAACATATTTTATTATTTTAAAGATGTAGATCTCGATCTTAGCCATTAAAACTAGGGTTTTTTGAGATCATCCAATGTAAAATTATATTTTTTTAAAGAAGGGACTAGAGCCAACTGTACTTTTAACATATTTTATTATTTTAAAGATGTAGATCTCAATCCAAGCCATTAAAACTAGGGTTTTTTGAGATCATCCAATGTAAAATTATATTTTATTGTAATCACTTTTGGGCTCTTAATGAGCTTAAGGAGCCCTCCTTATGGTATAAAAGGAGAGGTATTATTCGTATTCCTAGCAAAGAGTCAGAAAATTTCTGGGATTTTTTATTTTATTTTGCTGGGCTTGTACTTGGTGCAGGTTGGAGTATTTTTCTGGGCATGTTTTGTGAAATCAACAGGGAAGAATTCCCTGGTGAGTTATTCACCATACAAGCTGAAATCGGTTTCCCTCTAAAATTGCCGTCAACCTGCAAAGTAAACATTTCAACTTGCTGGGCTTGTACTTTGCAGGTTGACGGCAATTTTAGAGGGAAACCGATTTCAACTTGTATGGTGAATAACTCACCAGGGAATTCTTCCCTGTTGATTTCACAAAACATGCCCAGAAAAATACTCCAACCTGCACCAAGTACAAGCCCAGCAAAATAAAATAAAAAATCCCAGAAATTTTCTGACTCTTTGCTAGGAATACGAATAATACCTCTCCTTTTATACCATAAGGAGGGCTCCTTAAGCTCATTAAGAGCCCAAAAGTGATTACAATAAAATATAATTTTACATTGGATGATCTCAAAAAACCCTAGTTTTAATGGCTAGGATTGAGATCTACATCTTTAAAATAATAAAATATGTTAAAGTACAGTTGGCTCTAGTCCCTTCTTTAAAAAATATAATTTTACATTGGATGATCTCAAAAAACCCTAGTTTTTATGGCTAAGATCGAGATCTACATCTTTAAAATAATAAAATATGTTGAAGTAGTTGGCTCTAGTCCCTTCTTTAAGGAGGATAAACTCAAACTCAATGTCTCTAATCCCTTTGCTTATGTAAATAGAATCCTGTCTTAAATATCTCTCCCTTTACTTATGTAAAAAGAACTCCCACATTATGTATATAAAACTCTTAATTATGTTATTTAAACAATAAATAATTGTAAGTACTTGTTATCATGGCTTGAAATTGTAATTCCATCATAAATATCTCCCTTTGATTATGTACAAATATCTCCCATATTATGTATATAAAATCTCTTAATTACTTTATTCAAACAACTTCATCAATGATTGTAAGTACTTTTATCATGGCTAATTGTACGTATTTTGTTCGGCATGTATGGTTTTGTACAATATGAAACCCATAATTATCTTAAGTTAAGTTAAGCTTAACTTTGAAAATCTTATTAAACTTTATATTTATAAACATGATTTTAAAAAAATGTCAAAACTAATGTTTTAATAAATTATTGTTTATATAATTAAATATATTAGTAATATTTGAGTATGAATATAGATGGAAATAAGATAGGGAGAGAAAAATTGTAAAATAAACATAATTATAATAAAAATATAAAAATATGTATTTTAAAGAATAATATATAAATAAAGTTTAATATATAAATTTAGATTCATAAATTCAATATATATATTCTTTTTAATGTTGATTAAATTTAAAATGTGGATATATTATAATCAAACTAAAATATACAATTTTGGCATTAACATGTGGATATATGATAATCATAATAAAATACACCATTTTGACATTAACCAAGGTATTAAGCATGGTTTACGTAACCGGGCTCCTCCACCGTGAAGATATCTTCGCTGTGAAGATACGTTGTCGGCGAATCGATAGTAACTACCACCTGGCTACTACTTAATCAAGAAAAAGAAAGATACGTAATAAAATAAATAGTAACTACCACCTGGCTACTACTTTATCAAGAAAAAGAGAGATACGTAAGAAAATAAATAGTAACTATCACCTGGCTACTACTTTATCAAGAAAAAGAGAGATACGTAAGAAAATAAATAGTAACTACCACCTGGCTACTACTATTTTTTTTCAGGGGGCAAAGGGGAGAAATTATATTTTTTATTATTTTTAGAAGTCGACCAATTAATACTTGAATCATGTTTTATCAACAATTTTCCTATTGTTTAGGATAATGTCCCCAAATTTCGCATTCTAATATTTTGATTAAAATAATTAAATTTGGCTTATAGTAGCATGCATAATCAATTTAAGTAATGAAAAGGTAATGTAGGACCACAATTTTAAATATTTGATTATCTAATAATTGTTTTATGACTTGGAACTCGTCTAGGTTTCCCAAGGGGGCACATAGAAGGAGGGATAAGGCCATGTGATTTGTCTCACTCAATAAATTTGGAAACAACATCTAAAAGAAGGCAAGGAAACCTAAAAGCAGGAACTTGACAAAAGCAGGAAAAGCAACACAAAGCAGAAAGGAAAAAGTTTCTCGATTTTTGCACTCAAGAAAGAATATATCAATAGTAAAAAAAGCTACAAGAGCCAAATTTATCTAGTGAGGGTGAAATTGATGAGACAAGTGGGTCCAAATGCAAAATCAACTTCCCAAAGAAGCCTCCACTCATCAGTAATTCGAATTTCAAGAAGGAAGACTCTAGAGAAAGAAAGAAATCCACCAGAGGGTTATAAAAGGAGTATGAGAGTCTCCTTAGGAATCTTTTGGCATTTTTACGTTGTGATATTCATGATATTGAAGAGATATGAGATTTTAATAGGCTTAGGTGTTGTTCCACTTTCCAGCATTGGGTGATGTGCCCCTTTGCATTCATTGATCCAATTGAGAGATTGAGAGATCCTTCTGTTGGAGTTGAGTAAGAAGAAATCAAGTCCTTTTCATGGAGATTATTATATCCATTTAAGTTTATTTGCAAGTCTGATCTAAGTTCTAGAATAGTGTGGTCACTGGTCAATTTTTAGGTTGGTGAGGAAGAAACTATAGCAGCAGTATTCTATTGCAATGACTTTTAGCTAGTGAAGAGTAAGAGTTGAAGGTTTGTGCCCCCTATGAGCTATATAAGCTGTCCATGAACCTCCAGTCAAATATATGATGATATTCTCTTTCTCATGGTTCTAATATATTATTAAAAGGTCCTCCTCTTATTCTCAGATACTCTAATTCTACATCTATGTTATAAAATTCCAAGTATAGTGGACATTTTGTTGGTTTGGCTCCAATAGACTCTTGATTGCATCTTTGAAAGTCTATTTATAGCTTTCTGATATTCAATTGAAAGTAGTTAGATTCATATATGATATTTATTGTAGAATTCATGAGCATTAAATGGAATTTGAAGGTATATGTTCTCTATGCTTGCGCAATGGTAGAGAAATTGGACTAGTTTTTTGTTTTAAAGCATTTAACTGTTTCATGTGCTTCCAAAGTATGATATGAATGTTCATACAATAAATCAGAGGTATTTGAGTCTATCCGCACTCATGGAACATAATTTAGGGCTCCTTTTATGCCATTCAAATTGGTTTGAAAATTGTCTCTCTCCCTTGTCCTAGTTTCCAACTTTTCACCTAGTCACTTAATTTTCAGTCTAGCTTTTGTCTGTCAAATCTATTGATTGCATGGCAGTTTGGGATACTCTAGTTAACCTTCTAGTGATTTAGTTACTTCCATCACTGTACCATAAGTAGTGGATTTTTCACAGAATTCCTGGGGCCATTTCCTTGAAGCCTTTGGTTTAGCCAAAGGAGTCTACCCAAGTGTGATGCACTCCTGAATGTGTAGAGTCTCGATGTAAGAATCATAAATTTCAGTCCTAGTTATTTGTTTTGAGTTAGTGTGCCTAATAGGTGTTTGGGTGCATTATAGATGTATTAGAGCATGGTACTTTGCACCTGTGAGAAACAAAGTTCAAAACTCTAAGCTTCAAAGAATAATTTTACAGTTATGAGACTAGCATGATGTAGTGATGTTTATGAATTGGACAATGAGGAAACATCATGCTCTGATGATGATATGATTTATGTTGATGGTGGACTGCAGGTGGCGCATGAGGATGATAACTCCTTGTGTGACACTGTGTGCATAGAGAACAGAAGGACTAATCCACCAAAGTCCAGTATTGTTAATGACAGAGTGTGCTATGGGGAAATACTCTAGGAGTCAATCCTTCTAAGTACCTCAGATAATAAAAAACAATAAGGAAAGAGATCCATGAGGTCTTTCCTTTCTGAGACTTCTAAACTTTCAAATTTGAAAGTGTGTTTCTGAATTAGGATCCTTATTGCAACACATATCAAGGAAGAGTAATTCATATTGTCAACAGTGTGTGTAGAGAAGTGGAGCATATATTGCAACAGAGTTTAGCCTCTCAGTCATCACCAATGCATCACAGTGAAGTAGAGCACAATATCTCACCAGTTGGTTGTGCACTAGTAGAGTTGATGGAAGAGTATTCTACCAAAGATTCAACACCTAAGGAGGAAGACATGATACAAAGGTATGATCACATTTGAGATTATAGTATTCCTTTGTGTCATCATGATGGTGTTGAGTATCGTTGTAATGAGGGATGGATTGTTGGATAGGAGTCTGCATGATTCTCATAATATGGTATATGAGCTCACATGGGATAGAACACCTGGTGTTTTCAAGCAGTGATGGAGTGACATGGAGATATTTTTCCTAGTCACCAAAGAGAGGATGTTGCAAATGTTGTCCATAACTAATGGTGCACATAGATTCATGGAGGATCTTATTGGGATATTTTAGTTGGAGGAGAGACAAGGTGGAAGGAAATGTTGATTTGATGGAGGGACCATTTCTATTGATGCTTCATGAGAACTAGAAAGAGACACATTTGTATGCTTCTCAACTTGATGTTGATCACTTAGACGCACCCGTGGTCCACCTTTTAGTATGGTGAGCAACAATGACATCTACTTGTGCCACTCCATACTTGTCTCATGCACAACAGTATAGGGGAGTTTCACTCAATATTTTTGGATAGAGCATGTGATAACAATGTGATCCATGGGACTAGAGTCCTATTTATAGATGAAGAGATGCATATTTTGTTGGTGAGGCTCATATGTTTACTGATGTGCATTGGGGTTGACAAAATTCCAATATGGTGGATAGATCTTGGCATACCATGGAGTGCTAGATTGTCACAAGTAGTGATGATGATGAATGGTATGCAGCAGAGACCATGAGATCCAAGCATTGATGGATTATTTCAGATGCCATTGATGTTTGGAGGATATCAACACAAGCAATGGGATCCTAGAATTGCTTGGTTTGAGTTTAGTTGTTGGAATTGTAGCAACAATTTAGTGGATAGCATAGGAGGCTGAGCTAGTTCACATTTGCATGAGTATATCTATGCAGGGCAGTGGTTCAGTTTCCTATGTGGGAAACAATTTGAGAGATGGACTCAATATTCTCATTCTTGGTGGTATTGAATTATTCATAAGGCTCCTTATGCTGATATTAGGCAGTGTAGAGGTGGATGTAGCAGACAACTAGCAGCTCTCAGGTTCATTTGGGACCCTGGGATCATTTTTGGATTCAGTTATTTCAGTTGGGTTGATCATATAATAGCATGGGGAATAGTGCAATCTCTTGAAGGGATGGTTAGAATCAGAGTTAGTGTAGCAACAATGGGTTGTTACTGTTTTGAGTTCATTAGTTAGAATTTGGAATTCTAATGTTTGTCAAGTTCAATTGTAGATATTATGCTTGATAAACAATAATCAATAAAGGAGGATGTAAATAAAAAAGGGTTGTGGATTAAGTTGGGGGAAAGAGAATGAGCATTCCACTTCCAAATATTAAATTGCTTGAGGACAAACAATCTTTAGTGGGAGGACTGTAATGTCCCCAAATTTCCCATTCTAATACTTTGATTAAAACCATCAAATTAGGCCTACAGTACCATGCATAATTAATTTAAATCATGAAAAGATAATGTAGGACAACAATTTTAAATATTTGATTATCTAATAATTGTTTTATGAGTTGGAATTGGTCTAGGTGGCCCAAGGGGGTGCATAAAAGGAGGAATAAGGCCATGTGATTTTTCTCACTCAAGAAATTTGGAAACATCATCTAAAAGTAGACAAGGAAACCTAAGATATGGAACTTGGAAAAAGTAGCTAAAAGCAGGAAACACATCACATAGCAAAAAGGTAGAAGTTTCCTGATTTTTGCACTCAAGAAGGAATAGAAACAGTAAAAAAAGATACAGGATCCAAATTTATCCAGTGAGGGAACAATTGCTGAGGCACGTGGGTCCAAATGAAAAATCAACTTGCCAAAGAATCCTCCACTCATCACTTATTCAAATTCCAAGAAGGAAGGCTCCAGAGAAAGGAAGAAAGTCACCAGAGGGTTATAAAAGGAGTATGAGAGTCTCCTTAGGAATATTTTGGAATTTTTACTTTGTGATATTCATTATATTGAAGATATATAATCTTTTTAGAGGCTTGGGTGGTGTGCCCCTTGCCAGCATTGGGTGATGTGCTCATTTGATTCATTGATGCAGGTGAGAGATAGAGAGATCCTTATGTTGGAGTTTGAGGAAGAGAACATCCAATAATTTTAATGGATATTATTGCAGCCATTTAATTTTATTTTCAAGTCTGATATGAGCTCTAGAATAGTGTGTTCAAGTTCCAGTTTGGTGAGGAAGAATACTATAGCAGCACTATTCTAATGTACTGATATTTAGCCAATGAAGAGTAAGAATTCAAGGTTTGTGCCCCCTGTGAGCTATAGAAGTTGTCCATGCCTATCCTGTGAGATATATGATGATGTTCTATTTATCATGGCTTTGATACAATAGTAAAATATCCTCCTCTTATTCTCATATGCTCCAGTTCTACTTCTATGTTGTAAAATTCCAAGTATAATGGACATTCTGTTAGCTTTGCTCCAATAGACTGTTGATTGCATTTATGAAATTTTGTTTATAGCTTGATGATGTTAAATGTAAAGTAGTTAGCTTAATATATGATATTTATTTTAGAATTTGTGAGCATTAAATTCCAGTTGAATATCTATGTTTTCTATGGTTGTGCAATGGTAGATAATTTGACTAGTTTTTTGTTTTAAAACATTTAACTATTTCCTATGTTTCTAAAGTCTAATATGAAGGTTCATGCAATTAAATCAGAGATATTTGAGTCTCTATACACTCATAGAATAGAATTTAGGGATCCTTTGATGCCATTTGAATTGGTTGGAAATTGTCTCTCTCCCTAGTCCTAGTTTCAAAATTTTCACCTAGTCACTTAATTTTCAGTCTAGATTATGTCTGTCAAGTCTATTGATTCCATAGCAGGTTGGGGCACTCCAGCTAACCTTACATTGATTTATTTACTTCTAGTACTACACCATAAGTAGTGTATTTTCCATAAAATTCCCAAGGCCATTTCCTTAAATCCTTTGGTTTAGCCAAAGGAGTCTACCGAGGTGTGATGCACTCCCGAATGTGCAACTCTCAAAGTAAGAATTATAAAGTTCAGTCCTAGTTATTTGTTTTTTAGTTAGTGTTCCTAAATAGGGTTTTGGGTACATTACATTTACATAAATTGAAAAACCAAATAACCTTTTGAAGAAAAAGAATAATGTTTTGTAAGTTTTTGGTTTTGTATTTTGTATGATATTGATTTTTCTTCAAGCACATTTGGAACTATGGAAAAAAAATAAGTGTGTTCTATAAGAAAATAAATTAAAAATATAATATCAAATGGAAAGTGTGAAAATAATGGCATTAGATATATGATTCATTAGGGAATCTAGTAGCATCAACTTTGCCACCTAAGATACATGAGATGAAGGGGTTTCACACCTTGGATGTTGTAGCAACGAAAAACCTTGTAGCAAGGGAGTTGGATTTCATAATTTTAAACCCTCAATTGAGTAATTATCTAGATTGAGGGTTCTTAAGATGCTCAATCAAGGGCTAAATAAATATTTTCAAATTCCTCTGTTGAGGGTTAATTAAACCCTATATCAAGGGTTTTGTGGGTTTAACAAGTAGCTCAATCAAGTAATTGTTGCTAAAAACAAAAATACAAATAAGAGTATTTATCTTTATCACTTTGAAAGGTTTTTCTAAATTTAAATATTAATATGTACACAACCTTTAGTTCACGTTTCTTAATATTATAAAATTTCATAGATATTATCATGAGAGATGATACATATTTAAGATTATTAGTTTTTCATTTTAGTGACTCCATAAATTATACTTGATTCTATCAAAAGGGATCTTGACATAGGGATAAGTAAAGTTAGTCTCCAATCTTGAAACTTTAAATTTCAACTAAAAAATGATATAAATATGTTCTGAAGAAGAAAAGGTCGATAATGTTAAAGGGCTCCACTTAGAATTATAAATTTAATGCCTCCAATATTATTGTTAATCCTATATCAATTTATACATTTAAAATTGCATATTGATAGGGCATAATTGACTAAGTTCTTTAACTTTAGAAAATAAACAAAATAAACAATTCAAAACATGGGTTGTTAATAAAATTGTAAATTATAAATTTAAATCACAAGTTAATAAATTTATGTTGGACCCATGTCAATAGAATTATTTTCCATAGATAAAGAATACAAATATGGAGATTCCTGTAGGGGAAAGATTATTTATATTATATGTAGTGATTCCAAGGACCAATCAATGAGTTGGAAATGTTACATTTTTTTTAGAAGGTTGATATCTAGGATTTTCATGGCTTTGTGTTTTCATATATATATATATATATATATATATATATATAGTAGAAGCCACATATTAATGATAAGTTTGGAAAATAATATTCCAAAAATGTATTGTTATATAAAAAAAAATAGATATAATCGTATAAATATAAGTTTCCCATTTAAAAAACAAAATGGGGAATCTATCATCAATTTTATCTTTAAAATACACAAATAAATTCTTTGTAAATCACCAAGAAAGTATTTAGAAAACACCAAGACTGAAAAATTATGTCCAGATAGTGAAAGATGCCTATATAAGCGAGTTCATTTAAAAACTTAAAAATAAAGAAGGTCAAAGTATCACAAATTCTATATATAAAAAAACCACCAAGAAAGTATTAGATTAATTGTTTACTGTATTTATCATGAAAAATTGTTTCATAGTTATATTTTGAAAAAGGACCTCGATTGATTTGTAGAGCTTGCATGAGGGTTTTGTCATGTCCCCAATTTTCGCTATTCAGTGACCATGGGAAAAAGGGGACAAAATAACCCCTAAGGAAAATAATTTCATTTTATTGTGCATGCATAGAATAAATTTTATCCTAAGTCTAGTATAAATAATAATTTTGTTAATTTTAATGATTTTTATAAATAATTCTTCCTAAATATTGAGCAAGTGAGTCAAGAGGGTGCCCTCATGAGGACAAGGTTGCTAAAATGGAACTGGAGGTAAGAAAAATAGCAAAAGATGAAAAGCAGGGAAGGTGTAAGAAGTTGCCAAAACCAAGAAATTAGAAATATCTAGGAAAAGCTAAGGAGGGCACAGTTTCTAAAAGGGAGAGCAGTTTACAAAGTAGGAAACTCTTTTAGAGCATGAAACATATTGAGACAAAGGGGGGCATAGCTTCTAAAGGAAATAAAATCTTGTAAGGAAAAATCAAGGCACATATATCTACTCATGGGTGGCCCATGTGGAAGGGTTCTCACGGGTCACCAAGCTATTCAACTTGCTCAACAAGTCACCCTAAAATTCTATAAAAGAATGATTCCAAATCCAATTCACATCTTTTAACCATTTTGTAATTGAAAGTGAGAGCTTTAGCTTCTCTTGTTGAGTGATGTGCCGCAACCTGGCTTTGGGTGATGCTCCCCTTAGCCATTATTGTTCCAGTATCTCTTCCACTCTCTCTTACAGGTATTCAAGACTATTGTACAACCATTGAATATCATCTTGCAGCCATGTATATTCTGATTTCTGGGTCATGAAGTCCATTCAAGCTGATTTGAGACTCAAAAGAATGAATATCAAGCATCCAATTCGAAATCTCTACTGATTCTCTATATTCAGTGGGAACAATGCGGAAGGGACGAAATGGATCTTCTGGGTTCAGCACTTCTGAGAAATTCTGGGTTGTGATACCTATTCCATTGTGTCTGGACGGTCGTTTCTAGTAACAAAATCTTTTTTTTCTTGTTAAAAAAGGTGTCTGGATGACCAAGATACAACCATTCTCACTAGAGCCAAGGTTTGAATGTTAAGGAGCGCACGTGTGAAGTTTCAGTTGATGAATTGGCCCATGATCATCTCATGAAGTTCAATGCAACCTCATATACACATATCATCCCTTTTATCAGTCATATATCAGATCCATTTCAGAACTCCATCTTCTTCTCCTCCTCCTCCCATAATCATTCTTTTAGTGTGTAAGATTTCTCTAAGCATTGGAGACTCCCTAAAGTTCCGAATGTAATAATTTATCTAATATCTGCTCAGGACCTCCATTTTCGACCTGCTTCTATTCATTAACTTTTATCAGAACCCCCACATGCTTCAAAACTGATTTTTGTAATCCTTTAAGGCAATTTGGAACAAGTAAATCAAAGACTACCTCATTATACACTTTTATTTAACTAGTTTTACCATTTGTGCAATTCATGATTGAGTATGAGTCAGTTTTCTGATATGAAGGTCATTTGAGGATCCTGAGACACTAATGAATCTATCTCAACCCTATTCCCTAGGATTCAAATATTCCTAATCCTATTTGGAAGAGCTTGAAAATCCACTAGTTGAGAAGTCCTTATTAGCGCCCTTAACTCGTTTTCTCCCAAACACCCCCAGATCCTCCCAAATTCTTAGAATATTTTGTCAACTTACTGATTAGAGTGATAAGGACTGATATCCCCCATTTGGTTGCATTCAGGTGTAAACATTGAGTTTAGTTTTCATATGTTGGTGTGCCCAGGAAGCATTGGAGTAGACTTCATCCTGGTTGATGCTCGAAACATAAATGTCCCTGTACTTTGTGCATAGTACTCAGATTTGGACATGTCCTTGACATGTTTTTTTGCTCCAAACATACCCATACATTTGGAACAACCTTAATATCCCAAATCCTTAATCTTTGAGTCATTTAATTGTGCCTTTGACCAGTTCTTTTCTAACTAGTTTCCTTCTTGTCAAAGTTGTGTTGTTAAGTTGTAATTTTGCATAATATCAACTCCAAATCAGTTCAGGGATATTACAGGTTTACTTAACCCAATATCACACCTTAATTAAGTACTTCCACCTTCATAAAAAACCCTCAATCGAAGCCTCATTTAAATTCTTGATCAAGGTCTTAATAGCTCGATTAAGGACTTAAAATTACCTTGATCGAGGGTATGAAAACACTTTTCATCCACTCCCTTGCAAAAAAATGTTACCTAGGATCATGGATTTATTTCTCACCTAAAATATAATCTCAGGAATTATTCCAAATAAATTGGACTTGCTACAAAAACTAGAATCCATGACTCTAGAATCCAACTCATTCTCATTCTTAGGTAGTATACCATATGAGTTGGATAATTTGACACATCTTACAAAACCATTGTTTTTTTTCCCTATATTTCAATTTGTGTTCCTTTTGAAACATCTAACTTCAGCCCCCCTCTTTTCTATATCTTGATTTCAAATTTTGTATCATACCTCAAACCATTTCTAATTTAGCAAAGTTGAATGATCGGAGATCTTTTATTCGATGACTATCCATGAATTGCATAAAAAGAGCATGAAATTAACACACAGGAGACATAAAAGAAGAATCATACACATGGAGAAGAGCATACCATAAAACAAGAACACAAGGCATGTTAATGGAGTTCGTCCAAAGAGGATTACATCTATGGACCCACTTCTCAATGGAGAGGCCTCTATAATATCTCAGCATAAGTACATTAAAAAATACATGGCAATAGCTTAACATTGATGATGGAGAAAGTACGCTGCTCGGATACAAAATTTGACAGGACCAGTGACTTTGGTTCGCAAAAATGGTGAAGCACTAGTATACATACAACCACCTTTGCCTCACAACCAGCCACAACATTCTCCTCCTCTCTCTGCACATAAGGAGGGCTTGCATAGAGAATTTCCCCAAAGGCATGTGGATCCTCCTCAAATCATATGGAAACCTCAAAATCGAATGGAATGGGATTATATATATTGGATTTACCCATATTCTTCCCTTAATGGCATGGTAAGCATGGGGTAAACTTATCCCATTCACTGGCATAAGTTACAACTAATGGTTTGTTGTTACAACCACTTTATAAATATAGCAACCATTGGTTGCAACTATTTGATGGATTTTACAAGTGATAATCCATATATGGTATATAGTTGCAACTCTAGATACCATATAGGGCATCCACTGAACCATATTGTATAACCATGTGGGTAGATAGTGTAACCTCTGAATGTTTGGTTGGTAATGTTGGTTGTGGAGCATGATATTCCTAATCCAGAGATGTTGTTATTTCAGCTGTTTTTGTACCCCGATTTATATGATATACAGGTGGACTATACACTCACCCTAGCAGGGATGTGTGGGGGTGCATTTCCCCCCAAAGGGGGTTCGAAGGGGACCCCCCCTAGTTACGGGGTCCGGGGGCCAAGGGAGAAGCCCCTGAAAGAAATTTTTTGGGTTGTTTTGTTGGCCAACTGATTACGGGCCCATGGTTTTGGATAGCCCATGGTATTTTCCATGGTAATTCCCCTTTAAAAGGAAGACATTGTAATATGGTTGTGTGATGTATTGTAGCATTGTAAAGATATCTTATTGTGTAAGAGAGACTATGAGAGAGTGAAGAGGAAGTTGCAGCAAATGTGCTGCAATTTGTATCCCTTCATTTGTTGAATGGTATAATAATAAGGATTGGAAATTTCTGTGCAGATGTAGCCCATCTTGGGTGAACCACGTTATATTGGTGTCTCTCTTGTAATGTGTTTTATGTGATTTATATTTGCATCTTGTTTATTTTTATTTCTCCGCGATCGTATTTTTTCTAACAATTAGTATCAGAGCCAAAGTTATATTTGGCATATAAACTCGCAGGAAAGAAGGGTTTCTGGTTCGAGTGGGAGCAATGGCGGAAGAAAGAAAGTTTAAGGTTGAGAAATTTAACATCCAAAACTACCAGTTATGGAAGATGCAAATGGAGGACTATCTATATCAGAAGGATCTATTCCTATTGTTGGGAGGAGAAGCAAAACAACCAACCAACTATGAAGGACAAAGAATGGGAGGTTCTTGACAGAAAGGCACTAGGTACAATACGGTTGTTCCTGGCGTCATCAGTGGCTTTCAATATCTCAAAAGAAAATACAATGGAGGGTCTAATGAGTGAATTGGGTAAGATTTATGAAAAACCCTCGGCCTCCAACAAGGTATTTCTAATGGAGCATTTGTTTAATATGAATATGCTAGAAGGTGGATATGTTGTTGATCATTTAAATGAATTTAATACGATTACAAATCAACTAACTTCTGTAAAAGTGAACTTTGATTATGACGTTAGGGCTCTTCTAATCTTGTGTTCATTGCTAGAAAGCTGGAATGGCTTGGTCATGGTTGTAAGTAACTATGTCTCTGGTTCAAACACTTTAAAATTTGATGATTTTGTTGGTGTTATTCTTCGCGAGGAAATGCAAAGGAAAAGCACAAGCTGTGAGACATCAGGTAATGTGTTGACCATGGAGAGAAGGGAAAGACAAAGGGAGAGAGGAAAGAGCCAAGGTAATCGCAACAAGTCTAAAAATGGAAGATCCAAGTCCATACTGGGAAGCATAGAGTGTTGGAAATGTGGAAATAAAGGACATCTGAAGAAAGACTGCAGAAATCTAAAGAAGAAAGGAGATTGACAACAGGAGACTACTCAGGAAGAAAATGTAGCAGGTGATGTGTTACAAGATGCTTTGATTCTTGCATTAGATAATACTAGTGATTATTGGGTAGTAGATTCAGGGGCTTCCTGTCATGCTACAACCCATAGGAAATTCTTTCATGATTATGTTCCAGGCGATTTTGGAGATGTTTTATTACGTGATGATGAGCCATGTAAAATTGTTGGAATGGGTAAGGTATGGATAAAGCTAAAGAATTGTGAATGGCTGCTGAAAGATTTAAGGCATATTCCTGCTATGAAAAGAAATATGATCTCAACAAGGAAGTTGGGAGATGGTGGTTGTTTATCTTCATTTGGAGAGACGTGGTGGAAGATCACAAAAGGATCGATGGCGATAGAAAAATGATACGGGATAGGTACGTTGTATTTATGTCCTCGTAATACTGAGTATTCTATCTCTTTAGCTTCTACAGGAACAGATACAACATTGTGGCATCATAGGATTGGCCACATGAGTGAGAAGGGGATGCAGATTATCCACTCAAGGAATTTGCTACCAGATATGAAGCAGGTAAGTTTGGAATTTTGTGAGAACTATGTTTATGGAAAATAGAAGAGAGTCATATTTCTCAGGGTTGGGAAACAGAAGAAGAGTGAAAAGTTAGAGCTTGTGCATACAGATGTATGGGGACCGGATCATGTTAGATTTTGAGCATTAATTCAAAATTATCTAGGATCTTATCTGAGAGAACAATAAGCACAACATATCAATCATAAGAGACAATCACAAGATATAATAGACACAGAGTTACCTTGGGGAAAACCAAGAAGGTGAAAAACCCCAATAACATCCTCATAGATAGATAGAGCAATGATACAAAACCCAAGCACAAGAGATATTCTCCTTAGCAACTTCTCCTCCTCCACTAGTGCGCATCACTCAATTAGAGATATAGATGAGTAAGTGAATGATCAAATAGAGTGACACCCTCACTCTATTTATACACAACTTGACTTGCCTTTTAACTCTAACTAGGTCGACCCCAGCTTAACCACTTAACATAATACTAACTGGGCCGACCCCATTAGGGTGGTCTAATAATCCTTTAAACCACAAGACTCATACAGGGCCGACCCCATCAAGGTGGTCTAATAACCCATCAAGTATAAGTTACGATACTTGTAAATAGAAATGATGACACTTCCGTACAGAGGAATAACAACCTCTCTGTAGGGGTACAATATACATATATGAAATACATTCCGAAGTTACATATACATCAACACTCCCTCTCAACTAGGAAGGTATTTCTTGACATAGGTCTTCTAGCACAAGTCTTCTTCTCTAGATCATCAGATCATCGTCATCGTCACTATTGCTATCTCAATCAATCTCCAATCTACTCGTCATAGGAAGTTCTACAGAGCCAACCCTTTTTCATGCTGGTTGTAGGCCTAACCTCCATGTAGGTCTTAATCATCTCTATGAGCAAGCCATCAAGTAAGTACACCTCATGACTAATTACATTGCCTCTACAAAACCTGTAAGATCTCTCAGGACTGATTACACTGCCTCTGTAAAACCTGCAAGATCTCTCAGGACTAATTACACTGCCTCTGCAAAACCTGCAAGAGCATCTCAGGACTGATTATATTCCTATGCAAAACCTGTGTACCATACTGTCACCTCATCATCTTCATATCGCTTCATAGTCCATGGAGCACAACCTAGATGCACATCACACAACACTTACATTCACCGGCATGGGAAGACACACTTCAACCATCCGTGAAAGGATCGGCACTTATATCTGCGCCATGGGAAGACACACTTCAACCACGCGAGAATGGCATCGCACTTATATCCATGGCCATGGGAAGACACACTTCAACCATGCTAGTAATGGCACAACACTTATATCCATAGCCATGGGAAGACACACTTCAACCATGCTAGGAATGGCACATCACTTATATCGCAGCCATGGGAAGACACACTTAAACCATGATCGAATGGAACAACACTTATATCGCAGCCATTGGAGGACACACTTCAACCATGCTCGAATGGAACACCTCTTACATCAATGACCATGGGAAGACACACTTCAACCATGTCGAAATGGCCCCAGCCCTTATATCTGCACCATGGGAGGACACACCTACCACCATGTGAGAATGTCTCATGTACATCTGTGTCTCCAGACTCATCACTTCCCCTTGGAAGGAATCTCGATCTGAAGTACACCAAGCCTCTCTCTAAAGTACTCAAACTTCACTCTGGCCAGTGGCTTGGTCAACACATCAGCTTTTTGCTCATCTGTCACAACATACAGGAGCTTCACTGCTCCTCTCTGCACCATATCCCTGATATAGTGATATTTGATCTCAATGTGCTTCGACCTGTCATGGAACACTAGGTTCTCAAACAACTTCACACAACTCTGGTTGTCATAGAAGATACAGGTAGCATCCAACGAGAGATCAAATAATGCAGACAATAACTTCCTAAGCCATACTTCCTCACAACTATCCGAACAAGCTGCAACATACTATGCTTCGGTTGTACTTAGTGCCACACAGGACTGCTTCCTACTAAACCAAGAGATCATACCGGATCCCATACTAAAGCAGCACCCCGAAGTTCTCTTCTGATCAATGGCACTGCCTGCCCAATCTGAATCAACATAACCCTCTAGGTTAAACTTTTGATTCGCATCATACTTGAGCCCATAATCAACCATACCGTTCAGGTACCTCATAATATGCTTTACAGCAACCATGTGAACACTTCTCAGATCCGTGAAGAACTAGATCAATGTGTCCATGGAAAAGCAAATATCTGGTCTCGTGTTTAACAGATACATCAAGGACCTAATCATCTGATGATACATCATGGTATCAACCGGCTCATATGAAGCATCAAATAGAAGCTTTAGGTTCGATGCCATAGGTTTGGCCATGGCCTTGCAGTCCATCATCCCGAACCTCTTCAGGATCTCTACTACATACTTCCCTTGTCTAAGGAAGATTCCATCTGCACTCTGCCCCACCTACATGCCTAGAAAGTAGTGCATCATACCCAATTCCTTCATCTCGAACTCGGCAGCAAGCTTCCTCTTTGTATCAGCAATCAATCTAGCCTCACCTATAACAAACAGGTCATCCACATACAATAGTAGTATCACTGGATTTCCTTCCTCAACCTTGTAGTAAAGGTTGGAATCCGCTTTACTCTTGGTAAAGCTCAAACTAGATAGGAAGCTATCTATCCTGTCGTACCAGGTCCTGGGTGCCTGTTTCAAACCATACAGGGCTTTCTTCAGTTTGCACACATGAGTCCCCCTGTCATGTGTCTCAAACTTGAGTGGTTGTTCCACATACACTTCCTCTTCAACTACACCATTCAAGAAGGCAGTCTTGGCATCCACCTGGTGTACCTTCCACTTCATCACTGTAGCCAAAGCAAGTACTGATCTAATGGAAGTGTATCTGGCCATAGGAGCAAAAGTCTCTTCATTATCAATCCCTTCTTTCTGGGAGAAGCCATGAGCTACAAACCTTGCTTTATATTTCTCTATGCTGCCATCTGTAGCATATTTGATCTTATAGATCCACTTGGAAGTCACAACAGACTTCCCTTCTGCTCTTGAGACCACATCCCAAACATCATTCTTCATGATCAACTGGTACTCCTCGATGATGGAATTCTTTCATTACTTCATCCCATATCCTGGGAACTTCAATATGTTCAATAGATAGCTTTGTTGCTGGAACAAATGTTGTAGTCCTTCTTTTGTAGGTGATTGTACACGATCTTTCCTATGATTCAAATTCAATTGCATGATTTGAAACTTCTCATAGTTTTTAGAACAAAATATTACACATAAAAATATGTATGTCATAGTGTCATGCAATTATCTTAGCCAATGCTTCAATACAACATTCATCCATATCCCATAACTTTCTAGATGCCTTCCATCTCTGCCAGAACATTGTTAAGAGTTTGCACTACTCCCCACATGTCAGCAAAGAGGTTTCTTTCTAGATAAGTAGCAATGGAATGTTGTACAGTGCCATAGGCCACTTACCCATCACATGCATATTAGTAGTATATTGTTCATTAATGGAATTATTCTAATATGCATAATACACAACCTAAGTCTAGGAACATAAGTATATACATCATTGAACAACATTATTTAAACAAACAATTTATACAAGAAATGACAATTCAAATACTTATCTTTGTTTGTTTGTTGGGTGGACTCCCTCTGAATCTTTGCTTCCTTGCAGGAGCTGCTAGAGTCTGATTCCGAAGTATCTTCTTCTACTCCTTTCTGTTGTGGATTGTAAGGAGTGGTCAACTCCCTCATAACTTCTTGAAGTCCCTTGAAGTGAATTCTCCACCATTGTCGGATCTAAAAATCTTGATCTTCTTATTAGTTTGATTTTCTATCAAGGCTTTGAATTCTTTGAACTTATCAAAACACTTCATCTTTGACTGGATTTTAGGAAGACCTTCTACTACATTGCTTGCAATTAGTAGTGCATATGTGCAAACATTTTTGTGCCAAAGTTAATTTGGCTCCATGGATTCATGTACCATGGCTCGTTCATTTTATCCCTTCAACTTGTATAATCCTCCCTCTTGCTCTCCAATCACCACTGCATCATATATAGTTTTACCCTTTGGCCACATAAGGACTTGGCCATCTATAAATGCAACCCTCATTCCTTTTGCATCCAATGCAGATATGGAGAGTAGGTTCTTCTTGAGACCTGGAACATATAGTACATCATTCATTTTAATAAAATTTCTAGAGTCTAGCTTATAGGAGGCTTCACCACTTCCTTTTATGGGATACTGGTAGTCATCCCCAAGTTTCACCTTATGGGGTGATTCATGTTCAGACATGTGTTCAGATAGATTCATAAAGGATTCCTTGAATCCTGTCATATGTTTGGAAGCCCCACTGTCTGTAAGCCAATCATTGCTCCCATGAGTAATGATACCAATGAGAGCAGAAATTAAAGCATACTCTTCATCACTTTGAAGAGTCTTCACTTTCTTCTCTAGTCATCTTCCTAGGAGGTTCATCATCCTCAGCAGTATGAGCATGATGTCTTTTCTTGTTGTTCTTCTTTTTGTTCCTACGACAATTTTTGGAAATGTGTCCCCTTTCATCACAAGTATAGCAACAGACATAGGACATGTTCCTTTGAGGTTTGAAATCACCCTTCTGATGGTGATGTCTTTCTTTCTTATCATGGTGGTGAGACTTCTTGTCACCATGCCTCTTGGAGTGTGCTATGAGAGCTTGGTCTTCATTCGCCATCTTCTCTTATTGAGCTACAATTCGAGCTTTTTCTTGTGAGCATTCTTCCCACAGCCTACTAAATGTGATAAGTTTCCTCCTAGCACAAATTCCTTGGATGAAGGAATCCCATGACCTAGGAAGGCCATTAAAAGTGGTCATTACCACTTCTTCATTCTCTATATCTTCTCCCACAGTTTCAAGTTGTTCTTTTATCTGGGAGACCCTTGAGAAATAAGACTGCATGGTCTCCACATTCTGGATCTTGATATTCTTCAATTGATTTCTCAAGGTCATCTTCCAATTTATGTTCTTCCCTTCAATAGCTTTGTTAAGGACTCAAACATCTCCTTGGGTGTTTTCAGAGATGACACACTAGGGTGGTCTAATAACCCTTTAACCCACAAGACTCATACAGGGCCGACCCCATCAAGGTGGTCTAATAACCCATCATGTATAAGTTACGATACTTGTAAATACAAATGACGACACTTCTGTACAGACGAATAATAACCTCTTTGTAGGGGTACAATATACATATATGAAATACATTCCGAAGTTACATATACATCAACAGATCAGGTACAATCTCTTGGTGGATCTCATTATTATGTTACATTTATTGATGATACAACTAGAAAAACTTGGGTTTATTGCATTAAAAAGAAATCTAATGTGTTTGCTACTTTTAAGAAATGGAAAGCTTTGATTGAGAATGAGACAGGAAAAAGGTTGAAGTGTCTCAGATCTGATAATGGAGGTGAATATTGCGGCAAGGAGTTTGATCGTTACCATTCATACCATGGCATTCGTAGATAGAAGACGGAACCAGGAACACCACAAGAAAATGGTGTGTCGAAAAAGATGAATAGACCAATCATAGACCATGCAAGGTGTAAGAGATTGCATGCAGGGTTTCCCTTACATTTTTTGGGTAGATGTTGTAGATATTGTTGTTTACTTAATAAACCGAGGGCCTTCAAGTGCTTTGGATGGTGGTATTCTAGAGGAGGCATGGATAGGTAAAAAGGTAAACTATGCTTTTCTGAGAAATTTTGGGTATGAAGCATTTGTCCATATTGATAAAGAAAATAGAACAAAGCTTGAGGATAAATCCAAGAAATGTACCTTTATTGGATATGGGGTTGATGATTTTGGTTATCGCTTATGGATTATGAAAAAAACAAAATAATTAGGAGTAGAGATGTGGTATTCAATTAAAATGTCATTTATAAATATCAGTTGAAGGGAAAGAAGTTGGAAAAGGAAAACACAGAGTACACAGTGCTTGATGAAATCAAATAAAGTGAGTTCCAAAGGTGTCAGAAAATCAAGAACAGCAGCAAGTACCTCAAACTCTTGCAAGTGTTAGAAGATATACCAGGTTAAGTAGACCCCCTGAATGATTCTCTCCTTCATTGTATTATTTATTAATGATTGATTCTGGTGAACCAGAATGTTATGAAAAATCAATGCAGGTGGAAACTAGAAAGAAGTGGGAGAAAGGCATGAATGAAGAGATGGACTCATTGGTAAGAAACCATACTTGGGATTTGGTTCAATTGCCTGTAGGTAAAAGAGCATTGCAGAATAAATGGGTTTACAGGTTGAAGGAAGAAGATGGAGGAAAGAAACGGTTTTCATAGAAGAAAGGTATAGATTTTGATTAAATATTTTCTACTCTTGTTAAAATGAATTCAATTAGAAGTATTTTAAGTCTAGTAGCGGTAGAATATTTGCATCTTGAATAGTTATATGTACAAGCAACCTTTCTCCATGGGTATTTGGAGGAAGATATTTATATGCAGTAGTCATAGGGGTATGAGGTCAACGGGAAGGAGAATTTGGTATGTAGATTGAAGAAGAGATTGTTTTCCCTGAAGAAAGCTCCAAGGAAGTGGTATTTGAAATTTGACAGGTTTATGACAGAATAAGGTTATAGTAGATGTCATTCTGACCACTGTGTTTATTTCAAGAGATTAGATAATGGAAGATATATTATCTTTTTATTGTATGTAGATGACATGCTTGTTGTGGGGTCTAAAATGTAGGATATAAATGTGCTCAAAAGTAAGTTAGCTAATTCATTTGTGATGAAGGATTTGGGTGCTGTAAAGAAAATCCTTGGTATGAGAATAACAAGAGATAGAAAAAATCGCAAATTGACATTGTCTTAGGGTGAGTACATACAAAAGGTGTTGTAGAGGTTCATAATACAGAATGAAAAACCAGTTAGTACACCTTTGGCCATCCATTTCAAACTAAGTAATGAGATGTGACCCAAGACACGGGAAGAGATAAATTACATGTCCAAGGTTCCCTATTCATCAGCAGTTGGCATCTTGATGTATTCCATGGTGTGCACACGACCAGATATTGCACATGCAATGGGAGTTGTGAGAAGGTATATGAACAATCCAAATAAAGAAAATTGGAAGGTAGTATAGTGTATTCTCATGTATTTGAGAGGTACTACCACTCATGCATTATGTTTTGGAGGTTTAGACATTATTCGACAGGGATATGTTGAGGCAAATATGGTACGTGATAAAGGTAGCAGGAGGAGACATGGTATGTGTTTACTATAGGTGGAACAACAATAAGTTGGATTTAGAAGCTGCAAAAGGTTGTTGCACTTTCAACAATGGAAGCAGAGTATGTCACTACTACAGAGGCTAGTAAAAAGATGATTTGGTTGCATAGGTTCATGGAGGAATTGGGTAAGAAGCAGGAGGATAATAGGTTGTATAGTGACATCTAGAGTGCCATTCATATTGCAAAGAACTCAACCTTCCATTCTAAGACTAAAAATATATAGCTCAAGTACCATTTCATATGCTCTGTTCTGGAAGATGAACTATTGAAGCTGGAAAAGATACACACTATCCAGAATCTTGTAGACATGTTGACAAAGGTAGTAACCAAAGAGAAACTAAGTTCCTGCTCGGTTTTAGTTGGCCTTCTAGCATGAAGGTGAAGATGAGAAATTTTCCAATTCCAAGGTTCAGAGCATATTCCAACAAGTGCAGCAACGGTGGAGTTACTGTGATCAATCTCCAAGTGGGATATTGTTGGTTGTGGATCATGATCTTCTTGATTTAGATATGTTGTTGTTTCAGCCATGTTTGTACCCAAATTTTATATTATATGTAGGTGGAATGTACACTCAGCCCATAGGGGGGGTGTGGGGGGGCATCTCCCCCCCACGAGGGTTCAAGCGGGACCCCCCCTGTTGGGGGGTCCATGGGCTAGCAGTTCCCTTGAACCCCCCAAAAGAAATTTGTTGGGTTGTTCTTTCGGCCAACAGATTACATGCCCATGGTTTTGGATAGCCCGTGGTATTTTCCATGGTAATTCCCCTTTAAAAGGAATCCATTGTAATACAGCTGTGTGATGTATTGTAGCATTGTAAATATATTTGATTGTGTAAAAGAGACTGTGAGAGAGTGAAGAGGAAGTTGTAGTTGATGTGTTGCAGGTTTTATCCCTTCATTTGTTGTATGGTATAATAATAAGGACTAGAAATTTCTGTGTGGATGTAGACCATCTTGGGTGAACCATGTTATATTTGTGTCTCTCTTGTAACGTGTTTTATGTGATTTATATTTGCATCTTGTTTATTGTTATTTCTCTATGATCCTGTTTTTTCTAACAGGTAATGCATAACAATGTTTGTTGATTTATTATAATATGGTTGAAATGTTATATAATATATGCATTGGTTGTGGGGAAGGAGACCCGATGTCAAATCCATGGGATTCCGCCCTCCCTTTGTTCTATTTTTACCCCAATCAAACATATATATATTATTTTCCAACCATACAATAAAACAAAACCCTTTGTCTGTTGGTCAAGTTGTTGGAGTTTGTTGTTGGAGGTTACGAGTCGAAGTCTCCAGGAATTCACCATTCAATCTAGCCTTCAACCAAATTTTGGCTTGTCTCAGGGTGGCACTTGTCACCCCTGGATTGGTCTTTGTGTTGCATCGAGGCTAGGCGACATCAATGTCATGCCACTATCAACTTGACTTCCATGTCACCATCACGTCAACTGATCCTGCCACATGGAATCATAGAGGGATTTTGCGTGTGCGCCATACATGCCATATAGGGAAGTCATATTTCCAAAACTTCAAAATCTAAAAACTTCTTCGTCTGAAGACCGATCGAGGTGAAATGAACGTCGTTGGAATTTTCTTGACAAGATCTTCACAATGGTTCTATATATGTTGCGATTTGAGGACATTGAAATTTGGCCTTTTAAGATCCTCTTGGTTCATTCCTCCCCATTGAGAATCTTTTGGGCCTCCAAAAACCTTATTAGTCAATAGATAGGTGAGGAAATTGCTCCCTCAATATTCCCTTCTCGATCCACCTGGATTTGTAATATTCTTGGACTTCTTATTGTACCTGCTAAAGCCTCTGGATGAAAGGTTGAGCCATTGTTTGGATGACTACCTCTTTCTCTCTATTTGTCTGTGGATGGAAAGCAGTACCCCTCTTTAGCTGAAAGAATAGGTGATCAATTTGCTCATTAGTGACCTGCTTTTTACATGGAAAAAAAATACACATATCCACTATTATATGACTCGTTTTTTACTTAGGCATCCCCCTTACAAAATCCATGGAGAAATTCTCCCAAGGATGGAAAACAAAAATCCAGCCATTAAAATGAATTTTTAGAGGTACCTACACAACTTTTTAGAACGTGGTGTAAAAAGATGAAACGTAGATAATCAGATCACATTCCAGAATATATAACTTTTATTTATGGAAAATAGGTATAACTCCCAAAAAGTGGCGTTCTTCTAGGGTTGGTATGTTATTTTTTTTCAAAAACATAATGCATATGCTTGAGTTAGGCCTCGGGTTTGGTATGTAAAATTTCTCAATTTGAAAAACAAATTTTGTAGTGTTGTAGATAACAGGTGGATCTAGTGCAACACTATTTTCCCAAAATTTTCCAAGCTAATTTTATATATTTCTTAAATTAAGGAATTCGAGAAAGCCCTAAAAATACAAGTTCGAGCGTTAGGCCCCTCTATCATGGTCTTAAAAAAGTAATTTTTTTCTAGTGCGTATGTATTTCAGTATACTTGTGCGGGTTCTTTTCCGCTTTCAAAATAGGTGTGTCAGTCAAAAGTTATACCTAAAATACATGACCTATGCTTTATGTAAATATGACATGGTTGCAAACATAAATGAATAAAAAATAGAAAATACTAATAAATTTATTCAAAAAATAGATATTTGCAATCTACACAAAGAGTTATATAAGCGTGTGTAGTTTCATTACCAGTGGAAAAGTGGAGCATATATAGATTCGAGGTTGAAAATCATGAAGTTATAGAACATGACGTAAGTTTTCTATAATGCAGTCCAAGGCATGAGGTTCATAAATCCAAACCTATAAGCACACCTACGAAGTCATTACACATGGTATGAAAAAAAGGCAAGTGCGCCAAAAAAAAAAAAAATTAGTGCACACGTTAGTAACGTGCCCTCACGATTAGCGCACATGCACTAATAGTGTGCACGCACTATTAGTGCGCATGCGCTAATGTTACATATTCTTTTCACTCTCCTTCTAGCTATATCTCCTTTTCTAAATATAATCCCATCCCCCTCCCTCTTTATAACCCCACCTCCCTCTCTCTCTCAACCACTCATCTATCCCCTTACCATAAAGCATAATCCCCTGATTAAAAACATGTACCATAAATCCCAAGCCCCCCATCTCTCTATTACCCTAATCCCTAGACCCCTCCTTTCTCTATTTCTCTAACCCCTTACCAATAACATTGCCCCCTCTCACTTAGTCCTACTAGTAACCATCCCCCCCATCTCTCTCTCTTTCTCTATAATTCTCTCTAAAGCCCCAAACCCTAATCTCTCTCTCTCTCTCCCCAAACCACCACTCTTCACCCTCATACCCCCACCTCCGTCTCTCTTTCTCTCTCTCTCACCTACCTCTAACCATCTCTCCATCCCTCTCACTCTATCTATATCCCTCCTCACCTACTCTGCCGCTACCCATTAAACACCCACTCTCTCTCTTCATTTTGGTCTCTCACCCCCTCCTACCACTAACCACCTCCTCTCTCTGGATCGTTCTAAACCCCTGACCCCTAATCTCTCTCTCTGAACCCATAACACCTAATTTCTCTCTTTAAACCACTAACCACCTTTCCATATCTCTCTCTCTCTACAATCCTCACCGTCTCTCTTTTTCTCAATATTTCTCTCTCTCTCTATCTATCTTCATAACCCACAATATCCCTTTCTCTAGATCTCTGAAAACCCCTAACCCTCAACCTCTCTCTCCCAACCCCTAAGCCACAATCTCTCTCTCTCTCTAAACCCCTAACCCCCAATATATATCTCTCTCTAAACCCCTAAGCACCAATATCTCTCTCTCTAAATCCCTAACCCCCAACTGTTCTCTTTCTTTCTCTCTGTAAACACCTAACCTGGAATCCATAAGACCCTTTTACATTTGATACTCTCTCTCTCTCTCTCTCTCTCTCTCTCTCTCTCTCTTCGGGCCATCCAAAACTTAATAGTAGATATTGGTCAGCTTCTGCATATTTTCCTTCAAGGCTTCACACTCTTTCGCATTTGATACTCTCCCTCTCTCTCACTCTAAACCCATAAACCCCAATATCACTCTCCCTCAACCCCTAATAGGAATCCAAAACTTCATAGTACATATTGGTCAGCTTATGCATATTTTAATTCAATACTTCACACTCTTTCACATCAGATGTACTCTCTCTATATCCCTCAACCCCTAACCCTCGATCTCTGTCTCTCTCTATAAACCCCTAAGCCACAATCTCTCTGTCTCTCTCCCTAAACCCTTAAACCCCAATCTCACTCCTTCTCTATTTGTAAACCCCTAGCCCCCAATATCCCTCTCTCTCTCTCCAAACCCCTAACCCTCAATCTCCCTCTCTCTATAAATCCCTAACCTCCAATCTCTCTATTTCTCTCTAAACCCCTAACCCCCAATATCCCTCTCTATAAATTCCTAACCTCCAATCTCATTGTCTCTCTCCCTCTCTCTCTCTCTCTATAAACCCCTAAACCTCTCTCCCTCTTTCTTAATATTTATCTCTCTCTATCTCACTGACCCGCAATCTCCCTTTCTCTAGATATCTCTAAACCCCTAACCCCCAACCTCTCTCTCTCTTTCTCAACCCCTAATCCATAATCTCTCTCTCTCTAAACCCCTAACCTTCTCTCTCTTTATCAATTTTCTCTCTCTCTATCTCCCTAACCCACAATCTCCCTCTCTCAAGATCTCTCTAAACCCCTAACCCCAACCTCTCTCTCTGTCAATCGCTAAGCCACAATATCCCTTTCTCTCTCTAAACCCCTAACCCCCAATATCTCTCTCTATATAAATCCATAACCTCCAATCTCTCTCTCTCTCTCTCTCTAAACCCCTAAGCCTCTTTCTCTTTCTCAATATTTATCTCTCTCTATCTCCCTAACCCACATTATCCCTCTCTCTAGATCTCTTTAAAACCCTAACCCCCTAACCCCCTCTCTCTCTCTCTCAACCCCTAAGTCATGATATCTTTCTCTCTATGTCTCTCTCTCTAAACCCATAACCCTCTCTTTCTCAATATTTCTCTCTCTATATCTCCCTAACCCACAATATATCACTCTCTAGATATCGGTTAGCTTCTGATCAATCATCTAGTTATTGCTTAGCTTCTGCATTTTTCCTCTAAGACTTCACACTCTTTCACATCTGATGTAATATCTCTATCTCCCTCAATGCCTAACCCCCAGTTTATCTCGCTCTCTAGATCCCTAAGCCACGATCTCTCTCTCTCTCTCTATCTAACTAAATTCCTAACCCCTGATATCTCTCTCTGTCCCTCTTTCTAAATCCCTTACCCCCAATCTCTCTCTTTCTTTTTCTCTCTCTAAACCCCTAACCCCCAATCCCTAAGCCCATTTCACGTTTGATACGCTCTCTCTCTCTCTCTAAATTCCTAACCCTCGATATCTCTCTCCCTCCCTCTTTCTAAATCCCTAACCCCCAATCTCTCTCTTTCTTTTTCTCTCTCTGAACCCCTAACCCCCAATCCCTAATACCCTTCCACGTTTAATACTCTCTCTCTCTCTCTGGGGAATCCAAAACTTCATAGTAGATATTGGTTAGCTTCTGCATCTTTTCCTTCAATAATTCACACTCTTTCACATCCGATGTAATATCTCTATCTCCCTCAATGCCTCCCACAGTCTCTCTCTCTCTCTAAAACCCTAAGCCACAATCTCTCTCTCTCTCTAAATTCCTAACCTCGATATATCTATCCCTCCCTCTTTCCAAATCCCTAACCCCCAATCTTACATTTGATACTCTCTCTCTCTCTCTTTCTCTCTCTCTTTAAACCCCTAACCACCAATCCCTGAGACCCTTTTACGTTTGATACTCTCTCTCTCTCTCTCTCTCTCTCTCTCTCTCTGTCTCTCTCTTCCGGGCATCCAAAACTTAGTATTAGATATTGGTCATCTTCTACATCTTTTCCTTTAATACTTCACACTCTTTCGCATTCGATCCTCTCGCTCTCTCTCACTCTAAACCCGTAAACCCCAATATCACTCTCCCTCAACCCTAACAGGAATCCAAAACCTCATAGTAGATATTGGTCAGCATCTGCATCTTTTCCTTCAAGACTTCACACTCTTTCACATCTGATGTAATATCTTTATCTCCCTCAACACCTAACCTATAGCCTCTCTTGCTCTCTAAACCCCTAAGACACAATCTCTCTCTCTCTCTCTCTAAATTCCTAACACCCGATATATCTTTCCCTTCCTCTTTCTAAATCCCTAACCCTCAATTTCTCTCTTTCTTTTTCTCTCTCTAAACCCCTAACCCCCAATCCTGAAGACCCTTTCATCTTTGATACTCTCTCTCTCTCTCTCTTTGTCTCTCTCTTCCGGACATCCAAGACTTAATAGTATATATTGGTCAGCGTCTACATCTTTTCCTTCAAGACTTCACACTCTTTTGCATCTGATACTCTCCTTCTCTCTCACTCTAAACCTGTAAACCCAAATATTGTTATCCCTCAACCCCTAACAGACATCCAAAACTTCATAGTAGATATTGGTAAGCTTTTGCATCTTTTCCTTCAATACTTCACACTCGTTCACATCTGATGTACTATATCTATCTCCCTCTATCTATCTCTCTCTAAACCCCTAACCCCCAATCTCTCTCTCTCTCTAAACCCCTATTGGTAAGGAAGAGGGAAGACCAATATTGGTAAGAGGAATTCCCAAGCAAGTCTCAGTAAGACAGATTTCAGCCTTACAGTTGAAATTTTTTTATAAGAAGGGTTGCCAATTATATTTAGTTCATATATCAGATTCATCTTAGGACAAGGGCCCAAGGATAGAAGACTTCAAGTTCTTGCAAGAGTTCAAAGATGTCTTTCTAGATGAAGTGTCAAGACTGCCACCAAAGAGATATATTGGTTTTACCATTGATCTTGTTCCAGGGGCAGCACCAATTTCCAAAGCTCCTTTTATAATGAGCATGCCAGAATTGATAGAGTTAAAGATGCAACTACACAAATTAATGGACAAGAAGTATATCAGGACAAGTGTATCTCCTTGGGGAGCACCGATGTTATTTGTCAAGAAAAATGATGGGAATTTAAGGTTGTGTATTGATTACATGAAGCTAAATAAAGTGACAGTCAAGAATAAGTACCCATTGCCAAGAAATGATGATTTGTTTGATCAAATGAAGGAAGCTAAAGTGTTTTCAAAGATTGACTTGAGGTCTGGCTATTGTTAAGTGAGGATAAAAGAAGGAGACATTCACAAGACATCTTTCCGGACAAGATATGGCCATTATGATTTCACAGTGGTGCCATTTGGTCTTACCAATGTGCCTGCTACATTCATGTGTCTCATGAATAGTGTCTTCAACAAGTATTTGGATAAGTTTGTAGTGTTCTTGGATGACATTCTTGTTTATTCAAATAATGAAGAAGAGCATGAAGAACATCTAAGAATGGCGTTGCAAGTTCTTAGAGAACACCAATTGTATGCAAAGCTGAGCAAGTGTGATTTCTATCAAAGGAAGATACAGTATTTGGGTCATGTTATCTCAGAAGAAGGAATTGCAGTGGGTCTAGAAAATATTGAAGTCATAATGGATTGGCCTACTCCAAAGAATGTTACAGATGTTAGATATTTTATGAGTCTTGCAAGCTATTATAAAAGGTTCATCAAGGGATTCTCAATATATAGCTCATCCAATTACATCATTGCAGAGGAAGAATGTTAAGTTTGTATGGTCTGAAAAATGTGAGAAAAGCTTCCAGCAGCTAAAGAAGTTTATTACCAACGCTCTTGTTTTGAAGATTACAGATCCAAGGAAGGATTTTGTAGTGTGTGCAGATGCTTGCATTGAAGGGCTAGGTGGAGTGATCATGCAAGAAGGTATTTGTGATTTTCTATGAGTCAAGGAAATTAAAAGAGCATGAAAAGAATTATGCCATGCATGATTTAGAATTAGCAGCCACAGTCCATGCTCTCAAGATGTGGAGACATTATTTGTTGGGAAGAAGATTCGAGCTCAGGACAGACCACATGAGCTTGAAGTATTTGTTTGACCAGCCAAACTTGAATGCCAGGAAAACTAGGTGGATGGAATTTCTCTGTCAATTTTATTTTGAAATTAAGCATGTACAAGGGAAAGAGAATAAGGTTGCAGATGCTCTTAGCAGAAAATTCCATGTTGCAGCATTAAGTATGTGCAAATCAGATTTGAAGACAAGATTTCTTGAATCCCAAACCAATGATGAAACTTACCTTCAAATTAAATAAAAATTGCAGCAGGGAATCATAGATGAAAAGTGTGTAGGATATCATCTTGGTGAAGATGATATTCTCCTTTATAAAGGTAGAATGTATATTTCAAATTGTGCAGATTTAAAGAAGCTAGTGATGGATGAAATACATCAAATGCCATACTCTGGACATCCAGGATGTCAAAAGACAATAACAGCAGCAAGAAAGCAATACTTTTGGTATGGGATGAAGAAGGACATAGAAAAATACATTTCTAGCTGTCAAAAATGCCAACAAGTTAAGGCAGAACATCAACATCCAGCAGGATTATTGCAACCTTTTCCCATTCCGGAATGGAAGTGGGAAGTAATTTCTATGTATTTTATAATAGGTTTTCCAATGATAGTGAGGAAGCATGATTCAATTATGGTAGTGGTGGACAATCTATCAAAGGTGGTTCATTTTATTCCAGTCAAGTCCACTCATAAGACAAATGACATAGAAAATATTTTCATGAAGGAGATATTCAGATTGCATGGATTGCCCATGGTAATAATTTCATATCGAGATGCAAAGTTCACATCCAATTTTTGGAAGGGATTATTTCAGGAATTGGGCACTCAACTGAATTTTAGTACATCATATCATCCTCAAACAGATGGTCAAACTAAGAGGGTGAATTAGGTTCTTGAAGATATGCTGAGAATGCATGTGATGGATAAACCATCCAAGTGGGAGGATTACCTACACTTGGTAGAATTTGCATACAATAATGGACATCAAGCATCATTAGGAATGAGTCCATTTGAGCCATTGTATGGCAAAGGATGAAGGACTCCAGTGAATTGGTATAGTCTGGTGAATAGGGTAGTGCTTGGGCCAGATATGACCAAGGAAATGGAACAAGAAATTGTGAAGATCGAGTAGAATTTAAAGGCAGCTCAGGACAGAAAAAAGAGTTATGCATATTTGAAAAGAGTACATAGGGAGTTTCAGATTGGGGATCATGTTTACTTAAGAGTGAAGGCAATGAAAATTTCCCTGAAGTTGGGGAGTTGTGCCAAGATAGAACCAAGATATTGTGGGCCATTTGAAGTCCTTGATAGGATAGGACCAGTTGCATATAGAATTTCATTTCCTACTAACATGAGAGCTCATAATTTTTTCCATGTTTATTTGCTTAAGAAGTATGTACATGATACTAATCACATAATTGATTGGAATGTGATACATATGGAACCCAAGGGAGAGTTCCAAGTGGAGCCTATGCACATCCTCGACAAGAAGGTCACATTGCTCTAGAATTGTGCCATCGGATAGGTAAAGGTGCAATGGAAGCACCTTAGTCCCGATGAGGCGACATGGGAGATGGAGGATGCCATGAAAGAGGTATTCCCATTTTTGTTTAGTTTTGAGAACATTGAGGATGGTGTTGTTCTAAGGGGGAGGGGATTGTAATTCCCTCATTTTGACCCTTATGATATATTGGATTTTAATGTAAATATTGTATACATGTGATGTATGTTTTCCTAGCGTGGAGCTCAAGGCCAAGGACCCGCTAGTGGATGCTCATATTTATTTAAAAGGAAATTATTTGATATTATGTTAGCCATGTGCTATTAATCCGTGGAACATTGTAAAATGATGTAAATATTAATATTGCAATAAAATACCAAAACAACTGGCTGTGGAAGCAACCAACAAGAGGGGGCCATGTGTATCTACTAGGGAGAGGTGAGGAGGTTGTGGGATTGAACTCCATGCTGCCAAATTTCATCTTGAGAACCAATTTGACCTTCCTTGCTGACATTTAATTCGGTTGTAAGGAAGCGGTTGACGAAATCAGTCCATGGATTCAATGGAGCAGGGGCAGGCCTCCAATTCATATGGAAGGGTATCGGCTCTATTTTTCTTGACCCACAAGTCACTCCACCTTGGGGGAGGACGTTTTCCCTCATCCCAATTCCATTGTTGACAAGAAAGCCTCATTTTTCATCCATCATGCATTACCAGCTATGAGGAAAACCATAAATCACGATTCTGAGTTAAGCCACGATTTGGAGTGCTAAAATCGCCTGAAAATTCATTTGGGAAGTTAAATCGAACATGGGATCCGTCAACCTGAACCCTAGAGGGAGAATTTCAGAGTGTGAGATGCTCAGAAATCATGAGAAAACCCATATTTGATAGCTGAGAGTCCAGTTGCGAGATAGAGCCTTTCGGTCGCAACCCTGAGGAGATCCAAGCGTGAGTGACAAAGAAGAATATAGAATAGAGGTTGGAACTACTTGATAAACCTAGTGAAGGCTAGAATCTCAAGGAATTAGTAGCTTGGACCTTTCTATTCCCACCCTGAAGAGCACTGGAGGGAAGGGATGCCTAAGGGACTGTGTAGCAAAGAAAGGACCTTCCTTGTGTTTGGTGTGGTAGGTATTGTGGGTTCCAAGGCTATTGGGATTTAGTTTGAGATGCTTGTATATCTCTAGTTGAGCTCAGTAACTTAGCATCCTCCTCCATTATCTTTTGAATGCTTGATAAAACCAACCGTGTGTTGTCTTAGCATGTTTGTTGGTGTGAAACCATGGCTGTGAGTGAGCCTGTTTAGTTCCCCCTTAGTGGATACACAACCCAGCTCGGGGGTGGTCTCTCAGCTGAAAGAATATAGGCTGGACAGAAACCTATGGTTTGGTGGAACGTTGCTCTCACATAACCAATTGCTTAGACAACTTCATCTTAAAATATATGTTCTCTCTGTGTTTCTTAATGATGCTAATTCCTATATTGTGTTATTTTTAATTTCGGGTCAAATTGAATGAAATGATCATATGGAATTAGTCAGTAGGAAGTCTCTGTATAACCCTGAACATGAGGCTGGTTCATATCTGATTGTTTAATCATTTTTCTCATGTTAAATATGTTGTTAGCCTTGCATGATGTAGATGCATTAATCAGATTTAGTTCCATTGTGTATGTTATTATTCATTGCACACACTTGTAGATTGTTTTTATTTCATCACTTGATCTTAGGGGATGAATTAGACACCACCCATGTTGTGTTCATGATCCCTCTATGGGTCAAATGAATTGAGGGGCGGTGACAGAGTGGGATCGGAGCTCTTTACAGAGTGGTAAAGAGGCATGGATGAGGTTTGGGGAAATAATTTGGTTGGAAGAATGGAAAAATCAAAGTCCTAAAGTGTGGTAGAGGATCATGCCGTTGCATAGGGATCGTCGAGAGCTCTCCAATGGTGCCAATTTTTCCAAAAATGGACTTAGGATGAGAAAGTTATCAACCTGTGAAGTTGGTAGTAACATGAGCATATTGCCGACTTCTGAATTTCCGAACCCGCATTGTGGATTACGGAATGCATAAGTTAGATGGGTAATTTCTACGAAGTTGTGTGTTGGCGTTCCGACTTCCGACTCCTGCATCGTGGATTGCAGATTGCGGTAGTCGGAGGTGTAGTTTTCTTGGAGTTGTGAATTCAATGTTCTGACTTATGACTCCCGCATCGCGGATTGCGGATTGTGGAATTCATAGGTGTAGTTTTACCAGAGTTGTGAATTTGGGGTTCCGACTTACAACTCCCGCATCACGGATTGCGGATTGTGGAAGTCGGAGGTGTACTTTTCATGTAGTTGTGAATTCGGGGTTCCAACTTCCGACTCCCGCATCGCAGATTGCGGACTGTAAAATTCGAAGGTGTAGTCTTCCCAGAGTTGCGCATTTGGGTTCCGATTTCCAACTCCCGCATTGTGGATTGCAGAAGTTGGAGGCGTGTTTCTTCGAAGCCGCCAATTTTTGGTTCTGAATTACGACTTTTGACTTGTGGCTTGCGGATTGCAGACTGGAGTGATGGCGGTTGTGGGATAGTGCAGAGTTTTAAAAAAAACATTATAAAGTTGTTCCCCCATCACCTCTAAAGGGTACCGAGGGGATCAGGGATGTTACATTCAAGATGTAGAAGCCACAAGCTACTTGGAAGAGAATACAAATGAAGCAGAAGTAGAGATCCATGAGGTGGAGCGCAAGTCACTGCAAAGTGACAATAGAGAGAATAAATTTTTGTAGAAGAAGGAGATGATGTTTGTCCTCCAGAGCCACACTTCCTTGTAGGGCCATTTAAGATGAGGGAAAAGGAGATTACGAAGGCCCTGAGAACTTTTCATGGCACTAATACATTGGTGTCACATTGTTGTTGGAGAATGGAGGACAAATATTCCATTGAAGACTTGGAGAAGATTCAAAAAGCAATGACAGACATAAGAGGTTCATTTTTGCAGTTGATTTCTGATAGAGATCATCTTCTTGAGCTTGTGAAGATGTATCATAGTGCCTCACTAGAATATTAAGAGGAGATTGAAAATCTCACTCATGATTTGGAGACTACACATGATTCTTTGAGGACCACTCAAAACGCCCTTCAAGAATCAAGGTTGTAGATTGATCAACTTCATAGAGAGTTGAGCATACCACATCCTCTATCCTGCATAAAAAATGATCATGTACACATGGCAGGAAACACTTTGAATATGATGGAGGAACCTCATGTGGGGGATGAGCATGAGGAAAGTTCAAACTTGTAGGTTTTTATGAAGGAAGATGCTATAGAATATTTTGGCCAAACACTTGTCTTGATGCAGAAGGACATTGAAGAAGACATACCATTCGAATCTGGAAGAAAAGGTACTTATTTATCCCAGGATTGGGTAGATGAGTACATAACATAAATGGAGAGGAAAGGATTCACCAGTCTTGCTTGCTTTGGTAGAAGACTCTTTGACACATCAATCATTGGGGAATCTAGGGAGAAAGAAGTGCAATTCAAAATGCATGTGCTTGAGAGAAGAACTGTCATGGAGAATATTGGAGAAGCACTAGATGTGCACCAGGAGAATCATGGGCTACCCTTGTTGAAGAAATATTTGATTTTGGAGGTGGTAGTTAGATTTTCTCCACTTGCACCAACCAACAAATATGTTGATCCATCCATGGATTGGGTTGACATGTACATTTCAGAGATGGGCACACATGGAGGTAAGAGTTTTGCATGCTTCAGTTGGAAGTTGACTGATACATTCCTTACTCTTTGATCTTATGAGCAGCTCCATCAAAGAAATCCATGGAAATCATATGATGCATTTAGTATGCATGGAGGGCCTTGGAAGCTCCAATTGATTCAATTGGATGGAGCATATTGCATTGATGCTCAAGGGGGGTTTCTCTTCCTATTGGAAAAATTCATAAAAATTCCAACAAGCACTTGGAAGAGTGTACTTCTGATTAGGGTGTGGGATCCTAGCAACCCTTGGAGTGATGGATGGTTCCTAATGTCATAGAAACATAGGCAGTGGGATCATGGCATTAGTTGGTTTTTCATTTTGGTAGCTGGTAATAAGGAGCAAGACAACCATATTTTGCAGGAGTCTATGCATATGGATCAGTGCTTTAGTTTCCTATATGGGATTATTGTTATCATGCTTGGTGGTTTGGGAGTCTGTAGAAGGTTCTTTTTGTTGACACTGTGTAGTGTAGAGGTGGGATGAGGAGACACTTCCCACTTCTCAGACTCATTTGGGATCCTGGAATCATTCTTGGTCTCAACTATTTTAGTTAGAGATTTCACAGAGTATTATGGGGACAGAGACACCTCTCATGAGGAACGAGATGCAAAAGTTCAAGTACCTTCTCAAAATTGATCTCCACCTTAATCCTCATCATCAAATTGTTATGGATGAATAAATTTTGCAAGAGACATCTCCTTGTGTCCAATGTTCCTACTTGGGAATTTCATGCATGAACATTGATTTGGTTGATGCACCTATGACTTTACGTTCCTAAATGAGTAGAGCATACATCAAGCACTTTGGTAAGCTTGTGTTGGTTTTTTTTATTACATTTTGGTTCATGGTAGGATGTTGGAGAAGTACATTCTTGATTTGCAATCTATGTCATGTACTTGGGTAGAGCAATCATTGCATATCAGTTTGTTTGAACGTGAAATTCAAAGGATAGAGATATTGTATTTTGAACCTATGATTGAGCATGGTAAGGATGGTACACCATGTAGAGGAACCTTTCATTTCATAACACATGTGGCCTCCCAAGTAAGGAAAGGAGTCTCCTATGGGGATGAGAATCTTCAAAGAGTTCTCAAAAGGATAAAGAAAATGTTACATCAATGTTTTAAGCTTACCCCACCAGGTTTCGCTTTACTATGTGTGCTTAAGGGAGATGCTTCCAAAGAAGACATAGGAATGGTTTTGGTGCCAAAAATACATCCCCTGAAGTTGCAGCCTTGTCAAAGACATTGGTCGCAATCAAATTCATAGAGGTGTTAGCCATTATACATGTATTGGCTAAGAGAAAGCAATGCTTCAGAATGGACAAGTTTGAGGTTGAAGTTGACCACATTGGTTCAAGATCAATCTCAACACATAAGGAGCTCAATGTTTGGTAGCAAGAATGGATTACATGTGAGTCATTGTATGGGTTGAAGTATGAGAAGTGGTGCAACACATGGTATGAGGTAAAGCATATTCAAATTTGGACTATTCATAGTCCTAACATGAACATATGCACTATGTTTTATAAAAAAAATAACATACCAATCTTAGACGAATGTCATTTTTGGGAGTTATATCTATTTTCCATAAATAAAGGTCATGTATTTCGGAAGGTGATCTGATTGTCTACTTTTCATCTTTTTGCACCATAATTTAAAAATTTGTGTTAGGACGACTTAAAATTTATTTTAAATGCACCATAAGTGAGTGTCATTACCTTGCACTAGCCCAACGTGCCTTAACATAAATAGAGATGGAGAAGGAGAAAAATGAAACCATCTTGATAAAAATAGAAACCATGGAAACTCATATTGCATTTCTCCAGATTTGAGTTAGCAACTTGAGTTGGAAGGTGCCCCTTCAGCATCTCCTCCTTAAAAAAATAAACATTATGATTATTATAATAAGCATATAATAACAATGATATTTAATTTTTTTATTCTTTAATTCTTTAGAATTTATTTATAGATAAATTTTTAAATACAAATTAGTGTAGTAATTCATACAATTTATTAACTAATAAATTAACTTATAAATAATTTACTTAGATAGTTATTATGTTTTGCTTATTATATATATATAACTTGAAATAAATATACACATATTTTTAAAATTGTGATAAATTAAAAAATTAAAAATGTTAACCTAAACATAACATTATAAAAGCAAAATGTTTTTAATGCTCTACTCTTTTTAGTATTTGGAAGATTATAAAAGGGAAAATGTTTTTAATACTCTATTTTTTTAGTATTTTGAAGATAATAAATATATGAAAAACTGTACTGTATGAGATTATCTTTATTTATTAGTTTAACTTTTTAATACGTCGATACGCAGAAGTCGGAAATGGTGAAAGTAGTCGGCAAATGCATAGAATAGTCAGAGAAAAAGAAATGCCATGTTCACCCGAAAATCTTTCATTGTATTGAAACAGAAAGCCACTATGTAGAATTTTAAAAGCTTACATGAATTGCATTTAGTTCTAGCTCATATTTTCTTGTCCAACTTATAATGGACGATCCAAGATTTTGTGGATAACACATAATTTAGAATTGTATGTCGCAACGTGGTATGCAAAATGTGTCTAAATATTTTAGTGCATTTTTATAACATTTAGGGTCTTCACTTAGGATGAGAAATGAACTGTTTGTACATTAGGATAATTAATTCAACTTTTGTACATTAAGGTAATTAATTAATTATGTTTTTAATTTATGAAAGGTTATCCTCTTATAATACAAATACATTTTTTCTTTTATAGAGCATAGTGAAGAGCATGTGTTGTAATGACATAATGGGTTGGTTTTTTTAGGTTATCTTTTTCCATGGATTAATATATTTGAAAATTTTGACACCAATTATAGTTGGAGACATTGTTGTGGTGTTGCAACTGAAAAAGAGTTTTTATATCCTCTAGAAGAAGGGGTAAAAATACAAGCACCATAAGATGTGACAAGATTTATCATTGGGAAGATTATTTTAAAATTTTATAAAAGTGTAAGATTATGATTGCGATATATTTTTAAATATAGGATTGTGGATTATTAGAAAATTCATTTATTCAATTTCTATTCAATTTCTAATTAGCTAATACCCAAACAATGTAAATTTCATACATGACTATTTCCTTTAGAATGATAATGAAATCAATGAGATAAATGAGATAAATAAAAACAATGAACAAATAATCACAATCATGAAGTACCTTTGAAAACCATAAAAATAATACTATAATAGTAATATCATAATTTATCGCATTAACTATTAAAAAGAACACATAGTAAGTTATATCGACTATGGAATATGGTTGTTAATATAACACTCATTTCTCATACATAACCATTCTACTCAAGCTCATGGGGCTATACCATAATAAGGGTAGTTATTATATGTGATATCCTTTGAAATTCCCCTAAGAATGTATGTATATATATATACACTAAGTTAAGGCCTATCAGATTATTTAAAACTATATAATAGAATAATTAAATGGTTATAAAACCAACAAATCGTGTATTAAAACACTTATGAAGCATACAAATTTGGAATAATCCTATTTGTTGATAGATATATTTGGAGAGAATACACGAGAGAATAAGAGAATTATGAAAAATAATATATATTCATATGTTTATATCTTCATATTCATTATCGCAAGGATGGTATATGCATAGATGATGATCATCAATCTCTATATGACCACATGGCTAGTGAATTAACTTCACTTCAACATCAATCTTATTTTGATTTTTTATAAATAACTACATGGTAAAAGAAGGTGAAATCATGTTATCATCAATCGATAATCACAATTCTTATTTTTATTTTTTAGAAATAAGTGCATGGAGGAGAAAGTTGAAATCACATTATCATCAATGGATAACCATAAAATCACATTATCATCAATGGATAACCATAATAAGAAAACCATCAATGCTTTCATGTCCATCACATGGGATTCGTTAGGGAATGTATCCAATTGGATGTGGTATGGTGTTTATTGTGGATAACATGGACCTTTGTAAGTCCATATTGGAAGGTACCCTTTTGTTTACTCTTACCAATCTCTTATCATTTTGCAGTTTGAATCTTTCTAATAATTTTTTCTTGGTGGGAGGAATTCAGCTTGAGTTTTTCTAGTTTAAAACATTGGGACTACTTTATCTAAGGTGAATCAATGAAGATATATAACACTTTTCAGTCAAATATGACAACAAAATTTTGACATTTTACATATTTTTAAAATGGAAACCCTCAAAACTCATATACCCTTTGTGAATTTTGAACTGTAGTAAAAAAATAAATTGTATGGAATTGTGTTGTCTTTCTAATGATATTTTATTCAAAAAAATTTAACATCATTTAATGTGTAAAATTTTCATTTAAAAGATGAGCATGATATACATAAAACACAGTACATCCCATTTTTTTGAGGGGGGCAACGTGGGGAATTATATTTTTTATTATTTTTAGAAGTCGGCCAATTAATAGTTGAATCATGTTTTATCAACATATGTTCACATCAACATTTTTCCTATTGTTTACTATAATGTCCCCAAGTTTCTCATTCTAATACTTTGATTAAAATCATCAATTTTTTTTTTAACAGAAACGACTAGCCAGCTTTGATTATATAAAAAGATGGAAAATACATAACAGAGAATGATCAGATTGCTCCCATATGAGGAAGACATCCATCACACCAAGTTCATCATGTTCTAGCTAATAACTATCATTGTATCTTCCTGTCCTATGAAAACTATAGCATCTTATGAACTGTCCTAGAAGGAATATGCAGGAAAAAAAAAAAAAACATTGCTGAGATACTGCCTTATACAAAAACTTGAATTTCAAACCTTCCAGGATGCCAAAATTGTAGCTGGTATCTATTCTATGAGTTCTACAAACCATATGCATAATACTGAAAGACATTAAAAACAAAACATAACTAGAAAGAGCCCAACTCGAGACCTGAACTAACAAACAACTATTGTATCTGATCCAGGAGGATCCAAGAAGGCAAAATTTTTGAAGTCCTCCAATCTCAGCAAAACCAACACTAGATCGAAGGGCTTGTCGAGATGATTCCAACGGCGTTCGTTTCACCTCAAACGGACTCCGTATGAGAAAGTTATCGCGTTCTGTTCTACAAGGTCAACAGGCAAAATTGGCAAAAAGAGGTGCCACGTGGCACCACTAACAGGGTGACACGTGGCATCCGTACAGTACGGATGGATGACATGGCAGTTGTACGGACAGACAGGTGGCAGTACGATCCAATCAGGATACGACACGTGTCATGTACAGACGATGAAGTGGCAATCCAGTCAGCAGTACGGAAGGTGATGTGGCAGTACGGAATCCGAACTGGCGGTACAAGTGGCCCTATCATATCGCGACATGTGGCATCCCCAAACTGTCTCAATGGTTGAACAAAAAGCATTATGCTATCCGTCGGGTTTGAACCCCTGACCTCCTATGGTTGAACAAAAAGCATTATGCTATCCGTCGGGTTTGAACACCTGACCTCCTGGACATAGCTCTATCGCTTTCACCAACCGGGCTACGGTGTTGCTTGGTATTGACTTGGCAGATGTTATATTTAAAGTTGACACAGTGATTATTTGGGCGTAAAAAGGGGTTGGGGCTAACCCCAACCCCTCGTCCGTTCTTTGCACACAACTTGGAGCTCCGACCGGCCCGTATAACATGGTAACAGCACAACGTACTACAAGTGGATGGGCCACTAGCCCCGTGGAGCCCACGACCTATTCGACATGTGGTTTAAAGGTGGGTTCAACAAGCTATACAATGTTATAACAAATTTATTGCCATTTGCCATAGTTCGGTTGGGTATTGAGTTACATTTAAATATAAAATGCCATAATTTGTCTATAGTTGGTATAGTTTTCAACTTACCAACTATATGACATAAAAGTTGCATTGAAATAGAAACCCAACTAAATTGGAAGTTGTAACTCCATGCCAAGATGGGAAAATTTGTTGTAACCAAAGAGAACATGAGGAAAATGTGAAGAGGGGCCAACCAAGGCTATATAAACCCCTCTTATTTGCCTTTGAGCTCATGCTTTGGAGTAGAGACTTTGTAGCTAAAGGAGAGAAGGGAGATTGTGTAGCTCTGCAGGAGGAAGGTACGAGTGTTTATACTCGTTTTACACCGTCTTCAAGCTTCGGAGTTGCTGGAAGCAGTCTTGTTGTGTTTTGGGCAGCGGTTCTCTCCCTGGCCATTGTCGCCAAGGTATCATTGTATCATTGCCATGTATTTTTCCTTTATGCTGAGATTATAGATCGGCCCTCCTATTGAGAAGCAGGCCTGGAGAAGTAGTCCATCCTGGACGAACTCCGTTATCAACTTGTTGTCTTTATGTGTGTATTGTCTATGTTGTTTGGTTCTCTTCTTATGGATTTGTGAGCTTCATTCATGCTCTTTATGCAATTCATGTTAACGTCATAGAGTAGCAAAGATCTTGTTTTCGGATCATGTGGTATCAGAGCAGGTCTATTTGACGTTGGATTGTGAGTGTGGATGCTCACGAGGGCTAAACTGCAAGCTGGTGAGGGTACATTAGAGCCTTACAATTCCGAGATCGGACCTGCACATCGAAGGAGGAAGATGGATGCTAATGATGCCCGCATCGAGATGGAGGCAAACTTTCACAAGGTCTTCTATATGATGGCCGACAAGGTAGACAAGTTGTTTGCGGACTATGAAGAACACATGGCAAAAGAAAGAAAAGGCAGTGAAGTAAAGAAGGAAGACAAAGAAGTGAAGGACGAAGGCAACGCTTCAGTTAACCAAGGGAAGGTGGTGAAGAGCCTCCTGAGCCTCCCTCTTCACCTTCAGCTTCAAGCACAAGTTCAAGTGCTTCTTCCTCATCTCATTCTCAACATTCCAAGGTTCCTCACAAAGAGCCTCAAAAGAAGCCCTTATTGAAGCTCGATGTGAAGTTTGATTTGCCCATGTTCAATGGGGAAGCGAATGCAGAGAAGTTAAACAATTGCATAAGGCAAATTGAGGTCTATTGCCGAGTCCAGCAGATCGAAGAAGAAGATGTGAAGATTCAGTTGGCTTCACTTCGGCTGACAGGCACCGCACTTGTATGGTGGGATAGCAAGCTTCAGCAAGGTAGAAAACAAATGGGTAATCTTTTCTCATCGTGGTCTGCTTTTATTTCTGCTTTACGTAAGCAATTTTATCCGTTGGGTTATGTTCAGAAGGCAATGATGGATTGGCAAAGTTTTAGACAAGGCAAGGGTCAGAGTGTTCAGAGTTTTACTGAAGAATTTAGAAAGAAAGCTTTAGAATTGAATATTGCTTTAGATTCTCTTGACACTCTTTTGAAGTACATTGGTGCTCTTCATCATTATCTACGCCATACTTTGCTGTTGTTGAATCCTACTAGTGTTGATGAAGCAAGTGTTCAGGCTACTCATCTTGAGAACAGGGGGAAGCATTTGCAAGAAGACCATCAGAAGAAGCCTTTCAAGCCCAACAACCACCACAAGTTCAAGAAAAAAGACAAGAGCAAGAAGACAGCTACTGCCAAGAAGGAAGGAGGAAAGCCCCATTGCAACCATTGCGATACTGATGGGCATGATGAAGAAAGTTGTTGGAAGTTGCATCCTGAACAAAGACCAAAGCATTATGGAGGCAAAAAGAAGAAAAAAACCGTTGCAACAGCGCAACGAGATTTGGGTTCCGACTCAGGTGACGAAACCATGATTACAGCCGTGGGAATGCAAGGTAACAAAACTCCTCATACTGGTTCAAGTTCTACTCGTGTTTCTAAAGAAAATGATAAAAGAAGAAGTGAGTTGTTTCACATCAGAGTTGTGTCTAAGCATACAAAGATTGAAACATTATTAGATCCGGGTTCTCAAGTAAATTTGATCTCAGAATCAGTTGTTAAGAAGTTGGGCATACAGACTAAACCTCACCCCAAGCCTTATCCTCTTGGATGGGTATGTGATAATGCTAAGTTGCAGGTGACTAAGAAATGCAGGTTAAGGTTTGCTATTGCTTCAAAGTTGATTGATGAGGTGGACTTAGATGTTGTTCCTCTTGACATCTGTGGTATCGTATTGGGAAGCCCATATTTGTATGATCGAAAAGCAGTGTTCTTCCGTCATGAGAACAAGTACCATCTCACCAAAAACGGGGTGGAGTACATTGTGAGAGCTCACAGTATGAAGGCTAACACCACTCCGGTTAGTGCAGGACAGATGAAGCGGCTCATCAACACTAATAAGAGATACATGCTCATGGTTGTGAGAGCAAAAGATGCTGAGGCATCCGATGCTTTCAAAGGTTGTGATCCTTCTCATAAAAAGGCTATGATTGATATTGTGGCTAACTATGATGAAATATTTCAGGAACCTACAGGCTTGCCTCCCAAAAGGGAGATTTAGCATGAGATCCATCTCCAGCAGGATGCCCCTCTTCCTAATGTGGGCATGTACAGGTTGTCCGCAGTTGAAATGGCAGAGATTAAGAAGCAGGTTCAAGACTTGTTGGACCAAGGAGTGATCAGACCCAGCTCCTCTCCATGTGGTTCGCCGATTGTGTTGGTGATGAAGAAAGATGGCACATGGAGGATGTGCGTTGACTATCGGGCTCTCAACAAGATCACGATCAAGAAATCGATACCCGCTTCCTCGCATAGATGACTTTCTCGACCAATTGAAAGATGTTGTGTTCTTTACCAAGTTGGATTTGCGCAGTGGCTACCACCAGATCAGAATTGCAGAAAGTGATGTGTGGAAGACGGCCTTCAAGACCAAGCAAGGTCTATTTGAGTGGTTGGTGATGCCCTTTGGGCTTTGCAATGCACCTGCAACCTTTATGCGGGTAATGAATGATGTTTTCCGGCCATTCTTAGATGATTTTGTCATTGTATACTTAGATGATATCTTGGTCTTTAGCAAAACTTGGGAAGCACATGTGGGGCATGTAAAGCGAGTATTAGATACTTTGAAAAAGGAGAAATTGTATGTAAAATTGTCAAAGTGTGAATTTGGAAAAACGTCATTAGTTTACTTGGGTCATATTGTAGGAGGTGGAAATTTAAAAATTGATCCTTCAAAAGTTGATGTAATTGTCAATTGGCCTAAGCCTACTAATGCTACTGAAGTGAGAAGCTTTTTAGGAGCTGTTCAATATTGGAGGAGGTTCATTCAGAACTTCTCATACATAGCATCTCCTTTGCATTCCTTAACAAGTGTGAAGAAAGCCTTCCAGTGGGGAGGAAAGCAACAGAAAGCCTTCGACACATTGAAGGGAAAGATCAGCACCGCCCCAGTCCTAGCCTTGCCTGATTTGCAGCAGCCATTTGAGATAGAGACAGATGCTAGTGGATATGCCATGGGGGCAGTATTGATGCAGCACCGCAAGCCTATTTGCTACCATTCAGAGACTTTTACTCAAGCAGTGATCAACTACCCCACCTATGACAAAGAGTTGTATGCTTTGGTTCAGAGTGTTAAGAAGTGGAAGCACTACTTGATGGGTAAGGAGACGATCATCCATACCGATCATCAGCCCTTGCAGTATCTCCAGTCCCAGACTAAGCTCCAGCAAGCTCGTCATTTCAGGTGGATGGGATTTCTTCAACAATTCCATCTAGTGATCAAGTACAAAAAGGGTACTAGTAACAAAGTGGTAGATATGCTTTCTAGACCTCCTATTGTTGCATCTATTGTTTTGAAAAATGCTTCTTTATCCCATGAAAGTTATATTGAGCAGTATGCTACTGATGATGATTTCAAGGAGGTTTATGAGAAGCTAACCAATGGCACACAGGTGGAAGACTACTATTTGCAGGGAAAGTTGCTCTATCATTTGGGCAAGTTATGTGTTCCTATCAGTGAAAGAGTCCATGTAATACGAGAAGCTCATACTTCTCTTGTATCAGGGCATTTTGGGGTAGGTAAGACTTTGGCTCATTTGCAAAGACTTGTGTATTGGCCTCGCATGAAAGACATTGTAACAAAATATGTAAAGGGGTGTGTGATGTGCTCTACTTGTAAGCCCACTAATAGAAAATTGGGGCTGTACTCACCACTTCCTGTTCTTTCCCATCCTTGGGAAAGCATTTCCATGGATTTTGTGGGGGGTTTGCCTATGTCTAGGAGGGGTCATGACTACTTGTATGTGGTCGTGGATAGGTTTAGCAAGATGTGTATTCTTATGCCATGTAAAAAGCAGGTCACTGCAGAGCAAGCTGCTTCTCTTTTCTTTCAGCATGTATGGGTTCACTTTGGACTCCCTACGTCCATTATCTCGGATCGGGACTCCCGATTCCTTGGAGAGTTTTGGACAAAATTATGGTGTATGATGGACACCAAGCTAAAGAGGAGCACCGCTTTCCATCCACAGACCGACGGAAAAACAGAGGTAGTCAACAGGACAGTTGTACATTTGCTTCGAGGCTATTGCAACAAGCATCCTAAGTTATGGGATGAACAGATCCAGTATGTGCAGCATGCCTACAACAGGGCTATGCATTCTTCCACTCAGAGCTCGCCATTTGAGACATGCTTTGGGTACTTGCCAAAGACTCCATTGGACTTGACTTATGGGCGAGAGGTTGATTCAAGCACTTCCAAGGATGAAGACAAAGCCCGCAGGTTCATTCAGAGAGTTCAACAGGTACATCAAGCAGTGCAAGAGCAGTTGGAGAAGAGTCAAGCCCAGTACAAGGCTCGCCATGACAAGCATAGAGTTGATCATCAGTTTCAGGTGGGAGATCAAGTGTAGCTTCACATCAGTAAGGAGAGGATGAAAGGAGAAGGAAAGAAGCTCAAGCCCATTAGATATGGTCCCTTCACCATCTTGGAGAAGATTGGGACAAATGATTTTCGCTTAGAGCTACCGCCATACATGCAGATCTACTCAGTGGTGAATGTGGAGAACTTGAAACTCTATGAGCCTCCCATGATCATGGATGAAAGGGAGAATGTCTCATTTCCATCAGTTGATGAATTTTCTCCTGAGTACATGGATGAGCTAAAGGAAGATGTCATCTTGGACAGAAGGACAAGGACTTCTCGCAGAGGTGATGTTGATTATCTTCGAGTGGGCATCAGAGGCACTCATCCGAGCAAAGCCAAGTGGATCGAGAAGGAGAAAGTGAGGGAGCAATTCCCTCACCTATCTGTTGATTAGTAAAGGCTTTTGGAGGCCAAAAGCTTCTCAATGAGGAGGAATGATCCAGGAGGATCCAAGAAGGCAAAATTTTTTAAGTCCTCCAATCTCAGCAAAACCAACACTAGATCGAAGGGCTTGTCGAGATGATTCCAACGGCGTTCGTTTCACCTCAAACGGACTCCGTATGAGAAAGTTATCGCGTTCTGTTCTACAAGGTCAACAGGCAAAATTGGCAAAAAGAGGTGCCACGTGGCACCACTAATAGGGTGACACGTGGCATCCGTACAATACGGATGGATGACATGGCAGTTGTACGGACAGACAGGTGGCAGTACGATCCAATCAGGATACGACACGTGTCATGTACAGACGATGAAGTGGCAATCCAGTCAGCAGTACGGAAGGTGATGTGGCAGTACGGAATCCGAACTGGCGGTACAAGTGGCCCAATCATATCGCGACATGTGGCATCCCCAAACTGTCTCAATGGTTGAACAAAAAGCATTATGCTATCCGTCGGGTTTGAACCCCTGACCTCCTGGACATAGCTCTATCGCCTTCACCAACCGGGCTACGGTGTTGCTTGGTATTGACTTGGCAGTTGTTATATTTAAAGTTGACACAGTGATTATTTGGGCGTAAAAAGGGGTTGGGGGTAACCCCAACCCCTCGTCCGTTCTTTGCACACAACTTGGAGCTCCGACCGGCCCGTATAACATGGTAACAGCACAACGTACTACGGGGGTTGAGATCAGAGCCCAGCGGTGGGGCCTGATGGATGCCTCGAAGGAAGTCCGGTTTCGATTCCTGCGGGGGAGGTGTAGGAATACACCCCAGAAAAAGCCTGTACGACCTCGATGGTGTTCTACCTGCTGCTGGCAACCTGTTCAAGATTTAGGCTGGCCCCGGCTCGAGGGGTTTGGTATCTAGGCAGTCAAGTGACGGCGCTCACGGGGCGGTTTGGAGAGGTTCCCCTCGGTTGTCAAAAAAAAAAAAAAAAAAACAGCACAACGTACTACAAGTGGATGGGCCACTAGCCCCGTGGAGCCCACGACCTATTCGACATGTGGTTTAAAGGTGGGTTCAACAAACTATACAATGTTATAACAAATTTATTGCCATTTGCCATAGTTCGGTTGGGTATTGAGTTACATTTAAATATAAAATGCCATAATTTGTCTATAGTTGGTATAGTTTTCAACTTACCAACTATATGACATAAAAGTTGCATTGAAATAGAAACCCAACTAAATTGGAAGTTGTAACTCCATGCCAAGATGGGAAAATTTGTTGTAACCAAAGAGAACATGAGGAAAATGTGAAGAGGGGCCAACCAAGGCTATATAAACCCCTCTTATTTTCCTTTGAGCTCATGCTTTGGAGTAGAGACTTTGTAGCTAAAGGAGAGAAGGGAGATTGTGTAGCTCTGCAGGAGGAAGGTACGAGTGTTTATACTCGTTTTACACCGTCTTCAAGCTTCGGAGTTGCTGGAAGCAGTCTTGTTGTGTTTTGGGCAGCGGTTCTCTCCCTGGCCATTGTCGCCAAGGTATCATTGTATCATTGCCATGTATTTTTCCTTTATGCTGAGATTATAGATCGGCCCTCCTATTGAGAAGCAGGCCCGGAGACGTAGTCCATCCTAGACGAACTCCGTTATCAACTTGTTGTCTTTATGTGTGTATTGTCTATGCTGTTTGGTTCTCTTCTTATGGATTTGTGAGCTTCATTCATGCTCTTTATGCAATTCATGTTAACGTCATAGAGTAGCAAAGATCTTGTTTTCGGATCAGTATCCCAGTATCCATAGCAGCACCAGTAGATCTTGCTGCCCCGTTCTTCTCCGTGCTGAGGTCCACAAAGTTTCTAGCATTTGCCATAAATTTCTGCAGCTTATCCATTTTCCTGTTAATGTCCTCAAGATCTCTGCCCAAGACTTTGTGCTTACGGGCCTTATGGGGATAAGCTAGGCCCAAGGTCTCTTCAAGGTGCTCCACTTTCTAAGCAATGCTCTGGTGCTGAGCTTTAGCCTCTGTGTGAGTAGCATACGCCAGATTGTAAAGGTGAGTTAGTATTTTCTTGTGCTCCAGGCTTTCACTTCTTATCAGCCTAACTTGTAGCTCTAATTCCTGCAAACGATCCAAGAATTCCACTTCAAATTTGGAGATACCGCGATTCCCAGTCTAGCCATGCGAATTCCCAACCCCGACGTGCCTGCAACATGGACCGAGCCCATGCTTGCACTTTGCTTCTGCCGAGTCTCCGCTCATTTCCTCCTACTACAGTCCACGGCTTCAACCTCCAGTAGGACCTCTCCTTGGCTTGAAACACCTACCACATTTTTGTATTACTTATCCCCTTCCCTACGGGCGCCCAACACCATGGAAAAACATATCACCCCTGCCCTGAGGATGCCCCGTGCCATGATAATCCATACTCCTGTCAAGGCAGAGGAGCTCCGAAAGGAAAAACAGCACATGCAGAGTTCTGAGGACGAAGGAATGAGAGCTGGGAAGCCTCCAGATGCGAAGATAAACCCAGCATCCAGTGTGCATGCCAACCAACTTGCAAACTGAGTAATGACAATAAATTCGAGCATGCAAGGGCGGCCTACGAGGAGTGTAGGAGCCGTCGAAAATCCAATGGAGAGATCCCAAAAATTTGAAAAAATTAACCCTCTAAAGTGTTGAAACCAAAGAGGTATAGGGAACCAAAAAGAGGGGACATGAGCCCAATCCATTAAGGCTAACCAAAGTCTAGGGGATCCAAGATTTTTCCAAACAATCATTGTTATAACTTAGCAAACCATAGGAGAGCCTAACACCGATATTGGCCATTTCATCAACTTGTCTATTTTGTCCTCGAAGAATATGCAGAAAGGTAAGCTCATGAAAATCCCTACTAATGCAGAGGAGGAGATGTTGCATTTTTGAGGTGGGCTCTTTTCTTTTGACAACTATACATCTAGCTTCTCTAATAATTATTAAGGAGTCTCCTAAGACCGTAAGTCTTGAAATCCCTAGGTTGATAGCAATCTCCTGCCCTTTGATGAGGCCAAGCCACTCTGCTCCATTATTGGTTTTCCTTCCTATACCCCAGGAAAATTCCTTCTGCTTGTTCCCCTTGGAGTCGAAAATTATTCCCCCCGCACCTGCCAACCTAGGAAAATCATCGAATTTGGCCTATAGTAGCATGCACAATTAATTCAAGTAATGAAAAGGTAATGTAGGACCATAATTTTAAATATTTGATTATCTAATAATTATTTTTTGAGTTGGAAATGGTCTAGGTTTCCCGAGGGGGCACATAGAAGGAGGGATAAGGCCATGTGAGTTGTCTCACTCAAAAAATTTGGAAACAACATCTAAAAGAAGGCAAGACAACCTAAAAGAAGGAACTTGGAAAAAGCAGTAAAAGCAACACAAAGCAGAAAGGCCGAAGTTTCTTGATTTTTGCACTCAAGAAGGAATATCAATAGTTAAAAAAGATACAGGAACCAAATTTAGCTAGTGAGGGTGCAATTTATGAGGCAAGTGGGTACAAATGCAAAATCAACTTCCCAAAGAAGCCTCCACTCATCAATAATTCAAATTTCAAGAAGGAAGACTCTAGAGAAAGAAGAAATCGACTAGAGGGTTATAAAAGAAGTATGAGAGTCTCCTTATGAATATTTTGTCATTTTTACTTTGTGATATTCATGATATTGAAGATATATGAGATTTTCATAGGCTTAGGTGGTGTTCCACTTTCCAACATTAGGTGATGTGCCCCTTTGCATTGATTGATCCAACTGAGAGATTGATAGATCCTTCTGGTGGAGTTTGAGTAAGAAGAAATCAAGTCCTTTTCATGGAGATTATTGCATCCATTTAAGTTTATTTTCAAGTATAATATAAGTTCCAGAATAATGTGCTCAAGTTTTAGTTTGGTGAGGAAGAAACTATAGCAACAATATTCTAATGCAATGAGTTTTATCCAGTGAAGAATAAGAATTGAAATTTTGTGCCCCCTGTGAGTTGTAGCAGCTGGCCATGAACCTCCAGTAAGATATATGATGATTTTCTCTTGCTCATGGTTCTAATCTAGTGGTAAAAGGTCCTCCTCTTATTCTCAGATACTCCAATTCTACTTCTATGTTGTAAAATTCCAAGTCTAGTGGACATTTTGTTAGTTTGGCTCCAATAGACTCTTGATTGCATCTATGAAAGTCTATTTATAGATTTCTGCTATTCAATGGAAAGTATTTATCTTCATATATGAGATTTATTGTAGAATTAGTGAGCATTAAATGGCATTTGAAGGTATATGTTCTCTATGCTTGCGTAATGGTGGAGAAATTTGACTAGTTTTTTGTTTTAAAGCATTTAACTATTTCATGTGCTTCCAAAGTATGATCTGAATGTTCATACAATAAATCAAAGGTACTTGAGTCTATCCACACTCATAGAACATAATTTAGGAATCCTTTATTCCATTCAAATTGGTTTGAAAATTGTCTCTCTGCCTTGTCCTAGTTTCGAACTTTTCACCTAGTCACTTAATTTTTAGTCTAGATTTTACCTTTCAAATCTATTGATTGCATGGAAGGTTGGGATACTCTCGTTAACCTTCTAGTGATTTAATTAATTACATTAATGTACCATAAGTAGTGTATTTTTCACAAAATTCCTGGGGCCATTTCCTTGAAGCCTTTGGTTTAGCCAAAGGAGTCTACCCAAGTGTGATGCACTCCTGAATGTGTAGAGTCTTGAAGTACGAATCATAAAGTTCAGTCCTAGTTATCTGTTTTTGAGTTAGGGTTCCTAAATAGGGGTTTGGGTGCATTATAGATGTATTAGAGCATGGTCCTTTGCACCTGTGAGAAACAAAGTTCAAAACTCTAAGCTTTAAAGAAGAATTTTCAAGCTATGAGACTAGCACCATGTAGTGATGTTTATGAATTGGATGATGAGGAAACATCATGCTCTGATGCTGATATGATTTATGTTGATGGTGGACTACAGGTGGCGCATGAGGATGATGAATCCTTGTGTGACATTGTGTGCATAGAGAACAAAAGGCCTACTCCACCAAATTTCAGTATTTTTGATGACAGAGTGTGTTATGGGGAAATCCTCTAGGAGTCAATCCTTCTGAGTAGCTCAAGGAATAACAAACAAAAAGGAAATATATCCATGAGGTATTGCATTTCCGAGACTTCTAAACTTTCAAAGTTAAAAGGTTGTTTCTGAATTAGGATCCTTATTGTAGCACATATCAAGGAAGAGTAAGTCATATTTTCAACAGTGTGTGCAGAGAAGTGGAGCATATAATGCAACAGAGTTTAGCCTCTTAGTCATGACCAATGCATCATAGTGAAGTAGAGCACAATCTCTCCCTCGTTGGTTGTGCACCAGTAGAGTTGATGGAAGAGTATTCTACCATATATCCATCACCTAAGGAGGAATACATGATACAAAGGTATGATCACATTTTAGAATATAGTATTCCTTTGTGTCATCATGAGGTTGCATCCACTTCTGGGGAGAAGTCTGATCTTGTCATGGTTGATTCTATTGGCATTGAGACTCAAGTTTCTGGTGTTTAGGATCATTGTAGTGAGGGATGGATTTTTGGATAGGATTATTCATGTTTCTCATATGGTAGATGAGATCACATCTGATAGAACACCTGGTGTTGTCAAGCATCGATGGAGTGGCTTGGAGAGATTTTTCCTAGTCACCAAAGAAAGGATGTTGCAAGTGTTGTACAAAACTGATGGTGCATATAGATTCATGGAGGATCTTATTAGGAGAGTTTAGTTGGAGGAGAGAAAAGGTGGAATTGTTGGTAGAGTCTCTAGATATGAACTGTGCAATATTAAAGGAGAGATAGAAAAGATGAAGGTAGACTACTTGCATATGTTTATGGATAGAGACATGACTCTCAAATTTGATGAAAACAAAGCAACAACAGAAGGAGATCAACTTCATATTGATTTGGGAGATTCTCTTTCCTCTTCGAGGACCACTAATGATGTGATCTGTGTGGATGATTGCACACATGTTTCATTAGAGGAGCCTCATGCGCAAGGTGAGCATGAGGACTGTTCAATGATGCAAGTGGTTGATGGTAACAGTGATAAGGGGATTGTTTGTAGAGCACTTTTTTCACACCAGGGAGATCATGAGATTTCTTTATGTGATGAAGGATCATTTGTGGAGGATGTACTTGAGTTCATTCCACTTGGCCCCAGCAACAGAGATCTTGAGATCATTTCCTTGGGATCAAGCAACATAGAGAACTATCCATCTATGGATAGATGCATTGTAGATTTGATGAATTTAGGAGGTGAGAGAACATCTTATGATTCCATTGAAATCTCTTACAGTTCCCCGTTAGATGAGCAACATACTATGCACATTTGGCTGCCATTTGATGCTATTCATCCACATATGGATTAGGTGGAAGATTACATAGCACACATGGAGATACCTTGTAGAAAGAGTTCTGCTCATGTTAGGTGGAAGATAGTTGTGCAAGCAAGTTACCATGAGGAGATTGGCATATAGCATGTTGAGTCATTTTCCTTGCACAAGGAAGAACTGAGCTTTCCTTTTTGGAGGAAACTCACACCTTTGGATGAGGCACACCAATACATTCTTGTTGGACCAACCAACAAAGGAGACCATGCATGTACTGTTTCAATGAGTGGATTTTGGAGAGAGTTGCAGATGGCCTACTTTCCTTCACTCCTAGTGCCTGAGGATGTGAAAGGAAATGTTGATTTGATGGAGGGACCATTTCTATTGATGCTTCATGAGAAGCAAGAGACACATTTGTATGCTTCTCAACTTGATTTTGATCACTCAGACACACCCGTGGTACACCTTTAGTATGGTGAGCAGCAGTGGCATCTACTTGTGCCACTCCATACTTGTCTCATGCAGAACAATGTAGGGGAGTTCCACTCGATATTTTTCGATAGAACATGTGATAGCAATGTGATCCATGGGACTAGAGTCCTATTTGTATATGAAGATATTCATATTTTGTTGGAGAGGCTCATATGTTTATTGATGTGCATTGGGAGTGACAAAATTCCAATATGGTGGATGGATCTTGGCATACCATGGAGTGATAGATTGTCACAATTAGTGGTGATGATGGATGGTATGCAACAGAGACCATGGGATCCAAGCATTGATGGATTATTTAAGATGCCATTGATGTTTGGAGGATATCAACACAAGAAATGGGATCCTGGTATTGCTTGGTTTGAGTTTAGTTGTTGGAATTGGAGCAACAATTCAGTGGATAGGATAGGAGCAACAGTTTTTTCTATTAGACACTTTCAACACTTAGAAAAGTTTGGCCATTCGGCGTTTTATGCAGAGATGTGTTAAAAATTATATGTTGATACTGTTTCTGCCTTCGGCACTTACTTCCCTAACATTTTGTTTGTAATAATTAATTATTGTTATATGAATACGATTGTTGTGACTATTCGGGCCTCGACCTGTAAATGCATTCTCGATTTTACACAGTAGGTTAACTTGATTTTCTTAGAGTGTATCGGCCATGTCAATGATAGTGATTTTACCTAATTTATAAGAAATTATTTATGTGTTTGAAAACTCTGCTTATATTACTCTTTTAAATTCCTGATCTATTATAAGACTTGCTATGAATATTGCAGTCGTAGTCGAACTAAGCCTGAGAATATTTTTATTTAAATGTTAATGTATTTTGGAAAAAAATGATCTCGGGTGGGTTTTGAACTCTTGACTTCAGTATACATTTGACCTTGAATTCACGAATAACTATTTATTCATTTATTTTCGTTTATACTGAGTTGATTACGAATAGTGAAGAGATTCAATTTCTACTCTACGTAGGAGTAAACCCTAACTTATGATGAGTCTTTGGTTGAGAGCTTGGTTGGTTTTCATAATTATAAATGGATTATTTTTCTGTATTTTAATAATGTACAATCGATTATAGAGTAGTATTGTTTGTTCTTCAACTGGGCAATGCCCTAATTTTGGATAATGTATAATGATTCTAACTCTGCCAAAATAGTTTGTTATAATGTTATTATATACTTATTTCTTTTTGATTCCTGATTTATCTACACAATAGCAAAGGGATTTGATCCCGATTTCATTTTTCTAAATAAAATTCTTATTCGAGTCATTTGCCTACGAACTGTAAGTTGGAATTTTGGTTTATTTGATGGTTTTATATGAACTTTGTATACCTTGGTTAATATCTCATACTTGATATGGTATTCGATATTTATACTGAATATGTAATAAAATAATATTTACCTAATCCTAGGTTATGTATAAGCGTATACTAGGTTTGAATGTAAGTGTGTAAAACATGCTCATCATAGGATATGATTGTTTGTATAAAGGATGCATCTAACATTTATCTGGTTCAGAATTGGATGTTCTTTGTTCCTAGATAATATTCATAAAACTGTCTTATGTTTACAGTAGTAAAATCAACATTCTATTTATCATAAGAAATCATTTCAAATCTATCTACTAAACAACTTCTCTGTACTAGAGTACATCACTTCGGTGAAAGGAAAAATACAGAGAAGGTTTATATTCATCATTCTAAATTCCGAATCTTAATCATTCAATCATTTAAGTAGGAATAAGTTATAAATTCAATACTCTACTAGATTTAACAGCTAGTTAGATATCTCGACAACATTACAACCTGATAACAAACTTTCATAAATATGTAGAAATGAACTATAATACTGAACCAAAAACAAATGCAAAACCTGTTTAACTGTGTAGGTGGACAAACACCCAAACAAGACCGTTCCTCCCAACTGTCTCCTAGAAGCAGCCAAATTACTTGCTTCAGGACCCCCGAGCCTGTTCATTGAACCACTAGGACGAAGACACTGTGTAGAAGCATGTAGTAGACTCTTTGTATCTCAGCAATCATGAAGACTTGCATACAGAATACTCTCTGCAACGTAGCAGACTAAATATTACAGTCCTTACACTGCAACTCATTCTAGCATTCCCCTCATCAAGTCTCTTGTGTGCTCAACTTTTCAGTTTCCAACAATCCACAAGGTAAAAACTAGTGAGCCTCCTGCTCAATTCGATGGATATAGGTCTTCCTAGGTCTTTGGGTCAGTTAAATCATTTAATGAGACAACTGCTCAGTTCCACCTTCCTTGGGGAGCATGACCACATTTTTAGGGAAGTTGCCTCCTGCAACAACTAGTAAGTGAGTGCAGATGCTAGCACTTGTAAATTGCCTTCTACACCAACTCATTCCTCCTATTGGGTCAGTGAACACTCTTCAACAGTCCCCTTTGGATGAGTGTCTCCTATTTTAATTTATTAAATAATAAAAATTTCCAATTACAGTCATCTTTGACCATCCTTGGTCAATAACATAAATCTTTACAATAAAATTTAAAGTAATGTTTTTCCTCAACATAAAATGTTTTCAAGTCTAGGTAGGTTACAGGTTAGGCATACACCTAAGCGCAGGTGGCCCTCTCAATGGGTTACACCCGGCGGCGAGTCAATCCTGGTTAGATCCAAGACCAACCCCATGAAACTCACTAATGCCGAAGTAGTTTATATGTAGGCCCAACACAAACTCTGCATATAGTTTTCGAAGGAAATGGAGTGGGACCTCCCTATTGTTGCAAGGAAGTTTGTTAAAAAACGTGAACCATCGACTCATCCAGTTTTGTCTCCATGGCTCATAAGTGCACCAATCCATGCAAAGGAGCCTGTTGCGTGGACCGGGGGGTAGGTTAGTCCTGGTGTCAATGAAAAAACTAACTAGAGTTTGTTTTGAGATGTTCAAATCTTTGATTTGGTCTCTACTGAGACCAGTGGAATAATATGCTCTCATTCGAGCCCTATACTCGGTTATGCTTGTCAATTTACCATGAGCATTGTCAATTGAGGCATTTTCATATACATCCATATAAAATCATATCTCAAGGCTGTCATCTACAACTATATAGATCATAAGCAAATCAAATCCATGAGCACATATAATTCCAAGGATGCAGTAAATACACATAATAAAATACTTATCTGATTAAGGGACAACTAACTTCAACTAGACAACTTTCCACCTACCCATAAAAACACACTCAATTCAAGCCATACTTGAACAGGTCACCCTGAGATGAGGCCATAAATCCAAAGGAGAGGTACTCAAAAGTAAAATAAATATTAGTGAAATCAAATGTAATGTTACACTAATGCTAATATATTTTAAGATATATAAATTTGTAAAATTTATATATATAAAGCTGATAAACATCATTTCTTTTAAGTTCTACAGTTTTGTTTAAAACAAATTTTAAAAATAACATTTGAGGAATATTTAATGTGATTTCTTTTATTTATTTAAAAGTATTTATTGATTTTAAGTAACATTCAGCATTATTATCTTAATCATTTATTAAAAATGATGTTTATAATAATATATTTGTTAATTCTTTATCAAATTTTTATTGACAAATTTCTAATATAAAAATAATTAAAATACTTTAATCATTAATACAATAGTAGAATAATATTTATTTTGATTCCTTTTATTTATTTCATTAACTTATAAATTTAAACATTATTATTATAATAATAAATATTTAATAAAAATGATATTTAAAATTATTTTAATTTTTAATTTTTTATAAATTATTTATCAATAAATATTAAATATAAATTATTGTAATAATTAATACAACTTATTAAATAATAAATTATTCCTAATTTAGTTAATTAATTATTAATTTTTGTTTATTAGAGCTAAGAATATATATATGGTTTGAGCTAAGCATACATACATTTTTAGAATTTTGACAAATTAAAAAATTAAGAACATTAACTTAACCAAAATAATTATGAAAGAAAATGTTTTTAATACTTGCATTCTTACTATTTTGAAAATAAAATATATAAAAAAAATATATTAAATTATTTATATTTATTAGTTAAACTTTTAATTTTTTAATATTTAAAATTTATTAATAACTATATTTAATAATATTAAAAAAACATACAATTTATTTTTTATTTTTTTTAGTTATTACTCGAATAAAATATTAAATAACCTTGCTTATAACAAATTCCAACTCTCGTGATTGACATCTCTCATATGAGTTTGCTTTGGAGTGCGATAGCATCAGAGAAATCGCAGTTTGGTCAAATGTGCGGAGAAAATTGAAAACCTCCTTCGGAAATTTCCCTATGAAAGAACAACGTCGGATGGCAGAGGTACCCAGAAATATGTCTTGGAAATTTCATATATGAGACTAAATAAGAGCCTCTAATTCCCTCGAAGCTGTTCCTATAATTGCAGAGGGACCCAGAAATATGTCTGGAAATTTCGTATATGAGATTAAATAAGAGCCTTTAATTCGGACCTCCAAGTTGTTTCTATTGACAAGTCGATCGAAACCCAATTGAAAGAACGTCGGATGGCAGAGGGACCCAGAAATATGACCCAGAAATATGACAGAGAACAAAAAATGGTGAAAGAAGTCGGCAAATGCATAGAATACTTTGAGAAAAAGAAATGCCGTGTTCACCCAAACGACTTGACTGGAATTGGAGTTTAAGAAGTCGGCAAATGCATAGAATACTTTGAGAAAAAGAAATGCCGTGTTCACCCAAACGACTTGACTGGAATTGGAGTTTAGAAAGGTGAGCGGCCGACAGACTTGACTGACTGAATTAAATTGCCCAATCAATCGCAAAATTCGCTCAGCATCGACTTCATAATGCGAAGCGTTGTGATTGTATAACTATATATAGATAGCCATGGAGACACCACTCACATGCTCAAGTCCGATCTCATCTGACAAAATGGATCACAACGCTCTTCTTCTTGTTCTCATAGCACTGCTTGCCTCTCTGCCTGCAGCGACGTCTATTAATTACTCCACCTCCCACCCATATTCCCATCCTGCTTTTTATGATCATCACATTCCACATCATTCTGCTTATGAAGGCATGCTGAAGGAAGGTGAAGTCATATTATCCTCAATGGACGCCCACGAGAAAAGGGACCTCCATGCTCTCTTGGCGTTCAGGAAGGCCGTTACATGGGATCCATTTGGTTGGCTGTCCAACTGGACGGCTAAGAACGCCAAAAACATGTGCTCGTGGTGTGGTGTTCGATGTAGACAAAACACCAGAAGAGTGGTCGCCATAGACCTCTCTGGAGGATTTTTAGAGGCTGGATTGGTAGGCACCCTTTCTCCGTCTCTCGGCAACCTCTCATTACTGCGGACTCTCAATCTTTCTAATGATTGGTTCGTTGGAACAATTCCACCCGAGCTTGGCCAGTTGAAAGCGTTGAGGGTACTTGACCTCAGCTGCAATGTTATCAATGGTTCTATTCCTGCCGAATTGGGCTTGCTCGAGAAACTGCACACCTTGAATATTTCTCTTAATTATGAGCTGAGTGGAAGAATTCCGCTCAAGTTTGGCCAGCTTAAAGCGCTACGAATACTGGACCTCAGCGGCAATATGCTCGGTGGTCCTATTCCAGTCGAGTTGGGCCTGATGCAGAAGCTAGAGTACTTGGATCTACGCGGCAACCAACAGTTCTCAGGCAGTATACCACGTCAATTGGGTAATTTGACACAACTCAAACATCTGGACCTCGGCGGTAATATGCTCGGCGGTCCTATTCCAATCGAGTTGGGCCTGATGCAGAAGCTAGAGTACTTGGATCTAGGCGGCAGCCAACAGTATTCCCACTCCAACAATTTCTCAGGCAGTATACCACGTCAATTGGGTAATTTGACACAGCTTACACATCTATCAATTTCTAGCTTTAATATTTCCAGTTCTATTCCCTCTGAACTATTCAGCCTTCCCCTCATCTATCTATCTCTTTTTGTTAACCTCACAGGGAGCATACCTAAACCCATTGCCAATTTGACCAAGTTGACTTACTTAGATCTCTCTCATAACAATGTCACTAACATCCATGCCATTGCCAATTTAACCAAGTTGACTTACTTAGATCTCTCCTATAACAAAGTCACTAACATCCCTCAAGAGATTGCAAGTTTGACTCAGTTGACCTATTTAGATCTCTCTGAAAACCAACTCACTGGTAACCTACCTAAAGCCATTCTCAATTTGACTCGCTTGGACACATTACGTCTTTCTTCAAACATGCTTAATGGTAGCATCCATGGAGTGACTCTCACTTTGACTGAATTAGTTATTCTAAATCTTTGTGGTAATAGGTTTAGTGGTATCATTCCTAAAACCATTAGCAATTTAAAAAAGCTTGAAGGGATTTATTTTTCTAACAATAGTTTGATAGGCACAATTCCAAGAACTATAGAAAAGCTTCATTCATTGTATGTCTTAGATTTGAGCTCAAACAAATTAAATGGGAGTATTCCTAAAGCCATCATCAATTTAAAGAATCTTGAATACCTTTATCTTTCCAATAACAATTTGATAGGTACAATTCCAAAAGCCATAGGAAAACTTCATTTATTGGAACGATTAGAGTTGGATTCAAACAAATTAACTGGGCATATCTCATATAGTATAGGTAAGCTAAAGAATCTCTATTATCTAGACATAAACAATAACAGTCTTTCTGGTAGTCTTCCTAATAGTATTAGTGGTTTGGTTTCACTTGAATTCTTATATCTCTCAAAAAATAACTTGGAGGGACAGATTCCCAATGGCATTGGCAATTTGACTTATATGACAATTTTCTCTGCTCATTCTAATAACTTTTCTGGGACAATTTCTACATCTTTGGTCAATTGCACCCGGCTTCTGCTACTGGATTTAAGGAAAAATCGATTGACAGGCGAGCTTCCTCAATACTTCACATTTTTTCATGACTTGCAAGTTTTAAGCCTTGGTTATAATAATCTACATGGTCATATTCCTCAGCATATAACAAATCTCACCAAGTTGCATGTGTTGGATTTATCCAACAACAAATTCAGTGGAAAAATACCAGTTCATCTTGAGAGACTCTCAGGATTTACAAATGTGTCAACTATCAATGTAATCTCCGATGAGCTAGAAATTGTCATAAAAAGGCATGAGTATACACTATCATATATGTTTCCTACAAACACTATATTTGATTTGTCTTGCAATAAGCTTACAGGAGAAATCCCCTTAAGCATAGGTAGTATGAGCCAATTGCGATTATTGAATTTATCTTGGAATCAATTGGAAGGCCGGATACCTGCATCTCTTAGCGGGATATCTACTTTGGAGCAGTTGGACTTGGCAAAAAATAATCTGAGTGGATCAATTCCTGAAGAGCTCTCTAAATTACATGAGTTGGCCGTTTTCGATGTTTCATCAAATATTCTTTGTGGAAGAATCCCAACTGGAACACAATTTTCTACTTTCAGTGTATCTTCATATCAAAAGAATAAGTGTCTATGGGGTTGTCCTTTAGATTCATGCAATGAAAATGAAAGACAAGCAAAAAAAGGTGACAATGAAAGTAAGGGTACTAATGTTGAAGTGGGATGGCTGAGACGTGTGGATGAAAACATGTCATTAACAGCATTGGGGATGGGAATGGGAATTGGATTTGGGGGAGTAGTTGCTCTCTTTATGTCATGGGAGAGAGCTAAACATTGGGTGATGCCTCCAAACATGTCACGACCCTTTTTGGGGGTATACCGATTTCCTACATAGACATGGTCTCCTAAACTCCAAGGTTTAGAGAAAAGAAGACTACTTGTATTATGTATAGCCAAGTAGTTTTGGAAATAAAATTATGTTTGTATTATTAATGTTAAAAATCAAATAAACAATAGAAAAGAGGAGGATAAATCATTGTTTCTAATATTAGTATGGTGTACATTAAATACTTAACAAACTCATTCAGATAAAATCAAACTAAAAATTCACCTTTAGTTCTAATTTTATATTATGCGGGTGAAAAAGTTTATAAACTTCAAACTTCTTCACATTTCATGGATGGTGCCAGTCATCCAAAACATAAGATGTCTCAAAATAATATATTAATGGTACATAATTCAATTACAAAAAATAATAACATTTTTTAATAACTATTAAAAAATTAAAAAATAAATAAATAAATTTAAACAATAAAAACAATATCATATCATATTTAAAATAAATAAATAAATTTAAACCATTAAAACAATATCATATCATATTTAAACTATCAAAATTAAATAATAAAAAAATTGTTAAATATAGCTTTTCTTTTTCTATAACTTTTTCTATTTTACAATTTAATAAAAACTATAATTTTAAATAAATTATTCTATCACTTTGAAAAACCAATGTTCTTCTTTTACCACACAGATTGGGATTAGTAACAGATACCAAATGATTAAAAAACCTTCTAACATATTTTTTCAATAAAACGACAATGTTAAGTTTCCTAAGTTAACAGAAATGAAACTTGAGATCAAAAATGTTGATTAAATTACATTTGAATAGTATAAGGAAGCATCATTACACTATAAATTATATGTAACAATATTGATTATATAATTACATATAAATATTTTATGTATTTATTTAAATGATAGGACTCAATATTATTGCGTGTAAATATTAATTGTATTGAAAGTCATTAGGTGCTATTTTTTAATAAAGAAAACATGATATGACCAAAAATAAAATACAATTTTTATGTTTACTAATAAGTTATAAAAAATATAAAAAGTAATTTAAAAAAAAAAATATTTTCATTTTATTTGAAACTATTACTTATGGCATTCTTATCAACAATATATTGTGGATGATTGATTATATGTCATTATATAAAAATTATATACTTATTAAAAATAAAAAATATATATTAAAAAATATATTCTCATTTTGTTAAATCTTTATTTGTGATATTTGGTTAAAAAAAATAAAAAGTAATTTAAAAAAAATTATTTTCACTTTATTTGAAACTATTATTTATGGCATTTTTATCAACAATATATTGTGGACGATTAATTATATGTCATTATATAAAAATTACATACCTATTAAAAATAAAAAAATATATTCTCATTTTGTTAAATCTTTATTTGTGATATTTGGTTTAGTTTATTAAGTTTTTTTTCAGAAGAAAAAAACCAGTTTTTATTAAGCAAAAGCTGTATCCGACGGTTACAAAAAAATGAGGTGCCTAAATTCCACAAATCTAAGTCCAAAATACCATATCAGTACCTATAGTACGCTAAACAGATCGATCCACAAAATGTCTAGAAAAATATCCAAACAGAACTATACAGGTCAATCTTCACAGTGAGACTGGGTTTACATGAACTTAACCAGTCATTCCAGAAATGGTACCGAGTAAGATCCACATAAATGGTTATCCCAGAATTCCTTGATACAAATGAGGCCATCCAAGGCCCACAAAGCCCGCTTGGAAGAATCATTAGCCGTCGTGTTATGTTCACGGTAAATGTGGCGAAAAGTTAAGTCCTCAAAGCCAACAATAAGTAACTAGACTTGACTAAGCCAACCATTCAGCAACAACAAAGAAAGTCTTTGCTCCCCTTTGGCTTAGGCAATAATAATCATAGAGTCACCACAAATGTTCAGAGAGGACAATCCGATATGTTTTGCAAATAATAATAATCCCCACAACGCCAATAACGCAGCCCTGGTGTTGGTTCCACGACCGGCACCCATCTGTAGCTGATAAACATGGTTAATGGAAGCTTTTAAAGCATACCAGCCCCGCAGACACCATCCTGACCTACACCGTCAAAGTAGTCGATCGGAAAGCTTATACTATCCTCATTATGGGAATAAATAATCCTGGAGCGCTTAATAGTAGTAGAGTAGTTGGACTGAAAGTAACTCAAAATACGGGTGCATAAAATCGGAATAGAGACAAGTTCATCATGGAATAAGATCCGATTCCTGGCTTTCCAAAACTCCCACGGAGTTATATGTAACAAAGCAAGTTTAGTAGGCCGTGACGCAGACCACCTATGGAAGTTTTGTACAAATGGAACATCCCTCCAACCAAAATGAAATTGCATGGAGTTTTCTAGCGAAGACCATACCAGCTTGAAAACCTCACAGTGACTGAATAGGTGGTACACATCCTCTCCCTCCCTTTGACACATGGAACAAATTCCTGGCCCGACAAAGCCACGTTTGCAAAGATTGCTCCAAGTTAGCACCTTGTTGTGCAACACCAGCCACATGAAACCAAGAATCTTTAGAGGGAAATAGATAGACCAGTTCAAGGGAACTAGGGATGGTAAAGGCTCAACAACAGCTTCATCCAATAACTGGAAATAAGCCAAATTCGTAGTGACCTCCCCGTCAGCAGTATTGTGGCTCCAACATAATACATCCTCCTCCTAGTTGAGAACAATACCCGCATGAACAAGATTCCTAACAAAGCAGTTCCAGGCATCATAATGTGAAGGTGGCAAATCCAAGTCGGCAGCTGAGAGCCAAGAATGTAAATCCAGATCCCGAGTGTGAACAACCTGCTTAGGTACAAAAATATTTCGATCATGAAGGGATCGAATGAGCTCGATAGGTAAACAAAATTCCTCTCCAAGGCCAGGGATTGGATCCAGCCCCACGAAGATCTGCGTACCTCTACCCACAGCCCAGGAGATGCCCGAATTGATAATAGGCAATACCTTCATAAAGCTACGCCAGATATAGGAACCCTGTGCAAACGACTTTACATGCCTAAGCCAGATAGAGAGAGGGAGTTTTCCCAAGTACTTGGATTTAATCACACGTCCCCACAACCCAGTGTCATGCAGAGACCTCCAGCAAGGTTTGGCGCAAAGAGACATATTGAACAACCTGAGATTCTTAATGCCCCAACCATCGGAGTATTTAGGTCGGGCTAAAAGGTCCAAAGATTCAAGGTGCCACTTATGGGAATCGTCATAGCAATTCCATAAAAAACAAGCGAACAATTTACGCAGTTCATTAATAATCTTCGGAGAAGCAATAAAAAGTGAAAACCAGAAAACCAAAATGCTCTAAAGCATTGAGCAAAGAAGTGTAAGTTTCCCGTCCAGAGAAAGATATTTAAATGCCCAGCCATTGATTCTTCTCTGGACTGTCCTGAAAAGCCTCCACCAATCTAACAAAGAGTATCCACCCGGCTTCAAGGAATAGCCCAAGTACTTGAAACCTGTACCAACCTCATTCATCTGGAACGGAAATAAAGAACTAAAATGCTCCTTAACAGTTGGATACATACACTGATACAGAAAGGAATATTTTGAAGGACTGACATCCAATCCTGTAGCTTTACAAAAAAAAATTAGTTATAGACTTGAAATGAGACCATTCGCCAATAGATCCAGAGCCAAATAAAAGAACATCATCAACAAACAACAAATGTGAAATGAAAAGAGCCGAAGCCACTTTGATACCAGAGAGGACTCCTTTACTTCGAGCATCATGAATTAAAAGATTCAGTCCTTCCACAGCCAGAATAAAAATGTAGGGTGACAAGGGACAATCCTGCCTTAGACCATGTTCACCAGTAAAGGAATTAGATGGAGAACCATTGACTAATATCAAATAATTTGTTGTAGATACACACGACATAATCCATTCCACAATCTCAAAGGGAAATCCGACTTGAAGTAATATGAAACGAAGGTAAGACCAGTCAAGCCTGTCATAGGCCTTCACCAGATCGAGTTTGAGGACGAAGGCTTCAAGTTTATTTTGTTTGATAGAGTGGAGGCCCTCTTGGGCTAAACCAACTGCATCCAACAATTGACGGTTATGAAGAAACCCAAACTATTCCGCCGAGATGTGACTCTCCAAATAAGGCTTGATCCTTTCAGCAATAATCTTCGTGACAAATTTGTACAGGAGGTTACATAAAGATATGGGGAGATAGTCACCGAAGCCAAGCGGTTTATCCACCTTAGGAATGAGAGTAATGTGATTCGAGTTGAGATAAGAAGGGATACTCGCCTTGTTCCTCAAATCTTCGACAGCACAAGTGATATCAATTCCCAACAGATGGAAAAAGTAAAGGAAAAACTCAATCGTCCATCCGTCGGGGCCCGACGATTTATCCTCAAAAAAAGTTTCAGAGTATTAAGAACTTCGGCCTCAGAAACCAGCCTCCCAATAACCAAAGAGGCATCTTCATCAAATAACCTGGGAAATAACTTGATAATCTGCAGCTGATCATCGAGGTGATTGTAATTATCATTCTGATAAATCTTTTTAAAGTGACCAACAACAGCCTGACAGAGAGGAGCTTGTTCATCAATTAACACTCCACGATCACCTACAATTTCCCAAATGGAGTTATTGAGTCTACCTTGACTTGCAAATCTATGAAAGAACTTTGTATTAGCATCCCCAACCTTAATCCACATGGCATGGCTCTTTTGATGCCAGGTTTCTTCCAGCACCCAAAAGCTGGCTCTTCCCTACCTCCAACAACTTTTTTCTATCCAAACTTCGGTCATTAAAAACAAACGCATCCTCCGGAAAAGACAGAGATTGGAATTCTCGATCAATTTCCTCTAAACACTTGAAATTTTCAAGTTTGTTGGCCTTCTCCCAGTTATGAACATCCTTTTTAAGCCTGTCAAGCCTCCTAGATAAAGATTGGAAAGAAATACCACGAGATGAAAAAGCATGGGCCGCCAAATACTGTCGAGCCAGATCAACAAAGGATGGATCATCAAGCCAAACAAGGTTGAATTTAAATGGATAACCCCCAAAATGTGAATCAAAGTCGAGTTGCAAAGAAACAACCTCGTGGTCCGAATAACCAGTTGCATATGTCAAGGACCAAAACCTACCGAAAGAATCACATAGGTATTCAGCCATGAGGAAACGATCAAGTCTCTTCGATATGCCAAAACTGCCCGCCCTTCCATTGGACCAAGTTGGGACCAAGTTGGGAGGAACAATGTCTCTTAAGTTGGCATTATCAAAAATACTTAAGAAAAACTCCACAAGAGGGTCTAAAGACCTCCCCGAACCCCAAACCTTTGCTTTTGAGAGAGTGAAACTGAGGTCGCTAGCCAAGATAAGCGACAGATCATTTAGCAATCCATCTGAAACAATACGCTCCCAAAACAACTTATGATTCTGATAAGGGGCATATATATTCAAAACATGAATTACTCTGTCATAACCTTTAAGGTATCCTTCAGTCAAGATACCTGCAGAAGATTGGAAAGTCCTAAGGTTAGCCACCTCCGGATTCCAAGAAGTTAAAATGCCCCCGGACAAACCCACAGCACTAGCCTACTAGTCAAGTTTAATATGCAAGAAAAATTGGAGGGCATCTGAGGTAGACAAGATAGTTTCTTGTAAGAGTAAAATAGTAGGTTTAAAACGATATAGGAAGAGTTTCAATGCAGCATGCTTAGGACCACTGCAAATTCCATGCACATTGAAGGTGGTAATTAACATTGGGGAACCAAATCGATGGCCTCGCTTGCTCTAAGGGTCGACAAGTTATAGACATAGGAAGGAGAAGAAGGCGAGTTTCCATCCAATCCTTTATCGAAAAGAGAGGTAACCACCGGATTAACCAGGATAGTATTAGACTCACCCTTTGCGACAAAGCCTTTTTTGGGGTGACGGGGCTTTCACAACGTTACATTACCTCTCATAATAGAGGAAATAGGAATTGCAATTGGGTCACTAGAATCTCTGGCCAAATACACAGACATAGCAACGTTAGAGCCCGATGCTAAGAGGGGGAAGAAAGGTTCAATAGTAAGGTCATCATCAGACTCAGGAGCAAACGTAGGTTTTACTCCCATGGAGCTAGAAATAGGGATGACAGGAGTCGGGAGAGAATTGGTAGGGAGAGTAGTTTCAGAAGCACCAACACCCGAGGGGGGAGAAAGGGAAAGAGGGGGACTATGGCACAGAGAGGTGGGGAATGGAGAACACCCAAAGAAACCGAAGCTAGGTCAAGAAGGGGAACATGCATGGTCCCGAGCGAAGCAGTAGGAGAGGGAAAAGGAACCTCTTCAAAGAACAAAGAACTCAGTATCTCCTTCGCAGGTATAAACTTGGATAATGTAGGAAGAAGATAGTTAAACTTACCAATGACCTCCCAGGCCGAAGAGATGTCTAGCGGTAGTTGGCTATGAAGCAACTTTCAAAGTCCTAAATGTAATATTATAAGGGTAATTCCATAGTTTATCTTATTAAACTATTAGGAAGCAAATACATTAAGCTAACTAGGTTATCGAATATGGTTGTTATTATAACACTCATTACCTATACATAACCATTCTTCTGAAGATCATGGGGATATAACATAATAAGAGTAGTTATTATCTACAATATCCTTTAAAGTTCCCCCAAGACTATGTATAGAGACACTAAATTAGTTAAGGCCTACCATATTCTTTGAAAATATATGATACATTATATTAAATGGTTATAATTATGTCTCATAATGTATTAAAATACATATGAAGCATGTAAAATCAACATTAATCCTCTATTTTGGTAAATCTATTTGAAAAGAAGAAGATAATTGTGCAAAAGTAGTATATATGCACATGATCATGTTCTCATACTTATCATCATAAAGATTGTATATATGTAGCTAATCATCAATTTTTGTATGACCACATGGTTAATGGATTAACTTCACTTCAATATAATTCTTATTATGATTTTGTTATGAATACGTGCATGGTGGAAGAAACTAAATTCATATTATAATAAATGGATAACCATATTAAAATGGACATCAATTCTCCCTTGTCCATCATATGGGATCCATTTGGAAAGTTATTCAAATGGATGTTCAAAAAATTTCAGAACAAATGCTTGCGGTATGGTGTTTATTGTAAACAACACAACGAAGAGTGGTTACCACGGACCTTTCTATATCCATATTGGAAGGTACCTTTTGTTATCTCTTACTAACCTCTCATTATTGAGAAATTTGAATCTTTTTGATATTTTTATTTGATGAGAATAATTCAACAAGAGTTTTTCAACGAAGAGTGGTTACCACAGACCTTTCTATATCCATATTGGAAGGTACCTTTTGTTATCTCTTACTAACCTCTCATTATTGAGAAATTTGAATCTTTTTGATATTTTTATTTGATGAGAATAATTCAACAAGAGTTTGTCTAGCTTCAAGTCCTAAGATTATTTGACATAACCTCGAATCTAATCTTAGGTTTTATTCCAATTGAATTGGACCTACTACATAAACTAGAATCCATGACTCTAGTGTCCAACTTATTCTCATTCTTATATATTACACCACTTGAGGTGGGTAATTTGACACATATTACACAACCATTGTTTTTTATCTCTATAGTTTGATTTATGGGAGGGTGCACGAAGATGGTCCCCAATTTCGTTGCAATAGGGACGCGTTAGCGGAAAAAAAAAATGACGCATATGCACCTAAGGCAGTGCGCACGAACCACTAGGTTCAGTACTGAACCGAGGTGTGTACGCGTTGCTGGCACGTGCGCGCAACGGTGGTGCGCACGCGCCTCTGTTAAAAAAAAAAAAAACAGAGCACAATTTCCCATTGTTCCATTTGGTCGAGCGCGTTCTCCTCTTCCGCGTGCACGTCGATTCAACCACCAAAGGAGGCCAAAACCACCCAACAACACCCACAAACTCATCAAAACTTCAATTAATAGGTAAATATCACTTTTTTTTCATTTTATTCATTATTTGTGTTAATTTTTTGATTTTTTGATTTATTTAATTGCTAATAATTCCCAAATTTTGAAAACAATGAACCAATTTTCAATTGTAGATTGTAAACTGAGACAATGAGTGAACAAGATGTTAACCCCGAGTCCGATGGAACATGAGAAAACCCAAACCTTGGACCCAATGCCGAAGAAAACTATGAACACAATCCAAATGCCGAACAAAACCAAAACCCTTAACCAAATTTTGAACAAGATGACCTTAACCATTATGTAAATGAAATGCGAGTGCACACTCACGAACTAAGAAACTCGGGGGAACCATCTCGATTGTCTCTTTCCACGTCAATTGAGAACTCAATTGACTCCCTCATCCATGCACACCAGCAATTGACTGACATGACTCAATTTAGAGCTAGGATGCAGGAGTATTACTCCACGGGCATCTCCAAGGAAGCAATAAAAGATTTGAACATTACAAAATCCCAATTATACCGCATGTTCACCGATCCGAAAACAAACCAACCACCGAACATTACAAAGCCACGTGTCTGCATGGATTGGTGTCATTACCAACCGTGGAGGGACAATTGGATGCGGAGGTGGTTCATGGTGTACGATAAACCTCCCTGCAATAATAGGGAGGTTCCACAGTACTTCCTTCGCCAATAGTGGGCTGAGTTTTGCCTTGGTCTCCATGTCAACTATTTTGACATAGCCGAGTTCCAGGGTGTTGGACATGACTCTACCCAAGATCGACCTGCTTCCAGGAGGAACCCACTGAGAGGGCCACCAGCTCCGAGGCACGATCCCAACCCCTCTCCCCAGCCACCTCAGTTGCCCCACAAGCTTGATCAGATCGAGGTGGCAATGAGTAATGTTGCACATGGACTCCTCAAACACACCTCCTTTGTAGCAACGACTACAGTGGAGAGGCCGGTTGACCTTGATAGAGATCCAGGTGCAGGGCCTTCACGACAAGGCCAGGATATACCCATGACCTGTGGTAGCCATGTTGGGCATTCCAATTCGATGGGGGAAATTCCACATCTTTGTCGCCATTGCGGGTACAGTTGCTCTAGCCCGATTGAGGGTTGTTATATGGATCAGGTCAGCAATTTTTTTAATGTGTTTTCAATCATCACTTGATAACTTGTAAAGTATTTTTAAAGTATTTTTGTTTGACTTAAACTATTATTTCAATGTACAGTTATTCAGAGTTGAGACACCAATATGGGAGAAAGTAGGATCTCCCAACCTAGATGCAACAATGGCAGCTGCAACTAAAATTGTGGTACCCCACACGGAGGTATTTTCTGTACCTAACACAATATTATTATTACTTATGTCATTTATATTACTCAAGTATTTATATTTATGGCATACACATTGATAGTTTGTACAATGTTTTTGAATATCTTGATTGCCTAAATAATGACATGTTTAACATGTTCATAACATGCATGCATTTTGTTGTCCACAGGCATTCCATGACTATGGTGATCAACCACCCCTGCTAGGGATTGGCACATCACCATATACACTGGTACAATGTGTAGTTATAAGCACGCTTTTAATTTGAATTGTTACGACTTACTATGGTTTAACTTATTGTTTGTTTACTAAATTGTGATATTATAAATGTATATGTAGGTGCCACCAACAGCTGCGCCTCCCCATTTTAGTCCTATGTATCCACCCTCTCCCATGAGTCCCCCCCCTCGCTTCCATCTAGACCTCTCCCTACGTCCACCCCCTCCCTTCCATCCTGCCTCCCCTCTCCAACCATACTCCCCCCTCCATCCATCCTCCCCCACTCGCCCCCCCGCCCCCCCATCCATACATCCTCCCCAATTTGTCCATGCCCCCCTGTCTATCCATCCTCCCCCATTCGTCCATGCCCCCCCTTCCTTCCACCTTCCCCTCTTCGTCCACAACCTCCCTTCCGTCCATCCTCCTCCCTCCATGTAGGACTACCCTCCCATGCACCATCCCTCAACATCCCCCCTATTCCTTTTCGTTCGATACCCTCTATCGTACAATCGGCAGGGGTTCATCATGCACGACGTCCTCCTCCACCCCATACCACCATGTCTTCTCCCACCATATCAACCCCACTTCCCGCCACTATTGTGGCATCTAATCTTCCAGTATCCTCATCAGTATCCCCAGTGGTTGCACCTGTAGTGGCTGCCACTACATCTGTGCCCCCCCCATCACTGCATCGGAGCTGGTTGTCCGGCCATCTGCTCCACCTGCTAGCCCAGAAACCCAGCCATGTCCATTGTTAGAGGTGTTCACGGTGAGAATCAAGCTAATTTATGAAAATATTTTGATGCATTAACAAAAATTAATTTAAGCAATTATTACTTTTCAATGAAATGATTGTTGTAAATGTTGTAGGTTGGAATTGCTGAGAGGCTCCGCAGAGCCAGGACACCTGCCTCACGTTTCCCACTCGCATTAGAGGTGATTTATTTAAGATTCGAATTCTACATTTGCTTTATAAATGCAGTAAATGTTGCAAATGCTTAAAAATGATGGTATCTTATATCATTTGTTCCAGATCCCGGAGAGACGGTCCACTCCTAGACAGAGCTGTTAAATTTTCAGAATTTACTTCAATATGATCTAGGATCTTAACTAAGAGAACAACATGTACAGCAAAACTACAACATATCAATCATGGACACAATAATGCAAGCACACAAGAGACACAAAGTTTACTTGGGGAAAACCATAAAGGTGAAAAACCCCAATAACTTCCTCAGAGATAGATAGAGCAATGATACAACCAGAATACAAGAGATAGTCTTCTCCTAGCAGCAGAGCCTCCTCCTCCACAAGTGCGCTACTCTCCAAAGTGTGAGTGAGAAAATAGAATGTGTAAAATGAGAGAGACACACTCTCTATTTATACACTAACTTGACTTGACCTTTACTCAACTAGGTCGGCCTCAACTTAACCACTTAACATAATGCTGACTGGGTCGACCCCCACTAGGGTGGTCTAATAACCCTTTGACCCACATGGCCGACCCCCAATAGGGTGGTCTAATAACCCTTTGACCCACATGACTTATACAGGGCCGACCCCAACAAGGTGGTCTAATAACCCATCAAGTATAAGTTACGACACTTACAATATAAATGACAACACTTCCATATAGAGGAATAATAACATCTCTATAGGAATACAACCACTTCCGTATAGAGGAATAATAACATCTCTATAGGAATACAATATACATATATGTGAAATACATTCCGATGTTACATATACATCAACACTCCCTCTTAACTAGGAAGGTATTTCTCGACACAGGTCTTCTAGCACAAGTCTTCTTCTCTGGATCATCGTCACTGGATAATCATCATCGAGACATCATCATCGTCACTGCTACTACTATCTCAGTCAATCTCTGAATCTACTCATCATAGGAAGTTCTACAGAGCCAGTCCTTTTTCATACTGGATGTACACCCACCACCTGTAGGTCTTCGTCATCACTTGCCATACTGTGGAATCCTCAGGACTTATTACGTGCGTCACAAAACCTCGAAAGAGTATCCCAGGTTGTTACGAGCACATGGCTCTACCTATAGGATCTCCCAGGGCCATATTATATGTGACCTCACCACAAAACCTCGCAAGAGCATCCTAGGCTGTTATGAGCACATAGCTCTACCTATAGGATCTCCCAGGGACAGATTATATGTGGTCACCACAAAACCTCGCAAGAGCATCCCAGGCTATTACGAGCACACAACTCTACCTATAGAATCTCCCAAGGACAAATTATATGTGGTCATGGCAAAACCTCGCAAGAGCATCCTAGGACTTATTACGGGCACACAGCCCAACCTATCGGATCTCCCAGGGACATATTATATGCCATAGGACAAAACCTCGAAAGAGCATCTACCAAATATCCCAGGGCCAAATTATATGCCATAGGAAAAACCTCAAAAGACTATCTACAGATCTCCCAGGGCCAAATTATATGTCCTCCCAGAGCAAAACCTCGAAAGAGCATTTTCCAGATATCCCAGGGCCAGATTAAATGCCATAGGAAAAACCTCGAAAGACTATCTGCAAATCTCCCAGGGCCAAATTATATGCTCATCTGCACAACCTGATCCACGGCCATAGAGTATCAACCTGATACTCACCATACATCATCCTGATGTACACATGATCATCCTGATCATCATCACTACAACATCCTGCTGCATGTCATCTGGAGCAACATCCTGAAGCTCGTCATCCATGATCATCTTGATCATACAATGCATCTACCTGATGCATACCAAGTATCTACCTGATACATATCATCATACATGATCCACCTGATCATACAGTGTATCCAGCTGATACAAATACAAATACATGATACGTATCACCATACATGATCCACCTGATCATACAATGTATCCACCTGATACATATACAGATACATGGTCCAAGCATCCAACATGATGCATATACAAAACACATGCAAATGATCCAACCGATCATATCCAGCATCCAACATGATGCATACATACATATAAATGATCCAACTGATCATATCCAGCATCCAACATGATGCGTACATACATATACATATAAATGATCCAACTGATCATATCCAACATTCAACATGATGCATACATACATATAAATGATCCAATTGATCATATCCAGCATCCAACATGATGCGCACATACATATAAATGATCCAACTGATCATACAAAGCAGAAACCAGAACATCATCCTGATTCTCATCATCCAACGCTTACATTCACAGCCATGTGAAGGATCCTCCTTCCAACATGCTTGGAATGGCTTCAGCAAATGTGTCCATCACTTCTTCCTCGAAGTGTCATCAATCCGAAGAACACCAAGCCTTTCTCTGAAGTACTCGAACTTCACCCTGGCTAGTGGCTTCATCAGCACATCTGCAATTTGCTCGTCCGTCGCAACATACAGGAGCTTCACAGCTCCTTTCTGCACCATATCCCTGATATAGTGATATTTGATCTCTATGTGTTTCGACCTGTCATGAAACACTGGGTTCTCAGACAACTTCACACAACTCTAGTTATCACATAAGATACCAGTAGCATCCAACGGGAGATCAAATAACTCAGACAGTAGCTTCCGTAGCCATACTGCCTCACAACTAGCTGAACAGGCTGCAACATACTCTGCCTCAGCTGTACTCAGTGCTACGCAGGATTGCTTCCTGCTAAACCAAGAGATCACACCTGATCCCATACTGAAGCAGCACCTAGATGTGCTCTTCCTATCTACAGTACTGCCAGCCCAATTTGAATCAACATAACCCTGCAGGTTAAGCTTTTGATTCGCTTCATACTTGAGCCCATAATCCACTGTACCCTTTAGGTACCTCAGAATATGTTTTACAACAACCAGGTGAACACTCCTCGGATCCATCAGGAACTGGCTCAATGTGTTCACCGCAAAGCAAATATCTAGTCTTGTGTTTGTCAGGTACATCAAGGACCCAATGATCTGACGATACATAGTGGTATCAACCGGCTCAGATGAAGCATCACACAGAAGCTTCAGGTTCGATGCCATAGGTGTGGCCATAGCCTTGCAGTCCATCATCCCGAACCTCTTCAGGATCTCTACTGCATACTTCCCTTGTCCAAGGAAGATTCCATCTGCACTCTGCCACACCTCCATGCCAAAAACAAATAGTGCATCATCCCCAAGTTATTCAACTCGAACTCAGAAGCAAGCTTCCACTGCGTGTTGGCAATCAATCTATCTTCACCTGTAATAAACAGGTCATCCATATACAAAAGTAGTATCACTGGATTGCCTTCCTCAACCTTGTAGTAAAGGTTGGAATCCACTTTACTCTTGGTAAAGCCCAAACTGGATAGAAAGCTGTCTATCCTACCATACCAAGTTCTGCACATATATGTGACTACACCATTCAAGAAGGCTGTCTTGAAATCCATCTGGTGTATCTTCTATTTCATCACTTTTATATTTCTCTATGCTGCCATCTGCAGCATGCTTGATCTGATAGTTCCATTTGGAAGTCACAACAGACTTCACTTAAGCTCTTGGGACCGCATCCGAAACATCGTTCTTCATGATCGACGGATCATGGCATTCTTCCCGTATCCTGGGAACTTCAATATCTTCAATAGATAATTTTGTTGCTTGAACAAATGTTGTAGTCCTTCTTTTGTAGGTAAAGGTATACGGTCTTTTCTACAAAACAAGTTAAATTGCATGATTAGAAACATCTCATAATTTTTAGACAAATTCTTACACATAAAGAAATATGTCATACAGTCATGCAATTATCTTAGCCAATGCTTCAATACAACATTTACCCATGTTCCACAACTTTCTAGATGCCTTCCAGTCTCTACTAGAACATTGTTAAGAGTTTGCACTACTCCCAACATGTCAGCAAAGAGGTTTCATTCTAGATAAGTAGCACTGGAATGTTGTACAATGCCATAGGCCACTTACCCATAACATGCATATTAGTAGTATACTGTTCATTAATGCAATCATTCTAATATGCACAATACATATCCTAAGTCTAGGAACATGAGTCATATACATCATTGAACAATTTTATTTAAACAAACAAATATGCAAGAAATGATAATTAAAAATACTTATCTTTGTTTGGTTGCTGGGTGGACTCCCTCTGAGTCTTTGCTTCCTTGCAAGAGCTACTGAAGTAGCTTCTTCTACACCTTTTTGTTGTGGAATGTAGAAAGATGGTCAACTCCCTCTGAATATCTGCATCCTTGCAGAAACTACTGAAGTGAGCTCCTTTTCTTTCTTGCAGGAACAACTGGAGTGTGCTCCCTCTTGATCTTTGCTTCCTGGATTACCTGTCCTTGAACTTACATCCATCCTTAATCACTATGCATGCTTATTAGTATCATCATTGTGTTATCCTTGAGGTCCCATACATAATCACACATTTCTTAATACTATCAAAACACAATAATCTTAAACATGTATATTCATGATCATTCATAGATAATAAACATTGGTATTCAAGGTTTCAGGGAAGTCTTCTTTTACTCATGCATATTCTTATTTGATCATAGGACTCTTCTGGTTAGTTGAATCATCAATCAAAATAAGAGATATAATATGCATAAAACCCGTGATTATTCAAACCTATACCTTCATGATCAATTATGATAAGAAACATAATATGCATACAACCATGATTATTCAAACCTATGACTTCATGAATAATCATTATCAACAACACAACAATATAAGATCCTAACACAAGGTAGGATTCTAACTTGATATAGGAAAAACATACCTGGATTAGCATGCTAGCTAATTATGTCTAACATACCCGCATAATGTCGTCTGGTTCTCTTCAGTGACTTGTGCTAGTAACCTGCATGTCTCATAAGTTAACCATTGTAGAACCAAGTTATACATACCTCGAAAGTAGATCTTCTATGTGATCCATGACAATGGATGAATCTTTGTCTTCATGTCACCATGAGCATATGTTCTTGAAGTAGAACATGATTTGACTTTCTTGGTGTACCTTTTGTGTTAGCAAACAACATAAACCTCATACAACATCACAATGCATTAGTACAATCATAAGTGTCAAAACCTTAATCAATGAATATCTTCTATTAAGGTGATATGACAAGTCCAGTAATTAATCAAGATTGTACTGTAATGATATGAAGACAAACATATGATAAACTTAACCATGAAACATAACTGTAATCCATACCTGTCAAGATTGTTTTTAATATTCTTATGGAAGGCCTTAGCCACATCTCCCTCTGAGATAGGAACTTCTTCACTTATGTAGGTGACCAATCCATCTTCTTCTAGGATTAACCCAATCCACTTGATTTGCAAGAAATGGTCTTGGAGCTGGATTACGGTTTGTCAAAGAAACCCCAAAAATTCAAACTTTGAATTTTAAACTTTCGAAAGGATATAAATACGCGCCTTGATGAGCTGATCAAGTTGGTATATTCAGAATTTGAAAACTGCAAAGTTTCACCCCTCGAAATTGCCTTTTAGATTTCTGGATTTACTAGGGAGGACCCTGAATTAGGGTTTGAATTTCCCGGAGCTTCACCCAACCAAAATATTTGATTCAAAACTCTAAGCTTCGGTTTTTTTGAGGAGCTTCCAGCCCTGGTCACAGATTTCCAAAATTCCAATTTTTGCAGAAGCCCTAATTTTCCATCTTTCCGATCAAAGTCCTGAACTGGGGTTTGATCAAGCCCGGCCTTCTGCCCAACCAAAAATCTGATCTTGGTCTCTAAATTTTGATTTTGATGAGTAACATCCAGCCGTGGTCTCCGATTACAAAAATTCCAACTTTCTTCGAAGCCCTAAATTCCAGAAGCCATGAATGAAGGTACTAAAAAAAATAATTCTGTTTTGACAGAAATATGTACCTGATTGTTTCTGGTGTAACTCCGAACTTTTATATCCACAGGGTCTGGAAATTTTTCCTGAGATAGCCCGACCTGTTATCCTTCCATCATGATAGGTCTGACCTCAATTGGATTCTGTGAGAGAGAGATTTATGCCAAGTGTCGCAACGTGACCTGTTTATGGGATAATACAGGAGAGCGAACTTGTACGGCGTGCCACGTGTCACTGGTTCAACTTCGGATTTTGAACAATTTTCCTGAGATATCCCGACCTATTATATTTCCATCCTGACAGGTCTGACCTCAATTGGATTCTCTGAGAGGGAGTTATGCCAAGTGTCGCAACGTGACCTGTTTATGGGATAATACAGGAGAGCGAACTTGTACGGCATGCCACGTGTCACTGGTTCAAGTTTGGACTCTGAAAAAAATTTCTAAGATAGTACAGTCTGTGTACTACCTGTCACGTTTTACTAAATTTCATTTGGATCTTCCTAGCCCAAGTTATGACCTTTTTCCCAAGGTCACCTGATTTTGACTCAGATCTGGAAGAGGCAGAAACCCTATATTGTACATATCATAAATCACAAATTACAATGAAGTAGAGGTTGTCCTTTGGACACACGGTACATGGGGATCTAATATTCGAACTGTAAAAGTTTCAGATCCAAAAACTTTTCCAAAACGGATTTATAGCGAAAGTTCTATGATGACTGGTTTTTGTTATATCAAGCCCTAGCATCGTAAGTGCAACAAGTGTCATACATGCCATATCATGCCTTCTTTCAGGCTAGCTCTGATACCATGTTAAATTTTCAGAATTTACTTCAATCTGATTTAGGATCTTAACTGAGAGAACAACATGTACAACAAAACTACAGCATATCAATCATGGACACAATAATGCAAGCACACAAGAGACACAGAGTTTACTTGGGGAAAACCATAAAGGTGAAAAACCCCAATAACTTCCTCAGAGATAGATAGAGAAATGATACAACCAGAATACAAGAGATAGTCTTCTCCTAGCAGCAGAGCCTCCTCCTCCACAAGTGCGGCACTCTCCAAAGTGTGAGTGAGAGAATAGAATGTGTAAAATGAGAGAGACACACTCTCTATTTATACACTAACTTGACTTGACCTTTACTCAACTAGGTCGGCCTCAACTTGACCACTTAACATAATGCTGACTGGGCCGACCCCCACTAGGGTGGTCTAATAACCCTTTGACCCACATGGCCGACCCCCAATAGGGTGGTCTAATAACCCTTTGACCCACATGACTTATACAGGGCCGACCCCAACAAGGTGGTCTAATAACCCATCAAGTATAAGTTACGACACTTACAATATAAATGACGACACTTCCATATAGAGGAATAATAACATCCCTATAGGAATACAACCACTTCCGTATAGAGGAATAATAACATCTCTATAGGAATACAATATACATATATGTGAAATACATTCCGAAGTTACATATACATCAACAGGAGCAAGACCTAAGGCACCGGTAGCTCGAAGAGTAGGAAGATCGACTTTGGAGATGCACCTGGGAGTGATGGTGGTGGTCACAATGCTTGACACACCACGTTTTATGTACATTAGCCACGATGTGGCACTTTTGTGCACCAGTTTTGATGTACTTTGTACCTACGGCATGAGTTTCCATGTATTTTGTATCTACGGCATGAGTTGTCGCATTTTGTGTAGGGAACGAGTTGCCATTGTACATATATTGGGAACCATGTTCCACTATTTGCTAGAAATTGTATATGTTTGGATGAGTTTTGTAGCCTAGATGTACATGGATTTTCAGTTATGTGATTTATATATCTCATTGTCTAATGTGGTTGTCTCATGTTGTGTGTATCATGATGTGATGTTGCGTAAATTTGGGTTTTACCTAGATCTTAGAAGAGAAGTTGGATATCATAGTTCAGCTTGGTTTATCTTTCCACATGTAAAAGCTTCTAATGGTATCTATGTTAAGAAAACATTGTAAACATAGGCTAACTCAAACAAAATCATGTGTGAGAATTAATCTAAAAACAAACGGAATAAATGTATGGAAAAATCACACCTCATGGCACATAAGATATATATTGGGAGCTTGAGTACTAGGAAAAGAATACTTAAAAATAGAAAATGTCCATTGTCGTCAAAAGGTTAAAATGAGATCCAACATGATTTTTAATAGCTCTACATAATGAGATCCAAAATGTCCATACTCTACATAATGAAATGTCGTCACTAGTATTTATTTTGACCATTTTGTCCACTTAAGATCATGCAACAAATTAATAACCAAGTTATGGAATCATTTCTTAATCAATTGTTACCATACAAATAGGACAACCTTGAGCACGATGTATAGGTAGCTCATTAATTCTCACTCAGGGATATAGCCACCTTTGATTTGATGACCATCACATCCACTACCATTTACAATTAGGACTTCCTTAATTTATCATTATGTGATAGTGATCTAATTTTATGTAGACACATTGACTTAAACACATGTATAATTGACATTACAATAAATGACTACCATGAGGTGTATTTTTGAGGCTATATCCACCTCAACACACCAACTTGTTACCTCGATACCCCAAATGCTGTCGAATTTTGTCAGGACGGGATAGAGGGGTATTAGGACATCATAATTCATCCATTGGACACTCAGACACTTGTTAAAGACATTTAGGACAAGTGCATTACATCAATGGAGTCACAAATACACCCTCATCAAGTTGCATGCATCCATTAGTGCATCATCAACACTAGAACATGTAAGCATTACTACATGTTGGACTAAGCTTTACTAACGTTATGATAATATTAGGTTTTCCATCCATTGAGAAGGTTGCCATAGGTGTGCATATCCACCATATAAAAATATTCATGGTGCAACCAATTTCAAACCATTACGTTTCTAAATTAGGTATCCCGTGCTAGGTACAACGGTTTTCTAGATGTATGCACCCTTGCTATATAGATGCGAAACTATGCATATATGTGTATAGTGATTTGGATTCAAATGTATGCACATGAATATACATGTACAATGAAAATAATTTAATCTTTACATGTATTATAATTTAGGGCTAGATCTTAGGCTACATAATAGGGTTTCATTGTGATTAGAATACAAACTGGGGTTTACGCTACCAACTAGGGTTTTTAGGCTAGGCTCTCATGTTTCTAGGCTAGGATCCAAGCTCTAGGGTCACCATCTTAATGTTCAATTCCACTATCATGACATCATTCTCACCAATACCATGCCCACTACTACAATCACCATCAAGCCTCTCAATCCCACTTTGAGACCTACCTACCACTTGTCTCATTTGGTATGAGAGAAGTTGCTTTAGACCTACCTCACTCATGACTCATGTCAATGCTTGAGTTTTTGGAGGCCAACCTCCCACCCCAAGGAGGTCAACATCCAAATGTTCAAAGCTCCAATTACAGTATTCTTCACATACATCCTATTACATTGCTTCTACTCTTTTATATAGTTTCTAGTGAAGGGACTTTCTAGGAGGTAGAACCTTCTAGTAAATCTTCTTACAATAGTTTCTATTTTCATTTGTTCTTCCTGCATCTTTCTTTCTCTTGCATATTTCCCAACTTCTCTTCATTGCATTTGATTAATTGTTGTTTCCATATTTTGTTGGATTTCTTCTTCTTTTTTTGTTCCATTGGGGATGTCTATTTCAAGGAACATACATTATATTTCATATCATGCCAATATGGTCAATTGGTTCTATAGATCTTGGATCTATTTATTATTTTCCTTCAACTCATTTTTCATATATTTATAGTCTTTGGTCATCATCTGCTGTCCTACTCTCCCAATTTGAATATTTTCATCTCACAATATTTATGCTTTGAGAATAATTGGATAATCACTAGCTTCCATCAACACTTGTGGTTTGTCTGATACAATTGGGACAACCATACTGGTAGTAAATACCCTCTTTTATGGGTTGTATGATAGTTATGTGTTTGTTATGTCTTATCTCTCACGTCCTTTCCTTCTACTATGATTTTAATATTGATATTAATGTGTTCTTCATTTACTTCTGTCTGCATCTTTTGTAATAGTTTCCTTCATTTTCCAAGGAATTCCAATCGTTCCTCTATTGGTTTTGGTTCCTTTTCAGCCAACATTGGTATAACATGTTAGTAATTGTTATTGTTGTTCTATCCTTACTAACTCTACTGCTTTTGTAGGTTGAACTTACTTCTATGTTAAATGAGTAATTTTAACATATTTTTGTATCTTACTTTAGCATTGGTGGGTTGATGACCTTGCTTGAACTTTCTTCCTTTGAGTATTGCTTCCCTTGTTGCATTTTTTGGCTTGTTTTCCTAACCTCTTTCTTCCCATTTTTCACCCCTTCCATCTTCATTGCATCTATTGGGTTGGTTTCCTCATTGTACCCTATATTATCTTGGTCTTCATCACTAAATTTTCCTTGTTTACTACCTCCTCCACCATCTCTAGTATCTTCTTTACTCAAGTATAGGTTTCTTATTCTTCTTTATTGTATTTCCACTTGTTTAGGTTCTGGACATCTATATTTCATCAACGTTTTCATCATCATCACCATCATCATCATCATCTTTAACGCCATCACCATCATCATCAATGTCTTCATCATCATCACCATATTCATCATCATCACTAACTCTAACTCTAACCCTAATTCAATTTCCTTCTATAACTCTAACCCTAACCCTCACACAAACCCTAGAACTAAACCATCTTCTGCATCATCACCACCTCCATCACCACCACCATCCCCATCATAATCAACCTCTTCATCATCATCACCATCATCATCTTCATCGCCATCACCATCGTCATCAACGTCATCATCATCATCACCATCTTCATCATCATCATTAACTCTAACTCTAACCCTAATTCAATTTCCTTCTATAACTCTAACCCTAACCCTCACGCAAACCCTAGCACTAAACCATCTTCTGCATCATCACCACCACCATCACCACCACCATCACCATCATCATCAACCTCTTCATCATCGTCACCATCATCATTATCATCTTCATCGCCATCACCATCATCATCAAAATCTTCATCATCATCACCATCTTCATCATCATCATTAACTCTAACTCTAACCCTAACCCTCACCCAAACCCTAGCACTAAACCATCTTCTACAGCATCACCACCACCATCACCATCACCATCACCATCATCATCAACCTCTTCATCATCATCATCATTAAGTCTAACTCTAACCCTAATTCAATTTCCTTCTATAACTCTAACCGTAACCCTCACCAAAACCCTAGCACTAAACCATCTTCTGCATCGTCACCACCACCATCACCATCATCATCAACCTCTTTATCATCATCACCATCATCATCTTCATCTTCATCACCATCACCATCATCATCAACTTCTTCATCATCATCACCATCTTCATCATCATCATCATCATTAACTCTAACTCTAACCCCAATTCAATTTCCTTCTATAAATCTAATTTCCTTCATCATCATCACGCTAGCTATACGTGCCCGACCGACGATTTTGCAAATTTGACCCCAATGTGCAAAAATTGAACACTCCCTCACTGAGCAAAACCCTAGTTTAAAAAATGGACCTACAAGGTGACACCCAGGCCACAAGACCAGAGGAGAGGGGCACCACTAGCACTATCCCGACGTATTGAATCCAACGGAGTTGATGGTTCATCGATCGGAGCCACGGTCGTCATTCTATGGCTCGTTCCATCTCGCATCCAAAAGGCCTTCAAGGACACCTACTGGATACCTGCCGGGGACATAGAACTCCAATCGTGCAACAAAATCAGTTTTTGGGGTGTCCTGCAAGTGTGTCTAGGGAGTTTCTAGCTGGGAATGCTAGCCATAAGTGCCCGACGAAGGATTTTGCAAAATTGACCCCAATGTGCAAAAATTGAACACTCCCTCACTGAGCAAAACCCTAGTTTCCAAGATGGGCCTACAAGGTGACACCCGATCCACGAGACTGGAGGAGAGGGGCACACCTATAACTATCTCGACGTCCTGAATCCAATGGAGTTGACAATTCATTGATCGGAGCCACGATCGTCAATCTATGCCTCGTTCTGTCTCGCATCCAAAAGGCCTTCACGGACACTTGCTGGATACCTACCGGGGGCATATAACTCCAACCGTGCAACAAAACCAGTTTCTAGGGTGTCCTGCAAATGTGTCTAGGGAGTTTTCGGCTGAGAATGCTAGTCGTAAGTGCCCGGCAGAGGATTTTGCGAATTTGACCCCCGTGTGCAAAAATTGCACACTCCCTCACTGAGCAAAACCCTAATTTCCAACATGGACCTGCAAGGTGACACCTGGGCCACGAGACCGGAGGAGAGGGGCACCCATAGAACTATCCCGACGTCCTAAATCCAATGGAGTCGAAGGTTCGTCAATCAGAGCCACGATCATCATTCTATGGCTCGTTCCGTCTCACATCCAAAATGCCGTCAGGGACACCTGTTGGATAACTATCGAGGGCATAGAACTCCAACCGTGCAACAAAATTGGTTTCTGGGGTTTCTTGCAAGTGTGTCTAGGGAGTTTCCAGCTGGGAACGCTAGCCATAAGTGCTCGACGGAGGATTTTGCAAATTTGACCCCAATGTGCAAAAGTTGAGCACTCCCTCACTGAGCAAAACCCTAGTTTCCAAGATGGACCTACAAGGTGACACCTAAGCCATGGGACCAGAGGAGAGGGGCACCCCTAGCACTATCCCGACGTCCTGAATCCAATGGAGTCAACGGTTCATCGATCGGAGCCACGGTCGTCATTCTATGGTTCATTCCGTCTCGCATCCAAAAGGCCTTCAGGGACACCTGCTGGATACCTGCCGGGGGCATAGAACTCCAACCGTGCAACAAAACCAGCTTCTGGGGTGTCCTGCAAATGTGTCTAGGGAGTTTCCGGCTGGGAACGCTAGCCGTAAGTGCCCGGCGGAGGATTTTGCAAATTTGACCCTCGTGTGCAAAAATTGCACAATCCCTCACTGAGCAAAACCCTAGTTTCCAAAATGGACCTACAAGGTGACACCCGAGCCACAGGATCAGAGGAGAGGGGAACCCCTAGCACTATCCCAACGTCCTGAATCCAATGGATTCGAAGTTTCGTTGATCGGAGCCATGATCGTCATTCTATGGCTCGCTCCGTCTCGCATCCAAAAGGCGTTCAGGGACACCTCCTAGATACCTGCCAGGGGCATAGAACTCCAACCGTGCAACAAAATTGGTTTCTGGGGTGTACTGCAAGTGTGTCTAGGGATTTTTCGGCTGAGAACGCTAGCCATAAGTGCCCAGTGTAGGATTTTGCAAATTTTACCCCAATGTGCAAAAATTGAACACTCCCTCATTGAGCAAAACCCTAGTTTCCAAGATGGACCTACAAGGTGACACCCAGGCCACGGGACCGGAGGAGAGGGGCACCCCTAGCACTATCCCGACGTCCTGAATCCAACAGAGTCGACGGTTAGTCGATCGGAGCCACTGTCGTCATTCTATGGCTCATTCCATCTCGCATCCAAAAGGCCTTCAGGGACACCTACTGGATACCTGCCGGGGGCATAGAACTCCAACTGTGCAACAAAATCGGTTTCTGGGGTGTCCTGCAAATGTGTCTAGGGAATTTCCGGCTAGGAACACTGGTCGTACGTGCCTGGCGGAGGATTTTGCAAATTTGACCCCAATGTAAAGGACATCCCAATTTGCTCAAGGGGGGCATTTTTTGTCTGAAGGCCCCCGGGCATGCTTACCCATCGTGGACCTGTGGGAGGCGACGAAATCCAAGCCTGCTCGTCAGTTTGGGTTCCGTGGCCCCGAAGCAAATCTACCAAGTGTCCCTGAATGGCCCTTGGGTGCCCAACAAGAATGCTGGTAGAACCGGAACCGTGGCTCCGTTCATGAATCCGTCGATTCCGGTGGGTCCAGGACGTCGGATTTCAGTTAGGGGACCCCCCACAGCATGCCTCGAAGACCCCAAAGTGGTGCGAATGGGCCATCTCCATAGCTAGGGTTTTTCTCAGTGAGGGCCATTCCTAATTTGCTCAAGGTGGCCATTTCTCGTCCGGAAGCCCTCGGGCATGTGTGGCCACTATGGACAGGTCCACAATGGCCATGTCCACCTGTCCACAGTGGCCACGAACACCCGGGGGCCTCCGGACGAGAAATGGCCCCCTTGAGAAAATTGGGAATGGCCCTCACTGAGCAAAACCCTAGCTCCGGAGATGGCCCATTGGCACCGCTTCTAGGTCTTCGAGGCACACTGTGGGGGGCCCCTTAGCTGAAACACGGCGTCTCGTACTGAATGGATTCGACGAATTCATGAACGGAGCCATGTTTCTGGTGCTATCGTCATTCTAGTCGGGCACCCCGGGGCCATTCAGGGACACTTGGTGGATTTGCTCCGGGGCCACGGAACCCAAACCGGCAAGCGGGATTGGATTCCATCACCTCCCGTAGGTCCACACGGCCATTGTGGACCTATCCATGGTGGCCATGCACGCCCGAGGGCCTCCGGATGAGAAGTGTTCTCCTTGAGCAAATTGGGAATGGCCCTCACTGAGGCAAACCCTAGATCCAGAGATGGCCCATTCACACCGCTTCCAGGTCTTCGACGCACGCTGTGAGGGGGCCCCTAGTGGAATCTCGGCGTCCGTGACCCACCGGAATCGATGGATTCGTGAACGGATCCATGGTTCCAGTGCTACGGGCATTCTAGTCGGGCACCCCGGGGCAATTCAGGGACACTTGACGGATTTGCTCCGGGGCCATGGAAACCAAATCGGCAAGCTAGCTTGGATTCCGTCGCCTCCCATAGGTCCACGCAGCCATTGTGCACCTGTCCATGGTGGCCATGCATGCCCGGGAGCCTTCAGACGAGAAATGGCCCTCACTAAGAAAAACCCTAGCTCCGGACATAGCCCATTGGCACCGCTTCTAGGTCTTCGAGGCACACTGTGGGGGGTCCCCTAGCTGAAACCCGACATCTAGGACCCACCGGAATCGATGGATTCGCGAACCAAGCCACAGTTCCAGTGCTACGAGCATTCTAGTCGGGCACCCCAGGCCATTCAGGGACACCTTGGCCCAATTAACTTGGCCCAATTACTCATGGATGCAGGATGAAGAAACTTCAGAGAGCATCGTACCCTAATGATTTTCCCACCTTCATATACTAGGGGAATATTCTTGCAAAGACTGGTAAGCTCTTCGGGCCATACGTAGTTATTTGCAGATGAATAGTGCAAAAATGTGCAATGCTGATAACAAGTTTACTGTCTGTTGAGTATGATACTACATCCAGGAGCTGCTCAGCAAACTTTGAGATAGAAAGCTCTGTAATTTTAGGATACTGACTCAACCACTCATACCATTTCTCACCTTCTCGAGGATTTTAATCTATAATTTCCTTCTGGGTAGATTCAGGCATTCTCGAGGATCTAAATTTATAATTGCCTTCTGGGTAGATTCAGGAATGGGAGAATATTTGGTGGCACTTCCAAGCTCCCCAGACCATTTTCTTAGCCACAATATGTGTGACTCCTTGTCAACCAATCAGACAACCGAATATAGGGAGATAACCACGCCCAAAAAATTCAAGCTATTATAAAACTCTTGTTTATCAAGATAAGGATGGACTATGTGTACATTACGAGAATATAGATGAATGAAGTCGCTTTGGTGAACTTGTCCTCTTGCTTTCTCCAGAAAGCGTTTAAAATCCGGGAGTATTGTCCGAGCTTCTGTTGGTTTACATAAACGTTTATTCCCAAAGCTGATGTCACATAAAACCACTTCCTCAGCTTTCAATTGGGTCTGAATGGCATCTATAACTTGTGTTAGCTGTGGATAACAAGGAATATGAAAGGGAAGGTACCTATAGACCCAAGTTAGAGATGATAGAGGTGAATTACCACTTATCAGAGCACGAAATGCTGAACAAAAGGCTAATGGAACACAACGAAGGATTCCTTGGTTCCACTTGTGATTGAAAATGATACTTTCTCTTAACAAAACCAATAAAAAATTTGCCTGTATTGTAAATGGAAATCCTGTTACAATTTTCGTCGAAAGAAAAGCATAGATACCTACAACCGCCATATTTCCTTCTGTAAATCGCTCGCCCATCGGAAACGCTAATGTAATAGCCCATTTCCCAACATCTTTCCTCTTCTCAACACTACACTCATTTTCCACAGGAAACCGTTGCTTCCACATGTAATAACTACATTTGTTTTGTTGAAAATTGATCTTCTTCTGCTAACAAATGCAAAATGAAGGATTCATTGTCATTGCTACGAGAATTTCTAAGGTCATTTTCTCATAAAATAGATATTGTATAAATCCTATTAAGATCGATATGTTCCAGCTCACGAACTAAGAGCTTCTTTATCTTAGACATAAACAAAAGAGCTTCAAGATGAATACTAGAGAGCTGTTGCTTTACAGCTTCAACCTTCTCAGGATGTAGGGGTATAAACGAGCCATAGAATGATGATCGTGGCTTGGATCGATGAACTGTCGACTCCGTTGGATTCAGGATGTCCGGATAGTTCTAGGGGTGCCCCTCTCCTTTGGTCCCGTGGCCCAGGTGTCACCTTATAGGTCCATGTAGGAAACTAGGGTTTTGCTCAGTGAGGGAGTGTGCAATTTTTGCACATGGGGGTCAAATTTGCAAAATCCTCCACTGGGCACTTATGTCTAGTGTTCCCAACCAGAAAATCCCTAGACACACTTGCAGGACACCCCAGAAACCGGTTTTGTTGCATGGTTGGAGTTCTATGCCCCCGGCAGGTATCTAGCAGGTGTCCCTGAAGGCCTTTTGGATGCGAGACGGAACGAGCCATAGAATGACGACCGTGGCTCTGATCGATGAACCATTGACTCCATTGGATTCAGGATGTCGGGATAGTGCTAGGGGTTCCCCTCTCCTCCGGTCCTGTGGCCCGGGTGTCACCTTGTAGGTCCATGTTGGAAACTAGGGTTTTGCTTAGTGAGGGAGTGTGCAATTTTTTGCACACGGGGTCAAATTTGCAAAATCCTTTGCCGGGCACTTACGGCTAGCGTTCCTAGTTGGAAAATCCCTAGACACACTTGCAGGACACCCCAAAAACCAGTTTTGTTGCACGGTTGGAGTTCTATGCCCCCGACAAGTGTCCCTGAAGGCCTTTTGGATGCGAGACAGAACGAGCCATAGAATGACAATCGTGGCTCCGATTGACAAACCGTCAACTCCGTTGGATTCAGGACATCGGGACGGTACTAGGGGTGCCCCTCTCCTCTGGTCCTATGGCTCGGGTGTCACCTTGTAGGTCCATCTTGGAAACTAGGGTTTTGCTCAGTGAGGGAGTGTGCAATTTTTGCACATGGGGGTCGAATTTGCAAAATCCTTCACCAGGCACTTGTGGTGATGATGATGATGATGAATACATTGATGATGGTGGTGATGGTGATGGTGATGAAGATGATGATGATGGAGATGTTGATGAGGGACCTAGAGATGGAAATGATGATCAAGATGGAGATGATGATGAAGACGTTGATGATGGTGGTGATGGTGATGGTGATGATGATGATGATGATGATGATGATGAAGAAGATGATGGTGATGGAGTTGTTGATGAGGAACCTAGAAATGACAATGATGATGAAGATGGTGATGATGATGAAGACGTTGATGATGATGGTGATGGTGATGAAGATGATGAATCAATCATAACTTAATCATAACTCACACATCAAATCAATGATATAAGATAACGATATCAAATAAACTCTCCAACATGAATAACATTAATCATGCATGAATAAACAATCACATGGCTATAAATCATAACTTAATCATAACTCAAACATCAAATAAATGATATAAGATAACGATATCAAATAAACTATCTAACATGAATAACATTAGACATGCATGAATAAACAATCACATCATTACTATACTATATACCTCAATCAATTAGGCCTTTTGGATCCTCTCAGTTTTTTATTGTCTCAGACAACCTCTTGTGCTCTGCATGAGGTAGCAAGTAGCGTACCTTGTTGATGACTTTGTTGACATTGTTAGCCATTGCTCTTTGGTCCCTTTCCATCCATTGTAAGATATTCCCCTTGAATGACCATCGAGCCAGCCGGAAAGGTAATGCCTTCACTATCCGTTAATGATGCGAGGAGGGTTTGCTTCCCCTGGATGCATTGTGCTAACCAATAATTCGTCCCAATTGAATTGTCTGTCAGGGCGACAATTGCGTAGATGTGTCCTGCAAAGATGCATTTTACGGTCATATTCCAACAATTAGTGGTTTGATAACTTGGATAATTACATCTGAACAAGGAGGGAACCGGGATATGCATGCAGAAATGTTTACCTAGCTGTACAAGATCAGATATATGATCATATTCATTCGAAATAGAGGATTGGCCTTCCGCTAACTGGATTGTTTCAACAACTGCACGTGGGTCCACTGCAAGTGATACATGATCCCATTCATCAACCCAATCCATTGATTCGCATTCATCCCATTCACCACTGTTGCAAGACCCACAAAACCAAGCAAGTTTTCACATCCATATTTCAAATAAGGGGTTGTTTGAGCTTCGAACTGAATGAAATCCATGAGTTCCTTGCACAGTACTACAACTATAAGAACGCGATCGATCTATATCAACTACATGCCAAACATTTCTGACAACATGTCCTCTACCTATTGGTATGTGCTACTCCGTGGTTCGATTTGACATTTTTGCAAAGCACCATCGAACTATGGATGGTGCATCCCGAATATGAGGGTTTCTCGTGCACCTCATCTCCTCCCTTCGTAGGAAATTTTTGAGACATCCTCCAGCCCCGTCGTGCTCTCCCTTTCCATGCCCGGTCTCAAAATAGTTCCATACATGCTGCACATCATAAGTCTTGTGCAAAATACTCAACCACTGGAATACACGTGCATTTTTGAACTGGCCTGTACAACCATCTGACCATATCCAATGCCGATCCATCTATATACCTCTCTCCTTCAGCTGATCATAGAAAATTTTGAAGCAATGCTGCACATAATGCAGGTCATGGCACCTGTCATCACTGATGTAGAAGTTGGTCTCTTTCAATATTATCCTCATGTCGTTGCTTCTCTTTGGCGCGTGGCTATACATGATATGGACCATTATGCTAACTTGGTATGAATGGTAGTATTGACTTTGAATCTCATTCTATGGCTGCAGGGTGTAGTTTTCAACAAAGTCCACAACCGACAATATTGTGCCATTGGAGAAGGTGTCCCTGCACTCTCTATACTGTTCATCCTACCATCGTGCTACATGGACATGTTGTACATATTGCTTGGTCTTTTGGTATAATTCCTTCATGAATTTGCAAATTTGTACCTGGTGCAACAAAACCAAGGGTATTAATACAACGTGAAATTTTCAATCTGAATATATATGTACAAATTCAACATGTACAGTATGAAAGTATGGAAACTTAGATTACCTGTGACTTCACCAATGCATTTTTTTTGCTTTCCTTCGAACTATCTACTTGATATGTTATGTACTGGAAGTTCTGCATTTCTACTGACATCCTCCCAAATTCGTGCTCCGCGGTTACGTGGATGCAGGGGCTCAATAATGCAAATCCACTGCAACTGGAACACGTCCCATATAAACATGATCTTTTATAATATTTTTGTCCTTCAGGTCTTGGACACATTATGCTATGTGTAAATTCTCTAGATGCATTCAGTGGTTGTAACGATGGGAAATCCTGCACAATGTTAGTATGCAAATCACAAAATATATGTCTATATGTATCATAATAGTACTCAAATTCTACATGGTATCTACAACAACATGTATTGCGATCAATGCAAATTCTAACATACCAGGGTTTGCATTTTTCAAAGGACCTTTGGCCCAATTTCAATTGTGTGTGCTCATTCTTGAACCTCTCGTAGAGTTTTGTTTGTGTCGTGTCAAGGAAGTGCTTGACATGGGGTTCACCCTCCCTAACACCTTTTCTCAACTTTAAAACATCTCTTTGATTCGATGACGGTCTAGTGTTATCATGCCCAAACTTTTGCACTAGTTCTTTAACAACATCAATGAGCTTCATGTCTGAACGAGGTAACCTACCAAGAAAGGCCCAACAATCTTTTTGGCCTGGGGTCTCAAGTTTTTCTCTAATGGTAGAATACTTTTGAAGAGTCGTTCTATCTACTTTAAAGATTTTACATGTGTGTGATAGTAGGCGACGTTGCCTTGTGGATTTGTCTACAATCGATTCCCACAGTACATGACAGGCCGCATTAAAATCTTTTGTACGAGAAGTTTTTCCAATCAAATTAAATGCAAATTGTAGATTTCTAACAACATGATTGTTGACATCTGAACTTCTAACTACTTTTATGCCCAAAATTCTCCTAACATGAGCTAGACAATGTGATTTTAACAAAGAAGAAACAATTGACATTTTTCTGCATCGGTTTTGGATTCAAAAAAATCTTTCGTTATCTTGCTACAATGGAAATCAATAGTGCGTTTGGGCATCTTACCTTCAAGTCCTGAAAATGAACTTTCATAGACATGAATATGTCTGGGAGTTCTTCGTCATCCGCTTGATAGTCGAGGCAAGGGAGTCGGCAAGGAAGTATGAGGCCCATCAACGGCTTGTTGTGGTCCTTCGTTCACAAATTGATCCTGCAAGGGAGTGTTTTCTCCATGTGTGTGCTCTTCTTGGGGAGGTTGCCAATTAAGAACTTTTTCAACATCCATCCCTTCATACTCGACATAAGGCAAGATTTGATTGGCTTCAACCACTTCGTCATTGCTTGTTGATGGATCTAAGGCACTAACATTTTGATTTCTACGGTTTTCCATGTACAACCTGGCATTTTCTCTTATCTCATGGGCCTTTTCAGGGGGTAGATCCATCCTTCTAGACTTTCTTTTATTATTACATCTGTTGCCCATATTCAATGCGTTTTAAGAAAAAACAAAAATATCACCCCTGCAAGAATGAACAACAAATAAGATATTAAAACTCGATGAGCACATGATTATTAAAGCTCGATGTAGCAATTGATTATGTACAACATCTAGTGAGAATGTTTTCATATAATCTTAAAAGCTATTGGGAATGCCCTACATATAACTACAACGGTACCTTTAGGAACTCGGTAGGATGGTATTGGATTTTATTGAATGGTGGTAAGGGATGTTAGTAGGAGAAACTTCCCTACAAGGGAGAAGCTCCTACTCACTTCATTTTCATGTTGTGGATGAGGGAAAATAGCCCCAAAAGACTAATCTAGTTTTCAATTCTCTAGGTGTATGTGTGAGTTGTTGTAGTGAAACCATGAGGAGTTAAACAAATGTTTGTCTACTAGATGGAGGAATGTGATTATGAAATGTTATTAGGGGTGATGCAAGTAATTTTTTTTTCTTATCTTCATGAAAGGTTGAAAGCATTGCTTGGTGCATGTTGTAGTTTTTTTTTGGTAAGATGTTTTTATTGTCTATGTTGAAGATTAAGAAGACTAAAATAGTTCTATCATACAATTCATGAGGAAAAACCAAAATAGATTCCATTCAAACAAGTGAATGAAGACTAAATTACATTTAACAAGATAAAATTATCACCATACCTCAAGGATTATGATTTCTCTTTGCTTCAAATGTCAAATGCTCTTTTGCTGCCTCCACTATATGTAAGAAGACATCATGTGTGTCCAAGTAGCATGATAATTCAATCCAAGGTGCCAAATAGAGTCCAATTGTTGTGTATTCACTCAATTGATCCAAATATATCCCAAGAGGTGTGTATTCAATACAAAGAGCCAAATAGAGCCCCAAATGTTGTGTATTTTATCCAAATGGTGTATGAATTCAATCTACCATGTAAATGCTTGGCGGACTATGCGTGAAACCAGCGAAGAGAACGTGATGAATGAGGAAAAAAATGCGGGAGAAAGAACACAGGTGATTTTCTAAATTTTATGTTCAACAGGGACGCGCACGCGGTAGATGCGTGTGCACACTAGAGGCGCGTGCGCGCGAGAGGCACATGCACGTCCTTGCTGAACGTTGTAATGTTTGGTGGGTAATGTTCACTGTATTTATTTCCCATCAGATATAAATGTGTCAGGTTATGCCTAGAGCCCCTCCCCCATAAAGGCCTTTAGGACCTCTTCTAATCCATAATCCCTAAGTGCATTTAAGTGCTTCTAGGTGTTTAGGGGTTTAGGGGTATATTTACAAATGTGTATTTTGATTTCAAAACATTAATTTAATTTTGAATTAGAAACATATGTATTACATCAAGAATAATTAAATACATAGTAGATATATTAATGTTGTATAAAGTGATGATAATGATGATGATGATGATGACGATGAAGATGGTGATGATGATGATGATGACTAATGGAGATGATGATGATGATGTTGATGATGAAGATTATGATGAATATGCAGCACATCATCCTCATGATCATGATCATCTTCATGATCATGATCATCTTCATCATCATCAACACCATGATCATCATCATCAACTTCATCATCATCATCATCATCATCATCATCATCATCATTGTGAGGACGCGGATGATGATGATGCTGATGGTGATGATGATATGATGATGATGATGATGATGATGACGATGGTGGATGATGATGAATATGACTACAATGATGAAGATGATGATGATGACGAATATGATCATCATCAAAATCATCATATTCATCATCATCATCTTCATTAGTCATCATCATCACCATCTTCATCATCATCATCACCATCATCATCATCGTCATCATATGATCATGGTCACGATCATCACTGTTTTCATCATCATAATAGTCATCTTTGTCTTCATCATCATACTCGTCATCGCCATCTTCCTCATAATCATCATCATCATTGACATCTTTGTCATCATCTTCGTATCATCATCATCATCATCATCATCATTTTCATGATGATGATGATGATGATGATGATGATAATGATGATAACGATGACGAAGATGTTGTTGAATATGATGACAAATATGCAGCACATCATCATCTTCGTCGTGATGATATGATTATGATGATGATGATGAATATGAGTACGATGATGATGATGATGATGATGATGATGAAGATGATGAGTAATATGCAGCACATCATCATCATCTTCATCATCATCATCAACTTCCTCATCATGAGCATCATCATCATTGTGAGGATGCAGATGATGATGAGGATGATGAAGATGATGATCATATGATGATGATGATGGTGGTGGTGGTGGTGGTGGTGGATGATGATGAATATGAGTACAATGATGAAGATGATGATGTTGATGACAAATATGATAATCATCATCAGTAGCAAAATCATCATATTCATCATCATACTCATCTTCATTATTCATCATCATCACCATCTTCATCATCCTCATCCTCCTCATCATCATCGTGTGATCATGGTCACGATCATCATTGTCTTTGTCATCATAATAGTCATCTTCATCATCCTCATCATAATTGTCATCACCATCATCCTTATCATCATCATCATCATCATCATCATCATCATCATCTTCGTCATGATGATGATGATGATGATGACTAATGGAGATGATGATGATGATGATGATGATGATGATGATGAAGATGATGATGAATATGCAGCACATCATCAACAACAACATGATCATCATCATCAACAACAACATGATCATCATCATCATCTTCATCATCATCGTCATCATCATCATCATTGTGAGGACGAGGATGATGATGATGATGATGATGATGGTGGTGGATGATGATGAATATGAGTACGATGATGAAGATGATGATGATGATGACGAATATGATCATCATCATAAAAATCATCATATTCGTCATCATCATCTTCATTAGTCATCATCATCGCCATCTTCATCATCCTCACCACCATCATCATCATCATATGATCATGGTCGCGATGATCATTGTCTTCGTCATCATAATTGTCATCATAATCGTCATCTTCATCATCATCATCATACTTGTCACAGCCATCATCATCATCATCATCATCATGGTGTTGTTGATGATGAAGATGATCATGATGATGAGGATGATGTGTTGCATATTCGTCATCATCTTCATCATTAACATCATCATCATCTCCATTAGTCATCGTCATCATCACCACCACCATCTTCATAGTCATCATCATCATCAACATCATCATCTTCGTCATGATGATGATGATGATGATGATGAAGATCATCATGAATGATGATGATGATGATGAAGATCATGATGATGATGATGATGATAATGACGATGAAGAGGGTGATGATGATGATGATGATGACTAATGGATATGATGATGATGATGATGATGTTGATGATGACAAATATGCAGCACATCATCATCATATTCATCATCATCCACAACATGATCCACAACATGATCATCATCATCATCTTCATCATCATTGTGAGGACGAGCATGCGGATGACGATGATGACGACGATGATGATGAAGATGATGATGACTAATGGAGATGATGATGATGATGATGATGATGTTGATGTTGATGATGAAGATGATGATGGATATGCAGCACATCATCCTCATCATCATCAACAACATGATCATCATCATCATATTCATCATCATCATCATCATCATCATTGTGAGGATGAGGATGGTGATGATATGATGATGATGATGATGATGGTGGTGGTGGTGGATGATGATGATAATGAGTACGATGATGAAGATGATGATGATGATGATGAATATGATCATCATCATCAAAATCATCATATTCGTCATCATCATCATCTTCATTAGTCGCCATCATCTCCATCTTCATCATCCTCACCATCATCATAATCGTCATCATATGATCATGGTCATGATGATCATTGTCTTCATCATCATAATCGTCATCTTCATCATCCTCGTCATCGCCATCTTCATCATCATCATCATCACCCTCATGGTGTTGATGATGATGAAGATCATCATGATGATGAGGATGATGTGTTGCATATTCGTCATCATCTCCATTAGTCATCATCATCATCATCATCACCATCTTCATCGTCATCATCGACATCATCATCATCATCGTCATGATGATGATGATGATGATGATGATGATGAAGATCATGATGAAGATGAAGATGGTGATGATGGAAGCGATGATGATGAAGATGATGATGATGAGGATGACTAATGGAGATGATGATGATGATGATGATGATGATGAAGATGATAACGAATATGCAGCACATCATCCTCATCATCATCAACATCTTCATCATCATCAACAACATGATCATGATCATGATCTTCATCATCATCATCATCATTATGAGGACGATGATGATGATGATGATGATGATGATGATGGTGGATGATGATGAATATGAGAACAATGATGAAGATGATGATGATGAATATGATCATCATCATCAACATCATCATATTCGTCATCATCATCTTCATTAGTCATCACCATCGCCATCTTCAACATCCTCACCATCATCATCATCATCATATGATCATGGTCACGATGATCATTGTCTTCGTCATCATAATCGTCATTTTCATCATCCTCATCATACTCGTCATCGCCATCTTCTTCATCATCATCATCATCTTCGTTGATGATGATGATGATGACGACGACGAAGATGTTGATGATGATGATGAGGAAGAGGGTGATGATGATGATGATGGTGGTGGATGATCATGAATATGATGAGTACGATGATGAAGATGATGATGATGTTGATGATCATCGTACTCATCATCAACATCATCATCATCATCTTCATCATCATCACCATCAATGGTGATGATGAGGATGATAATGATGATGATGATGATGTTGACGATGAAGATGATGACCTAGATGTTGATGATGATGAGGAAGAAGGACGATGATGATGAGGAAGAAGGACGATGATGATGATCGTGTTGATGATGATGAAGATGATGATGATGATGGTGATGAGGATGAAGAAGATGATGATGATGGAGATGAAGATGTTGATGATGATGACAATGGTGATGAAGATGATGATGATGATGATGATGAAGAAGATGGTGATGATGAAGAAGATGACGATGGTGGAGATGTTGATGAGGAAGGGGGAGATAACAATGATGATGAAGATGTTGATGATGATGGTGATGGTGATGATGATGATGATGATGATTGGATGATGATGATGATCATCATCATCATCATATTCATCATCATCATCATCATCATCTTCATCACCATCGCGATCATCATCCTCGTCACCATCATCCTCATCACCATCATCATCATCATCACCATTATCCTCATCGTCGTCTTCATCACCATTGTCATCATCATCAAAATATTCATCATCATCACCATCACCATCATCTCATCATCATCATCATCATCATCATCTTCAACATCATTGTCATCTCCCCCTTCCTTATCAACATCTCCATCATCGTCATCTTCTTCATCATCACATCTTCATCAACTTCATGTATCCCCTTGATAAAGGAAATAAAATAAACCATATAAAGGCATACATTAACGCATATGCCCAGGGACGCGTGCACGCACCCACGCGTGCGCGCTGTCAGTGACACGTGCGCAGATTTGCGCGCACGCATGTCTGAATTCAAATTGTTTTTGGCGCCCTTGCAGGCTTGGAATTAGCTTCGGATTTCACCTTGAGGCTCGGACTGATTTATGCCTAATTTATGGCAGAACACATCAAATGCTGTAACTTTAGGTTTTTCACAATTAGTTCCACATAAGCTCCATGAGTGCACTGCAGATGAAATTGCACATGCTTGTCAAGCTCTGTGTGTAGATTCTAAATATATAATTTTTTAATAGATCTGTTGTTGTTTTCTATTTTTAATTCATTTTTAATTGTACTCATGTCAAATTTTTAAAAAACATAGGTCGTTTATTTGGCCTATAACATTTGATTGGCTTACCTATTTGGAAAACGGAAGAGAACCCGCACAAGAGCACGAAAATACCTACAACCTTAAAAAAAAAAGTATTTTGATTATTTTTAGACCATGATATGGTGGATCAACACTTGACCATGTCGTTTTAGGGATTCACTGGCTTCGGTAATTTAAAAAAAATATAAAATTGACTTTTAAAATTTTGGAAAAATAGCCCCACACAAGATTCTTCTGTTGCCTACGCCTCTACATATTGTTTTTCTTGTAAATTGAAGATTTACATAGCAAACGGGTGGCTCAACAAAAACATGTGCATTATGTTTGAGAAAACAAATAACATACCAATCTTCAAATAATGACATTTTGGGGTGGTTATACCACTTTTCCATAAATAAAAGTTATATAGTCCGGAAGGTCATCCGTTTTTCTACGTTTCATCTTTCTACACCTAATCCAAAAACGTTTTATATGGACCTCTAATAATTCATTTTAATGATAATATTTCTATTTTTCCAGAATGTCATCGCAACTAACGTGTCATAATTGGGTATCATTACCTTGCACCAACCCCCATATCTCGTTGTATATAATATTTATTATTCATAAAAGACTTATTGTAAAACACATACAAATATATTATACATAATCATATACATATCATATATAATATATAAATAGATACATACTAATTTATTATTCAATATACACATATCTATATAATTACAAAGTGTATTATGTATAAATATTTCTCTCTCTCTCTCTCTCTCTCTCTCTCTCTCTCTCTCAGACACACACACACACACACACACAACCATGTATAGTATCTTGGCTTCATGTATGGAGTTAAATCTTGGTAGATACTTGATACCGCATGACCTTTCCCTAGCCTCAACAATGATGGAGAACAAGAGATACTGGGTATCTTGTGGATATTATAGGGGCGTTGAAACCACCCTTTAGGTCCTGGCGTAAAGACTTAAATTTTTTTTTTATTGTGTAAGAGCTCATATTCCTCAGACATAAGGAAATAGGATAGTGGACCAAGACCCATAAGCATCTGGAAAGAGGGGAATCCTACCCACTTATGGACCACTAATGGGTTATTTCAGGTGGCATGGTTCTCCTTGAATAACGATGATGATTCAAGTTGCATTTGTGAATAGAAGCCAATGTTGGATATCCCCATTGCTAGTATAAAAACTAAGTTATGATAGTTTTTCCCACCTTTATATATGTGTGTGTGTGTGTGTGTGTGTGTGTGTGGGATATGAGGTATTTGGTACATGGATGAGGTGCATTCGTGAATAGAAGCCAATGATGGCTATCCTCACTGCTAGTATAACAACTAAGTTATGATAGTTTTTCTCACCTTTATATGTGTGTGTGTGTGTGTGTGTGTGTGTGTGTGAGAGAGAGAGAGAGAGAGAGAGAGAGAGCTATGTGGTATGTGGTATAGGGATGAGGTGGTGTAGGATTTCTACAAGATCACTATGCTAGGTGTAAAGTCATCATATGGATACAAAATTGGACCTTTTTTTATTATGAGCTAGAGGAGGGCCTAAGATCTAGCTCAATATTTCACACACATGAAGAATTAGTGGACATTTGGGAATGCTACATGGATTTTAATGAGTATTTGTGCATGGAGAAGACAACCTATGTGATGCTGTCAAATGAGCTAGGTTGGTCCAAAGGGAAGAGGATTTTATTTGGGCTATCATTAGCCTTTATTGGATTAGATGCACATCAAGAAACAATTAAGAACCTTGAATCAACTAGGATACCATTTCAACTAAGTGATACTTTTACGTTGAAACCTTCACCACTAGATTGTTCAACAAAGATTGTACTCTCAAACTTGTTGGTGTTCAATTCTTGACATCCTTTTGGTAGAAAGGACCTTGGTTATCGACATTTCCTGGAAGAAAATACGCATAAATTATCAGAAAAAAGGCACTTGTAGTTTCTTTGGAGGGTTTGGATGCTTTTGATACACCCAAAATCCATAAGTTAAAGGAGATGAATCGAGGATTGCACATTCATAAGAGGAAAAATATTAGGGTTAGCATTGACAAGGTTAAGATGGTGGTTAGTATGGATGTCAAAATGGAGGAAGTTGAATGGATCATGGAAATTTCTATCGTAGGAAAATTTATCCAATTAAGAATGTCAAGGGAGAGAATATCAAACAATGGATGTCTGAACACTAAAGACTACTTCTTGGATATCAGCCAAAATTTCATTTTCTCATCTATGGGTGGTTATGTTTTGTATTATCCTATGAAGAGGCTATGAAGTGACTCTTGGAGAAGGAGTGGGTGTGGGGTCTATCAGGGATAAGGATGAAGAGATAGATTTTGGGTTTCAATCCTTGAAGAGAACCCAATTATATTCAAAAAACATGGGTTTTACTACCTAGTTTGCGTAAGTAATTTTGGCACATTCACATTTTGGAAGGGGGTAGTAATGATATCGTCCATTTCATCATGATTGAAGAGGTTTGGGAATAAAATCTTGATCAATGCATGGAAAAAATTCTAGTGGAATTATATTTATGGTAAGGACTAATGGAGAAGATCTTGATAGAATGGGGCGAACATACATCTAACAAAAAAATGGATTATTGGAGTTTAACATTTCAGTGCAGTGCATGTCATTCGGTGGGACATTTATAGAATGAATGTACCATTTCCAAATAGTCACCCCTCTTTAAAAAAAAGTGATAGTCTAAAAAAGGCGAGTATAAAGAGGATTAGGAGGAGAAATAGGAGCATGGGGATGGAGGTCATGAAGTGAAAGAGAATATTCCAAAGAAAACTAGGGGATGAATGATGAGAAACGAGACTAGGACCAGGGATATATGCAGTTAGATAAAGTGGAAGCTCTCTCTAATGAAAGAGGTATGAATTCAAATAACCCTATCGTCATTCTTCATAAGATTGGAATTGGGCCACATATGCAATGCCCCACACTGTTAAATTTATTTATATGTTGCACAAGACTCTTTATATATATGCATATGTATTGATTGATTCTATGTGATTTATTCACCGTTTGAATTATAGATAAAGTTAGGAAATAAATTTTGATTATAAAAGTGTTATTTAATAGATTAAATGTGATAAACAAATTATAGTTGAGTCATTTAATGTTTGATATGTTTAATTCATTGAATATATTTTATTCCCTCAAGAAATACCACTTCATGACTTGAGTTATTATCCTTGCCACAGACAGGGTTATTATTGTAATTGTTTTTTCCTTGAACATATATTAGTAATATTTAATTTAAAGTATTTTTTGACATTTGCCAAAGTTTAACTTTGTAATTTATTCATTGTATCTTTCAATATTTATTAAAATTGATTTTTCTAACATTTTATTGATTGAGATCTTATTTTGTAATCATTGCATTGGAGATAAATATCGATTATGAAATGAACTGGTAAATCATGTAATTTGTAAAAGCAACTCCCGTGTAGAAAGCAATGGTATGATCTCATATGCATACTACTTAATGGACATTTATTAAATGCCTAGTACGAAGTTTTTCATATGCGTGTAAAGATTTCCCCTTCATCTGTCAAGACTAACCTTTGCGGAGCTCATCAAGATATTGTGACTCGATATTCATATACAAGAGTTGACCAAGTGGAGAACTTTTGGATGACATAGCAACGCGTGATTTGAGGGATTTCATTTTGGATGTATTCACCCTCCTTATGGACCGATTTGGTTGATATGCGTTTTGGAGGATTACTACATGTTTGTTTTGGAGGATTGCTGAGAATGAGAACCGAAGTTTACTGAATCCATGATCTAGAAGAGTGCCATATGGTTTTATACATGAAACTATTCTTTTTTGAGCACAAGTACAAAATGGAAAAGGAAGAGATATGAAAGTAGTTCATCCACCTTTTGACAAGAAATCATTCATTATCCTATTTCATTGCTTGATAGCAGGGATGCTAGATTGTGAACAACAAAGAGGCACTGAGTCTCCATTGTCAAAGTTTCAATGAAGAATGGGTGTTCCATCAAGGTTCCATGGCCATGGAAGACAAACAAGTGGCTATACTGGCGGGGGGAAGTTAGCATGGTTTGACTTTCGTATCCCATAAATCCCACTTGTTGACATTTTCCTAGTAGGGTATACCTCCTTGCATAGACTGATAGGATGGTATAGCACCCTCAAATTATATCTAACACGCATCCAAGATAGTGTATTGGTAGGATTTTTTCAATGGATCTCGATGTAAAAATGGGATCAATCCAATCAATCCAATTTTACATCGAAAATTCTATCCAATTTGTTAAGATTATACAATTAGACTACAATAGAGATATTTAAAGATACTAAATCCATTTCTGACCAAAAATTAAATAACAAAAAAATCCAAAAAAAAACTAAAACATTTAAAAAATCCTAAAACAATCGTTACAATCCCCTCCCGTGATTCAAATGACGTCCTGAGCGAACCTACATGGGTTGATATTTGGAATCACTTTGGAGAGTGGGATGCATGTGTGTGTATGTTAACTAAAATTTACTTTTTTCAAATCATCCACTTTCCCTAAAAGATACCAGATCGTTACAGACATGTCGTCTCTTCCTTCAATGTAGGCATTGTGAAGCTTTGAAAACCAATCCCACCATGACCACCAGTTTTGAAAATCAATCCCACCATGAGTTGTGACCATGGTTGGAATTTGAATTTAGATGCACCTGTCAAACAACATTTTTTTTACGCTTTCTCTTTCTATACTACCCATCAAAGAACATTTTGTTTAAAATTTTACCATTCAACAATGAAGTTTTGATAAGAAACTAACCCTTCAATAATTTGAAATAACTACCCAAAATCACAATATCCATGCCATGAACCTATATAAATATGTTAATATTTCAATAACAGATCATGGATGTGAAGTAATTTTAAAGCAAATTCTTTCATAGATATGGTACATGCCATACATCACACAACTTCCTTTCTCTGTCATCGTCGAACTTAATCTTAATTTCCCCTCTTCCCATAGTTTTTGAAGGATGATCATCACCCAACTAGACCATTCCACCATTATAAGACTGATATTTGACAAACCAGTATGTGGAGACATGTGGAAAGATGCACATGAGTCCAAATCCCAAGCATATAATAGAGATATAATGTTATTGAGACATCAAGTCTCATATGTTGTTGTCTCTGATGAATATGTTATACTAGCTTCAACTAATGGTTGGTTTTCATCCTTCTTTTCCTTCTTTAGATACCAACAGTACTTCCTTGAGTGCCTTGGTTTCCCACAATTCCAAAACTTCTCTATCTTGTGTCCATTGGACTTGGATCTAGATTGTGATATCCCTTGTTGACCCCTTTTTCTAGATTTCCCTCTCACTAATATGGCTTCATTGGTAGAGGGATCTAGGGATGATTTTTTCCTCAACTCTTCTCACATTGAATAAACTACAACATCATCAAATTTCAGAATTCCTAATGAGTTGGTGATGGTCACCACCATATGATCCCAAGTATCCGAGAGGGAACATAGTAAAATGATCGCTATGTCCTTATTCACCACCCATATTCCAACTGAGAGCAAATTATTGATTAGGGTATTGAACTCATTCAAATGATCTTCCATAGTTGAACCCTTGTTCATCCTCAGATGAAAAAGTTGTTTTTTACAAAAAACCGTATTTGTTGTCGATTTGGTTTCATACAACTTCCCAAGTTTCTCCCAAAGGGCTTTTGTGGTCTTTTCATCAGCAACATTGAACAAGATAGAGTCTTCTATGAAAATACAAATTGTAGAAACTTCCTTTATGTCCAGCTTTATCCAACCCTCATCTATCACGCTGCTCAATTTTTTCGCAACCCCTTTCAAGGCTATGGATTAGTCATTTTGAATCAACAAATCCTCCATGTTCATCTTCCATAGGGATACATTTTTTCCATCAAACTTCTCAACCTTGAACTTGGTTAAACCTCCTGTCATTGTTGTAACTCCCACTTACAGAACAATCTATGCCTATGATTTTTCCAAGTTTTGATACCAAATGTTAGAAAAATATTAAAAAATAGAAGAAACCGCAATAACAATAAAACATGATATTTACACGGAAACCTATTTGTACACTAGTAAAACCATGAGGCAATGGAAGATTTGATATTTTATTATTACTCAGTAAAAAAAAATACAATGCTTCTATCTCTCATGTGCTACAATGCCGGAGGGGTTCACTCTCCTTTTATATAAAATATATGAAGGTTCCATAATGAACCAAAATACACTAAAAGGATCTAGAAATTTTCACCTTGAGGGATTCCCCTCTGCTCACTTGGTGCATATGAACAATGCATAGGCCTAATCGAGAGATCTAGAGGAAGAATATTGGAGATGTCTATATTGGCTTCTTCTCCTTTAACACTTTCATGACTAGTGTTAAACAATGATGTCCACCTCTTTAAGATTAGGGGATTTGAATCCCACATCGGTCATGAGCTCTTTAAAATTTTCTCATGTCCGAAGCATGCCAAAAATGAAATCGAGCCATCCCCTAGTGAGAACATAAGCATTCAAAGAATATCCTAAGAAAGAATTCCATTTTCAAAAGACCTCATATTTTAGGCCCCTTTCACCTTCACGTGTAGGAAACCTTACTCTTCTCTCCTTACGTAAGAGACCCATATCAATATATTATAATTTCATTATAAAGTTCTAATATATTTTATACACTGTAATTATATAAACATATATTCTATTTTGTATTTATGAATATTTTTAAATCTTAAAGCATCGAGTAAAGAGGTAGAGGATTTGAAGACAATCTTTGGAATGACAATGAAATTATTAATACAAAGAATTAAAATATTATAAATATTTAATTAATTTTAAACATTTTTTATTTTATTTTATATCAATATAAATAGAAAAAGAAAAATATTTATTAGTAAAATCAAAATTAATGTTGTAAAATTTATATTAAAAAGATGATAAACATCATCCTTTTAGATTCTACAATCTTGCTTAAATCAAAATTTTAAAAATAACATTTGAAAAATATTTAACTTGATCTCTTTTATCTATTTAAAAGTCTGTGTAACACTTAACATTATTATCTTAATCATAAATCAAATTTTTAAAATTAACATTGGAAGGATATTTAATTTTATCTCTTTTAGTTATTTAAAAGTCTTTGCACTTAATATTATTATCTTAATCATTTATTAAAGATAAAGATGATGTTTATGATAATATATTCAAATTTTTAAAAACCATTATTATCTTAATCATAAATCAAATTTTTAAAATTAACATTTGAAGGATATTTAATTTCATCTCCTTTATCTATTTAAAAGTATTTGCACTTAATATTATTATCTTATTAAAGATTATATTTATTATAATATATTCAAAAATTTTAAAATAATAGATAAAAAGTCTTTACACTTAATATTATTATCTTAATAATTTATTAAAGATGATGTTTATTATAATATAATCAAAATTTTAAAAATAACATTAGAGGAATATTTAATGTATTCTCCTTTATCTATTTAATAATCTTTATAACACTCAACATTATTATCTTAATCAATTATTAAAAATAATGTTTATAATAATATATTCTTTATTTTTTCATAAGATTTTTTATTACCAAATTTCCAATATAAAAATCAATAAAATTATTTTAATTAATAATACGACTATTATGTAATACTTGAATAATATGTAATATGATCTTATTTCTTTCTTTCATTCACTTTATTAACCTTAAACATTATTATTATTATTATAAATATTTAAAAATATTTTATTCTTTAATTTTTTATAAATAATTTATCAATAAATTTTAAATAGAAAATATTTTTGTAATTAATACAAGTTATTAAAAAATAAATTAACTCATAAATAATTGCGTATTTGAAATAAACATATATACATTTTTAGAATTTTAAATCGTGTAGTTTAAAAGTTCTATTCTTAATTTTTGAAATTTTCGCTGCCCCACCAGTTTTTGATAATGTTGAATCCATTTTATACCATAAAATAGCCATTAAACATAGTTAAATTCATATTTTATAAAATAAAAAATACTGTATTCTATGTATTCTAGTGAAAAGCATCATCCAAACCAAATCATCAATTTTTAGACTGCTCCCTTTAAATTATAATATTTTATTGAGAGTATTTATGTTTTTATTATTATTAAATGTAGTTCTTAATACATTTTATATATTAAAAATAAAAAGTTTTACTAATAAGTATAGATTATTTGATATAATACATTTTTCCATATATTGATTATTTTCAACATATTAAGAAAATAGAGCATAAAAGCTTTTATTTTATAATGTTTTGTTTAGGTTAAAATTTTAAGATTATAAAATTATAAAATAAAAATGTTAATATTAATTATTGGATTTTCATAATAAATGTTAAAATTATATCGGTTTAATATGTTAAGATTATAAAATTAAAAATTAAAAATATTAATCTAAACAAAACATTATAAAATAAAAAAAAATTATGCTATATTTTCTTAATATGTTGAAAATAATAAATAATAATCGAAATTGTTTATGAAGTTAGCTATGTCTCTGGGCTTGCACAATCGTCAAACAACTTGTACTTCTCCCAAATAGAGGTTGATTCTCATTTACAAAGGGCTCCAATGCATTCTCATTTCAAGTAGGAAAGATGCATTCTCAAGCAAGCTTACAACTTGATATCTCTCCTTTACAAACGAAAATAATCTCTCACATCAAGTGGCATATTCTCCGAAAAAGGGGCCTACATAGTTTTCATGGCTTTCATATGATCCCCTTCCTTCTCCCAAGTAGAGGTTTATATAGATTTTCAAAATCTAAGTACAAAAGGACAAGATCCACAATTTTGGGAGCTACATGATTTTTAAGGAAAAACAAGATTCATAATTTCAGGATCCCAAACCAACTCAATCTCAAACCAACTAATAGACTCTCAACCATGCCCATGAGACTCAATTAGTTGTGAAGTGGGTTCTCACATAAAGCCAATTTCTCTTTTTACAAATAAATGAATAATATATGAATAATTTTCCACTCTCTTCAAGTATTCATCATTTTACTATTTCACATGAATAAATGCATGAGTTTTCTCAAGCTCATTTCAAGCACTAATCATTAAATGAATAATGCATGAGCTTTTTAAACCCACTTAAAGCATATGTCTTAATTATGCATTTATTATTCTATGCATTTCATTTATTTTTGCTTTTTCCTTAGTTTTTGTCTAAAACTTCAACAAGCCATATCTTTCAAAAACAAAGTCTGTTCGACCCCATTCAAGTTATGTCGGAAATATCCCTTTGATGTCTTTGTTGTAAAGACAACTTTGGAAAAAATAGGATCTTCTGAACCCTTTGACGGTCTAGTTCCTCCTGGATCAATCCTTCATTCAATTTCCTTCAATTTTTTTCTTCTTTTAGCCTTTTGGCATGAGTTTAACCAATTGCTTCTTATTGGAATTGTTTTATATTTGCTTCTAACTAAAGTGAAGTAGATTCTCATGTAGGGGACCCAATAAGCTTTTGTTAATTACAAAAATTCCTCCTCAACTAGACAACTAGGATTGTATTTGAAGGGGTTAGGTAGTTTTGTCCCAATTCCATCTATCTCCAAATAGATAGGGGTACGATTGGAGTCGCCTCCAGTGCTAACCCACTATCTCACCCTAAAGGAATCATCCATCATACATTTTAAAACTAAAAATCTATATATACATTTTCCTATCCTATCCAAACCTACCCGCTAATTCCTCCATGTTTGTTTAATATTTATAGGTTCTATATATCACAAAGCCCACTTCCTCCATCTTACTCAAGAAAATATTAGACATGCAATCAACCTAACCATTGGGACCCCAAATCTTATATCAGTCTATGATGAAATTCAAATCTTCCTTGATGATACAAATTTCATTCTTTATGAATGATTTTACAAAAATCTCCTTTCAAAATAAATCCCTCTTAGTATAGTGTCCATACACATTAAAAACTAACAATTCTCTTCCTAGTTCCTGGGAGTAGAGATCTAGTCCTAAACTTGAATAAAAAAACAATTATTATTGCAATTTAAACACCTTCTTCACCAACCCAATATCATTCCTCAGACCTACCCTTTTCATCCACAACATAGAAATCCTAGCCCCTTAACATTTTTTCCAATTCCCCCACAATCTGCTCTCCTTCTCACATTATCCCCTAGAGCAACAAAATATCTAGTATCTGTAAATCCACTAATCGCTTAAGACCTATATTCTTGAAGAGAATAGCCATACGTCTATAATTAAAGGATATACATATCATTGGGTAACCCTCTCAAGAGTGTTCAATACTTCAAGAGCCTCATCTAAACACAAATGATTACCAATAACCACATCGTGAGAAACTTTTTCCTAAGCCAAAGTATAAGAAAATTCATCCCTCCATCTAGTGGATTTGGGACCTTACTAAGGTTTAAACCTAAATCCACAGGAACTAATTTCGTTGAGGAATATAGAAGGTTTTTATGTGACCTTAGGCTGTATTTGTTAGTGAACTCATTTGAGTATGAGGGAGAGTCTTGGTCTGGAAGTAATACCGCCTCTTGTATAGGCTCTAATCCATTAACCAATAGATTATGTTCCACAGGCCTCTTAGAGGGAAGAGGAGGTTTAAGATCAATGCTTCTTCCTAAATGTATCTCCTAAACATCACCTTTCACCTAAGTAGAAAATACAGGACCCCCCGTGCATGCACGAGGATTCCAAAGACCTAGCAACATAAATTTATTTGGAGATGCGATGGAATTTAAGGGAGTTAAGTTTTTTTATGAGCTTACCTCTTGTATCAAGGTCTTCTCTTGGGGAAATAGAAATCACATCAACATATCCATGTGTTGAGACAAAAATAATATCTTCACATGGAAGGGGGGCAACAAGTTCCACTGGAGCCAAAAAATCGAAAAAAGAGGACTCTGCATTCCAATTTTTGTATCTCTCTTTCTAACCCAAATTCTTTATAATAGTCCAAAGCATCATTTCTTATACCATCCATAGTCTCTTTCCAATGAAATGATCTATTCATCACTAAGTGAATAACACTTTCACTTTCACAGTGCAAACTGATCTTCCCTTGTATCATATTGAATTCATCCATCAGTCACTCTAGCCATATTCCCTCTTTATTGGTATTGGCTATTGCCACAAATTCTACTTCAGTCGTTGTTAAAACCACTACTAGCTACAACTTATATGTCCATCTCACATCTCCACCAACAAGAGTGAAAGTATAACATGTAGTAGACTTTCATCTGTCTTTGTCTCCACCAAAATCATAATCTGCAAAACCTTTAATTTGTAAATATGACAATCTATAGAAAATAGAAGTGTCTGAAATTCCCTTTAAATATATAAGTATCCACTTCAGAACCTTCCAATCCCCCTTACCAATATTTTCCATGAACTGAATAAAAACTCCCAATACTTGAGCAATATTTGATATGGTGCTCACCATGACAAACATGAGGCTCCATACTGCAAATGAATATGGTACATGAGATATGCTTGTCTTATATTCTTCTATGGTAGGATAATGTTTAGAAGATAGCTTGAAGTGTAAAGGAAGTGGGTTGCTAACTGATTTTACATTCTTCATATTGACGCACTTCAAAATATTAGTGGATTTGAATCCCACATCAGTCATGAGCCCTTTAAAATTTTCTCATCTCCGAAGCATGTCAAAAATGAAATCGAGCCATCCCCTAGTGAGAACATAAGCATTCAAACAATATCCTAAGAAAGAATTTCATTTTCAAAAGACCTCATATGTTAGGCCCCTTTCACCTTCACGTGTAGGAAACCTTACTCTTCACTCCTTACGTAAGAGACCCATATTAATATATTATAATTTCATTATAAAGTTCTAATATATTTTATACACTGTAATTATATAAACATATATTCTATTTTGTATTTATGAATATTTTTAAATCTTAAAGCATCGAGTAAAGAGGTAGAGGATTTGAAGACAATCTTTGGAATGACAATGAAATTATTAATGCAAATAATTAAAATATTATAAATATTTAATTAATTTTAAACATTTTTTATTTTATTTTATATCAATATAAATAGAAAAAGAAAAATATTTATTAGTGAAATCAAAATTAATGTTGTAAAATTTATATTAAAAAGATGATAAACATCATCCTTTTAGATTCTACAATCTTGCTTAAATCAAAATTTTAAAAATAACATTTGAAAAATATTTAACTTGATCTCTTTTATCTATTTAAAAGTCTGCATAACACTTAACATTATTATCTTAATCATAAATCAAAATTTTAAAATTAACATTGGAAGGATATTTAATTTTATCTCTTTTATCTATTTAAAAGTCTTTGCACTTAATATTATTATCTTAATCATTTATTAAAATGATGTTTATTATAATATATTCAAATTTTTAAAAAACATTATTATCTTAATCATAAATCAAATTTTTAAAATTAACATTTGAAGGATATTTAATTTGATCTCCTTTATCTATTTAAAAGTATTTGCACTTAATATTATTATCTTAATCATTTATTAAAAATTATATTTATTATAATATATTCAAAATTTTAAAATAATAAATAAAAAGTCTTTGTACTTAATATTACTATCTTAATCATTTATTAAAGATAATGTTTATTATAATATATTCAAAATTTTAAAAATAACATTAAAGGAATATTTAATGTATTCTCTTTTATTTATTTAAAAATCTTTGTAACACTCAACATTATTATCTTAATCAATTATTAAAAATAATGTTTATAATAATATATTCTTTATTTTTTCATAAGATTTTTTATTACCAAATTTCCAATATAAAAATCAATAAAAATATTTTAATTAATAATACAACTATTATGTAATCGTTGAATAATATTTAATATGATCTTATTTCTTTCTTTCATCCACTTTATTAACCTTAAACATTATTATTATTATTATTATTATTATAAATATTTAAAAATATTTTATTCTTTAATTTTTTATAAATTATTTATCAATAAATTTTAAATACAAATTATTGTTGTAATTAATATAACTTATTAAAAAATAAATTAACTCATAAATAATTGCGTATTTGAGATAAACATAGATACATTTTTAGAATTTTAATTCGTGTAGTTTAAAAGTTCTACTCTTAATCTTTGAAATTTTCGCTGCCTCACCAGTTTTTGATGGTGTTGAATCCATTTTATACCATAAAATAGCCATTAAAACATAATTAAATTCATATTTTATAAAATAAAAAACATTGTATTCTATGTATTCTAGTGAAAAGCATCATCCAAAGCAAATCATCAATTTTTAGACTGCTCCCTTTAAATTATAGTATTTTATTGGAAGTATTTATGTTTTTTTTATTATTAAATGTAGTTCTTAATACATTTTATATATTAAAAATAAAAAGTTTTACTAATAAGTATAGATGATTTGATATAATACATTTTTCCATATATTGATTATTTTCAACATATTAAGAAAATAGAGCATAAAAGCTTTTATTTTATAATGTTTTGTTTAGGTTAAAATTTTAAGATTATAAAATTATAAAATAAAAATGTTAATATTAATTATTGGATTTTTCATAATAAATGTTAATATCAATGTTAAAATTATATTGGTTTAATATCTTAAGATTATAAAATTAAAAATTAAAAATATTAATCTAAACAAAACATTATAAAATAAAAAGTTTTTATGCTATATTTTCTTAATATGTTGAAAATAATAAATAATAATCAAAATTGTTTATGGAGTTAGCTATGTCTCTGGGCTTGCGCAATCGTCAAACAACTTGTACTTCTCCCAAATAGAGGTTGATTCTCATTTACAAAGGGTTCCAATGCATTCTCATTTCAAGTAGAAAAGATGCATTCTCAAGCAAGCTTACAACTTGATTTCTCTCCTTTACAAACGGAAATAATCTCTCACATCAAGTGGCATATTCTTCGAAAAAGGGGCTTACATAGTTTTCATGGCTCCCATATGATCCCCTTCCTTCTCCCAAGCAGAGGTTTATATAGATTTTCAAAATCTAAGTACAAAAGGACAAGATCCACAATTTTGGGAGCTACATGGTTTTTAAGGAAAAACAAGATCCATAATTTTAGGATCCCAAACCAACTCAATCTCAAACCAACTAAGAGACTCTCAACCATGCCCATGAGACTCAATTAGTTGTGAAGTGGGTTCTCACATAAAACCAATTTCCCTTTTTACAAATAAATGAATAATATATGAATAATTTTCCACTCTCTTCAAGTATTCATCATTTTACTATTTCACATGAATAAATGCATGAGTTTTCTCAAGCTCATTTCAAGCACTAATCATTAAATGAATAATGCATGAGCTTATTAAACCCACTTAAAGTATATGTCTTACTTATGCATTTATTATTCTATGCATTTCATTTATTTTTGCTTTTTCCTTAGTTTTTGTCTAAAAATTCAACAAGTCATATCTTTCACAAACAAAGTCAGTTCAACCCCATTCAAGTTATGTCGGAAAGCTCCCTTTGATGTCTTTGTTGTACAGACAGCTTTGGAAAAAATAGGATCTTCTGAACCCTTTGACGGTCTAGTTCCTCCTGGATCAATCCTTCATTCAATTTCCTTCAATTTTTTTCTTCTTTTAACCTTTTGGCATGAGTTTAACCAATTGCTTCTAATTGGAATTGTTTTATATTTGCTTCTAACTAAAGTGAAGTAGATTCTCATGTAGGGGACCCAATAAGATTTTGTTAATTACAAAAATTCCTCCTCAACTAGACAACTAGGATTGTATTTGAAGGGGTTAGGTAGTTTTGTCCCAATTCCATCTATCTCCAAATAGATAGGGGTACGATTGGAGTCGCCTCCAGTGCTAACCCACTATCTCACCCTAAAGGAATCATCCATCATACATTTTAAAACTAAAAATCTATATATACATTTTCCTATCCTATCCAAACCTACCCGCTAATTCTTCCATGTTTGTTTAATATTTATAGGTTCTATATATCACAAAGCCCACTTCCTCCATCTTACTCAAGAAAATATTAGACATGCAATCAACCTAACCATTGGGACCCCAAATCTTATATCAGTCTATGATGAAATTCAAATCTTCCTTGATGATACAAATTTCATTCTTTATGAATGATTTTACAAAAATCTCCTTTGAAAATAAATCCCTCTTAGTATAGTGTCCATACACATTAAAAACTAACAATACTCTTCCTAGTTCCTGGGAGTAGAGATCTAGTCCTAAACTTGAATAAAAAAACAATTATTTTTGCAATTTAAACACCTTCTTCACCAACCCAATATCATTCCTCAGACCTACCCTTTTCATCCACAACATTGAAATCCTAGCCCCTTAACATTTTTTCCAATTCCCCCACAATCTGCTCTCCTTCTCACATTATCCCCTAGAGCAACAAAATATCTAGTATGTGTAAATCCACTAATCGCTTAAGACCTATATTCTTGAAGAGAATAGCCATACCTCTATAATTAAAGGATATACATATCATTGGGTAACCCTCTCAAGAGTGTTCAATACTTCAAGAGCCTCATCTAAACACAAATGATTACCAATAACCACATCGTGAGAAACTTTTTCCTAAGCCAAAGTATAAGAAAATTCATCCCTCCATCTAGTGGATTTGGGACCTTACTAAGGTTTAAACCTAAATCCACAGGAACTAATTTCGTTGAGGAATATAGAAGGTTTTTATGTGACCTTAGGCTGTATTTGTTAGTGAACTCATTTAAGTATGAGGGAGAGTCTTGGTCTGGAAGTAATACCACCTCTTGTATAGGCTCTAATCCATTAACCAATAGAGTATGTTCCACAGGCCTCTTAGAGGGAAGAGGAGGTTTAAGATCAATGATTCTTCCTAAATGTATCTCCTAAACATCACCTTTCACCTAAGTAGAAAATACAGGACCCCTGTGCATGCACGAGGATTCCAAAGACCTAGCAACATAAATTTATTTGGAGATGCGATGGAATTTAAGGGAGTTAAGTTTTTTTATGAGCTTACCTCTTATATCGAGGTCTTCTCTTGGGGAAATAGAAATCACATCAACATATGCATGTGTTGAGACAAAAATAATATCTTCACATGGAAGGGGGGCAACAAGTTCCACTGGAGCCAAAAAATCGAAAAAAGAGGACTCTGCATTCCAATTTTTGTATCTCTCTTTCTAACCCAAATTCTTTATAATAGTCCAAAGCATCATTTCTTATACCATCCGTCGTCTCTTTCCAATGAAATGATCTATTCATCACTAAGTGAATAACACTTTCACTTTCACAGTGCAAACTGATCTTCCCTTGTATCATATTGAATTCATCCATCAGTCACTCTAGCCATATTCCCTCTTTATTGGTATTGGCTATTGCCACAAATTCTACTTCAGTCGTTGTTAAAACCACTACTAGATACAACTTAGATGTCCATCTCACATCTCTACCAACAAGAGTGAAAGTATAACATGTAGTAGACTTTCATCTATCTTTGTCTCCACCAAAATCATAATCTGCAAAACCTTTAATTTGTAAATATGACAATCTATAGAAAATAGAAGTGTCTGAAATTCCCTTTAAATATATAAGTATCCACTTCAGAACCTTCCAATCCCCCTTACCAATATTTTCCATGAACCGAATAAAAACTCCCACTACTTGAGCAATATTTGATATGGTGCTCACCATTACAAACATGAGGCTCCATACTGCTAATGAATATGGTACATGAGATATGGTTGTCTTATATTCTTCTATGGTATGATAATGTTTAGATGATAGCTCAAAGTGTAAAGGAAGTGGGTTGCTAACTGATTTTACATTCTTCATATTGAAGCACTTCAAAATATTTTATATATATAGCTTTTCACTTAACTAGATTTTCCTACGTGTTTTGTCCCTATGTATAATCATTGCTAGAATTTTATTTTCTACTACTAAATACTTCATTTAAAATTTCCTATCAAACTAAGCCTTGAGATCAATAAATTTCTTCATCTTGGGGTCTCCATATAGCACATCATCAACAAACAAAAACAAGGTAATAAAACTACCATCATTGAACCTCTTATAATATGCACAATGATTAACTTCACTTCTATTGAAACCTTGGCTTTCCATGAAGGTGTCAAATTTTTTGCACCACATCCTTGGTGCTTGTTTCAATCCATACAAATATTTCTTGAGTTTGTAAACAAAATTCTCTTTGCCTCTTTCTTTATATCCCTCAAGATAATTGATATCACCATGCAAAAAAATCAATTTTTACATCCATTTGTTCCAACTCTAAATCCTATGCTGCTACAAGTGCAATAAATACCCTTATAGTAGTAAGAATCACAATTGAATAGAATATTTCATTAAAATCTATACCTGAGTCCTACACATAGCATTTTTCTACCAAGCGAGATTTATAATGTTCCAACAACTCATCATTGTTCTTATTTACTTTATACACCCATGTATTTCCAACAACTTTTCATCCTAGTGGGAGATCCATGGGTTCCCATGTTGTATTCTTCTTTATTTCTTTGATTTCTTCATCCATGACTTTCCTCCATTTATCTACATTCTAATATTCTCTAGCTTCCCGAAATGAACTAAGTTCACCATCATCAATTAACAAAGCAAAAGAAGAATAAAAACCAGGAAAACAACTTTTTGGATGTCTTTTGGGATGTGTAGATCTTCTAATTTGTGGTTGTTGAACTCGTTGTTCTTCATGCTGATTAGAAGCTTCATTTTCATCTTCACTCATTTATACTTCAATTGGTACAATTTCAAGTGTCTATTGTACCTCCTTATTTTGCATGGATTTTTCATTAAAAATAACATCCTGACTAACAATTACCTTATCGTCAGTAGTATCCCACAATCTATACCGCTTTACTATATTACCGTAATTGAGAAAAACACATTTCCTTGAATTTGTGTCAAGCTTGGACCCCTTTTCTTTCGGCACATAGGAAAATGTATCGCTGCAACCAAAAACATGCAAATGAGAATAATCAAATGGCTTACCACACCAAACCTCCTCTAGAATATTTCCATCCAATGCAATTGTGGGTGATCTATTATTCATATATTTAGTTGTATTAACAACCTCTTCCCAGAATCCATTATCCAACCTAGATGCATTAAGCATGCTTCTTACACTTTCCATGATTATACGATTCATCCTCTCAACTACACCATTTTGTTGTGGCATATATGCAACAATCTTCTAGTTATTAATTCCTTCCCCCATACAAAATTATCATATTATTTTTAGTAATATTCTCCTCCAATATCATATCTAAGACATAAAATAGACTTGCCCAAACTTTTCTCTACTCATGCCTTGAACACTTTAAATTTCTCAAAGGCTTCTGACTTTTCTTTTCAGAAAATACAGCCACACTCTTATAGATTAATCATCTATAAAAGTTAGAAAATATATAGCACCATTTATAAACATGGTGGGAACTAGTCCAAATATATTAGAATGAATAAGTTGCAAAAGATCAAAACTTTTCCTAGATATTGTAGTAAACCTAACTCTCTTCAGTTTACCAAAAATATAGTGTGCACACAAGACTAAATCACAATACTCGATCCCATAAAGCATACCTCAATCATGCAAAGTTTTTAAACCATTTTCACTCATATGTTTACTTTGTTGATTCCACAACATCACCACATCTAGAACATTTCCTAAGTCTATTTCCAATGCACGATTTGTTATTGTATCAATGCACAAATGATACAGGGTCCTATAAGGTTCTCCTTTTTATACCACGAGGGATCCTTTGGTAATTCTGCATGAATTGTGACCAATAGTAGTAGAATACCCCATCTTATCCATCATCTTGATTGAGAGGAAATTCTTTCCTAGATATGGTACATGCTATACATCACACAACTTCCTTTCTCTGTTATCGTCCAACTTAATCTTAATGGCTTGTCTTCCCACAGTTTTTGAAGGATGATCATCACCCAACCTTATACTATTCCACCACTATAAGGCTTATATTTGACAAACCAGTATCTATGTGGAGACATGTGGAAAGATGCACTTGATTTCAAATCCCAAGCATCTAATAGAGATCTAATGTCACTGAGACATTCAGGATCACATGTTGTTGTCATTAATGAATCTATTGTACTAAATTCAACTGATGGTTGGATTTTCATCCCTCTTTTCCCTCTTTAGATATCAATAGTCCTTCCTTGAGTGCCTTGGTTTCCCACAATTCCAACGCTTCCCTTTCTTTTGTCCATTGGACTTGGATCTAGATTGTGATCTCCATTCTTGACCCCTTTTGCTAGATCACCCTCTCACTAATATCGCTTCATTAGTAGATAGTTCCAAAGACGATTTTTACCTCAACTCTTCTCATAGTGAAGAAACTACGACATCATCAAATTTCAGAGTTCCTAATAAGTTGGTGATGGTCACCACCATATGATCCTTGGTATTCAAGAGGGAACATAGTAAAATGATCGCTTTGTCCTTATCGTCCACCTATATACCAACCGAGAACCGAGAGAATATTGTTGATCAGGGTATTGAACTAATTTAGATGATGTTATATACTTGAACCCTTGTTCATCCTTAGATGAAAAAGTTGTTTTTTTTTCTTTAGAAAACCTTATTTGTTTCTTATTTAGTTTCATAAAACTTCCCAAGTTTCTCCCAAAGGTTTTTTGTGGTATTTTCTTCCACAACATTGAACAAGATAGAGTTTGCTATGCAAAGACAATTTGTAGAATCTTCTTTTATGTCCAACTTTATCTAGTTCTCATTTGTCACGCTGCTCGATTTATTTGCAACCCCTTTCAAGGCTAGGGATTGGTCATTTTGAACCAACAAATCCTCCACCTTCATCTCCAATAGGAAGAAATTCTTGCCATCGAAATTCTCAACCTTGAACTTGGTTAAACCTCCTATAATTTTTTCGTCTCCCACTTACATAAAACTCTACGCTTGTGAGTTTTCTAGGCTTTGATACCATATGTTAGAAAAATATAAAAATATAAGCAAACCACAATAACAATAGAACACGGTATTTACATGGAAACCTTGTTGTACACCACTAAAACCATGAGGCAATGGAATCTTTGTTCTTTTATTATTACTTAGTAAAAAAACTTACAATTTCTAAGAAATAGTTCCATTTTAGAGACCCAATTTTTTAGGTCCCCTTTACTTGACTTTTGGCTAATGATTTGATCGAAAAAATTCATTTCTCCTAGATCTATAACTTCATGCATTTTTACTTCTTCACCTAGGACAAGGTTTGGAATGGCAGTCCTTTTCTTGATACACTTCCATTCAACAATTGTTTCCTTGAGCTACATTCTCTACTGGGGTTTTTACTGAACGTACCAGAGGAATTGAAACCTTAGCATGTTCAAAAGAATCTATACTCCTAATCATTTAGGGGATTTCACAAAGTTCAGAACAACCAAGCACATGTCCAATGAAGAAATCATCTATAACCCTACTAATTGTCTTCTCCTCATCTTCGTGAGAGAATATTTATGATCTTGTAGGTCTATTAATATGTTTTTTCTCCATAGACAACTTAAGGTCATTTCCAAAATTGAAGCTGGGCTCAGGAAGGTAGGAGTGGCATGCACTTCTTGCTAGGAAGTGAGTGTGTTCTTTAACCTTTTCCCCTTTCAGCACTGAACCAGTGGTACTATACAATCTCCTATTTATAGGTGCATGCAAAGCATGACATGAGTCAAGAATTGAATTGATAGTTTTGATGTTTTCCCCATGTTGATGGATTTACCCTCTTTGATATCTAGATTTATAGTCCAATCTCACTCCTAAAAAGTGACCAAAGGACTAGGAGAATCACCTTCACCTCTAGGCAACCTTACTCTTCACTCCTTACGGAAGAGACCCATATGAATACATTATAATTTTATTATAGAGTTCTAATATATTTTATTACTTTTTAATTATATAAATATATATTATATTGTGTATTCATAAATATTTTTAAATCTCATTAAGCATTATTTAATGACTAAAGAGCTAGAGGATTTGAAGATTAGCTTTCGAATGACGATAAAATTATTAATGCAAAGAATACAAATATTCAATTAATTTTAAACATTTTCATTTTATTTTCTATCAATATAAAGAGAAAACTAAAAATAAATATTAATGAAATCAAATTTAATTAATATGTGGCCTTCTAATTTCCTACCTATAAATAAAATGCCTATACATGTCCGGAGCCTGCCATCGATAAAACCAAACCTATTCATTGCAAATGAAGATTCTTTCACTACCGGATCCAGCTATTCTCCACAAAGAAACCGCCTCCGGAACCAACTCATTCTATATTATTATAATAAATATTTTATTCTTTAATTTTTTATAAAATTTATCAATAAATTTTTAAATACAAATTATTGTAGTAAATTATTAATACAATTTATTAAAAAATAAATTAAGTCATAAATAATTTAGTTAGATAATTATTAATTTTAGTTTATTGAATTTAAGAATTTATAAAAAATTTGAGATAAACATATATACATTTTTAGAATTTTGAAGAATTAAACATTGTAAAATAAAACTTTTTAATGCTCTATCTTCTTAAGATATTCAAAATAATAAATATGTGAAAAAATGTATTATATTAAATTATCTATATTTATTAGTTAAACTTTTAACTTTTTAATATATAATATTAAGATATTGAAAATAATAAATATGTGAAAAATTGTATTATATCAAATTATCTAAATTTATTATTTAAGATTTTAATTTTTTAATATATAATATATAAAATGTATGAAGAACTAAATTTAATGATATTAAAAACATATATAATTTAATTTTCAAATTATTTGTCTCAATAAAATATTATAATTATATTAGATTATCTATATTTATTAATTAAATTTTTTATTTTTTAATATATAAAATGTATGGAAAACTATATTTTAGTAATATTAAAAATATATATAATCTAATTTTCAAATGATTACTCTCAATAAAATACTATAATTTAAAGTTGAAGGGCTCTTGGATATAAATAACCTTGCTTATAATAGATTCCATATAAGTGGAGTTTGATCATCTTTAGCCCTTTATTTTCCAAAAAGACTTGCGATAAAACTGAAAACATCTTTAAGAAATTTCTTTATTAACAACATCACAGAATTGAATTAGTGGTACTATACAAAATAGGTGCATGCATAACATGACATGAATCAAGAATGGAATTGATAGTTTTGGTGTTTTCCCATGCTAATGGGTTTACCCTCTTTGATATCTAGATCTATAGTCTATGACATTCTTAAAAAGTGACCAAGGGACAGTTAGGAGAATCACCTTCATCTCTAAGCAACCTTACTTTTCAGTGAAAGAGACCCATATTAATATATTATAATTTTATTATAGAGTTCTAATATATTTTATATTATGTAATTATATAAATATATATTATATTGTGTATTCATAAATATTTTTAAATATTAATAAGCATCATTATTTAATGAGTAAAGAGGTAGAGGATTTGAAGATAATCTTTGGAATGATAATGAAATTATTAATGCAAAGAATTAAAATATTATAAATATTCAATTAATTTTAAACAAATTTTTTTTCTATCAATATAAAGAGAAAAAAGAAAAATAAATATTTGATTTGAAAAAAAATAAATATTAATGAAATTAAATGAGAAACATCATCCTTTTAGATCCTAGTTAAAACAATATTTTAGAAATGACATTTAAGGAATATTTAATATGATCCTCTTTATTAGTCCCTTTCTGATTTCTCGTGTTAATTTATATCATATAAAAACATTTCTAAAACTTGATTATAGTGTATTTAATGTTGTAAGAATTTATTTATCTATTTGTGTTTATTTAATAAAATATTTTAATAACTGTGTAAGTCTTATTGGTTGAAAGTGCTTGAAAAGACAATTTTTATTATTGCCAAGCATTACAAAAAATGAAAAAAATGAAAATATAACAAGACTTTAAACTTGCCAATGTTAACATATAAATATTTTCTTTCTAATGGACTGATAAGTTGTCATACATGTCAATTTGATCAAAGTTGAGCCAACTAATGCTTCTAGTATTTTCTACATAGAAATCCATTATTATTTAGTTCTTATAGTTTCTTCACGCTTTGGCTCAGCTATTAGTAATACTCCGCTAGATTTGTCGACGTTTTGGCTTTCATCCGATGTATTTGTCATCAACTTATTTGCCGGAGAATGTGCCGGCCTGTGTCTCTTTTGGCATGAATCAATCCTAATGGCGAAGGGCCTCTCAGGCGCCAAGGTGGCTGTGCTGGAATTATATTCGTCAAGAGGATGGATCCTGAGTAATTGTATTCTTCAGCTTTGAGGCTACGAGGCTTGGAACTTCCACCGTTTCCTGGTTTCCATTTTTGTATAGATGTAGGTTTTGCTGCATTGTTGTCTTGGACTTTGGGGCTAGGAGGCTTGGAGCTTCCAGCATTTGTTGTGTTTGTTGACCAGGGTTTTGTTGCATTGTTGTCTTTGGCTTTAGAGCTACGAGGTTGGGAGCTTCGACCATTTGTTGGTTGTCATTTTCCGTTGTTGTTATTGTCGTTTTCCCGTAGACATGGGTTTGTTGCATTGCTATCTTAGACCTTGCGGATACGAGGCTTGGAGCTTCCAACGTTTGTTGCTGATACAGAGTTAGAGTGATTGGTGGTTTGTCATTTTCTGGATAGACAAAGGCTGATAAAAGTACAATCTAAATTGGATGTCTGTCGTGATGGTGTTTGTTTAGTTCATTTTTTAGGATAACAATTTGGCATCCTAACTACACCAGACTTTGAATGGAACAGGAATTGCAGAAAGCGGGGAAAATATTCGACTGTAGTTTTCAGAGGCTGGTCGACTATGCTAGTGCAGGTGTCACGAGTCAATTAACTAGTTTTTCTACTAGCTGAGGTTCTTTTCGCGACTTTGAATGGAATAGGAATTGCAGAAAGCGGGGAAAATATTTGACTGTAGTTTTCATAGGCTGGTCGACTATGCTATTTCAGGTGTCATGGGTCAATTAACTAATTTTTCTACTAGTTGAGGTTCTTTTCGCTGTGTGAATTGTTGGAGTGTTGTTTTTTTCTTTTTGCAAATGGGTGTTTACAAAAATTGTCCAATGGTGTTGCTTCCTTGGTTGCTTGGAAAATGAATGGTTTCGATACTTAAGTATTTGCAAGGATTTAGATTTTTTTTTCTTTCTAAAGTTTTTTTTGAACAAAAGAATTAACATAATTTCTGTAATTTTTGTTGTTTTCATCTCCTCAGGGAGCATAGATTTGTTTTTTACGTTTTGTTCGTGTTCTTGTTCAGTTACCATTGAGCAGGAAAGGAATAACTGGCAGTTATATCGATTTTGTTTACCTTCTCTCTGCTAGATTTAGGGACAATGCACATTGTTAGATACGCTAAGGAAAACTTAGCTAGCATTTGATTTGCTTATTTCTAGCTTTGCAATGTGTTATGAAAATCGGGAAAAATAAGCCAAATTTTATTACTTTTTGGTGGGCAGATGCTTTAAAGAAATTATAAGGTGGAATTTCAATTAATTTAATTTTGTCCCTGCCGTGTTGTATTTGCAAGGGCTTATTTTGTTAATTCCCCCCTTATGTCATAGAGATTTGTTTTCTCATGCTGGTTCCAGTTCTCGTTTATTTTTATCTGTTTAAAGAAAAGTCACCATCTTTTCCAGCTACATGACTATTTTTTAGATTCTTGTTGTTCGATTTATAGTGTATCCATTGTTAGTTAAGTTACGGAAATTTTAGTAACCATTTCATATGCTTGTTTCCAATTGTTCACTGTACTCTGGCAATTCAGTTTTCAAGGAAAACCTTGCCATGAAACCACATTTAGGGATGGCATTTTTGGTAGATCTATCAACATATATTAATGTGTCAAAGTCATGAGGATTTGAATTGTACAAATGTTGTCTCAGAATTAGCCAAATTCCCAACCACATTGGCAACAATTGGTTGAGATAACCCCTTAAGTTACTATATTCAAATGTTAAACCACATTGGCAAAAACTGGTTGAGCTAATGCATTAAGCTACTGTATTCTGGTAATTTTTTTCTTGAAAATAACTCTTTAGGAAACTCCCATGCACTTCCCTCCATTCTGAGGATGGTACCCAGTGTAAAGTGAACAGTGAAGACTAACGATGCCTGTGCCCATGGGAGTTAAACCAGGGACATGTATAACCTGTTGGATTACCAACAATGCCTGCCAACAGTGCAGCAACTGATTGAGCTAAACTCTAGAGACTTATTGTATTCTGGTAATAGGGAAAGCATGTTAAGTTTAATAGTTTTTCGTTGGCAGAAAGGGTCTTAACTTCAGAGGAAATTATTGGCTAGTAATTCAAATTATTGTGGCAGAAAAGCAGATTTCGGAATTTTAACTATAGGCATTATCAAGTTAGGGAAAATTTAGTTAGCTTTTGATCTGCTTCTTTCTAGCTATTCACTCTAGTCTGGAAGTTGGGAAAAACAAGTTAAGTTTAATAGTTTTTGGTCAACAGGAAGGGATTTAAAGACATTATGGTACAGTATTTGAATTTCTTGTGGTAGAGATTAATTAATAGATCCCTTCATTTAACTGTCGGTGCTTTCAAGTTAGGGAAAATTTAGCTGGCTTTTGATCCACTTATTTCTAGCTTTTCACCATGTTTTGAAAACAGGTCAAGACAAGTACATTTAATATTTCTGGGCAGTATTTTGGTTCACAACGGGAGAAATTAGCTGACAAGATTTGTGCGCTTCAATTTTTAGTGTTATTTGGCCTCGATTGATGTCTGGTTGAGGCTGTCAATATTGATTATATGTTTGTATGGTGGATCTTAGGACTATGTACTAACGGTTTTTTATAACTTCAGTGCAAACGTTGTGGTGGATGGAAACACAATTAACCTTGGCATGTGGGATCCAATAGGTACTAATGGCAGAATCACTATTCTTATCCAAGATCTGCTTGTTCTTGAGTTGTATCTGTTTAAAGAAATTCTATAGTTACTGTGGGATACATTTTTTTATTGATGTGCTTTCTCAATTTTAAAGTCTTAAACAGTCCTTTGCTATGCATTTTTATTTATTGCAAAGAGAGGTCATTCTAAGAGTTTAGATTTTGGACCTTCTCTGAAAATTTGGTGGAACAGGTCAAGAGGATTACAATAGATTGAGACCTCTGAGCTACAGGGGAGTAGATGTTTTTGTTCTGGCATTTTCTCTTATTAGCAAGGAAAGCTATGAGAATATTACAAAAAAGGTTTGTTTTATCTGGATTGTGCTCTATGCTAATCTTATTTTCCCTTCTAGGTTCTGTTTGAAATAAATTCCGAGAAGACACATTTTTCCCCGCCAAAAAAAATAATATCTTGAAAGTGTTGATGTAAAGATATATTGTTTACTAAAATGGTCAAGTCTAACATAAGTCCTGCAATGACTATGTAGTGGCTTCCCGAGCTGAGACATTTTGCACCTGGTGTTCCATTAGTTCTTATTGGAACCAAACTTGGTAAACATTACTTTTCTTTATTACACATTTGTAGTTCAAATTGTTTCCAAGCTAAAGAAAGGTTTCCAGAAGTTTTTTTTTGTTTAATTCAGTAAGTAATCCAAATTTTCGATTCTTATAAAATGTTGTAACATCTACACCAAATGAAAAAAAGACGTGTAGAAATTGATATCCTATATAAATCAAACTAGTAATATTATTAATTATAACCATCTGACTTCTAGCAAATCGGGCCAATATTTTCTCAGTACAAATATTCCAGATTCCATCTATGCGACATATCAGTTGAGTAGGGAGCATTGAATGAGTCACTGATTTTAAACATTATGTTATTTTAATGTGAATCTCAGCAAGTCTTTGGTTGTTGTAGATGCTTATGTTTTCCACATATAGTATAATATATATAGATGCCATTCTACCATATATATGATATAAAATCATTGCTTTTGTATTGCTTTGTGCACAATTCTCATTCAATGTCTTTAGCTAAACTAATAGTCCTTTTTTTCGAATTTAGAGCATGTGGAGATGGCTACACTAATAATGTTGAAAATATCCATAAGGGTTACTAGTGTGGGTCACTCAAGGATGACTTTTATCTTCTTAGTGTTTATTTGTACTCTAGATTCATCAACTAGATTCCATGAAAGGAAGGAATTTCCATGGCAAAGGGGCACTTATCTGGGTTGGCATACGACTTTTGTTGGAGTTGAGTTTGCACAATCTGCTTGATGTGATGTAAGTGCTCATTCCAAGTTCAACTGAAGATCAACACATCATCCAGGCACTCTAAGACAAAGTTGTCTATGAATGGGATCAAAACATTGTTCATAAGCCTCATGCATGATGTTGGTGCAATATTTATCCCAAATGGCATGACTAACCATTTGTATGGGCCCCTCTTGACATTAAGGTGGTCTTCAATACATTTGATGGACATGTGGGCACTTAAGATGATATTCAGACTTGATTTCCAACTTGGTAAAGGACTTAAGCACCTTTCTAGTAGTCAAGTAGTTTGCCAAAGTACAACCAAGGGTACTTGTCCTTAATAGTGATCTTATTGATTGCATGTAAGCCAATACCCATGTGCTAGGTTCGATTATTCTTTGGTGAGAGAAATGTTGTACTTCTACAAGGCAATGTGCTAAGTTGTATGTGCTCCTTTTTCAATATTTCATGAATTTTCCTTATCGTCTTGTCAATTTTCAAAATTGAACTGCAACACAGTGGACTATTTGTAATGTCCCCATTTTGACCCCCTTTGTATTAAATCGTAAATGATGTAATTATTGTAATTTAATCATGGTGAGGAGCTCAAGGCCAAGGCCCCACCATTGATTTAGCGTTTCATGTATCGGCAATTAAAAATAAATGCCTATGGTTCTTGTGCGAGATGGGCACAATGTAAATAAGACATCATGTAAATACGAATTTTAATGGAAAAACCCCAACTAACTATGCAATGCAACAAAAGAGATGGGGCATGATTCTACAAGGAATAGGGAGGGAAATTATTCAAACCCTTGAGCCAATGGTATTAATTCATGTGTCAATGAGGAAACCCAGAAAATGTGTCAACGATTTCCATTGTGAAAGCCTATATCATTGTTCTTCAAATAATAAAATTAAATTTGCATGGATTTTCTAATATTAATCCTTGTTCTATTAAGCTCACTATTATCCTTGCACTATCAAATTTGACTCCCACCAACTTAGTGCATTCAATGTGAGTTAGAGAGTAGCAAATGCTATTTTCTTTCATAAATTAAATAGTTAATAGCGATGTAGGAATCGACCTTTTGCGCCAACCATCTTGAGGCTTTGCATTTATTCTACCTTTAAAGTAAGAAATATTTATATTGACTTGTACCTTGAATGGTTTGCATCCTCACAATAAACTGGTTCTTGATGCCGAAGTTCCAAAATGGGGCTTAAACATCTTCGAAGTCTATATAAATTGATCATTCATATCTTTTGTTTGCTTCTACCAATTTTGCTAGAACATAGTCATTGAGAGATGTGTTGTAGATACCACTTGCAACAGTGTTAGGAGAAAATGTCTATTCTCTGCTACTGCTATCATGCATTCTTCGATATCTGTATAACATGTAGTACATCCACCAACTTGTGGAAAGCGATGGTTATAAGGAAGCTTGTGTCATTGACTAGAGCTTTGTATGAAGATATAAGAACACAATTGATACATTGAAGTTGTTGTGCACTCAAATACAAGAAAGCAAAGATGATGACAACCATAATATAGGGATAACATCAGGACATCACTAATCAAAATATATGCAATTGCCATTATACGCTAGTTAATACATGAGTAGTTAGTCATAAGATTTCCTGCCAACAACTAGAGATGGAATTTAAGGTTATTCCCACGATGAAGCTAAGAAAAATCTAATATAATCAATTGAAAGGCTATGTAGAGTCTTGTATGTTGGATACTTTGCTTTGTGTGCCAATACTACTAAGAGAGTTTGGGATTTTACAAGAGTATAAGTTACGATAAGATAAGATAAGATATTTATTAATGTCCAACAAATGATCACAAAAGTAGGTCAATGAGAATGTGGGGTACCATGGTAACACTGCAAAGTGGGAACCCAAAAGTAGCTCCTATGAAAAACTAGAAGTAGAACTCAAACCTAACTCTAACTCTATAAATGGATAGTTGTTCTCAGATAAAAATATACAAAGAGAAATATGAAGAGAGGTGATCCAAGAATGGATCCAAGAAACTATGATGCAAAAATGGAAAAAATGTCACTGTCATGGGGCACTGGAAACACTGGAAGAATTAGGAGTATCTCTCCGACCATTTGAGGTCGATTGGATGAAGCTCATAAGAGTACTCTGTCTGGAGGAAGAACTAGAAGAGCTAGAATAAGAACAGCAATAGTTAGTGCGCTGCTTCCTGGAAGGAGCCTGCTACCACACCTTTTAGATGAAGTTGTCCGACTGTAAAGATGGGGTTGAGATTGTCCTTGCTGCTGGTGTTGGGTGGAGGTGAAGGTGGAATGTCATGTCCTAATTGACCGATCAAGTTCAGTGCCCCCATATGTCCATTTCTTAATGCCGCTTGAGGAAGGAAGCACCAAAAAGAAGGAGGTGGTACTTTGAGTGGAGACTAGTCTCAATAGTGAATGTCACTAGAGGTTGAAGGAGAGAAGTCAAAGGACCTCATGTAATTATAAGGTTAGACATCTCTGATTGAGGTATTTGAAGAGTGGAGTTGAGAGCTCAACTTGTACATCATTGGACATGAATTATTTACAAGGCATTGCTAAGAACTGGTAGTTATAGTTGAGGTTCTTGGTGCCATGTTTATGATGGTATATGGTTATGTGTTGCGGATTTGTGCAAGGTCTTCATCTATTGGTGCGTTGCTAAGTGCATGAGTTGGACGTATGTTGCTAGTACTTGTGCATGGTGCGAGGTTTGCGTGGATGTTTCCATGTACAAGGCTGTCACAACACTGGGTTAGCACTGATGTTGAAACTTAGGGAAAAATTAGAAATTGTGAAAGCTATGTTGTTAACAAATACGTTATAATTGTAAAAAATACAAACTTCGATTTGTTTATTGCAACACGAATGATTACAGTGTGTGAACCTTTAATTATTCACCCACTTTTGTGCCACCAAATTTTATGTATTTGAATGTATGTTTGAGAATACTCCATTTACCCTCATAATAAACATGCTATAATTGAACTTACTTTGGTTTTCCCACTATTTATTGCAATGTCAAATATTGTAATTCATGAACACTGAATTATTTACCTGTACTAGAGGCTTTTATTTATTTGGATTTGTACATCAAGAAATAATGCATTTTCCTTCACAATTTGAAGTGTTGTGTGTTTGGCTCAGTACTTGGGAAAACCAACCTTTGAAGCTCAAGAGAAAAATAATAGAGAAAAATCCAAATTGAACATAAGTTATTTAATAGACCTGGATTGCAACTCAATCTAGGTGGTAAGCAATCTTACTTGCCTGAATGGACATATCATAGCCAAACAATCCATTAACATTCTTATACTTTTGCAATTGCCAATGGATTGAATCTAAGCCTTGAGATCAGGGAATAGTTCTTCCATTACCTATAAATTCAATCCTCTAAATTCTTTGCAATAGTTCTTCGGCTTCCATTATCTTTGAATTAGAATTGAAGGAAAAATTGTAAAAGAAGATGGTATTTAAATAATAGTAGTACCCAATAACATGCAAAGGTCTATAGAGTTAATGCTTGTCACATACCCAAGTTCTAGACATTTTATGTCATGAAGAAAACATTATGTTTTATTTTTATTGTAAAGTTTTATGACTATTGACTAAGTGGGGTCAAGGATGACTGTAATTAATTACTTTGAATATTTTATTATTAATAAATACTAGTGGAGACACATATCCAAAGGATACTGTTGAATGAGTGTTCACTGACCCAATAGGAGGAATGGACTCGAGTGGAGAGAAAAATGACACTTGGTAGCATCCTCAACTCACTTCTAACTGTTGCATGGGGAAACTTCCCTACTTTTATGGTCATGTTCCCAAAAAAGTGGAACTGAGTAAGTGGCCCATTTACTAAATAAAATTGACCAAAGCACTAGGCATGCTATTTATCTACCCATCGAATTCAGAAGGAGGCTATCCATTTCTTACCTTGTGATAATTTCTGAATCATAAATAGAAGAGAGCACAAGAGATTCGAGGAGGGGAAGGTTAGAAGTGAATGAGTGAACTAAGACTACATTCTGAACTAGTGCATCCACATTGCTGAGTTCAATATTGCTAAAAGCAGGAAGTACCACTGTCAAGTGCTACTGCTGAGTTGCAAAGAAATTTATTCATTTATCCACACAACATCTTCGTCCTGGTGGTTCAGTGAATAGACTCGGGGGTCCTAAGGAAAGTAGCTTGGCTGTCTTCAGGAGACAGTTGGTTGGAATGGGCTCCTTTGGCTGTTTGTCTCTTCTACAATTACCAGGTTCAAATTGTGTTATCTCATTTATTTTCTGTCAAAGTAAACTAAGGATCTGAATGTATAATGTTTCTATTTATTTCTAAGTATCTTATATTGCTGATAAATGTTTTACTTTTGTAAATTTATCTACTTTGGAAATCCATACACCATTCAGGTTAAAATGCTAAACGGTTAGTTAATTATAAAATTTATGAATGATAGAATAAAATGCTTCCTTGCATTTTTCCACACACTATTTCAGTGTTGTAGTCTAGTACAGGGAAGAGTATTTAAAATAGATTTGAATTTTGATGTACTGTAATAGATTCGAAAAATAGGTTGTTTTTATGCATATTAATTAACAATTGAACTATTAACTTTATTTACATCTGAGTAAACTTCCATAGTGCAAGATCTATAACTATACAATCCTACTCTATAAACAGTATAAAATAGGGCAGAATTCTGGAATAGTTTAATACATAATAATAAACCTATAATCATCATGATCTTATAAAGACATCTAATTTAGGAATTATAAACTAAAAACAATGCTTTTATCATAATAAAAATACCTTAAATAAACATAGAAAATTTATGTAAAAAGCAAACTCAGTTTATATTTAGCATCAATAATTTTAGTTTTAGATTATTCCCTTAAAAACCATTGCAGAGAATATTTCTATTAAGTTTTAAACAAGGAATTCGCAAAACCCTAATAGGGTTGAAACATATAGTTCAGGTTTTCATAAACAAATTCTTTGAAGTTGTAATTACTGTAAGGAAAGTAGCTCGAAACCATATATATTATACAACACCAATAATATAAAATATCATCAACTATAGTATCCTTAGCTATATTAACTTTTCTTTTGTGTAAACAAAACGAATGAGTATTTGTGAGACTAGGGTTTGACACCCATGAGGGTTCACCCACACAGTCTAAAATCCCTTAACTTACAAACAATCGGTTAACTCCTAAATTTGTAACAGGTCCGGGGTTCAAACCCTCAGCTTACACTTTTGCAAAAATCTTTAAGTTACATATAACACTACTGAAGGGTGTAACGCAGGACAAGGTCAAGGGTTCGATCCTCAACAAAGCCACAACTAACCAAAAATGCAGTAATCATTATAGTAGGGTATTAAACCCAGGCTCGTGGCCATCATTTTACAAATAGTTTTAAAAGTAAAACATTACTGTAATACACCAACATCAATGGGATTTTCCCTAACCACAGAAAATATCAAAGTACTGTAAAATAACCAAGGTTGGCCGAGAGCATCTCACCACCTGGTGAGCCATACCATATGCATTTTCTGGAGAACTTTCCTTTAATCCTTAAAACATTTTTATACACAAATAGAAGTAAGAAGGAAATCATTGTGAAACCAAAGAGAGCTTTAAAAGCTTAGGAGTAAAGTCCTGCAATCTAAATCTTTCCTTTCGGCGTACAACGGTGCAAAATGCCAACAATAAACTCTATCAGGAGTTTTCTCAAAAGTGTAGTTTGACAAAGTATTACATACTGGCAGCAATGCCTTTGTTTTCACCATTTATTCTTATTACAAAGCCACTACCTGAAGAGCTAAAGAACCACCGAGGCTTACCGGAGTATTTCGCAGCTTAGCACTGTCCACAGAAAACCTGATAGGAAACCTCCTGTGCCTCTACAACCAAAACCACAAACGAAGGTTGAGTCATCTCATCATTTTAAAGAAACGATAAAAGAGAAGTTAAAAACTGTATGCTGTTATCAAAATAATATACCTTCTTATCTGAATCTTAATCATCCGGACCGTTCAGGAAAAGTTTGAACGCCAAGCTTCACCATCGAACTAGCAAAAGGGATTTTGCAAACATTGTATTACAACAACCGTTTGTTCAATAATCAAGGCTGTAAAATCTGTGAAGATCGCAGTCCTTATTTTATGAATGCTAACATTCTACAGGTTGCAGGGTCTCGACATCGAAACCCTAGGAGAGACTGTAGCCATACTTTCAAACCCTATAAAATCGCAAAGCCTAACGGCCTCTCCCACTAATTTTTGCAAATGAGCCAATTTACAAATGGTGATGGGATATCAATTCCAGGTTAGGGTTTATCCCAAAACCCAATACCACCTACTAGATTGACGGTGTAGAGCTGGCCACGAGGGTAGAGCTTTTACGATCCACCAAACTCTAATAAATAACATTTAAAACTGCAGCTATGAGCCAGTACTCCTGCCAACGCATTTTCCATTACATGTTAGTATTGTATTTCATGCCATATAAGATAAAGTTCTTGGTTTACACTTGTTAAGATTATAGTTCATACCTTTCACATAGTTTACAACGTTTGGATTTGTATGCATTTTGGTCGTATACATATAGTTAGGGTATAGTTCAATATCATATAGTGTGTACTATTCAATCAATAGTTTATATCACAATAATGTTGGATGCAAGTGTAAAGTATGTAAAGTATATGCATATAGTTCAACGTATAAAATCATATAGTGTATACTATCTAACAAATAGACCATATCACTATTACCTTGGATCAACAATGTAAAGCATATAAAATGTATGCCTATGGTAAAAACGCTTACATTTATATTATAATAAATAATATGGATAGGTAGGATTTCCACCTTTGGTTAATGCAAAAGGAGAGTTAAATATAGTGGCATTTTCCTTTTAAAAATGGTATGCTTAGCAAACCATGGTTGGTTTACAATCAAACTATTAATACATACAACTCACCTTTAATTAACATTTGAGAAACAATGTTAAACCATTGCAGAAGTTTAGTAAATGTATAGTATTCCATTGAAACCGGATTATGAATGTAAGTAAAAAACATATGCATACGACTGATATTCAAAATGATTAAAATCCTGAGTATGATACTCTTCGCTAGGGGAGGTCTTACCCTTGCACAAGATTAAAGATCTCTACATTCTCGTAATTAACATCGAAGGATAAATATTGTACAAACAGTTCCAAATTGAAATACATCGAGGATGCGTCAGTTGAAATCTCATTCTTACCTGTAATCTACAAATAAGAAGTGAAGTGAAGAGCATTAGCTAGCAATAGATAAGTAAGCCTGAAGGAGTACATAAGGACCCCTTCATTACATTGAAACAACTAGTTAGTCTCTAGAATCATTTATATCATAGAATAATTTATGACAAAGTCAATTCATGTTTCAACATTAGCAACATAATGTAATAATTAAACATTCTGACATACGGACAACATTCAAGAACTCTTAAACATTAAGTAACTATCATACAGTGAGATAGGCTGACAAGCAGTTACGACAATCGTCGTTAGTTATAAGTCTCGTAAAACTTTAACCACCGACGATCATTTATAGAAGATGTCGTCATTGAAACTAATTGATCAATGTTTAGATTGTTAACGTTAGCACTAACAATAATTTCACAAAGCTAATACAAGCCTTTAATGCTACTTCAAAATTTTAAGTTTTAGTGAATTTTTGGGGATGTTACATGTGGTATCAGAGCGCAAGTTCAAATACTAGGCCTAGAGTGGCTCACTCGCGTAAATAAAAATTTAGGACAGAAGTGAAAATTACTAATTTTTATTTATTTTTGTTTCAGTTTCAACATTTTATAAATTTAGTTTCCAGATATGGAAGGACCAGAAGAGTCGGCTGAGGACAGGTCCCTTAATAATGAACATAATAATAATGAACAAGGACACACTAATGCAGAAAATCTATTTGTCGAATTGAATGATGATTCATCTGAATTATTAAGGACAGTAAAAGATTTAAAAATTGAGATAAAAAATGTTAAGGAAGAAAACGAACGAATCCTGAAAGCTCGAGAGGAGCTGAATCAAATACTACTGAATAATTTTCATAAAAATGATCAAGATAAAGAAATAGAAAATAATGTTGAATCTGGAACTATGTCCTACCAATGTAATGATAAAAAGTTAAAATTGACTAAATTATGACAGCAACTCATCTTCTGAATTTGATGAAAAAGTACGCAGGAAAGAGCACAAGTATTCCAACGATAGTAGTGAAAATGACTGCTACACTAAGAAGAAGAAGTACAGGCCTTACGAGAATTTTTTGGCGAGTTTAAAAAGATTAAACCACCAACTTTTAATGGAGAAACATAAAAGAGTGAGACAGCCGAAGCATAGTTGTCCGGTATGAATAAGTACTTCCAGATTTACAACTACTCAAGTCATCTAAAAACTAAAATGGCAATTTATAATCTGACTGGAAAAGATGACATTTGGTGGCAAGATCTAAAACAAGTAAAAGGCTTAAAAGAGAAAAGTGTAAATTGGAGTAATTTTAAGAAATATTTTAAAAGGAAGTTTCTGTCAGAATAGTATTATGAGGAACAATCTAAAGAGTTTTATGAGTTAAAGCTAGGTTCCATGGATATGAGAGAGTTATGCAGTAAGTTTTTAAATTTATTAAGGTATGTGCCTTATATCACTGAATAAAAACCTAAGGTACAGAGATTTCTAAGTTGTTTTCCCTCTCATATAAAGGATAAGATTGAGTATGATGGTCCTCGAACTCTTGAAGAGGCCATGAGAAAAGTGATTATCTGCTATGAACAAAATAAGAAAAGAGAAGGCATACCAAGCTGGAAAGCAAAAAGGCCTAACAACTTTGAGCAAACAAAGAAGCAGTTCTCTTTTAATCGCAACTTTGGAAATAATAATTCACGTAATTACTCTAACAGAAAATTTCAAGGAAATAATGCAGCAGGTAATACATAGTCAAAATTTACAGCTGCAAGAAACAGTGATCCACCTAAAAATTTTGTTAAAAATAATGAACAGAAAGAACCTGTTAAATGTTGGGAATGTCAGGGACCTCACTATGCATCAAACTGCCCACTCGGAAAGAGGACTGTCAACAACATACATACTGTACAGGAGGAGGCCACTATTGGTGACTTAGCAAGGGAAATGCCCAGGATAAATGCATCCTTGGAGAACATACAAGCTGATCATCAAACTTCCATGGTTGAAGTGGAATATTTTTCATTTGCATGGGATCCCAAAAGTTATAATTTCGGATAGAGACTCTAAGTTTACAGGAAATTTTTGGAAGTCCTTATTTAAAGGTTTGGATACTACTTTAAATTTCAGTACATCATTTCATCCACAAACGGATGGGCAGACCGAAAGAGTTAATCAAATCCTTGAAGATATGTTAAGAATGTATGCTAGAGATCATCCAGGTAAATGGGAGGAATATTTGCATCTTGTTGAGTTTGCTTATAATAATCGTTACCAGGCTTCAACAAAACTCAGTCCCTTTGAAATTTTATATGGCAGAAAATGTAATACTCCTATTTCTTGGAGCAATCCAGTTGACAGGTTAATGCTAGGACCTGATTTATTAAAAGAAATGGAACTAACCGTGAAACAGGTTCAAGGAAATTTGAAAATTGCACAAGATAGATAGGAAAGTCATGCAGATCTCAAAACAACTCAGAAAGAGTTTCAAGTTGGTGAACATGTGTTCCTCAAGGTAAAACCTAAAAAGAGCTCCCTAAGATTGGGAAGCTGTGCTAAATTAGCACCAAGGTATTACGTAACTTTTTGAAATCTTGTCCAGGGTAGGACCAATGGCATATCAGTTGGAATTGCCACCAAATCTTAAAGTACATAATGTATTTCACATCTATCTTTTGAAAAAGTATGTGCATGATGCTACTCATGTGATTAATTGGAATGATGTACAGGTGGAAGTAGAAGGATATTTTCTAGTGGAACCGGATTGTATCCTCGACAAGAGGGAAATTTTGATTCGTAATCATACCATTGGACAGGTAAAGGTGCAGTGGAAGCATTTTAGTTCGAACGAAGCAACCTGGGAATTGGAAAGTAATATGCGGGTGGAATATCCAATGTTGTTCCAGGAGGAACAAGAGGATGATGAATAAAGTAACATTGAGGATGATGTTGAACTTAAGAGGGGGTGTTTGTCACATACACAAGTTCTAGACATTTTATGTCATGAAGAAAACATTATGTTTTATTTTTATTGTAAAGTTTATGACTATTGACCAAGTGGGGCCAAGGATGACTGTAATTAATTACTTTGAATATTTTATTATTAATAAATTGTTAAATTTTCAGAATTTACTTCAATCTGATCTAGGATCTTAACTGAGAGAACAACATGTACAGCAAATCTACAGCATATCAATCATGGACACAATAATGCAAGCACACAAGAGACACAGAGTTTACTTGGGGAACACCATAAAGGTGAAAAACCCCAATAACTTCCTCAGAGATAGATAGAGCAATGATACAACCAGAATACAAGAGATAGTCTCCTCCTAGCAGCAAAGCCTCCTCCTCCACAAGTGCGCCACTCTCCCAAGTGTGAGTGAGAGAATAGAATGTGTAAAATGAGAGAGACACACTCTCTATTTATACACTAACTTGACTTGACCTTTACTCAACTAGGTCGGCCTCAACTTAACCACTTAACATAATGCTGACTGGGCCGACCCCCACTAGGGTGGTCTAATAACCCTTTGACCCACATGGCCGACCCCCAATAGGGTGGTCTAATAACCCTTTGACCCACATGACTTATACAGGGCTGACCCCAGCAAGGTGGTCTAATAACCCATCAAGTATAAGTTACGACACTTCCGTATAAAGGAATAATAACATCTTTATAGGAATACAATATGCATATATGTGAAATACATTCTGAAGTTACATATACATCAACACTCCCTCTTAACTAGGAAGGTATTTCTCGACATAGGTCTTCTAGCACAATTCATCTTCTCTGGATCATCGTCACTGCTGCTGCTATCTCAATCAATCTCTGAATCTACTCGTCATAGGAAGTTCTACAGAGCCAGTACTTTTTCATACTGGATGTAGGCCCACCACCTGCAGGTATTCGTCATCACTGGCCATACTGTGGAAATCTCAGGACTTATTACATGCGTCACAAAACCTTAAAAGAGTGTCTTGACTAGCAAGAACCCTAAAGAGCATCTGAGGCCTTTTTCATCCTGTCCAGATCTCCAGGACTTATTACATGTGACCCCACCACAAAACCTCGAAAGAGAACCCTAGGACTGATTACGAGCACAAGGCTCAACCTATCGGATCTCCCAGGGCACAAATTACATGTGGTCACCACAAAACCTCGAAAGAGCATCCCAGGACTGATTACAAGCACAAGGCTCAACCTATCAGATCTCCCAGGGCACAAATTACATGTGGTCATGGCAAAACCTCAAAAGAGCATCCCAGGACTGATTACGAGCACACGGCTCAACCTATCGGATCTCCCAGGGCACAAATTACATGCCATAGGACAAAACCTCGAAAGAGCATCTGCCAGATATCCCAGGCACAAATTACATGCCATAGGAAAAACCTCAGAAGACTATCTACAGATCTCCCAAGGCACAAATTATATGTCCTCCCAAGCAAAACCTTGAAAGAGCATTTTCCAGATATCCCAGGGTACAAATTACATGCCATAGGCAAAACCTCAAAAGACTATCTGCAAATATCCCAGGGCACAAATTACATGCTTATCTGCACAACCTGTTCCACAGCCAAAGAGTATCAACCTGATACTCACCATACATCATCCTGATGTACACATGATCATCCTGATCATCATCACTGCAACATCCTGCTGCATGTCATCTGGAGCAACATCCTGAAGCTCGTCATCCGTGATCATCCTGATCATACAATGCATCTACCTCATGCATACCAAGTATCTACCTGATACATATCATCATACATGATCCACCTGATCATACAGTGTATCCACCTGATACAAATACAAATACATGATACATATCACCATACATGATCCACCTGATCATACAATGTATCCACCTGATACATATACAGATACATGGTCCAAGCATCCAACATGATGCATATACAAAATACATACAAATGATCCAACCAATCATATCCATCATCCAACATGATGCGTACATACATATACATATAAATGATCCAACTGATCATATCCAACATCCAACATGATGCGTACATATATAAATGATCCAACTGATCATATCCAGCATCCAACATGATGCGTATACAGAGCAGTAACTGGAGCATCGTCCTCATGCTCATCATCCAGCGCTTACATCCATAGCCATGTGAAGGATCCTCCTTCCAACATGCTTGGAATGGCTTCTGCAAATGTGTCCATCACTTCTTCCTTGAAGTGTCATCAATCTGAAGAACACCAAGCCTCTCCCTGAAGTACTCGAACTTCACCCTAGCTAGTGGCTTTGTCAACACATCTGCAATCTGCTCGTCCATCGCAATGTACACGAGCTTCACAGCTCCTCTCTGCACCATATCCCTGATATAGTGATATTTGATCTCTATGTGTTTCGACCTATCATGAAACAATGGGTTCTCGGACAGCTTCACACAACTCTGGTTATCACAAAAGATACCAGTAGCATCCGACGGGAGATCAAATAACTCAGAGAGTAGCTTCTGTAGCCATACTGCCTCACAACTAGCTGAACAGGCTGCAACATACTCTGCCTCAGCTGTACTCAGTGCTACGCAGGACTGCTTCCTGCTTAACCAAGAGATCACACCTGATCCCATACTGAAGCAGCACCCAGATGTGCTCTTCCTATCTGTAGCACTGCCTGCCCAATCTGAATCAACATAACCCTGCAGGTTAAACTTTTGATTCGCTTCATACTTGATCCCATAATCCACTGTACCTTTCAGGTACCTCAGAATATGCTTTACATCAACCAGGTGAACACTCCTCGGATCTGTCAGGAACTGGCTCAATGTGTTCACCGCAAAGCAAATATCTGGTCTCATGTTCGTCAAGTACATCAAGGACCCAATCATCTGACGATACATAATAACATCAACTGTTTCAGATGAAGCATCACACAGAAGCTTCAGGTTCGATGCCATAGCCTCGTAGTCCATCATCTCGAACCTCTTCAGGATCTCTACTGCATACTTCCCTTGTCCAAGGAAGATTCCATCTGCACTCTACCACATCTCCATACCTAGAAAGTGGTGCATCATACCCAAGTTCTGCACATATATGACTCCCTGTCATGTGTCTCAGAACCAAGTGGCTGCTCCACATACACTTCTTCTTCAACTACACCATTCAAGAAAGCTGTTTTGAAATCCATCTGGTGTATCTTCTATTTCATCAATTTTATATTTCTCTATGCTTCCATTTGCAGCATGCTTGATCTTGATAGATCCATATGGAAGTCATAACAAACTTCCCTTCAGGTCTTGGGACTACATCCCAAACATCATTCTTCATGATCGATGGATCATGGCATTCTTCCCATATCCTGGGAACTTCAATATCTTCAATAGATAATTTTGTTGCTGAACAAATATTGTAGTTCTTCTTTTGTAGGTGATGGCATACGATCTTTCCTACACAGCAAGTTAAATTGCATGATTAGAAAACATCTCATAGTTTTCAGAACAAATTCTTACACATAAAGAAATATGTCATACAGTCATGCAATTATCTTAGCCAATGCTTCAATACAAGATTTATCCGTAACTTTCTAGATGCCTTCCAATCTCTACCAGAACATTGTTAAGAGTGTGCACAACTCTTTAACATGTCAGCAAAGAGGTTTCATTCTAGATAATTAGCAATGGAATGTTGTACAGTGCCATAGGCCACTTACCCATCAAATGCATATTAGTAGTAAGCTGTTCATTAATGCAATCATTCTAATATGCATAATACACATCCTAAATCTAGGAACATAAGCATATACATCATTGAATAATATTATTTAAACAAACAAGTATGTAAGGAATGGTAATTAAAATACTTATCTTTGTTTGTTTGTTGGGTGGACTCCCTCTGAGTCTTTTCTTCCTTGCAGGAGCTGCTGAAGTAGCTTCTTCTACACCTTTCTGTTGTGGAATGTAGAAGGATGGTCAACTCCCTCTGGATATCTGTATCCTTGCAGAAACTACTGGAGTATGCTCCTTTGCTTTCTTCCAGGAACAACTGGAGTGTGCTCCCTCTTGATCTTTGCTTCCTGGATTACCTGTCCTTGAACTTACATCCATCCTTAATCACTATGCATGCTTATTAGTATCATCATTGTGTTATCCTTGAGGTCTCATACATAATCACACATTTATTAGTATAATCTTAATACTATCAAAACACAATAATCTTAAACATGTATATTCATGATCATTCACAGATAATAAACATTAGTATTCAAGGTTTCAGGGAAGTCTTCTTTTACTCATACATATTCTTATTTGATCATAGGACTCTTCTGGTTAGTTTAATCATCAATCAAGATAAGAAATATAATATGCATAAAACCCGTGATTATTCAAACCTATACCTTCATGATTCTTCTGGTTAGTCATATCATCAATTATGGTAAGAAACATAATATGCATACAACCATGATTATTCAAACCTATGACTTCATGAATAATCATTATCAACAACACAACAGTATAAGACCCTAACACAAGGTAGGATTCTAGCTTGATATAGGAAAAACATACCTGGATTAGCATGCTAGCTAGTTATGTCTAACATACCTGCATAATGTCTTCTGGTTCTCTTCAGTGACTTGTGCTAGTAACCTGCATGTCTCATAAGTTAACCATTGTAGAACCAAGTTATACATACCTCCAAAGTAGATCTTCTATGTGATCCATGACAATGGATGAATCTTTGTCTTCATGTCACCATGAGCATATGTTCTTGAAGTAGAACATGATTTGACTTTCTTGGTGTACCTTTTGTGTTAGCAAACAACATAAACCTCATACAACATCACAATGCATTAGTACAATCATAAGTGTCAAAACCTTAATCAATGAATATCTTCTATTAAGGTGATATGACAAGTCCAGTAATTAATCAAGATTGTATTGTAATGATATGAAGACAAACATATGATAAACGTAACCATGAAACATACCTGTCAAGATTGCTTGTAATCTTCTTATGGAAGGCCTTAGCCTCATCTCCCTCTGAGACAGGAACTTCTTCACTTATGCAGGTGAGCAATCCATCTTCTTCTAGGATAAACCCAATCCACTTGATTTGCAAGAACTGGACTTGGAGCTGGATTAGGGTTTGTCAAAGAAACCCCAAAAATTAAAACTTTGAATTTCAAACTTCCGAAAGGATAGAAATATGCGCCTTGATGAGCTGATCAAGTTGGTATATTCAGAATTTGAAAACTGCAAAGTTTCACCCCTCAAAATTGCCTTTTAGATTTATGGATTCACTAGGGAGGACCTTGAATTAGGCTTTGAGTTTCCCAGAGCTTCACCCAACCAAAATATTTTATTCAAAACTCTAAGCTTCGAATTTTCTGAGGAGCTTCCAGCCGTGGTCACAGATTTCCAAAATTCCAATTTTTGCAAAAGCCTTAATTTTCCATCTTTCCGATCAATGTCCCGAACTGGGGTTTGATCAAGCCCGGCCTTCTGCCCAACCAAAAAATCTGATCTTGGCATCTAAATTTTGATTTTGATGAGTAGCATCCAGCTGTGGTCTTCGATTACAAAAATTCCAACTTTCTGCGAAGCCCTAAATTCCGGAAGCCATGAATGAAGGTACTAAAAAATAATTATGTTTTGACATAAATATGTACCTGATTGTTTCTGGTGTAACTCCAAACTTTTTGATCCACAGGGTCTGAAATTTTTTTTTGAGATAACCTGCCCTGTTATCTTTTCATATTAATGGGTCTGACCTCAATTGGATTCTCTGAGAGAGAGTTATGCCAAGTGTCGCAACGTGACCTGTTTATGGGATAATACAGGAGAGTGAACTTGTACGGCATGCCACATGTCACTGGTTCAACTTCTGCCTCTAAAAAATTTTCTTGCAATAGTACAGTCTGTGTTCAACGTGTCACTTTTTACGAAATTTCATTTGGAGCTTCCTAGCCCAAGTTATGAACTTTTTCCCAAGGTCACCTGATTTTGACTTAGATCTGGAAGAGGCCGAAACCCTATATTGTACAGATCATAAATCACAAAGTACAACGAATTAGAGGTTTTCCTTTGGACACAAGGTACATGGGGATCTGATCTTGGACCTGTAAAATTTTTCAATCCAAAAACTTCTCCAAAACGGATTTATAGCGAAAGTGCTACGATGACTGGTTTTTGCTATATCAAGCCCTAGCATCGTAAGTGCAACAAGTTTCATACATGCCATATCATGCCTTCTTTCAGGCTAGCTCTGATACCATGTTAAATTTTCAGAATTTACTTCAATCTAATCTAGGATCTTAACTGAGAGAACAACATGTACAGCAAATCTACAGCATATCAATCATGGACACAATAATGCAAGCACACAAGAGACACAGAGTTTACTTGGGGAAAACCATAAAGGTGAAAAACCCCAATAACTTCCTCAAAGATAGATAGAGCAATGATACAACCAGAATACAAGAGATAGTCTTCTCCTAGCAGCAGAGCCTCCTCCTCCACAAGTGCGCCACTCTCCCAAGTGTGAGTGAGAGAATAGAATGTGTAAAATGAGAGAGACACACTCTCTATTTATACACTAACTTGACTTGACCTTTACTCAACTAGGTCGGCCTCAACTTAACCACTTAACATAATGCTGACTGGGCTGACCCCCACAAGGGTGGTCTAATAACCCTTTGACCCGCATGGCCGACCCCCAATAGGGTGGTCTAATAACCCTTTGACCCACATGACTTATACAGGGCCGACCCCAACAAGGTGGTCTAATAACCCATCAAGTATAAGTTACGACACTTACAATATAAATGATGACACTTCCGTATAGAGGAATAATAACATCTCTATAGGAATACAATATGCATATATGTGAAATACATTCCGAAGTTACATATACATCAACATAAATAATAGTGGAGACAAATATCCAAAGGAGACTGTTGAATGAGTGTTCACTGACCCACTAGGAGGAATTGACTAGGGTGGAGAGCAAACTGACACTTGGCAGCATCCTCAACTCACTTCTAATTGTTGCAGGGGGCAACTTCCCTACGTTTATGGTCATGTTCCCCAAGAAAGTGGAATTGAGCTGGTGGCTCATTTACTAAATATATCTGACCAAAGACCTAGGCATGCTATTTATCTACCCATCGAATTCAACAGGAGGTTGTCCATTTCTTAACTTGTGATAATTTCAGAATTAGAAATATAAGAGATCAAAAGAGATTCGATGAGAGGAAGGTTAAAAGTGATTGAGTGAACTAAGACTGCATTCTGAACTAGTGCAACCACATTGCTGAGTTCAATATTGCTAAAAGCAGGAAGTACTACTGTCAAGTGCTACTGCTAAGTTCCAAAGGAATTTATTCCATTAATCCACACAGCATCTTCACCCTAGTCGTTCAGTGAACAGGCTCGTGGGTCCTAAGGCAAGTAACTTGGCTGTCTTCAAGAGACGGTTGGGTGGAACGGGCTCCTTTGGTTGTTTGTCTCTTCTATAGTCACCAGGTTCAAATTGTGTTATCTTATTTATTTTCTGTCAAAGTATACTAACGATATGAATGTATTATGTTTCTATTTATTTCTAAGTATCTTACATTGCTGATAAATGTTTTACTTTTGTAAATTTAACTACTTTTGAAATCCATACACCATTCACGTTAAAATGCTAAATGGTTAGTTAATTATAAAATTTATGAATGATAAAATAAAATGCTTCATTACATTTTTCCACACACTATTTCAGTGTCGTACTCTAGTACACGGAAGAGTATTTAAAATAGATTTGAATTTTGATGTACGGTAATAGATCCAAAAAATAGGTTGTTTTTATGCATTTTAATTAACAACTGAACTATTAACTTTCTTTGCATCTGAGTAAACTTCCATAGTGCGGGATCTATAACTATACAATCCTACTCTATAAACAGTATAAAATAGGCCAGAATTATGGAATAGTTTAATGCATAATAATAAACATGTAATCATCATGATCTTATAAAGACATTGAATTTAGGAATTATAAACTAAAAACAATGCTTTTATCATAATAAAAATACCTTAAATAAACATAGAAAATTTATGTAAAAAGAAAACTCAGTTTATATTTAGCATCAGTAATTTCAGTATCAGATTATTCCCTTAAAAACCATTGCAAAGAATATTTCTATTAATTTTAAACAAGCACTTCGCAAAACCCTAATAGGGTCGAAACGTATAGTTCAGGTTTTCATAAACAAATTCTTTGAAGTTGTAATTACTGTAAGGAAAGTAGCTCGAAACCATATATATTATACAACACCAATAATATGAAATATCATAAACTATAGTATCCTTCGCTATATTAAATTTTCTTTCGTGTAAACAAAACGAATGAGTATTTGTGAGATTAGGGTTCGACACCCATGAGGGTTCACCCACACAGTCTAAAATCCCTTAACTTACAAACAATCGTTTAACTCCTAAATTTGTAACAGGTTCGAGGTTCAAACCCTCAGCTCACACTTTTGCAAAAATCTTTAAGTTGCATATAACACTACTGAAGGGAGTAACGCAGGATAGGGTCGAGGGTTCGATCCTCAACAAAGCCACAACTAATAAAAAACGTAGTAATCATTATAGAAGGGTATTAAACCCAAGCTCACGGCCATCATTTTACAAACAGTTTTGAAAGAAAAGCATTACTGCAATACACCAACATCAACGGGATTTTCCCTAACCACAGAAAATATCAAAGTACTATAAAATAACCAAGGTTGGTCGAGAGCATCTCGCCACCTGGTGAGCCATACCATACACATTTTTCTGGAGAACTTTCCTTTAATCCTTAAAACATTTTTATACACAAACAACAGTAATAAGGAAATCGTTGTGAAACCAACGAGAGCTTTAAAATCTCAGGAGTAAAGTCGTCCAGTCTAAATATTTCCTTTCGGCGTACAATGGTACAAAATGCAAACAGTAAACTCTATCAAGATTTTTCTTAAAACTGTAGTTTGACGAAGGATTACATACTGGAAACAATGCCTTTGTTTTCACCATTTCTTCTTATTATAGAGCCACTATGTGAAGAGTCAAAGAGCCACCGAGGCTTACCGGAGTATTTCGCAGCCTAGCACTGTCCACAGAAAACCTGACAGGAAACCTCCTATGCCTCTACAACCAAAACCACAAACGAAGGTTAAGTCAGCTCATCATTTTAAAGCAACGATAACAAAGAAGTTAAAAACTGTATGCTGTTATAAAAATAATATACCTTCTTATCTGAAGCTTAATCATCTGGACCGTCCAGGCAAACTTTGAACGCCAAGCTTCACCATCGAACTAACAAAAGGGATATTGCAAACATTGTATTACAACAACCGTTTGTTCAATAATCAAGCTTGTAAACTCTGTGAAGATATCGGTCCTTATTTTATGAATGCTAACATTCTACAGGTTGCAGGGTCTCAGCATCAAAACCCCGGGAGAGACTGCTGCCATACTTTCAAACCCTATAAAATTGCAGAGCCTGTCGACCTCTCCCACTAATTTTTGCAAATGAACCGATTTTCAAAGGGTGATGGGATATCAATGCCAGGTTAGGGTTTATCCCAAAACCCAAGATCACCTACTAGATCGATGGTGTAGAGCTGGCCACGAGGGTAGACCTTTTACAATCCACCAAACTCTAATAAATAACATTTAAAACTACAGCTACAAGCCAGTACTTCTGCCAACGCATTTTCCATTACATGTTAGTATCGTATTTCATGCCATATAACATAAAGTTCTTGTTTTACACTTGTTAAGATTATAGTTCATACCTTTCGCATAGTTTACAACATTTGGATTTGTATGCATTTTGGTCGTATACATATAGTTAGGGTATAGTTCAATATCATGTAGTGTGTACTATTCAATCAATAGTTTATATCACAATAACGTTGGATGCAAGTGTAAAGTATGTAAAGTATATGCATATAGTTCAACATATAAAATCATATAGTGTATACTATCTAACAAATAGACCATATCACTATTACCTTGGATAAATAATGTAAAGCATATAAAATGTATGCCTATGGTAAAAATGCTTACATTTATATCATAATAAATAATATGGATAGGTAGGATTTCCACCTTTGGTTAATGCAAAAGGATAGTTAAATATAGTGGCATTTTCCTTTTAAAAAGGGTATTCTTAGCAAACCATGGTTGGTTTACAATCAAACTATTAATACATACAACTCACCTTTAATTAACATTTGAGAAACAATGTTAAACCATAGCAGAAGTTTAGTAAATGTATAGTATTCCATTGAAACTAGATAATGAACGTATATAGAAAACATACGCATACGACTGATATTCAAAATTATTAAAATCCTGAGTATGATACTCTTAGCTAGGGGATGTCTTACCCTCGCACAGGATTAAAGATCTCTACATTCTCGTAATTAATATAGAAGACTAAATATTGTACAAACAGTTCCAAATTGAAATACATCAAGGATGCGTCAGTTGAAATCTCATTCTTACCTATAATCTACAAATAAGAAGTGAAGTGAAGAGCGTTAGCTATGAATAGCTAAGTAGGCCTCGGGGCATACATAAGGACCCCTTCATTACATTGATACAACCAATTAGTCTCTATAATCATTTATATTAAAGAATAATTTATGACGAAATCAATTCATGTTTCAACATTAACGACATAATATAATAAATAAACATTCTGACATACAAACGACATTCAAGAACTCTTCAACATTAAGTAACTATCATATAGTTAGATAGGCTAACAAGAAATTACGACAACCGTTGTTAGTTATAACTGTCGTAAAACTTTAACCACCGACGATCATTTATAGAAGATGTCGTCATTGAAACTAATTGATCAGTGTTTAGGTTGTTAAAATTAGCACTAACGATAATTACGCACAGCTAATACAAGCCTTTAATGCTACTTGAAAATTTTTAATTTTACTGATTTTTTGGAGATGTTACGTGTGGTATCAGAGCGCAAGTTCAAATACTAGGCTTGAAGTGGCTCGCTCGCGCAAATAAAAATTTAGGACAAAATTGCAAATTACTGATTTTTATTTAGTTTTGTTTCAGTTTCAACATTTTATAAATTTAGTCTGCAGATATGGAAGGACTAGAAGAGTCAGCTAAGGATAGGTCCCTTAATAATGAACAAAATAATAATGAACAAGGACACATTATTGTAGAAAATCTATTTGTCGAATTGAATGATAATTTATCTGAATTATTAAGGACAGTAAAAGATCTAAAAATTGAGATAAAAACTGTTAAGGAAGAAAACGAACGAATCCTGAAAGCTCAGGAGGAGCTGAATCAAATACTGCTGAATAATTTTCATAAAAATGATCAAGATAAAGAAACATAAAATGTTGAATATGGAACTATGTCCTACCAATGTAATGATAAAAAGGTAAAATTGACTAATTATGACAGTAGCTCATCTTTTGAATTTGATGAAAAAGTACGTAGGAAAAAGCACAAGTATTCCAATGATAGTAGTGAAAGTGACTGCTACACTAAGAAGAAGAAGTACAGGCCTTACGAAGAAATTTCTGGCGAGTTTAAAAAGATTAAACCACCAACTTTTAATGGAGAAACAGAAAAGAGTGAGATAGCCGAAGCATGGCTGTTCGGTATGAATAAAGATTTCCAAATTTACAACTACTCAAGTCATCTAAACACTAAAATGGAAATTTATAATCTGTCTCGAAAAGCAAACATTTGGTGGAAATATCTAAAACAAGTAAGAGGATTAAAAGAGAAAAGTGTAAATTGGAGTAATTTTAAGAAATATTTTAAAAGGAAGTTTCTATCGGAACAATATTATGAGGAACGAGCTAAAGAGTTTTATGAATTAAAGCTAGGTTCCATGGATATGAGAGAGTTATGCAGTAAGTTTTTAAATTTATTAAGGTATGTACCTTATATTATTGAAGAAAAACCTAAGGTACAGAGGTTTCTGAGTTGTTTGCCCTCTCATATAAAGGATAGGATTGAGTATGATGGTCCTCAAACTCTTGAAGAGGCCATGAGAAAAGCGAATATATGCTATGAACATAATAAGAAAAGAGAAGGCATACCAAGCTGGAAAGCAAAAAGGCCTAACAACTTTGAGCAAAAGAAGCAGTTCTCTTTTAATCGCAACTTTGGAAATAATAAGTCACGTAATTACTCTAACATAAAATTTCAAGGAAATAATGCAGCAGGTAATACAGATTCAAAATTTACAGCTGCAACAAACAGTGATCCACCAAAAAAATTTGTTAAAAATAATGAACAAAAAGAACCTGTTAAAAGTTGAGAATGTCAGGGACCTCACTATGCATCAAACTGCCCACTCAGAAAGAGGACTATCAACAACATACATACTGTATAAGAGGAGGCTACTGTCAGTGACTTAGCAAGGGAAATGCCCAGGATAAATGCATCTTTGGAGAACAGACAAGTTAATCATCAAACTTCCATGGTTGAAGTGGAAGATTTTTTCGTTTAGATGGGATCCCAAAAGTTATAATTTCTAATAGAGACTCTAAGTTTACATGAAATTTTTGGAAGTCTTTATTTAAAGGTTTAGATACTACTTTAAATTTCAGTACATCATTTCATCCACAAACGGATGGGCAGACCAAAAGAGTTAATCAAATCCTTGAAGATATGTTAAGAATGTATGTTAGAGATCAGCCAGGTAAATGGGAGGAATATTTGCATCTTGCTAAGTTTGCTTATAATAATGATTACTAGGCTTCACCAAAACTCAATCCCGTTGAAATTTTATATGGCAGAAAATGTAATACTCCTATTTCTTGGAGCAATCCAGTTGATAGGTTAATGCTAGGACCTTATTTATTAAAAGAAATGGAACTAACCATGAAACAGGTTGAAGGAAATTTGAAAATTGCATAAGATAGACAGAAAAGTCATGCAGATCTCAATAGAACTCAAAAAGAGTTTCAGGTTGGTGAACATGTGTTCCTCAAGGTAAAACCTAAAAAGAGATTCCTAAGATTGGGAAGCTGTGTTAAATTAGCACCAAGGTATTGTGGACCTTTTGAAATCTTGTCCAGGGTAGGACCAATGGCATATCAGTTGGCATTGCCACCAAATCTTAAAGTACATAATGTATTTCACATATCTCTTTTGAAAAAGTATGTGCATGATGCTACTCATGTGATTAATTGGAATGATGTACAGTTGGAACCAGAAGGAGATTTTCTGGTGGAACCGGATTGTATCCTTGACAAGAGGGAAATTTTGCTTCGTAATCGTACCATTGGAAAGGTAAAGGTGCAGTGGAAGCAACTTAGTCCAGACAAAGCAACCTAGGAATTGGAAATTAATATGTGGGTGGCATATCCAATGTTGTTCCAGGAGGAACAAGAGGATGATGAATAAAGTAACATCGAGGACGATGTTGAACTTAAGAGGGGGTGTTTGTTGCATACGGTGCCTCCACAATGATTGCAGACAATCAATAAAGTTCGGGACGACGATATCTTAGTGTAGGTTATCAAATATGAACGACAATGTCACTGCCCAGTGACATAGGAGGAAGAAACCCTTTTGGTGAGTGGATTGTACGAGGGAAAAAAAATAAGCAGAATATGACTGCTAAGTATGGAAACATTGGTATCTTTAAATTCTCTGTTGTTGCACTCCATGCACACAACGTCATGGTGACTTGGTTTTCCAACATAGAATTATTGGTGTTGCCATGGTTTCGATGGATTCAGAGTTGGAGTAATACATTGGCCTCATAATTGCTGGCTAGTAGCAACTGCGATTTACATTCGAACCTAGAATAGTGAAAATAAGGATTTGCTACACCATAGATGGTCGTAAGGTACACTAGATGTTTATTAATTAATTTTTTTAATGGTCTAACTAGATTGATTGTATACACATTGGTTCATATTTGACATGTGAGTTGGATCTATTGGGTTTCTGGTATCTGTGTATCACAGTGTATTTACCGAAAATGTAATGTTGCCATCCATACCATATGCTTGGTGTTTGGGATGGGGGATTGCTTGCTTACTACCATCATTCAATGAATGAAAGTAAAATCCATTTAATTGCCTGAAAAATATGCTTACTACTTAACTCGGTCTTCCCACTCTCTTGGCGATGATAGCTCATAGTTAGTAAAAAATCCTACCTACGAGTCTTTTTCCTTTTATATCTAGCTTCTAATTTTAAGTAAGCTAGCAATGTTGCTTATTGGAAAACTCTATTGTTTCAGACTCTACGACTCAAACTGGGTTCTTATTAATGGGAACTGAATACGCCTTTGGATCTGCTCCCACCCATTTTTATACTGCGGGTGATTTCTTTTCCATGAGTGATCCGGAATCAACAAGGAAAACTGCGGGCAAATTTTCAACACTACTGAGCCCAATCACCATTTAAATTTTTACATTTCCCAATTATGTCCCAATAAATATTTTACCTCCATTATGGTATCTTACAATAATTCCCTTAGAAGAATCTATTTGTATTCAAAATTACCACATGTCCTTGCTCTTACGGTCGATGAGGGTAAGTTAATTCCTTAGGCAACAAATTTACTTGCAAACTCACCCACATATTAAGCACAACATTCATTCAAGTTCCTTATTTTCTAAAGTAGTGGGGTGTGCTTCTTACATTAGAACATCACCAATGGAATTTCCTAAGGCATCACATTCCACAATGAATGTTTTTGTGAATTCCGGTGTGTCCAAAACAAGAGATTTGCACATTTTCTGTTTAAGTTCTTCCAAAGCATGAGTTTCCTGTGGATTCCAAGAAAGTGCTTCTTTCTTCAATAATGATGTTAGATATGCTTCTATTCTTCCATAGTCACGAACAAACTTGTGGTAGTTCCTTTTCAACCCTAAGAATCCTTGAAAATTCTTCAAGGTTTTTAGAATTGGCTAGTCCATCATGAGTTTAATTTTGTTATGTAATACCCCAATTTTGACCCTTATGAAATATTGGCTTTTAATGTAAATATTGTATACATGCGATGTATGTTTCCCCTAGCATGGAGCTCAAGGCCAAGGCCTCGCTACTCTATGTTCAGATTTCATTTAGAATGGACAGACATTTGATATTTTGCTATCCATGTGCTATTAAGCCATGGAATATTGTAAATTGATGTAACTATTTAATATTGCAATAAAATACCAAAACTGGCTATGGGAGCAACGAATGAGAAGGGGCCATGTGTATCCACTAGGGAGTGGTGAGAGGGCTGTGGGGATGAACCATATGCTACCAAATGTCATTGTGAGAACCCATTTGACTTTCTTTGATGACATTTATTTCTGTTGTAAGGAAGTAGTTGAAGATTTCAGTCCATGGACTCAATGGAGCATGGGCAGCCCATAAATTCGTATGACAGAGTATGGGATCTGTTTTCTTGTACCACAAGTCACCCTACCTCATGGTGGTTGCTTCATTTTCATTCCCATTCCAGTGTGGAAGAATGCAGCATCATTTTCCATCCAAAAACAAATTGCCAGCAATGAGCAAAACCAGAAATCGCAACTTTGCAAGAACCCATGTTTTGAAGAGCAAAAAATGTCCATATTTGGTATTTGACAGTAAAATCCAATGGAGGATCCATAAATATGAACCTTGGGGCGAATTTGAGAGTATTAGATACCCCGAAATCCATTGGAAAACCTAGTTTTTATAGCCCAAAAAACCAGTGACGGGATTGATTTCTTTGATGAACAGAATTGTGAGAAATCCAATTGTGAATGACTGAGTAGAGGATGGGTTTGCTTGATAAACCCAGTGAAGGCTAGAATCTCAAGGAATTAGTAGCTGGAACTTTCTATGCCCATCTTGAAGAGCACTGGAGGGAAGGGACGCATGAGGGACTGTGCAGCAGAGAAGGGGACCTTCCTTGTGTTGGATGGGTAGATAATGTGGGTGTCTTGACTGTTGAATTAACTTGAGATGCTTGTAGCTCTGTGGATGAGCTCATTGGCTTAACATCCTCCTCATTTGTATGTTTGATAAACCCAACTGTGTGTTGGCTTAGCATAGTTGTTGAGCGAAACCATGGTTGTGAGTGAGCCCAATTAGTTCCTCCTTAGTGGATACACAACCTAGCTCAGGGGTGATCTCTCAGCTGAAAGAATATAGAATGGACAAATATCTATGGTTGGGTGGAACGTTTCTCTCACATATCCAGTTGTTTGGACAGCTTCATCTCAAAGATAAGTGTTCTCTGTGTTTAAAATTATATGCATTCTGTGTTTTGCAATGTATTAATTTTGAATGATAATTATTCATGTTAATTGAATTGATATGAAGCTTGTGCATAGCATGAGAATGGGATGAATTCTCTGCCTGTTGATTCATCAATTGCTTGAGATAAATATGATGATGCATTTAAGTTTGTGAGTGTTAATACGAGTTTTTAATTCCGCTGTGTTTATTTGAAGTATGAGCCTACACACACAAGTTTTTATACATTATGAATTTTTTAGTAATGTATGGGGCTGAGTTTACCAATTAAGCTCGGTATGTCAGTCATGTTCCCTCTATGGGTTATAAACGATGCAAAGGGACATGACAGAGTGGTATCAGATCCCAGCTTGCGGCACTGGAGATGCTTGGGCCAAACTTTGAGTTACAAGTAGGTAACAGAATGTTTTAATGTGGTATTGAAGAAGTTTGGGGCATCATTTTGGGATGGAAAAATGGCAGGGTTAGAGTTCTCAGATATGGCAGAGGATCACACCATTGCATAGAGCTCTCCAACATCTTTCCAATGGTACTAGACTCGCCTCATTTGGCCAAGGGACGAAGGAGTTATGAACCCCGTATGTTGCAGGGCCGGAGGTGTTCCGGGCTTACGGATTTCGGATTTCGGGAACACAAAGTTTGAAAAAGTGAGTTCCGGTTTCCGCAATCCCGAACTCGCAGTTTCGAGTTGCAAGTTGCAGGAATGCAACATTTTTGAAAAAATCGCGTTCCGATTTTCGCAATCCCGATCCCGCATTTCGGGTTTCAGGTTGCGAGTTGCGGGATGGTTACATCCCCGTGACCGCGGCTTGACTTTCCGCACCCACAATTTCAGGTTGCGGGGTGCGGGTTGTGGTTTGCGGGATGGTTACATCCCTGTGACTGTGACTCGACTTTTCACACCCGCAATTTCAGGTTGCGGGTTGGTTACATCCCCGTGACCGCGACTTGACTTCCGCACCCGCAATTTCGGGTTGCGGGATGCAGGTTGCAGGGTGGCAAAAAAAAAAAATATAGAGCCCGAAAATTGATTTTTGGATAACAGCAGCCTGGGAGATCGGATTTGGATGAGTTTAGTGGCATTCTGAGGCCATTAATGGAGGCCACAAATGAACCAGTGAAGATCCCGAGGCCATTATACTCCAATTTGGCATAAATTTGGGATTAATGGCTTTTACAAATCAGTGTCCCGATGCTTGACAGAAGGTCAGATTGAGCCGAAACTGATATGGAGCGGTCATGGAGAAGGCACGGTGTTAATTTTGGAGTTTGGAGCGAAAATCCAAAGGATGTGGAGTCGGGGTGTGCAAGAAGGCCAAAAAGCACTATTCCAGACCACGTTTTTTGAATTTTGAAAATCTTGCAGTGGATGAAAGTGACCCTATAATTCGGAATCAAGAAATTTACTGAACTCGACATTTCATATTCTCATTAAACCAGACATATTCCGTTAGACAAAGATTTCCCAGAAATGCACCATTTGGGAAATAGCCATTTTTGGCACAAAATTTGGAATTTTGGAAAAATGTGAAAGGTGGAAAATAGTCAAACCCAACATTTTATAGAAGATGAATGGAGCATCGGAACAGATATCCGCGAGTTGCTGAATGTTTCTTGCTATATGGACTAAGTTTTCTCGGTAGAAATTTTTTTCTGAATCTTTATGGAATTGCTTCTGCAGGTGGCCGAAGTTGGCAATTCATGATATTTTACAATTGTGTAAAAATGTGCAGAATTGTGGTGAAAGTAGTCATTTTTTAAGTAACGTAATTTCCACACCCGACGTCGGAATGGAGCACGGGGACAGGCATTGGAAAGCTTATCCAACAGGTAATAAGGGAACATAACTAGAATTTGATTGGGACGATGTTACATCATAGATAATTAGAGCAGGAAAGTGCTAGTGACTGTTTTGTCAAATTGTTGACAATATGGGCAATTTCCAGAATTGCATGAATGAGCAAAAAAAATGAATGCATAGTGGCTATGTGAATTATTCCATGAGTTTTATTACATCAAATATTGATTGTTTATATTTCTATATGCATTCTTAAGATTTCTAACAAATATTTTCCATAATGCACAATGTTTGCAGCTCATAAAATTTAATAGTGTAGCAGAAGTAAAATACAGGGAAAAGAGTCTCCAAAGAAAAATGGTGACCATAAATGATGCTCAGGATCCTTATGAGCATGAAGAAGATATTCTAGGAGAGAATGTACAAGAAGAGAATGTTGAGACTGAATCTAATGGAAGGGAGTAAGTAACTCCTTAGAATTTGGTTGAAACCATGGTAAGCTTCAATGAAAGGTTGATGAAGGCTCAAGAAGAACAAAACACACTCAATGCTACTATTTTGCAAAGCCTCACTGATATGAAGCAGAAGATAAACCTTGGGTCCAACCCAAGCAATGCAGGTGAAGAAGGAAGAGATGTAGAGAGTCGTTCTAGAGGTCGTTCAAAGAAGAGGACTCCAAGCCCAAGGAAGAGTTCTGTGAGCAAGAAGCATAGAATACCTTCCTCTAGATCTTCTTCTAGCAAATCATGTGACTCCAGAGGTTCCCAAAGAAGTCCAAGGCATATGCCCAAGAGATTTGATGGAAGAAAGAAGTTTAAGGGAATTCCACAGGGATAATTTAGGAAGGCAAGGCCTCCCACATTTGATGGAGAAGACAAGACTGGCCAAGAGGCAGAGGTCTGGCTTCTTGGAATGAAGAAATATTTCAGAATTCAGGACTACTCAGGAAATGAAAAAGCTAGAATTGCCATTTACAATCTAAATGGAAGAGCTTCAATTTGGTGGGACAACCTCTTGCAAGTGAAATGAATCAGTGAAAGGAAGATCAGTTGGGAAAGATTTAAGAGGTACTTCAAGGAAAAATACCTTTCTGCTAGGTATTATGACAGCAAGAGAAAGGAGTTCAATGAACTTAGATTGGGACAAAAATCTATGGAAGAACATGTCCATAAATTTTTGGAATTGTTGAGGTATGTGGACTATATCAAAGATGAGAGGATAAAAATCCAATGCTTCCTTGGAAGTCTACCTCAAAGTTTCAAAGATAGGATTGAGTTTGTTAATCCACCAAGTCTTGATGAAGCCATTAGAATGACAATGCATTGCTATGAGCAACGCAAAGGAAAATCAGAGATTAACCCAACATGGAAAGGAAAGCCAAGAGGGAGATTTGATTAAAAGAAGAGTGGCTTCAAGCCACCATTCAAAATTCAGCCTAGAACCTTTCCACAGGGGCAGCAAGCAAGGAGTGGATTCAAGCCAGCAGTAGCAGCAGAAAAGACATCTAAAGGACCACTTCAGTGTTGGGGATGTGGAGAAAACCACATGCTAAAGGATTGTCCACATCGGAAAGCAAATCCCCGAAGCTTGCACAACTTAAAGGGAGCAGCTACAATGGAGGACATGGCAAGGGAAACGCCTCGAATTTATGCAGCATTGGATAATCCTCAGGAAGATCATCAATCATTAGTGGTGGAGGTTGAAGGTAAGATTGCTAAGCAATCTATTTCTATTTTGATTGATCCAGGATCTACTCATAGTTATGTTTCTCCAAAAGTGGTTGAAGGTTGTTCTCTTAGAAAAATGAAGCACAATAAGTCTTGGTTAGTACAATTAGCCACAGGGACCAAGAGAAAAGTAAGTGATGTAGTGGTGGAGTGCCCCATAGAATTGAATGGACTCCACACACATGCAGATCTAAATGTACTACCATTAGGATCTTATGATGCCTTAATTGGCATGGATTGGTTGGAAAAGCATAGAGCCAAGTTGGACTGTTATGAGAAAGCACTTGAGTGCATTGATGAAGAGGGAAAACCAAGAATGGTAAGAGGAATTCGCAAGCAAGTTTCAGTAAAACAAATTTCAGCCTTACAGTTGAAAAATTTTTATAAGAAAGGTTTTCCATTATATGCAGTTCATATATCAGATTCGTCAGAGGACCAAGGTCCAAGAATAGAATATTTATCATTGTTGCAAGAATTCCAAGATGTATTTCCGGATGAACTGCCAGGACTAGCACCAAAGAGAGATATTGATTTTACCATCGATCTTGTTCCAGGGGCAGCGCCGAATTCCAAAGCTCCTTATAGAATGAGCACACCGGAATTGGTAGAGTTAAAGATGCAGCTACAAGAGTTAATGGACAAGAAGTATATTAGGCCTAGTGTGTCTCCTTGGGGAGCACCAGTGTTATTTGTTAAGAAGAAGGATGGGATGTTAAGGCTGTGTATTGATTACAAGAAGCTCAATAAAGTGATAGTCAAGAACAAGTATGCATTGCCAAGAATTGATGACTTGTTTGATCAAATGAAGGAAGCTAAAGTGTTTTCAAAGATTGACTTGAGGTCTGGGTACCATCAAGTGAGGATTAAAGAAGAAGACATTCACAAGATAGCTTTCAGAACTAGATATGGTCATTATGAGTTCACTGTGGTGCCATTTGGTCTTACCAATGCACCTGCTACATTCATGTGTCTCGTGAATAGTGTCTTCAGCAAATATTTGGATAAGTTTGTGATTGTGTTCTTGGATGACATTCTTGTCTATTCAAGGAATGAAGAAGAACATGAGGAGCATCTAAGAATGGTGTTGCAAGTCCTTAGAGAACATCAACTGTATGCCAAGTTAAGCAAGTGTGAGTTTTACCAAAAGAAGGTGCAATACTTGGGTCATATCATTTCTGAAGAAGGAATTGCAGTTGATCCAGAAAATATTATTGTCATCATGGATTGGGCTACTTCAAAGAATGTTTTAGAGGTTAGATCTTTTATGGGTCTTGTTGGTTACTACAGAAGGTTCATTGAAAGATTCTCCAAGATAGCTCATCCAATCACTTCATTGCAGAAGAAGAATATCAAGTGTACATGGTCTGAAAAGTGTGAGAAAAGCTTTCAGCAGTTAAAGGAGTTACTTACCAGTGCTCCTGTTTTGAAGATAGCAGATCCAAAGAAATATTTCGTGGTGTGCACAGATTCTTGCATTGAAGGGATAGGTGGAGTGCTCATGCAAGAAGGATTTGTGATTTGCTATGAGTCAAGAAAATTAAAAGAACATGAAAAGAATTATGCCACACATGATTTAGAATTAGCAGCCATAGTACATGCTCTTAAAATGTGGAGACATTATTTGATGGGAAGAAGATTCGAGCATAGAACAAACCACATGAGCTTGAAGTATTTGTTTGATCAACCAAAATTGAATGCTAGGCAAGCTAGGTGGATGGAATTCTTTTGTGAATTTGATTTTGAATCTAAGCATGTAAAAAAGAAAGAAAATAAGGTTGCAAATGCTCTTAGCAAAAAATTTCATGTTGCAGCAATAAGTATGTGCAAGTCAGACTTGAAGACAAGAGTTATTGAAGCCCCAAAAAATGAGGAAACTTGCCTCCAAATTAAAGAAAAATTGCAGCAGGGTAATGTGGATGAAAAGTGTGCGGGATATCAGCTTGGTGAAGACAATATCCTCATCTACAAGGATAGATGGTACATTCCAAAGAGTGCAGATTTGAAGAAGCTTGTGATGGATGAAATACATCAAATGCCATACTCTGGACACCTAGGATATCAAAAGATTATAACAACAGCAAGAAAGCAATACTTTTGGAATGGTATGAAGAAGGACATAGCTGAGTACATTGCTAGGTGTCAGAAGTGCTAACAAGTGAAGGAAGAGCACCAACATCTAGTAGGATTATTGCAACCCTTACCCATTCCGGAGTGGAAGTGGGTCGAAGTAATCTCTATGGATTTTATAACAGGTCTACCCATGACAGTGAAGAAGCATGACTCAATCATGGTTGTGGTGGACAAGTTATCAAAGGTATCTCACTTTATTCCAATCAAGTCCACTCACAAGGCTAATGACATTGCGAATATCTTCATGAGAGAGATATTCAGATTACATGGATTGCCTAAGGCAATAATTTTTTATCATGATACAAAGTTCATTTCCAATTTTTGGAAGGGACTATTTCAGGGATTGAGAACTAAATTGAATTTTAGTATAGCATATCATGCTCAAACAGATGGCCAAAATGAGAGGGTGAACCAGGTTCTTGAAGACATGCTGAGAATGTATGTGATGGATAAACCATCCAAGTGGGAGGATTACCTACACTTGGTAGAATTTGCATAGAATAATGGACATCATGCATCATTGGGAATGAGCCCATTTGAGGCATTGTATGGAAAGGGATGCAAGACTCCAGTGAATTAGGACAACCCGGTGAACAGGGTAATACTTGGGCCAGAGATGATTAAGAAAATGGAACAGGAGGTTGCTAAGATTAGGTAGAACTTAAAAGCACATCAGGACAAGCAAAAGAGTTATGCAGATTTGAAAAGAGTGCATAAGGAATTTCAGAGTGGGGATCATGTCTATTTGAGAGTGAAACCAAGGAAGAGTTCTCTCAAGTTGGGGAGTTGTGCCAAGTTGTCACCAAGATATTGTGGGCCATTTGAAGTCCTAGATAGGATAGGACCAGTTGCCTATAGAATTGCATTTATTGCTAACATAAGAGCTCATAATGTTTTCCATGTATCTTTGCTTAAGAAGTATGTACATGATCCTAATTATATGATTGATTGGAATGTGATACAAGTGGAACCCGAGGGAGAGTTCCAAGTAGAGCCTATGCACATCCTCGACAAGAAGGTCACTTTGCTCCGGAACAAATCCATCGGGCAGGTAAAGGTCCAATGCGAGCACCTTAGTCCCGATAAGGCTACATGGGAGCTGGAGGATGCTATGAGAGAGGCATTCCCATTTTTTTTCAGTTTTGAGAACACCGATGACAGTGTTGTTCTAAGGGGGAGGGGAATGTAATACCCCAATTTTGACCCTTACGAAATATTTGATTTTAATGTAAATATTGTATACATGCGATGTATGTTTCCCCTAGCATGGAGCTCAAGGCCAAGGCCCTACTAGTGTATGTTCGGATTTCATTTAGAATGGACAGGCATTTGATATTGTGCTACCCATGTTGTATTAAGCCATGGAATATTGTAAATTGATGTAAATATTTAATATTGCAATAAAATATCAAAACTGGCTATGGGAGCAACGAATGAGAAGGGGCAATGTGTATCCACTAGGGAGTGGTGAGGGGGCTATGGGGATGAACCATATGTTTCCAAATGTCATTGTGAGAATCCATTCGACTTTCCTTGATGACATTTATTTCTGTTGCAAGGAAGTAGTTGAAGATTTTAGTCCATGGCTTCAATGGAGCATGTGCAATCCATAAATTCGTGTGACAGAGTATGGGATCTGTTTTCTTGTACCACAAGTCACCCTACCTCATGGTGGTTGCTTCATTCTCATTCCCATTCCAGGGTGGAAGAAAGCAGCACCATTTTCCATCCAAAAACGAATTGCGGGTAGTGAGCAAAACTAGAAATCGCAACTTTGCAAGAACCCTCATTTTGAAGAGCAAAAAATGCCCAAATTTGGTATCTGACAATAAAATCCAGTGGGGGATCCATAGATATGAACATTGGGGCGAATTTGAGAGTATTAGATACCCCGAAATCCATTGAAAAACCCAATTTTTATAGTCCAGAAAACCAGTGACGGGATTGAGTTATTTGATGAACAGAATTGTGAGAAATCCAATTGTGAATGACTGAGCAGAGGATGGGTTTGCTTGATAAACCCAGTGAAGGCTAGAATCTCAAGGAATTTGTAGCTGGACCTTTCTATGCCCATCCTGAAGATCACTGGAGGGAAGGGACGACTGAGGGACTGCACAGCAGAGAAGGGGACCTTCCTTGTGTTGGATGGGTAGGTAATGTGGGTGCCTTGACTGTTGAATTAACTTGAGATGCCTGTAGCTCTGTGGATGACCTCACTGGCTTAGCATCCTACTCATTTGTCTTTTTTATTTGTATGCTTGATAAACCCAACTGTGTGTTGGCTTAGCATAGTTGTTGAGTGAAACCATGGCTATGAGTGAGCCCAATTAGTTCCTCCTTAGTGGATACGCAACCCAACTCGGGGGTGATCTCTCAGCTGAAAGAATATAGGTTGGACAGAGATCTATGGTTGGGTGGAATGTTGCTCTCACATAGTCAGTTGTTTGGACAACTTCAACTCAAACATAAGTGTTCTCTATGTTTAAAATTATATGCGTTATGTGTTTTGCAATGTATTAATTTTGAATGATAATTATTCATGTTAATTGAATTGATATGAAGCTTGTGCATAGCATGAGAATGTGATGAATTCTCTGCCTGTTGATTTATCAATTACTTGAGATAAATATGCTGATGCATTTCATTTTGTGTGTGTTAATACAAGTTTTTAATTCCGTTGTGTTAATTTGAAGTATGAGCCTGCACACACAAGTTTTTATACATTATGAATTTCTTAGTAATGTATGGGGTTGAGTTTACCAATTAAGCCCATATGTCAGTCATGTTCCCTCTATGGGTTATAAATGATGCAAGGGGATGTGACAGTTAGGGTCTACCTTGACACCTTCATGAGATAAAATATGACCCAAATATTCTAACTCCTTTACCCCAAAAGAAAATTTGGAAGGTTTTGCATATAGTTGTTTCTCCTTTACTGGTTGCATCACCCTATCAACTTGTTGAACATGTTCTTCTCAAGACTTGATATAGATTAGTGTATCATCAAAAAATACTAGCACAATATTTCTAAGGAAGGGATTGAAAATGGAATTCATTAAACCTTGAAAAGTGGAAGGTGCATTCTATGATAATTTGCAAGGATCTAGCAACTGTAACAAACTCACAATCAAACTCTTAAGAATGTTGCAAAGAAGAAGAGAAGCATGCACTCAATAATCACTCATAAACATAGAATAATGAACAATAATAGTATCATACAATGAATAATGAATGTAAAGAATGTAGTACAATGAACTATAAAGGAGCATCATATAGGATTCGAATTAGCCAAGTAGGGCATTCGAATATGAGCTCACAGTCTAGCTTGGAGAATAATGGAGACATCATCCAGTCAGTACTATCAGTCATAAATGGTAAGAGCTAGTCAAGTGTGACCAACTAAGTCTAACATAACCATCTAGGCATAAATCAGGGAATGGAGACTCCAAGGGGGGTGCATGAGGCTCTCAAATAGTCAAGTGTCCAGAACTAGCTAACTAGAAGCTACAAGCAGTCAACATGAGCAATTAGTGGAACAACTGCTTAATTAATGCACTAACTGAGTGATCATAACTCCTGATAGGTGAGAAAAGGTGCCCTAACTAAGTGATAACCAGTGGTAGGTGAGCAAAGGTGCCCAAACTAGCTGTGGTAGGTGGGAAGGGAGCACTTGCCAAGCAAAAAAGTCAAGGAGGGAGCATTAGATAGGTAAGAGTCCAAATGGAGGCTAAAGACAGGCTCTGGAGAGCTAGAAGCAAGCTCTAGGTGTCGAGAAGACAACCATGATGATGACTAGATGCATGCAATGGTATGCAAATGCATGCAGCATTCAATGTACAAAAATGATGGTGTGAATATTCCAACACCCCTATGCAAGCTATATACTATCAATAACTGAAAACAAAAAAATAGGGCTCTGGTGACTAAGACCAAACGTCACCCTGTACAATCAATCTAAATAAACTAAGTGATGAAAGAAGGAAAACCCAGTGGAAAGAAATCGCTCCCTCAAAATAGACTAAAGGATGCTAAAGTAGCATATCATCTCTCACCCCTGAAGGAGGTAAGTGTCCTTCTTTTCAAAAGAAGGGTTGATCGATCTGAAATGGATCAGTAATGTGAGAAGGATGAAACCTTCCATTCTGAAAATCTAATCTGGTTCTTTTATGATCATGTGGATCATCAACCAAATCACCAGAAGATCGGAGTGTAGTGGTTTCCCATCGAGAAAGAGGAGGAATATCAAGTGAGAAATCTTCAGGTTCTTGTGGATCTAGATCTCCCATTCGCTCATATTCATCATTAGTTGTTAGACCTTTAGGTTCTTGTAGATCTAAATCTAGCATTCCATCATCATAATCCCCATCTTCAGATTCTGAATCTGAAGTATCATGTGAAGATGTATCTACAACTAGTTCATCATCACATCCAAACTCTGAATCTGAAATCTCATGAGAAGAAACATGTGAAACTGATGTCTCATAATCCAAATCTGAACTATCATGTGATGGGGGTTCACTCTCTTGAAACTCATCATCACTCTCAAACTCTGAATCTGAAAGCTCATGTGAAGAAGCAAGTCAAACTGGCTATTCATCACTTCTAAACTTTGAATTTGATGAAGTGGGAACATCATGAAACTGCTTATGAAGCTGCATGTAGATCTCTGATATCTCCGTTGAGCCATCATAGGTGAGATTTTTACCAAAAGAAATAGAATCTGATGATGATGGATCTTCAACAAGATCACTAGTGGATGTAGTAGTGATGGCCCTTTTGGCCATAAGAGTTGAACCAATAGGTGCTAGATCTTCAGGTTCTTGTGGATCTGGATCTAGCATTCGTACTTCTTCAAGATTCCTCTTTTTCTCAATCTTCTTAGATCAATCCTTTCCTTTCAAGCAATCTTTGCAGGTGCCACGAGCAATCTTGCTATTTGGAAGACCTTCAACCACATCTTGCGCTAGCTTGTAGTTGAGATGAGATAGTCTACTCTCTTCATGAGTATGAGAGAGAAGAGCAGACTCCTTTGAGAGAGGTAAGAAGTGGGAAAACTCATAGAGTTTTGTCTCATGATTTGCAACACATTTTGAAATGATTTCCTATGAAACCATGTTTTGTACTTCGACTTAATTTGGAGAAATGATCACTCTTTTGGGCTCTCCAATATGGGTAATTTGGTACACTGAAAGTAAATTTGCTGTAAGAGAAGGAACATAAAGCACATCAGAAAAGTAACCAGATTCAAGATTGATTCTTCCAATCCCCTGAGAGGAGACTTCTGAATCATTACCCAATCTGATGGAAGGGCCAACTGAGCTTTCAAAACTGGAGAAGAGATCTCTGGAGGAAGACATGTGTCTCGATGCTCCTGAATCTATGATGAAAGAAGAATCTATTGATGCACTGGCCATGAGGGCATGACATCTTTCTTTGCCTTAAGATCTAGAAGGTTCAGTATCAGGATCTTTCTTCTTTGTACATGCACGCACAGGAAGATTGTTCTTCTCAATTAATTGAAGCATCAAATCTATAGCTTTCCTCATACAAGCACTCTCAGGATGGAAACCTCTAGGACAATAGGTTCGCTTGGATATTTTCTTTCGAGAATGCCTGGTCCTCCTTGAGTTCGAAGCCCCATCTGACTGGTATGAACTATTTGTGGACCTTGTATCATCCGATCTCTTGTCATAAATATTTTGCTTGCCTTTACCATTCTCTCTCTCAGCAACTGTAAGGGAAGAATCCAAGTTGGGTTTGATCATTCCCATGGAGATTAAATTCCCTTCCTCTTGAGTAAGAGATTGGATGAAGTCATCAAGTGAGGGAAACTTCCATTTTGGAATGTATATCTTAGCTGATTGGAAAGTAGAGACAAAAACTGAGAAGTTTGGACCCAACTTTGAGAGAATGGAAAGTATAAGCTTCTTGTCTTCTTTCACTATCTCATATCTTTTCAACTGTGATATCAAGATTTTGAACTTGGTGAGGAAGGCATTGATAGATTCGAAGCTTTCAGGAATCAAACATATGAGTTCATTCTCCAATGTGTGTCCTTTCATGTCATCTTTCTGTCCAAAAAGGGATTCGAGCTTGTCCCAAACCTCTTTAGGAAATGTAAGATTGATGACATGGAAGTGAAGATCTTCAGAAATTGAGATAAGGAGGAGGCCAATTGCTTCATCAAGCCTATCCAAGTACTTGGACATTTCAACTGCAGTGAGAGGTTCTACCATCGTTCCGTTGAGTATTCGGGGGAAGCTCTTGGATCTCATGAAGAGAGCCATCTTGGCTTTCCACTCAACATAGTTGGAAGATGTGAGCTTTAGATCCATCTGAACAGAGAAAGTCGAATAGTTGAAGAAGATTCTAAACGGGTGAATAAACCTGCAAAACAAGAAGAGATTTTGCTGATGGAGAATGCTACACTTCGACTGAACACTACCTTTTGAAAATTGAGCACATAGACTAAGTTATTCACACCTGGATAGACCTCACTAGATTTATCCAATGAATTCAATTAATAGCACCAGGATTTGTTGTGGAAACTCAGAGGCTTCTGGTGCTCAAGTGAAAGATAGTTGCTCAAAGAAATGTTGCAATTGCTGCAATGGCTGCAATTCGAATAGCTGCTGACTAATCTGATACCATGTGATAATATGCAGGGATCTAACAACTGAAACAAACTCACAATCAAAATCTCAAGAATGTTGCAAAGAAGAAGAGAAGCATGCACTCAATAATAACTCATAAACATAGAATAATGAACAATAACAATATCATACACTGAATAATGAATGTAAAGAATGTAGTACAATGAAATGTAAAGGAGCATCATATAGGATTCGAATTAGCCAAGTAGGGCATTCGAATCTGAGCTCAGAGTCTAGCTTGGATAACAATGGAGACATCATCCAGTCAGTAGTATCAGTCATAAATGGTAATATCCAGTCAAGTGTGTCCAACTGAGTCTAAAAGAACCATGTAGGCATGAATCAAGGAATGGAGTGTTGAAATATTGTAACTTCTAAGAATATTATACTTGTATTATTCCGGAGATGTTTCATTCCTCCGATGGGACTTTATTATGTATCCGGAGATGTTTATTCCTCCGATGGATTATGGTAACTAGGGTTATTAGATATCCCATTTGGGGGTCAGCCCTAAGTTAATTTATTAGGGGTTATTAGACTCTCTTAGGAGAGGTCGGCCCCATAGGGTAAAATGTCATTCGGGAAACAAGTATAAGTAGAGGAGTTTGTTCCTCACTTATCTCACTCTTCCATCACTCGGAAAGTAGTGCACAAGTGAGAGAGAGGTCTGCATAGGAGGTAGAGAAGGAGCTCTATTCTTGGACTACATCTTGTATTTGGTTGATCATCTTATTGAGGAAAGCTTTGCTGGGTTTTCTACCCCATGAGGGTTTCCCAGGGTAAAATCTCTATCTATCTTGTGATTGTGTTTCTTTCAATGATCTTTCTAGTCAAATTAGTATAAACTTAACATGGAGACTCCAAGGGGGGCGCATGAGGCTGTCAAATAGTCAAGTGGAACTCCAGAACTAGCTAACTAGAAGATACAAATAGTCAACATGAGAAATCAGTGGAACAACTGCTTAATTAATGCACTAACTGAGTGATAACTCCCGGTAGGTGAGAAAAGGCACCCTAACTGAGTGCTAACTGGTGGTAGGTGAGGAAAGGCGCCCAAACTAGAAGTGGTAGGTGGGAAGGGCACACTTGCCAAGCATAAAAGTCAAGGAGGGCACATTAGGTAGTTAGGAGGCCAAATGGAGGCTAAAAATAGGATCTGTAGAGCTAGAAGCTAGCTCTAGGTGCTGGGGAGACAACCATGATGATGACTGGATGCATGCAGTGGCATGCAAATGCATGCAGGCATGCAAAATAAAAAAATGATGGTGTGAATATTCCAACACATTCATGAGACCAAATGGCATGATAAAAAACACATAATGACCTTCATGAGTTCTGAATGTTGTTTTTGGGATGTCCTCATCCTTCATTCTAATCTGATGATACTCGGAAAGGAGATCCAAATTTGTGAAGAAATCTATTCCATGTAATTTGTCTAACAATTCATCAATGGTAGGAATGGGAAACTATCTTTAATGGTGATTGTTAATGCCTAAAAGTCACACAAATGCGGCATTTTGATGATTCACCTAGTAAAGCGTCATCAACATAAATAATGCATCCCACCACAAGCATCCCCAACAAATCCAAAGCATAGTATGAGTCCATAAGTGCAAAAAACTAGTAACAATAAAGGGTAGTGCGGGTATTACACAGTTAAATTGTGTTATAGTGCAGGTTATTAGAACAATGCCTTTGCTAAACCCACACGACTTTTCCTTCGATAGCCACGCTATTATCAAAATGATGAGACCACTTACTCCCAACGGCGCATTGAAGACTCAATCCGCCCCAAGGATCCCAATTCAGATCCTCACACACTTGGTGGCATTAATCATCCCCCCTTGTGTAGCTTGGAACTAGTTCATGAAGGAGGAGAGTTCACATTTGGATCTAGTTGTTTGTTGGCCACCTCTTGGCCTATAAAATATATCCATTGGCATGCATTTTGTAGAGAGAAATTAGACCAAGGTTATGGTGATGGATTTGAGTTGGAGCTTCCTCATAGCCCACCATTTCCTACCATTGTGAGCATTCCCAAGCTTGCTTTCCACCTACCATCATGGGGAAAGTATATGTATTTCCCCACACTATGAAATTTATTTATATGTTGCACAAGACTCTTTACATATATTTATATGTATTGATTGTTTCTATGTGATTTATTCACCGTTTGAATTATAGATAAAGTTAGGAAATAAATTTTGATTATAAAAGTGTTATATAATAGATTAAATGTGATAAACAAATTATATTTGATTCATTTAACATTTGATATGTTTAATTCATTGAATAGATTTTATTCCCTCAAGAAATACAACTTCGTGAATTGAGTTATTATCCCTGCCACAAGCAGGGTTATTATTGTAATTATTTTTGCATTGAACATATACTAGTAAGATTTGATTTAAAGTATTTTTTGACATTTGCAAAAGTTTAACTTTGTAATTTATTCATTATATTTTTCAATATTTATTCAAATTTATTTTTCTAACTTTTTATTGATCGAGATCTTATTTTGTAATCATTGCATTGGAGATAAATATCTATTGTGACAACAACTGGTAAATCATGTAATTTGTAAAAGCAAGTCCCATGCATAAAGACAAGGTATGATCTTGTATGCCTACTACTCAATGTACATTTATTACATGCATAGTATGAATGTTTTCGTATGCGTGCAAATCTTGCCCCTTCATCTGTGAAGACTAACCTTTGTGGAGCTCAACAAAATATTGTGACTCAGTTTTCATATACAAGAGTTGACCAAGTGGAAAAATTTTTGATGGCATAATAATGCGTGATTTGAGGGATTTCATTTTGGATGGATTCGCCCTCCTTATGGAATGATTTGGTTGATATGCGTTTTGGAGGATTACTGCTTTTTTCATTTTGGAGGACAGTTGCATTTTTGTTTATTATTGTTGATTAACCTTATTATTTCCGTAGAAGGAGAATGATAACTCACATTTACTGAATCCATGAACTGGAAGAGTGCCACATGGTTTTCACATGGGGGTCAGTTGGTAGAAAATATCCTATCACATCCATTCATATTGGGGAATAAAATATGATACAAAAATGAGAAAAGATATTTCCGTATATTAAGGGGCCAAGGGGGATTAATTATGTTATATGGAAATACAAATATTTAGGGTATATTTTATTACATTTTGTGTGGAAGAGATTTAGGGGAGGCAGAGGGAAAATCAGGGGACAAGGGCATGAGGTGTTGAGTTTGATGGAAAAGGGATACTTAATCGGGATGTAGGATGGTTGATGCTAGTGCTTTATTGAAGGGTTTTCATGTTTCTCATGTGTTTGGTTGGTTAATAGATATTCAAATTGTCGATGGAATTGAATTAATGAAGGATGAGGCTTTCTATCTTTTATGTTATTGTTAAAAAATTGGAAGTGTAGTTTAGGTGCATATTTCATGTCCAGAAATCATGTGTTTTTTTATTCCTTCCAATGTAGCTTTCCTCCTTGAGTCCATTTGAATTTTTTTTCTCTATAAATTTCCTTTTGTGAAGTGATCTCTAAAATCATCCCATACACTAGAGAGCATCTAGTTTTTTGCATTATGACCTTGTCCATTTCTAATCTTCCTAAAGAAATCCTCATGCAATCCTTGGTTGACCCCATTTTTCCATTGTATAAAACACTAGTCTCCAATTCCTTCATGACTCTTATATTTAAAAAAAAACAAAAACACCTTGTTTTTCTAAATTTACTCTTAATTTTCACCATGTACTCCATTGTTAAAATCTTGTAATCCTGCCCTAGGGACTCCACCTTTGAGCTAGAGAAGAGATAGCCTAAAGAGACAAAAAATGTTAGGTGTGGTGACAATGGCCTCCCTCTTAGTTAAGAGAGGCTAAGCGAGAACAAGCATGTTCTATGGCTCTACCACATTATGTTTCAATTGAAGAAATTGAGAATTCTATTATGTATATTTCCAGTCCTTCACCAATAATATGGAGTAGTTCATATCACAGTTCACCACTCCCACTTCACTTTGATTTTGAGGCACCCAAGTATTCAAATGATTCCATTTCCCATACATAATCAAGAAATCCCATAGTTAAAGTTAGGTTGATTATATCAGTTAATGAAATGAAAATTTGATTATCATTGTCAAAGACATGTTAGGTTGCTAATTAACATTGTATGTTCAATTAAGAATGTTAGGGAGATTATCTTGATGGACAACATGTGTGTTGGAGAGGCATGTTAGGTTGGTCAACCCCATCAATAACATTTATTTTCAATTACAAATGTTAGGACCATGTCACATTGGTAAACTCAATTACTAGCATGTACATTTGGTTACCATCATTAGAGACGTGTTAGGTTAGTCAACTTGATTAACAACTTGTATATTTGGTTAACATCATGTACACTTGATTATTACTATTAGAGGGGTCCAAGGGTGGTCCAAGGATACTCAATTTATTTACATTAGGGAAAAGAATCAATGGGGGATTTCCTTCTGGGTGAAATTAGGGAATTATTACTGCCCCAACATGAGTTCAATTTCCCCATGTGACATGCTCACTCAACATAGGATAAATTGAATTCATGAGGGGATTGTTTATTGCAGAGGGTCCCAGATGCAAGTCTTGGGTAACTTTAGTGGAATAGGTAACCCCTAGTTTCCACTTTCAATCAAAATATATGCTTTCCTATTATTTTAGATGCTTTTACCACACTATAATATCTAAAACCAAATATTTGTCACTTATTATGTTCATTGAAAAGATTTCAACCCTACAAAAAGGTAGGTTAAAGTTAGTAAAAAATCCCAGAATCCATTGATCCAACCCACCACCCCTCCTTAACTGACCTCCTTGATTTCTCTTGTTGGGATCAACTCCACACCCCCTGATATAATCCACTCACTTCATTGTTATGTCTATGTGATTATTTCGAAAATAAATTACCAACTTGACCAATTCCACACCTTACAAAAAAATTTAAAAAGCGTTGTTTCATCTACACTGTGTATATGCCACATACACATATACACAAATTGTATCTATCCCTACCCTTAAGTTAGGTCAATATTCCTTATATTTATATATGGATATTTTAGTTGCAACCCTTCACTACTCTAACAACCATCAACCCTACAAATATCCTTGCATTGATCTCATGACCACGTCCGTTTTGTAGAGATTCCCTCAATTGATTTCATGACACCCTCCATTCAAATCATTTATTACAATTGCATAGATCCACTTGCTTGAAAACTTGACAAACATTAAACACAAAGAAATGCTAAATTTATGGTGGTACTATATACACAAATATACTTAAGAATCTATGCACTAGCATAGATCCATCTTAAGCCTCGAAATGATCCAATTTTTTGAGGTGTAATTTTTTTGATGTGTAAAACATTTAGGTTAAAACAATTTATATATGAATAATTTAATCTCTCTAAGTGCTTGATAGATATGGGTTCAATATGGATCTATGTTGGTTTTATTTTTTTGATTTTATTAATAAACAAAACTAACAATTTATGGTCAAACCATAAATACTTGAGTGAAACATATACCGCCATAAATACTTCATACCTCACTGCTTATTTCTCCTAGATAACTCCTTCCATATCAAAGTGGACCAATGAGGACTAAACAAGGAAGAGTGGTCCTCACCACAATGAAATTCTAAGGAAATTAAGGAGGGAACTTCCAAACACTTATCGGGAAGTGGAAACGACCCTCACTCTCGAATTATGTGAGAAGGTGAAAAAAAGACAAGGGAGTAAGAATTTTTTATCCATGGTGAGGTTAAACATAAATCAAACAAAAAGTGGGAAAAAATATTCCGCTCTCGCTCAAATCCACTCCTCCCCGCCTGACTCGAACAAAAAAATCTAACAAAGAATAGTTGTATCGATTCCTCAATTTTCAAAACCCACATTGCTTCAAGGGTTTCAAATTTAGGTTTGGCCTTCCATCTAGGTTCGAGAATCAATCCTCTGGAATAGAGAAGATTCAAGCCTTTGGAAAGTGTGGCAGGAATTCATTAGAATACCTAGCTTCCATCAAGTGAGAACTATTATAGAACAATGAATCGATTCCAGATGAAGAAGAAATTTAGAAATTAGTGTATCATCAAAAACCACTAGCACAAATTTTCTAAGGAAGGGATTGAAAATGGAATACATCAAACCTTGAAATGTGGAAGGTGCATTCATGAGACCAAATGGCATGATAAAAAACACATAATGAACTTCATGAGTTCTGAATGTTTTTTTTGGGATGTCCTCATCCTTCATTCTAATCTGATGATACTCGTAAAGGAGATCCAACTTTGTGAAGAAATATGTTCCATGTAATTCATCTAACAATTCATCAATGGTAGGAATTGGAAACTATATTTAATGGTGATTTTTAATGCCTAAAAGTCACACACATGTGAAATTTCGACGATTCACCTAGTAAAGCATCATCAACATAAATAATGCATCCCACCACATGCATCTCCAACAAATCCAAAGCATAGTATGAGTCCATAAGTGCCAAAAACTATTAACAATAAAAGGTAGCATGAGTATTACACAGTTAAACTGTGCTATATTGTAGGTTATCAGAACAATGCCTGTGCTACAGCCACACGACTTTTCCTTCGATAGCCACGCTACTTTCAAAATGGAGGGACCACTTACACCTAATGGCGCATTGAATACTCAATCCGCCCCAAGGATCCCAATTCAAATCCTCACACATTTGGTGGCATTAATCAGCCCCCCTTGTGTACCTTGGAACTAGTTCATGAAGGAGGAGAGTTCACATTTGGATCTAGTTGTTTGTTGTCCACCTCTTGGCCTATAAAATAAATCCATTGGCATGCATTTTGTAGTGATAAATTAGAGAAATATTATGGTGATGGATTTGATTTGGATCTTCCTCATAGCCCACCATTTCCTACCATTGTGAGCATTGACAAGCTTGCTTGCCACCTACCATCAAGGGGAAAGTGTTTCTCTCCATTATTCTTCCATCTACTTATCATTTAGTTTGGACAAGAAAGGCCTCCCTAAGGAATATTGTTGGATTCCCTTGAAGGATTCACCTCCTAGGTGGTGTACATCTATTCCACTGGGTAATACAATAGTGATTTAGCATATCTTTGGTTGTTGTTGGAGTTTGCATCCTCCCCCCATCTCTTTTATTTTATTTTTATCAATATTTTCATGTTTGGATGTGAACTACACTAAAAATATCTTACAAGATCACGTGGAGGAATACCAACCACCATAAAAGGGGCTACAAGGACCAAGGCCTTGCAGCAACCTACAAGGCTTAGTCCCTCACCAAGTGGAAGAGTGCACTTGTGAAATTTTTTCCATAACAGTCCTAATGGAGACCATAGTTATTTATGTTCATTTCTTTTTAAACTAGGTTTTTTTATGCTAAGTATCTAATTTTGGGTGTTTCTCACTTGTAGGAGTGCGGGTATTCCACCTCTTGCTTCCAGAATTTGGACCCATCACGACCATAGCTTATTTTTTCTCACAACTGCATGGTTCCTTGCGTCTCTGTTGCACTGACCGCGCATAATCGACTTTGACATTCACGTGTACACACAAGTTGTTAGTTCACAACCCGCGCTACACTGCTCATTGCAACCACGCGGCAGGTCAGTGGATTATTCGTGCTACCTATGCATCTGTTTTGTGTTTACTTGTGCCGTACGCCTGATAGAGTGTGGTTTAGCCACGCTACTGTTCATTATTTTATTTTTATCTGCATAGTTTAGTTTGGCATCCCAATTGCTGCTTGCTACTAAACTTAAATTAAGGATAATTCACCCAATTACTTAATTTTTTTAGTAATTAGTGCACCTATACAAATATTAGGAAGTAATTGTTTTGTTGTTGCATTCTGTCCCACATTAACACCCGACTATGTAGGACTATGCAAAGGAAAAATACGCTCTTAGGGGGAGCTACCACCTTCCACAAATTTTTCTACCACCAAATATCCGCCCTACCTTCAGCATTAATAGGGGCTAGGTATGTTAGATTAGATGAGTATTGGCCTCCATTATGATTTAAAACCCACACCAAAACATCCTCCTCTCTAAGATGTATATGTTCCTTTCACAACTCCAAATCAAAAAAATCCTAGCATTGGTCCCAACAACTGAACAAACCCATATCGAAATCTTGCAACCAACATTGACTCCAGATATGAGTAGTATAGCGATTGGAAAATATGTCAAGGGTACACAAACCTATTTATTGGAGATTTTTGGGTAAATCTGTCAACAACCAAATATCATGACAACATCCAATAATGGAGTCAACACCGACCCTTATGATAGAACCCAATCCAACCCTCTAGGCTATATAACGACCAACCATTCGAAATGCTAGAGTGATCATTTTTCATTGATTTAGAACATTCATAAGTGACTTGTCACACCTTTTAATTCAATAGATAATTGATTATAGATATATATACTTGAAAATCAATATCCCTCACCACACACTTTATTTGGTCAAAAATACCCATAGGGATTTGGATGCAAGAACTTGGTTGAAAAATAAAATTGTTAACCCCCCCCCACAGAGAGATTTTTGGGAAGTGATGGTTTTCCAGCTTGCCAAATGATATACTTCATAATCACTCTTACCTTTCCATAGATAATTAGAATATATATGTCGAATCCTATCAAGAGTTCCTTAAGGAATCTGATCCATCAAATTCCAATAAATAGGAATGGCCTCCAACACATATTTGATGAGCATCAACCACCGTCCAAGAAAGAGAAAATGGTTACACCAACAATTAACCATGTTCTCAATCTTGGAAATAAGTGAAGACCATTCAACCTTACCATACTTGTTAGGATTGAGTGTGTACTCCCAATACTTATTATCATCTTTGAAATTATGAATTGGGAAATGAAATTAGTCATCCAAGAGTTCCTTCATTGAAATAACTCATTGGGACAATAAATATCTAACTTACCAATGTTAATCTCCATTCTTGTTACTTGATAGAAGAGCTTAGTTATATTCTTGTATTTATTTTTTTGTAACTAGGGGAGTCAACAATTGGGGTTAGGATTGTACTCATGTGACATAGGATCAATTCTGGTTCACTACCACCATACCCCTAGACACCCCTAGACTTACCAATGCTTCCCCACATGTGGCACATAGGGATCAGTTGAGGTTTGAACCTATGATGTCATAAGGAGTGCCTTAACATTGCACCCAATTTCCCAGTTATATCCTTCTATTTCCTCTCCTCCTTAAATAAATTAAATCAAAACAAGAAAATATCATCAACAAACACCAACCATGTCAATAGCTTACGCACACCAAATAAACCCCATGAATTTGCCTCCTCCCCCTAATTGCATGAATAGCACGAGTTAAACCTTCCATGACTAAAATAAAAAAGGAGAAGGGAAAGTAGGAACCCTTGACAGAGACCACACGATGACTTAAAAAATCCAGAATATGAGTCGTTTATCAACATTCCAAAATATGACAAGGTTACACATCTCATAATCCAACGAACAATATCTAGACTAAACCCCACATTAAGTAGGAGAAGCCTCACATATATCCATGAGACATCATCATAGTATTTTGACAAGTCTATTTTGATAACTATTGTAGGGATGTGTTTTACTTTCAAAGAGTGCATACCTTCCTATGCTATTTCAATAGCCTCATGAATAAGCCCCCCCTTGATAAATATGAACTCTTCTGCTGAGATCACCCATGAAAATAAAGGCTTAAGGAAAATGACTATCACCTTTGAAATAACTTTATAGATGCAATTACACAACTATATTGGTATAAAATATTTAAAGGACAATGAAAGGTCAATGTTGACAATTAATGCTAAAAAGTTGGTCTTGAAGCAGTTGGGCATCTGGCGTGATATTCCAACCTCTTCCACCACCTTCAATAAATCATGACCAATAAGGTAAAAAAAATGTACAAATAATTCTATTTTCTGACCATTTGGGCCTAAACTCTTATCCCATTGAAAAGAATAGTGAATTACTCAGAGTTATTCTAAATTGATAGGGAAAAAGAGATCCAGATTTTCATCCTCCTCTACCAACCTTGGAAAAAGTGCCAAAAGTTTCAAGATCCCCCTCAAATTCAATCTAATTGGATCCTTGAACAAATTATTAAAATTAATTACCCCCATACAAGTTGAAACCCTTGGAATGGATGGCCCTCCCTATCTTCTAACTCCCAAATGAAGTTTGAACACCTTTGTTGCTTGGTGAAATTCTAAAAATATTTGGTGTTTTTGTCACCTGTAGCTATCTAGAGATCCCATATCTTCAAACTCCATTCATTATATCGATCCCTAAGCAGCTTGACCCTTCTCTTCTTCAAAACCAATAATTGATTATAATTGTTTCACGAGCCGTGTCATCAACAAAACTCTCCTAATGAACCAAAAAAGAGTCAAATTTAGTGCTCCCCATCTAAATCAATTCAACTATTTTATGATGTTGCTTCCATCCCCATGTACCCACCCCATCAATATTAATACTCATAAATACAACCCATTACACCTATCTATTGAGGTTGTTCCCAATAATAAATACATATCCAATATAATACATGACACATATGCATATGTCACAAATTACATCGATATCTTATATAATACACATAAATTACAAGGGGCTACATTTAGCTAAGCAAAGGAATATTTTGTATCCAAATGAGGTGCGAAGTTGGGGTCTTAAGGATATTCACATATTTGGGATGGCCTGACTGCAAATTCTCTATGGAATTCCATATCCAAAGTGATTTTATGGAGTAGAATACTCAAGGTCAAGTATTTTGATCCTTCCACAACTCTGGAGTGGATCATATCTAAAAGGAAGAGTTTACAACATGATCCCAATCAATGCAATGAATTGACATTAGCATTCCCTATTATGGGTAATTATTTATCTTAGAAAGTCAGGGACGGTTACCAAGTTTGTGTTGGTATCGATGTTATTATGGGATTTGGGAGGAACATTTCCTTACCAAATGAATGCAATCATTACCTTCAACTTATTGTGTACAATGAATTTGATAGGGAATCCTCAGACTACTACGATGAGGCATCAAGGTCGGATGATTTCTCGCAATCAGGGTTTATAGAGGATCAATTATATGTGTGGGAATCATTTGTTGGCGAGCTATCAAAGACACACATTTTCCCTCAACCATCTCCTGAAAAACTAGTATGGGAATTAAATAAGTTAGGAGGCCCGTATTCTATTAATCTGGGATATCTTTCTATGTGTGGTGAAGATAATGAGGAGAACATGTGGTGGTGGAATAAATTGTGATTCATATGGGATTCATCAAAGGGTATTCGATTGATGTGGTTGGTGTTGTATAATAAGGTGTTGATATGGGAAGTCATTCATAAACATAATACTTCGGGTCATGGTATTTGTATTTTGTGCATAAATAATAATGAATATACTTCCCATTTATTCCTCCATTTCATATACTTTAGTCAAGTTCGGACTGAGGTCGAAAGGATGGTGGGTAAGAACAATTTATGGAGTAAATGCTTGGTGAATGATTTTTTTTGGACTTGGTTGTGATTAGAGAACTAAAGTTCTTCAAACCTTTCTCGTTGATTTTGATATAGAGCATTTGGTTGGCACATAATTCTCACTTATTTGTGATTTTTTTTACCTTGATTTCAAATTGTTGGTCAGGTAATGGGAAATATCAGGGTTTACAAGTTCTCCCCTAAGATAAAGGTGGCGTTCTCTATAGATCCCCCTCCAATCAATTGAGAGATATCCTGACGTTATTTTGATCGTGCATGTCAAGGTCGATATGTGATCTATGGCATTGGTTTTCTCCTATATATGATGGCTTCTCATCATGTTCTTTTAAAGCGGGTATGGGAAAGGCTACCAACAATCTTGGTAAATTTAGAACTATATTTTATGCTCTAAAGATGGCTTTGGAGAGAGGGATAACTCGATTGCAATTTTTTGGAGACTCTCTCTTGGTCATAAACTAGATGATAAAATTTGTGTAGGTGAATAATATTGTTTTATCACCTCTAGATCAACAAACAAAGGATATCTCTTCTCAATTTCATCATATCTATTTCACCCATATTTTTTGGGAGATGAATGACAAAGATGATTTGCTTTCTAAAGAAGGATTACAATTGACTGAAAATCAATTCTCTTGGGATGAGGGAGTTGAAGGAAATTTAGTGGCTTCTAGTTAAGGGGCTCTTACTGATTTTTAATTGGTTTTAATGGTTTTTTTTATTTCTAGTATTATTGTATAGATGGAGATTTTTGAGACACTAGCTCTAAACTCATAGATGTTATGATAGACATGATTGAGTCTCCTTTTGTCTATCAAAATATTTGATGAATATTTTTTGTCGATATAAAAATGTTTTTAGTTCTATTTTTATACTAGTGCCAAGGACACCCAAGGATTGTACTTCTGTTCATATCAAATAAAAAATATGTTCTTTTTCTATGAAGAAAATTACACACATAAATAATATCTATATTTATTATAGATATAATATAATTTATATTAATACTCATATATAACACACTACACCTATTTATTTATTGATGTTTTTCTCAATATTAAATACATACCCAATACATGACACATAAATATATATCACACATTACAACCCTACCTTATATTTAGTACACATATATAATATTTAATAAACTCTCTCTCTCTCTCTCTCTATATATATATATATATATAATTTACTAAACACATATACATCACATACAATAATATATTACAAAAACTATGATTTAATAAATATATAAATAATTTCATCATTATATTTTTAAAAATAATATTACTTATTATATTTTTCTACATAAAAACCTAACCTTTTTTACAACACATACATATATTATACACAACCATATGCACACAATATATAAATAAATACATCATAACTTATTATTATTCCCTGCCAAGGTAGGAATATACTAACCGTTGGTTAGTCAAACTTTATTGACTTACAATAATTTTTTTTTCACATATAAATCATTACAAAGTTTTTCAAAGTTTTACAAAAAAATTTTATTAAACATAATATTTTGAAAAATAAAAATAAATATTGTAATTTTTAAAATATAATAAATTGATTTTTTAATTTGTGCGGGACACTTCTAATGGGACATAACTCCCTACAAGAGTGTTTTTAATTGTCAGAAATTATAAATAAATAAATTTTATTTATAAAACTAAAATATAATAAAATGCCACTTTTGCAGTTTGTACTATTGTTTTCATTAAATGGAGAATCTGTTATCATAGCGAAGCATATCATAGAAAAACACAAAACATCGAGCACCATAACACAAAACACCGAGCACCATATTGTTCACCATCTTAGAACTCATCTCCTTCGTTACTAAACTAGAAATATTAGAAAAAATCCTTGATGTAACTGGTTTAAACTCCGTACACTCGTATAATAATAAACCCCTTAATGCTTCAGTCATGTACACTGAATGTATTTAAACTAGCATTTTTCCCTTGAGGGGCAAAAGTGAATGCCGGTAGGAAAAGAGCAAAGTTTGTAACAATCTCGGAATACGCATTGCCGACTGGAACAGTTAGTCGACTCATTGACCATCACATTTATGGATGGAGTTGAATAGCATAGATGGTGAAAAGAAGTTGAAAAAACTCTAAGTTGGTTGATAAAAGTTGTCTCGTTGATATGAAATGGTCGATCTTATGGTCATTATTATTAAAAGTTGTCAGAATTGTATTTTTTTTTTTGTAAACTATGGTCGGTTCGATGAGTCATTCTATTGTAAATATGGTCGATGTAGTTGTGTCAATACTAATTAGTCGAGGGTCATCTTTAATTGATTATAGATCATAAATTTCTATGTGGACGAGATATATCAATTCTGTAGGCAGCATTGAGTTATATATGTGTACTAATAAATGGTCGACTGCTCCAGAATGAGAAACCTGATAACAGGAGAAAGTGGGATAACTGGCCGATGGTGTAATTAATCGGCAGTGAACTTGTTCATGGTCGGTTGGGTTCTTTGGTCGACAGTTAGTTAGTTATGTCGATCACATCCATTGACAGTTGGTCGAATTTAAAAAAAAATATATGTCGACCAAATGATGTGTCGGCCACCTTGACCATATATTTAAGAACCAATCATATAAATTTTAATATGTCGATGATAAAGTATCGACCGTACTATAATAATTTAAATATGGAAAAGGTATTCTCGACCTAGATGTAAGTATCGACCACAATTTTTATATCTCGACCAACATATCGACGAGATTGGGCTTCGACCAAATACAAACACTTGTAACTTTATAGACATAAGTTAAAATTGAATAAAATATATTACAAAATTAAGCAAAGCCATAAAATATTTTGATGGACCCAAATTAAGCAAAAAGTCGGCTGCATTAGGTGATAGGAAAGTAAAGTCAATGAACGAGCTTTAGGATGACAACTTCTCAACTCTCTTCACATTAACTGTTGCCACTGGTTTCCACCGTCGACGACTTCATCAACTATTGGGTGATAGTTGACCATTCAATATCAGAGGGGCATCGACCATAATTGCATCGACAATGAGAGGTTCGACCATATGAAAACCACTTGCAATGGCCATCAACATTCGACTAAGAATCATCGACCATTAACTTTACCGGTCGACTTCTTCCATGTCGTCATCGACTGCAAAGAGATAGTCGACCATTGCACCGCCAACCGACCAACTACCCATGACCCAATTATTTCATTGCATTGTCGCTGCAAGGTTTTTACTGATCTTTCATAGTCAGGATAAGTGTTGTTCGACAGCACCCTGTCAACTGATCTTTTCTGGTCGACTGTCGACTCATAAACTTTTGAAGTGATGGCCAGACTCAATTTGTTCTTGGTTGACAACATAGTCGTCAACTTAAGATTGATCAATGTAGATATTAAAGACGAGTTGATATTCAAAAAATGCTAACAACTAGAGGATCATTGGCGGCCAATAGGCAGACTCGTCGGTTGACATATTAATATGATATATCTTTTCGTTGGAAAAAAAAAAACTAAAAATAAAAATCAATATGAAATGCCATGCATTTAGTACTCTATAAATCGCATCGGTTTGTTAAATATACCATCTTGTCGACCAGACTTTCCAGCATGAGAAGAAAAATGATCATCGATGTGCAACAATATTCAATAATCAAATGCATCTATCATCGATGATTACATTATTTGATAACGCACATTTGGAGTCGTCTATCATCGACGGTTACATTATTTGATGATGCACATTTGGAGTCGGGCTTGACTATCTCGGTCAGGGTCTGAATCGAGTGTCTCTAGGAATGCATCTTCTAACTTTCCTCTTTCCCTATCGGCATTCATTTTTGCCCCTCAAGATCGACAATGATGACTAAGTAATTACTCATTGTCGATGCTTAGTTGCTCATGTGTGCATAAAATCGACTTGAAGCTGTTCAACAAGAAATGACAAGGCCATGGCCGCTAATATTCCTACGATAGCATGACAATGAAGTATGCAGTTGAATGTCGAAGGTTGGGTTGGTCGACTATGTATTGATAACATAAAGTGATGATACGGAAGAAATTTTCAAGGAAGAGGGTCCATACGATTATCTCTGTGATTTATGTATTCATTTTTCATATGCAAAACTTTTCAATGTAATGGAGGAGCCCTACCATTGCGATTATGTACACTAACTCGTCGACAATAACCTGGAATTTGACCAAGTTTCATGATGGTCCAGTCACGTCGGTTAAACTCAATTTGTTCACTCACTTGATTATTAGGGTGGGCCTTTTGTAATCTAAGAAACAAGTCCCCCACTTATTCAACAACCCTATCTCACCAATAGCATCAGTCTCATCTAGGTTGCAACCAATATATACATGATGTAGTGCACACAAATTATTAACATTGTAACCAGCACAATAATTGGTTGTGTTTCATGATAATTTCCCTGCCTTATTCAATGATAAATTCCCACATTTAGGCCTTAACACCTCTAAGATAAAGAAATCATGCCACAAAATGCCACCTAGGAAATCAATCCACATTAGAATGAGTTCTCAGATAACAAAAGGGGAGATTGGTCCCATGTTGTTCATTGCACAAAAGAAATTTGTTATTAGTGTGTAAATGCATCACTCTTGATAGTGTGTGCCTTAAATTTATGGTTTTTAAAATTTGGACCTTTATGTGAACTCACTCTTATTGGTACTTTATGGTTGTTAAGTACTAACATTAGTTTTATGATGCCCACTAAACAAATTAGGATAAAGCTTTAACTCTTCGACTATCTTCGACCAAAAGCACGCGGTGACTACACTGTGCTGACTACAACATGCCAAGAACCTATTCGAGGAGAAAGTAAAGAAACCTACAAAAAGAAAGGCATATGCTCCTGATATTTTATGCAAACAAATGAGGCCTTATGATTGCTTATTTAGCGATGGAATTTTTCGACCACAAAAGATCAGCCGACAAGGTCCAGTTGACCAACACTTATCCTAACCAGAAAAATGAGTCAAAACCTTGGGAAAAAGCAAATGATATACAGTCGATGGGTGCAATTGGATAATATTGAGTGGTGCAGTCAACAACTATAGACGAATGGTGTCACTTGCCTCCCTCAAACAATACATGCTTGGTTGGTATAAAATCAAATGTTTTAATAACCTGTCGAGACTTATCGAACCAGAACCTGTCGAAGTTCGTCAAGTTGAAACTTGTCAAACCGGAACCTATCGAAAATGGTCGAGTCAATACTTGTCAATGATTTTCGAATTCAGAGCGTTGTGGGACCAGAAACGAAGATTATCTGAGACTCAATAGTCTCCAGTTGCATATTGACGCAAACGGTCGATGTCACAAAACTGTCTAAGGTTGTCGAATGCATCGAAGTGTTGTATGTGTGCCGATCTTGAAACTTGTTGAGACTTGTTGAACTTGAACCTATCGAGGTTGGTCGAGTTCAAACTGTCGAACGAAACCTGTCGAGATTGTTTGAGACAAGACTTGTCGAAGATTGTCCAGGAAAAACCTGAGATTTATCTTTTCGAAGATTGATGGTGGAAAAAGCATATCGTCGAGTTGCCTTTTCCCTACTGTCCATTTCCAGTCAATCTCAAATTGGTGGAATGATGCCGATTCACTTTCTACGGATCACAGCTCCATTGAACTGAGTGACGCGTCAACTGGAGAAGGCTTGCATCTAGCTTGTCATGGATGAACTTTCTCTGGTTAAACGAATACCATTGCATTTGATGCCACCTTATGTGTTGGTCGAAATAGTTTTGAAAATGATCGCATCTAACCTGTCATGGATGAACGTTCTCTGATTCCTCATGTGGATGGACGTTCTTTGCTTCAAGGGCATTTATTGGACCCGTCAGAGACTTGCTAGAAATAGTAAATCGATCGAATTGTGCTAGCCCATTGATAATCAATTCGTTGTGATTCCATTGGTTTCCAATCAAAGAATCCACTTGACCCTACCATTTTAGCTTGAATCTACTAATGAGATTGTACGTATTTATTTGCATTGTATCATGGCTGATGCCAATATTTCTTTCTACATATGGGAGTGATCAATCGATGAATGTCATTCAAGTTTCCATATGACTTTGAATGTGTGTCGTTCAACAATTGCAACCATGGATGAAAGATATCATTTTGTTGATCTCGACTTCCAGTTTGTCAAATCTACCATCATCAATCAACAACTAGACGAATGAAGAAATCAATCAAGAGTACAGTGAGAAGATGCATTTGTTGAAAAAAATATGAAATCCTATTGGTTGCTCGCTGTCAAATGACTCTCGACCTTATCCGTAGATCAAAGGTTTTGCAGAAATTTCCACTCGACCAGCTACTTCACCGACTATTATCCACGTGGTCACATGACTACCGACATGAGGAGAATAAGGGAATGAAATCTACAGCTGTGTTGACCAAGGAAGCATTGTTGGAAGCTTGACCACTGAGTATTAATATCAAATATTTGCAAATTGGTTGATAGCGATTGATCGACCTCATAATCCCATCGTCCAAATTCGACCATTAAATGACGTCTCTTACTGGGTATAATGCTAATTTGCATGAATTTTTTGACTTCCAACTTGGCACCATCGTCCCCAAATTGAGAAGTTGACTGAAAATGGAAGCCTCTATCATTTGGCCTGACCACCGATTGGTAAATTTATTAATATATCAACATTTATTTGAGTCGAATTATAAATATTGCCTATAAATTTAAGAAGGTCAAAACATTTTAAGCTGAATTTAACATATGGTCGAGGCTTATATTTGGTTAAAATATTGGTCGACTTAGCACTATGGTCGATCTTGAAAGTTGGTCGAGTTCAATATTATATTGGTCTATATTTCAAAGTGGTCGACATTGTAATTGAAAAAGAGTATCAGTTGGTCACAATGATAATTAAGATCTCCCAGCGCATTTGGAACGCACAGAAGTGGTGAGTTTGGTGTTATCCAACAACCCAAAATTGGCGAAGGATCCAGCAGCATCACTCTTAAATATAATGTCTCTGAAGGTTCTAGATCTATCTTGCTGCACCTTAATAACATCATTGGGCAAATTGGGTTCCTTAATTTAACCGGATGTTATTGTCTCAAGGAATTGCCGAAAAGCATATGTGGGATTTCTCGTCTTCAGTTTTTGAATCTTCAATGATGTCAATACCTGCTTTCTTTGCCAGACAAGATAGGAGAGCTCCCTCAGTTGATGACAGTAGACCAATTTTAATGTCTCCAAATTTTGAAACGTACAAATGTAATTGGGAAAACTTATAACCCCCCAATAATACCATAGTTTTAAGCTTTGCAACTTGTTCATATTTTGGAGAGGGAGAATATCGACCATCAATGCATCTGCATTGCGATTGTCCACCGCAACTTTACTAGCTGTCTCTGCATCATTTGCAGCTACCTCTTAATTTTCTCATCTCCAGCTATTACTACTACAATCACAATTACTCATTGTCGATGCTTTTACTACTATTCTATTCACACATGGGTTGCCATTAGAAAGCATACTATGATTACTTTTCAACATTTACCATATATATCTTTTCAACAAGGGACTTCAAAAACCAATCATACAGTCGTTGATTTCTAACATTCCCCATAAGCTTTGCAATTAAATTTAACTCGTGTTGACAATCCTGGTAGGGTTTTCATCGTTTCCCATATATATCTTTTATTTTTTATGATGATTCCCATGCCGTCTAGAGTCTGACATAACTCCAAAAATTGTCTCCTACTGTGGGAAATCGCAAAGCTCCTTCATTCCACGACAATATGCTAGATCAATAGCTTCTTCTTTCAAGTATTTCCAGTGTTATGTTCATTCAAGTGTGGAAATAAACAAGTTGAAGGAGCTATTTGTTTTTTAAAATTGTTTAAGCAATTGTTTTCATGTTTTTTGTAAGAACATTGTTTAGAAAATGCATATTGATCTCACTTGGTAAAAAAACAAGTTGAAGGAGCTATTTGTTTTTTAAAATTGTTTTCACGTTTTTTGTAAGAACGTTGTTTAGAAAATGCATATTTTTTTTTGAAGCATGTTGCTTATAAAAATGATAATTTTGGTATACCGTGTTTGTTTAAATGACATTAAGTTCACGATATTGATCCTTAGATTTATCTATTTGCATTGAGAATTTATTTGTATTTGATAGCCTCGACCAAATTTATATATTGACCATATGATCATAACATCAAGTCATATTTACAAAAGTTCCAGACAAGCTAAGCATCGAATAAAAACATCAAAGATCATATGTCACATCGTGGCGAAGGAGCCACTATTACTAGAACTCATCAAAGAATTTCATGAGACAGAGAGTAATGACTCGGTGGCCTATGATTAAATGAAATAAATAGTGAAAGAAGGAGAGACCTTTATGAGAATGCAGTCGATAGTGATGTATTGTAGATTTTTCAGTAGCTAAAGAAAATCGACTGCAAAGTGTAAGTGAGGAATCTTATGTCGAATTGCAGTGCATTTGTCGAATTCAGAAGCCGTTGAGGTCATGTCGAACCCAAAACCTGTCAGGGTTGAGTTGTCGAAGTCCAAACGCGAATGGTCAAAGAGGAACGTATCGAGCTTGTTGGATACTCTGCCACTAGCCATCAAATGCTTAAATGATGCTCTGAAACTGCTCTTTAAATCACTAAAAATATGGAGTTGATGTCTAGATAAATCTAACACGTATTTTTAATAAATACTTTGACTTCAAGATCTCTAAGGCCCGATATTATTCAGCAAGAAGGCACACCACCAGTTAACCACTTATAATATCAAATGTGCACAATTTAAGAACTCGACAACACTTAATGCAAAGACATCGAAACTGCCCTTTAAATCACTAAAAATATGGAGTTGATGTCCAGAAATCTCTAAGCCACATATTTTTAATAAATACTTTGACTTCAAGATCTCTGAGGCCCAATATTCTTCAGCAAGAAGGCACACCACCAGTTAACCACTTATAATATCAAATGTGCACAGTTTAAGAACCCGCCAACACTTAATGCAAATACATGATGAAGTGTAAATGGTTCAAAATTATTTTCTACTTCTGAGAGATGCTCAAATGCTGACTTTCAATTCAAATTCATTAATATTGTACACAAAAATAACATCTTCTCTACACTTCTAGAAGCCTTGCATGAACAAAGAAAATTTGTTTTTCCCTGCAGCGGATCCACAAAATGCATCAAGCAATGTCACAATTCCAAGATTTACATTGGCCTCACATCCATTAACGGGCTTTGTTCCATTTGTAAGATTCAATAGTTTGTCCATTATAAGAGCATTCTTAGCATTATTCATTCTAGGAGTAAAAGCAAAAGCTCAAATATGTAATTGTCGCTGGAATGAATTGAAATAATAATGCCAATAAGCTTTGATGCATTGACTATACAAAGAATTCAAAGGAACCTGCGTTGGCATTAGAAAATTTTCAGGTGATCTCAAGCTCAAATCATGACCGACAGCTCGAAGAAGACATTAGAACGATTGAAGGTTACAAACATAATCTGCTTTACATTTTTTAAACTAAACATTGTACTTCCACTTATAACGGGCCTACATCTTGACAGAGGTCGACCATCTAAGTCAACATGCCCTCATTTTTTTCGACTACATCGTTGACATAGGTCGACCATTTGTCATGTGCTCCAAGCCACGTATGCTCTTCAACTTCACAGACCCGTCTTCCCACAACTCTCCAAAGATGTCAATGGCTCCATAAGTCACAATTCTATCGAGTGTCGAGGATCGCAACCTTTCGACACTCTCTACAGGAACCATGTTTTGATGGTTCCACGTACATGGTTCCTCACATTCAATAGTTTGTCTATACCCTATATGCCATGTATATGCTATGAATAGCTGATAGCATGCTTTCTTCGTTGATGTTTTTTTTAAGTCATTGGCAGACTATAGATATAACGATTTGAACAACCATCGTGCAACCAACAACATACCATTTATCATGAAGACTTCGGTGGTTGGCAGCCAAGACAATCGATGAGTATTACTAAGCGACAGTAGGTGGGAACATGAGTAGTGCTTAACCACATGACTTATTGGTCGAACTTCTCACAAACACAATTGCAATTCAAACCAGATAGGTCGATAGTCGACTCCTTCGTTGAGATGGCTTGAACATGGTCGCTTGAATCAGTGGATTGTAATAGAAATTACTTGCTAGTGAAGAACCTTTGCAATGTATTAACTTCTCCATTCTTCAAGTAATCGATGGAATCCATTATCAATGAAATTTGTTTGATAACTCAGTACTCCAGTACTCCAGTTGGATAGTGATATAGTCAGCAGCCTTTCTGGTTGAAAACTTCCATCGCTTTGGTCGACTTTTATTGATCTACGCCAAAGTCTTTATCGTTAATGAGATTGGCATGATATGCAGGCATTTGCATACCTTTCATGCTCGAATAGAAAAAACCTGACAAGTATCTTGAGCTTCTTACATTTAACAATACGAGTATAGTACGCTGCATCTGCTCTTGTTACGTTGCTTCTGTTTTGTATAACTGATCTGGCATGCTGAGAATTTACGCTCTTTTTGGTATAATTTTTTGTTTCGGTCCATTTGGTAGCTATGAAGCCGAACTCTGCATGATAATCAACCACATACGAATTTTGATTTGGAAAAAACCAGTTTGAGAAATCCAGCAAGACCTCCAGATGTAGTTTAGTCCTTTGTCGATGGAAATCTTCCAGCAAGACCTACAGATGTAGTTTAGTCCTTGGTCAGTGGAAATCTTGTGTAAGCTTCTGCTGATGATGAGCAACGTCTCATAGCATTGAGCAATGTTTCAACGTCTTTGTTGATGCCTCGAATATCCCTGCATCAATCAGCAAGGGATTCTCCCCAGTATGCAATCCCAACTAGATCACTCACCATTTGGTGTGCGGAATCCGTCCGGTTAATGGTTCCGGCTACCGTGGGTTTTAAAGATTTGTTTGTTTTACCAGTTGCGGCCCGATCCACCAGTTATGTATTTTGCATTTAAAATGATATGCAAGTGCCCTATATTAAATGCATGCGGGAAAACAAATCTATCTTAATCTAATTTAATCTAAATTAACTATCCTTATAAGGATCAGATTTAAAGAATGGGCAATAAACTGGAAAATACACCCAATAATTCCACAGATAGCTGTTAAACTGAAAGGAGCATTTACAGTAGAAAAGAAGGATTATCTAAGATAGCTTAGATAGATGTAAGTATTCAATTACCCATTTAACACAGAAACTTTGCAAAAAATATGAAACCATTTACAGCAGAGAATTAATTCATAAGAGCTAGGAAAGATCTCACAGGAAATGTATGAAAAGTGCAGAAATAGTTCAACATTTAACCAAGAAGACTCCATGCAAAAAGTAGCTGAAGTTACGGAGGCCAACTTTACTCTGCAATATTTAGAATAGTCTAGGGTGAGTATATCTGCCTTGTATTCAACAACAGACTTAAGGGGAAGGGTTGTTGGGAACCCTGACTTCCCTTCTCTCCATTCGATATGCTTTTTAATCTCCCCACTGATGTGTGAGTGTTTCCTCCTGATCCTGGTAGCTTCAACATTGATTTCCATGACTTTGGTCATGACTGCTTTTAGTCTGTATACTTCCTCTGCTATGAGTTCTCGGACTCCATAGGTCTCTCTTAGTATTCCACAAGCCTGCTCGCGGAAGGGGCTGATGTCTCCCATTTTGTTGTTTTCCAATTCCAATTGTTCGTTCAGTTCATTGACCTCTTGAAGGTTGTCAAATTTTTCTGACTCAAGCTTCAAATTCTTACCTTTAAGTTTTGCATTCTCTTCCTCTAACATCCTTACTTGTATCGCAAGAGCTCTCCTGTCAGCTTCCAGTTGCTGGAGAATTTCTTTTAACTCTTCCTGTTGTGATGCGAGGGCATCATTCTTCTCAATCATCACATTTGTATAGTTCTTCTCTTTAACTAAAGCTTCCTGCAGCTGACGTGCTTTCTCCTTTTCTTCACCGAGTTTATCCCCTAGTGTGTTGACATTATCTACAGTTGCTCTAACAATGGCTACGGAGATGGATGCCAGGAGTCTAGCAGCCTCTTCTATGTTCTGCATGACTGTAGTCTCATGTGTAGTGACGATGTCAGGCCGAAAAGGTCTTTTCAATTTGGAACCTGTCTCTTTGACAATGATTTTCCTCTTCTTGTTGTAAGCGAAATTTACACAATTAGAAACTGTGTTGCCTTTATAGGGTGTAAAAGGAACAATGGGTAGATCTCCTATGGGGGAACCCATATCTAAGTTGTGCAGGTCTAGGCTTTTGGGATCAACATCCTCTTGGGATTTATTCTCTTCCTCTTCTTTCTTCTTGGCCTCTTCTTCCTGCTCCTTCCTTCTTTTGCCATCTTCTTCTTGCTTAGCATTAATTTCCAGCCTAATTCTTTCTTATTGGCCTCAGCTTCGGCTGCTTGGATCCTCAAATTTTCTTCTTCTCTACGTTTATCTTCTTCAATTTTCTTTGCTTGTTCCAAAAGCCTTAGTTCTTCTTCCGAGGAAACGTTGGAGATCGAGCTGGCCCCTCCTTTGTCCACCTGACAAATCTGTAGCTCAGCCATATTGTTGATTCCCCTATATGGTTCTTCCTATGGATCATAAAAGTTGGCATATTCACAAGGAGTGGAGAGTTCTTTGCAATGCTGTGCAATTTTTCCCTGCTGATCATTCCTATGGAAAATCTTCTCTCCGAAATGAAAATTCCTTAATTCTGCAACAAACTCTTTCACAGTCGCAACTCCTGAAAATTTGTAGGACCCAACATAAAAGGGTAAGGAGGGAAAAGTGGCTTTCTTGGCCTTATACAAAGTGTTACCCATCCCATCATTGAATACTTGCCTCACCATTTCCTTGTGGACTATGTAATCTATAGCATACCTTGGGAGAATATAAGGGGTTTGGAACCTCCGTACATTCTTATGTAGGTACCTTTTGGAGAGAAATAGAAATCGCCATACTTTTCCAAGGCTTCCATGGCGTTTTCAGATAGACAATTGGGTTCTTCATTAAATATAAACTGATACAGGGGCATAATGAACTCCTCGCAAATGAGCTTATAATCCCTCTTGTAATTCTGGGCCCAAAATAACTTGTAGGCTAGGAACACCGGGCCCTCTGTCGAGCTCCACATGCATCCCAAATTGGGAAACAGACATTTTTCCACGATACAATCTATGACGTATGAAGCCATATAAAATTCTTCTTTCCTTTCTACCAACCCTTCCTTAGCCATTATTATTGCTGATGTTAGGCTATCTGAGAGAATGTCATCCCACTTGAAGATTGTCCCTTTGAAGGCTACATAGTGGATTATAGGGACCCATTGTAGAATGAACATCGTCCCATCGGGTCTCCCGAAGATTCTGCTTAACATGAGAGCGATCAGTCTGAAGGGGGGCCTCAAATTATGGACTTTGTATTCTTCACTATCTTTCCTTCTGAATTGCTTGCCTAAAATTAACAACCTTCTTGCCATGTCTAGATTATCCATATGGATTTCTTCCAACCACTCATCGTCAAGTCGTTGTTGTGCTTTTGGGTAATTTGTAGGCTGTCGAGATGTAAGATGGGTGAAACGATGCAAAGGCCTTTCCCGTGCTATCTGCTATGACTCTAGTTTCGGTGTTGGCATGTTGCAGCACCCATCTGATTACCTCTGAGCATGGGAATATTTCAGGACATGTGGCCGCTTTGGATATACAGGAGTTTCGGATATTTTGATATAAGGATTCTTCTTCAAGGAGAGCTTCAGGAAAGTCCTGATCTCTTATCATACGGTAGACATCACCCCAGTTTACTTCTGGAGGCACGTTTGTAGTGCATTTGGTGTCTTGAAACGTCGTCGCCAGTCTGGTGCTTTCATCGACTGCTTTCATTCTCCTCTTGCCACCTTTAGCCATTATGGGAATCCTGTTCAACAAATAATGTGAATAAGCATACATGACAAAATGTTGACAACTGAAACTGAGAACCATTAGATAATGTCTTTATTCAACCAAAACTCCTGAACATGTTCCTTTCTCATATCAATTCAAAATCTTGTGAAAGAATTAATTAGGTTATCCTAGCGGTCGATGTGGTGATTAGGAGTTATGACGGCCAATGGGTGCAGGCTGGTCTAGGTACTTAAGTCCGCGGAAACCGACACTGACCGATGCGCGAGTGCGGAAGATGCCATATTATAATAGCAAAGGCACCCATGATCAGCTGCGAAGCCAAAAGACATAAAAGGTCCAGCAGATGACGAAAAGATGCATCATTTTAATCTGTGGGATCCTTGGGGTCCTTACGTGTATGCTTGGGGTTGCTTAACAAACGTCTCTTGGGTTGGGGCTAAAATATCGTCTGGGACTATGAAGAACAAGCCCCATACTAATGACAGAAAGAGCTACCGCAGTAACGGAATGGCCTAGAAAGGACAAAAAATCAGACGACGAAACATCATTCTAAGTAGGTGCATACATCCTACAGAGCTTGCGAACATACTTACTTGGAAGCGAATGGCATGGAGTCGATGAATGTCGCGAGGTCTGTGGATTCGTGTCTTCAAACGATAATGGACGCTTCGAAGCTCAAACGGAATGGAGAAACAGTCCAGGTGATACAAAACAATGAAATGCCAATGGGGTTTCACCCTATATATTCGACATGGTACGTGTGAAACCCTAATGCGGTGGTTGCATGCCATTAAATGGGTTTTAAGCCTGCATACAGCTGGGTCACGTCGAAAATTTTTCAATAAATGCGACCATCAAAAGCGGGATGGTTATGTTAACACTTCCGACCCACATGAGAAGAAAAGCTGAAAAATGGTTCGCTGTTGCGGGGAAGTTGTGTGAAATCTTCCGCGAATAAGTCATGTATAGCGGCGGTCTTAAGTGAACGTTTCCGCTTTCGCGGGAGAGTTGGCCAAGTTCTTTGGGAAATATGCCAAAATTTGTGAGGCGGAAGGAAAAGACGAGTCTCTTCGGAAAACTTATTGATGTGTTCTGGTGCTTGCGGAAGGGTTAGATAAAGGCTTCCGCCGTAGCGAAAGGATTTGACGAGTTTGTTCCGTTGCGGGCTCATTTAAGTAAACGTTTCTCCTTTTCGGAAACTTTGTGATAAATTTTCTGCTGTGGTTTGACTTGGCTTTTCTTTTCCGTGGTTTCGGAAGACTTGGGCCAACTCTTCCACTGTTGCGGCAAAATTAGCTCAAAGCTTCCGCCGTTGCGGGCCGAAAGACCGAGTTTTACTGGGGAAAAAAGATGAAACTCAAAAATGCCAAGGCAAAATAAGATCAAAAGAAACTAGTCACTGGATGCCAAGATGTTGAAAAACTTTTTAAGGCAAACATACTCAAAAACAGGAGGGGCCCCAATATTTTTTTTCAAAAAAGGGGGGGGTTGTTGTACCAACAACAAATGGCAATTCGCTGGTGAACACAGATCTCTAAAGCAAAACTCATGTGGAAGTAAAGAAACTTTCAAAGTGTTAATTACATATGTACCTAGATGTCTCTGCAGTTCAGTTTTGAAGAATGCATTGATCACTCTTATCATGATGGTGATAAAAGGGAGAATGTAGTGTTGATTCAGTTCTCTTTAAAACTCTCTAAGGGACAAATTGTGGGATTAAAAGAAAACTGTCCTTCAAAAGTTTTAATATTGTATAAGACTCCACAAGATCGTGACAAAATCTCACAGGGACATTCGTTTGTTCCTCATTCCCATGCTTTTACATCCTTTTAGATGTTTCTTTAATTTCTGACTTTTAGCTGTTTTGAGCCTTCCAAAAATAAGTTTCTCCTACTTCATATGCTTCGACATTAGTTCTTCAATCCAAAATGTCCTTTTGTGTGAACAAAAGATTAGATTTCATGATTCACGGACGGAGAAGAACTTTAGCTGGGCTGATTTATTAGATAGTCCTCTTCAGCTTTCTTGAGCTCACTTTAATTTCTCGACCATGCTTTAATTGAGGTGAGAATTTCTGGAAACCAGACTCTTTAAGATATGTCTTTTGGCTTTAATTGCAGCATGGGATCATTTAAATACCATGTACCTGTGAGACATGTTTCCTTTCCATGGGTCCTGACATACTTAACTTCTTGAGACAACAACTGATGTTAAAGTGAAAGGCCCTAAGATAGTTAAAAGGAAATACACGATCATAGCTATTTGACAGGGGTTATTTTGACCAACAAGAAAGAGACTCACTGCATTCTAGAAGACCGATCATTAAAGACAAAGTTACAAATATGCATATCTTTATTGATGGGCTTCTTATGACCATCCTTCCGAGTTCTCTGGAGTCTTCTTCACTCAGCTACACCATAATTGGAGTTTTGGATTTATTTCAAACAATAGCCCTAAAAACTTACTCAAAAACAAAACAAAAGAAAATGAATTGAACTGACTGACAAACCAAAGGTAACAAAAGAAAAGAAAAGACAAAAACAAAATAGAGGAGCAGAGGTTTATTTATGTTCAAGAACCTTTCAGAACTCACGCAAAGTATTGCTTTAGGGCGAGACCATTGAGAGGGAGGTTCAGTTCCTCTCCTTGTAAGTCTTTCACCTTATAAGTTGATGGACCAATTTTTTCAAAAATTTGATAAGTGCCAAGCCATAAGTGCGGGAACTTTGTGTGCATTCCCTTACCATCGTGTTGATGGTCCCATTTGAGGACCAAGTCTCCTACTTCGAAAGTTCTCTTCCGGATTTTCTTTTATCAAACCATTGTTTGACTACGTCTTGATGATGATGAAACCGTTCCTTGGCCTTTTCCCGTGACTCTTCTAGTTTCAGCAGGGTATCAATCCTGGACTTTAAGGTTTGACTTCTAGTACCTTGGGAGGATTGGGCCAACTTCAAGGATGGGAGTAATATATTCGGAGGGAGAATGGCTTCTTTGCCATAGACTAGGTTGAAAGGAGAAGCTCCTAAGGCATTTTTGGGTGTTACCCTGTCTGCCCATAAGGCATGAGGGAGGGCTGTGTGCTAGCTCCTTTGATTTTCGATCACGTTCTTTTTTAGGATGCGGATGAGATTTTTATTGGTTGAATCGGATAAACCGTTTCCCTGAGGGTAGTAATTGGATAAATAATGTAATTTGATTCCTCTTTCATATGTGAATTCATTGATCTTTATTGATGAAAAATATGGAGCATTATCGAAAACAAGAGAAATTGGAACCCCAAAACTGGTTATGATGTTTTCTTCCAAGAAGTTGATGACCGTATCCTCGTTAGCTTTTCGTAGGGGAATAGCTTTTTCCCATATTGTAAAATAATCTATAGCGGTTAGAATGTACCGGTGTTGCAGCAAAGAGTTGGGGTTTATCTCCCCAATTATATCTATGGCCCATTGCTCGAATGGTTTAGTAATGATAACTGGCTGCAAAGGGCCTGCTGCTTTAGGTAGCTTTCTAGTGTTTCTTTGGCATATATCACAATTTTTGACATAGGCATGGGAATCTGTGAAGAGAGTAGGCCAATAATACCCTGCTCTAAGAATTTTGTGGGCTGTAGTGTCCCCGGAATAATGTCCTCCAACAGGTCCATCATGTAGTTCTTTGACAACGTTAATAGCATCTTCCTTTTCTAAACATCTAAGATAAATGCCATCATAATTCTTTCTGAAGAGTACTCCTTCAATGATCTGATAAGCTGTTGATTTAAGACGGAGGGCTCTCCTTTGCTTCGGACTCCAATGCTCTAGTAAGTAACCTGACTGCAAGTAATGTACCAGGTCTCTGTACCAAGACTCAGGGGCTGTGAAAATTGGACATACGTCTATCACATTCAGCTCAGCTTCATTCCTCCAATCTAGCTCTTTGTCAGTTTGGATTTGAGTGAGTAGCTTACATAAGGCCTTTACCTTTAATAATGCTAGCTGGCTTAAATTCTAAGTCGTATTCCTGGAGAGTAGTGACCCAATTCCCTCTTCTTTCTCCCAATTCCTTTTGGACGAAAAGAGTTCTAACAACGGGATGAGGGACTATGACTTTCGTCCTATTTTTTAAAATATATGGCCTGAACTATTTTACTGCTTTGAAGACTGCATATGCTTGTTTATCTACCATGGGATAGTTCAGTTCAGTGCCTTGCAGACCGATGCTCATAAAAAAAATTGGATATTCATCTCCTGATTCCGTCTTCTGAGTAAGCACAGCTACAAGAGAGTCGTCAAAAGCGAATGTATACATTATAAAATCTTTACCAAAATCCGGGCTTCTTAAAGACGGTGCTTTAGCTATAGCAGCTTTGATCTCTTTGAATGCAACCTTTTCCAAGTCTGTCCATTTAAATTGTACATTCTGTTTAACCATTTGTTGCAATGGTTTAAAAATCTGGGCGAAGTCTGGCACAAACCTTCAGACAAAATTTATGGTGCCCATAAATGACTGCATAGACTTCTTGTTGTGGGGCATGGGAATCTTATTGATAACCTAAACCCTTTCTTGATCTATTGAGATTCCATCCTTGGAAATGATATGACCGAGAAGCTTTCCTTCAAGAACAGCAAAAATGCTTTTCTTAGGATTTAGAGAGATGCCGTACTTCCTACAGCGGTCAAATATTTGTTTTAGGTGAGAGATGTGGTCTTCCCTTTTCTTGGAAAAGACTGTCAAATTGTCCAAGTAGACTACTACGCATTGACTGCCTAGGCCTCGGAAAGCAATGTCCATGGCTCGCTGAAAAGTAGCTCCTACATTAATTAATCCAAAAGGAATTCTTCGGTACGTGAAGGTCCCCCACTTTGTGCGAAAAGTGGTTTGGAGTCGGTCTTCCTATGCTACTAGTACTTGGTTATAACCAGAAAAACCATCCAGTAGGGAAAATAGTTCTGATACTGATACCATCTACAATATCTGTTCCATTGGGGGCACTGGATAGTTGTCTTTATCGGAAGCTCTGTTCAAGTTCCGGAAATCGACGCACAGCCTGATTTCTCCCAATTTCTTCCGCACAGGGACTAGATTAGCCACCCATTCAAAGTGTCGGACTTTGAAAATGATTTTGGCTTCCAACAATTTTTTTAGTTCTTTCTGAATTAGAGGCTCAAGCGTTGGATGCATTCTCCTTAGTTGTTGCTGAAAAGGTTTGACTCCTTCTTTCATAGGTATTACGTGTTGAATGATACGGGTGTCATATGTCTTCAGATCGTCATAGGTCCAAGCGAACACATCTTTATATTGTTGAAAAAGTTTAATGAATCTGCTTCTTTCCGCCGGCGTACAACATTTTCCCAAATTGACATACTTCGGTTCAGCTTCTATGCCCAAATTTATCAACTTGTATTGCAGGGTCGAGCTATGAGTTTTGGCATCCACAGGTCTTCTGAATTTTCTTTGCAGATCGAAGAGGGCCTCTAGTGTTCTCACTCCTTTGGGCATGAAATTACCTTTCACCGTGTCTTTATTTTGCAGATTTGAGTCATACTCTTCTTTCTCTATGATGGCTTCTTGAAAAGCATCTTCATTGGTTAAGAAACTAATGATTTGTTCATCGTCGTCAAATACTCTTAAATTTGTGATGTTGTCTGGCACAGAAGGCCTGAAAATTAATTCAATAGAACATTTATTATTAGTGGGTACTAATCTGGAAGCGGAAGTAGCTAACAGATCAGCTGCAGCATTTTGTAATCTTGGGATAGAATTAATATTAAAAGCATCAAAACAAGAGATTAAATTCCATATTTCTATTTGATAGCCTTTTAAGTGTGGCGAAAGACAATGAATCATATTTCTTATTTGCCTAACAACAATTTCAAAATCACCAAAGACTTTTAAAAACTTAACATTAAGACCAATGGATTTCTTCAAACCTTGAATGAGAGATTTGTATTCTACGGTATTATTAGTACATTCAAACTTTAACCTACATGATAAAAAATATTTATTTCTATCAGGGTCAATTAAAATGCAACCAGCTCCGGATCCTTCCTGTGTCTTGGAGCCATCAAAGTAAAGTGTCCAAAAGATGTTTTCTTTTCTAACTAAGTTAGTTTGATTTTTGTCTAAATTAGTGACTAAACCTACTATATTACAGTCAATATCATCAGCCAGTGAAAACTGAAGGAGACCAGGCTGTCTATCTGAAATATGGCTAACTTCTTCTGATTTGTAGTTTCTAGGTTCAATTTCCAAAAAGTAATTTCCTAAAACTGAAGACGAAAAGGCTACAGCTTCATTTTTTCCATCCAGCTGAGTAACATTTTGTTTCATATGTGGCTCCCTCAATATCTTGATCTGATTCTGACGATTTTGATATGGCAGCCATAGATGAGACCAATTTGTTGCAAAATAGCCATTAAGTTTCACAGACCAGTCCCTACTCAAGATTAGACCATACGCCTCGGGAATATCGACCACCATTATATCAATGAATTGACACACTTTGGGATCGGATGACAATCTAATGAGTACATCTTTTAATTCACCAATAACCTTAACAGCAGTCCTATCCAGTTGGATGATTTGAGATGGGGACGGGATAGGCTGTCCATTAATCCTTTTGTAAATTAACAAGGGCATGAAATTCGAACTAGCACCCGAGTCTACCAAACAGTTGTGCACATTGTGATTAAAAATCTCAAAGGTTAAGAGGAAAGGAAGAGTTTGAGATTTCGATTTTCTACCAATACTTGCTTCGTTAATTTCTGGGTTTTCCTCAATGTTTTCTATTGGGATAGCTGTTTGTGGATATAAGGCTTCCATCAACTTCTTCCTTTACTGCGGTAGACTACACATATCGAAAATGGAAATATTAGCTTTTGCTTTTTTTATATCCTCGATTATATCATAGCTCATGTCGCATCCTTTCATAGCCATAGATTGATTTTCTGCTTTGTTTAAAGGAGCTTGGGACTGCTTAGTTCTTTCCGAGTTCGGTTCTTTAGTCACCGTAGGGGAAACCACCGGGCTTGTTTTGGACTGGGGAGGAATAACAGTTATATGTCGTCTCGGTATTTGGTTAGACCTAGCTTTGGGTGGTTCTACTATTCGTTCGATCACTGGGCCTTTACTCCTGGTGGTGATGTTAACATATGCTGTTTGTATTTCGTCTATAAACTCTTCACAAGACAGTTCCTGGGCAGGAGTCCGATCCCAAAGAATAATTGTAGTATCGGGAGTTGGTTCCTCACTATCAAGGGTTTGTTCTTGTTGAGGGTTTGTTTGCTCGGGAACTTGTGCATCTAACATTTGGTTCATTACTAAGCTCATCGAATTGATCCACTGTGGGCAGCTTTTTTCTAAGTGTTGTTCTTGGTGAAAAGTGCAGAAGTGGTCCATCCCTATTTCATTCAGATTTAGAACAACAGAATTATTGACTAGTGGGGTTGGCTGTCCATTGTCTTCTTTCTTTTTATAGAAGGGTTTAAAAGGAGGTCTCGAAGAACTCATTGCTTTATCTTTTTCTAGATGTACAATCTTATTGGAGAGTTTCTGCATCATTTTGATGACATTTTCTAAATCTGGTGCAGGTTCTTCTTTATCCCTTGTTAACAGGAAAGGTTTCTTAACAGCGGTCGGTTTACCCTCTATATCTAAAGCATGTTTCGAGATGCTGTCATGTTCTTCTTCTACCTTCCTAGCTTCTTCAAAATTTTCTATGAGGGTTGGTTTTTTTGTTCTCTTGACGAACATTGCAAGCGGGGATTTAAAAGCTATTGTATAATATTCTACCAAGCATTCCTCACCGGGCTTTGTTGCGTCACTGAAATTATTTATCAATGTTGTGAATCTTTGGTTAAACTCATGAACTTTCTTATTCTTTTCCATTCTCATAGACAATAATTCTTTCGTGAGAGTAGCTACTATTTTTTGATTGCCATATTTTTTAAGGAAGCATTTCTCAAAATCTTCCCAACTTGTTATCGAACCAGCTTGCAAGCTAAAGTACCAGGAAGATACTTTGGGTTCGAAAGTATAAGGAAAAAGACGACAGACCACGTCCTCGTGCTCCACATTTAGAATATTTAGAGCTAAATAAAAACTTTTGAGGTGGTCCTCAGCAAAGACTCCCTTGCTAGGGTCATACTTAGGCAAAACCTTTTTTGGGTTCTTGGGAAAATCATGGAATGGTTCAACTACGTTTAATGCCCCTCTGGCTCTCCATGCAAGTACGGCCATGACTCTCGGAGGAGAGTGTGGTGGTGAGTACGGTGGTGAATTAAGTGGAGTGTCCCTTGGAGGGTGGTCCTGCTCCAAATTCGTAGGGGTTTCTAGTCTAACTTCGTCGAAAGGTTCAGTGATCTCTTCTAGAGATAAATCTAACAACTCTTCTAGACTTTGAACAAGAACGGAATCTCTTGTGCACTAAGAATTTTTTCAAGGAGCTCTGGTTCTGGGTAACAAAGCAACTGTGGTTAGTCCTCCAAGACTTCTCACGTATGAGCAAGTATGTCTCCTGAATTGATTTACTTCTTCAAAAGGGACAACATACACTACTTCTGACTGCTTTGTTTTAGGGTTAGGATCTTCTTGATTTCTTGATTCCAGATCTGGAAATTCTAGAATGACTGTTGTGGATGGGTTTTCAGTGGAAATTTTGCTAACAAATGAATCTTTTCCACTAGCCATACACTGGTGGCCCTCCTTCTAGCGCCAAAAACTGTTGATGCCTCGAATATCACTGCATCAATCAGCAAGGGATTCTCCCCGGTAAGCAATCCCAACTAGATCACTCACCGTTTGGTGTGGGGAATCCGTCCGGTTAACGGTTCCGACTACCGTGTGTTTTAAAGATTTGTTTGTTTTACCGGCTGTGGCCCGATCCACCGGTTATGTATTTTGTATTTAAAATGATATGCAAGTGCCCTATATTAAATGCATGTGGGAAAACAAATCTATCTTAATCTAATTTAATCTAAATTACCTATCCTTATAAGGAGAAGATTTAAAGAATGGGCAATAAAATGGAAAATACACCCAATAATTCCACAGATAGTTGTTAAACTGAAAGGAGCATTCACAGCAGAAAAGAAGGATTATCTAAGATAGCTTAGATAGATGTAAGTATTCAATTACCCATTTAACACAAAAACTTTGCAAAAGAATATGAAACCATTCACAACAGAGAATTAATTCATAAGAGCCAAGAAAGATCTCACAGGAAATGTATGAAAAGTGCAGAAATAGTTCAGCATTTAATCAACAAGACTCCATGCAAAAAGTTGTGCCAGCTTCCACAGGCCAAAATGAATTTTCTATTGATGTAGCAGAAATAGTTCCTTTACAAGACAGAAAAAGAATTTCACGTGCCAAAAGTTTTTTTTCTCTTCTTCTAATTAGCTATATATAGCTTTACAAAATATGCCCAGAGTTGCCACCTATACCCTAACCGTTTATATTCCCCTAATTTGTCTTGTAGTGTTGAATATTACATAAGAGAAATCTATCAACCATTTTGAACCAACGGAAGTTAAACGTTACAAGTCATTAATATTCCAAAGGTATATACACAAATAAACGCTCATGAGGCACGCTGGCTGCTGCAAGCTATCCCTGAGTCGGCTCCTTTGGGACTTGAGGCACTGCTGGGGTTTCTTCTTGCACTACTGCAATAGCTGGACCACTTTCCGATGTGGTAGCTTGGCTAGTTGCCAATGCCTTCTCCACCTCTGCTATATTAATTCCCCAGTGATTTGTGTCCCTTATAATATTTGTTCCAATCAGGGGACTCATAAATCTGAGAGATATTTTTTGCTTGGCCAACTCTTCTTCTAAGATGGTTATTTCGGCTGCAGTGACCCGAAGGCTTTCTTCCAGGCTGTGTTGATGAACAGCAGCTTGGCTGATAAATTGGTGTAAATCTTCTACTGTCAAGGTGTCCAACTTCTGCACATATTCACTTTCTTCCTGGAGCTCTATAGTTAGATTAGCTAAATACTGTGCTTTATCCGAGAAATCTTCTATCCTTTGGGGCATGGCTATTCGGAAGCTTTCCTGTGTAGTCCGGATTCGAGAGTACACTGTCTTGCACTGCCCATAAGTGGCTGAAGTTACAGAGGCCAACTTTACTCCGCAGTCTTTATAATACTCTAGGGTGCATATATCTGCCTTGTATTCAAGAACATACTTAAGGGGAAGGGTTGCTGGGAACCCTGACTTCCCTTCTTTCCATTCGATATGCTTTTTAATGTCCCCACTGATGCATGAGTGTTTCCTCCTGATCCTGGTAGCTTCAACATTGATTTCCTTGACTCTGGTCATGACTGCTTTTAGTCTGTATACTTCCTCTGCTATGAGTTCTCGAACTCCATAGGTCTCTCTTAGTATTCCACAAGCCTGCTCATGGAAGGGGCTGATGTCTCCCATTTTGTTGTTTGCCAATTCCAATTGTTCTTTCAGTTCATCAACCTCTTGAAGGTTGTCAAATTTATTCGACTCAAGCTTCAAATTCTTACCTTTAAGTTTTGCATTCTCTTCCTCTAACATCCTTACTTGTATTCCCAAAGCTCTCCTGTCAGCTTCCAGTTGTTGGAGAATTTATTTTAACTCTTCCTTCTAAGATGCGAGGGCATCATTCTTCTCGATCATCAAATTTGTACAGTTCTGCTCTTTAACTAAAGCTTCCTGCAGCTGATGTGCTTTCTCCTTTTCTTCACCCAGTTTATCCCCTAGTGTGTTGACATTATCTGCAGTTGCTGTAACAGTGGCTACGGAGATGGATGCCAGGAGTCTAGCAGCCTCTTCTGTGTTCTGCATGACTGTAGTCTCGTGTGTAGTGACGATGTCAGGCCAAAAAGGTCTTTTCAATTTGGAACCTGTCTCTTTGAAAATGGTTTTCCTCTTCTTGTTGTAAGCGAAATTTACCCAATTAGAAACGATGATTCCTTTATAGGGTGTAAAAGGAAAAATGGGTAGATCTCCTATGGGGAACCCATATCTAAGTTGTGTAGTTCTAGGATTTTGGGATCAACATCCTCTTGGGATTTCTTCTCTTCCTCTTCTTTCTTCTTGGCCTCTTCTTCCTGCTCCTTCCTTCTTTTGTCATCTTCTTCTTGCTTAGCATTAATTTCCAGCCTAATTCTTTCTTCTTGGCCTCGGCTTCGGCTGCTTGGATCCTCAGATTTTCTTCTTCTCTACGTTTATCTTCTTCAATTTTCTTTGCTTGTTCCAAAAGCCTTAGTTCTTCTTCTGAGGAAACCTTGGAGCTCGAGCTGGCCCCTCCTTTGTCCACCTGACAAATATGTAGCTCAGCCATATTGTTGATTCCCCTATAGGGTTCTTCCTATGGATCATAAAAGTAGGCATATTCATAGGGACTAGAGAGTTCTTTGCAATGGTGTGCAATTTTTCCTTGCCGATCATTCCTATGGAAAATCTTCTCTCCGAAATGAAAATTCCTTAATTTTGCAACAAACTCTTTCACAGTCGCAATTCCTAAAAATTGTAGGACCCAACATAAAAGGGTAAGGGGGGAAAAGTGGCTTTCTTGGCCTTATACAAAGTGTTACCCATCCCATCAATGAATACTTGCCTCACCATTTCCTTGTGGACTATGTAATCTGTAGCATACCTTGGGAGAATATATGGGGCTTTGGAACCTTCGTACATTCTTATGTAGGTACCTTCTGGAGAGAAATAGAAATCGCCATACTTTTCCAATGCTTCCATGGCGTTTTCAGATAGACAATTGGGTTCTTCATTAAATATCAACTGATACAGGGGCATAATGAACTCCTTGCAAATGACCTTATAATCCCTCTTGTAATTCTGGGCCCAAAATAACTTGTAGGATAGGAACACCAAGCCCTCTGCCGAGCTCCACATGCATCCCAACTTGGGAAACAAACATTTTTCCACGATACAATCTATGACGTATGAAGCCATATAAAATTTTGCTTTCCTTTCTACCAACCCTTCCTTAGCCATTATTATTGTTGATGTTAGGTTGTCCGAGAGAATGTCAGCCCAATTGAAGATTGTCCCTTTGAAGGCTACATAGTAGATGATAGGGACCGATTGTAGCATGAACATCGTCCCATCGGGTCTCCTGAAGATTCAGCTTAACATGAGAGCGATCAGTTTGAAGGGGGGCCTCAAATTCTAGGCTTCGTATTCTTCACTGTCTTTCCTTCTGAATTGCTTGCCTGAAATTAACAACATTCTTGCCATGTCTTGATTATCCATATGGATTTCTTCCAACCACGCATTGTCAAGCTGTTGCTGTGATTTGGGTAATTTGTAGGCTGTCGAGATGTAAGACGGGTGAAATGATGCAAAGGCCTTTCCCGTGCTATCTGCTATGACTCCAGTTTCGGTGTTGGCATGCTGCAGCACCCATCCGATTACCTCCGAGCATGGGAAGATTTTTGGACGTGTGGCCACTTTGGATATACAGGAGTTTCGGATATTTTGATATAAGCATTCTTCTTCAAGGAGAGCTTTAGGAAAGGCTTGATCTCTTATCATACGGTAGAAATCACCCCAGTTTACTTCTAGAGGCAGGTTTGTAGTGCATTTGGTATCTTGGAACGTCATCTCCAGTCTGGTGCTTTCATCGACTGCTTTCGTTCTCCTCTTGCCACCTTTAGCCATTATGGGAATCCTGTTCAACAAATAACATGAATAATCATACATGACAAAACGTTGACAACCCAAACTGAGAACCATTAGATAATGTCTTTATTCAACCAAAACTTTTGAACATGTTCCTTTCTCATATCAATTCAAAAACTTGTGAAAGCATTAATTAGGTTATCCTAGTGGTCGCTATGGTGATTAGGAGTTATGATGACCAATGGGTGGAGGCTGGTCTAGGTACTTAAGTCCGCGGAAATTGACACTAACCGACGCGTGGGTGCGGAAGATGCCATATTACAATAGGAGAGGCACCCATGATTAGGTGCGAAGCCAAAAGACACAAAAGGTCCAGTAGATGACGAAAAGATGCATCATTTTAATCTGTGGGAGCCTTGGGGTCCTTACGTTTATGCTTGGGGTTGCTTAACAAACGTCTCTTAGGTTGGGGCTAAAATGTCGTCCGGGACTATGAAGAACAAGCCCCATACTAATGACAGAAATAGCTACCGCAGTAACGAAACGGCCTAGAAAGGACAAAAAATCAGATGACGAAACATCATTCTAAGTAGGCGCATATATCCTACAGAGCTTGCAAACGTACTTACTTGGAAGCGAATGGCATGGAGTCGATGAATGTCGTGAGGTCTATGGATTCGTGTCTTCAAACGAGAATGGATGCTTTGAAGCTCAAACGGAATGGAGAAACAGTCCAGGTGATACAAAACATTGAAATGCCAACGGGGTTTCACCCTATATATTCGACATGGTATGTGTGAAACCTTAATGCGGTGGTTGCATGCCATTAAACGGGTTTTAAGCCTGTGTACGGCCGGGTCACGTCGAAACTTTTTCAATAAATGTGACCGTCAAAAGCGGGACGGTTATGTTAACGCTTCCGACCCAAGCGGGAAGAAAAGCTGAAAAATGGTTCGTTGTTGCGGTGAAGTTGTGTGAAAGCTTCCGCGAATAAGTCATGTATCGCGGCGGTCTTAAGCGAACGTTTCTGCTTTCGCGGGAGAGTTGGCCAAGTTCTTCCATAAATATGCCAAAGTTTGCGAGACAGAAGGAAAAGACGAGTCTCTCCGAAAAACTTATTGATGCGTTTCCAGTGCTTGCAGAAGGGTTAGATAAAGGCTTCCACCGTAGCGAAAGGATTTGACGAGTTTGTTCCGCCGCGGGCTCGTTTGAGTAAACGTTTCGCCTTTTCGGAAAATTTGTGATAACGTTTTCGCCGTGGTTTGACTTGGCTTTTCTCTTCCGTGGTTTCGGAAGACTTGGGCCAACTCTTCCGCTGTTGCACCAAAATTAGCTCAAAGCTTCTGCCATTGCGAGCCGAAAGACCGATTTTTACTTGGGCAAAAAGACGAAACTCAAAAATGCCAAGGGAAAATAAGATCAAAAGAAGCTAAGTCACTGGATGCCAAACTGTTGCAAAAATTTTTAAGGCAAACATACTTAAAAAGAGGAGGGGCCCCAATATTTTTTTTCAAAAAAGGGGGCGGTTGTTGTACCAACAACAGTCTTATTGAGCAACGTTTCATTTGAGCACAAAAGTCACGGAGTGTAGATGAAGCTGTCGGGGATCGCGACGTGTCGACACTGCTAACCCTTCGACAAGTTAGCATTGTCGACAGGTCGCGATCCTCGACAAGTTACGACGGCAGGGTCATCTCGACATGTCCTCGAGACTGGATATGCTTCCGGACAGTGTATTGTAGCCGAGATCCAGGGCCTTCAATTGCTTCATCATCCCGATTAAAGCTGGGTATCTCTCCACTAGGAGAATTGTGCGATAGAAGCAGCTGTTCCATGCTATTTTGATCGCCTGCAATAGGAGTAATTGAACCAGTGAATCTGTTGTGGGACAAGTGGATTTCGAATACCGAAGCTATAGACCCACTGAGGTGATTTGAATGGAGGTCCAGATTGCTGAGGTCTTGCAGGTTGCGTATCTCCTCTGGAATCGTGGATGTCCATGCATTGCTTGACAAGTTGAGAGTGTCTAATTGCGTCATTTTTCCCAGCCATGGTGGTATATTGGTGCAAGCAATTGGAAGAACATCAATGTGGGGCCAAAGCGGCAGAACACGCGGCATGATTCCATTGGATCTATAGACGATGAATCTTCCGAAGTGGAAGGTCACGCTTCTCATTGGTGAACGCCTATGGCGTAATTATCCGCTTTTGAGAAAGGCGAGATCATGGAAATAGATGGAAACGATGTTGATGGCATGAGGCTTGAACATCAACAATAAATAACTCTATCTCCAGCCTACACATCCTCAGATGAAGTATCAAAGTACCACAAAAAATTTGTATCAAATTACCAATTCATAATCTCACTCAAACGGTACATTGATTCTGTTTTTTAAGCTCTTGATCCACACCGCAGAAGTCACAAATAGGCAAACATTGAACACAAGGTCACATGTTCATGCCTCAAGCCCCAACAAAAACATTTCTATACAAAAGGAAAATTCAATGATTCTAATAACTGCAACTCGATCGTTGGATATATATTAAATCCCTGTTAGTCAGGCGTAGTATTGTACACAACGTTGTCCATGAAATCCATGCCTACCTATAAATAGCAGAACTTCTTCTGTCGGTTGTATTGTTAAGACCTTGATTTCGTATTCTAAAAAAATAATGAATTGAATTTGTAGTGAATTCAAAGTCAATAACAGGAGAGAATTGTAATAGAAAAGGCGTCTGGGTTTGAACCCGTGTCCTTCTTGGACTAAAATTGTGATTTTTATTAGGCATACCCTTCCCCTCGCCGCATTGTTCACGTTACAGATCTAATAGTGGATTTGGCCCTTATGAATTAAAGAAACCATGTGCCACAAACCCATGTCGCAAACCCTCTTCTCATCCAATAGTCTGAGCTCAACCCATTACATGTTTGAATAAGAAAATCCAATCATCCTTTGAATTACCACAATGACTTTTTTATTGCAATTCTAAGATGACATGGCTTAACGGGACTTGTTCAAAGAAGACAAATCGGTATACTTAAATTCGATCATCAATTTTAATTATAATTTGTAAAATAATCATATTGGGTTATAAAATACAAAATTTAAATAAATTTTTAAAGGTTTGAAAGTGCATAGTTTTTGACTAAATATATCCTAAGACCACAATCCTTTTCTTCCTCTTTCTATGCTTAGGAATTTTAATTTTAAAATAGATAATGTCACACAAAGCATATTAAAGGATCTTCTTTGAATTTTTATTTTGATGGTTACTCTTTTCATTTCTTCGTCAATTTTCAATAGTGTGCCGCCTTTTATTAATTGTGCTTTTGATGCCATATCCCGTGTTTAGTTTTGTTTATGTAAAATATGTTTTACGGTAATTTTTCGGAGGCATTTTCAATAGAGCTCTGCGTCATATCAATTGTTTCTTAGATGTCAGCTAGTGCATGTTCTAATTGAGTGCATGTTCTAATTGCTAGGGAATTAGCTAGATCATAACTTTCACTCTTGTTCAATGTACACAGAGTTATATAATTACACATAATACATAGCAATCTCTCTATATAACTTAAATTACTGTATTAATCATTTTTTTTAAAGATTTATCAACTATATTACTTTACACATAATACATGAGAGTCTCTCTATATATAACTTAAATCACTACATTAATCATTTTCTATAAGTTTGTTTATTTTAACAATTTTTTTAAAACTTTATCAACTATATTACTTTAAACAAGCAAGTGAAAAAAAATGAAAAAATGGTTTGCCCCAAGAAAAACTAGATTAGAGATAAACAGATTGTTTAATATCGTTAGATGTTCTCACAAACTTAGAGCGTGCTATACATAAAAGTAAAAGAGTTGGTATCACTATACATAAGTTCTATCCTTATTACTGTAAATACCTACTAAACTTGGACTATACACGAGATAACTAGAAAACAAAAGAGTAAAACCCAAACAACAAAAGTTCTATATTTTCATCATTAGAAATATAGATGTAAGGCGCCTCCTTTCCATGAGAAGACTCTAGGGATATAACCAAGAACCAAGAGTTTCCAATTCCATCCCAATGGTAGCTTTGTACATATTATTTTGTCTATTCATCACCTTCCTGATCTAGGATTGTATTTTATCCATTTAAGCAACAATTCATCCCTTTCCTCCTAACTTTCAAGTAGAAATTTTCCTAACAATGATTTGATTTTACAATAGAGAGTACAGGTTTTGTAATATTCAAGGTTTCCCTAGACATGGTCTGGCCTGTATATTTAGCCCAAGGCTTCATTTCTTATGTAAGTTGTTCAACACTGATACCTTCATTTTTAGACTTCCTCTATATTTTTGCTTTGGAAAGCTTGTTTCTAACTCATCCAAAGTCATTCTCTAGATAGACATTTCATGCCTCCCCCACATCCTGTTGAATGTGTGTTTGAGTAACCTCCCTACGCCCACTTTGGGTTCGATGCCCTCTACCTCGACCTGCGATATCCACCAAGAGTGTATTGCCCATCGCAACTGCCTTCACCGAGTTGGGGCTTTAGACTAGAACCCAATCCATAGAAAAAATAAGCTTACAGAAGAAGAGTCTGCTACAACCACCACAATTAGATAGGGGAGAAATATGACCCACTTTGTCGAAATTCGATTAACCGAAACAAAGTTAAGGATGATTTGACATAGTCCATAAGGTTTAGATAATGCATTTGTATCCCTCTCCCAGTGAGAATGGAAACCCACACTGTTTTTCATAGTCTTGGTCAATTTATGAAGCCACCTTTGGCCATCAAAATCCATTCCCATGCCATCATAATGTTAATAGAGATGAATTTCACTACCTCTTGATGTCCCAGTAGCCTCTCGCCCATCCCATGGATCACCCCCATTCACATGTTCCCACACGGGGGCCTCACTCAATAAACCGCTATCATAGCAGGTTCGTTCGTGGCATATGAAACAATACCCCTAATTTCACTAAATATTGGAAAATACCTTCCAAAAATTTTTTTTTTACCCCCTCACAATATGCCTTCCCAATTAAAAAAAAAACCTCATTTTCACTAGATATTGTATGTATCATTTTTTTCATTAACATTTTTTATACCCCTTTATATTTCTACCTAGTATATTGATATGATACCCCTCTTATGACCCCACATGCATTCTACAATGCACCTTGCTTCTTTCGATGTATATTGTGGATGCACATTACTTCACCCACAATGCAATTACTCAACCACATATCATTATGATTTGAAACATCTAATGGTCTAATGAAGAGATAGGAGATCAATTCTTGTATGTCACTAGAGCCAATGCACATAGTACAACATTCAGATTGCATGTTACAGTTCCCCAATCGCTGACTAAGCCTGTTGTGGACTAGGTATCCAAGCCCCCAAGGCCTGTAACAAGCTCTAGGAGGCTGACTAAACCTCCCAAGTCCTGTAATAGGCACGAGTGGTTGGGTATTCAAGCCCCCAAGGCCTATCGAGGGCCTGTAACAGGCCCTAGATGCTTAGAGCCTCCCAAGGCTATTGGTAACAATTGGTTGTCAATGACCACTGTCTCTTAACTATGATTGACTGGAAACCCACTTCACCACGAAACCCCATGGCCTCAAGCATGACTCAAGACGCGATTTCCCTACATACTGGTAAGCCCGAGCCTTGCCTCAACCCGATTTCTCATCCGGCCATCATTCCACCATCTCCATTTGGTAGATATTTGTCAACCCAACGATATAAAAAAGACCCCAAAGTATTTTTGTATTGTTACATTAAATAAAAAAAACCCTTTGCCGCTTAATATATAAGCAATATAATTTTTAGGTTTTCATGAATATTTAATACCGCAATATGAATCAACCTGGTATTATATTGCCTTCTAGTGAAGCCCCCGTGTGTTCCTATAACTGGTCATTAGTTCCCAAATGGAAAAGGTATACCCACTCCTTTGTATCTTGTGATTGTGGGGGTGCCAACTGGTTGGCATGCCTGTTGCCATGTTGCGTCCTTGCCACCTCATCCGAGATTCCTTTGTTTTAATCTTGTAACAACTAGTTGATATTAATTATTTTGATTTTCCAAATTTCATAAATTATTTTGATTTTCCAAATTTCATATATTGTTTTAGTTTACAGAACTCATTTTTCCATTACTAACAAATTAATGAGTCGTCCACTTACTAGTTAATATTAATTTCAGCAATTTTAGCCAATTCCATTCGGTGATTTGCTCCACTTTTTGTATTATTTTTCTTTCTTCTCACTCTGAATATAAATATAAGTCACATTAGTTAAGGCTATCTTTTTGTGTAGATAAGGTTAATGGAGATGAAATGAAACCAAGTATTTTGCTTAAAGATACACACAAATAAGAAATTGAAACCATCATATTATTACATGAATTGATTTTATTCGACATCTTAAGATAATCCTTGTGAAATATAAAATATAATTAATGATTTCAAGCATTGGGGGTTATGTATTTGACCTCCTCCAAATGGCCAACGCGGAGTCTCTCGGGGTTTAACCTCTTAAGCTTCCTATGAAAGGTCTGAACCGCTAGAGGATCCTCGATCTTTGAATCTAGAATAGAATGCAAAACTACAAGAGAAATACTCGTGTAGATCTTATGATGGAATCCACGCAAGCTTAAAATCATATTTAAGGCATCCTTTTCATCATGAATTTTGTGCAGGATTTTTCCATATATAGCTCAGCCACTGTATATGCCCCAATGACAAGGTCTAGTAGGTCTAGTATGTTACCACCATTTGCCACAATAATATTACTCGTAACATCAATAGTTTTGCACAAATCCATCTCCTAAATGGGCGTGAATTCATTTTGAACAAGTCGCTTTCAATCTAATGCAACTTTCCATTGCCAAACTTTTATATGAATAGCCATATTGTAATTCATTATGCTTTGATTGGTTGTTACACTTCCAACTCTCCATGCGATGATCTTGGATGGAATTTTTCAAGTCTATATAAATCTGGAACTTTGGCCATGCAAATTTATTTAAAAGATAAAAAATTCATCATTTCCCATCCTCGTGAAATCAATATCATATTGTTTGGACATTTGCTCCAACTCAAACCTATGTGCACTAGCATTAGCAGCGAGAAAATCTTTTTTTCTTGACCGTTTATAATTAGAAATGAGAAAAGCACAATATCTGTGATATCCTTCAACAAAGAACAATGTATGTTTGGGTTTTGATAGACCTTTAGGAGGGGTCATACTGATTGAGGAAAGTATCTTGTAATGGGAACGTGGGTGTGAGAGATGTCCCGCCAATGATATTTTCTTGATCGCCTTCTAACAATTCGATTACATACTCCAATGATTAAATTATCACAATATATAAATATGTATTAAATGCTCCCTCCATTGTGCACTTTTGAACCTAGGGATATATGTAGGTTTGTTTCCCGATATTGTCAAGTATTCATTCTCTTTGCAAAAAATACGGATTGTTGCTCTTACTCATAATAGTTGGTATGGTCACTTTGCAGGTCATAAAACCATGAAGTCCACAATTGTGATAAGTAAATGCAACTCTTCCTCGTATTCATTATCTCCCCACAGTGATTTATTATTGAATTTGTATATTTATTTACATTATTCTCTTTGGTTTTGGACACATATCACGTTTATATCTTTATGATCATCCCACCACAGGTTTCTTCATTGGATTTTCTTTGATAGAAATAGGCATTATGTTCTTGGCGTATTATCTCAAGAACATAAAACCTCCTAGTAATTTAAGAAAATATGAGAGAAAAGACGTGGAAGCATGTGTGCCTAGGAACAAATGGCTTCCACGAGGTGAATGAATGTGGCATTGGAGGGTTCAGGTTGGTCCATTTGGGTAAACTTTGTGACGAAAGGACTGCAGTCATATAGAGACTCTCTCCAGTTAACTCTAGGAGGCTTGACCAGTTCCTCAATGAGGTGTAGATTTTTTCAACTTTGAATCATCCACACATTATTCGTCTTTATGGTTACACCCCTATAGATAGCCTAGAGCTACTACTCATATACCAATTTGTTCCAAATAGGACCTTGGCCGATCATCTCCATGGCAATCTCAAATGCCCAGAGTGATTACCATGGAATACACTCTTGGACATTGCTATTCAAACTTCCTAGGCCTTTGATTTCCTTCACACTGTTCATATACCTATACTGCACAAAGTTGTCCAATCTACCTTCTTCATTCTTTTGCACGTGAGATGGCATGCCCGTACATTACTTGTGAAAATTCTCCTCGTACTCATCATGTTGGATGGGGTGGCCAAGGTGTCCCAAAATCCTGCACCTTGTGGTAGGGCTCATCAATGCCACTGAGCGCTATCCTTTAATGCTCCACACCCTTACCGTTATTTCTCTGCTCCCTTACTGTTTTGTGCCCTAACCTACTACCACATGTCATTGCTTCAAAGCATTAGGCTCATCAATGTTGCAAAGCACCATCCTTTACTGCTCCGCACTCTTAATGTTTACTTCTACGCTCCCTTACCGTTTTGTGCCCTGACCCGCTGCCATGTGTCATTGCTTCAGAGCATTGACTCATCAACGTTGTGGAGCGCTATCCTAACTACTTTCTTTACTCTTATAACATTATCAATGAACTAGCTGCATTATAGTTTTTCCACTTATTTTATATATACAAATAATATAGTATATTAATGCTCATTACACAATTTTACATTGCATATATTTCTTACAATATAAATATAATATATTATTTGCTACTTATAAATAATATATACACTACACAATTTTATATTACATATATTGATTATACCTATAATGTAATATATTAATGCTTGTTAACACACTACACCTATTTGTTGAGGTTATTTTTTCAATATTATATACATATAATTGCATATATTCATTATATATATATATGAGTGCTCATTAATGCACTACACCTATTTGATTAAGACACTACACCTATTTGTTGAATTTATTCTTAAATATTATATACATATATAATATAATAGTGCTCGTTGACACATTACACATATTTGTTGACGTTATTTTTCAATATTATATACATATCTAATATAATAGTGCCCATTGCCACATTACACATATTTGTTGACGTTATTCAATATCTAATATGACACATAGACATACATCCAAATTACAACCATACTTTATATAATACATATATAAATAACATGTATTCAATTATCATATACACTATATGATCAATTATAAATAATAATAATTATTATATATATTAAATATTTCAAATTATATAAATATATAATATATTTTAGTTTTTTTTTTATTTGGAATTTTTTTTTATTCTTTATTTGGCATGGTTTTTTGAAAATCTTATGCTTAGTGAAAGGGAGTCTCAAGATTTTTAACTGTAGTTGGAAATTTTTTTTAATGGATATATGGTTTATTGAGATTTTAATTGATTGTTCTGTTTTGGATATGGGTGGAGTTAGTTGTTTTAATGGATCATTGTTTGCATATTTTTTTATTCATTTTGAATTTCAAAGGTGTGTAAGTGTGTGTGTGTCTATATATATATATATGGTTGAGTACAGGAGCCAACGTTGGGGTTCAATGGTTGTTTCGATGGAAGTCCATGTTCGAATCCTTGTGGGGGTGGAGTGAATAGACCCAATCCTTAAAGACCTTGTATGATTGCGATGGTGACCATACTCCCATTGATTACATCATGTCCAACATTAAACCTAGCCCCATGCCATGAGTTTGGTATCGAGGTGGCGCAACCAACAATGCTCACTGAGTGGTCTGGAGAAGTTGTCACGGTTAGAAAATGTGAATGTGTGTGTGTAGAATAATATTTTGAGAAAATTTATTAGGTATTTTTCATTTTTACTAATAAAATAATAGACTTATTAAAACTTCAATATGTTGCTTGTATGATCTTAATTAAATGAAGATGACACTTCTCTCAACCACCAAAACTACACCTAATTAATGTAGAAACATATCTTACTTATTATGTATAAATGAAATATATTATGCATCACATACACATATATTATTCAACTATATACATATAATAAGTATAAATATATCCCATATCTCTCTCTATATAATATTTATTATACATAAAGGATGTAAAGGACGTATTGTAAAACACATATAAATGTATTATACATAATCATATACATATCATATATAATATATAAATAGATACATACTCATTTATTATTCAATATACACATATTTATATAATTACAAAGTGTATTATCTATAAATATTTCTCTCTCTTTCTCTCTCTCTCTCTCTCTCTCACACACACACACACAACCATGTATAGTATCTTGGCTTCATGTATGGAGTTAAATCTTGGTAGATACTTGATACTGCATGACCTTTCCCTAGCCTCAACAATGATGGAGAACAAGGGAACTGGGTATCTTGTGGATATTATAAGGTGTTGAAACCACCCTTTAGGTCCTAGCGTAAAGACATAAATTTTTTTTATTGTATAAGAGGTCATATTCCTTAGACACGAGGAAATAGGATAGCGAACCAAGACCCGTAAGCATATGGAAAGAGGGGAATCCTACCCACTTATGGACCACCAATGGGTTATTTAAGGTGGCATGGTTTTCCTTGAATAACGATGATGATTCAAGTCGCATTCGTGAATAGAAGCCAATGCTGGCTATCCTCACTGCTAGTATAAAAACTAAGTTATGATAGTTTTTCCCACCTTTATATGTGTGTGTTGGTGGGGGGGGGAGCTATGCGGTATTTGGTATATGGATGAGGTGCATTTGTGAATAGAATCCAATGATGCCTATCCTCACTGCTAGTATAACAACTAAGTTATGATAGTTTTTCCCACCTTTATATATATGTGTGTGTGAGAGAGAGAGAGAGAGAGCTATGCGGTATGTGGTATAGGGATGAGGTGGTTTAGGATTTCTACAAGATCACTATGCTAGGTGTAAAGTCATCATATGGATACAAACTTGGACCTTTTTTATTATGAGCTAGAGGAGGGCCTAAGATCTAACTCAATATTTCACACACATGAAGAATTAGTGGACATTTGGGAATGCTATAGGGATTTTAATGAGTCTTTCTGCATGGAGAAGACAACCTATGTGATGCTGTCAAATGAGCTAGGTGGATGGTCCAAAGGGAAGAGGATTTTATTTGGGATATCATTAGCCTTTACTGGATTAGATGCACATCAAGAAACCATTAAGAACCTTGAATCGACTAGGCTACCATTTCAATTAAGTGATACTTTTACGTTGAAACCTTCGCCAATAGATTGTTCAACAAATATTGTACTCTCAAACTTGTTGGTGTTCGATTCTCGACATCCTTTTGGTAGAGAGGACCTTGGTTATAGACATTTCCTGGAAGAAAATACGCATAAATTCTCAGAAAAAAAGGAACTTGTAGTTTCTTTGGAGGGTTTGGATGCTTTTGATACACCCAAAATCCATAAGTTAAAGGAGATGAATCAAGGATTGCACATTCATAAGAGGAAAAATATTAGGGTTAGCATTGACAAGGTTAAGATGGTGGTTAGTATGGATGTAAAAATGGAGGAATTTGAATGGATGATGGAAATTTCTATCGTAGTAAAATTTATCCAATTAAGAATGTCAAGGGCAAGAATATCAAACAATGGATGTCTAAACATTGAAGACTACTTCTTGGATATCAACCAAAATTTCATTTTCTCATCTGCGAGTGGTTATGTTTTGTATTGTCTTGTGAAGAGGCTATGAAGTGACTCTTGGAGAAGGAGTGGGCATGGGGTCTATCAGGGATAAGGATGAAGAGATAAATTTTGGGTTTCGATCCTTGAAGTGAACCCAATTATATTCAGAAACATGGGTTTTACTACCTAGTTTTCCTAAGTAATTTTGGCACATTCACATTTTGGAAGGGGGTAGCAATGATATCGGCCATTTCATCATGATTGAAGAAGGTTGGGAATAAAATCTTGATCAATGCATGGAAAAAATTCTAGTGGAATTAGATTTATGCTAAGGACTATTGGAGAAGAACTTGATAGAATGGGGCAAACATACATCTAACAAAAAAATGGATTATTGGAGGTTAACATTTCAGTGCAGTGCATGTCATTCGGTGGGACATTTATAGGATGAATGTACCATTTCCAACTAGTCACCCCTCTTTAAAGAAAAGTGATAGTATAAAAAAGGCGAGTAAAAAGAGGATTAGGAGGAGAACTAGGAGCATGGGGATGGAGGTCATGAAGTGAAATAGAATATTCCAAAGAAAACTAGGGGATGGATGATGAGAAACGAGACTCGGACCAGGGATAGATGCAGTTAGATAAAGTGGTAGCACTCATTAATGAAAGAGGTATGGATTCAAATAACCCTATCATCATTCTTCATAAGATTGGAATTGGGCCACATATGCAATGCCCCACACTGTGAAATTTATTTATATGTTGCACAAGACTCTTTATATATATATATGTATATTTATTGATTGATTCTATGTGATTTATTCACCCTTTGAATTATAGATAAAGTTAGGAAATAAATTTTGATTATAAAAGTGTGATTTAATAGATTAAATATAATAAAAAAATTATAGTCGGGTCATTTAACATTTGATATGTTTAATTCATTGAATAGATTTTATTCCCTCAAGAAATACCACTTCATGACTTGAGTTATTATCCCTACCACATGCAGGGTTATTATTGTAATTGTTTGCATAGAACATATATTAGTAAGATTTGATTTAAAATATTTTTTGACATTTTCCCAAGTTTAAATTTGTAATTTATTCATTGCATTTTTCAATATGTATTACAATTGATTTTTCTAACATTTTATTGATTGAGATCTTATTTTGTAATCATTGCATTGGAGATAAATATCGATCCTGAAAACAACTGGTAAATCATGTAATTTGTAAAAGCAAAGCAAGTCCCGTGTAGCAAGCAAAGGTATGATCTCGTATGCCTACTACTTAATGGACATTTATTACATGCCCAGTATGAATGTTTTCGTATGCATGGAAAGCTTGCCCCTTCATCTGTCAAGATTAACCTTTGCTGAGCTCAACAAGATATTGTGACTCGATGTTCATATACAAGAGTTGACCAAGTGGAGAATATTTGGATGACATAGAAACGTGTGATTTGAGGGATTTCATTTTGGATGGATTCACCCTCCTTATGGACCGATTTGGTTGATATGCATTTTGGAGGATTATTACCTTTTTGTTTTGGAGGATTGCTGCCTTTCTGTTTATTATTTTTGATTAGCCATATTATTTCCGTAGAAGGAGAATGAGAACCCAAGTTTACTGAATCCATGATCTGGAAGAGTGCCATATGGTTTTATACATGAAACTATTCTTTGTCAAGCACAAGTACTAAATGAAAAAGGAAGAAATATGGCAGTAGTTCATCCATCTTTTGACAACAAATCATTCATTATGTTGTTTCATTGCTTGATAGTAGGGATGCCAGATTGTGCATAACAAAGAGGCACTGAGTCTCCATTGTCAAAGTTTCAATGAAGAATGGGTGTTCCATCAAGGTTCCATGGCCATGGAAGACAAACAAGTGGATATACCGGCAGGATCAGTTAGCATGGTTTGAATTTCGTATCCCAAAAATCCCACATATTGACATTTTGCTAGTAGGGTATACCTCCTTGCATAGGATGATAAGTTGGTGTATCACCCTCAAATTATATCTAAAACCCGTCCAAGATAGTGTATTGGTAGGATTTTGTCAATGGATCTCGAGGCAAAAATGGGATCAATCCAATCAATCCAATTTTACGTCGAAAACTCTATCCAATTTGTTAAGGTTATACAATTAGACTGCAATAGATATATTTAAAGATACTAAATCCATTTCTGACCAAAAATTAAATAACAAAAAAATCCAAAAAAAAACTAAAACATTTAAAAACTCCTAAAACAATCATTAGAATCCCCTCCCGTTATTCGAATGACGTCCTGAGTGAACCTACATGGGTTGATATTAGGAATCTCCTTGGAGAGTGGGGTGCATGTGTGTGTGTGTTAAGTCAAATTTACTTTTTTCAAATCATCCACTTTCCCTTAAAAGATACCAAATCATTACAAACATGTCGTCTCTTCCTTCAATGTAGGCTTTGTGAATCTTTGAAAATTAATCCCACCATGACCACCAGTTTTGAAAGTCAATCCCACCATGAGTTGTGACCATGGCTAGAATTTGAATTTAGATTCACTTGTCAAACAACATTTTTTTTATGCTTTCTCTTTCTATACTACCCATCAAAGAACATTTTTTCTAAAATTTTACCATTCAACAATGAAGTTTTGATAAGAAACTAACCCTTCAATAATTTGAAATAACTACCCAAAATCACAATAGCCATGCCATGAACCTATAGAAATACGTTAATATTTCAATAACAGATCATAGATGTGAAGTAATTTTAGAGGAAATTCTTTCATAGATATGGTACATGCCATACATCACACAACTTCCTTTCTATGTCATCGTCGAACTTAATATTAATTTCCCCTCTTCCCACATTTTTTGAAGGATGTTCATCACCCAACTAAACCATTCCACCATTATATGACTGATATTTGACAAACCAGTATGTGAAGACATGTGGAAAGATGCACATGAGTCCAAATCCCAAGCATATAATAGAGATATAAAACTATTGATTGAGACATAAAGCCTCAGATGTTGTTGTCTCTTATGAATATGTTATACTAGCTTCAACTAATGGTTGGGTTTTCATCCTTCTTTTCTTTCTTTAGATACCAACAGTCCTTCCTCGAGTGCCTTGGTTTCCCACAATTCTAAAACTTCCCTATCTTGTGTCCATTGGACTTGGATCTAGATTGTGATCTCCCTTGTTGACCCCTTTTTCTAGATTTCCCTCTCACTAATATCGCTTCATTCGTAGAGGGATCTAGGGATAATTTTTGCCTCAACTCTTCTCACATTGAAGAAACAAGGACATCATCAAATTTCAGAGTTCCTAATGAGTTGGTGATGGTCACCACCATATGATCCCAAGTATCCAGGAGGGAACACAGTAAAATGATCACTTTGTCCTTATTCACCACCCATATTCCAACTGGGAGAAAATTATTGATTAGGGTATTGAACTCATTCAAATGAACTTCCATAGTTGAACCCATGTTCATCCTTAGATGAAAAAGTTGTTTTTTCCAAAAAACCTTATTTGCTGTCGATTTGGTTTCATACAACTTCCCAAGTTTCTCCCAAAGGGATTCTGTGGTATTTTGATCAGCAACATCGAACAAGATAGAGTCTGCTATGCAAATAAAAATTGTAGAAACTTCCGTTATGTCTAGCTTTATCCAACCCTCATCTATCACGCTACTCAATTTTTTCGCAACCCCTTTCAAGGATAGGGATTATTCATTTTGAGTCAACAAATCCTCCACCTTCATCTTCCATAGGGATATATTTTTGCCATCAAACTTCTCAACCTTGAACTTGGTTAAACCTCTTGTGATAACTCCCACTTACAGAACAATCTATGCCTGTGAGTTTTCTAGGATTTGATACCAAATGTTAGAAAAATATTAAAAATAGAAGAAACCACAATAACAATAAAACATGATATTTACACGGAAACCTATTTGTATACTAGTAAAACCATGAGGCAATGGAAGATTTGTTATTTTGTTAGTACTCAGTAAACAAAATTGCAATGCTTCTATCTCTCATGTGCTACAATGCCGAAGGGGTTCACTCTCCTTTTATATAAAATATATGGAGGTTCCATAATGAACCAAAATACACTAAAAGGATCTAGAATTTTTCACCTCGAGGGATTTCCCCCCACTCACCTGGTGCATATGAGCAATGCATAGGCCTAATCGAGAGATCTAGAGGAAGAATATTGGAGATATGTATATTGGATTCTTCTCCTTTAACACTTTCATGACTAGTGTTAAACAACGATGTCCACCTCTTTAAGATTAGGGGATTTGAATCCCACATCAGTCATGAGCGCTTTAAAATTTGTGTCATATCCAAAGCATGTCAAAAAATGAAATCAAGCCATCCCTAGTGAGAACATAAGCATTCAAAGAATATCCTAAGAAAGAATTCCATTTTCAAGAGACCTCATATTTTAGGCCCCTTTCACCTTCATGTGTAGGAAACCTTACTCTTCACTCCTTACCTAAGAGACCCATATCAATATATTATAATTTCATTATAAAGTTCTAATATAATGTATATAATGTAATTATATAAATATATATTCTATTTTGTATTTATGAATATTTTTAAATCTTAAAGCATCAAGTAAAGAGGTAGAGGATTTGAAGACAGTCTTTGGAATGACAATGAAATTATTAATGCAAAGAATTAAAATATTATAAATATTTAATTAATTTTAAACATTTTTTTTATATAAATATAAATAGAAAAAGAAAAATATTTATTAGTGAAATCAAAAGTAATGTTGTAAAATTTATATTAAAAAGATGATAAACATCATCCTTTTAGATTCTATAATCTTGCTTAAATCAAATTTTTAAAAATAACATTAGAAGAATATTTAATTTAATCTCTTTTATCTATTTAAAAGTCTTCGTAACATTTAACATTATTTTTTTTTGACAAAAACGGCTAGATTATATATTAAAAGCAGTGGCAAAGCCACCCCACAAGAGTACATATCCAAAAAACAGAGAGTCTATCAGTCCTCCATCCATTAATTACAGAAGCCTGTGGCATGACAGGGCTTTTTTGTTTTAAAACTAAAGCAGAAAGTTAAAACAGAGTAAAACCGGACCTATACAGAAGTTAACGATAACGTGCCCCTGCAGACGGTTTTGCAATTGCTGGGTTCTTGCTCGAACTTGGCTTCTCACCACCTCGGAGGTTCTCCATAGTAATTTCGAGTTTCTGAAGTCTGCGGTCCATGTTCTCGATGGCATCCTTTACCTTCAGTTCCAAAGCTTCCAGTGCTGCGACAAAATCCTCCCGGGTACTACCTATTTCCTCGTCCAATCTGTCGAGCCTGCGACCACCTTGTGCATCCATTCTATTCATGAAATCTCCCTATCTTCTTACCCGTCGCCGAAGAACACGAATTTCTGCTTCCAATTCCAGTAATGGATCAGGGGAGGAAGCCGCTGAGTCTCCCGTGTCGGCCATTCCACTAAGCGTATACCAGATATTTCCAGAGTCGAACAGAGGAAGCTTTGCGATAATCTGCCAGAGCTTTCGTCTTCCTGGGGAACTCTCCTTCTTAGTAGGCTTAGTATCTCTTTTAAGGCCGATGCGAGAAGGGTTGTCATTCATATTGCTGATGTCTATTCCCGGTAATAAATAAAACATAATTACCCCGAATTCGACGCATGCCGCCTGATCAATCTTCCTTCTTTGAGGGGCTCCAGTACCCCTTATCGTACTGCTTATTGAATAACGGTTCTTCCTGCCATAGGTGGTAATTCGCTGAGGATCATGACCCAGCGTGCTGTCATAAATACAATTGGCTTCAGAGAGCCCGGTGACGTAGGCAATGGAGGATTGCCGACGAAATTGAGCTAAGGAGAGCAAATCCGCACGCCTGGAGGCGCATGAGAGGATCTTTCTCCGTAATTCATCCTGATCCTTGGTACATTTTCTGGTACGGGCCTTCATCAGCTGTGGCAGGGGTGGCATCATAGTTGCAGAGAGGAAGCGAGCGAACTTATGGTTGCGATAATGCATGGTAGTGGAGGACAGGCTGTCTTCAGGGGAAGAAGGCCCGCCGCGTCTAGGAGCGAGGACCATCCGGCAGTTTTGGCGGTGGACACGTGCCTTAATACCTATGTTCCAAATTCTCATTACGTCCATGTTCGGGACTGAGACCATATAGTTACGGGATAGAAACCAGATTAGTTTCATCATTGATTTTTAGAACTCCTTTCCCAAGGATAATAGCTTCATTTGCTGCTTTATCCGCCTTTTCGTTATTCCTTCGGAGGACATGATAGAATTCGATGACCTGGAAGAGAGGAATGAGCGATGCAATTCTTCGTAGAACTTGACGGAGGCGAATGGATGAGGGTAATTTCATAGTATTGATGCTGTGGATAATCATCATAGAGTCCCCCACTACTGTTACTTCTTGAGCACCATGGAATAGAGCTTGGTTTAAGCCTTGCCAGAGGGCCAAGGCTTCCGCCATGTTATTGGTTTCTACTCCCAAATTCCAGGAATAAGTGAAAATCTGTTCTCCATCGGGGCCAAAGAGCACCCCTCCCCCTCCTGCCTCCCCTCGTAACATTTAACATTATTATCTTAATCATAAATCAAAATTTTAAAATTAACATTTGAAGGATGTTTAATTTGATCTCCTTTATCTATTTAAAAGTCTTTGTAACACTTAATTTTATTATGCTAATCATTTATTAGAGATAATGTTTATTATAATATATTCAAATTTTTAAAAGTCCTTGTAATTTCCTTTATTTATTTAAAAATCATTTATTAGAGATGACGTTTATTATAATATATTCAAATTTTTAAAAGTAACATTAAAGGAATATTTAATGTAATCTCCTTTATTTATTTAAAAGTCTTTGTAACACTCAACGTTATTATACCTGCCAAGGTAGAGTATATAGCAATTGATTTGGATTTCACTTTAAATTAATTTACAAATTTTTATTCTAAATTTTTATATAGCTGCTTATAGTTTTATGAATTTTAATTATTAAATTGATTTTAAAACAAATAAAAATTTATATTTAAAATTTTGTAAATTATATAATTCTTATTTTTTATTGGCTATTCTTATTTATTCTTATTTTTGGTTGGCTAGCAGGTTTGATTTGACTAATAAGCCCTGCTGGGATGTGACTTTTCTAGAATTAAAAATAAAAATAAAATTTATCTATTATTTGATTGCACAAGAATCTTGACATGACAATATGTTGACCAAAAATATTTTTAATTTATCAAAATTTAACATCACACATATAAATTTATAATTTTTCGAAATGTTATAATAAATTTACCTTTGCATTCACGGGTTAAAATTGTAAAAGTCTTATTTTGCAATAATAATATGTAGTACTTTACCATCATAATACTTTATACCACATTAAATCAGTGGTACTACATTAATTAATGAAACTACACTTAACCTTCATGTGGCAGCTTAGTCTTTAAAACAGATTTCGACGTGGCTTTCGGATGTTTGGTTCTTTGTTTTCTCTCTCAGTCTCCACTCTCCAGCATTCTAAAGTTGATTGCATTTGTGGATGTGCCTAGTTATACACGTGTTTATTTCCCTTTATTGTAATATATGAATATTCGAAATTATACCATTTAATTTCAATATCACTGCTGGAGTGTTGTCTTTGAAGCAATGTGACTAAGAAATATGATACTATTTAACTTATGTGACTTACATTAATCTTATTCATTTTAAATACTTCACGAGTTTAGTTACTAACAATTTTTTTATAAGTTTTTTTATTATGTTAAACGTATACTTATTGATTTAAATCTTTCATAAATTCAATTGGTAATTGTTTTCTTATAAGTTTTTGTTTTTATGATAAACGTGTATTTATTGATTGACATGACATATTCTAATAAATGTTCGTAATTTCATTTTTATAAGTATTATATTAATTTTTTTTATATTTAAAAAATAAAATTATAGATAAAATATAGATAGTAATATTTTTAGAGATTGTATTTTAAAATTTAATTTATTATTTTCAAAATATTTTTTTTAATATTATTTTTTTTTATAAAATTATAGAAAATGCTATATAATGTTAATTTTTATTTTAACTATAATCTTCAGCTATATATCGTTAGCCAAAAACAAAACATTTTTTTATTTTATTAATTATTTTTATTATCAAATGCAAAATTTATTTATTTATTTGTAAATTAATTTTATTATTATTTTATTTTCTTCTTAAAAGACAGGTATAAGCAGCTTTGCTGCTATTTTTACTTGTTATCTTAATCAATTATTAAAAATAATGTTTATAATAATATATTTTTTTATTTTTTCATAAATCTTTTTATTACCAAATTTCCAATATAAAAATCAAAAATATTTTAATCTGTAATACGATTAATTACATAATAGTTGAATAATATTTAATATGATCTTTTTTTTTTCATTAACTTTATTAACCTTAAAATAGATTAAATATTATTATTATAAATATTTAAAAATATTTTATTCTTTAATTTTTTATAAATTATCTATCAATAAATTTTAAATACAAATTATTGTAGTAATTAATACAACTTACTAAAAAATAAATTAACTCATAAATAATTTCGTTGGATAATTATTAATTTTTAGTTTATTGGATTTAAGAACATATATAAAATTTGAGATAAACATACATACATTTTTCGAATTTTGAAGTATGTAGTTTAAAAGTTCTACAATTTCAAATGAAAAATTTTAATTTTTTCTGATATAATTTTAAAAAAATTTACATAAATTTTAAAAAATTCTAGTTACAATTCTTAATCTTTGAAATTTTAAGTGCCCCACAAATTTTTGATGTTGTTGAATCCATTTTATACCATAAAATAGCCATTAAAACATAGTTAAATTCATATTTTGTAAAATAAAAAACACTGGATTCTAGTGAAAAGCATCATCCAAATCAAATCGTATAATTTTTAGACTCCTCCCTTTAAATTATAGTATTTTATTGAGAGTATATATGTTTTTAATATTATTAAATGTAGTTCTTAATACATTTTATATATTAAAAATTAAGAGTTTTACTAATAAGTATATGATTTGATATAATACATTTTCCCATATATTTATTATTTTCAACATATTAAGAAAATAGAGCATAAAAGATTTTATTTTATAATGTTTTGTTTAGGTTAAATTTTTAAGATTATAAAATTATAAAATAAAAATGTTACTATTAATTATTGGCTTCTTCATAATAAATGTTAATATTAATGTTAAAATTATATTGGTTTAATATGTTAAGATTATAAAATTAAAAATTAAAAATATTAACTTAAACAAAACATTCTAAAATAAAAAGTTTTTATGCTCTATTTTCTTAATATGTTGAAAATAATAAATAATAATCAAAATTGTTTATGGAGTTAGCTATGACTCTAGGTTTGCGCAATCGTCAAACAACTTGTACTTCTCCCAAAAAGAGGTTGATTCTCCTTTACAAAGGGATCCAATGCATTCTCATTTCAAGTAGAAAAGATACATTCTCAAGCAAGCTTACAACTTGATATCTCTCCTTTACAAAGGGAAATAATCTCTCACATCAAATGGCATATTCTTCGAAAAGGGGGATTACATAGTTTTCATGGCTCCCATAGGATCCCCTTCCTTCTCCCCATAGAGGTTTAGATAGATTTTCCAAATCTAAGTACAAAAGGACAATATCCACAATTTTAGGAGCTACATGATTTTTAAGGAAAAACAAGATCCACAATTTTAAGATCCCAAACCAACTAAGAGACTCTCAACCATGCCCATGAGAATCAATTAGTTCTGAAGTGAGTTCTTACATAAAACCAATTTCCCTTTTTACAAATAAATGAATAATACGTGAGTAATTTTCCACTCTCTTCAAGTATTCATCATTTTACTATTTCACATGAATAAATGCATGAGTTTTTCTCAAGCTCATTTCAAGCCCTAATCATTAAATGAATAATGCATGAGCTTATTAAACCCAGTACTTAAAGCATATGTCTTAATTATGCATTTATTATTTTATGCATTTCATTTATTTGTGCTTTTTCCTTAGTTTTTGTCTAAAACTTCAATAAGCCATATCTTTCGCAAACAAAGTCCATTCAACCCCTTCATGTTATGTCGGAAAGATCCCTTTGAGATCTTTGTTGTACAGACAACTTCAGAAAAAATAGGATCTTCTAAACTCTTTGACGATCTAGTTCCTCCTAGATCAATCCTTCATTCAGTTTCCTTCAATTTTTTTTTCTGCTTTTAACCTTTTGGCATGAGTTTAACCAATTGCTTCTTATTTGAATTGTTTTAGATTTGCTTCTAACTAAAGTGAAGTAGATTCTAATGAAGGGGACCCATTAAGCTTTTTCTAATTACAAAAAGTCCTCCTCAACTAGCCAATTAGGATTGTATTTGAAGGGGTTAGGTAGTTTTGTCCCAATTCCATCTATCTCCAAATAGATAGGGGTATGATTGGGGTCCCCTCCAGTGCTAACCCACTATCTCGCTCTAAAGAAATAATCCATCATACATTTTGAAACTAAAAATCTATATATCAATTTTCCTATCCTATCCAAAACTACCCGCTTGTTCGTCCAAGTTTGTTTAATATTTATAGGTTTTCTATCACAAATCCCACTTCCTCCATCTTACTCAAGAAAAACTTAAACATGCAATCAACCTAACCATTGGGACCCCAAAGCTTATATCAGTCTAAGATGAAATTCAAATCTTCCTTGATGATAAAAATTTCCTTCTTTATGAATGATTTTACAAAAATCTCCTTTGAAAATAAATACCTCTTAGTATAGTGTCCATACACATTAAAAACTAACAACTCTCTTCCTAGTTCCTGAGAGTAGAGCTCTAGTCCTAAAGCTGAATAAAAAAACCAATTATTATTGCAATTTATACACCTTCTTCACCAACCCAATATCTTTCCTCAAACCTACCGTTTTCATCCACAACATAGAAATCCCAGCCCCTTAACATTTTTTCCAATTCCCCCACAATATGCTCTCCTTCTCACATTAACTCCTAGAGCAACAAACTATCTAATATGTGTAATTCCACTAATCGCTTAAGACCTATATTCTTGAAGAAAATATGCCATCCCTCTATAATTAAAGGATATACATATCATTGGGTAACCCTCTCAAGAGTGTTCAATACTTCAAGAGCCTCATCTAAAGACAATTGATTACCAATAACCACATCATAAGAAATTTTTTCCTAAGCCAAAGTATAAGAAAATTCATCCTTCCATCTAGGGGATTTGGGACCTTACTAAGGTTTAACCCTAAATCCACAGGAACTACTTTGGGTTAGGAATATAGAAGGTTTTTATGTGACCTTAGGTTGTATTTGTTAGTGAACTCATTTGAGTATGAGGGAGAATCTTGGTATGGGAGTATTACCCCCTCTTGTATAGGCTCTAAGACATTAACCAATGGATTATGTTCCGCGGGCCTCTTAGAGGGAAGAGGAGGTTTAAGATCAATGCTTCTTCCTAAATGTATCTCCTAAACATCACCTTTCACCTAAGTAGAAAATAAGGGACCCCCCGTGCATGCGCAAGGATTCCAAAGACCTAGCAACATAAATTTATTTGGAGATGCAATTTGAATTTATTGAGGTCTTCTCTTGGGGAAATAGAAATCACATCAACATATCCATGTGTTGAGACAAAAATAATATCTTCACATGGAAGGGGGGATAAAAGTTCCACCGGAGCCAAAAATAAAAAACAAGAGGACTCTGCATTCCAATTTTTGTATCTCTCTTGCTAACCCAAATTCTTTATAATAGTCCAAAACATCGTTTTTTATACCATCCATCGTCTCTTTCCAATGAAATGATCTATTCTTCACTAAGTGAATAATACTTTCACTTTCACAGTGCAAACTGATCTTCCCTTGTATCATATTAAATTCATCCATCAATCACTCTAGCCATATTCCCTCTTTATTGATCTCGGCTGCTGCCACACATTCTACATCAGAGGTTGATAAAACCACTACTGGCTACAACTTAGATGTCCATCTTACATCTCCACCAACAAGAGTGAAAGTATAACATGTAGTAGACTTTCATCCTTCTTTGTCTCCACCACAATCATAATACGCAAAACCTTTAATTTGTAAATATGCCAATCTATAGAAAATATAAGTGTCCTAAATGCCCTTTAAATATATAAGTATCCATTTCACAACCTTCCAATCCCCCTTACCAAGATTTTCCATGAACCGACTAAAAACTCCCAATACTTGAGCAATATTTGATATGGTGCTCACCATGGCAAACATGAAGTTCCCTATTGCTAATGAATATGGTACATGATATATGCTTGTCTTATATTCTTCTATGGTAGGATAATGTTTAGAAGATAGCTCGAAGTGTAAAGGAGTGGGTTTCTAACCGGTTTTACATTCTTCATATTGAAGCACTTCAAAATATTTTATATATATAGCTTTTCACTTAACTAGTTTTTCCTACGTGTTATGTCCCTATGTATATTCATTGCTAGAATTTGATTCGCCACTCCTAAATCCTTCATTTAAAATTTCCTAGCCAACTAAGCCTTGATATCAATACATTTCTTCATCCTGGGGCCTGCATGTAGCACATCATCAACAACAAAAAAACAAGGTAATAAAACTACCATCATTGAATCTCTTATGATATGCACAATGGTTAACTTCACTTCTATTGAAACCTTGGATTTCCATGAAGGTGTCAAATTTTCTGTACCACATCCTTTGTGCTTGTTTCAATCCATACAAATATTTCTTGATTTTGCAAACCAAAATCTCTTTGCCTCTTTCTTTATAACCCTCAAGATAATTGATATCACCATGCAAAATATCAATTTTTACATCCATTTGTTCCAACTCTAAATCCTATGTTGTTACAAGTGGAAGAAATACCCTTATAGTAGTAAGAATCACAATTAAATAGAATATTTCATTAAAATCTATACCCAAGTCCCGCACATATCATTTTTATACCAAGCGAGATTTATAACGTTCCAACAACTCATCATTGTTCTTCTTTACTTTATACATCCACGTATTTCCAACAACTTTTCATCCTAGTGGGAGATCCATGGGTTCCCATGTTATATTCTTATTTATTGCTTTGATTTCTTCATCCATGACTTTCCTCCATTTATCTACATTCTAATATTCTCTAGCTTCCCAAAATGAACTAAGTTCACCATCATCAATAGCAAAAGAAGACTGAAAACCAGGAAAACAACTTTTTGGATGTCTCTTGGGATGTGTAGATCTTGTAATTTGTGGTTGTTGAACTCATTGTTCTTCATGATAATTAGAAGCTTCATTTTCATCTTCATTCATTTATACTTCAATTGGTACAATTTCAAGTGTCTATTATACCTCCTTATTTTGCATGGATTTTTCATTAAAATAACATCCCAACTAACAATTACCTTATTGACAGTAGGATCCCACAATCTATACCCCTTTACTATATTATCGTAATTGAGAAAAACAAATTTCCTTGACTTTGTGTCAAGCTTGGACCTCTTATCTTTCAGGACATGGAAAAATGTATCGCTGCAACCAAAAATATGCAAATGAAAATAATCAACTGGCTTACCATGCCAAACCTCCTCTAGAATCTTTCCATCCAATGCAATTGTGGGTGATCTATTAATCATATATTCAGTTGTATTAACAACCTCTTCCCATAATCCATTATCCAACTAGATGCATTAAGCATGCTTCTTACACTTTCCATGATTATACGATTCATCCACTCAGCCACACCATTTTGTTGTGGCATATATGCAACAATCTTCTAGTTATTAATTCCTTCCTGCATACAAAATTATCATATTATGTTTAGTAATATTCTCCTCCATTACCATATCTAAGACATAAAATAGACTTGCCCAAACTTTTCTCTACTCATGCCTTGAACTCTTTAAATTTCTCAAAGGCTTCTGACTTTTCTTTTCAGAAAATACATCCACACTCCTATAGAGTAATCATCTATAAACGTCAGAAAATATATAGCACCATTTATAAACATGGTGGGAACTAGTCCAAATATATTAGAATGAATAAGTTGCAAAAGATCAAAACTTTTACTAGATATTGTAGTAAACCTAACTCTATTCAGTTTAAAAAAAATATAGTGCGCACACAAGACTAAACACAAGACTTGATCCCATAAAGCATACCTCAATCATGCAATTTTTTCAAACCATTTTCACTCATATGTTAAATTTGTTGATTCCACAACATCACTGCATCTAGAACATTTCCTAAGTCTATTTCCAATGAAGGATTTGTTATTGTATCAATGCACAAATGATACAGGTTCCTATAAGATTCTCCTTTTTATACCATGAGGGATCCTTTGGTAATTCTGCATGAATTGTCACCAATAGTAGTAGAATACCCCAGCTTATCCATCATCTTGATTGGGAGGAAATTCTTTCCTAGATATGGTACATGCTATACATCACACAAATTCCTTTCTCTGTTATCGTCCAACTTAATCTTAATGCCTCGTCTTCCCACATTTTTTTAAGGATGATCATCACCCAGGTATACTATTCCACCACTATAAGGCTTATATTTGACAAACCAGTATCTATGTGGAGACATGTGGAAAGATGCACTTGAGCCCAAATCCCAAGCATATAATAGACATCTAATGTTACTGAGCCATAAAGCCTCACATGTTGTTGTATTTGATGAATCTGTTGTACTAAATTCAACTGATGGTTGGATTTTCATCCTTCTTTTCCCTCTTTAGATACCAATAGTCCTTCCTTGAGTTCCTTGGTTTCCCACAATTCCAATGCTTCCCTTTCTTTTGTCCATTGGAATTGGATCTAGATTGTGATATCCATTCTTGACCCCTTTTGCTAGATCACCCTCTCACTAATATCGCTCTGTGCCTCAATGGACGCCCACGAGAAAAGGGACCTCCAGGCTCTCTTGGCATTCAGGAAGGCCATCGCATTGGATCTGTATGGTAGGCTATCCAAATGGACAGCTAAGAATGCCAAAAACATGTGCTCGTGGTATGGTGTTTGATGTAGACAAAACACCAGAAGAGTGGTCGCCATAGAGCTTTCAGGAATTTTATAGCTTACTGGACTTTTAGAAGGTACCCTTTCTCCCTTTGTTGGGAACCTTTCACTATTGCACACATTCAACCTTTCTGATAATGGGTTCGTTGGAACAATTCCACCCGAGTTTGGCCAGTTGAAAGCGTTGCGAGTACTTGACCTGAGCAACAATGATTATATCAATGGTTCTATTCCAAGCAAATTGGGCTTTCTCAAGAAACTGCACACCTTGGATATTTCTAGAAATGAATTGAGTGGAATAATTCCGCCCAAGTTTGGCCAGCTTAAAGCGCTACGAATACTGGACCTAAGCGGGAATATGCTCAGTGGTCTTATTCCAGTCGAGTTGTGCCTGATGCAGAAGCTGGAGTACTTGGATATCGGCAACAAGTACCACAACAAGTATGGCAACCATGGCAACCAATTCTCAAGCATACCATGTCAATTGGGTAATTTGACACAACTTAAATACATCTGGACTTGTATGGGAATATTCTCGGTGGTCCTATTCTAGTCGAGTTGGGCCTGATGCAGAAGCTAGAGTACTTGGATCTCGTCTACAATGAATTCTCTGGTAGTATACCACGTGAGATGGGTAATTTGACACAACTTACACATCTATCAATTTGTAATTTTTTTGGTACTATTCCTTCTTAAATATTTAGTCTTCCCCTTACCTATCTATCTCTTTCTAGTGTTAACCATATAGGGATCATATCTAAACTCATTGCTAATTTGACTAAATTGTCTTACTTAGATATCTCTCAAAACAGAGTCACTAACATCCCTAAAAAGATTGGCAGTTTGACTAAATTGATCCATTTATATCTCTCTCAAAATGGAATCACTAAATTCCCTGAAACGATTCTCAATATGAGTCAATTAGTTGCACTAGAACTTAGTGATAATAGGATTAATGGTAGCATCCCTAAAACCATTAGCAATTTAAAGAAACTTGAAGTTCTTTATCTTTTTAACAATAGTTTGATAGGCACAATTCCTAGAACCATAGGAAAGCTTCAATCCTTGCAAATTTTAGAGTTGGGTTCAAACAAATTAATTGGACCTATCCCATTTAACATAGGTCAACTTAATACTCTCTATGATCTAGACATATCCAATAATAATCTTCATGGGAGTATTCCTAAAACCATAACCAATTTAAAGAATCTTCAAAGCCTTTTGATTTCCAAAAGTAGTTTGACAGGCACAATTCCAAGAGCCATAGGAAAACTTCTTTTTTTGCAACAATTAGCTTTGGACTCAAACAGATTAACATGGCATATCCCATATAGCATAGGTAAACTAAAGTATCTCATGTATCTAGAAATAAATAATAATAGTCTTTCCGGTAGCATTCCTAATAGTATTAATGGTTTAGTTTCACTTTTTGTATTAGATCTATCAATAAACAACTTGGAGGGGCCAATTTCTAATGGCATTGGAAATTTCACTTCTATGCAAGTTTTCTCTACTCATTCTAATAACTTTTCTGGGACACTTTCTGTATCTTTGGTCAACTGCACCCAACTTCAGCGAATCGATTTAAGGAAAAATCAATTATCAGGCAAGCTTCCTCAATGCTTCACATTTTTTCATGACTTGGAAGTTTTAAACCTTGGTCATAATAATCTGCGTGGCCATATTCCTCAGCATATCACAAATCTCACCAAGTTGCATGTGTTGGATTTATACAACAACAAATTCAATGGAAAAATACCAGCGCACCTTGAGAGACTCTTAGGATTTGCAAATGTTTCTAATGATGATGAATTTTATGAGGAGATGGAAATTGTCATGAAAGGGAGTGAGTATACTATGTCATATATGTTTCCTACAAATACTATATTTGGTTTGTCTTGCAATAATCTTATAGGATAAATTCCCTCAAGCATAGGTACTATGAGTCAATTGCGATTATTGAATTTATCTTGGAATCAATTGGAAGGTCGGATACCTACATCTCATAGTGGGATATCTTTGTTGGAGCAATTGGACTTGGTAAAAAATAATTTGAGTGGAGCGATTCCTGAAGAGCTCTCTAATTTACATGAATTCATCGTTTTTGATGTTTCATCAAACTTTCTATGTGGACGAATCCCAACAGGGACACAGTTTTCCACTTTTGATGTATCTTCATTTCAAAATAATAAATGCTTATGGGGTTGTTCTTTAGATTCTTGCAATAAAAATGAAAAACAAGCAAGAAAAGGTGATAATGATAGTAAGGGCAGTAATGTCAGAGTGGGATGGTTTAGTCATGTAGATGAAAACATGTCATTTATAGCATTGGGGATGGGAATGTGTATTGGATTTGGGGTAGTTTTTGGTCTCTTTATATCATGGGAGAGAACTAATTAGTGGGTGATGCCCCCAAACATGCCACCTACATAGGCAGGGCCTCTTATGTTCAAAGGTTCAAAAAAATAGTATCATGTATAGTTAAGTTGTACCACTCATATATTTTGAAAATAAATTGATGTTTATGTTATTAATGTTTAAAATCAAATAAACAATATAAAAGAGGAGAAGAGATAATTGTTTTGTATGTTAATATGAAGTTTTTATATATTGTATATCTTGTATGGTGAGAGAGAACTGAATTAATGTTTAGGCAAATACCAAAGTATAATGAGAATATCTTGCATCCCAAAGAGTAGATAATTCAATTAAAAAATAACAATAATAATTTTTTAATGATTATTACAAAATTATATAATAATAAAATCTTATAAAAATTGAAAACTATTATTTTTACTATTTTTTTTTGCATTACCATATTATAAACAAGAGCTGCGTAAAGATTAGTCCCTACCTTGGTGGATTAATGCAAAAACAAATAATAAATATTAATGAACTTTTGTTTATTGAAAAAAACGAAAAAACAATGTTATTGAGTTAACAAAACTATAATATTTATTTAAATTACATCAATATGAAAAAGTGTAAGAACGATATTGAATAGAAGGATATTCAAGTTAACTTAGGCAATTGCATAAATATATGTAGAATTAAGACAACAAGCTCTTTCTCTGAGGAGAGCATTGAAGATTTCCATGGTCATGCATATAGATAGCAATATAACTAGTAACAGAACTGGCAAGGTGGGCATACTAGTCTAGCACTTTCTATTTTTTTTTCTATTGACATTCTTTGCATCTTCTTAAAAAATTGCTTGTCTCTAACATTTGATTGCAAAATTACTCATTGTGTCTATCATCCATGCAAAAATGTCTAAAGAGTTTGAGATGCAAATTGATCTTCAACAATTAGAAATCCTTCTGAAAATCCTATGAAGATGCGGAGGCCAAACCTAGCAATGGTTCCACTAATTCTTGTTTGTCATTTTTCAATGATAAAGTCAAGCAACAAACTTAAGATAATATAATAAATTGCCATCTAACAATACACCATATATCCTTTGGGAATAAATTCATTTACATCTTTCTTTCACATAAGCAAGCACATGTATTAGTTGGTGTACCTTCCTCTAATAATAGCTATGAAAGACAACAATATCTTAGAGTAAAGGATATATTAACAAACAAGAAATAATATTTACAATAGAACACAAAAGACTTCTGGGATTATAGAGAATTAAGAGAGGCCAATTGTACTAGACATTCTTTCAAAGCCATAACATGTCCTTTCAACTGACTAGTTGTAGGTGATATTCCCACATAGTGCTTTCCTTACTTGATGTCATTTTGGTAACATCCCTAACCTTATGTTGTTGGCTAGTCCCATGCAAAAACTGCAACACTCTCCTCATTGATGGTCGGTCAAAGGGAAAATCATTTGTGTAAAGAAGAGCCACTCGGAGGACCAAAGCCATTTCCTCAAACCAATATAGAACTCTAGAATCCAATACATTATGTAATCCATCATGCTTATTAATTCGACTATGCACCCAACTCATAAGGTATGTATTCTCTTCAAAATTGGGATCAATTAGTTGTTTTCTCGTTGATAACTCCAAAACTGTAGATGTCACTTTTATCATTCACCCTAAGGGTATAGGTTTACTATGTATCAAGCACCAATCAAATAAATTTTGAATTCAAGGTGACAAGTTTGATTAGAAATTCTCCTTGATTTGAAGAACCTTTTAAAACTAAGATGATTCTAGATATTAAAGATTTACAGGATCTCTGTCACGTCCCCATTTTGACCCCCTTCGCATTTAAATCGTAAATGATGTAAATATTGTTATTTAATCATGGTGAGGAGCTCAAGGCCAAGGCCCCACCATTGATTTAATATTTTATGTATCGGCAATTAAAAATAGATGCCTATGGTTCTTGTGCTAGATAGGCACAATGTAAATTAAGACATCATGTAAATATGAATTTTAGTGAAAAACCCACAACTAGCTATGCAATGCAACAAAGAGATGGGGGCATGATTCTACAAGGAATAGGGAGGGAAATTATTGAAACCCTTGAGCCAATGGTGTTAATCCATGTGTCAATGAGAAAACCCATAAACCACCAACTACCCATTTTGGGTTATGCACCCAATCATTTAATTCTTCCAAGAGTTGGTTGAGGTAGTTAATGCCTTGGGAATGAAGAGGTATGGCAGCCAATTTCGTGTATGGGCAAGCCATCAACCTGGGAAATCGTATTTTGTCTCCTTGGGCAAGAAAACACCCACGAAATGGTGCCCAAAGCCATTCTGAACCCACTTTCCTCTCTCACGCGATCTGAACTACTGGGTCTTTCCTCATCACGTTTTTACCGATTTCCTGCATTTTTCCATAGTTGGGAGCTCGTTTTTGTGTTACACAGTGGCTGGGAGAGGAGGACCACGATTTGGGACTGTTATTGCCCAAGAATGTCCATGGACGTTTTTTCTGAAAATGGATTTGGCTTCCCAGGGTTGTTCCCCATCTTCCAGTTTCGTTTTGGGATTTCCCACGTTTTTCTGAATTGGTGGAAACCCCCTCTTTGGGCATCCCACTGTAAAAACGTTTTTCCTCATGCCCAACAATTGTGGTTTTTCTGTTATGTGCATCCCTGTTTTGGCTTGAACCTGTGAGCAAGAGATTTGGAGTGGTAGTGGATAGAATTGGCTTGATAAACCTAGTGGGGAGAATAACCTCTCAAGAAGATCAAGAGGGCTAGCTACTCTTCTATGCACACCTGGGACACTCTAGAATTGGAAGGTATGGCCTGAGGGACTATGAATTGGTGAAGGGAATACTTCCTTGAGTGGGGTGTGTAGGCATTGTGGGTGCCAAGCTAGATAGATCTTGAAGAGGTATCCCTGGCTCTGTGCTTGAGCTCACTACCTTAGCAATTCTTCCTTTCCATTTCCTAGCAGCCTGATAAACCCAATTGTAGATTGGCTTGGCTCATCTTGGTGTATGCTTGGCTATGTGTGAGTCTATTGTTCTCTGGTTCCTTGTAGAAATCATGCCCAGCTCGGGGGTGGCAGTTGTATCAAGAGGCTGATAAGCACAACTGGCCTATGGTTGGGTGGAACGTTGCAGATGCATAGCCAGTTGCTTGGGACTACTTTGTTATAAGATAAGTACTCTCTTGTGTTAACTTTGCAATTATTTATTTGATGAATATCGTGAATGTATGATGGATGTGTTACTGTAATTACTTCCGCTGTGTTTTCTTATAATTATACATTTCCATATGTCTTTTTATATTATGTGAATGCTTATTTAAAAGCTCATGGGGCTAGATGCCTAGTTTTAGCATCATGATCCTCTCCATCGCACTGGTATGATGGGAGGGGACGTGACAATCTCTAATTTCCATGTTTGAGAATTCAAGACCTCGGTTAAAATGGGTTAGGCCTATAATCTTCTTAAATTTACTACTCCTAAAAATATTAAGGGAAAGAAGAAAATTTGCAAAGTGGACCTTCTTCCTCAAGATCCAGGTATCAAGGTTAATTCTTTATTGATTTGGGGCCTTGATCTAGGTTCTAAACAAAATTTGAATCATTCCATCAGTACATTTGATGGAAGAGAAAACTCTCGGATTTGAATACATGCTTGATTTGAATATTTTCTTCTCAGTCAAAGACTGGACAAACATGGTATCTGATGTGAACATCACAGATTACTTCAAACTCATGGTTTTGAAGGTATTCCTAATTTGACTATTAACTTTTCACTCAGAGCCTGGAAAAATATGGTGTATGATGGGAAGATAGATTACTCTGAACAGTAGCATATGCAATTTGACACAAATCGCAATGCTAAGCTATAAATTTCAGGATCATACTTCAATGTCCTTGGAAGAGTGAGATGACATAAAAAAATTGTGAATATTTCAATAGTTCTAAGTTACATTCTAAAGAGATGTTCATACCAAATGTAAACCTCGCCTCTCAATTGCAAGAGTTCTTCACGATCGACACTAAAATATTTTTTTATAAATTTATTTTTGGTCGAAAATGCTTTGAGAAACATACCAAGGGAATAAAACCATGATGGACTACTTAATACTTTAGACCTCAAGGTCAATAACACCTATCAAAATTTTATGTAGAATCAAAATGTGCGTACTTATTATTTTCCTCAGCATTCAAAGAGGCCTATATGTTTTAATAGGAAAACAAATTGTGCATATGCATCTATGTATGTACTTGGAATTATGTAGCCAAAAGAACCATACTTGCATCTTATGTAAAAAAAATGTTCATTATACAAGTTAGAAAGCTATTGAAAAATTATTAAAATACATGGATACAACTAGTTATCTCACCATAAGAAAGAATAATATTTAATACAAATTTAATTAAAATAAAAATGCAAAATTACAAATACAATTTAATAGTTGTAAATGAAAAAAACAATAAGTTCATAATATGTATTATAATTAATAATTTGGAAAATTAAAAAATTAATATTTTGAAGAATTCGAAAACAACATAAATATTAAGACTCAAAACAAATATAAATGATAAACTATAAAAATTTCTAAAAATTACTAGAGTTTCCACAAAATAAAGTTGAACAATTTTTAGCATATGTAACAAAAATTCATTGTATTCAATTGAAAATTTTATGTTGAGTTTATTAAATTTGTTGATGGACATTAGTATTATTATTAGGTTTTTAATCACTAACTTAAGTCCATCTTTAGCACACAAGTTAGTCCCACTTATATTGTATGGTGTTAATATGGGGATATTAGCACCACTTACATTATATGGTGTTAAAGTGGTGATAGTATTTGTTAATCCTATTGGAAATGGCATGCCACATCATATGTGTTAATTAGAGAAGTGGTGTATGATACTTTAATAAATACAATAAGGTGGTGATAAGTCCTTTGCCACATTGACACTTACAAATAAATTTTAATTATAAGGGTTTGTACCAACCATAAAACAAATTCACAAGTAATTATTTTTCTAAATAACTCACTTCAATGATTTATCTTTTATTTTATTCAAGCAATATTATTGTCACTTCAAATAAATAAATATATGCATTTTATAAAATTATTATTGAAAGATGATCAAAGGTAATCAATTTTAATTTATTAAGATTATAAAGATGGTGATAAAAGTGTTTTGAATTGAAATTTTTTTTTTTTTAATGATATTCTTTTTATTAATAGTAATAATTAATTATCAAATTGTTTGATGGGCATTAGTTCCATTAGGAAGATTTGAGCATTATGTAAGGTCTCAGGGCCCTAGACATAGTTGAGGGAGGAAACTTCTACCTTAAGTCTTATATGAATCTTCTAAATATATGTGGCCAAAAAAGCGCCTCAAACCACTATACATGGATTTGTGAGGGTATTCTTAACCTATGTGTGTGGATATCAATACTATTATGAAATTTTAATAAGTACATATGGGACTAGGAGTCATTTACATGGTTAAGGGAGGAAACCAAGTCTTAGGCACTAAACGACGCTTTTAGGCATTCAAGGCTAATAGAGCTTTAGACACATCCAACCACAAGGCATGACTTCTCAAGGGGATCATTGGTGAAATTTGCAAGGTTTTAAGGACTAGGTATGGGTCTTGGGGCCCTAGACATGGACAAGGGAGGAAACTTGAACTTTAGATCCTAAATGAACTATTTAGGAATATATGGTCAAGAAAGACACTTCAAATGACTATACAAAACCATTTGAGAGTATCCTTGACATATGAGTTGAGATACCAATTCCATTAGGAGGAACTAAGCAATAGACATGGGTCTCAATGCCTTTGACATGGTCAATGGAGGAAATTTAGGCCTTAGGCCCTAAAGGCACATTCTATACACCCAAGGCCCATATAAATGGATTGAATCAACATGGCCTTACCTATTGTTGGAATCTTTCACCTCTTAGTGGGGATATTAATTACATTATAAGGATTTGAATAGTAGATATGGGTCTCATAATTATGAACATGGTATACAAATAAAATATTGGCTTTACACCCTAAAATAAACTTTATGCATAGAGGGCCAAGAACAACACCTTAACCCACCAGAAATGACCTCTGAAAGATACGCTTCACCTAATAGTGGGATGTTGATGACATTAAGAAGTTGGTCAACATTATATATGGGTCTTGGAGTTGAGAGCGAGGTTGTGGGAGAAACCTAAAACATAGGCCATAAAGGAAGCTTCTAGTTATCCAAGGCTTAGAGCAACAACTCAAGCTACAACGTAGCACCTCTCAAGGGTATCGTTTTCTTTTGAGTAGGGATAAGGGAGCCATTGGAACACTTTGAGTAGTAGGTATGGATTTCAAGGAATTTGACATCGTTTGGGGAGGAAATGTGGGGATATGACTCCAAATAAATATTATAGGTACTCATGGCCATCAACAATACCTCAAACCACCACCTAATACCTCTCAAGGTTATCCTCACCTTCAAGTGGGAATACAAGTGCCATTAGAACATTTTGGATACTAGGTATGAGTCTCTATGCCTTGAACATGATTGCAGAAGGAAAGCAAGGTCTTATTTCGTAAAGTAAAGTTATATGCGATTAGGTTAAAGAACAATGCATTGATCAACCACACATCAACTTGTTGAGCATATACTTGGCCCAAGTATGCATCATAGGTCCTTGGACATGGTTGGTAGACAATGCCTAATCCTAATACACTAAATGCATATTAATGGAATATAGTCCCAATAATGATTCCTTGAGCTAAAACACATGACCGCTCAAGGGGATATTTGACCTCAAAATGGTGATGTGGATACCATTATGATTTTCTGAGTACAAAGTATTGTTCACAAGGCCTTGAACATGGTGGATGGAGGAAACCTAGGCCTTAGGCCCTAAAGGGTTATTTTGTGCTTCCAATGCTAATAACAATGCCTTGAACAAACACAATGGCCTCTAAACCAACACCTTGAACCATAGCACTTGATCTCATGAGAGTATTGTTTTCCTCCAAGTTGGGATATGGGTAGGTATGGCCAACAACATCACATTGAAACATCACACATGCTCTCCTAAGGGTATCCTTGGCCACCATTAGGAGTTTTTGAGCACTAGGTTTAGGTGTTGAGGTATTAACCATGTTTGGCTTAGGAAGCTCATGCATTGGGATATATAGGAAACTTTTAGGCCTAAAGGTATAACAATGATGTCTCCAACCACCAAACCTAACCTCTCAAGGGGATTTTTGTCCTTATAGTCACAATATGGGCACTATTAAGAAGTTTTTGAGCATTTAGACATGGTTAAGGAATGGAGAATGGTCCTTAGGACCTACAGGAAGCTTCTTGGTATCTATAGCCAAGAATGACATGTTGAACAACTACAATAGACCTTTCCAGAGTATCTTTGGCCTCTGAGTGGGTTTTTTTGTGGCACATAGAGAATTTAAAGACTAATTATAGGTGTCAACACCTTGGATATGGTTGGGGATAAAAGAGAGGGACTTAGGTCCTAAAGGAAATTTTAGGCATCTTTGGATAATAACAATGCCTACAACCACCACACATGACCTCCCAAGAGCATATTATTCATCTAAGTGGGGATATTAGTGCCATTAGGAGTTTTTGAGAACCTAGTATGGGTCTTGGGTGCCCTAGACATTCTTGAGGGAGAAAACTTGGGCCTTAATCCCTAAAGTAAATTTTAAGAATCCATGGCCAAGAAGAACAACTTGAACAAACACACATGGATTCTTGAGAGTATCTTTAGTGTTTGAGTAGGGATGTCTATGTCATTAGATGGTTTTGAATAGTAGTTAGGGGTTTTGAGGCTCTATACATAATTAAGGAAATCACATGCCTTATTCCCTAAAGGAATATTTGAGGTATCTAGAGTCATGAACAATATTTTAAAGAAACACACATCACTGGTCTATGATATCCTTGGCCTCATAGAGAGGATGTCATCACCTTTAGGAGGTTTTGAGAATTAGATATGGGTTTAGAGGCCTCGACATTGTCAAAGGAGCAAAGCCAAGCCTTATCCCTTAAAGGAATCTCTAGGCATACAAGGCCAATAATAATATCTCAATGTATAATACCTCTAGATGGTATGTTTTCCTCAAACTGAGATATGTGTACCATTAGGAGTTTTTTAGAACTAGGTATGGGTACTAGGAACTTGGACATGGACATGGTTATAATCAATGAATTATAATTCCTCAAAGCACCATGCATGACTTTGTAGGGGTCTCCATTGTACTATGTATATAAGTCTTGTGGACTTGGGGCCTTCGACATGGTTAGTGGAGTGTACATGACCATTTTCCCCTAAAGGAATCTTGTAGCCATCTAGGGGTAAGAAGTTTTCCTCCACCAACCACACACAACCTCCTAATTTGTATAATTGGCCTATGATTGAGGATGTTGTTACTGTTGTGTGGTGTTAAGTAGTATGTACATGTCTTAATCCATTGGGAATTATGTTCCATGGAAGAAGACCATATTTTTGGCCTTAAAGAAATCGTTGAGGTATCTAGAGCCATGAACACTACCTGAAAGAACCACTAATTACTTCAAAGGGTTATATATGGCACTATTTATATAGCTCTTATGGCACTATGTATATAGTTCTTTTGGCCTTGGGGCCTTACACATGGTTATTGGAGGCAACGTCAATCTCGAGCTCTAAATGATTCTTCTATCCATCTAAGGCTAAGAAGATTACCTCTACTAAAAGAACATGAAATCTTGAGGGTATCATTAGCCTATGATTGATTATGTCATTTCCATTATGTTTTTTTGAGTAGTATCCACATGTATGATGGCCTTGGGAATGGTGTTTTAGGGAAAAAAAACCATGTCTTTGTCCCTAAAGAAAAAATTAGGGAATCTAGACCATAAAGAAACAATTGGGGCATCTAGAGCGATGAAAATTTCCAAGAGAACCATGCATGACCTTGCATGGATATCCATGCCACTATGTATCTGTGATAATCTGCAAGGGATCTAGAAACTGTAACAAACTCACAATCAAACTCTCAAGAATGTTGCAAAGAAGAAGAGAAGAATGCATTCAATAATCACTCATAAACACATAATAATAGACAATATTAGTATCATACATGGAATTATGAATGTAAAGAATGTGTTACAATAAACTATGATGTAGCATCATATAGGATTCGAATTAGCCAAGTAGGGAATTCGAATCTGAGCTCAAAGTCTAGCTTGGATAACAATGGAGACATCATCCAGTAGTATCAGTCATAAATGGTAATAGTCAGTCAAGTGTGTCTAACCGAGTCTAACAGAACCATGTAGGCATAAATCAGGGAATGGAGACTCCAAGGGAGGCGCATGAGGCTGTCATAGGGTCAAGTGGCACTCCAAAACTAGCTAACTAGGAGCTACAGGTAGTTAGGATGAGCAATCAGTGGAAGAACTACTCATTCCATGCACTAACTGAGTGATAACTCCTGGTAGGTGAGAAAAGGCACCCTAATTGAGAGATAACTGGTGGTAGGTGATCAAAGGCGCTCTAACTGACTATGGTAGGTGAGCAAAGGTGCACTAGGCATGCAAAAACTCAAAGAAGGTGCGTTAGGTAGGTGGGAGGCCAACTGGGAGCTGTAGAAAGGCTCTGAAGAGCTAGGAACAAGCTCTAGGTGTTGGGAGGACCATCAAGGTGATGACTGGATGCATGGAATTGCATGCAGATGACTGGATGCATGCAAAATGCATGCAGACATGCAAAACTGAAAAAATGATGGGGAGAATATTCCAACACCCCCTCTCAAGCTATACTATGAGGAAATAACTGAAAACAGTAAAATAAGGCCCTGGTGACTAAGACCAAAGGTCACCCCGTACAATCAATCTAAATAAACTAAGTGAGGAAAGAGGGAAAATCCAGTGGGAAGAAAGCCCTCCCTCAAAATAGACTAAAGGATGCTAATGTAGCATATCATCTCTCACCCCTGAAGGAGGTAAGTGTCCTTCTTTTTCGAAGAAGGATCGATCGATCTGAAATGAATCAACAATGTGAGAAGGGTGAAACCTTATATTCTGAAAATATGATCTGGTTCTTCTATGATCATGTGGATCACCAACCAAATCACCGACAGATCGGAGTGTAATGGCTGCCCATTGAGGAAGAGGAGGATAATCAGTTGAGAGAGCTTCAGGTTCTTATGGATCTAGATCTCCCATTTGCTCATCTTCATCATTAGTTGCTAGACCTTCAGGTTCTTGTGGATCTGGATCTAGCATTCCATCATCATCATCTCCATCTTCAAATTCTGAATCTGAAGTATCATGTGAAGATGCACCGCTCTCATCATCCAAAGGAGGAGTGGTAGGTGAACTATCTTGCTCAATAGAAGGCGTATCATGGAGAGGCCACTCCTCAAAATGTACACTCCTTTCCAGGAATGTGGTCATGGAAGTAGGATCAAGTAACTTGTAGACCTTTGCATCCAATGCATAGCCCACCATAATGCACTCTATGCTTTGTGAATCAAGAGCTCTCCTTTTTTCAGCTGGAATCCTTGCCCAAGCTTTGGATCCAAACACTTTAAGATGAGATACATCAGGTTTGTATCCCATCCATGCTTCAAAAGGAGTAGTGTCACTGAGTCCCTTGTGAGGAACTCTATTTTGAAGATAGGTGGCACAGTTAATGGCTTCTGCCCAAAGAATAGGGTGCAACCCTTTCGACTTTAGCATGCAGGTGGCAATTTCTTTCAATGTTCTATTCTTCCTTTCAGCTACACCATTCTGTTGTGGTGTATAGGGAACAATATGCTGCATCTCAATTCCCTCTTCAGTACAAATATCTTAAAACTCACCCTTAATGTACTCACCACCATTGTCAGTGCGAATGGATTTTATCTTCCTATCTGAAAATTTCTCTACAAAAGACTTGAAAAACTTGAAGAACCCAAATACTTCTAATTTCAATCTAAGGAAATATACCCAAGTGAATCTAGGATAATCATCAATAAAAGTGAGCACATACCTTGATTTGTTTAGAGATAGATCTGGAAATGGACCAGCCACATCACTATGGATGAGATCAAGAGGGTGAGAGGATATCCTAGCCTTTCCCTTCTCAAACTTCTTCTCAAGATGCTTCCCCATCAAACAACCATGACAGTTGCCTTTTGCAAACTTGATCTTGGGCAGCCCATCAACCATCTTATTTGCATGCATTTCATGCAAGTACTTATAGTTAAGATGCCCAAATATTTCATGCCACAATCTGCTTTCTTCATGGCATGAGTATGGAGAGTTGATTGCTTCGAGAGAGGTAAGAAGTGTGAGAACACATATAGTTTGGATTTGTGATTTGCAACTCCCATTGCAATGATTTCACCTGAAACCGTGTTTTGTATCTCGACTTTATTTGGAGAAAAGATGACTCTTTTGGGCTCTCCAATATGGGTCATTTGATACACTGAAAGTAAGTTTGTTGTAAGAGAAGGAACATAAAGCACATCAGAAAAGTAACCATGGTCAAGATTGATTCTTCCAATCCCTTGAGAGGAGACTTTTGAATCATTTCCCAACATGATGGAAGGGCCAACTGAGCTTTCGAAGTTGGAGAAGAGATCTTTGGAGGAAGACATGTGTCTTGATGCTCCTGAATCTATGATGAAAGAAGAATCTATTGATGCACTTGACATGAGGGCATGACATCTTTCTTTGCCTTCGGATCTAGAAGATCCAGTATTAGGATCTTTCTTCCTTGCACATGCAGGTATAGGAATATTGTTCTTCTTAAGTAATTGAGCCATCAAATCTATAGTCTTCTTCATGCAAGAACTCTTAGGATGGAACTCTCTATTACAGTATGTGCACTTGGATATTTTCTTCTGAGAATGCTTGGTCTTCCTTGAGTTCGAAGCCCCATCTGACTGGTATGGACTATCTGTAGGCCTTGTATCATTCGATCTCTTATCAGAAATCTTTTGTTTGTCTTTACCATTCGCCCTTTTGGCCTCAGAAACTGTAAGGGCCGAATCCAATTTGGGTTTGATCATTCCCATAGATATTAACTTCTCTCCCTCTTGAGTAAGAGATTGGATGAAGTTATCAAGTGAGGGAAACTTCCATATTGGAATGGACATCTTAGCTGACTGGAAAGTAGAGACAAAAACTAAGAAGTTTGGCCCCAACTTTGAGAGAATGGCAAGAATAAGCTGCTTGTATTCTTTCGCTATCTCATATCTTTTCAACTATGATATCAAGCTTTTGAACTGGGTGAGGAAGGCATTGATAGATTCGAAGCTGTCAGGACTCAAAGATATGAGTTCATTCTCCAATTTGTGTCCTTTCATATCATCAATCTGTCCAAAAAGGGATTCGAGCTTGTCCCAAACCTCTTTAGGAGATGTAAGATCGATGACATGGAAGTGAAGATCTTCAAAAATTGAGAGAAGGAGGAGGCCAACTACTTCATCAAGCCTATCTAAGTACTTGGACTTTTCAACTGCATTGAGAGGTTCTACCATTGTTCCATTGAGTATTCTGGTGAAGCTCTTGGATATCATGAAGAGAACCATCTTGGCTTTCCACTCAACATAGTTGGAATATGTGAGCTTTAGATCCATCTGAACAGAGAAGGTCGAATGTAGAAGAAGAATTCGAATGGGTGAATAAACCTGCAAAACAAGAAGAGTTTTTGCTAATGGAGAATGCTACACTTCGACTGAACACTACCTTAAGAACACTGAGCACATAGACTAAGTCCTTCACACCTGGATAGACCTCACTGGATTTGTCCAATGAATTCAAGTAATAGCACCAGGATTTGCTATGGAAACGCAGAGGCTTCTGGTGCTCTAGTGAAAAGATAGCTGCTCAAAGAAATGCTGCAACTGCTGCAATTCGAATAGATGCTTCTTGCTCTGATACCATGTGATAATCTGCAAGGGATCTATCAATTGTAACAAACTCACAATCAAACTCTCAAGAATGTTTCAAAGAAGAAGAGAAGAATGCACTCAATATTCACTTATAAACATAGAATAATAGACAATATCAATATCATACATGGAATTATGAATGTAAAGAATGTGTTACAATAAACTATGATGTAGCATCATATAGGATTTGAATTCGCCAAGTAGGGAATTCGAATATGAGCTCAAAGTCTATCTTGGATAACAATGGAGACATCATCCAATCAGTAGTACCAGTCATAAATGATAATAGTTAGTCAAGTGTGTCTAACTGAGTCTAACAAAACCATCTAGGCATAAAGCAAGGAATGGAGACTCCAAGGAAGTCACATGAGGCTGTCATAGGAAGAACTACTCATTCCATGCACTAACTAAGTGATAACTCCTGGTAGGTGAGAAAAGGCACCCCAACTGAGACATAACTAGTGGTAGGTGAGCAAAGGCACTTTAATTGACTGTGGTAGGTGAACAAAGGCACACTAGGCATGCATAAACTCAAAGAAGGCGCTTTAGGTAAGTGGGAGGCCAACTGTGAACCGTAGACAGGCTTTGGAGAGATAGGAACAAGCTCTAGGTGTTGGGAGGACCATCAAGTTGATGACTGGATGCATGCAATTGCATGCAGATGACTGGATGCCTGCAAAATGCATGTAGACATGCAAAACTGAAAAAATGATGGGGAGAATATTCCAACAGCATCCATGTCTTGGGGCCTTGGACATGGTTAAGGGAGGATACTTGAACCTCTATCTCTAAAGGAGTCTTCTAGCCATCCAAGGATAAGAATATTGCCTCAACCAACCACACATGACATCTGGAGTGTATAATTAGCCTACGATTGAGGATATTAACACAATTATGTAGTTTTGAGAAATATGTAAGTGTCTTAGGGCCTTGGGAGTGATGATCTTAAGAAGAATACCATGCCTTTGGACCTAAATAAACCATTCAGGAATCTGGAGCCATGAACAATTACTTAAAGCATCACACATGAATTTTCAAGGGTATCCATTGATATTTGTAACTAGGTCTTGGGGCCTTGAGGCCTTGGACATGGTCAGTGGAAGAGACCTAAACCTTGGGCCCTAAATAAATATTTTATCAATCCAAGGCTAAGAAGGTTTCCTTCACCAACCACACATGGCATCTTGAGGGTGTCATTGGACTATGATTAAGGATGACAATTCAATTAGGTGGGTTTAAGAAACATGTACGTGTCTTGCTGCCTTGGGAATGACATTCTAAGGGAAAGAGAATGCCTTTATCCCTAAATAAATCATTGAGGCATCCAAAACCATAAATAATTCCTTAAAGCGACATGTGTTACTTTGCAAGGATATCCATGTCAGTATGTATCCAAGTCTTGGGGGGATTGCACATGGTAATGGGAGGAGGCATGAAGCTCAATCCCTAAAGGAATCTTCTATCCATATAGGGCTAAGAAGGTTGTCTCCACCAACAACACATGGCCTTTTGAGGGTATTTTTAGCCTATGATTGAGGATGTCAGTTCCATTAGGTGGTTTTGCGCATTATGTATATGTCTCAGGGTGTTGGGAATGAAGATCTAGGGAGGAAGACCATGCTTTTGTCCCTAAAGAAATCATTGAGGCATCCATAGACATGAACAATGCTTCAAAGAACCACACATGAATTTGCAAAGGTATCCATGGCACTATGTATCTAGGTCTTATGGAATTAGGGCCTTCACATGGTCATCAGAAGAGACCTGAACATATGGCCCTACAAGAATCTTCTAGCCATCCATGGCTAAGAAGGTTACCTCCACCAACCACATAAGGCCTCTTAAGGGTATCATTGGTATATGATTGGGGATGTTGATTCCATTAGTTAGTTTTGAGAAATACACATGTGTATTGGGGCCTTAGGAATGACATTCTATAGAATAGGACCATGCATTTGATCCGAAGGAAACCATTTAGGCAACCAAAGCCATTAATAACGCCACAAAGCAACACACACGGATTCAAAAACTATCCATGGTGGTATGCATCCAAGTCATCAATCCTTAGGGAATTGGACATGGTCAAGGTAGGAGGCCTGAAACTCAAGCCCTAAAGGAATTTTCTATCCATCTAGAGATAAGAAGGATACCTCAACCAACCACACATGGACTCCTAAAGGTAGCATTGGCTTATGATTGAGGATTTTATTGCAATTAGATGGTTTTGAGTAATGTCTACATGTTTCAAGGCCTTGGGAATGATATTCTAGGGAAGAAGACTATGTATTTGGCCCTAAATTAATTATTGGGCCATTTATAGCCATGAACAATGTGTTAAGGCATCATGCATGACTTCATAGGGGATTCCATGGAACTATGTATCTAGGTTTTTGGACTTGGGGCCTTGGACATAGTCAGTGGAGGACACTTGATCCTCAAGTACTAAAGGAATATTCTAGCCATCTAAGGCTAAGGAGGTGGTATCCACTAACCACACATGGCCTCTTGAGTGTATCATTAGCCAATGGTTGATGATGTTAGTGAAATTAGGTTTTTTTTTCAATACGAAGGTGTCTCGGGGCCTTGGGAATGATGTTAAAGGGAAGAAGACCATGCCTTTGTCCCTAAAGAGATTGTTGGGTCATTCAAATACATGAAAATTGCCTCAAATCACCATGCATGACTTTGGAGTGGTATCTATGGCACTATGTATTTAGGTCTTGTAGCCTTGGGGCCTTGGACATGGATAGTGGAGGGGTGAAAACGCGAAGCTGGGAAATAATTTCGTGACAACAGAGTGAAAAAAAAAGATGGCGCCCAGATGAACAGGGGAAAAAAAGTCAACCTCAAACTCTCGGACGAGAGTTTAAAACAACTCTAGGTCGAGAGTTTGAACCAATCACCGCGCTGTATTTTTAAAAAAAATCTCGGATGAGATTTTGAACTAAACTCTCGACGGAGATTTTGGAAGATATTTTTTCGGCCAAGAGTTTATGGTCAACAAAACCTGCAAAAATATCTGGCATCTTTATCGAACTTGCAACTTCAACAAGCCCAAACCCCTACAAATTTTAAGTATTATTTGTCGGACTTGGTAGCAATGGATTCATCTCTGAATCTAGTTTCCAATGATATAATAATTGTTTCATTTCGATTTGAATTTCTATTTATTAATAATTTTTTTCTAAACCTTATCCCTTAAGAATTTTATTACTCTGAAAATCACCCGAATTGAAAATTCAATATCATAACAAGGACAACACCAAAAAATTTGAAATTTCTCAGAGATCATAATTGTCTCGTCCTCTTCAAAAGGGTACTTTTATTTTTTTCAATAAGAGTCACATTTGAAAGAAAATGTGAAGACAAAAACATGTGTCAATAATGCACCATTTTCTGAACATATGTTGTTTCAATAAATAATAAAAAATAGTTCCCAAGTCTTAAAATACTCAAAATATAGTCCATGATTAAGTGTAGTTTGTGTAGATTATGAGACTACAATTTTTTTCCCTAAAATGAATAACCATCTATAAAAAAACTGACGTCAACATAGGTCACTCATTATCCATACCTAAAATTTTCAAGTATATGCCGTTGGTTGACAACAAATTTGTCCCACGATATGTCCATAAATTTTTTTTAAAAAATATGAGTAGAAAGGTAATTCAATTCTCTAAAGCCTTTGTGCTTACTTCACATTGAAATTCCTAAGAGAGATATGGGTATGAAGAGGTCGAAGTTGAAAAACAGAAAATTTAGCAGTTTTGTTTGTCAAAAACAAGCCAAAATTGTTTCCCAACTTCATGTTTTCACCCGGAGGAGACCTAAACCTGACACTCTAAAGGAATATTCTAAACATTTATAACTAAGTAGGTTTCCTCCACCAACCACACATGGCCTATTTGGAAAAATAAATAATATTGCGATGAAAATAATACAACTCCAAAGAGGTTCGATTAAATGAATAATGTCTTATTGTTTGAATTTATTGAGTTGTTATATGCCAAATGCTAATGAAAGTGGTTCATCCAACCTTCTCTCTATCAATATATCAACATAATCATTTAAGACCTTTACAAAAGAGACACATCTTCTATATTTCTTAAAGTCAAGTGATCAACAAGTCTCCAAGCTAGTCATTACAAGTTAAATTTATGCCCATTCACATTAGCTTAATATTTTATTAATATTTAAAAAAAAATCCAATTTCAAGTTTTGTTGGCATCCAAAAAAATGCTTCCCCAAGTTGAAATTTATACAAGTTGCACTTAATAATATTCAAAGTTATGGATTTTTTTGTTTCTCATTGTTGACAATTTTACAGGCTTGTTCATGTAGACATTAAGGCCTTTAGGGAAATGGGACGCAATATGTGTTTCATATTCTCAATGCTTGTTAAATTTTGAAGGTTTCTTGGCCTTCCAGACCGATAGGGTTGCACATAGGCTATGGTAATAGGGGTGGATTTCATTGGTCCTTGCAATATAGAGCAGGGTATTTGAGGCTTTTGTAGTGGATATACATCCTGTTGCTAGAATTGGCAAAGGGGTGTTCTTTGATCATGCCACAGGGGTTGTGGTGGGGGAGACTTCCACAATTGGGAATAATGTATCCATCTTGTACCATGTGACATTGGGGGGACTGGGAAATGTGGGGGTGATAGGCATCCCAATATTGGAGATGGGGTGCTAATTGGGGTAGGGGCTACTATTTTGAGGAATATTAGGATTGGGGAGGGTATAAAATTGGATTTGGGTTGGTTTTTCTGATTGAAGTGCCTAGTTATACCGTAGGTCTTGGAAATCCTACAAGATTGGTGGGAGTCAAGTAGAGTCCCTCTATGCTAAAGGAGATTCTTAGTGAGACAATGGATCACACTTTATTTATTGGTGAGTGGTCTGACTATGTAATTTGATGCTAAATGCATGTTGCCATCATTTCTTGTTTTAATAAGCTCTACCAAAGATTATATAGTCAAAGTACCTCTATGATGAAAGAAATTCTTGGTGAGACAATGGATCACACTTCATTTATCAGTGAATGGTATGACTATATAATTTGATGTTAAATGCATGTTGTCAGCATTTCTTGTTTTAATAAGGTCTACCAAATATTATATAGTTAGAATTGTGTATGAGTCTATAGGTGATTTATGTATTGATCGTATGATTAAAAAATGAGGGGATCCTTAGCAAAACCTTGTAGAAATCGATGTCATGGTATTGGTTTGTTTAGAATTTATCAGAATCGCCAAGTTGTAGAGATGGATACATCTATATGGTTCAGTGACATTTACAACTTAATGCCACCCTAGTGGGTTTTCTCATGCTTACTTGAATATGAAAGATATGAAGTTGTTTCACCTTAATATGTTAAGCAATTATATCTTTGTATGAGCCAATTATGCATAGATAATCTTGCTTCTCATTGAATTTGTACTTTTAAGTGAGGGTTATGATATTTATTTTTGGAAGGATTTGCTCATTGTGCTTTGAAAATTGTAGATATTTGTTCATTAATTCATAGGAAATCTATGTATTAACCCATCTCGTATAAAATGAAAAGCTTCATACCTATAAGTTAACAAAACATTGTAGAACTTGATGTCATACTATTCGGTTTGTTTGGAATTTCTTAGAATCACCAAGCTATAAAAGGGATATATTTGTATGGTTTGGCAGCATTTAGAACTTGACGCCATTCTAGTGGGATTTATCGTGCTTCCTTGAATGTGGAAGCAATGAAGCTATTTGTCCTTAATATGTTAAGAAATTAATCTTTGCATGAGGAAATTATTCATTAGATAATCTTGTTTCTCCTTGAATTTGTACTCTCCAATGGTGCTATGACATTGCTCCTCAAGAGTTTGCTTGTTGTATTTTAAAAATTGAGCAACATTGTGTATGAACCCATATGAAAATTATGTATGAAACCATCTCATAGAAAATGAAGAGATCCATACGTATATTGTCAGCAAAAGGCTTGTAGAACGTTTTTCATACTAGCTTTCTTTTATCCATATGCAACAAGTTTCCCCTTCCCCAATTCAAGAGCGTCACAATTAATGTAGTTAGCTTGCAACATTCACATTAGAACCTTTCCACTAAGAATTTACAAATAGGGGTATCTATTTCTCCAAAATTCCTCGACTGCACTTGACTCAAACTGCAAACACAAGCATAAGTATGAGCACTTGCACATGTAAGTGGACCATAAGGGACAAACATATAACTAAGGAGACTTGGTTCCTAGTAGAGGCATTAATAACACCCCATTTTGACTGACTATGAAAGCTCTCCTTGACAAACCTTGTAGAACTTGATGTCATGATGTTGGTTTGTTTACAATTCCTCACAATTGCTAAGCTGTAGAGATGGATATACATGGGTATGGCTCTGTCACATGTAGAACTTGATGCCAATCCAATGGGTTTGTTCATGTTCACTTGAATGCGAAAACAATGAGACTGTTTTTCCTGAATATGTTAAGAAACTATATCTTTGTATGAGGAAATTATTCATTAGAAAATCTTGTTCCTCACTGACTTTGTACTTGTAAATTGGTGCTATGCCATTTCTCTTTTGAATGTGTTTGATAATTGTTCTTTGAATATTGCACAACATTATGTATGAATTTGTATGCATATTATGTATTAAAATGTTTCATACAAACAAGAAAAATCCATACTTATATGCTTAGCAAAACCTCATGGAACTTGTAGCTACAAGGGCTAACTCAACGGGTTTAAGTACCATGTTGTTCAGCGTTGAATCAAGTTTGATTCCTCTAGTAAGGTTTGATCCCCTACTACCCTCTCTATTTCCCCCTTTCCTTAACTAATGCTTCTCCCTCTCTCTAACCCCCCTCCCTTTTTCCCTTTCTCTCTCCCTCCTCCCCTCTTCCTCTTCCCCCTTTAACTAAATACCCCCCTCTCCCTCCCTCCCTTCCCACAACTCTCTCTCTCCCATACTCTATCTAACTAACCTCTCTCTCTCTCTCTCTCTCTCTCTCTCTCTCTCTCTCTCTCACATATGTTTTCCCCTTATATCCCCCTCTGTATCTTTCTATAACCCTGCCTCTCTCCCCCCTTTCTATCTATTTTTTCCTCTCCCCATCCCTCTTTCTATCTCTCTCTTTCAATCCCTATCTCCCCCTCTCTCTCTCTCTACCCCTCCTCTCCCCATCTCTCTCTTTTAATTGGTAATGAATAACATGAAGGTGAAAAGGCCATAGTTGAATATTGCATTGACCTGAATATTGGCTTTCCTTCCGGGTAGTGGAATATACCGAAATGTACTGATATCACCTCATTTTTTTGACAGATATGGAGGCTGGAGGACGAGAAACTGCCTCTTACATTCATGTCAATGTTGTTAGTGCTTCAAAAGCTCAGTTTTTTCTTCAAGGGAGCTTGATAGATCTAGGGAAACCAGTTACCTCCAACCCTTGTGTGTCTGCTTACCCAGACATGTACACTTGCACCTCTTCCTACATCACCACAAGTAAATTTTCAGTTTATTTCACGAACACAAGCTAGGTGATAACCCGATAGGGGCCAATGTCTTTAACATTGAATTAAACCTTTTAAAAAAAAATAAGGAAATAAATTAGCTCTTAAAATTTTTTATTTCATAAGTTTTATGATTTGGAGATCTCCATAAACTTGTCGATTCCATCATAGATGAAGAAAACTGCATCTCAATCATAAATTTGGTGAAATTGTAATTTCAAAACTTCAACAAAATTGTTATTTCAAAATTTTAACAAAAATATAAGTAAAAAATTCATTGCAAAATGAGGGAAAAAAACAAATGATGAAGTACTTTATTTAATGAATAGCCCACAATCTTTAATTAATCGTTAGCTCACATCCTAGAGGATGAGGCAGTAACAGAAGTGACAAGTACTTTTTTGTTTTAATAAACTTAATAGTGAGGTGTTTTAGTTTATAGTTTCAAATAGCAAGATAGTATTGAGAATATAGTTTTAAAAATGAAGTAATATTGAGAAGAGTAATAAGGATATTTCTATTTCTACCACTTAAAATACAATTTAATTAATAAAAAATATAAATTTAATTTTTTTAATTAAATACTTTTAAAATTGATAACCAAATTACATTTTTTACTGTGATTAATAGTTAATGAAAACCAATCTTATTCATCCTATTGATCCATTATAAAAATGGATAAGCTTACACATTAGTGAGGAGATTTCAAAAACCTACGTCAGTCATACATTACAGTCAGTCCTCGTACTCCAATCTGAAAAGCACCCAAATTTGGAGTTAAAAATATTGTGAAACACAACGAATTGCCAAGCAGTCTGCCCACCCATGACGGCCTCGTGTAATTTGTTTAAAAACATTCCTTGACTAGTCAATGCTAAGCTTTATAAAACAAATATCTTTTCATGGAAAATCTCTCATATCATCCAAGAAAAAATAGCTTCTTTTTCTATAGTTTTATAAAAATAAGCTAACAAAAAACTTAATCTAATTATGAGATATTTGTATTTACAGGGGAATTGAGAGGAAAAAAACAACAGTCACAGAGCTTTACCTAAATGTAAAAATGAATATTTGCATTTAAATTGTTTTATGCTTCCGTTTGGATATTTTAACTTTTTTTTCTCCCAATGTTAACATGAATCTATACTAATATAGCTAGCTTAGATAAGTCTCAACATGGAGTTTACATAGAAGATAAAATTAATCCATTTTTGCATAGCAGCTCCTTTCTCTATGTCAGCAGTGAACTTCAATGTGGGGTGCAAGACAATTGTATCTAATTTAGTGATGGCTACTTCACTGATGATAACTCTTCTTTTCTTGACTCCACTATTCTACTACATTCCTGTGGTGGTATTAGCGGCCATCCTTACAAAAAATAGACTTCATTGTCTTCATGGCATCCTTTTCTTGGCATAGTATTTGGTGACTTCCAACTAAGCCTCTTCATATATATATATATATATATATATACTTAGTTGATTAAGATTTCTTCATTCAATTCAATTCAATGAGGTATAATTCGAATGGTTGTTGCAGGTATCTATCTCTGTAGCAAGAGTAATGATGCACATCATAAGGCCACGGATAACAGTTGTTGAAAACATTGGTGGCACTTCAATATACCGAAACTTCATCTTGGGAATAATTGGTAAATTGCTTACTATATATAGTGTACTCAAATGGATAGAAGAGCCAGAAGAACATTGCCTAGCTAGATTCGGTCAAGATATTTTGTAATATATTGTCCTTGACATGAGTGGTAATTAACTCCTTTTACTGCTTTGTTCTCCGGTAGTGCAAGTATAGCTTTATTTGTATGTGGTAACAAATCATAATAAGTATTTATTTTCTTACAGGTGTTAGTAAGACATGAGCGGAATTAGCATGCTCCAAGAGCTGGAAAAAACATACATAACCAAGAACTTCAGGTACAAACGTTTCAAGGTAATTCAATTCAGTTTATAAATATCTTACCATTATTTATTAATAGGAGTAATATAACGCACCGAATATCCTCGTTGGTAATTTGAGGAAATGGTATGTAAATTTTTTTTTCTTGTTTCATCATGTAACTAACAAGCATGCTTAGTCTAAACAACATCATTAAACATTCTTGTTACTTGTAGACACCCATTTAACTCGAGACTTATCATGTAAGGTTTGCGCTCCCAATTAATCTTCAAAACATACTCATTAACATAATGTAAAATCGAAGTCACAATCTCTTGGGACCTAGAAACCATACTTACATAATTTCATTATTCATAAAAGATCTACAATGATTCATCATGGATACTTACTTTTCAATACAAGTCTCTTACTTTACCATGCAATATCAATATAACACGTATCTAGCGTAGCCTAAACCCATATTATTGTGACCACTACACTTTTAGTCTAATATTATCCATTCACGTTACTACTTCACTTTTTACATATCATTTCATTGATCATTTAGTTCTAGATATATATAAGGTACTACTTCATTATATAACCTCATGTGTATGCCCACCAACTTAAATGCAAGGTACATACATTATGTCAACCCATAGCTTCATCATGCCAAAGGCATCGATCGACTGGATAATAGTACATATCTTTTGTAAAATAACTCACATATCTGATTATTATGCAATCTCATAAACTAGTAAATCCAGTACTCATCCTTTAATATAGAATATCATCACATGAACCTCAATGAATAATTAACATATGAAACACATCACCAGTTACTCGTAAGGCACAATATATAAAAACATAACAAAGAGCATCCATTTCACATGGGCATGATCAATTTGCAAAGGCATCTCATCACCAATATGTATAATTATAAACATGACATCAAAATAATTACTTATCTGATCGAATAAATTCGGGCGACTGAAGACTTGATTGCAACTTTTCTCCCAACCATTTGGCTCTCTGTCCAGTGTATATTTCCGCCATAGAGTTGCCACCCCCGAGTCGGACAATGAATGGCCCCTATTCCCCAAAGGGATAATTCTTCCCCAATTCACGGGTTAGTGCCAACATAAAGTGGATATGACATACAGAGCACTCTCAGTATCAAATAAGGTATATACATTGAGCATAGTATTCACCCGTTCCTGAGGTCGCCCCTTTTTCCCTCATTGGAAGAATAAATACCCCAAAGAAACTTTCCTGCCAAAAATATTTCGAGGCGAAGAGAAAAATCCTCCATGCGGTACCAAAGAGAAGGAACATGATCTTCAATCAAATGGAAATAAGACATTTAAATGCCCACTCCCTTGGATGGGATCGAACCTCCCCTTAAGAGAATTACTTGTCCTTTAATTATTTAATTCATTTCCCAAAGATCTTATAACAATCTTTTTATGATATTTAATTGAACATAAAATAATAATATTAAATATCATTTTCTTGATATCTTTATTTGTATATGAGTGTATCTCAAAAGGGTGACACCTATATATTCTATAATATATCAACAAGTATATATGTATATTTAAGCAATGAATCAACAAGTCTTTATATATATAAACAATGAATTGTTTTAATCATCTAGAGCATGTTTACTCCTTGATTATTTTTAGTATTTATCTTATATAACAATGATATCTCCTCTACCTTGTACACAAAGAGAACTTTAGAAGGAGAGATTAGCTCCTTTTTCCCATTATGATTTTTAATTGTAAACATAGGAGTTAAGATAATTATCTTTTTAAGAGGATGATCAATTAGTCTAACTGAAAGTTATTTAATAATGTTTAGTTTTATGCTAAAAGCTAATAGGATCTTGTTATCATCCCCACTTAATAATGTTTAGTTTTATGCTAAAAGCCAATAGGATCTTGTTATCATCCCGCAGTGGATGATAACGTCTTCGGCAATCCTACCTAGGACTCGTCGTTAACACCGGATTTTCATATCCTAAGACTACACTTGTAACTTAAGGTCATCAGGTAAACCTTTACTTCTCTTCAATTGCCTACTGACACCAAGATGAAATCCACCATCAATATCCTAGATCTCATGGCTTCCTAGTCAACCGACCTCTCTCCCCTAGTGGATTCTTTCCCTGTCGTTTAATGGCGTCATAACCTTCAGTCTCCTCGATCTACAGTCAACAATTATAACTTAGGAAATAAATAACAACACCTACAATGTTTATTGGTGGGGCCTTGGCCTTGAGCTCCTCACCAGAAACAAGTACATAGTTACATCTTTGATCACAAAAGTATAGGGGTAAAAGAGGGATGTTACAAGTAATAAATTGTATTTATTTTTTCGTGTAGGTTGCATTGGCCAATCCAGGACTCATACTGAGGTTATGTAGAATTATTCGAAGGCTGTATTCCATAAGAAACAACTTCAGGTACAAACATTTCATGGTAATTCATTTCAGTTTATAAACATCCTACCATTATTTATTAATAGGAGTAATAAATTGTATTTATTTATTTCGCGTAGGTTGCATTTGCCAATCCAGGACTCGTATCAAGTTTATGTAGAATTATTTGAATACTGTATTCTATAGAAAGGCGCCATTGTCACTGCAATTTGACCATGGATGCATGCAATTATGAGATGAAATAACGATCTCAGATGACGATAAAGTCTCAAAAACTTTATATGCAGTACTACAGAATAGATAAAACACATATTAAGCATATTGGTCATTTCAATAGTTCCATGAAAGAAATATGCAAACTTGTTAATAAACTATAAAAAAATGTTTTAATACTGAAAGTTCATAATTGAATATATATATGGTGAAAAAATATAAATCACATATTATATATGTAAACATAAGATTAAAAAAAAAATCATATATATATAAATAAAATAATATGTGATTTATATTTTTTTATCATTTATTATTTATGGTGAAAAAAAATATAAATTACATTAATTAATTATATATATGATTTATATTTTTTTTGCATCATTTATTATTTTATGGTGCTTTGCACCACCTACAAATTTGTGTATATTAGCTAATAATAATAATAATTTTGATGTTTTGCACAAGAAACTCTCAATTTATGTTGGATTAGTTTTGGTGTTTTGCACCACAAAACCTCAATCCACCTAGGATTCATTTTGGTGGTTTGCACCATACACCATAGAATGCCACATATTCATTTAACACCAAAATCAATTTTTTTGCAAACACCACTTTTGCACCATAAATCTTAGCACCACTTGTGTATCCCCACATTATCACAACTTTTGCACCACTATTTGAAAATTGAGGATTTCTCAAATCCTTCACAAATAGTGGTGCTAGTGTGAGGCTAAAATACCCTTTTTCTTGTAGTGTATCATGAGCACATGTTTTTGGTGTTCTTAGCCATTTAGTTGGACAACCAACCATATATGATGGTTGTCCTTCACAAATAGTGGTGCTAATGTGAGGCTAAAATACCCTTTTTCTTGTAGTGTACCATGAGCACATGTTTTTTGTGTTCTTAGCGGTCCAATTGGACAACCCACCATATATGGTTGGATGTCCAACTGGACGACTAAGAACACCAAAAACATGTGCTCATGGTATGGTGTTCACTGCAGACAACACTGCCCGATTTTTAGAACATGGATTGAAAGGTTCCCTTTCTCCATTGATTGGAAACCTCTCACTATTACGCACATTCAATATTTCTGATAATTGATTCGCTGGAACAATTCCACCCAAGTTTGGCCACTTGAAAGTGTTGCGAGTAAATGACCTAAGCTACCCTATAAGAAAAATAACAACTTAGCCTTACATTAGCACCACTATTTGTAAAGGATTTGAGAAATACTCAATTTTCAAATAATGGTGCAAAAGTGGTGATAATGTGGGGATACGCAAGTGGTGCTAAGAGTTATGGTGCAAAAGTGGTGTTTGTAAATAAGTTTATTTTGGTGTTAAATGAATATGTGGCATTCCATGGTGTATGGTGCAAACCACCAAAACCAATATTAGGTGGATTGAGATTTTGTGGTGCAAAACACCAAAACCAATCCAACACGAATTGAGACTTTTTAGTACAAAACACCAAAATTATTATTATTATTTAATATACACAAAATTATATATGATGCAAAGCACCATAAAATAACACAGGTGGTGCAAAGAACCATAAAATAATAAATAGTAAAAAACTATAAATGACATGTTTTATGTAAAATATGTATAAAACATGTGATTTATAATTATATCTATATATATGAAATATGTGATATATATATATGATTTATATCTTTTAATAGAGAATATTTCATATAAACCATAACTTTTTCTTTTAATTCAGTTAAGCATGATTCCCATTAGTCTTATTTGTTACTAGTTGATAACCAATCCTTAAGCCAGAAGAGTAAAAGTGAGGAAAGACAATAAAATGGAACAGTGGAAGCCAAGAAGGCTAGAACAGAAGGGATCAGAAGTAAGACATAAGAACAAGACAATAGTATTTTTTTATAAGCCAAGAGAACCCGATATGGTTGGGGGTTCTTCTAATTATTTTCCACCAACTAGATAAGAGTTATATTTCTTGGGATTGGCCAAACCCCTTCCTTGAATATGCATTACCAACCAGATGTATGCAGTCTATCCATGAGCGACTATGATCAAAGGTAGCAGTTGTTCCATCCACGTTCATTCCTGCTCTGAAGAGGAAGGTTCATATCTTTCAATCTTAAGATGTGGGGATGAGGCCATGGGTGAGACCACCCCCATGCAATGGTACTTCAAAAGAGCTCAACAAGGAACCAGTTTGTTGGCTAATGAGGCCACCACATATTCCCAAAAAAGGTGTACATTATGAATAAAAGACTGTGCAAGGTAGAATATATCCAAGAGGGCTCCAATGTTGGTTGATCTACATAAAAAATAAATAAAAAACAAAAAAAATCTCTTATGTGAACAAAAGATCTAATAAAAGGAAATATATGATGATGCCATAAATATTTATCTCCTGGTGTTGGCATATTCTTTAAATTAATAAACCAGTGTAAAATCAAGTAATAGAAAAATACATGGTAAAATCAAATAATGGAATCAATAGCCTCTTTGAAACCCAGTTGCCCCTAATTTGGGGGATAGCCCATTGGAAAATAGATGGCTGAAACTATTTAATAATGCAATGATTCAAATTTCTCCATGTATTGTCTTTTTTAATTAGTCTCTACCTCATATTGGAAACATTAGGTTCGTGAAGGGTCTCTTGTTTCCTTGTTGTTTGATTTCCCATATTTCGGTAAGTTTGAATATAGGCAAGACAATGAGAGCAACAAGTGCGGCAACACTAGGTCGGGCTCATGTAATGGAGATATCTAGAACTTACGGTCTTCCCTCTTGTTGGATCATGATTTTAGGAGATCCAGATGGCTTCTCCTCTCTTGTTGGATGATCTAGTGGTATTCTGAACATGAGCTAGGAATGCATCTGGTTGTAACCCACATATATTTTTCCAGTCGTAAATTAAGTGCTATGTTATCAGGACACTCTTTCCACATTATCTGCACCTGCCTGTTCCCCAGTGCTTGATTTGGTGTTTCAATCTTATGGTTTGGAAGGAAACCTGGAAAAAATCATATGATACACTATTTAGAGACCTACTATCATCTTTTCGAGCGGATTACAAAAAACCAGGGAGATTAGCAGCCAAATTAACCTTGCAATGGACCTTTTGAATACCGGAAGGAATATCCTTGGAAAACCTCAAATCCCATCCATGAAGAAACATAACTCCTTCCTTTTTCACCTGCCATGGATAGATCATGCTCAAATTTCAATTGAAATTGGGAAATTCTAAATGCACAGTAATCACTAAATGAAATTAGAAGAATTTGAATAAATTAAGATCTCACTCGCTTGAGGTAGAGAGATCGAATACAGCTGGGTCTGACAACATATGTTGGTGCCATCTTGGATCGATTCGAATACTTCGAAGGGATCGATAAATTCTTCAAGCATCGCATGGAGAAATATAAGAGCGGGGTAATCCGAGTGGATATTCCCCCTGGTTCGTCTTTCTTCTCTTACAATCGAGTCATAATACTCCTCAATGAGAAGATCTTCCCCATGCTCTACAATTTGAGTGGGGAAGATAAGAGTTATCTGGAAAGTACTTACATTCCCAACACGAAATTTCATTTTTGGGTAATCAAAGGTTCTTCTTTGTCAGAGGAGTTGAAGGATGCTCAAGAGAATTTGATGACATAACCAGTTAAGAAATACCAATTCCTAACCGAGGACTCCTCCTTACTTTCTGAGTTGTATAAAGAGTCGTTTTTCCTCTTGACCTTTTATATCTTCAATATAGAGACCCAAGGATTCGATACCCTACATTCACGTAAACTAGAATACATACATAAAAATCCAACAAAAGAAATTCCAATCAATGAGACATCTTACAAGAAAAATGAATATGACAACGAGTCCACCATGTAATGAAATGTCAACCAAAATTACTACATGTATCAACTTTCCAAAGACATGTTATCCATGTTGAAATATAAGGCGAGGGCCTCTGTTACAAGCATTTACTATGATATGTTTCCTTGGGAAAATTTCAAAGCAAAACGATGATTTAAAAGGAAGAAACAGATCCCTTCGGTGATAATATAAATCGATACATAAGAGAGCTTCAGAGAATCAACACCTTACCCGTAGAAATATAGGTGAGAGAGATAATCTCTTGCTTCCCTCTCCCTCACTCTTTGAGATGTTTCCTCACTGGGAAAAATAACAGGAGATGACCATGGGAGATAAGCTTATGCTTCCATCTCCCTCACTCTTTCAGATATTTCCTCAGTGGGAAAAAATAGCGGGAATTATTGGTGGGACTCGAATTGCTTTTTAAAATGGAAAATCCAGATCTAAAAGTCAAATGAATGAATGAATGCACTCTCCCTCCATTTCAAAAATATGATTTTTACTGTTTATTCCCATTGTCTTGATTTTATCTTTATCGATTATGTTTCTATTGATAGTAAACCAAGATTACAAGGGAAACTTTGTCATTTGAGTGCTTTCCCTTCTTATTTGATCTATCTCACGAAGTGCCTTTATGGTTAAAAAATGAATCTAATGATTATGATTTTAGGTAACTTCAAGATCATCGATGTGTAAAGTAAATGAAATTCAAATGATTATACGTGGTTTTAGAGAAAAAATATTGATAATATTAAGCAATATAACATTACAAATTATCAATAGTAAAACATTATTTTCGATACAGATTTCACATATTAAGGATTATTTTCCCTATGGGGTATAGGAAGATTAGTTCGAGGTAGTCTCGTCCCATTCAATTCGTGGGGAATAAATGGAAGTCTAGTTAGATAGTCTTTTTCACTCCTTTATATTCAACTTGTGGAGCTTTGTTCAAACATTGGTGTGACATCGCTTTCAAACCCTATTATTCGCCCATCATATCATGGGGAGTCAACCTCCATATAATTATGTATCTAGGTAAAAAATTGTGGTGGAAGGACCCCTATGTCAAAGAAAAGTGTTGCTTGTGAATGAAATATCTATCCATTTAGCATGTCCACAATGATATAAAGAAGGTGCTCCCATTGGGAAATTTGGATGGGGGTTTAGCATCCATGTAACAAGTTTATTTGACCTTGTAAGTGTAATTTCCCTAGCATAAGAATTGTCTTATTTCTCGAGCTCTTCTATTCAAAATGTAAATATTTTAAATGGTAGGTTTGACAGGGTCTTTAACCTTCTAAACTTGGGAAATAGCCAAGGGAATGACAATAACCAGGCCAATAATTACACCTTCAAATAATTAATGGAGCATAACCCAAATCCTATGGTGCCTCTTCGCTCAATTTTTCCCATGTCTAACAAATGACATTGCAAATCTCATTCTAGATCAAGAAAAAGGGAAGAATGAGTTGAAGATTGTCTCACCTTATAGGACAATAGAGAATTAGTTTGACTCCCTTAAACCTTATAGATATTTACTGATATCATCAAACAAACTAACATATACCCTTCGCTTTGGGAGATTGAAGGAGTTGTAGGGATTGACATTGGTCACACTTCAAATTTGCACACATTAGGAAGGAAATCTTATCTTAATAAGGCTAAAAAATGGGGAGTTTATCTAGGAAGCAACAAACCATTGAAGTGCTCCTTAGAGTAGGGATGGCGAGAGAAGATGATATCTTTTCCATGAGATAGAGAAAGCATGGTTATATGATATAGAACCTATTTAAGTGATGCATGCTTAGAGAAATTTCAAGGCCAAAAAGGAAGACATTTCAAAATAGATTAGATAGATTTCTAATATTGAATAAAGTGATCATTGAATCTAACATGTTAATAACATGGATATGATCTAGAGGATCTTATGATTACTTAACCATTATGCGTTAGATCAATAAGGATTATGTTAAGCCCATCGACCCCTTCAAGTTTAATCCACATTGGTTCAAGGATGCTGACTTTGTGAACTTGGTTAAGAATGAACAAAGATTTTTCAAAGCTAACTCCTAAGACTTTTCTATGTATTGGTTTGCTTGTAGATAACCTCAAAAGGGTTAAAACTGCAATGATGGCTTGGGGAAAATAGGTATCTCAACTCCCAACATGATTTGCAATCAATGGAAGTATAAATTATCCATATCTATGAACATAGTGGATTGGGGATTTTTCCAAAAGATGAGAAAGTAAGGGTGAAGGAACTAGAAGGGAATCCGAGGAAGTTGTTTGGAATATTTAAATTGGAGAATGAAGAGTAGGACCATTTGGTTGGCCCAAGAGTACATGAATATTAAATTTTTCCATGACCATCCTACAAAAAGAAGGAACATGAATGCCATTTGAGATATGGAGAGGTCAATAGGGTAAAAAGAAATAAGGAAATAGAAGAGTCGTGGGTTACACATTTCAAGGGACTCTACTGGAAATCGATAAGATAAAAAAGGAATAACTAAAGGTAGTTGTGGAATCTTTTGAAAGATATAAAATTCCAATCCCTAATGACTATGCAATTTAATTTTGCATTGGATTTTGTGATTTCCTTCAAGAGGATATGCTCAAGATATCATAAGTGTCAAGAAGTTTTTTCCATATCCCAAGCTCTTTCAACTTAACTTTCATTGACCTCATTCTCAAGAAAGATTCCCACCCCTTGTTTGATGAATTGGGACTATCTCCTTATGCAACTTATGTTAGAAAAAATATAAATATGGAAGATAGAACGTGATATTTACATGGAAACGATTTTGTAGTAAAGCAAAAACCATGGGGAAATGGTAGCTTTGATCTTTTATTATTACTTGGAAAAAAAGTTATAATGCTTTCTTATCATTTGTGATACAATGCTAGGGGTCACTTCCCTTTTATACAATATATATGACAATTCCATAAGGATCCAAAATACACTAGAAGTGTATATAAAAATTTTCCTCGGAGGCTCCAAATCCACACCCCTATAAGGGGGGCCTAGCAACCGCCCCCCCTTCATGACCCCATTTTTGTCCGGTGAATACGTATCACTAGTTCCTAAACACAAACTCTAGAGGAAGAATCATGGATATTTGGATATTGACTTCATCTCGTAACAACTTAGTCTATAAAATAATTGCTATAAGGTTGGATATTACTTCTCTAATTATTTTTGGTCGAAGGTTTGGTTTTGTGCATGGTTTTGGCTTAGATTTAGATCCAAGGCTCTAAAAAAATTTACAAACAATAACACTGCAAGAATAGACATTTTCAATACCCATAAAGGGTAAAGCTTCAACTGATACACTCACAATGATTGCAAAAACTATATATAGGTCAAGGAATGCCATAATTGATCATAATCATTCATAGTCATACATTTACAGTATCACAAATGTGTGATAATCTGTAGTAGGATTTGACAGCTGTAAGAAGCCTCACAATCAAACTCACTCAAGAACTATAGAGAATAAGAGAAGAATGTAGTCATTAATCACTCATGAACACAGAAAATGGAGAATAACAGTATAATCATACATCAGCTATGAGCTGGCACTACGAAAATTGAATACAATACAATAACTGTGATAATCTGTCAATAGAATTCGAATTAACCAAGAGGTCATTCTAATCATCCTTAGTGTCTAGGTTGGATAACATTGGAGACATAATCCAGAGAGCAGTATCAGTCATAAATGGTCAATAGTCAGTCAAATGAGTCTAACTGAGTCTAACAGAACCATCTAGGCATGAATCAGGGGATGGAGACTCCAAGGAGGGCGCATGAGGCTGTAAGAAGGTCAAGTGGCACTCTAGAACTAGCTAAATAGGAGCTACAGGTAGTTAGGATGAGCAATCAATGGAAGAACTGCTCAATCAATGCTCTAAATGTCTGTCAGACACCTGGTAGGTGAGATGAGGTGCTCTAACTGAATGATAATTGGTGGTAGGTGAGAAAAGGCACACATGTCATGCAGAAGAGTCAAATAGGGCGCATCAGGTAGGTAGGAGGGATACTGGGGGCTGAATACAGGCTCTAGGGAGCTGAAATTAGGCTCTAGGTGTTGGGAGGACCACCAAAATGATGATTGGATGCATGCACTTGCATGCATGCAAAACTGAAAAATGATGGAGAGAATATTCCAACACCCCCCTGCAAGATATACTATGAGGTAGTAACTGGAAACTGAAAAATAGGGCCCTGGTGAGTGAGACCAAAGGTCACCCCGTACAACAATCTAAATAATAAATGAGGAAAGAGGGAAAACCCAATGGGAAGTGTAACATCTCGATATTTTTTTCTTTTAAATCAGCATTAAATGTTAATAATTGTAAATGCGGAAATAATAAGTGCTTATAAAGATAGCATTAATTATAGAAGTCGTTAATGCAAAAAACAATTAATTATTGAGACTCTTAACTAAAGACAAATTAATGACTGCGACACGTCCTACTTCTGTTGAGATGCTTACGACTGTTTTTACAGTGACTTGATATTTTGCGATAGAGTTTTTATTGACTAGATTCTGACAGTTGTTATTTTTTATGATGATGAAAGGGTGGTCCTACGAGGTACCTTGGAGCTTACTTAGCTATGTTTAGCTAAGGCATTTGAATCCTATTTCCATGTGCAGACCGCAGGTAAGAAATTCTATGACAACATGTGATAAAAGTACAGGTGTCTTTCAATTCATCGTCAATGTAAAATTAGAATGCTAAGTACTTCCCCGCGAGACAAGTTCACTAGAGGTATGGTTATCTTGGTTCTCAATCTCATCTACAAGTTAACTTTCCAACTATCCAATGTTATCCAAATCATGTTGTTATTTGTTTTTGCATAACTACAATTATTATCCATGAAAAACCATAATAACAAGACTATTATTAATGACACCAAGCAGTAATACCATTATCCAAAAGTATCATTACTGAAATTCTTGTAAATATAATACCTGTACTATGAAATAATACTATAGTTATGTGCCAACTTGACTTAGGCTTTGCCTAAAGCCCTTCACATATCAATTGTTCTAGCATTACATGGTTTATGCATGAAATATAAAATTATGCCCTTTATGCCTATACATATACTACAAGGGAGAAATATGTACAATAAAAAGTAACTATACAATACCCGTTCCAACATTTAAATGCTTAACTAATGGCACGACACTATTGGAATGCATAATTATCAACAACTTGTTTTATCACTTGGGTGTGACAAGATAATCCTAAATGACTAAGTATTTGCATAATCATCATGACATATAAGACTTACGTTGCTTAAAAACAAACCTTTGCATACTTATCAATTGTAAACTATGAAACTAATGTTGCAATGTATTGATCGTGATAGGGTAATGAACGCTAATGCTTCCAACTGTCGAATTTAAGACTTGACATTACGTTGCACGTCCGTGAAGTGAAGTGGAGGGTTGAGTTGGATGGTATCCACATGATCAAAACTAAAATTGGTATCACAATATGTTGAGTTGTGCCATGCACTAGCTCTCAACCTGCTTACTTGGCGATTGGCAGAAAAAGTAATCAATGCAACGTTGATTGCACTCGTGGTTCAAGTTTCAACGTGCTTTAATTGGCAGCTATCCACCGTTGATCTCTGTGAGATCTGAAGCTGAGAGTGATACCCTATTCTTGCATTGGTAAAATGTGAAAGTTGTTTTTTCTAGCATTCATTTATGTATTTTTGGTGGAGGGTCGTAGAGCCGACCGACTATTGCAATGTAGGGTTTTTGAGTCTGTTGAGGGGAGGGTTCCTCCCTCGGTTTCGAACCTTGGACCTGTGAGTGAATAGTGTTAAAATAGTTGTAGGTTTTTCCTTCTTGTGCCATGGCACTACAATTCGGCCATGGTGGTTGTATGTGGTTTTTTCGTAGTTTAATCCTCCAGTTGTAAAGGGTTCTCTGTGTTTAGCTCGTTGTTGTCTATCGAAAGCCATCGAGCTTCGTTGTTCATACTGGTGTGAGGTGCCAATGATCAAGGTTTCGATTCTAAAGGCAAGTACTCACGAATGAAGTATTACCATGTTATTTTTTTTTATAAAAGTGCTCTCAACTCGTAACCCTTCGGACTATATCAATGGCAGGTACCCACTTCGTAGGAGTTTATTAGCAAAGGTTCAGGGATGGAGGTGATGTATCTACTTCCTGGTAAGTTCCGGTGGTTCTCGAAACCTTGTAGGAGCCTTTTGGCATGGTTTTGATGGTGCTTGCTGTGTATCGAGAGTTGGAACTATTCGACCTTATTTCCGGTGATGGTTGAGTGAGGTTTTAAAACTTTAATTTGATAAATTCTAAACAGAGGATGGCCTTCATTTGTTTAAGTTGCTATTCGGCCCTTAGATTCCTGTTTGCGTTGTTTGCTAAGAACTTCGAGATCGTACCGTTCTATTGTTTGTTAAGGGTAAATCCCTGTGTGGTTTGTTGCTTCACGATCTCGTTTTAATGTTTTGGGTTAATAAGGGGTAAGCCCTGTGTACCGTGGGATCATAAAAGGTCTGTAATGTAACTCTGTTATACAGTTTTAATGGTGAATGTGACACCTGAGAGTTGAGGTTTCACTCACTCCTTTTTCACAAAGGCTCGTCTTAAATGAAATGTTACCTTTTTTGTTAAAGTAGGGTTTGATAACTTGTTTAAATAATTGTTAAGGTGATGCCGAACCATGATGGTCGTCTGTAGGTAGTTGTTTCCTGTACCTCATCATCGTTGTTGATATTTTATTTTTTTTGGAAAAGTGAAAAGATGTAGTTCGTCTGTCGAGTGTTTTGAAATGGCTATGCCCCAGTATTCTATTTTGTTTTACGAAAGAAACCCTATCTATAGCTTTCGTTTACTGTCAAGTTTGTGTAGAACTTTTTGTCCTCAAGACTTAACTTGTGTTTCAAAATAGTTTCGATACAGGTTATGAGTTTCTTGCTAGGTTTTGAATAAATTATTCCTTCGGCCTAGCGAAGTTACTTGATGTTTAAAATATCTAGTTTGTATTCTTAATATGAGAATTTGTAAGTAAAAAGAAAAAGAATGTTGTTTAGGGTTTGATGATAGGTCTATTATAGTTATCTGAAGGTTGTTGTGAGTGGCTGGATAAGAAATTTCTAAACTATGGACCAGATAAAAGCTCAGAGTCTCAGTCTTATGATAACTTAAGGTTTTTATATTCCTGTGCAGATGTTTGATAAATGAAAATCAAAAGTGATAGTTAGTGAAGCAATAATATGTGTACAAAAATCTGTACAGAGATTAATTTTACAGCTGCTAAAATACCTAGATTATGAAATGCTTAGAAATGTGAAATTCATGATCTTGAAAATGCAATTTATTACTATCTAGGAATAAACAAAATCGAAATGGATAAATACTATGCTCCTGTTTATACTATACTGTAATCTTCTTTCTGCGTTTTAGACATAAAATATTGAAGTGACCAAATTTAACAAGAACCCTACTGTATTCATCTTTTCAATCACTTGGTATTCAGCCTATCTTTAATCTATTCTAAACTACTCTTCTTTGTACTAGAGTACGGTGCAGAAAACAACGTGAGGAAAGATACAGAGAAGGATTTCATTCTATCATTTCATTCAATCATTCAATCTTAAAAAAGAACGTAATCCCTTTCAGAAAGTAAAAACAAGAATTAACAGAAGAACAAGTAGAACCTGAATCCAGTAGATAAGTGGACAAACACCCAAGAAGCTTGTTCCACCCAACCTGATCCTGAAAACAGCCAAAATGCCTACCTTAGGACCTCCGAGCCTGTTCACTGAACCACCAGGAGGAAGAAACTTTAGAAGCTTGGGCCCTCAACTTGCAGCAGCAATTAGTTTATCCAATCTTAAAGACTCAACAGTCAAAGGGACCCGCACCAACAACTCTGGTTTTCCTTCTCAATAAATTTGTAGACTCACAATTGCACTCTCACATAGCCTCCCTATTCGAATCTCTTAGTCATCACCTGATGCACTTGAGGAATATTTATGCAGAAAATATTGTAAGAGCTACCTGCTCAATTCGAATTGCCTTCTCTCGGCTGCCTAGGCCTTTTAGTGATTAACTGGTCATTAATGAGCTGCCTACTCACTTCCCCCACCTGGGGAATAATGCCACAATTTTAGGGTTTGTTGTCCCATAACCAATAGCTAGTGGTGGAGTGCAAATGCTGCCATCTATCCCATTCCTTGTAGTGGGTCAGTGAACACTCTTGTAACAAATTTCTTGAGTGTTTGTCTCCTTTTCTAATTTATTAAATAATAATAATAAGTCATTACAGTTATCTTTGACCAGCTTTGGTCATAATTACAAAAACTTTGTAATTATAGTTCAACATAAAGTATTTTGCAAATAAAATAAATATCCTCAAAATTTTGGTAGGTGACAGGACGAAAGCCCTCCCTCAAAAATAGATTGAAGGATGCTAATGTAGCATCTCATCACTCACCCCTGAAGGAGGTAAGTGTCCTTCTTTTCCAAAGAAGGATCGATCGATCTGAAATGGATAAATAATGTGAGAAGGATGAAACCTTCGATTCTGAAAATATGATCTGGTTCTTCTCCGATCATGTGGATCACCAACCAAACCACTGGCAGATCAGAATGTAATGGCTTCCCATAGAGGAAGAGGAGGATCATCAAGTTCTTGTGGATCTGGATCTCCCATTCGCTCATCTTCATCATCAGTTGCTAGACCTTCAGGTTCTTATGGATCTAGGTCTAGCATTCCCTCATCATCATCTCCATCTTTAGATTTTGAATCTGAAATCTCATGTGATGAAGGTTTGCTCTCTTTCCCATCATCACTTCCAAAATATGAATATGAAATCTCATGTGAAGAAGAAAGTGCAACTGGCTCATCATCACTTCCAAACTCTGAATCTGAAATCTCATGTGAAGATGCAAGTGAAACTGGCTCATCATCACTTCCAAACTTTGAATTTGAAATCCCATGTGATGAAGCTTTGCTCTCTTGGAGCTCATCAAGCAGTGATGATGTTATCTTCCTCTTGGAAAGAAGTGGATCATGCTCCAAAAACATAATATGAAGATCATTGTGGAGCATGTGATTCGAACCAAGTGAGGTAGAATCAAAACCATGAATTTGTAGATAGTTCTTTGATATCTCCTTTGAACCAGCAAGGGTGAGATCAAAATCAAATGAACCATGACATAATGGTGATGGCTTGAACTTCAAATCAGATCCAAGAATTTGAGGATGGTTTCTTATGATCTCCTTTGAACCAACAGGGGTGAGATCAAAACCAAAATCACACGGATATGCATGAGACTTGAACCCAAGCGAATGATAGAGTCTTCCATCTTCGGTGAAACTCTGAAAACATGTTCCAATGACCAAATAGGAGTCCATAGGAAGATTTTGATCAAGGAGGGAGAATGCATTGCCTCCCAAATCTGATTTTACTTCCAAAATGCTCAGTAGGTCATCATCTTGCACATCAACAGGCTCATGGGAAGTAGAGATTTTGATAGTCTCTTGAAATTCTAGAGTAGTAATTGACATCTTTTGCTCAGAATTTGAATCAAAAGATGGATCAACTAAAACCATGTGTTGTATTTTGACTTTATCTTGAACAAATTCATCATGAGAGATGATGGAGGCCGAATCATGAATAGAGAGAGCACTGGAGGAAGTATCACTAGGCTTGTTTTCCAAATGGCTAGCATCAACCTCTCCCTCCTGATTTCCAAATAATTTGTCCAATCTATTCCATAGATCACTCGGATTTTCATCAATATCAATGAGGTATTCCATATTGGAAAACATAGTAATACATATATTTCCTGAGGCTCCGTCACAAGCATCAAGCCAATCTTCTTTCTCTTGATAGGAAGAAAAAAATCTCTTAATACCAATACACACATCAAAATTAAAGACCATGTCTCTTTAGATATGATATCATCTTTGGTTTCCACTCATCATAGTTGAATGGAGAGAGAGAAGGAACTCCTTATAGATACATGGTTGATGTTGTTCAATTCAAATCTACAGCTGCAACTGCAGAAAACAACTACAACTACAGAAAACTGCTGCAACTGCAGAAAACTATTGCAACTGCAGAAAACTTCGAAACTGGTGCAACTACAGAACACTTTGAATAGCCTGCAAAAAAAATGGAGACCCATAGTAGCTGCTGAATTCGAATCTGTTGAAGAGGGATTCAAATGGATGAATAAACCTGCAAAACAAGAAGAGTTTTGTTGATGGAGATTTGCTACACTTCGAATGAACACTGCCTTAGGACACTGAGCACATATGACTAAGTCCTTCACACCTGGCTAGACCTCACTATATTGCTCCAGTGAATTCAAGGTAATAGCACCAGGATTTGCTGTGGAAAATCAGAGGCTTCTGGTTCTCAAGTGAAAGACAGCTGCTCAAAGAAATGCTGCAACTGCTGTTGTTGCAATGGCTGCAATTTGAATAGCTACTGCAAGCTCTGATACCATGTCATAATATGCAGTAGGATCTGACAGCTGTAACAAGCCTCACATTCAAACTCACTCAAGAAGTGCAGAGAAGAAGAGAAGAATGTAGTCAATAATCACTCATGAACATAGAAAATGGAGAATAGTAGTATACTCATACATCAGTTGTGAGCTGGCAATGTGATAACTGAATACAATACAATAACTGTGATGATCTGTCAATAGAATTCGAATTAACCAAGAGGTCATTCGAATCGGCCTTAATGTATATCTTGGATAACATTGGAGACATCATCCAGTGAGTAGTATCAGTCATAAATGGTCAACAGTTAGTCAAATGAGTCTAACTGAGTCTAACAGAACCATCTAGGCACGAATCAGGGGATGGAGACTCCAAGAAGGGCGCATGAGGCTGTCAGAAGGTCAAGTGGCACTCCAAAACTAGCTAACTAGGAGCTACATGCAGTTAGGATGAGCAATCAATGGAAGAACTGCTCAATCAATGCTCTAACTGACTGTCAGACACCTGGTAGGTGAGATGAGGTTCTCTAACTGAATGATAACTGGTGGTAGGTGATCAAAGGCACACATGTCATGCAGAAGAGTCAAATAGGGCGCATCAGGTAGGTAGGAGGGCTACTGGGGGATGAAGACAGGCTCTAAGGAGTTGAAATTAGGCTCTAGGTGCTGGGAGGACCACCAAAATGATGATTGGATGCATGCATGATGACTAGATGCATGCAAAATGGATGCAGGCATGCAAAACTGAAAAATGATGGAGAGAATATTCCAACAAAATGTTCATAATATCATGTGCAGTAAATAAATCATACACATAAATGATATAGAAACCGGTTAAACACTTCCATTCATATTCAGGATAGATTACATCAATAAAGAGACATATACTCAAATTTTGGAATTCTCATCAACCCAAAACAATCGGTAATTTTCTTCTTTATACAAAACCCAAGTAGTTATGCCCCTTTCCAACTACCTTTTTAACTAATCTACTTGATTACATATTAACTAACTAATTGTTCTACAGTGCACATCACTCTCGATACATACAATGCAGTCTTAATACAAAACTTAGGAATACATTTAATATATTGCAACAAGCCTCCAACATTATGTTTGTCTCATCCTCGATCCAATGCTTAAAAATCAGTAACAATACTTTCATCTTCCCACACAATATTGTCAACATCCATCTTAGGACAAATTGATATCGATTCTCTTATCTTGAATTTACCTTTCAATTTAACCAATTCTTGAGAATAACTCACCTAGAGAGATTGTTGCAACTGTAAATTGGTCCTAATGGAACCAATTATATGTTGTAACTCTATCAATTCTATTGCTTATGTACCTTTTTACTGAAACAATTGCATTTTGACTTGCTTATGTTTCTGCAACACCCCCTTTTCCTTTGTTTTTGAATGTACTTTTGCTTCTTCTAATTTTATAATTATTAACAACAATAAGGAATTCCTCTTCTTTTTGCACAACTCTAGTACCTCATTGGCTTGTCCTGAACCTTTCTTCTTCTATGCACTCAACCTTGGAGAACCACGCACCTAGAAGAATAAAGGTTCATGTGATTCTATGATAACCACACACCTTGGATCTAGTTGATTCACGTGCTTCCGATTTCTTCTGCGGTATACCCTTTGGAGTATTTACTATCTCTACGTATAAATTAGGATTCAACTGGAACTTGATAGGCCAATCATCCATAATTTCTTTATTATCCTCCTCATACATGTTGATGTATATGTAACTTCGGAATGTATTTCACATATATGTATATTGTATTCCTATAGAGATGTTATTATTCCTCTATACGGAAGTGTCGTCATTTATATTGTAAGTGTCGTAACTTGTACTTGATGGGTTATTAGACCATCCTATTGGGGATCGGCCATGTGGGTCAAAGGGTTATTAGACCACCCTAGTGGGGGTTGTCCCAGTCAGCATTATGTTAAGTGGTTAAGTTGAGGCCGACCTAGTTGAGTAAAGGTCAAGTCAAGTTAGTGTATAAATAGAGAGTGTGTCTCTCGCATTTTACACATTCTATTCTCTCACTCACACTTGGGAGAGTGGCACACTTGTGGAGGAGGCTCTGCTACTAGGAGAAGACTATCTCTTGTATTTTGGTTGTATCATTGCTCTATCTATCTCTGAGGAAGTTATTGGGGTTTTTCACCTTTATGGTTTTCCCCAAGTAAACTCTATGTCTCTTGTGTGCTTGCATTATTGTGTCCATGATTGATATGTTGTAGATTTGCTGTACATGTTGTTCTCTCAGTTAAGATCCTAGATCAAATTGAAGTAAATTCTGAAAATTTAACATGGTATCAGAGCTAGCCTGAAAGAAGGCATGATATGGCATGTATGAAACTTGTTGCACTTACGATGCTAGGGCTTGATATAGAAAAAACCAGTCATCATAGCACTTTCGCTATAAATCCATTTTGGAGAAATTTTCGGATCTGAAACTTTTACAGGTCGAAGATCAGATCCCCAGGTACCTTGTGTCCAAAGGAAAAGCTCTAATTCATTGTACTTTGTGATTTATGATCTGTACAATATAGGGTTTCTGCCTCTTCCAGATCTGAGTCAAAATCAGGTGACCTTGGGAAAAAGGTCATAACTTGGGCTAGGAAGCTCCAAATGAAATTTCGTAAAATGTGATAGGTAGTAGACAGACTGTACTATCTCAAGAAAAGTTTTCAAAAGCCGAAGTTGAACCAGTGGCACGTGGAATGCCATACAAGTTCACTCTCATGTATTATCCCATAAACAGGTCACGTTGCGACACTTGGCATAACTCTCTCTCAAAGAATCCAATTGAGGTCAGACCTATCGGGATGGAAAGATAACAGGTCGGGCTATCTCAGGAAAAATGTTCAGACCCTGTGGATCAAAAAGTTCGGATTCACACCGGAAACAATCAGGTACATATTTCTGTCAAAATAGAATTATTTTTTAGCACCTTCATTCATGGCTTCCGAAATTTAGGGCTTCGGAGAAAGTTGGAATTTTTGTAATCGGAGACCACGACTGGATGCTACCCATCAAAATCAAAATGTAGAGACCAAGATCAGAATTTTTGGTTGGGCAGAAGGTCGGGCTTGATCAAACCCCAGTTCGGGACTTTGATTGGAAAGATGGAAAATTAGGGCTTCTGCAAAAATTGGAATTTTGGAAATCTGTGACCACGACTGGAAGCTCCTCAGAAAAATCGAATCTTAGAGCTTTGAATCAAATATTTTGGTTGGGTGAAGCTCTGGGAAACTCAAACCCTAATTCAGGGTCCTCCCTAGTGAATCTGAAAATCTAAAAGGCAATTTCGAGGGGTGAAACTTTGCAGTTTTCAAATTCTGAATATACCAACTTGATCAACTCATCAAGGCACATATTTCTATCCTTTCGAAGTTTGAAATTCAAAGTTTGAATTTTTTGGGTTTCTTTGACAAACCCTATTACAGCTCCAGATCCAGTTCCTGCAAATCAAGTGGATTGGATTAATCCTAGAAGAGGATGGATTGGTCACCTGCATCAGTGAAGAAGTTCCTGTTTCAGAGGGAGATGAGGCTAAGGCCTTCCATAAGAAGATTACAAGCAATCTTGACAGGTATGTCTTACAGGTATGTTTCATGGTTAAGTTTATCATATGTTTGTCTTCATATCATTACAGTTCAATCTTGATTAATTACTAGACTTGTCGTATCACCTTAATAGAAGATATTCATTGATTAAGGTTTTGACACTTATGAATGTACTAATGCATTGTGATGTTGTATGAGGTTTATGTTGTTCACTAACATAAAAGGTACACCAAGAAAGACAAATCATGTTCTACTTCAAGAACATATGATCATGGTGACATGAAGACAAAGATTCATCCATTGTCATGGATCACATAGAAGATCTACTTTCGAGGTATGTAAAACTTGGTCCTACAATGGTTAACCTATGAGACATGCAGGTTACTAGCACTAGTCACTGAAGAGAACCAGAAGACATTATGCGGGTATGTTAGACATAACTAGCTAGCATGCTAATCCAGGTATGTTTTTCCTATATCAAGCTAGAATCCTACCTTGTGTTAGGATCTTATACTGTTGTGTTGTTGATAATGATTATTCATGAATTCATAGGTTTGAATAATCATGGTTGTATGCATATTATGTTTCTTACCATAATTGATATTATGACTAACCAGAAGAATCATGAAGGTATAGGTTTGAATAATCACGGGTTTTATGCATATTATATCTCTTATCTTGATTGATGATTCAACTAACCAAAAGAGTCCTATGATCAAATAAGAATATGTATGAGTAAAAGAAGACTTCCCTGAAACCTTGAATACTAATGTTTATTATCTGTGTTTGAAATGATCCTAACTATACATGCTTGAGATAATTGTGTTTTGATAGTATTAAGATTATACTAATAAATGTGTGGTTATGTATGAGACCTCAAGGATAACACAATGATGATACTAATAAGCATGCATAGTGATTAAGGATGGATGTAAGTTCAAGGACAGGTAATCCAGGAAGCAAAGTTCAAGAGGGAGCACACTCCAGTTGTTCCTGCAAGAAAGAAAAGGAGCACACTTCAGTAGTTTCTGCAAGGATGCAAATATTCAAAGGGAGTTGACCACTTCTCACAATCCACATTAGAATGGAGTTGCAAAGATTCAGAGGGAGTCCACCCAGCAACCAAACAAAGATAAGTATTTGAATTGTCATTTCTTACATAATGTTATTCAATGATGTATATGCTTATGTTCCTAAGAATTAGGTTGTGTATTATGCATATTAGAATAGTTGCATTGATGAACAGTATACTACTAATATACATGGGTAAGTGGCCTATGGCACTGTACAACATTCCATTGCTACTTATCTAGAATGAAACCTCTTGCTGACATGTTAGGAGTTGTGCACACTCTTAACAATGTTCTGGTAGAGATTGGAAGGCATCTAGAAATTTACGGAATATGGATAAATGTTGTATTGGCTAAGATAATTGCATGATTGTATGACATATTTCCTTATGTGTAAGACTTTGTTCTGAAAACTATGAGATGTTTTCTAATCATGCAATTTAAATTGTTGTGTAGGAAAGATCGTATACCATCACCTACAAAAGAAGAACTACAACATTTGTTCAGCAACAAAATTATCTATTGAAGATATTGAAGTTCCCAGGATATGGGAAGAATGCCATGATCCGTCGATCATGAAGAATGATGCTTGGGATGTGGTCCCAGAACCTGAAGGGAAGTTTGTTATGACTTCCATATGGATCTATCAATATCAATCATGCTGTAGATGGCAGCATAGAGAAATATAAAAGTGATGAAGTGGAAGATACACCAGATGAATTTTAAGACAGCCTTCTTGAATGGTGTAGTTGAAGAAGAAGTGTATGTGGAGAAGCCACTTGGTTCTGAGACACATGACAGGGAGTCATATATGTGCAAAACTTGGTATGGTAGGATAGACAACTTTCTATCCAGTTTTGGCTTTACCAAGAGTAAAGCGGATTCCAACCTTTACTACAAGGTTGAGGAAGGCAATTCAGTGATACTACTATTGTATGTGGATGACCTGTTTGTAACAGGTGAGGATAGATTGATTGCCGACATGCAATGGAAGCTTGCGGCCAAGTTCGAGATGAAGAACTTGGGGATGATGCACTATTTTTTTTGGCATGGAGGTGTGGCAGAATGCAGATGGAATCTTCCTTGGACAAGGGAAGTATGCAGTAGAGATCCTGAAGAGGTTCGGGCTGATGGACTGCAAGGCTATGGCCACATCTATGGCATCGAACCTAAAGCTTCTGTGTGATGCTTCATCTGATCTGGTCGATGTCACGATGTATCGTCAGATGATTGGGTCCTCTATGTACCTGACGAACACAAGACCAGATATTTGCTTTGCGGTGAACACATTGAGCCAGTTCCTGACGGATCCGAGAGATGTTCACCTGGTTGTTGTAAAGCATATTTTTAGGTACCTAAAGGGTATAGTTGATTATGGGCTCAAGTATGATGTGAATCAAAAGTTTAAACCTACAGGGTTATGTTGATTCAGATTGGGCAGGCAGTGCCGCAGATAGGAAGAGCACTTCCAGGTGCTGCTTCAGTATGAGATCAGGTGTGATCTCCTGGTTTAGCAGGAAGTAGTCCTGCGTAGCACTGAGTACAGCCGAAGTAGAGCATGTTGCAACGGATGAGAAGGTTGCAGATGTATTGACCAAGCCATTGGACAGAGTAGAGTTTGAGTACTTCAGAGAGAGGCTTGGTGCACTTCAGATCGAGGTTCCTTCCAAAGGGAAGTGATGAGTCCGGAAGATGCAGATGCATATGAGCTTTTCTGATATGGTTGATGTGTTCTCCCTTGGTCGTGATGTAATTGCTGAGCCATTTTTCACATGGTGGTAGATGTGTTCTCCCATGGTGAAAAAGTAAGGGCTGGAGCCTTCCCTGAATGGTGGTAGATGTGTTCTCCCATGTCGGTGTTGTAAGTGCTGGATGATGTGCATCTAGGCTGGGCTTCGTGGATGATGAGACGATCTAAAGAGGATGATGCTATGATGATCAGGAGGATCATGGATGATGAGCATCAGGACGATGCTCTAGTTACTACTTTGTATATGTATATACATCATGTTGGATGCTTGTTATGATCAGTTGGATCATTTATGTATATATGCATCATGTTGGATGATGGATATGATCAGTTGGATCATTTATGTATGTATGCATCATGTTGGATGTTGGATATGATCAGTTGGATCATTTGTATGTATTTTGTATATGCATCATGTTGGATGCTTGGACCATGTATCAGTATATGTATCAGGTGGATACATTGTATGATCAGGTAGATCATGTATGTTGATATGTATCATGTATTTGTATTTGTATCAGGTGGATACACTATATGATCAGGTGGATCATGTATGATGATATGTATCAGGTAGATACTTGGTATGCATCAGGTGGATGCATTGTATGATCAAGATGATCATGATGATGAACTTCAAGGTGTTGCTCCAGATGATATGTATCAGGATGGTACAGTGATGATGATCAGTGTGATCATGAGCATCGGGATGATGCTTTGTGCGATGATGATCCGTTGGATCATGAGTATCAGGTTGATACTTGGAGGTCAGAGATGATATGCGGTAGGTTGTGCAAATAGCATGTAATCAGTCCTGGGAGATCTTGCCGGTCGTGCTGTGGCACATAAATATTCCTGGGATACTCTTTCCGGTATTGCTATGTAGTATGTAATCAGTCCTCAGATATCCGATAGTTGAGCTGTGTGCTCGTAATCAGTCCTGGGATGAGGTATTACTATGGATACATGTAATCAGTTATGGAGATCCGAGAGGTTGAGCTGTGTGCTCGTAATGAGTCCTGGGATGCTCTTTAGAGATCTTGCTGGTCATGCTGCGACACATAAATGTTCCTGGGATTCTCTTTAAAGGTTTTGTCTATCCACATGTAATCAGTCCTGGAGATCCGAGAGGTTGAGCTATGTGCTCGTAATAAGTTCTGGGATGCTCTTTAGAGATCTTGTCGGTCATGCTGCGGCACATAAATGTTCCTAGGATGCTCTTTAAAGGTATTGTGGAGGAGATGCATGTAATCAGTCCTAGGATATCTTGCCGGTCGTGCTTAGGCACATAAATGTTCCTGGGATACTCTTTCCGATATTGCATCCGCACATAAAATTAGTCATGAGAGGCCACCTCTATCAGACCGTTTGCACAGATGATGAAGACCTTCAGGTGGTGGGCCTACATCCAGTATGAAAAAGGACTTGCTCTGTAGAACTTCCTATGACGAGTAGATTCAGAGATTGATTGAGATAGCAGTAGCAGTGACGATGATGATGACTCGATGATGATTATCCAGTGACGATGATCCAGAGAAGATGACTTATGCTAAGAGACCTGTGTTGAGAAATACCTTCCTAGTTAAGAGGGAGTGTTGATGTATATGTAACTTCGGAATGTATTTCACATATATGTATATTGTATTCCTAAGAGATGTTATTATTCCTCTATACGGAACTGGTTGTATTCCTATAGAGATGTTATTATTCCTCTATACGGAAGTGTCATTATTTATATTGTAAGTGTCATAACTTGTACTTGATGGGTTATTAGACCACCCTATTGGGGGTCGACCATGTGGGTAAAAGGGTTATTAGACCACCCTAGTGGGGGTCGGCCCAGTCAACATTATGTTAAGTGGTTAAGTTGAGGCCGACCTAGTTGAGTAAAGGTCAAGTCAAGTTAGTGTATAAATAGAGAGTGTGTCTCTCTCATTTTACACATTCTATTCTCACTCACACTTGGGAGAGTGGCACACTTGTGGAGGAGGAGGCTCTGCTGCAAGGAGAAGACTATCTCTTGTATTCTGGTTGTATCATTGCTCTATCTATCTCTAAGGAAGTTATTGGGTTTTTTCACCTTTATGGTTTTCCCCAAGTAAACTCCGTGTCTCTTGTGTGCTTGCATTATTGTGCCCATGATTGATATGCTGTAGATTTGTTGTACATGTTGTTCTCTCAATTAAGATCCTAGATCAGATTGAAGTAAATTTTGAAAATTTAACAATACACACAAAATGATAGAAAATATGTTCTGCTCAAGGGATACATGCGTGGTGAAATGAAAAAATTATGAATATCAACCAAAAAACACACAACATATTCATACTTGTCAATCAAATAGGGTGGAATCTGATACGGTTCAACTATCGCTTGAATCATATCAGTGTACCAACACAAAAATGTGAGCTTAATTGCTTGCTACACATCTCTATCCACACTAAAATTCCATACACTAAACTTGGGAGCGGGAAATGTTCTTGTTACATGTATATTATATTCCCTCCCCTGCAACACCTTCCATTCAATCATTGAAATAATTTATATTATTGAAATAACTTATCTCATTAATTCAATCTTCTTACCAAACTAGCAATGGCACCCACAATCCTACCCCAAACAACACCAGGATGAATCTCCTTTCTCTATTCAACAATCTATGATAATTCCTCTTCCCCCTAATTTGAAGAACAAGAAGGATATCTGATTTCCTGCATTGGGCAAGGAGCTTTATAGGTTGAGAAAGAAACTAGGAACATGAGAGATAATAAGGTTGGGAGAGAGGAAGGCATGTTCTCCCTAGCTACTAGATATGTCCCATTCTCCTTAGTTGTTGTATATGGGTTCTCTCCTAATATAGGTTGGGATAGCAATTGCAAATGCAAGCATAAAAGATTTAAAGAATTATTTGGAAAACAGTACTCAAGAGGAAATTGAAGTACTAGTAAATGTGCATATCCGAATGTGGATGATATCATCACATTGAGGGTTCCTGAATGTTTATCTAACTCACGCCATGATTCTCAGTTTGTATATTTGCATCCAAATCATGGGGGTTACTCAAGTCTCAAGGAAAAATCTTGTTTAGATAGACTAGAAATTCCTACTACAAATACCACTGTAGAGGGTCAGGGAATAGGTAACTATCCCAGAATTTCATCAACGAATGCTAATGTGAATCTTCTTAAAAAGGATGAGGGAACTGAGGAGCGAATCACTAGTTTTGGTGAAATGGAGATGCTCAAAATACCTAAAGGCCATCATGTTGATGGACAGTCTGGTGTGCTTTATGTTGATAAATGCATCCAATGGACATAGGAAGATGTTGGTAGTATTCACATATCTTTTAAAACAGGATCCCATGGAGGAATATTTGTAACCACTGAAATTTCTATAGGCAGTGATATCAATGTAGCTATTGAAGATACTTTAAAGTTTGCAAATGAAGCAATGGTAGTATGTACCTAGTTTAGATACTCAGTATGTGCCTAGTTTAGATCACACTATTGGGAATAAGTTAGTGTAAAATACATGGCATAATGAAATTAATTCAATGTCAATCGTTCTCCCACATAATGCAATGAACTCTATCATCATCAACTATCTCATGAGAAAACTATTAAAATAATTGAGAATTAATAATATAGGATAAAAAAGAAATGGTTAAATCCCGATAGCAATTATTTCATATGAGAATAATATTTACTTGAGAGAAAACTCCAACTGTGCATGGATTCGGTGAATTCAAGTTCTAAAACCCCCCACAAAAGAAAAAATCCTCTAGCGTCACCATGACAGAACTCTCAAAGGGAAAAGAAGAAAAATCTAGAAGATTTATGATGACAAGAAAGCTTTTAAAGTTCGGCTCCAGCTCCAAGCCAGTCCAGCTACCATCGTACTAATTTGTTATACCAATCGCTGAACAATTAAATGTCAATTGGATTACTTCATCTACTGGGGAAATCCATCAACAAGTGTGTGTGAATGACAGTCATAGATGCTCTATGAAGAGTAACTATATTCCATTGATGCCATACAATGGTATTATATGCCTTGGATTTAATCCCAAAATGTATAACATTACGAAAACAAAACATATGGGCCACACAAACGAGATGTGATGTCACCCCACGATATGTGTCGGATGGCACTCACGTTCAATCACATCAGAAAATCTATAGACCCGACTTTGGTTAGGTGCAAAAAAAATCAAGGTGTGGAGAGACTAATATATCCCCGTGGGCAATATATGTCTCTATAGGGACATAAAAATAGTTAATCGGACTAACGAGAAATACATGGGTCGAAAATAATATGAGTATTTTTTATTAGAAAGTTTGTTTATATTTGTTTGTCTTTTTCTCTTTTAGAAAGATTTTAGAAGGAATATATGTTAAATATAAAATATTATGAAGATTTTTTTCCAATGAAGTGTTTTTATATTTGTTTTTCTTTCTATGTTTTTTTCTTTTGTTGTTTATTTTTCTCTCTCTTTTCTAGAAAACATATATCTTAAATAAAATCTTTGTAAGTGTTTTTTTGGAGGTGCATGTAGAGTTATGAATGGTAGATTAAATATTATCATGTTTTTTTATATTTGTTTTTTTGTTTTTAATGTTTTTTCTTTTGTTTATTTTTATTTCTTTTATTTCTTCCCCCCAATCACGTCCAAGTATTGACACCTATAATTAGTTATAAAATTCTCTTAATGCGACAAAAAACCTTACTTAGAGGTGAAAGTTATTGTGGAATGGTCTATTGTAGTTGTTCAACATGTCATTCTTGGCTATAGATACCTAGAAGCTTACTTTAGGTCCTAAGTCTCAATTTCCATTATTTAACCATGTTCAGGGCCCCAAAACCCATACCTAATGCTCAAAAATTTCTTAATGGTGCCCATATTCTGACTATAAGGACAAATATCCCCTCGAGAAGTTAGCTTTGGTGGTTGGAGACGTCATTGTTAGACCTTTAGGCCTAAAAGTTTCCTATATATCCCAATGCATGAGCTTTACATCGACCATGTTTAATACCTCAACACCTAAACCTAGTGCTCAAAAACTTCTAATGGTGCCCATATCTCCACTTGGTGGCCATGGATACCCTCAGGAGATCATGTGTCATGTTTGAGCATGATGTTTTTGGCCCTACCTACCCATATTCCAACTTGGAGGAAAGCGATGCTCTTAGAAGATCGCATGTGGTGGTTCAAGGTGTTGTTCTTGAAGTAGGCTACCTACAATATTGTTTTAAATCCTAAGGCTTAGGTTCCTCTCTTGTCCATGTCTATGGTCCCATGACCCATCCTTGGTGCTAAAAATCTTCTAGTGGTGGCATATCACAACTTAGAGGCCAAATATCCTACATAGATGCCATGTTTGGTAGGTAAAGGGTTTATTCATGGCCCTTGTGTTTCAAAGGCTACATTTTAGGAATAAGGCAAATGTTCATCACTTTATCTTGGTTTAGGCTTCAATACTTACACATAGTTCTCAAAATATCATAATGGTTCCAATATGATTTATTAAAGGTGAAGGATGCCCTTGAAACTTCATTTGTGTTTGTTCAAGGCATTGTTATTGGCATTGGAAGCACAAAATAGCTCTTTAGGGACTAAGGAATAGGTTTCCTCCATAGACCATGTTGAAGGCCTTGTGAACAATAACTTATGCTAAAAAATTCATAATGGTATCCACATCAGCATTTTAAGGTCAAATATCCCCTTGAGAGGTCATGTGTTTTAGTTCAGGGAATCATTCTTGGGACTATATTCCATTAATATGCATTTAGTTCATTAGGATCAAGCATTGTCTACGAACCATGTCCAAGGCCGTAGGACACATACTTGGGCCAAGGTTACACTCAACATGTTGATGTGTGGTTTATCAAGGAATTGTTCTTTAACCTAAATGCATAGAACTTTACTTTACAAAATAATTCCTAGCTTTCCTTCCTCAACCATGTTCAATTCATAGAGACTCATACCTAGTATCGAAATTGCTCTAATGGAACTTGTATCCCAACTTGAAGGAGAGGATAACCTTGATAGTTCTTAGGTGGTGGTTTGAGGTATTGTTGATGGCTATGAGTACCTATACTATTTATTTGGATTCATATCCCTACATTTCCTTTCCAAACCATGTCAAATTCCTTGAAATCCATATCTAGTACTCAAAATCATCCAATGGCTCCTTAGGACCACTCAAAAGAAAAGGATACCCTTGAGAGGTGCTATGTTGTAGCTTGAGTTGTTTCTCTAAACCATATTTACCTACAAGCTTACTTTATGGCCTATGTTTTAGGTTTTATCCACCAACCTTGCTCCCATCTCCAAGACCCATACATAGTGTTGAACAACTTTTGAATGTCATCAGCCTCCCACTATTGGTTGAAGAGTATCTTTCAAAGTTCATTTATGGTGGATTGAGGTGTTGTTCTTGGCCCTCTATAAATAAAATTTTCTTTTAGGGAATAAAGACAATATTTTCTTTGTAGACCATGTACATAATCCTGAGACCCATACCTACCGTTCAAATCTTTCTAATGCAATTAATATCCCCACTAAGAGGTGACAGATTCCCTTGATAAGCCATGTGTGGTGACTCAAACCATTGATATGGGCCTTGAATGTCTATAATGTTCCTTTAGGTCCTAAGGACTAAGTTTCCTCCATTGACCATGTCAAAGGCATCTAGATCCGTATCTATTGCTCAATTCCTCCTAATGGAATTGGTATCTCAACTCATACATCAATGATACCCTCAAATGGTCTTGTATGGTCATTTGAAGTGTCTTTCTTAATCATGTATTCCTAAGTAGTTCCTTTAGTATCTAAAGTTCAAGTTTCCCCCCTTATCCATATCTAGGCCCCAAGACCAATACCTAGTCCTTAAAACCTTGCAATTTCCACCCATATCCCTATTCTAAGGCCAAGGATCCTCTTGAGAAGTCATTCCTTATGGATGTATGTGTCTACATCTCTATTAGCCTTGAATCCGTAAAAGCATCCTTTAGTGCCCAAGGCTTGGTTTCCTCCCTTAACCATGTAAATGAGTCATAGTCTCATATGTATTGATGAAAATTTCATACTAGTTTTGATATCCACACACATAGGCTAAGAATACCCTCAGAAGTCCATGCACAATGGTTTGAGGTTCTTTTATTGGCCATATATGTTTAGAATATTCTTATAAGACTTAAGGTAGAAGTTTCCTCCCTCAATCATGTGTAGGGCCATGAGACCCTACCTAGTGCTCAAATCTTCCTAATGGAACTAATACCCATCAAAGAATTTGATAATTAATTATCAAGATTAATAAAAAAAATTATCATTCCAACAATTAAATTTCAATTCAAAACATTTTTATCACCATCTTTATAATCTTAATAAATTAAACATGATAATCTTTGATCGCTTTTCAGTAATAATTTTGGAAAATGCAATTATTTATTTATTTATTTGAAGTGACAATAATTTATAAAAAATAAACAATTGAATCAATTATTTACAAAATAATATTATTATTTTTTAAAATTTGTTATGATATTTTTTTTTTCTTGGAAAAATTTGTTATGATATATCATGCAAAGCTTGATATTAAAAACATTTATTTGCTTGGTGCAAACCTTCATGATTAAAATATATTTGTAAGTGTCAACGTGGAAAATGACTTATCATCACCTTATTGTACTTATCAAAGTATCATACACCACTTCTCTAATTAACATATATGATGTGGCATGCCATTTCCAATAAGATTAAAATATACTATCACCACTTTAACACCATATAATATAAGTGGCGATAATATCCCCATATTAATTGCACATAATATAAGCGGGGCTAACTTGTGGCACTAAAGATGAACTTAAGCTAGTGATTAAAACCTAATAATGATACTAATGTCCAACAACAAATTTAATAAGATAAACATAAACAATTTTAATTGAATAATCAAAGTTTGATTTAAATATTTTTTATTGCTACTTTATAAATTTAATAATTAAAAAATGTTTTTTTAATTGTTTTTCAATATTACGAATCCTAAGTATTTATTTTTTAAATAGTATTAAAAATAAATTATTTAATTGATTGATTTACAAAATATTTATTTGCGAACTTCTTGTGCTTGTGGTGTGAAGCCTCATAAATTAATCACATGAATTTATTTGTTTAAATACTGTAAAAATGAGGAATTGAATTTTTTGTGGTTGTGGTGAAAAAACTCATATATTAATGTTGATCATTTATTTGAATGATTTTTTTATAAATAATAAAATTAAATTATTTACAAAATAAGTATTTGTGAAATGGTTGTGTTTATGGTGAAAATCCTCATATATAAATTCTACATGTACATGTCCATGTGACAAATAATTATTAGCACCACTTTATGGCACTTTCCAACATGGCATTTCTCTTAATATAGATGAGGAAAAACATAATTTCCAATAAACATTAACACCACCTTAACACCACAAAATATATGTGGTGCTAATACAACCATCTTAACACCAAAAAATGTAAGTGGTGCTAATACCACCACTTTAACACCACAAAATTGTAATTGGTGCTAATAGCACCACCTTAACACCATAAACTATTTAAGTGATGCTAAATTGTGGTGCTAAAAGATGTATTTTCTCGTTGTGCTACAATATTATCAATGGTTCTATTCTTGACGAATTGGGCTTGCTGAAGAAACTGCACAACTTGAATATTTATCTTAACCAATTGACTGGAAGAATTCCAGTCAAGTTTGGCCATCTTAAAGCATTGCGAATACTTGACCTCGGCACGAATTTCCTCGACGGTCCTATGTTGGAATATTTAAACCCATCCATGTCATTTAATACCTTAGGATAACATTATTGATCATTTTTTTATTAATTCCTAGGTGTTAGACTACGTGGTTGGCTAAATTATACATTGTGTGGACCACAAGCATCCTAGAATCACCTGGGTGCATTTTTGAATATTCTGGATAAGATTTGCTTTGATTCTGGATGATATTATCCAATCCTGGAATAGAAAGGTGCCTTACTGCATTTTACTAATTTTTACCCCTTTTTGGTGAAAGGTGAAAGCTAGTTGACTAGTCTTAACTATTTTTTGGCCAACTCATCCTCCATGATGTTTATTCCTTCGAAATTATGGATTTAGCATGATTTTCCAACCTACATCACCATCTGATCACTCATTCAGAAATTTGTGAGCCTTTGAGGTGACTTGGAAAGCACACTTTCCACCTAGGGGGGTTTTGTAGATTTTAGTAAGCTTGCTTTTGTGAGGATTCGAATGGAAACCTTATGCATTCGAATATCTGATGTAATGCTATATATTTTAGCCTATTACTTTCCCAAGGTTGGCTGATGTATTATTATTCATGAGAGTAATTATGTTTGCATCACACTTGACTGTTTTTCAGTGTTCTTGACTAGTTGTGTGAGATAACTTGTGAGAGTATGAAATTTCTTGATCAGATCTTGGTGTCAACTAAATTTCACATGGTATCAGAGAAATCAATATATTCTTTTCTCCTTCTATTGTCTTGAAGGATCCAACCAGTATCAAGGAGTGCACATTCAGTCATCTACATGGCGCATTCAATCACCCAGAGGGCTCAAATGAGCATCTAGGGGTGCACCCAAACCACTCTAAAAGCTATTTCAGATCTTCCATGGATCAGTCACATCAGATCATCCTCACTCCATTCAATTATTTTGACTAGAAAGCGCAGATGGAGATCATGTTAAGGAGCAAAGGCCTCTACAGGGTGACTATGGCAACTGAAACTGAGCCAACCTCAGCAATTGAGAAGGCAAAATGGCACAATAGAAGAGATGAATCCTACGGTCTCTTGTGTCTCACCACATCCAGGGATCTCTTATTCCATCTAGATGGTCTTACCACTCCAAATGAAGTCTGGGAGAAGCTCCAAGATTTGTTTGGCAAGACAGATGAATTAAGAGGCCACCAACTGGATAATGAACTTGTTTCACTGAGTCCAAAGAATTAGAGAACCTTCAATACTTCTTCTCAAAGTTCAAGTCACTTGTTCTTCAATTGAAGCAATGTTTAATTTATAAAAAGGATGACCAATTGATCTTGGCCATTCTCTCCAAGCTTGGCCCAAATTATTCAGTCTTTGTTTCGATTTTCCATGCCACAAGGAAGGCAGTTCAAAACTGGAAAAGTCCTACTATGTCAGAATTCATGGAATCTCTTACAAAAGAACAAGACAAGTTGGTGTTGATGGGAGCAATAAAAAATCCATCAAAATATCATTGTTTGACCGCTGGAGATTCAAAGAGTTTGAAAGGAAATAAGAAGGGCAATTTCAAGAAACCCACTGATCAAAAGAAAGACAAACAAAAAGTTCATGAAGACTCCTCCAACTTCAAGAGGAATCCAAATAAGAAGAAAGAGAAGGCAAAGTGCACCTATTTCAATAGGGGATTTCATCCTAAGAGCTCCTGCATGAAGAAGAACATCGATCAAATGGCTCAACTCCCGGAGAAAGCAAATATTCGTCTTCCTGAGAGTGCAAGAAGGAAGGATGGACGAAAAAATTCTAAAGACAAGGAGTGAGTGCATGCTTTGATGGAAAGCACATCCAAGCCTACCTCTTTCATCATATATTCTGTAGCTTCAAGGCACATGGTGTCTACAAGAGAGAGATTTTCCTCTTGTTTGAACTAGGTCTGATAGCCATGCTTGTTAGGATAAGTTTTTACCTTAAAAAATCTTTTTAGCCCTGAGTTTTTATTTTATTTTCTTTTTCCTTAAAGTTTTGGTTTGTTTGGATTTCATGTTTTAAATATTATAGGTTTCTTTTACAATATCTAGTTTCTTAACCTAAGCTCCTATACACTAGTGCAAAATCAGAGATAAGTGACTAGGCGACTAAAAAAGTTAGTCACCGTTGTTTTTTCAAGGGATAAATGACTAAAATTGAGCAATTTTAAATAAGCCAACTAAAAACGACTAAGATAAACGACTAATTTAGTCACGGGATAAAATATATGACTAGATAACAAGTGACTAAAATAAAAATGACTAATTTAGTCACAGGAATATAAATATGACTATCTAATAGTGATTAATGTGAACTAGTCATTTATGTTAGTCATTTTTAGTTGTGTCGCACTGATAATGGAAAATTACAATTTTGATAATAAATTTGTACAATATTTTACTAAATTTTAATAATGCAGATGGATTTAGAGATCTTATTATGGGGGACATGGTCCATGTGTGTGGTCCCAAACCACCATATTGGCCCTCCATAGGGGATATTTGGCCTGGAAGTGGGATGTGGTGCTCATATTTTTAAAGTTTAGAACACTAGATATGGTTTCTAATATAAGGTTTTTCTTTTAAGATATAACTTCACATATTACTTGGAAAAAAGGAAATTACATCGGATAGCCATTATAGCTCAGGATCAGCATTCGACACAGAACTACAGGCAATATCGTCCCAAAAATCTATTCCCCACATCCCAACAACTCCACCTCATACAAAGCATTAAGCCAGACAAAAATTTCATCCCATATTAGAGCACTGAGACTAAAGACTTCACTATATCCGTGATGATTGTATAAGACTTCTACCCAAGCACTAGGATCGACATGTTGCATATGACAGACTATCAATGCTAATTACAGCTAAAAGGATCAAATAGAGACACGCTTCCAATTATTGCACCTTATATCTTGACGACATGCCAATCTGGAAATCCTCCTAAGGGTAAGCTGGGGCTCCCATGCCATCTGCATCTTGGTAGACATCACCCGCACGCATCTCAGCCGAGACACCAACAGGAGGAGCTCCCCCCTCCTTCAAGCGAGGAAGAAATGGTATTCCCAAGTGGTGGGTGATGACATCAATTTTCATGTGAATGAGCCATAAATCCATTAGATTGTTCTTCCATAAGTGAACAAGGATATTATCCCCCAAACTCTTCAGCTCGCGCTCCTGAAGCAGGTGGCCAATTACTCAGAACATGGACACAACCCATTCATACACCAATAAGTGGGCCTGGGTGGACCCAGGGTCCAAAATCCAATGCTCAAGCATAGAAAATTCCTGAGCTAGATTCGAAACCTCCAGCTCTTCCCATAAATCCTTCTCCATAGAGTCGGTATTTTCTGTAATTTCCTTCAGAATTGCCGCCATGTAGTCCCAAGTGTCCCGGGCCACCCTCGACTGCTCTTAGATCACTCTTTTCTTCCCTCCTCTAAGCCTACCCTGGATGGCTGCCTCAACATTATTTGGCTCATACATGTCTTCCTCACCGCACTTCCAACCTCTATAACTAATCATTAATGAGCTTAGACTTGCCACCTTCAACAGATAGGCGATAATGCCAAGCATTGATATAGCACGAGCCGTTAACTTGATGACCTCAGAGATGAGGACGAGGGCATCATACCTGAGGACAATGCATCCACTTTCATAACTATGCCAATACCAGGGCTCATCCTCAAATGGGACATAAAAACACATTCTGCAGTTGCATCCAACTTCGCCAGTAATTGCCATAGCTATTATCGTACCTCCCTTCTCCTTTCCCTTCTGATTCATAGTATCTTCCAATGGGCCTGATATAATTCATTTACATGCAGACTAGAGCTCCGTCCATCCTACACGCGGTGGTATCGAATGTCCATGTGCCATCATAATCTCCTCTTGTTAGTTGTCTCCACCCGCATCCATAGATTAATTATTATAATGTTGATTAACTTAATGATAATGAAATTGCAAGTTTGTACCATGTTTGAAGATCTAATTTAACAAAGTTGAGTTCATGGCAACATAGTTGTAGGTCACGGTTTATGATTAACAATATAGTTGGTCATTATAGGTCTTGGTTTATGATTAACATGGTTGGAGCCTCGAGGCCATGGTTTAATTGTGGGCTTAAACTTTTAATTATTAATATTTTTAATCTTACTTTAATGTTTTAATTTTCTAAATTTGTAATCTTTTAATTTCTTATCTTTTAAAATTATATTTTGGCTTATTATATCTTTTAATTTCTAATTTTTAAATTATTAACCTTTTTAATATTATTTTAATGTTCTAAACTCTTAATTTTCTAATTTCTAATTTTGTTAATAATATTATATATTAACTTATTAAATTGGTATTTTTTTTTTAATATTTAAGGTAATATTTAATAGTATTAGTCTTTTAGATAATGTGATAAGAGCGGGAAAGATTTGTTGAAAGGAGGGAAAATGAATTTCCACAAAATCCCCTACTCATAGAAAGCTAAGGGGAAAGGGGAAAAAATGCAGGAATTGACTGGCTCTGAGCAGCTCCACTCATGACAAGGTATGAATGTTTAGCTCCGCAGGGGCTTTGTACTTATATGCAAAATCTCATTTTTTCTTGAGTCTTTTCAGTATTTAAAATATATATATGATTTTTGGGGGTTTTCATCACTAGTGTTGCATTGAGAGGGGATTAGGGTTTGAAGGTAGAAGCTCAACATTACAGGTTTCAGATCTAGGGTTTCTAAGGTTCTAATGATGTAAGAGGGTACAACCAAGAGCGAAATTGTGAATCTATATAGCTGTCACTCATGGCTAGGTCTCGGCACCATTTGCTTATTTTCTATACAGGTACATGGATTTCCTATAATTTCATTTACATTTCCTCTGTCAAAATACTCATTGCATTCTATTATGAAATCCAAACATAGTCCCGGTTTGTTCATATCCTGATTTTTTTAAAAATTATTTTCAGTGGTTGGTTGGAATCTCCGTTTTATTCTATCCTTGGTGCACTGGATACCTCTGATAGGTAAATCAATAATTTTTAGTCAATCAAATGGAAAAGATAAATATTATGTTGGGGTGGTACATCTTTCTTGGGTATGTCTAGAATGGCTATGACTGGCTATGTGGGTACCTTCCCTGTGTATGTCTGCCCCACCTTTCCCCACACAGAATGTATCGGTATTATATAAAATGTTGGGCGCACATAGGCCTTCCTACTCCCACCCCTAGTGGAGTACTGACCGGCAATACAATCTACATAAGACTCATAAGATTATGTTTTCAAACCTGGGAATAAACCAGGAAGGAAAACATACAAAGAGGTCAGAGATTAAACTCATGGAACTATGAAAACCAATGTTACATATAGCAGCCCCTGCCGTAGCCTTCTTAGACCATGCCTCTCATATGTTACAGCAACACCCATATTGACCCTGAATGGGATGCTTACTCAACACAACAAACACCTTGCCTTCAGGATACTCAATACCAAGGGAAAACATAAACATCTTAATACCCAAACATAATAAATAAGTTACAATTTTTAAATCTATACTCACTGCTTATGAGCACCTACACCTGCCCATGGAACCCACTTTAACCACTTAGCTATTTACATCTTCTCATTAGGAGCATCTTTACATATTAGCCATACAACAACCACTTAACCCTTAAAAACCAGAAACATATATTGAATAAACGAGGGAACTATCTTTTACTACCCTAGATATTGCTCCTGATGCACTTGAGAATGAAGCATTTGTTGGTCATCAAACTTCTCGGACCAGATGCAAGGTTGAGCTACCTATAGTTGAATGCATTCACCACAATGTTTCTCAAGCTTGTTCTCCCTAGCTTCTGTTTCTTCCACAAACTAGACAGCTTTGCTTCACGAATTTAGACAACACCACCTATACTTTTGTTTCTTCCACGAATTGGTCAGCAAGATCTTCAACAAGAACTTAGGTATTCTTTTCTTCTGTTTCTTCATGACTTAGCAACAAGAGTTTCTTTTTTCTACAGTTTTGTTATTTAGATGATGACTATCTTGTTTTTGATTGCCCTATGAGTCGGTATAATAGTATTTTTTTTTTAAATTAGATTTAAAATTAGCATAAAATATTCTAATGGGCATGCCTAAGTATGGAGACATTGGTATCTTTGGAGTGTTTGCACTGTCAAACTCTAAGTTAATTGTTTTGCCATCATTTTTCCATCCTTCCTCTGCTAAGTCGTGACCATTTTGCTCATTGGCTACCTGTGGTCTCCAACGGGCCTTTCTTGTTGTCAAATCATCGCCCTAGTGACACCATGGACGCATTAAGGTTTAGTTGCATGCATGGCCTGTCTCTCTTTCTGCAAGGAGAATGGACCTTTCACAGTCCCGTATGGAATGTTCATTTTTTATTAATGGCCCTTTGCCCTCAACGTGTTGCTTGGTGGTCTCCCCCGGTGCTCAGGCCGCATTTCATTTGAATGTCAAATCTCTTTTATGTCCGGGGTGCCCATGTGGATGTCCTCCACTGCTTGATTTCTATCTTATTCTCTGCCCGAGTTCATTGCTCATTCGACTTGAATGGAATTGCTTGGTGACTGCCAGCATTGTTTCATTTTATTTTTTACTGTTGTGTGCCACCTCCTCGCCATCCAACGTGTGGCCACGTTCTTCTCTTGTGCTATCATGTAGGATTTTAGGGTTTGCAGACTTATTAGGAGTTCCTGGCGTACCTCCCTATTCAATAGCCATATTAGCTCGTTCCCAATCCACTAGTTAGAGGGTCCCACAACTTAAGAAGCAGTTTCAATTGCATTCAAGGTGAAAACAGCAATTGACCCGACATAAGCTTCATTTGATCTTGTTGAAGCACCCTTAGTAGTTGAATTTGATCTAACTGACCGAGCTAAAGCACCAACAGTAGCATCTGAGCTCGTTAAAAATCCAGTAGTCATAGATTCATATTCATAGCTTATTTATTCTATTTACATTTTATATCCTTCAAAATCAGATATCGTTGCAAAGCTAAAGACCCAAATTTATAAGTAGATATCGTTGAAGCACCACTAGGAAAAGAACTATATTGAGATCCAAATCCCGTGCCAGTAGCAGGGTCCCTGCTGAATAATCACCCTTGGAAATAGATACACAATCCGAACTCCTTAATTGCACTCGGACTGACAATGATGTTTGTACCATAGTATATGTAAAAAGCAGTAGTTATTCTAACTTATATTTCAATACTTACATTCAGACATTCTTTTTTATGGTTCTAAGTTGCAGGAAGGCGCAGGAGTAGGCTGCATTTTTTTGAATGAGCAAATGGATCCACGATTTGCAAAACTAAACAAAGCATTCACAGATCCGGTGAGTGTTTAATCACCGCAATAATGGTTTATATCATATCAGTTTTCTCAGTTTCTTTTCAGTTTCCCTTTCTTATGTAGACCGAATGAAAATTATATTGTTGGATATTTTATTTGATGCTCAATTATAAACTTGATTATCATTATTATCAATACTTTCATGCATAGTATTTTTAATTAACACTATTAATAATCACTGGCCATTGTTAAATGATTTTTCCAAAACATTCTGCTAGAGGGACAAGTATCCATATTCTAAGTATGTGCATTCATACTCATGTTCGTAGACCGCAAGTTTCATAAGCATTGATCAGAGTCTGACTAAAATATAAAATGTGATGGAGCTTCGATCAAAACCTCTGTAAAAGTCATATTTTCCACATACCGAAAGTACTCACTTTTGGAGTTTTGCATGGCACTACAATCTGACTGCTAATTTGATTTGATGTGATGTAATATTCCAGGCACCTCATAATGTACAGTGTATTTTGAGATATTGAAATTAATTCATATTTTCATAAACTAAAATGTAAGATAATGAAATTAATTCATCTTTTTATAAACTAATACTGATATTTGGCAATCAATATGCTCCTTGCAGTTTGATATTTAATGCACCAGGCAACATATCATTTATATTTATTGCAACAAATTGCACCTGAACGTTATGGTTCATTAAATATTTCTTGAAACAAATCTATACAACTAATAAGGTGTACCTGCAAAATACTATTTTTTTATAGACTAAAATTTGAGATAATGAAATTAATTCATCTTTTCATAAACTAAATGCTAAATGATGATATTTGACTATCAATATGCTCCTTGTTGCATATTGGTCATCCATTTATATTTCTTGCAATACCATTTTGGTTAATTAAATATTGAGTGCTTAGTGATGTCCATTTATGTTTTTTGAAACAAATTTTGACTAAACAATACTTGTATTTTTACAGATAGTATATATCTATTGATAAAGTAATCATAGTCATGAAATTTTGTCATGTAATAATGTATACATCCACAATACTATTTTTGAAGATAGTATATATCTATTGATAAAGTAATAATAGCCATGAAATTTTGATGTTATAATAATGTATACACGCACAATACTATTTTTGCAGATAGTATATATCTATATCTATTGATAAAGTAATCATAGTCATGAAATTTTGATGATAAGCATAGAGTTAGGGTAAGTTCCTGCATGTGCTCAAATAGCATCCACAAAAGGATTAATGTTCCTTACTTATTTATTATGCAACCTTTGCAGTCCACCCATAATCTTGATGCATCTAGAAAGACTTAGCTTAATGATGAAGCTAATATTTACCCACATACATACATGTCTGACTTGAAGGTAGGACAAGTTATACTCTTCAAGAAAGCATTGGAATCCTCTGGAGGGTCTCCAACTGATCTCTGCACCACTTTTGAACTGCACATGAAGATATCACATACTAGGCATTGGGAGGGTGATATCAAGGAACATCATGCCCTCTGGACAAAATACAAACAAATTTATCAAGGAAATATTCCCTGTATCTATCTGTTCGTCATTCATGATGGTACAACCTGTGTCAACTGATGTCTGGTGATAGTATGGAAGAATTTGGGTTATATCCTCAACTATCTGAGCAAAAAAGATCAACCTTAAGGTTTTTATATGTTGGACTTTGAAGTTTGAACCCATGACCAACAATGGAAACGACATCAATCAATGATTTCTAACAAGGGCTTATATCACTAACTGAAAGGAATGTTAGAATTGTATCAGAAATTGGCAATAACTTTCCTTACTTGCAATTTACATTCTTCTTCCAATTTTTTCTGTTCAAGCTAGGTTGAGAACCAGGTTATGTATTTGTAGGGTTCATCAATTTGAGGAAGTGTTTTTTTTTTTTTTTTGGTACTAACAACTTCAGTTCAAATGGGTGTCATAAACTTAACCAATAATTAAATTTCTTTTCAAGTTTAAAAAGTAACTATTCAATCCACTAAACGTGATCCAAGTATATTGAAGGTTTTCTCCTTGTACACGTAAGATGGTACGTTCGTAGTCAAACATTTTCCTGTGATTCCTAATCATACATTTTAATCTTGTATAATGATACCTTTATTCCATCCTTAACATATAGAGCATAAATGCATTTCTAGTTAAAACGTAGTTTCTAATTGTAACTAGGTTGAGAACAACTCATAATATTTACAAAAACAAAGTACTTTTGGAATTCTAAATCCGATATATTGAGACTCTTACCATAAGAAGGTTCAGTATAAACATTGTATTTCCATTATTTCCATTTCATGAAATGCTACTTGACTTAACTTCGTCATTACACTTCTAACCTATCATTCATTTCACTTCTATAAATGTAAAATGACCTAAATACCCAAAACTATATTTCACTTTTATGGTTCCATTTTAATAATGTAATATGAATGAAATAATTCTTTTCAACTCCATTAAATGTATAATTGACAAAAAAAAGAGTATTTCTTTTTCTATCCATTGGAATATCAAATTGACATTATAAAATACTTTTCAATAATAATAAAATATTTTGTTCAATTATTATGGAAATACAATTTTCACACATAACATACTTCACCTAAATAAAATGTATCATTTCAATCCCTTTGATACACGAGCAAATTTGCATAGGTACAACCTTTCCCTTCAATTTCTTTGAAATATAAAATTGAATTAAATAATTAAAAAACTACATTTCAATTCTTATTAAAATACAAAATTTACATAATATTTTATATTTCATTTCAATTCCTATTGAAATGCAAAATTACAATAACCGATACAATTTATTTAATGCCAAAATACAAATATCTTTGATACTGGGGAAAATGCCAAACTTATAACTGATACATTTTTTTTTTTAATGCCAAAATACAAATATTATCGATGCTAGAAAAACGCCAAACTTTATGAGTGATACAAATCATTTAATACAAATATCTTCTATGCTGGGAAGAACGCCAAACTTCATAACTGATACAATTTATTTACTAATCAATTACAAACTTATGCAAACAGTGAGGATGCCTATCCTCTTAATCGGTTACAGAATTAATTAAGGTCAAATGCAATTTTCCATAAAGCTGGAGAATTGGGCACAATCAAAGTTCTGCAAACGTTTATCACTGGGGATTGCTATCGATTGGGATACTGGAAAGATTATGCACATACGCCAGATTTACAATGCTATCAAATCTAAAATCCAAAATCAAATTCAACAGTGAAATAGTCACAAAAAGAATCGATTTCTAGCTAGAGAATTGGGCACAATCGCCAGATCTGCCAACGTTTATCACTGGGGATTGCTATCGATTGGGATACTGGAAAAATTATGCACATATGCCAGATTTACAATGATATCAAATCTAAAATCCAAAATCAAATTCAACAGTGAAATAGTCACAAAAAGAATCGATTTCTAGCTGAAGAATTGGGCACAATCGCCAGATCTGCCAACATTTATCACTAGGGATTGCTATCGATTGGGATACTGGAAAAATTATGCACATACGCCAGATTTACAATGCTATCAAATCTAAAATCCGAAATCAAATTCAACAGTGAAATAGTCACAAAAAGAATCGATTTCTAGCTGGAGAATTGGGCACAGTCGAATTTGTACCAATGATAGCTAGACAGAATCACAATTTCTATATCTGGAATTAGAAATATACAGAGAACTTAATAACAAGAATCGACTTCTGAAAATGGGCATGCAATCGAATTTGTACCAATGATGGCTAGAAGGAATCACAATTTCTAGATCTGGAATTAGAAATATATAGAGAACTTAATAACAAGAATCGACTTCTAAAAATGGGCATGCAATCGAATTTGTAACAATGATGGCTAGACGGAATCACAATTTCTAGATCTGGAATTAGAAATATACAGAGAACTTTAATAACAAGAATCGACTTCTGAAAATGGGCATGCAATCGAATTTGCAACAATGATGGCTAGACGGAATCACAATTTCTAGATCCAGAATTAGAAATATACAGAGAACTTTAATAACAAGAATCGACTTCTGAAAATGGGCATGCAATCGAATTTGTAACAATGATGGCTAGACGGAATCACAATTTCTAGATCTGGAATTAGAAATATACAGAGAACTTTAATAACAAGAATCGACTTCTGAAAATGGGCATGCAATCGAATTTGTAACAATGATGGCTAGACGGAATCACAATTTCTAGATCTGGAATTAGAAATATACAGAGAACTTTAATTACAAGAATCGACTTCTGAAAATGGGCATGCAATCGAATTTGTAACAATGATGGCTAGACGGAATCACAATTTCTAGATCTGGAATTAGAAATATACAGAGAACTTTAATAAAAAGAATCGACTTCTGAAAAAAATATTTCAGAGATTGTAAGGAAATGAAATCGACTTCTGGATATTGAAAGAGGAAAAGATCTCAAGATGAAAAGACGTTACATCACGGATCAATAGTTTTCATAGAGTTGAAATAAAACAATGTTCAGTGATTTGAGATCCACAATTTTTTCCTTTAAATAGGGTATTATGGTTTCGCATACCAGAAATATAACTAAGAAAGTAAAACAGATATTGATAACAGAATTTATAATTACTTTAAAACACAGTCATTAGATCGATCTTATAATATACATAAAACAATAATGAAAAACGATTGAACCTGGTTCGTTTTGTTGAATCCGAGCTGGAGTAACTATTTGATGTAGCAACCGATCTGATTATTCGATTATTCCAACTGTAATGATGGCAGCTCCAATCGGAAGGTGAACCTCCTCATTTTCCGCAGCCCCAAACTCGTTGCCAATCACCACGGTCACAGACGGACACCTCGGTTAACCACCCAACCACTCTGGAAGTACTCTTCTTCCTTCCAGAACCCCGAGCTAATCGGGCCATAGAGTTCACACAAGTATTTCAAAAATTCAGCTTGGGCTTCCCTTCCCACCAAGATTTCTTAGCCAAACCCTTAGATAGAAGCAAGTCTTTGAGGCATTCAAAAATTACGACAATTGTCCAAATTATGGGCCCTTTACCCATTCCCCAAGCCTTCCTTATAAAGGAAAATCTCATGCGACACATGTCGCTTCATGCATAATTAAATATTTTTAATTAATTATTTAATTAAAACACTCACCCATCCAAGTGTCAGTTTCTCTGGGAAGTGCACCAACACCCCTAAGTTTGCTCCAGTTTGTCCCCCAGATATTTTAATTAACTCCTAGCTTTTAGTTGACTAGGTGTTTAATCTTAGGATTCTATTTTGCTCCTAAATAATGATTTCTATTATTTTAAATGCTCAACAAAAATAACTATTCATGTGCAAATGCCTAAATTATTTTTATGCATTTGCTAAGTAATAATCTAGAGTTATTCTCATAAGTTTTTATGCAGTTAAATTTAACAATCAAACTCACTAGGATCACGGTGCCGCACCGTTGGGCTCCTAGTTCCTTAATTTTAATTCCCTGACATGGCACCACTCCGTTGGGTCCAGTCATCCATGGTTTCCATTCCTTGGCATGGTACCGCATCGTTGGGTCCTTGCGTCCATTCTTTCCGTTCTCGACAGGGTACCGCATCGTCGGGCCCTTCTGCCACCATCTTTCCGTTTTGACTTGCGGGAACTCTTGTAGGGATTTTAGGAATCGTTACCATCCATCCTCCGTCTACATCCTATCTAGGGACTAATGGCGCTGAGGAGTGAGTCCGTTCTCATTACACGCCCCTCAACTCGTACATGACCAGCTCCGTTGTGGCCCACCTCGTACGCTCTCACGCATTCCTCTTGAGCAAGCGGATCAGTGCTTATCTGCTCATGCGTGGTATTCTTGTCAGAAGTCGACATCGTCGTCGCTCCCCCTCTGTGTGATTTACCCGTACTCTACGACCCTTCATGTTCCTTTGTGTGTCCATTGGTGAACCGTCTCACTTGTTTCTACACACACTTCTCACAACAATTTATTAGTAGCACTGTCCTCAATAATCATCATCTGATTTCTAAATCTAGTATTGTTAAACATTTATGATTTATTCAAACTTCTAATCAAATATACATTTCGTCGACAAATACATAATCACCGTACAGCTAGTCGTTAAGCATTATCCATCAACATAATTTTCCATAGTCATAGCTAATCGTTTAACATATGTAATTATTCATTTACATTAACAATTCAGATACACATACTCAAAAATAAGGCCAAAAGGTTATTTAATTAATGTTTCAATTGGCCGGGTCACTCAGCAGGTGCCCTCAATGTCTACAAAAGTCTAGGGGCACTACAGTATTGGGAGCAAAGAAGTTTGTATGTTACTACCCCTAGTGTTAAGATGAGTGGGCATCGAAGGAATCATAGGGTTAAGGTTTAGGCCAAGCAGACGCACAAAATCTTTGTTTTCCATTGTGGACAAAATTTGAGATTCTACAAGGGGGGTGTGTATTTGAAGATGACTACCCCATGGTTGTTGCTTCAATTCAATTTCTATTTTGGTTTTCTTATATTTAGTCTCATTATAGGCATCTAAGGCCAATTTTGTTTGGTGTCTAACATCCAAAGTGTCACTTGGGTAAGATGCTACATCATGGCCAACCATTTCGGCAAGGAGGTATTTAAAACAGTTTATGCCCTATGATAATTCTTTCCTACAAAGGCTACATTTTACTTTCCCTACCCCACCTGACAACTTCTCACAATATTCTAAGCACAGTTACTATCCCTTGACATTGTGGGTTTTATTAATTTTTTTAATTTTGTCCTAGGGTTTTATGGGAAAAAAACAATTATCATGTATTTATTTGAAAATTTTGTTGCATATGTATCGAACCTTCATCTATATTCTATTATTGTTTGCTTGTTTACTTGTGTGGGCATTAACGTATGACTTGTCTCTGTTCTAGTGACTCAGATATTTTAACATAAAATTTGATAAACCTCATTGATTGCATTTGAAAAGGGGCATTAAAAAACTACATCTCACACTCTACTTGTTATTCCTAAACAATTTCTTGTATGTCTTGTCTCCATAGAGCAGCAGTGCCAATGATTATGCCATTTTTAGTTCCTGAACTTGGACATTTTAATTTCTGGGTTGCATGCATTCACATCACTAACCCTTCTTCATAACAATTTTGGTCAAGCTCAAGGCTTCCAAGCTATAAAATCTTGCAAGCATCTTGAGCATATCTATCAATATGCTCAAGATATTCATGCCCAAGTGAATTGTATCCAGAAGTTTGCATGTTGCAAGCATATAAAATTATAAATACTCATGCCCATCATTTATTTATTTGAAATTTTTGTTGCATATGGATTGAACCTTCAACCATATTCTATTATTGTTTGCCTCTTTACTTGTGGTAGCATTACCATATGACTTGTCCCTGTTCGAGTGACTTAGATATTTTAACATCAATAATTAAATATCAAATTTGATTAACCTCTCATTGATTGCATTTGATCCACGACATCAAAGAACTATATCCCACACTTTATTTGTTGTTTCTAAACAATTTCTTAGAGTCAGTAGTGCCAATGATAAGGGTTTGTGCACGAAGTTGAGGGACCCTTTAGGTGCAATTCTGCACCTAAATATGCTTTTTTTTCACCTCTCTCTACAGCATGACATACATGACCATTGTTGACGAAATTTTAGGAATAGATAGAATTTTTTATGCAGATTCCAAATATGTAATTTAAAAAAAAAAAATATTGATATTTTCTATTTATTTCCTAATTTTCTTATTTCATCACTCCATTGGTAAAAAAAACATACTGTTAGTGTTTATTCCATAACTTTTTCATTTCACAACCATTTAAAAAAAAAATTGTATGTTGCACTAGAAGACACCGACCTCTACATGCTATAAAAAATACAAGTCGAAATAACTGCATTAAGACCTTCAAAGGCTTCACCCACATTTGACATATCGTTCTCAAGTTTTGATCACTTCATAATTAAAAAAAATTAAAAATTAAACATTTAATTTTGGAAAAATAGCGCTGTACTAGTGCTACGGGTTCTATACATGTCTACCAATTTTTGTATCCTGAAACCATCATTTAGGCATTGAAAGGCTTCACCCACAAAAACATATACCTTATCATTTGCCAAAAAAATAAAAAGTGACTGTCAGAAAACATGAAATTTGACATAGTTATGTAAATTTCCAATACTTAAAACTTATATATTCGGAAATGTGAATCAATTTACTATGTTTCATCTTTTTTACCGATGCAAGATATCTTGTGTAAGAATGCCAAAAAAACCAAGTAAGTTGAGAGATGCCCTGATTTTTCATTTTTTTATTGCATCTAATGCGCCAAAAGTGACCCTCATTAGCTTGCACATGCCCATAATTCCATTTTCAGTTAAGCTTTTGCCTGAGCTTAGACATTTGTAACTTCTGGGTTGCATGTATTTGCAACACTAACCCATCTTCGTAACAATTTTGTTGAGGCTCTAGGCTTTAAAATCTTGCCAGCATCTTAAGCATATTTATCGAGCAAAGCCTTGTTTTCATGAAATTGTTGAACCACAGAGAGACTGATGTGTTTCTCTTTTTACATGGAATTCTTTCCTAAGATGCAGCGTAGTCTTCAAAAAGGGTTTTCGACAAAACGACCACCCCCATACTCCAGAATAGAGCGTCCTAGATAGAGTCCTCATTGTGACATCTTGCTTTTAAGGAGATTATATTTTCTATTTTCTATGAAACACTACTGACTTAACTCCATTTATTTTGTATTGTAGGATGACAAGTCAACCTGCCATGAATAACAGCAGACATGCTATTGTACAAATGAAAGGGCATCCTATTGTTCAAAAAAGTGGTTGTTGCTCATAAGAAAATTCCTAGAATAATTTTTACTGCAATTGGTTTTGAACAAGTGAAGTTGAAGATAATTGTATGTATTTTGTATCTCAGACAGGCAAACGTCTCTAGTTGTCGAGAGATCAACAATTGATAGACAACTAAATTTTTTTTATCACAAGTTGGATCTTGTATTCTTTTCTATCTGTGAAGGGCAACAACTTGCTTTTGTTCCTGATGATTTGTACAGTCATGGATTATTGTACTCATGCGTAGTTTGTAAGATCATTCTTCTTTGAATTTTCATCATTGTCACAGTTGAACTGCTATATCTTAGAATTCTTTTAGTACTTGAAGCATTATTCTTGAATATGTTTGACATTCATTTGTTCCCATGGAAAAATTGTTTGAATATCATCATTGTCAATAGCAACTTCTTAAAGGGTGCTAGCTCAATGGTAGAGCACCTGCCTAATTATAGGTAAGAGATTGGTGGTTCGATTCCTCCATACCCTATCATAAATTATTGACTAAGAAAATGACTAAATTCACATATATACGACTATTAGTAGCTAATTTCCAGTATCTTATATAGCGCGACTAACATTTAGTCGTATTTAACTTAGTCATTAATATGTTAATCATCTAGTAGTTTATTTAGTTGTATATTTGGTCATTAATTGTGACAATCAATGACTAAATCAGTGACTTAATCAGTGAGTATCAATGACTAAATCAGTGACTTAATCAGTGAGTATCAATGACTAAATCAGTGACTTAATCAGTGAGTATCAATGACTAAATCAGTGACTAAATCAATGAGTATCAATGACTAAATCAATGACTAAATCAATGACTAATAAGTCAACCAATTAATGACTAGTGAAATATGACTAGAGGATAAGATAGTGGAAATCGGATACTATTAGTCACCGACTCAAAAAAAGTCGTTTATAGTCGAATTTTAGTCATTTTTTTAGTCATTAATTTCTCATTTTGTATTAGTGATAGGATATTTCGAGTCTGTTCTTAATTCATGAAATATACATTGCTATCTTTAATATATGTTGGCAGCATATGACATTTATTCAAAAACACATATATGTTTCCAGCTTGCCAAGTGTTGAGTGGTGTGCAGGAGTAATTATGAAAGAAACAGGTTTTGAGACTCACTCCTCTGTACAGGCCGATAGTATTCCTGAATGGTACTGAAATGAAAACACTTGTTCTATTCACAATTCATCATCATTTCTTAACCTAAAATTGGTTTTCAGTCTGTAAAAGCCAAGGTAATATGGTTTTTGAGGTTCAAGGGAGGGTCTGCTCAAAGTTCTTTTTCAAGTATTGCTTCCATAGTATCTGTTGTAGCCATGGAGGTCGACAGGAAACCTCGTCATAGTAGCCAACATTACTCTCTTGACAAGGAATATGAGATTTGTACTAGAAGTAAAGAGTCCATTTAAGAAACCTGCAAAAAAGAATAGAAATGATGAGGGACAGACCGCATGATGAAAGTCTGTGGATAGCTTTTGAGTAATTTTCAGTACAGGATGAAATTTCCATTGGGCCAAAGAAAGAAGTCAGTTCAGGTACAAGCTTTGGATAAAAAGATATCTATACTGGAGAAGGCTCTTGAATTCAATCCTGACAATGGGACAATGCACTAATGCAACATTCGGGTAGCTATAAGCTATGGAGAGGGTTTCTGCGCCTTTGCCGAGAAGAATTTTAGTCATTTACAGTCTCGAAAATGAGAAATATGTATAGCCATGCACTTCAGGTTTTGTCTGCTACATGTAATCAGCTATTTCGGAGGGTTTATGAAAATGATAAAGCAATGTCGATTAGTAAAGAACTGTTAGAGTCTGAACAAGCACTTGTAAATATTTTTGTTAGCCTGTGTAAGTTAGAATGGAAGACAGGGCACCAAGAACTAGACATTGGGTTGTTTCAAGTTGGAATTGAGTACAATTTATTTGAATACTTTTGGAGCAGTGACATTGCAAGATTTGGGGAAGATGGAGCCTTAGGGTGGGCTGCATGGATGGAGAAAGAGGAGGAACAAAGACAGAAGGAAAAGCTATTAACTGCTGATCTACCAGAGGTAGAAAAAGGAGGGTGGACAGGGTTGGTCAGAGCTCCATTCCAAAATTAATAGTGAGGTGACTGGCAAAGATCAAGCATATGATGAGGTGCCACTTTTTGAAGATGAAACCAAAATAGGTATTGAAGGAATTCAAACAAGAGGATGATATCCAATCTTTACTTGATAAGCTTGGATTGAATCCTAACAATCAGAAAGAAATTGAGGTAAAAGACCCTAATGTATGGAAACGATGGTAAGAGGAAGAGGGCTACGAAGAAAATCACAAGCCCTAGATACATTAGCCACTTTGGTTGAAGCTTACATAAAACTTTAATAAGGTTTCTTATGTTGACACTTGTCAATTTTTATTAGATTACATCTCTTTCAGTGACACACTTGTTCTATATTTTAGAAATCGAATCCTTAAAAGGTGGATTTGCACAACAAACTTTTGATCTTACCTATAGGTTTTATTCTATATATTTTGTAATATTATGAGAAAAAGAGGAGACACACATGGGAGTCAGATTGCTTGGAGATTATGTAGACCTGCAATTGTTACTTGTGTAAGCACATCTTTTGTATTTCGAATGACACTTAATTTAATCTATATGGAGCTAGGCCTTTGAACTATATTGTTTTAATATTCTCTTGTTCAGTCTGAACTCTTGTTACATTGCTTTGATGTAGATGTTTTCTATATTCATTCCATGTATGCAAGTGAATGTTAATGCCGATTGATGTTTGAAATGTGTTTTCAAATACCGGTACTTTTTATATATATGCTGCAAATGTGAACTGTTTGTTTATTATTTGAATTTATATACCTTGAAAGCCTATCTCTTGTACCTTAAATTTTTTGTCATCCATTCCTACAGAATTATTGTCTTTGCACTTGTATTTTTTGATGTTTTCAGATATTGTGTCTCTGCCTTTTATCCTTACCTAATCGGATTTGACATTGTTATCCAAACAAAACCTAAAAACAGTCTTTTATTTGTTGACATGCCTGAACACTGCTGACCCCGTAGTCTAGGTAGCAGACTTTAGGGAAAACACCTCTCTTGATTCTTCTAGTGGTCCAACCATTGTGTTGGGTGATGATTCTGAAACTTCAAGCAAAGGTAAAGGCATTATTGATCTATATTTTGTGTCATTCACTAATGTGGTGTATGTTCTAGGACTTGCTGCTAACATTTTGTCAGTATACCAGATGAATCACACAGGATCTCCAAAAAAGGTGATCTTCACACAAAATGATGTTGAAATCTGTGAAATGTCAACAGGCCGAATTGTTACCCTCAGGTTCTGCTAACCATAGCTCAAAAATCTATAGATTCTCTCTTTTTGTGCCTTTCCCATCACCTTCTGCTCTACTTACCCATGCCAATGAGTCAAGTAAATTATGGCATGAAATATTTGGTCACCTAAAATACAATATCTTTCCCAACTCCATGAGAAATAAATGGTCATAAGGCTTCCCAATATCAAGTTTTCTAAAGGTGTCTGTCAAAGCTGCATCCTAGGGAAAGCACCCAGAGCATAAGTTTGAAAGAGCCAAAACTGAGTGAACCTCAACACCCCCTGGAGCTTATTCACAGTGACATATTAGGTACATTCTCCCATGAGTCTTTGAACCATTCCAATACATCCTTGCCTTCATAGATGAATTTACCAGGTACTGTTGGATCTATTTACTCAAGCTAAAGTCATAAGTGTTCAGTTTGTTCAAGCTTTTCAAAGCCTCAGAGTTTGGTAAACATATAAAGATCCTTAGATATGATAATGGTGGGGAATACATTAAATCTGAGTTTCAGCAGTTTTGTGCCTCTTCTAGCATGCAGATGCATCACATTGTTCCTACACACCTCAATAGAATGGTGTTGCTAAGAGAAAGAATAGATATCTTAAGGAGATGGCCACATGCATGCTTGAGGCCAAGTCTTTGTCTCCAAGACTTTGGGATGAGGCAATAAATTGTGCATCATACATATAGAATAGAGTGCCTCACAAAGCATTAAAAGTAATTAATCCTTTTGAGGCTTAGAATGGGCACAAACCTAATGTTTCTCATTTCCAGATTTTTGGCTCCAAGGCTTGGGCTAGAATACCACTTGAGAAGAGGAGGGCCATGTAGTCCCAAAGACAACCATGTCTTTTTATTGGCTATTCAGAAAACTCCAAGGGCTACAAGTTGTTGAGTATGTCCTCTCAAAAATCATTCATTGAGAGGAGTGTTCAATTCGAAGAAGAGCCCTCATAGAGTGTTGAAATTGGAGAACCCTCCACACCACCACCAAAGAATGTAAGTGATGCTCCTTTTGAATTTTCTGATTCTGATATTTCTGATGATGAAGACCATTTTATTACAGATCGTAATTCACCAATAAGGAATAAGTAGGTTGCTAAGAATCTTCAAGAAACTGGTGAACTAGTGGGAAATCCCGAGGATACTAGGAGGACTAGATCACCATTTGAGAATGCTCTCAATGTGAAGATCCTTACCTATATGAGAGATGTTATTTGATGGTGGATTCTGATCCTAAGACATATGAGGAATCCTCACATGACCCTAGATGGCAGGATTCCATGGATGAGGAGTTTCATTCACTACAAAAAGAATGAGACATGGGTGCTAGTCAAGCTCCCCCCAGGCAAAAAATTGGTAAGGTGTAAGTGGATCTTCAAGACTAAATTTGCAGCTGATGGTGCATAAGTGAAATATGAGGCTAGGCTGGTGGAAAAGGGCTTCTCCCAATTCCATGGCCTTGACTACAATGAGACTTTTTCACCAGTTGCACAGAACGATTCGACAAGACTAGTTCTAGCAATTTCTACAGCCAAGATCTGGGAAGTACATCACATGGATGTCAAAAGTGCCTTCCTCCATGGAGATATTGAGGAATATATATCTATGTAGAATCCAGAAGGATATACATCTGATCCTAACTATGTGTGCAGGTTGAAGAAGTCCTTATATGGGATTAAGCAAGCCCCCAGGGCTTGGTATGCCAAAATGAACAACTTTCTCTTGTCACAATCTTTTGCTAGATTCAAATATGATACAAAATGTTTACATGAAGCTGATTGATGGATCAATTCTTATTATTTTTTTTATATGTTGATGACCTACTAATCACAGATAGCTCTACTGATCAAATAGCTTCATTACAGACTGCTTTGCATCAAGCGTTTTCCATGACTGACTTGGGAATTCTTAAGCAATTTTTGGGGCTTGAGATTTCTCAAACTGAGAATGGAACTAAGGCATATTAGTCCAAATATGCATCTAAACTACTACATAATTTCAAGATGGCTGATTGCAAGCCTTCAAAGCTTCCCTTCCTTTCAGGAGGCAGACTTGAAGAAGCAGATTCTACACCATTGGTGGACAACACCTTGTATAGGAAGTTAGTTCGCAGCTTACTGTACTTGACTCATACTCGACCTGATCTTGCATATGCAGTGAGTGTGGCCTCAAGATACATGGATCAGCCACATGAGCTTCATTGGAGGGATACAAAAATAATATTGCATTATGTGCAAGGCACCAAGTCTGATGGGATTCACTATGTTGCAGATTCCAGCCTAGATCTTCTTGGATTTACTGACTCAGATTGGGCTGGAGAAATCCTTGATAGAAAATCCACTTCTGGATTTTTTTTCATGCTTGTAGGTGGCCTTGTTTGCTGGTCCAGTAAGAAGCATAGTGAAATTTCACCATCTTCCGCAGAGGCCAAGTACAAAGGAGCAATGAATGCTACTACTCAGTGTGTGTGGTTGCAGGGTATTCTTTCATAGTTTGAGATTTCATTTAACACTCCTACTCTCATCTTTTGTGGCATTCAGAGTGCTATAAGGGTATCAAGTGATCCAGTACAGAGGAAGAGGACCAAGCATATAGGTATTCATATGCACTACATCAGGAGCTTAGTGCATGACCACATCATTGATTTAGAGTATTTCCCAACAACTGAGAAAACTGCATACATCTTCACCAAAGATTTTACTAAGAAGACTTTCATCTATCTGAGATCACTGCTTGGGATGGTTGAACATGTGGTGGAGTGAAGGATTTATCAACAATCTTTCAATTTTGATTATGTCCATTTTAGAGGGGAGGTTTTTCCCATGAGGTTTTCCTTCTTTCCTTGTTTTGTGGACAAGGCAGTATGTTAAAGGGTGACCATGTCTTGTTACTGGGCCCTATTTTATTTCTGATTTTTAGCACATTAAATTAGGATTAAGGGGGGGCGTTGGAATATTTAAACCCATCCATGTCATTTAATACATTAGGATAGCATTATTGATCATTTTTTATTAATTCCTAGGTGTTAGACTAGGTAGTTGGCTAAATTATACACCGTGTGGACCACAATCATCCTAGACTCACCTGGGTGCATTTCTGAAGATTTTGCATAAGATTTGATTTGATTCTGGTTGATCTTATCCAATCCTGGAATAGAAAGGAACCTTACTGCTTTTTACTGATTTTTACCACTTTTTGGTGAAAGGTGAAAGCTAGTTGACTAGTCTTAACTATTTTTTGGAAAAATCATCCTCCATGATGTTTCTTCCTTCCAAATTTCGGATTTAGCATGATTTTCCATCCTACATCACCATCTGATAACTCATCTAGAAATTCGTGAGCCTTTGAGGTGACTTGGAAAGCACACTTTCCACCTAGGGGGGTTTTGCATATTTTTAGTAAGCCTGCTTTTGTGAGGATTCGAATGGAAACCTTATGCATTTGAATCTCTGGTGTAATTTTATATATTTGCAGCCTATTACTTTCCCAAGGTTGGCTGATGTATTATTATTCATGAGTGTAATTCAGTTTGCATCATACTTGATTGTTTTTCAGTGTTCTTGACAAGTTGTGTGAGATAACTTGTGAGAGTATGAAATTTCTTGATTAGATCTTTGTGTGAACTAAATTTCACATCCTATTCCAATGGATTTTGGACTTATGCAGAAGTTAGAGTACTTGGATCTCTATAACAAGTATAGATACCGATGAAACCAATTCTCAAGCAGTGTACCACGTTAGTTGGGTAATTTGACACAACTTACATATGGACCTCAACAGGAATATTATCGGAGTTCTTATTCCAGTTGAGTTGGGATTTCTGCAAAATTTAGAGTACTTGGATCTTGGATACAAGGAATTCTCAAGAAGTATACCACGTGAACCGAGTAATTTGACACAACTTACACACCTACCAATTTGTAGCTTTAATATTTCATGTTCTATTCCGTTTGAAATATTTAGTATTCCCATTACCTATTTGTCTCTTCTTAGTGTTAACCTCATAGGGAGCATACCTAAACCCATTTCCAATTTGACCAAGTTGACTTACTTATATATCTCTCAAACAGAGTGGCTAACATCCCTGAAGAGTTTGGTAGTTTGACTAAATTGACCTACTTAAATCTCTCTCAAAACAAAGTCATTAACATCCCTAAAGAAATTGGCAGTTTGAATAAGTTAACCTACTTAAATCTCTTTCAAAAGAGAGTTGCTAACATCCCTAAACAAATTAATAATTTGACTAAGTTGACCTACTTAGATCTCTCTCAAAACATAGTTGCTAACATCCCTCAAGAGATTGGCAGTTTGACTAATTCGACCGTACTTATATCTCTTTCAAAATAGAATCACTAAATTCCCTCAAGATATTTCCAATTTGAGTCAATTAGTTACACTAGATCTTAGTGATAATATGATTAATGATAGCATCCCTAAAGCCATTAGAAATTTAAAGAATCTTGAATAATTTTATCTTTCTAACAATAGTTTGATAGGCACAATTCCCAGAACCATAGGAAAGCTTCAATCCTTGCAAGCTTTACAATTGGGCTCAAAAACATTAACTAGACCTATCCCATATAACATAGGTCAACTAAAGACTCTCCATGATCTAAAAATATCCAATAATAATATTCGTGGCAGTATTCCTAAACATGACCAATTTAAAGAAACTTGGAAACCTTTTTCTTTCCAAAAATAGTTTGATAGGAACAATTCCAAGAGCCATAGGAAAGCTTCAGTTTTCGCAACAAATAGCTCTGGATTCAAACAAATTAATAGGGAATATCCCATATAGCATAGGTAAGCTAAAGAATCTCATGTATCTAGACATAAATAATAATATTCTTCCTGGTAGTATTCCTAATAGTTTTAATGGTTTAGTTTCACTTCAAGTATTAGATATATCAATAAACAACTTGGAGGGGCCAATTCGTAATGAGATTGGGAATTGTACTTCTATGCAAGTTTTCTCTGCTCATTCTAATAACTTTTTTGGGACACTTTATGTATATTTGGTCAACTGCACCCAGCTTAAGCTAATCGATTTAAGGAAAAATTATTTATCAGATGAGCTTCCTCAATACTTCACATTTTTTCATGACTTGGAATTTTTAAACCTTGGTCATAATAATCTGGGTGCCCATATTCCTCAACATATCACAAATCTCACCAAGTTGCATGTGTTGGATTTATCCAACAACAAATTCGGTGGAAAAATACCACCGTATCTTGAGAGACTCTGAGGATTTGCAAATGTTTCTAATGATGATGAATTTTATGAGGAGATGGAAATTGTCATGAAAGGGAGTGAGTATACTATGTCATATATGTTGCATGCAAATACTATATGTGATTTGTATTGCAATAATATTATAGGAGAAATTCCCTCAAGCATAGGTAGTATGAGTCAATTGTGATTATTGAATTGATCTTGGAATGAATTGGAAGGTCAGATACCTACATCTCTTAGTGGGATATCTTTGTTGGAGCAGTTGGAGTTGGAAAAAAATAATTTGAGTGGAGTGATTCCTGAAGAGCTCTCTAATTTACACGAATTGGTCGTTTTTGATGTTTTATCGAACATTCTATGTGAACAAATCCCAATAGGGACACAATTTTCCACTTTCGATGTATCTTCATTTCCAAATAATAAATGTTTATGGGGTTTTCCTTTAGATTCTTGCATTGAAAATGAAAAACAAGCAAGAAAAGGAGACAATAATAGTAAGGGCAGTGATGTGAGAGTGGGATGGTTTAGTTGTGTAGATGAAAACATGTCATCGATAGTATTGGGGGTGGGAATGTGTATTGGATTTGGGGGATTTTTTGCTCTCTTTATGTCATGGGAGCAAACTAAATATTGAGTGGTTCCCCCAAACATGCCACGACCCTTTTTTGGGATGTACCAATTTCCTACATAAACATGGTCTCCTATGTTCAGATATTCAAAAAAAGAACATCATTTGTATCATTATACGTAAGTTGTACCACTCATATATTTTGAAAATAAAATCATGTTTATATTATTAATGTTTAAAATCAAATAAAAAAAGAGGAGAAGATATAATTGTTTTCTATTTTATTATGAAGTTCTTATATATCTTTTGTATATCTTGTATAGTGGTAGATAACTAATTATAATAAAATAAGGCATATACCAAATTATAATGAGAATACCTTGCATCACAAATAATAGATAATTCAATTAAAAAAGAGCAATAATAATTTTTGCAATGATCATTATAAAATTAAATAATAATAGAAATCTTTTAAGTTTAAAATTATTATTTTTTGTTTTTTCTTCATTAATATTAACATATTATCAATAAAAATAATTATTAAAAAAACAAAATTTTCCAATAAATATTTCAAAATTATATAAACATTATACTTGAGAAACTGTAATTCTCTTTTTCTTATCACACATAAATGTTACATCCATAGAAATTAGAAAAAAAATATATATATATTTGTTGATATTTTATTGAAACAATTATCTTTACTGAGACCGAGACTCATAACAAATTCGAAATATTTTTTAATAGGACGACAAGATTAAGTGCCAATGAAACCTATTGGTTTATCGGTATTCATATTCATGCGTGTACATCGGTCCTGGTTCCTTATACAACCCTTGCTTTGACATCTTATCAATGTGTTGATTCTGCTCCCTGTACACATGAGATAAGCTTATCTATTTGAAAGAGTTTTGCCATGCATTTGATTTCATTGGTTAGATTTTGATAGCCATTTGATCATTAGAATACCTCCAAATACCTGTAGCTTAATTTCTACATATCATTATGGTTTGAAGAGCCAACAATTTTGCTTGATTGTTTGATACTTTTCCCACATGAATCCACTATATAAAATGATTCTTTATGAAAAATATCATACTATAAATTCTTTACCCAAGGTTACTTAAGTCCCTTTTTTCAACATTTAACCAAATTTTCCAATGGCGAGCATTTTTTTGGGAGGGTGCAAAACAGGCTGAATGGTTATTTTGGTAGGAAAATATATCCATGACCAAAGTCTTTTTTAAAAAAATGAGTCAATTTTCAATTGAATAAATCATCCACCTACAAACTTATGCTCTCAGAAATATTTTATCCCTCAAATATGAGAAATGGAGAGCATTTTTCTAAGGCCATTTAGGCCAGTTTTAGGTGCAAAACAAGCTGAGTGGCTGTTTTGGATGGCCAATATTTTCTTGACCATGGAATTTTCTTCAAACCTAATCTAGTGGTCAATTGCATAAATCATCCACTTACAAACTGATGCTTTCCTAAAAAAAATTCCCTTACATATGAGAAATGGTGGGAATTTTCCCAATGCTACTTAATCCCTTTATCCAATACTTAACCAATTTTTCCAATGGCGAGCATTTTTATTTGAGGGTGCAAAACAAGATGAATGGCTATTTTGGCAGGAAAATATCTCCTTGTCCAGAGACTTTGTTTCAAAACTCAGTCAATGGTAAAGTGAATAAATCATCCACCTACAATCTTATGCTTTCATAAAAAAATTATCCCTCAGAGGTGATAAATGGCGGGCATTTTCCTAAGGCCATTTATGCTAGTTTTAGGTGCAAAACAGGCTGTGTGGTTGTTTTGGCAGGCCAATATTTTCTTGACCATAGACTTGTTTTCAAAACTGATCCAGTGGTCAAGTGCATAAATCATCCACCTGCAAGCTGATGATTTCATAAAAAAAAATTCCCTCACAGATGAGAAATGGTGGGCATTTTCCCAATGCTACTTAAGCCTTTTTTCCAATACTTAATGGTGGGCATTTTTCTTTGAGGGTGCAAAACAAGATGAATGGTTGTTTTGGTAGGAAAATATCTTCTTGACCAAAGACTTTTTTTCCAAAAATCAGTCAATGGTAAAAGGAATAATTCATCCACCTACAAGCTTATTCTCTCATAAAAAAATTATCCCTCAAGGGTGAGAAATGGAGGGAATTTTCCTAAGGCCATTTAGGCCAGTTTTAGGTGCAAAACAGGTTGAGTGGTTGTTTTGGTAGGCCAATATTTTCTTGAACAGAGACATTTTTTTCAAAACTGAACCATTGGTCATGTTCATAAGACATCAACCTGCAAGCCTATTCTTTCCTAAAATTTTTATCCCTCACAGATGAGAAATGATGGGCATTTTCCCAAGGCTACTTAAGCCCTTTGTGTCAATACTTGATCAATTTTGCTAATGGCGAGCAATTTTCTGGGAGGGTGCAAAACAAGTTGAATGGTTGTTTTGGAAAGAACATATATCCTTGACCAGAGTCTTTGTTTCACAAAGGAGTCAATTTTCAAGTGAATAAATCATCCACCTACAAACTTATGGTCTCAGAATTTTTTTATCCCTCAAATATGAGAAATGACGGGCATTTTCCTAAGGCCATTTAAGCTAGTTTTAGGTGCAAAACAGGTTGAGTGGCTGTTTTGGAAGGCCAATATTTTCTTGAGCATAGACTCACTTGTTTTCAAAACAGAGCTCGTGGTCAAGTGCATAAATCATCCACCTGCAAGCTGATGCTTTCTTAAAAAACATTTCCCTCACATATGAGAAATGGTGGGCATTTTCCCATTGCTAATTAAGCCCTTTTTTTCAAAACTTAACAATTTTGCCAATGGTGAGCATTGTTCTTTTAGGGTGAAAAACAAGATGAATGGTTGTTTTGGCAAGAAAATATCTCCTTTACCAGAGACTTTGTTTAAAAAAGAAGTCAATTTTCAAGGGAAAAAATCATCCACCTACCAACTTATTCTCTTGTAAATTTTTTATCCATCAAAGGTGAGAAATGGCAGGCATTTTCCTAAGGCCATTTAGGCCATTTTTAGATGCAAAACAGGGTGAGTGGTGGTTTTGGCAAGCCAATATTTTCTTGACCAGGGACCTTTTTTCAAAAATGAACCAGTGGTCATGTTCATAAGTCATCCACCTGCAAGTTGATGATTTCCTAAAAAAATTATCTCTCACAGGTGAGAAATGGTGGGCATTTTCCCAATCTTACTTAAGCCATTTTTTTCAATACTTAATCATTTTTTCCAATGGTGAGCATTTTTCTAGGAGGGTGCAAAACAAGCTGAATGGTTGTTTTGGAAGGAAAATATCTCCTTGACCAGAGAATTTGTTTCAAAAAGTAGTCAATGGTGAAGTGAATAAATTTTATGGCAGGGTGCAAAATGGCATAAATTTGAATTTTTATTGCACAAAATTACGCTACTTAGAGTGTAAAATTTGAATGTAAAATTACAACGCAATGTGTTGCTCATGGACAATGTTGATTATTTGAAGATCATAACTTCATACCACAAAACGAGTCCAAAAGTTTCCCTGAAACAACAAGCAATCATCTAGCCATTCTTCAAACTCATTGTCCTCATTGTAAGCAACCAATGACAAACAACAATGTTGTTGGACAACAGAGGCAACCTTTGTCTCCAATTGCAGTTGAAGGGAATGTTAATGCACAAAGTGGAAATATTTATGAAAGAATGAACTATGTTCCAGAGAATGTGAGGGTTCCATTACATGCTTCCATTACATTGAACGTTGAGTTGCAAAATGAAAATATTTACCAAAGAATGAACCCATTTTTGCAGAATGAGGCCATAATTTTCCCTCAAAGATCAGTGATTGATGCTATTGTTGTTACAAATCAATGTGAGCAAAGTTTAGGTTGTGTTTCTCAACAACCTAGGGAGCCTTTGACTGCATTTAGTAATGAAGGGAATCAACATGTAGATCCCAATGGGAATCAATTGGAACATGAACCTCTTAGGAACTTGGATGCAACTCGAAGACATGAAACAATTGAAATAATTGCATTTCATGAACAACTGGATATAAATGCAACTACAGAAAATCAAAATTCTACAATTGGTCAAGCTGTAGTAGAAATGCTAGAAGGTTTTTCAGCAAATGAAACTATGCTTGCTAAGAGAAGGTCACTAGGAAACCGCTGAAGGAAATCCTTATAGCATCTTAAGAAGTAGTCAGGATGGTATAACCACAGACTAAATGAGGGGAAGACAACATTTAAAGAAATTGGGAGATGGTTTTCTGGAAAATCACTTGAAGATATAGATGAGAATGACATTATTGCTGGAATTGGGTACCTCATGAGAAAAAACTATAATGAAGAATATAAAATTGAGGATGTTCTTGAACATCTATATGGATTTCTTGATAAAATTCGATCAATTTTCATGGAAGATATTCGTAAGGATTTTATGTCGAGGAACATGGCTTCAGTATTTATCGAATCAAGAATGACTCATAAGGCTTTGCAATGTCTAAAGAGAATTGATGCTCATGGTGTACTAAAGGGGGTTAATCCAACATCAGTTTGTAGCTAAATGAAAAAGTGGAGCAAAGAAGCTGAGGATATTGATATGGGTTGGGAGAGAACTGATGATTTCACATATGGAGTTAGGGTCAAACATGTAAAGTCATATGCTTCCTTTACGGTTGAATCGTTTGAAAAGAGGTCTGGAACTATAGTCAATGAATTTTATTTCAAACTTTGTATTGATTCTCGCATACATTATTATCAAGGTGGGAAGGTATGTGATATATTATTCGAGATACTAGAATACAATGGCTTGATGTCTTGTGTAAGCCTTGGAAAATGGGATGGAAAAGAAGAATATAGACAAGTTTTAGCACATGTTGTTGATCCTGAAAATGAGGAGAACTTAATGAAACAGATAAATAAGCTTTCAGAAGATGGCATCACTATGCTAGATGGAAGGGTTGTGAAAATTAATTTGTTTGAGTTTCATGATCTAGTGGCCATATGTAGTTTAGTATGAAATAGTAGTGTTTCTCCAATGGGAAATAATTTTTGTCCTTGGTGCACATGCCATAAAAAAGCGATACACATGGTTACAGATGAAATCAACATTGAAGAAGGAGATACTATCCGTAGTGTTTTTGAATGTTATGCAATGTCAACAGAATTTCTCCTTATAATCTATGCCCATTTATTACAAGTTTTGAAAGTTATGTTTATATCTTTCCAAAACATTCCTAATCTAACTATGTTCTTGAACTTTACTATAGGAGTTGAATCCCGCTTTGGAACCAAGCAAAGGATGGGAAGAAAAGTTAGATGAGCATATTATAAGCATTCAACCAACCTTATCTGGTATAAAGATGACTATTGTGAAGAAATACCCATTGATAGAAGAAATGATGAAAAGGTACAGACTTTTATGACTAGTTCTAAACTAGAAATTAAGCTTCTTAGTATTTCAATAATTCCTACCTTCAAAAACTCTTGGTTCCAATTATAGTTGACTCCTGGATCAATGGCCAAGCTTGTATATTGTTCTCGCCATGCTGGGATCAGAACAATTTTGAAGATGTTTCGTGAAATTCAAATAATTGCACAAGATTATGACAAGGTACATCCAACTAGAGGCATGGAGAAAAAAAATTGTTTAAATTTGGGAGGAGATGGAGAAAATTGGTGTTCCATGTAAGCCAGGAGAACCATACCATCATAAATTCCAACAATACAATGATCTTAACTATGGGAAATCGGATGGATCAACATCATACAAGATCCTCATTCGACACGAGGAAATTTTAAAGGTATAATAATTATGTTAACATAGCAATTTTTTTTATGTGTGCCTTGACTAACAATAAATGATGTTGCTATTATGTTTTGACTATTGTTGAATGGCTCTCACTGTTATTTACTTTGAAAATAAAACTTAGTATTTATTCATACACATTGAAACTTATGTATTGTTTCTAGGTTATTGAAGGCCTACCAGATGACGAGAAGAATAGAAAGTTGGTGAGGATGTGGAAGTGTTATACATAATTATACATGTTGTAACTGCAAGGGTGTAGGGGAGATGATGTATATGCATATGAGAAAAGGTATGTCGGTTTCATCATATTATCTTGTTTGAATGGTGGTATCATTTCATTCATGAAAAAACAATTTGAGCCACTGTCATTGCAGGATTGGCTTCCTTGCAAGTGAGTTGTTGTGGTTTTGTTCTTGTTGTTTAGGAGATGAGATTTTTCCTTATATGAATGTCCAAGGGGACATGCTCTTGAGATGATAGATTCTATTCATCCTTATGCGTTGGGACATTTAAGGAATAAAGTAATGAAGCGTAAGCATAGAGAAATGAAAATTTTGAATAGAAACCAAGGAGGAGGAAGAGGAGTCCATAAGGACAATAGAAACACATTTGAACATGATAGAATGTGTCTTTTAAATGAGATGACAGCACAATTTTTCAATCTTGTTATGAGATCAGAAGGTACTTTCCAAAAGTTTAGACAGAATATTATTGCCTTCAAATATTAGAAGTCAACTTCGTGTTGAATATGATAAGTCAAGAAATCAATCGAATAAGGAAACTACAACACAATTAGCATCATGTTTCCCTGATGACACATGTCAACAAGTGGAACAACTATTTAACTCATGGGAAAAAGAGTCTAAGAAATCATTGATTGCACCACCAACAATAAGTTTGTCCTAATTTAATATGTTATCTCGTTCGATTTCTAGTTTATAGTGTGAGGAGTCATAGTGTCTGTGTTTAATTATTAATATGTCCTCCCAGTTCAATAACTATATTCCGAGATCAAAACTAATCAGCAAATATGGAGAAGAGGCTTATCGTGAATCACATCGCTTTGGAAAGCACAAGGAAAAAAATGGTGTTAAAACAAAAAAAAAAACAACTTGTCTTTCCATCAAGTAGTGAGTATTATATTAATTCAATTCATTACATATTAGCGTGTCTTTATCAATCTAGTTGATTTGTGGTTGAAGTTACAACTTTTGCTCGAAATCTGACTTTGTCCACCTCACTGATCAGAGGAAATGAGCCAAGCCGGTGTGATCAAACACAACAAATGCAAGGGGAACTTGATTATGACACCCTAATGATGAATGATGACAATAACAATAAAACTTTGTGTCTTTCATCATTGTTAAAAGATGCATCGGAGACCAGTCAAATACAAGAATTGAATGGAGCAACTATTGTTGATATGCCATTCATGGAATCTATGATTCACAATAGAAGGTGCCTTTCATCCTCAATAAATGAGGCAGTGCAAAGTGCTGATGAACAAGAAATTCAAGGGACAACTCTTGGCATCCAAGTGATGGAAACTAACAATCATATTAAAACTAGTCTTGATAAACCAGGTAAGAGACAACAAAAAAAAGAGAAAAGTCCAAAATGATCATAAAGAAACATTATATGCAAAGTGGTGAAGAACATAACATTCGTAATGAAATGGCATTCATATGGTCTTAATGTATTAAGAGACCTATTTTGATGATATTTTGGAGGTTAGAGATATCTTGAAGATTGTTGGATATAGTTATGAAAAGGTCTAATATTGTATGCACCTATAAGCATTATATTTCCATTTCTCTTTGGAAATAAAATCTTGGAGTGTTTTGAGGAAAAAAATAACCATTTGTTGATATTTTGTCATAAATCCATTCTATTGTGGCTGCATTTTGTTTCATTTGTAGTTATAGTTTTTTTTACCCAAGAAAAGAACAATATAATTGTTATTTAATAGAAATGAAATCGACCACAACTGTCCATTGTTACTGCCGAAATTCACCAAGTCATCATAGCCAATATATGAAAAAGGATATTAAAAATATTTGGACAATTGCAAATGCTCTAAAAAATTCCTTGAGTGTATAAGCAATGGAATGTATTTTCTATCACGCACTAATGTACAATGACAGAAAAAGTAAGACAACTAAAAGCATTTTTCATTATCTGCCGATAAATACAAAGCACCATCATACAAAAATGCATTTTTCATTATCTTCCGATAAATACAATACCCCATCACACAAAAATGCATTTTTCATTATCTGTCGATAAATACAAAACACCATCATACAAAAATGGGTTTTTCGTTATCTACCGATAAATATATATATACAATGATTTATACATGTCTAGCATGTTTCTGAGATGGATTCAATCCCTCCTCTTAAGCAGAAGAAAAATCTGTATGGTCTCTCTTTTCTTTCGTAGAAGACTCTAATTCTTCTGGAGCTGTAGGAGGCACATTTTGTAATTTGTTTTCAAGCTCTTTAAATTTCTATGTAAATTTTTTTAAATTTCCAAGAAAAACACTTTTTAATTCCATCAATCAATTCAACATTTCCACATTTTTCTTATACTTCATTGATTCTTGTTTTTCCTTAACTTCCACTTGTTGTCTCGTATTTTTCAATTGATTGGTAACTTTGGTCAATTCATCTTTCAGATTATGCATTTCTTTCCCGTGCTCTTTTTCCCTCAACTTTGTCTGGTTGGGAATGACAAGAATTGCCATCATCGCAACAGCTGGACCTTGTAATTCCTTCTGCAAATCAGAAATTGTGGATTTAAGTGTTTGAATTTCCATATCACATCCCAAATGCTGAAATTTTCAACCGTCCAAGAGTTTTGATTCTAGCTCTCTTATTTTTGCATCTTGTTCAACCATCTTCTCGTTCATTTCTTTATATAATGGTTATGAACCAAACATATTACCTAGTGCAATACTCGTTGAGAATAATTCTTGTAGCATCTTCTCTCGATTTGATAAGGAATTCTCTCACTCTTCTAAGGACATTGTACCTGTACGTGTTTTTTTCCTTTTACCCTTACCCTCATCTTCTTTGGTACCCTTACCTTCACCCTCACCACCTTCTTCATTGTAAATTTTCTTTCCTCTCCTTTGTTTATTAAGTTCCAGTGATTCAGAGATCCTTTCGAACCTTTTGGCTCTCAGCTTATCAGCTTGCTTAGAAATGGTTTTTCTCAAACTGGAAATTAATGATTCTGATTCTCCAACTTTTTGTTCATGGCTTCCCTCCCACTCTTTCATCTTCAACTTATATTTTTTTTATTAAGTGTTCATTTTCTTTAATTTTCTTCTCCAATACCTGTAAAGGACCCATTTTTGTCCTTATTGGTGGTACATTGAAAACAGGTGGTCTTTTTTTCAACTCTTCTTTAAGTTCACTCACTTCAACTTTAGCTTTTTCCAAAGCCTCTTTATACGCAACCCTCACTGATTCAATTTCATTTTTAGCTTCAGCAATGATTTTGTCTACTTCTTTGGATAATAGTTCAACCATTTCTTCTTTCCCTTTTATACTTATGTTTGGTTTGAATTGATTTTTCACAACTATCTTTTGCAACACTGCTATCTGTTTGACGCATTCTATAATATTATTATTTTTATCACGCCATTTTCTGCCCAATTTCATATATAGGAATCTTGTTCCTTGAAATGATCCATTTTATCATATAGGATGAACACATATATACTATCAAACTTATATGATGGAATGTCTAAATGCATAGTGGAATCCCTTGAATCAAATTTGAAAAAACAATCATACTCAATTGCCAACTATTTAGGAGGAATTCTATCGAGAACCTCTTGAGGAATGGAAAATTCAGTAGTAGTTTGTTCCATTTCATTGTTTGTCACCTCCTCCCAATGACCTCCATATACATGTCCATGTAACTCTTTCAAAGTTGTGGAAACATGAACTACATCAATGGTGACAAAATCAGGAGATTGTACTCGTAATTCGTCATGGTGCTCAGGAGTTTGTACAGGCAATTCCTCTTTCTATTCAGGAGGCTATACTGGTAATTCCCCATGGTTATTAGGAGATTGTATTAATTCCTCATTCTGCTGAGGAGATTGTATTGGAAATTCCTCATCATGTTCCGTGCTATTATATTTCCTAACGTATGTTTTATGAACAGGTGGTTTTGGAAAAAGATATATTTTCATGCTGGTTGATATCACCAATCTTTGTTTCAGTAGCACGGGGTCGACGTAAATCAATAATTGTTTGAAGTGTGCTCGGGAAACTAAATTTAACCTTCCTTAATTGTCTCTCTTGTAGGGCAGCGTAGATTTTCTTAGCCAATAGACAAGGAATATCTATAGGTATATCTTCAACCCAATGTATCACTACTCTCATACATTCATCCATAATGTCCTTCCTGTGATGATTCAAAATTGTCCTAAGAAAAATATGAATCGATGTTTTGTATATTCCGGGAGGGACATATTTCATTCTTAAACCATTACTCGGAACATATATTTCTCTCCCACAAATTTTATTGGCCATCTGGTTCTTCCCCTGTTTGGGGGTTTTCTGGCAGCTTAGAATCGCTCCCCCTCTGCCTTGAATATTTGTATATTGGGAAACCAAATCAGGGTTGAGGTTTACCCACTTCCCAAAAAATTTGAATTCCATATTCCCAGCATCATATTTCAAAATTGTCTCATCTATTTCCTCATCAACATAATTGAACATTCTAAACAAAAAGTCGAAAACTTCTACTTTCCTCAAGATAGTTTCCATACCTGGTGGCCAAATATTTGCATCTCTCCATGCATCATAATACTTCTAGAATTTTTTTACTGTTAACCTATCATCTGTGGATGTCTATGTTTCAACTACGGTTGCAGAGGAGGATGCCCCAGTTTCAACTGCGCCCGTGGTAGAGGACGACCCTATTTCAATTCCGGCCATGGTTGTCTAGGTTCGAAGTAGAAGTGATGTATGCAAACTGTATTTCAGGCTCACAAATTATGCCCGCACAGAGTATTTAAACAACAAAATGAAGGGCTTGAGTGTATTTCCAGGTCATAATCCATGACTTGGGCATGCACTTTTCCCTATGCTGACATCCGACTTTTAAGATTTTTTTAGGCCTTGTCTTCAGAGGGAATTTTATAAATTGGTTGTAATTTGACATAAAAAGGTGCATAACCATAATCTATCACTTTTATAAATGGGTTGTACTTTGACATAAAAAAGTACATAGACATACGCTATCAATTTTTTTAAAAATGCATAGATCGATCTTAAACCCGGATGTACCAAGCCTCAAGTTTTATTTTTTTATTTTATTGGCCAAGATTGATCTTTTTAATCATTTTTATTTTATATCCGAAGCCTTTTTTTCAAGACTGAGACTATATTCAGGTGCATTAGTCCTCCACCTACATCATGGTTCCTTCAAAATAATTTTATCTCTCTCAGTGAGGAAATGGAGATCATTTTACCATAGCCACTTGAGCCAGCTTTTCAGTACTTAGCCATTTTTTCCAAAGGGGATCATTTTATGGCATGGTGTAAAATAGGTTGATTGGCTATTTTGGAAGGTCATTATCTTCTTGGCCATTGAATTTTTATCACAAATGATTCAATGGTAAAGTGCATAAATCATCCACCTGAAAGCTTATGCTATCATAAATTTTTTATCCCTCAAAGGTGAAATATTGCGAGCATTTTCTTGAGGCCATTTAGGACATTTTTAGGTGCAAAAATGGCTGAGTGGTTGTTTTGGAAGGCCAATATATTCATGACCAGAGCCTATTTTCCAAGAATAAGACTATATTCGGTTGCATTTGTCATCCAACTATAGGATGGTTCCTTCAAAATAATTTTATCTCTCTCATTTAGGAAATTTCGGTCATTTTCACAAAGCCAATTCAAGCATATTTTCAATACTTAGACATTTTTTCCAAAGGGGAGCATAATATGGCAAGGTGCACAAAAGATTGATTGCCTGTTTTGGAAGGATATTATCTTCTTGTACATAGACCTTTTATCGAGAATGAGTCAATGGTCAAGTGTGTAAATTCTCCACCTGAAAGATTATGTTGTCAGAATAATTTAATCCCTCACTGGTGAGAACTGGTGGGAATTTTCCTAAGGCCATTTAGGCTAGTTTCTGGTGCAAAGAAGGCTGAGTGGCTATTCTGGAAGGCCAATATATTCTTGACCAGAGACTTTTTTCCAATATTGAGACTACATTCAGGTGCATTAGTCATCCACCTGCAGGATGGTGCCCTCATAATAATTTTCTCTCTCTCTGTGAGAAAATGGTGGTCATTTTCCCAAAGTCACTCGAGCCATATTTTCAGTACTTAGCCATTTTTTCCAAAGGGGAGCATAATATGGGAGGGTGCAAAAAAGGTTAATTGTTTGTTTTGGTAGGCCATTATCTTCTTGGCCATAGATGTTTTATTGAGAATGAGTCAATGTTCAATTGTTTAAATCCTCCACCTAAAAGATTATGTTGTCAGAATAATTTAATCCCTCACTGGTAAGAACTAGTGGGCATTTTCCTAAGGCCATTTAGGCCAGTTTTTGGTGCAAAAAAGGCTGAGTGGATGTTTTGGTAGGATAATATATTCTTGACTAGAGAATGTTTTCCTAGAATATGACTATATTTAGGTGCATTGGTCATCCAACTACATGTTGGTGCCTTCATAATAATTTTATCTCTCTCATTTAGGAGATTTCGGTCATTTTCCCGAAGCCACTTGAGCCATATTTTCAGTACTTAGACATTTTTTCCAAAGGGCAGCATAATATGGCAAGGTGCAAAAGAGGTTGATTGGCTATTTTGGTAGGCCATTATCTTCTTGTCCATAGACCTTTTATCGATAACGATTCAATGGTCAAGTGTGTAAATCCTCCACCTGAAATCTTATGTTGTCAGAATAATTTAATCCCTCACTAGTGAGAACTGGTGGGCATTTTCCTAAGGCCCTTTAGGCCAGTTTTTGGCACAAAAAAAGATGAGTGGATGTTTTTGCAAGCCAATAAATTCTTAAATAGAGACTTTTTTCCAAGAATGAGACTATATTCAATTGCATTAGTCATCCACCTACAGGATGGTTCCCTTAGAATAATGTTTTCTCTCTTTGTGAGAAAATGGCGGTCATTTTCCCATAGCCACCGAACCATATTTTTAGTACTTAGCCATTTTTTCCAATGGCGAGCATTTTTTGGAATGGTGCAAAAGAGGTTGATTGGTTGTTTTGGAAGACCATTATCTTCTTGGCCATAGACATTTTATCGAGAATGAGTCAATTGTCAAGTGTGTATATCCTCCACCTAAAAGCTTATGTTGTCAAAATAATTTAATCCCTCACTGGTGAGAATTGGTGGGCACTTTCCTAAGGCCATTTTGGCCAGTTTTAAGTGCAAAAAAGGATGAGTGGATGTTTTGGCAGGACAATATATTCTTGACCAGACACTTTTTTCCAAGATTGAGTCTGTATTTAGGTGCATTAGTCATCCACCTACAGGATGGTGCCCTTAGAATAATTTTCGCTCTCTTTGTGAGAAAATGGCAGTCATTTTCCCAAAGCCACTTGAGCCATATTTTCAGTACTTAGCCATTTTTTCCAATGGCGCATTTTCTGGAATGGTGCAAAAGAGGTTGATTGGTTGTTTTGGTAGGCCATTATCTTCTTGGCCATATATCTTTTATTAATAATGATTCAATGGTCAAGTGTGTAAATCCTCCACCTGAGAGGTTATGTTTTCAAAATAATTTAATCCCTCACTAGTGAGAATTGGTGGGCATTTTCCTAAGGCCATTTAGGCCAGTTTTAAGTGCAAAAAAGGCTAAGTGGTTGTTCTAGTAGGCCAATATATTCTTGAACAAAGTCTTTTTTCCAATACTGAGACTATATTCAGGTGCATTAGTCATCCACCTACATGATCGTGCCCTCTGAATAATTCTCTCTCTCTCTCTCTGAGAAAATGGTGGTTATTTTCCCATAGCCATTTGAGCAATATTTTCAGTACTTAGTCATTTTTTCCAATGGCGGGCATTTTCTGGAATGGTGCAAAAGAGGTTGATTGGTTGTTTTGGCAGTCCATTATCTTCTTGGACATATGCTTTTTATCGAGAATGAGTCAATGGTAAAGTGTGTAAATCCTCCACCTGAAAGATTATGTTGTTAGAATAATTTAGTCCCTCACTGGTGAGAATTGGTGGGCACTTTCCTAAGGCCATTTAGGCCAGTTTTAAGTGCAAAAAAGACTGAGTGGATGTTTTGGCAGGTCAATATATTATTGAGCAAATACTTTTTTCCAATACTGAGACTATATTCAGGTGCATTAGTCATCCACCTATTGGATGGTGCCCTTAGAATAATTTTCTCTCTCTGTGTGAGAAAATGGAGGTCATTTTCTCATAGCCACTTGAGCCATATTTTCAGTACTTGGCCATTTTTTCCAATGGCGAGCATTTTCTGAAATGGTGCAAAAGAGGTTGATTGGTTGTTTTTGCAGGCCATTATCTTCTTGGACATAGACCTTTTTATCGAGAATGAGTCAATGGTAAAGTGTGTAAATCCTCCATTTGATAGCTTATGTTGTCAGAATAATTTAATCCCTCACTGGTGAGAACTGGTGGGCACTTTCCTAAGGGAATTTAGGCCAGTTTTAAGTGCAAAAAGGGATGAGTGTGTAATGTCCCTTATTAGGAATTTTATTAAAATTTCAATTTTCCACTTTTTTCCTTGGTTCGACCTTTGACTAGTTTCGATCTCTATGTCCCAAGTTTGCTCCAAATGATCCCAAATCTTCTGAGAATGTATATGAATGATATTAGAACATAAATATGTGTTTCAGGGATTCCTTTGTACCTTTAAAACACTTCTGCAAATACTCTTTCAATTATGGTCAATGTAGGTAACTTTACTAGTGATTTCCCTTTGACTAGTATTGGTCTCTAGGTCTCAAATTGACTCCAAATGCATTCAAATCTTCAAGGAAGGTTTATGAATGATATTAGGAATTGAATATGATGTTCAGGGATAACATATGGCCACCAAAAGACCTCTGCAAACTCTCTTAATATTCTGGACCAAGTATGCAATTTTACTAGTAATTTGGGGTTCAAATCCCCCTAAGGTAAGTACTGAAAATGGCTTCCCAAATGCCTCCAAACCCACTCAAATTTATGAACAAAGGTATGTAATGTGTTAAGTATGTTATTAATGTCTCATATGTACCATTAATGGTTTATTACAACTGTTCTCACCCTCTCCCATTCAACTGCAAAAATCTCCAATTCGACCCTTGGGGAAATGGCACTATTTCTTCTCCCAATGCAATTAAACTGAGTAAAAATGCTTCAAATGCTCAAGTACAGTACATGAAACTTGCATAAGACATCCATGGAAGTATATTTATCACAAATATATCAGAGAATCATCCATTAATTCGAAATCATCATCAATACATTGGATCACAACAAGGTAGTGGGGAAATGGCATTGTTCTTCCATTAAAAATGAGATTTATACATTTCTACTTGGAATTTCGACCTGAAAATTTTTGGAGATGAATAACAGAGTATTTAATTCATATTACAAAAGAAATGGGGCATTAGAAGCTCCCCAAAGAGTACAATAGCTCACCAAAAATGCCCTCCCTCAAGGATCAAGAATATGTCATCAAAACTGGAAATGGTTGAAGGAGCGAGCTGCAATAGAAGAAACCATGAGCTTCCCTGTAGCTTACACCTGCAAATAAAGACTCCATTAAATCTCCAAATGAAAGGTCTAAATGGCCTTTCCAATTGCCAACTTGGATGGGAATCTTTCACCCTCGAAATTGGCTAAGGCAAGAAACTAGTCATCCACTAGCTCTCCCTCTTCACAATTGCAATTGCAAATTCTACAAATGATCAAAATCTGGTTTCATTCTTTGTTATTGACATTTATAAAATTCTAATGTCCTTCATGGGTCGAATTCCTTCCAAGAGACTCATGCCAACTCAAGTTGGGAAGAGATTCCAAAGAACGCCACTTGTACAACAATTCCTAGTCTCCCACTTCCACCAAATCACATGTGGAAGCATATTAGCTGCCCTAACACCCTTGAGCGCCCTCTTGGAGTCTATTTTTAGCCCTGACATGTCATATATGTCATATGTCAGCCTTCAGGTCTGATTTGTGTCATAGGTGTCATAGCATCTTCATCATTGTTGTCATAGAGCTAGGGAATCTAGCCCCAGTGTCTCACTAGCTCCAAATTGCCTCTTCCTCTTCCATGGGAGTTACTCTTCCTCTATATTTCGACCTTGGATGAGTCATGCAATGAATAATACCTTTTGGACTCCCCCAAGTATGTTACCATTCACCTTGAATTCGAATTGGTGAGAGAATGATGCCAAATGTAGTGGGGAAATCTAGCCATATGTGGGTCCCACTTCCTCCATGTGTCTTCATGATGAAATGCCACTTTGATTTTCACTTGTATATATTTATTTAGATCCTTTATTAAATATTTATGCCATTCTAATGTTCAAACATCATTTATTATCCCCATTATTCCAAATCCCAAAGCTTCCACCCCAAACGTAGGAAACTAGTAATTTTCCTCCTTGGCAATTATTTGACCTTTAGCATCAATTTGATAAAATCTAATGAATAGAGCCAATGTGATTAGGCCATTGTGACCCAATACCAAATTTGGGACATGACAAATCCTCCCTTCCCAATATTGCTTGTCCTCAAGCAATTTTAAATGTGGGTGTTGAAGAACCTGCTTTCTGTATAATTCTTTGAAGTTGCCATTGGATTGCCCAACCTTGAGTCTTTGAGTTTCCATGAAGATTTTAGAGAGGAACCACCATGCTTGCTGCTGCACTACTCTGATAAAAATCACTTTATTAAGTGGGGAAATCCATCTCCCATACTGCTTGTTTCCCCAAAAAATTTGAAACCAATGAGATAAAAATTATTCCAGGGTCCCATTGCTTGTATTGCACCCCAATAATTAAGAGTGCTCTCCAACCCACACCATTAGTTAAGAGGATTCCTGGATCCCATTTTCTTGTATGCATTCTTCCAAACATCATGAGTACAAAATATATATCATCAAAGTACATAACTACATAATGAAAATGAATATCAAGGAGGTGCTTCATCAAAGAATCATGAAAGTGCTTATACCTCCAAGCAAGTAGACCACCGTTTTCCAAGTGCATACAAGCTTCAAGTGACAAATCAAATCTCCTCCAATGACATAGGTGAGTATCCCATGTCCTATAAAGCTGCTCCAAAAGGATGTGATATGCATCAAAATATTCATCCATGTATTCTTTCATCCAAGAAGTGAATGAAGAATCTCCACTAAAATCTGAACCAAATAATGAGCAGAAAAAACAAGGAGACTTCAAATGACTCAAAGAAGTCTCACCCATACATCCCTGAATGTGATCATCATAAAGATATAACAAAGTATGTCTCTTCCAACAAAAATGTTCTCCAATCATAAATCTATTCACCCAAGTGCTGGATGAAGTTCCTCCAACATCAAATGAATCAAGTGTTGAGCAAGAAAAACCATGAGTCTTCAAGTGACTCAAATGCATATCTTAGGTGCATCCATGTAGATGTGCATCATCATAAAGTAACAAAGGATGCTGCTGCAAATGTGAATAAGAATGTGCTCCAACCATATCATCATAAAATGTAAATCTAGGAGTTCCATACTCCTCATGTGGCACCATCAAAAAGAACCCTTTCACCCATACTTCATTGAGACTAATGTTGCAAAACATGGAATTGTAGGATGTAGGAGAATGAACCAAATCACCCAAATGTTCAAAAAGTACTGAAGTTTCATCATGGGAAGGATCCATATGGGTAGTATCATGTAGCTCCTTCAAAAGTGTAAACTCTTTGGCATAGTTTGGTTCCAATGTAGAGGAATCATGCTCTTCTTTAAAAATTGCATAACCTTCATCAATAGACAATTCAAATTCCTCTTCCACCACATCAAGTGTTTGGATCTCTTCAAGTTCATCTTCAAACACATCAAGAACATTGAAATTTTCACATTTCTCATGATCCACCATGTCATGAGAATCCTCCAAACAATCTACCATTTGTCAATCTAAAACATAGGAGGAAAAACAAGTATCTTGCAACTTTTCAAGAAGTTGCTTATTTTGAATTGTGAGCTTATGAATATCCTCATTATTCTTCAAGTATGCATCATGTAACAATTCATTAAGCTCAAACAAATGGTTTCTATCAAAAAGCAAAGACATGAAATTACCTTTGATGTGGCACATTGCTCTTTGAATCTTATCCATGTCTTCAATGAAGGATGTTTCCTCCAATGAAGTAGCTCTCCAACAAGAATTTGACACCAATGCTTGAGTGTCATGGAGAATGCTGAGGGACTCTTGGATCTTCTTTTCATTCATCTTTAAGGACCCTTCAAGAAAATGAGGCTCTTGCAAATGAACCTCCTCATCTTCTTCAATTTTGCTTGGACCAACTTCATGAAGCTCAAGTGGTGATGGGGAAGTTGATCTTGGTTCTTCTTCAACTGCTACAAGATCTTCATTATCATGCTTAATGGAACTTGGGCTTGCAGCAACACTTTCAAAAGTTATCTCTATGTCACCAACATAGAGGTGTGAGCACCCATCAGTAGGTACTCCTTCATAGTTTAAGCATCCATCAGTAGATGCTCTTTGGTTCATGTCTAAGCTAGAAGGTGTCTCGAAATGATCTTCCATATTTTTAATAGTATCTTCTTCATGCTCTTGTGATGTCTCTTCATTTTTATCCTTCAAGCAAGATGATGCATTTTGCCCCTTGTTTTCCTTATGATCAATATCTTTGGAATCTCTTTTTGAAGAATTCCCAAAAGCTCTCCTCAAGTGGGACATAATTTCATGCACACATGTATGATACTCACTCCAAGGTTCTTTACAAGAAGGGCATAAACCTTTCTTTACTAAATCCACATCTTCATGTTTGGACCTATTTTCAAAAACATGTTCAGCAAAGTACTCAAAAGACATGGCATTTTGTGTATTTTTGCTAAAAGCAAGATATTCTTGATATTTTTGATATTGTTGGGGCAAGGTTTTATATTTTGCTCTCCATCTTTGGAACTCACTCATAGAATTATCCTTGGTTGGTGTGACACACTCATATTCATCAGATTTAAAGTCATAAGAATAATCTTCATTTCTCTTGAAATTGTAAGAAGTGTTGCATGATGGCATCTCTTCCTCGTACCATTCACATTCTGCTTCATATTGCTCATAAGCATCTGCATATTCCTCATAAGAATTGTACTCATAGGATTCATCATAATAGTAAGACATGGCTGCCTATTATTCTTGAATGTATGTACCTAATCCACAGGTACAAGGACAATGCTCTGATACCACTGTAATGTCCCTTATTAGGAATTTTATTAAAATTGCAATTTTCCACTTTTTTCCTTGGTTCGACCTTTGACTAGTTTCGATCTCTATGTCCCAAGTTTGCTCCAAATGATCCCAAATATTCTGAGAAGGTATATGAATGATATTAGAACATAAATATGTGTTTCAGGGATGCCTTTGTACCTTTAAAACACTTCTGCAAATACTCTTTCAATTATGGTCAATGTAGGTAACTTTACTAGTGATTTCCCTTTGACTAGTATTGGTCTCTAGGTCTCAAATTGACTCCAAATGCCTTCAAATATTCAAGGAAGGTTTATGAATGATATTAGGAATTGAATATGATTTTCATAGATAACATATGGCCACCAAAAGACCTCTACAAACTCTCTTAAGATTCTGGACCAAGTATGCAATTTTACTAGTAATTTGGGGTTCAAATCCCTCTAAGGTAAGTACTGAAAATGGCTTCCCAAATGCCTCCAAACCCACTCAAATTTATGAAAAGAGGTATGTAATGTGTTAAGTATGTTATTAAGGTCTCATATGCACCATTAATGGTTTATTACAACTGTTCTCACCCTCTCCCATTCAACTGCAAAAATACCCAATTCGACCCTTGGGGAAATGGCACTATTTCTTCTCCCAATGCAATTAAACTGAGTAAAAATGCTTCAAATGCTCAAGTACAGTACATGAAACTTTCATAAGACATCCATGGAAGTATATTTATCACAAATATATCATAGAATCATCCATTCATTCGAAATCATCATCAATACATTGGCTCACAACAAGGTAGTGGGGAAATGGCATTGTTCTTCCATTAAAAATGAGATTTATACATTTCTACTTGGAATTTCGACCTGAAAATTTTTGGAGATGAAGAACAGAGTATTTAATTCATATTACAAAAGAAATGGGGCATTATAAGCTCCCCCAAAGAGTACAATAGCTCACCAAAAACGCCCTCCCTCAAGGATCAAGAATATGGTCATCAAGACTGGAAATGGTTGAAGGAGCAAGCTGCAATAGAAGAAACCATGAGCTGCCCTGTAGCTTACACCTGAAAATAAAGACTCCATTAAAGCTCCAAATGAAAGGTCTAAATGGCCTTTCCAATTGCCAACTTGGATGGGAATCTTTCACCCTTGAAATTGGCTAAGGCAAGAAACTAGTCATCCACTAGCTCTCCCTCTTCACAATTGCAATTGCAAATTCTACAAATGATCAAAATCTGGTTTCATTCTTTGTTATTGACATTTATAAACTTCTAATGTCCTTCATGGGTCGAATTCCTTCCAAGAGACTCATGCCAACTCAAGTTGGGAAGAGATTCCAAAGAACGCCACTTGTACAACAATTCCTAGTCTCCCACTTCCACCAAATCACATGTGGAAGCATATTAGCTGCCCTAACACCCTTGAGCGCCCTCTTGGAGTCTATTTTTAGCCCTGACATGTCATATATGTCATATGTCAGCCTTCAGGTCTGATTTGTGTCATAGGTGTCATAGCATCTTCATCATTGTTGTCATAGAGCTAGGGAATCTAGCCCAAGTGTCTCACTAGCTCCAAATTGCCTCTTCCTCTTCCATGGGAATTACTCTTCCTCTATATTTCGACCTTGGATGAGTCATGCAATGAATAATACCTTTTGGACTCTCCCAAGTATGTTACCATTCACCTTGAATTCGAATTGGTGAGAGAATGATGCCAAATGTAGTGGGGAAATCTAGCCATATGTGGGTCCCACTTCCTCCATGTGTCTTCATGATGAAATGCCACTTTGATTTTCACTTGTATATATTTATTTAGATCCTTTATTAAATATTTATGCCATTCTAATGTTCAAACATCATTTATTATCCCCATTATTCCAAATCCCAAAGCTTCCACCCCAAACGTAGGAAACTAGTAATTTTCCTCCTTGGCAATTATTTGACCTTTAGCATCAATTTGATAAACTCTAATGAATAGAGCCAATGTGATTAGGCCATTGTGACCCAATACCAAATTTGGGACATGACAGAGTGGATGTTTTGGCAGGCCAATATATTCTTGAACATAGACATTTTTGCAAGACTGAGACTATATTCAGGTGCATTAGTCATCCACCGACAGGATGGTTCCCTCCAAATAATTCTCTCTCTCTTTGAGAAAATGGCATCCATTTTCCCAAATCCACTTGAGCCATATTTTTAGTACTTATCCATTGTTGTCAATGACAATAAATCAACCAAATTCTCTGGTATTTGAAAATATGAAAATGTAAAAAAATAGAGAATAATAAAACTCAGATTTTCCAATTTGAATCACTGAAACATGCCAAAAATTGAACCCTATTTTTGAATTTTGGTCAACTAGGGTTGATTTTCAGTATTTTTACACAATAGTAATTTTTAGGATAAAATTGAAAATATTGAATAGTGGAGTAGTGGTGACTATTAATACACATCATGTTCAACTCATATCATTCAATTTGACTATGTAACATTCTTACTAGTGTTACAACGTATTTTTCCACCATGTGAGCATTTATACTCTTTGGATTCCCTTACCCACTTATAGACTCAAAACCATACTTGTGGTTCCCATTGAACCTTCTTTTTCCCTATTTTACCTCTTGTACGTGAGTTACTTCATTACACATTGCGTATATGCATGCTGCTCCACTATAGCCAATGTACATTGACATTTTGGTAAATTATAGTAAAAAACTCTATTTTTCACTTCCAAAAAGTGGCCATTGTGACCTTTGGCCCTCCATGCATCTCGAAACGACTCGATTCGACCTTTCACCTACCTTTTAGAGGGTTATATATTGAGCTCTTATGGTGCATGGAAGGAGGAGAAAGAGAGAGCATCACAATTCTATTGGATTTTTGCCATAACTTGAGTCTACATGCATTGATCCTAGTTGTTGTGAACCTTTTATGTTCACCTACCAAACTCTTCCATATCTTGTGAAGGACCCTATCCTTTACTCGTGAGTTTTCCATTTCATGGGGGATTGAAGTGGTGGAGGCACAAGTGAAGGGACCTAGTTCTTGGTTTAGATGAGTTTCTGGCAAGAGGTTGTATTATGTACTTCTTGTTCATATTAATATAAATACTCATTTTATCATCCAATTGATCTTATGAATGGTTGTTTATTAACATTGGGTTACATTTGCTTATTATATCATGGACCATGCTATTGTTTATACTAACATCTTTCATACATTATATGCACTTGCTTGTGTTTATTGTTGAGACTAAGCTACAGGTTCAAGTGTAGAGATTTGAAAGCTCAACGGGGATCTACATCAAACGACTGGTTGAAGGTTGGTCTTTTATTCCACATATTAGCATTTACATTTATATAGCGTGCATTGGAAATTGAGTTGATTTCTGGTAGTCATCTATTTGTTGTGGTCTGCCTCGAGCCATAGGAAGTTTTTCTCCGTAACAGAAATCGTGACTCCGCTGGGGAGGAACCTCCATTTTGGTGATTTTGGGCATTTTCCTTATTTTGAGTCTCTGTTCTGTTGAGTTTTTGTGACGTTGATTGGTTGTTAGGGTCTGCATATAAAATATTGATTTTTATTGGTCTTTTGATTCATTTTTGGTCCACCTACTCTACCCTGTACGTGAGTCTGCCTTGAGTTACTCGCATGTACCCACTACTATTAATACAATAGCCCGCGTATATACATTGTTGTTCTTTGAACAATTGCGTACAGGTCTGGATTTACCTTGCTTTTGATATTTGGTTGTTGTTGGGTGAGTTCTGAGTGTTCCTGAGTCTTATTAGACCTATTTCCTGACTGTTCCATGCTCTTTTACTGACTAGAAACTCCTCTTTCTATATTTTTTGAGCATTTGGTTTTCAACCATTTTTTGTTTTTTATAGCTCATTGACTTAGTTGAGTCTTACTTTGTCGGATTTGCTGGGTTGTTTGTTTTGCATGCTCTGCATTTTTTCTGAAAAGTTCTGATTCTACTTGCATTTTTCATTCATTTATATTGAAAAATACAAAAACATTGTTTGCATTTTCATTTCATTTATAGTGAAAATACAAAACAATATTTGCTTTATGTTATTTCATTTTGCATTAGAGTGCTTGTGCTTTCATTAGGACTTGCTTGTGCATGAAATTATAAAGAGATTGCATTTTTATTTCAAAAAGAAACGTTGGTTTGACTGTCATTCAGTGGCATACTTTTTCATTGGTAGATGAGTTTAGTGTTTTTTGGGTGTGCATTTCATTGAGTCTATTCACATCACTAGTTTCACGACCATATCCTTTTGAGTAATCACAGCCATTAAAATTAACGCCTAATCTAAAATTGATTAGAATGATATTCTGTTTTATAGGGTGCACCCACTAGTATAGGTTTAGAGTCTTGGAATAGATCATTGTTGAGTAAACAATCCAAGACTATTAAACAAACATTATGTGTCTGACCAGGGAGTGGTGAAACCCATGGTATATATCGGTGTTCTCAGGACACTCTACTCAAGCCATATTTAAGCAAGAGGTCACGGGAGGTCGGTTGCGGAGATATCCCTCCAATACTTGCTGAACGTGGGATATATATACAGGATTTGTTCGTATCTGGGGATTCTTGGGGGATTTGACTCTCTTGAGTTTTGAGCTTAGCTACCCTTCCCATACGAAGGATCCCACCTGCGACTATTTTCCTGAGCATTGGTTATACGTGGTGGCCATAGTTGCTTTACCTAGGTATCACATAGGGAATTTGCAGCGGTTATTCTGCGATTGTCCTTAGTCATATAGGTGATAGGTCATTTGTCCCTGGAAGAAATATTCCAGAGGTTCCCTTCAGACAGTTTTCAACTGATGGGAAAATTAAAAAAGAATTCATGCCCTATAAATCTTATATTCCTTCTGAAACCGTCTCAGATGAAATAAAGCTTGCCAACTATGGCAATTTGCAACAACATCTCACAACAGAAAATATGGATGATATGGCCATGGATACCATCCAGATAAAGAAAACAATGAAGGATGAGCATGACAAGATATCAATGCTCCAAACCAAACTAGACCTTCCGTATCATTTGTTGCATGATATAGAAGAGATAAAAATTGCAATAAATACAACCAATGACAAGACAGAGAAAAGGATGAATGCATTGGCTAAGCTTTTGACCAAAACTCAAGTATTGAAAAATAAAACTAGCTCGGTTAGCCAAGAAGCAATGGATCTTGCACTAAAAGGACACCAACGACATCACTCTAAAAGTTACTCGCTTGGTATGATGAGTGTCCAAGATGAGGATGAAAGACCTGATTTTAAATTTGGTCAAGATGAAGAAGAATTCCAAGAAATAAAAATTTTAGTAAGTCAATTCCATAGAATGCCTAAGGCATTACCTGAAAGATATGTGGCTATGCTTAAATTCTCCTCTCACACAGAATATACCCATAATAGCTCAGGGGTTATCTATGAAGTTGGTTCTTCCTCCTTTCGAGGTCCTCCTCCGCCCACTTTTGATTTAGACATGCAAGATGCCTCTTCTGCTCCTTCTCACAAATTCCATTTTGGAATAAATGGAATGAATAACCTGATGTCACAGATGCCTGAGCAACCTGTTCTGAATATCCAATGTCAATCACGAGCAGAAATAAAATCAGCCATACAGCTTCTTGGCCAATGGGTTTATATAAAAAGACCCAAGATTCAAATATTCCTGGTCAGCAATTAGATTTACAGCTAATAGATGGATTATCTGTTTTAGCACATGAATGGTGGGGGTGGCTACCACAAGAAGAAAAAGATGAGATTTTGAATGCTGATGATGCAGATCAATATATACTGCATGCTTTGGGAAAAGAGTTCTATGGCCCTGACGATAAAGAAGACTATGAGAACCTAACTTCTTTATTCATGTCTGCAAGTATTTGTGACCTAAGTCAAAGTGAGAAATACTTCTGCTATATGCAGAACCTTCTTATCTCTTTTGGAAAATCTGGTGAACCAACATACTTGAAACACCATCTTAGAAGTTTTCCTGGTCATGTTCCAGATGCTATGGAACAATTTCTTAAAGATAATAAGATTAATATTCGGGGACTCTCATTATCACAGCTCCATGATTTTATCATGGAAACTTGGCAATAACATTGCCTTGAAAAGAGAGTCAGTCAGGTTTCAAAAGGAACCAATCTATGTGTTCTCCTAGTTTCTATAAAGGTGTTGCAAAAATGCTTGATTGGGGTTGTGGTGCTTACAATAGAGGGTATTTCGGAAAAGAATCCTGCCACTGCAAGAAGAAAAAGAAAGGATTCCATACAAGTACTCCTAGATATCATCCTAACAAAGACTACAAGCATAAGACTCACAGGTCTTATACGAAAAATTTAGAAACCCATTCTATAAGAAAGCTTATGTCCGAAAAAGGTCTGAACCAACAAACAAAGAAAAATGTTTTATTTGTGGAAAGAAAGTTCATTGGGTAAGAAAATTTCCACAAAAGTAATCCTAACCTAAGCTTGCGGATTTCTCCAAATAGCTGGATCCAACTTGGTGGGGTCTTTATTTTTGTGAAGAAGACCAATATCCTTTTGGAGAAATTATGTTTCTCTCTGATAATGATTATTCTTCTGATCATCACTTTGATATCCATCTGAATAAATTTGCTTCCTCCACTTTTGATTCTTCCTCTTCCGACTTTGATTCTGCCTCAGAAGCAAATTCATGGGGGTCTGAGTGACCTCCAGACTTTGATTTTTCTTGTTATATGTTTTTTGCCTCAAAAAACTCATCTCCTCAACAACGATTAGCTGCAGTTGATCAACAACTATCCGAGATTCCTATTTTTGAGTATGTTCTCAGAGGAGAATTAAAGGAAGAAAAGAAAAAGCTATTGTCATTACTTAAAGGAAAAGAAAAGCAATCCGAAGAAGGTAAACTCTCTCCTTCCCATCATCTTGCATTCTACAATCCTGCAGATTTATATAAGCACTATCCTGCAGAGCATGAGGATAGGAATAAGTTCAGAAAAGATAAATAAAATATGCTTCGCCTGCAAATCAAAGAAAAACAAAATTTCCTTAGGAAGCTTCTAAGGTAAATTGAAGATTTGAAAAGGATGCTTGAAGTAACAGTCAGAGAAAAAGATCAATCTTCTGAAGATGAGATGTGCCAACAATATGACATAGCTCTTAAGAAACCTGAGCATGAAAAGAAAGATTCAAAAGAAGATGCTCTTTTCACTAAACCTTCCGTAGGACTTTTCATAGGTTTTTAAATGTACATTCAAGTTTCTTTTTGTCCTCAAGAGTTCAAGCCCTATAAGTTAGATTGCATGATTGACTCTGGTTATCAGATGAATTTTTCAAAAGGAAGTGCAATCCCTTCATTCTATTGGGAGAAGGCTTCAGAACATAGAGTTGGTATGAAAGAATTGTTTAAAAAGGAGAGATGCATTGCCTACCCAGAAATGAAAAAGGAAAAGGCACTTCCTGATATATCTGAAAAGCTTGAGAAAGACTGCACTTCAGAAAGCCCTAATGCTTTTTGGACCAAAGAAAAATACTTTTTTTCCCTTCCTTTTGACCCTCTAGTAAAACATAAAGAAATGAAAGCCTCTGCTAGATTGATGTCTTCCTCTGAGAGAGAATTTTGTGTCGGTGAAATTAAAGAGTTGCTTTCAAAAGGGTTAATTGAACCCTCTAAGAGTCCATGGGCTTGCAAAGCCTTTGTTGTTAACAAACACTCGGATATTAAGAGAGGTAATCCAAGAATGGTTGTGAATTATAAACCTCTCAATGCAGTGTTCAAGAAAATTAGGTATCCATTACCTGATAAAGCTAGTCTTCTGCAACGGAATGCTGGGTGTACTATATTTAGTAAGTTTGATTTGAAATCTGGTTTCTATCAAATTGGGATTGAACCAAAATATAGGTTTAAGACTGCTATTGTTGTTCCCCATGGCCAATATCAATGGAAAGTATTACCTTTAAGAATAAACAATGCCCCCTCTGAATTCTAGAAGAGAATGGTGTTAGGAACTCGTGTCAACTCTTCTCTTTACTATGTTAGTATATTGTTGTTGGACGCATATGCTTTGTAAGTCGTCCCATAGTATTTGTTGATCCATAGTTTATATTAGCCCATAGTATTGACCCATAGTATTGGACGCATATGCTTTGTAAGTCGTCCCATAGTATTATATGTCCCATGGTTTTGACCCATAGTATTGGGCATAGACTTAGTATATAAGTGTGTGTTGAGGTCATTGAAGGCACCGTGAAGTTAATTGTATTGAGCTTGCTCAAAGGAGGTTTCCCCCTCCAAGAGGCCCGTGATCAATATAAAAGTGATTTTGAGTTCTATTATTTTTGATATCTCGTGTATTTTCATTAATTAATTATTGCAAGTTCTTCACATCTGGTATCAGAGCACTTTCTTGGGCTCGTTGGGTGGAATTTCTGCCAAATTTTTTTTTTCGCATCTGTTGCAAGTTCGGATCTGGGGATAACCCCTATCTGCTTAACTGTGGGAAGTACTTGGGAATAAGCCCTAAAAATCATTGTGAGGAGTACCATAGGAACCCCAAAGTAGTTGGCCCATTGAGAGGACCTGCCAGCGAAAAGGGCAACGACCCCTGCCTGATTGACTAGTTCCCACCCGTGAGGTAAACCAAGAGCTGTCATTTGTGGCAAAGCGGTTATCAGTTTTACTCAAGCCGTGGAGTGAGGGGTACTGCCCCAATACGCAAGCCGTTCGACAGCATTGGTGGCCGAGTGAATCCCTTGAACCGATAGGAAGCCGCACATACCTGGGGTTCATATCTATTTTCAGCTGAACTGTTGCCGATCACTTCCGCTCCAGATCCATCCATTTCAGATCTATTTTGAAAGTCGTTACAGATCCAGTCACCGTTTCAGATCTAGCCATTTTCGATCATTTCTGTGCTGTTGCGGATCCCTTCCGCGCCGCTGTCGCCGATTGATTTCAAAAAAAAAAAACTATTTTTCGGCTATATCTCCCTTGTTTCAACTCTATTTTCCCTGAAACTTCACTGACATCCTTGCAATCCCATTCTGCATATTTCATTCCTGAAGACCCTATCCCAAATTCCACTTCCCAAGACCAGAAATCTCACATTTGTCTATTTTTAGGGTTTGCCATAACTGCTTCAATTTTCACCCAAACGCCGTCAAATTTTTCCACCGTGTTCCTTTCCTAATTCTGCTTCTTTGTCCCTCTCTACCAAATTTTCTCATTCTTTCACCCCGCTTCTGAAATCCCCATTTTTTGCTTCCCTGTCCATCAGAAAGTGTCCAAAACGTATTCAAACCCCAATTACCCATCCGAGTTTTTCCCAAATCCAAATCTTGCTTTACTAAATAAGATTTTGTTTGTGTTTTTCTATCCATTTCCGAAAAAAAAAAAAAAAAAAAACCATGGAGGAAGCACTTGTAGCCATCCAAACCAAACTCCAAGATCTGGATGAAAAATTTCTCATCCTCCATCTTCGGCATTCGGCCATGAACAATAACCGACAGCCAGAATCTTTTGCAGCCACCGGGTTCTCTTCTTCCAGCAATTTTCGCAGGCCGAAGCTTGATTTTCCTCGCTTCAATGGTACTGATTCGACTGGATGGATATACCGAGCAAAAAAATATTTCAGCCTACATAATACTTTTGATGTCCAGAAAGTTCCACTTGCATCCTTTGATTTGGAACAAGAAGCCCTTCAATGGTACCGTTGGTACATCAAATCTCATCCCGAGCCAAACTGGACAGATTTTTGCCAACTCCTTTTGCCACGATTTGGTCCTAGGGCTTTTGATGACTTCACAGGAGCACTCACTAAACTTCACCAAATTGGCACAGTGAGAGAGTATCAGATAGAATTTGAGAAACTGGCCAATCACATAGAAGGATTGTCTGATGAATTCTACAGGAGTTGTTTTATCAGTGGTCTCAAGGATGAAATCTGCTCAGAGGTCAAAATGTTCTGTCCCAACACAATGATGGAAGTCCTAGGGTTGGCTAAGTTGGCAGAGGACAAGATCGCAGCTCAACAACACTCCAAACCCACCTTTGTTCCCTTCAGAAATATGGGTTCCCAACGACCTCCCATCACGCCTGCTCCTCAACCAACTTCTATCAAGCATTTATCTGAAATAGAGATGCAGGCACGCCGAGAAAAAGGGCTTTGTTATAATTGTGATGAGAAATTCACTCGGGGACATAGATGTGTTCAACAAAAGCTCTATCTCTTGGATGTGGATTCTCCACCTACCTCAGAACTTGATGAAGAAGCTTCAGATACAGTAGATGATCAGGTCGACATTCAACACCCGCTTGTTGACACCCCATCTCAGGACGACCCACCCGAGATCTCTCTCCATGTTGTAACCGGCATTACCACCCCACAAACAATGCGAGTCAGGGGATACTTCAAAGAGCTCCCTCTTACCATACTCATTGATTCTGGTAGCACTCATAACTTCATTGACCCTCGGATTGCCAAACAGGCTGATTGTTTTGTCTATCCTTGCTCCAACTTTGAAGTCATGGTTGCCAATGAGGGCACCTTACCTTGCAAGGGGAAGTGTCACAATGTGCGTATCTCTATGGAAGATTATAACCTGCGCTTTGACATGTTTTCCTTCTCCTTAGGCGGATGTGATGTGGTTTTGGGTGTTCAATGGTTACGCACACTTGGCCCCATCTTATGGGATTTTGCGGAACTTTGGATGTAGTTTTCAGTCAATGGGGCACAACACAAATTAATGGGCTTACAACCAAGGTCTCTCCGCATCATCAATTCACATCGGCTGGAAAAAATCCTTAAGAAGAATTCACATGGTGTCATCGCTCAACTCCATTCCATTTAGATGCACCCATCAACGGTCTCCACTACTTCCTTGGATAGATATGCAGGTGTATTTGCTGAACCAATGAGCTTGCCACCTTCAACAGACCTTTTCGGTAAGAATTTAGTCGCATCTACCTCTCGGTAGGAACTAATGGCTATTTTGCATGCAGTACAGAAGTGGCAGCCATACCTATTAGGAAATTATTTCTGCATCAAGACTGATCTCCAGAGTCTGGAAAATTTTCTGGAACAATGGGTCTCCTACCCAACACACCTGAAATGGGTTATCCCTATGCGATCACTTACAAGAAGGGTAAGGACAATATGGTGGTAGATGCTCCTTCTCGAACAATTGATGACCCAGTTTCTCTTACACCTCTTTCTCTGCTTGCTCCAAATTGGTTGCAATATGTTCAACAAGGCTATATCTTCTATGAACTCCATGCTTCTTCATCAGTAGGGCACTCTGGGTTCTTCAAAATGTATGACCGAGAACAATGTAACTTCTTTTGGCAGGGACTGAAACTGACAATTCAATAGATGGTGGCTGACTGTGATACTTTCCAAGTCAACAAGGGTGAAACGAAACTCCTTTCGGGATTTCTCAAACCCTTGCCCATCCCTACACAGCTTTGGCCAACTATTTCTATGGATTTCATAGTAGCGCTCTGGTGGTACAATACCACATCTCAAAGGACACCATATGAAGCAGTCTATGGACAGACACCACTAGTTCTTCTTCCATACACCCTTAGCAGCTCCCCAGTTCAGGAAATTGACTCGGTTCTTCGCAACCGCGATCAGATTCTTCTCATTCTCCAGGACAATCTTCACATGGCCAGAATTCGCCTGAAACAACAAGCCGATCAACATCGTTATGAGTGCATTTTCCACGCAGCTGATAGTGTTCTTCTTCGTTTACATCCTTCCAAGCAATCCTCCCTGACACTCCAAATGCGTCAGTGGCCCGAAATGCAACCCGAGGATGCTACCAGGAAACCACTCCTTCAGATTCTGCAGCAATTTCTCCAACCAAAGCTTTGAGGACAAAGCTTTTTCTAAGGGAGAGGGGATGTTAGGAACCCGTGTCAACCCTTCTCTTTATTATGTTAGTATATTGTTGTTGGACGCATATGCTTTGTAAGTCATCCCATAGTATTTGTTGATCCATAGTTTATATTAGCCCATAGTATTGACCCATAGTATTGGACGCATATGCTTTGTAAGTCGTCCCGTAGTATTATATGTCCCATGGTTTTGACCCATAGTATTGGGAATAGAATTAATATATAAGTGTGTGTTGAGGTCATTGAAGGCATCGTGAAGTTAATTGTATTGAGCTTGCTCAAAGGAGGTTGCCCCCTCGAAGTGGTCCATGATCAATATAAAAGTGATTCCGAGTTCTATTATTTATGATATCTCGTGTATTTACATTAATTAATTATTGCAGGTTCTTCACAAATGGAGGATATTTTCAGAGAAAAGAGATGGGCATTAGTCTACATAGGTGATATCCTGATATGCTCTAGGAACTTGCAAGATCATTTAAATCATTTACAAGAATTTTATCATTAGTTTATAAGCATGGTCTTGTTCTCTCAAAGAGCAAGATGGAAATCGAAAAGACTGAAATCGAGTTTCTCGGTTTCAAGATAAACAAAGGGCAAGTAATTCTTCAGGACCATGTCTTAAAGGTGTTCTCACATTTCCCGGATCCGATATTAGAAAAAGTTCAGCTTCAGAGATTTCTAGGAAATCTCAACTACATCAGACCATTCTATAAAGGGCAAGCTGAAGATATTCATATCCTTCAGAAGAGCGTCAACACTCTTTAGAGCATGCAAACAAAACAGAGCCTGAGAAGTTTTTGTCTTTAACTCTCATAAGACAAATCCAAGAGTCTCCACTTGAACTCCAAATTTTGGAGAAATGGGAAAAAGATGTCTTTCTTGGTCTGGAAAAGGAATGGGACAAATTAATTGGTTGTCGAGAAGTTTGGCTAGACTGCAATGAAGAAGAAGGCATAGATATGTGGTATGTCGACTTGGGACATGGTGATCTTACTTGGACCACATATAACCTTATTCTTCAATTATGCAGATAAGAATGCGAGATAATTATATATGCAGATCCATCAAATCTTGTCAACAATAAATGGTCAGGGTGGACTAAATTATTTTTGGATAAGTTTTGTCCAAGAAAATATTGGGTTCTTCGAAGGGCTAATTTCATCCTCCACCTTCAAGCTGATATGCAGGTTGCAGACCAGAACCACATGTGGTTCAAATTTAAATTACGACACCTTGGAGGAAGATATATGCTGATTGAACATATTGTTTATACAACGCAGAAGTTCATCAAAAGAGATCAAGACGGAAAGAGAATTGACAACAAAGTTCACACTAGAAGGATTCCTCTTAACTATGGAGAGGAGTCAACTTTTCAAGGAAATTTTATGTGTGGAAATAACCATGTTATGTTTGGGTCGAACGTTGAGCAATGATTTGACTATAATCTCTACCCATACATTATTCCATATGAACTCACAGATTCTGATGGGGATCCTTTTAATTGTACTTGTGGTGGAGTGGATGTCGGTGATGGTCAAGAAATCTGTATCTGTCTGCAGGGGTGGGACCCCTATGATTGATTGAAAGGCATGGTGGGCCGCCTTAATAGGTTCCACATTGTAATAATTTTAATTTATGTTGTCAGACTGTATCTGTTAGTAGGGGTGGGACCCCTATGATTGATTGAAAGGCATGGTGGGCCACCTTAATAGGTTCAACATTGTAATAATTTTCATTTATGTTGTCGAATGTGTGTCCCTTCTGATTCTGTCTTAAAATACATCTAAAGTAATTTATTCGGGTCTCCATATGTCTGTTAGACCACTTAAGGGATGAGATAACGGATGTGGCTGTCCCCACACACCGCCTCGAATATTTACTTTTGACTGAATGTTGTCAGTCAGGAGTCATCGGGCCACCAACTAATTTTAGTATAAATAAGACTCCAATGCTCTCATTTAGGCATTCGGTTTTTGCGAATTGAGAGCTCTGCAAATATTTGAGTTGAGGTCTGTTTATCCTTTGTGCCCATGCTTAGTGCGAAATGGCATATGAAAAGCAAATATCTCAAGTGTAAAGGGTCTGTAAGAAGTCAGTAGTGTATGCTCTCCTTCCGCGCTTTGAGCGAACAGTTGGGATCAAAATCTATCTGATCTTCAAGTGTGTTAATATCAGTGATTATATTCGCAGTCTGAAGACGAACTGACAATATGTATGTAAATTGAGTGTGAAAGATTTAATGAAAAAAAAGCAAGTTTGCTAGAGAAAGCTGAAAGAGATCTTGGAGGCATTTGGTATCAGAGCCAACACTATTTGGAATTTTGTGTTGTAAGTCTTAGCATTTATATTTTTATCTTCTGCTATATGAGTTGATGTATCTTTGCATTTCTATTTACCGTCTTTCATCTGTTTCCTTATCTTCAAAGTGAAGGTTCTGTGTTGGGAAAACGGGTGTCCGAGTTGTGGTGAGGTCATAGACGTTGATAGGCGCCGTAAATCCTCTGTTGTTTCTTTGATTAAGAATTGTAGGAACTCTTGTGAGCAATTTTCCCATTTACTTCCTGATAAAGGTAAGTGTTACGTGGACCCTTCCATGGATTCAGTCCCGCTCCAAACCTTAGACTGTTAAATAGACAATGATACAGACGTATCTTTAGCCGGAATACGTTCCTCTTTTCAACAAGAGACATCTACATCTTCTTCAATAATAAATATCCAAGATTTAAATCCTTCCGAAAATTGGCAGTTACCATCCATCTTACCTTCTGATGTTTATAAGTTATCATGGTGGAAATATAAAACTCACACTCAAATCAAAGTTAGCTCTGTTGATGTTTCTTTTACAGATAAAGATGAGCTTGTGCATATTAATTTGTTAGATAAGTCCCAGATAGATTGGGCTAAAAACCAGGGATATAAGTACGCCCATCTTGGTGCAATTAAAATTGGTCTTGGTCCCTTAGTTTTCCCTATCTTCCCATTTCTTCTTTGTGTGTAGCCATAGACACTCGACATATCGATTTTTCTGATGCTATCATCAGAGGCTTTACCGCTTCTTTACATAATGGCCTGTTTTTTGGCACTATTTTTCCTAAGTATTCTGTTAGCCTTGAAGATCCCTATATCTATGATTTACTTAAAGCATATATATTACCACATGGATTTAAAATGGATTTTGGGTCCAAGATCAAACAACTCAAAGCCTATGTTCTTGTCCGCTTTGGGAATGATACTCTTCCCCCATTCCAGTCTAAGTTCCATCAGAGCTCGCACCTGCAGAGCATGGTGGAGATGGATAAATCTAAACAAACCACTCCAGTTACTTTTGACTGGATGGGAATAAACTACCCTATACAATGGGAAGTGAAATATAAATAGCTAAGGAACCAAGATATTTGTGAGGAACTTGCAACAAATAATTGATAAAATGCACAACATATTGGATCATAGAATATTTTTATTGATCACAGGCCACTTCGAGGGGGCAACCTACTTTGAGCAAGCTCAATACAAATAACTTCACGGTGCCTTCATAGGCCTCAACACACACTTATATACTAAGTCTAGGCGCCAATACTATGGGTCAAAACCATGGGCCAATACAAACTATGGATCAACAATACTACGGGTGACTTACAAAGCATATGCGCCAAACAATAATAACACAAACTATGGATCAACAAATACTATGGGACAACTTACAAAGCATATGTGTCCAACAACAATATACTAACAAAGTAAAGACATGGGTTCCTAACATCCCCTCCCCCTTATAAAAAGCTTTGTGCTCAAAGCTTTAGATGTGGAAATTGTTGTTAAATCTGAAGGAGTGGTTCCCATGTAGCATCCTTTGGTTGCATGCCATGCCACTGAATTAATACCTCTGTGATAGAGTGAGAGTGAAGCTGACGAGTGTGCTTATTGAGGACGGCCTCCGCCTCCAAAAGAATGGATCCTTCATTATCCAGTTCGAGTAAAATAGTTTTTCCTCTGATGTTGGTGCCAAGAACTTTCTTTAGACAAGAGACATGAAATACTGGAGGAATGCGAGAAGAAGGAGGAAGTTCCAATTTATAAGCAACAGACCCAATCTTCTGAAGAATCCGATATGGCCCATAGAAATTTGGAGCAAGCTTATGACGCCCTTTGAGTTTTAGGGAGGATTGCTTGTATGGCTAGAGACGAAGAAAAACCATATCACCTGCTTGAAAAGTGCACTCAGAACGGTGTTGATCGGCTTGTTGCTTCATGTGATTTCTTTCCATGTGAATATTGTCCCGCAAAATGTGAAGAATCTGATCATGGTTGCGAAGGACTGTGTCAACTGCCTGAACTGGTGAACTGTTGGGGGTGTATGGAAGAAGAACTAGCGGTGCCTGACCATAGACTGCTTCATATGGGGTCATTTTAGAGGCAATGTGGTAAGAGGCATTGTACCACCATTCAGCGAGAGGGAGCCACTATTTCCACTGATGTTGTTGTTTAGAGGTGAAGCAACGAAGATACGTTTCTAAGCATTTATTGATAATTTCAGTCTGACCATCTATTTGTGGGTGATACCCTGAACTCATCTTCAGTTTGGTGCCAGTGTGGCGAAATAGTTCTGTCCAAAAATGACTAGTGAAAGTCGCATCACGATCTGAGACAATGGAAGAAGGGATGCCATGAAGACGAAAGATCTGGTCCAGGAAAATTTGAGCAACTAAGGAGGCTGTATAGGGATGGCTAAGACCACAAAAATGACTATATTTGGAGAGGCGATCAACAACAACCAAAATCACTGTCTTCCCTCCAGAATTAGGGATCCCTTCAATGAAATCCATATAAATATCTGTCCAAATCCGTGTAGGTATGGGCAAGGGTTCAAGCAATCCTGGAAGGAGTGTCGTTTCACCCTTATTGCGCTGGCAGGTATCATATTCAGCCACCATCTGTTGAATTGTCCTTTTCATGCCCACTTCATGCCCTGCTAAAAGAAGTTACACCGTGCCTGCTCATACATTTTGAGGAACCCAAAGTGCCCTGCCGATGGAGAAGCATGGAGTTCATAGAAGACAGCCTGTTGAATATCTATGCTCTGGGGAAGCACCAAATGACCCTTGTATCTCAGGGAAGCGCCACCCCAAGAGTAATGTGGTACAACAAAAGGGTTGTTGTCCAAGCATTGGATGATTTGAGATAATGAAGATTCATTGACATAGCCCTGTTGAACATATTGCAACCAATTTGGAACAGGCATAGAAATAGCTGAAAGAGAACGTAGGTCATCAAGTGTGCGAGAAAGATCATCCGCCACAATATTGTCCTTACCCTTCTTGTAAGTGATCTCATAGTCATAACCCATGAGTTTGATAACCCATTTCTATTGTGCTAGGGAGGATACACATTGTTCCAGGAAATATTTCAGACTCTGGTGATTAGTCTTGATGCAGAAATGATTCCCTAATAGGTATGGGCACCACTTCTGGACTGCATGCAAAATAGCCATCATTTCCTTCTCATATGAAGAGGCAACTAAATTCTTACCTGAAAGGAATTCGCTGGTGAACGCAATGGGGTGTTCATCTTGAAGGAGAATAACACCAAGTCCATTGTCGCAAGCATCACTCTCAATAGTGAAGGGCTTGGAAAAATTAGGCATAGTTAGAACAAGTGTAGTACACATAGCTTGTTTCAGTTTGTCAAATGCACACTCAGTAGCATGTGTCCATGCAAAAGCATCCTTTTTCAATAGAGCAGTTAATGGAGCTGCAATCTTCCCATAATCCTTAACAAACTTGCGGTAGTAGCCAATCAAACCCAAAAAACCACGAAGGCTCTTGAGTGTCTGAGGACGCGACCAATTGTTCATGGCAGTGATTTTGGAAGGATCCACGCAAACCCCTTCTGCTGAGATAAGCTCGAGATACTCGACTTCCTGCTATCCAAAAACACATTTAGACTGTTTGGCGTGGAGATGATGGTTAGAGAAAAGTTTCATTACAAGATCTAGATGCTGGAGATGTTCAGCCTGGGTTTTACTGTAGATGAGGATATCATCAAAGAATACCAGAATGAATTTTCGCAAGTAGGGCCGGAATATTTTATTTATCAAGGCCTGGAATGTGGAAGGAGCGTTAGTGAGGCCAAAGCGCATGACCAAAAACTCATAGTGGCCATCATGTGTGCAGAAAGTTGTTTTAGGGATATCATCCTCATGAACTTGAATTTGATGATACCCAAAACGAAGATCCAACTTGGAGAAAAATTGAGCACCATGAAGCTCATCAAGAAGCTCATCAACAACAGGAATTGGAAACTTATCCTTGATAGTGAGGTGATTAAGTGCTCGAAATTCAATGCAAAGGTGCCATGACCCATCTTTTTTGTGGACAAGAAGAACTGGTGAAGAAAATGAACTAGTGCTTGGGTGAATAATACCTTGCTTCAGTAAGTCCCGAACGAGCATTTCAATCTCTGTTTTTTGGTGAAATGGGTAGAAATAGGGCCTGATGTTAGGAGGAATGCTTCCAGGAAGGAGCTGAATACGATGGTCCTCTGGCCTTGAAGGTGGCAATCCCACTAGTTCAACAAAGACATCGGTATATCGATCCAGAATTTGTTGTAGATCCAAAGGAATTGTGGAGACCTCTGATGGTTGCATCTGAATGTAATGGATCTAAGCGATGACACCATGTGAATTATTCTTAAGGATTTTTTCCATGCGATGTGAGTTGATGATGCTGAGAGACCCTAGTTGTAAGCCTGTCAATGTGTGTTTTTGTCCATTGGGGGAAAACTGGATCCAAAGTTTGGCAAACTCCCATAAGATGGGGCCAAGTGTGCGTAGCCATTGAGCGCCCAAAACCACATCACATCCACCTAAGGTCAATGAAAACATGTCAGAGCACAAGTTATAATCTCCCATAGAGATATGCACATTACGACACTTCCCTTTGCAAGGTAAGGTGCCCCCATTAGCAACCATGACTTCAAAGTTGGAGCAAGGATGGATAAAACAATCAGCCTGTTTGGCGATCCGAGGGTCAATGAAATTATGAGTGCTACCAGAATCAATGAGTATTGTAAAAGGAAGTTTCTTGAAGTAACCCCTGACCCGCATGGTTTGGGGGGTGGTGATTCCATCTAAAGCATGGAGAGATATCTTTGGCTGGTCATCCTGAGATGGAGGGTCAATAGGAGGCTCCGGAATGTCAACCTTAGCATCCATTGTATCTGGAGCTTCTTCACCAATTTTAGAGGCAGGTGGAGAACCCATATCCAAGAGATAGAGCTTTTGATGAACAAATCTATGTCCCTGAGTGAATTTCTCATCACAATTATAACAAATCCCTTTTTCTCTACATGCCTGCATCTCAATTTCAAACAAATGCTTGATAGGAGTTGGTCGAGGAGCTGGCGGGATGGGACGTCGTTGAGAACCCATATTTTGGAAGGGAACAAAAGTGGGTTTGGAGCATTGTTGGGCTGCAATCTTGTCTTCTGCCAACTTATCCAACCCCAGGGATTCCATCATTGTGTTGGGACAGAAAATTTTGACCTCAAAGCGGATTGCATCCTTTAGACCACTGATAAAACAACTCTGGTAGAATTCATCAGGAAATCCTTCGGTGTGGTTGGCTATTTTCTAAAATTCGGTTTGGTACTCTCTCACAGTGCCAATTTGGCGAAGTTTAGTGAGGGCTCCTGTGAAGTCATAAAAAGCACTAGAACCAAATCGTTGCAAAAGGAGCTAGCAAAAATCTGTCCATTTTGGCTCTTCATGAGCCTTGATGTACCAATGGTACCATTGAAGAGCTTCATGTTCCAAATGAAAGGATGCAAGTGGAACTTTGTTGACATCAAAAGTATTATGCAGACTGAAATACTGTTCTACACAATAGATCCATCCAGTCGGATCAGTACCATTGAAGCGAGGAAAATCAAGCTTCGGACCACGGAAATTGCTGGAAGAAGAGAACCCACTGTCTGATGAAGACTCGGACTGTCATTTTTTGTTCATGGATGAATGCTCAAGATGGAGGCCAAGAAATTTTTCATCAAGATCCTAGAGTTTGGCTTGGATGGCTGCAAGTGCTTCTTCCATGGTTTTTTCTCCTGCGTGGGTGACAACCATAACCAGGAATTTTTTTTTTTTTGGTTGAGTGGGTAGAAAAACAAAAACATAAATTGTTTCAGTAAAGGAATATATGGATTTGGGAAAAAATCTGAAGGGTAATTGGGGTTTGACTAGGTTTTAGACATTGTCGAATGGACAGGGAAGCAGAAAAGAAGGATTTCAGAAGCGGGGTGAAAGAATGGGAAAATTTGGCAGAGAGGGACAAAGAAGTAGAATTAGGAAAGGAACTCTGTGGTAAAATTTGAAGGTGATTGGGTGAAATTCGAGGAAGTTATGGAAAACCCTAAAAATAGACAAATGTGAGATTTCGAGCTTTAGGAAGTGGAATTTGGGATAGAGTCCTCAGGAATAAAATATGTAGAATGAGATTGCAGGGTTTCCCAGTAAGTTTCAAGGGAAACGGAGTGAAAACAAGGGATCTGAAACGACGCCGAATAGATCAAAAATGGATGGATCTGAAATAGATCTGAAATGGCTGGAGCTGGAACGGCTTTCAGAATGGGTCTGAAACGGCTGGATCTGAAACAGCACGGTAGTGATCAGCAACAATTCAGCTAAAAATAGATATGGACCCCAGGTATGTGCGGCTTCCTAACAGTTCAGGGGTTTCACTTGGCCACCAATGTTGTCTAACGGCTTGCGTATTGGGGAAATATCCCTCACTCCACGGCTCAGGTAAAAATGATAACCGCTTTGCCACAAATGAAAGCTCTTGGTTTACCTCACGGGTGGAAACTAGTCAATCAGGTAGGGGTCGTTGCCCTTTTCACTGGCAGGTCCTCTCAATGGGTCAGCTACTTTGGGGTTCCTATGGTACTCATCACAATGATTTTTAGGGCTTATTCCCAAGTACTTCCCACAGTTAAGCTGATCCGGATCTTGGGAGCTGAGAACCGGAAGGCTTGAATGCCGAGAGAGGAGGAGATTAAGCATGCAAATCTGTCATAAAATTCACATGAAAACCTAATGTTGCATAAGAATAAGCATGAACAAAAACACATGAAGTGAATGGGAGGTGAGGCTCAAAGAGGAGCCCCACCTCTAAAACTAATTACCAATAACTCACTCAGATCTAAATAATCTCACAATGAACAATAGAAAATATGAGAGAAACCAAATGAGTAACTTGATATCATGAGAAGGCTTGCTAGGCCTTTATATAGCATTATTACAATGTGTTTTGAGGCTATACCATGGGCCAAAACTATGTGCTACTAAATACCATGGATGAGAGAGGGTGGCCTCTCTATTTAGTACTTTTATAGCTTATACATTCGAATTTAGACCATATGCCCCCTAAAATTCGGATCATTCCTCCCCCCTTAGAAAATGATGGTCCCCATCATTTCATGCTAAAAAGAGACCCATGATTACAATGTGCTAGCTACCAATGAAGAGAAGGGTTTTGTGTGGTTGACCCATAACCGTGGGTTTTGCACGGGTGACCCATAACCATGATGGCAATGACAAGCTTGATTCCAATGAAGAGAAGAGTTTTGTGTGGTTGACTCAAAACCATGGGTTTTGTGTGGTTGACCCATAACCGTGGGTTTTATGTGGTTGACCCATAACCATGGTGGCAATGACAAGCTTGTTTCCACTGAAGAGAAGGATTTTGTGTGGTTAACCCATAACCGTGGGTTTTGTGTGGTTGACCCACAACCATGATTACAATACATAACTATGGGTTTTGTGTGGTTGACCCATAACTATAGGTTTTGTGTAGTTAACCCATAATCATGGGTTTTGTGTGGTTGACGCATAACCATGATTACATTAAGATTTTTAAAAAATCAAAAATTCATGATTTTTGGTGCAGTTGATGTCTTGTTGCAAATCCATTCATAGCTTCTGATGCATGTAATGAAATTGAATTCCATTGAAGACCCATTTGAGATCTCGAAGAGACCTTTCCATCCATATAACATACTTGCTCTGGGGTGGCCCAGAGATTGAGAAAATGTTTGTTGAAGCTCAAGAGACGCGCGCACACTATTTTGCAGACATCTGTTGCTTCAATTGATGATATCTCTCAAACCAGAAAGCTAAATAAAAAACCGTGAAATACCCATTTTAGCTGACAGAAAGAGCTTTCCAATGAGCTATGGTAGAGCCTCTGAAACGTTATATAGAGTCTGTAACACTTGTTTAAAGTGTATGTACGTCCGGCCGCATTGTGTACAAACATGTGTTACTTCAAACAAGCATATCTCACAAACCAGGAAACGAAATGAAATTCCGTAAAATAACCATTTTAGCAGACGGAAATAGCTTTCCAATGAGCTATGGCAGAGTCTCTGAGACATTCTATGTAGTTAGTAGAGCTTGTTTAAAGTTGTTGTACGTCCGGCCGCATTATGCACAAACATATGCTACTTCAAACAAACATATCTCACAAACCGGGAAACAAAATGAAATTCCGTGAAATACCCATTTGAGCTGACAGAAATACCTTTCCGATGAGCTATGGTAGAGCCTCTGAAACCTCCTGTGCAGTGCATGGAACCTGTTCAAAGTTTTCTGAATGTGAGAGTGTTGAGTATAGAGATGCCAAGGGTTTGTAGAGAAGCATGGGTTGTTGTAGAGGTTGTGGAACCTCCGTTGAACCCGCATAATCCTTCAAAATATTGTCCCAATGGAGAGCGTACCCGCTTTGACACCACTAATCCGGATCTTGGGAGCTGAGAACCGGAAGGCTTGAATGCCGAGAGAGGAGGAGATTAAGCATGCAAATCTGTCATAAAATTCACATGAAAACCTAATGTTGCATAAGAATAAGCATGAACAAAAACACATGAAGTGAATGGGAGGTGAGGCTCAAAGAGGAGCCCCACCTCTAAAACTAATTACCAATAACTCACTCAGATCTAAATAATCTCACAATGAACAATAGAAAATATGAGAGAAACCAAATGAGTAACTTGATATCATGAGAAGGCTTGCTAGGCCTTTATATAGCATTATTACAATGTGTTTTGAGGCTATACCATGGGCCAAAACTATGTGCTACTAAATACCATGGATGAGAGAGGGTGGCCTCTCTATTTAGTACTTTTATAGCTTATACATTCGAATTTAGACCATATGCCCCCTAAAATTCGGATCATAAGCAGATAGGGATTATTCCCAGATCCGAACTTGCAACAGATGCGAAATTTTTTTTTGGCAAAAATTCCACCCAACGAGCCCAAGAAAGCGCTCTGATACCAGATGTGAGGAACCTGCAACAAATAATTGATAAAATGCACAATATATTGGATCAGAGAATATTTTAATTGATCACAGGCCACTTCGAGGGGGAAACCTCCTTTGAGCAAGATCAATACAAATAACTTCATGGTTCCTTCATAGGCCTCAATACACACTTATATACTAAGTCTAGGCGCCAATACTATGGGTCAAAACCATGGGCCAATACAAACTATGGATCAACAATACTACGGGCGACTTATAAAGCATGTGCACCAAACAACAATAACACAAACTATGGATCAACAAATACTACGGGACGACTTACAAAGCATATGCGTCCAACAACAATATACTAACAAAGTACAGACATGGGTTCCTAACAATATTTCTGTATAGAAAATAGAGCCTTTTCTCAATACCCCAATTTATTTTGATAGATCCTCCCACTCATTTCGAATCTCAGGACCCCTTTTGTGAATAATGTTGATTTTAAGTCAAAAATGCATGAACCTTCTTCTTCTACTTCAGCTTAGCCATCCTTTTCTGGGGTCTATGACACTGAACATAAAGGTCAACACTCAAAATGTCCATCTTGCAAGAAAATACTCCAGAGATTAAAACATAATCAGAATAGAGCAATCCCTAGTTTCTATATGTTATCATCTTTACCTAGGAATGGCTCTGGTATGGAAATCACCTCTACTAAAGGTCATAAGTCATTTGTCCCTGGAAGAAATATTCCAGAGGTTCCCTTCAGATAGTTTTCAACTGATGGGAAAATTAAAAAAGAATTCATGCCCTATAAATATTCTATTCCTTTTGAAACTGTCTCATATGAAATAAAGCTTACCAACTATGGCAATTTGCAACAACGTCTCACGGCAGAAAATATGGATGATATGGCCATGGATATCATTCAGTTAAATAAAACAATGAAGGATGAGCATGATAAGATATAAATGCTCCAAACCAAACTAGACCTTCTAGATCATTTGTTGCATGATACAGAAGAGATAAAAACTGCAATAAATACAGCGAGTGACAAGACAGAGAAAAGGTTGAATGTATTGGGTAAGCTTTTGACCAAAAATCAAGTATTGAAAAATAAAACTGGCTCGGTCAGCCAAGAAGCAATGGACCTTGCACTAAAATGACACCAATGACAACACTCTAAAATTTACTCATTTGGTATGATGAGTGTCCAAGATGAGGATGAAAGACCAAATTTTAAATTTGGTCAAGATGATGAAGAATTCCAAGAAATAAAAATATTAGTAAGTCAATTCCATAGAATGCCTAAGGAATTACCTAAAAGATATATGGCTATGCTTAAATTCCCCTCTCACATAGAAGATACCCAGAATAGTTCACGGGTTATCCATGAAGTTGATTCTTCCTCCTTTCCAGGTCCTCCTCCTCCCACTTTTGATTTAGACATGCAAGATGCCTCTTCTGCTCCTTCTCACAAATTCCATTTTGGAATAAATGGAATGAATAACCTGATGTCATAGATTCCTGAGAAACCCATTCTGAATATCCAATGTCAATCACGGGCATAAATAAAGTCATCCATACAGCTTCTTGGCCAATGGGTTTTATATAAAAAGACCCAAGATTCAAATATTCCTGGTCAGCAATTAGCTTTACAGCTGATAGCTTGATTATCTAATTTAGCACATGAATGGTGGTGGTGGCTACCACAAGAAGCAAAAGATGATATTTTGAATGTTGATGATGCAGATCAACAGATACTACATGCTTTGGGAAAAGAGTTCTATGGTGTAGGTCCCCTCCTGTAGGGTCCTTTCGTGCTTAACTTGAAACTTAACAGTCTAATACCAAACAAATTAGATAGCATAATCACTAGAGAAATAAAATAACTTAACTGAATAAATTACCAAATATAGATAAAACCATAACCTGTCGACCACAGGTCGTGACCATTGTCGAAGGAGAAGTTGTCGTTAATCCGATCCAGCTTGTGCATTGTCGTCCGCGTCTTCCGTAGGATCCCTCCAACAAATCTTGATTAACCATTGGTGAAGCAACCGTTAGCTTCGCCACCCAACCATAGGCTCATGCTTTCAGTCACATGGCCACCCCTTAGCTTTGGGTCGTAGAGCTCACACACACCATTCAATAAACTCCTCAATGGGTTTCCCCCCCACAAGAATTTCTAGCCAAACCCCAATAGCAGCAAGTCACTCATTTTTTTGTCAATGTTACGATAACCATCCAAAAACTGGGTCCTTTACCCATCCCCAAAGCCTTCCTTAAATAGGAAATTCCCCTGCGACACATGTCGCTTTATGCAAAATACCCAATTTCTTAATATTCAAAAAGTAATTTATCTCACAAATCCATGTGTCAAGTTTTCTAGAAGAATGCACCTACTTTCCTAAATTTACTCCAGTTTGTCTCTAAGATGCTCACTCTCAATTCTATTTTGTGGGTGCATGTGGTGTTAGCTAATAACTCAAGCCTAGGATTCCATTTTGCTCCTAATATAATTATTTCTAATATTTTAAATACTAAAAATTATTTTCATGTGCAAATGCCTAAAAATAATTATTTCTATTATTTTTAATACTAAAATGTATTTTCATGAGAAAGTGTTCTAAATGCAATTTTATAAGGTTTTTATGCATAAAGTTGACCAATTCATCCCTTCTAGGACCTAGGTGCCACACTGTTTGGCCCATCTATCCTTTATGCTCATCTTTCAACATGGTACCACTTTGTCGGGTCCATTTATCCATCGTATCCATTTCTCGGCAAGGTACCACATCGTCGGGTCCTTGCATCCATCCTTTCCATTTTTCGGCAAGGTACCACACCATTGGGTACTTCTGCCGATATCTTTTCATTTGACTTGTGGGAAATTCATGTAGGGATTTAGGATCTGTTACCTTCAATCGTCCGTCTACACGCTATTGGAAACTAATGGAACTGAGGAGTAAGTCCGTTCTTACTGATCGCCCCCCAACTTGTACGTGACCAACTCCATCGTGGTGCACATCGCACGACTTCATGCGACCCCGAGTAAGTGGATAAGGGATTTTGAACTCGGCTGTGGGATCCGTTGGAATTCGACACCGTTGTTGTACTTCCGTGTGTGATTTACTTGTACTTTATGACCCTTTATTTCCTTTGTGTGTCCGTTGGTGAACCGTTTCACCTGTCACTACACACATTCTCAAAAACACATATTAATAGTCCTGTCCTCATTCGCTAGAATCATTTTATGCATGCTAATCATTAAGCAATTTCAATTTACTCATAACATCTTGTTAATCACTAAGGCATTAAGTCATATGTATTTCTTTCGTTTACATCACATAATTCATCATACATCTAGTAAATACACAACATGTTATTTTTCAGATTAGATAATTATTCACTTTCATAACTGTCATACAATTCGTTATTTTCATTCATTAGTTGTCGTCGCGTACATACTCAGTTGTTCTTCAATTATTCAAAAATATATATACTCAAAGGGTTATCTTGTGGAAGTTTCAATCAGTCGGGTCACTCGACAAGTGCCCTCAAGGTATACAACCGTCTAGGGGCATTACAAAGGTCCACAGTCATTCTAAGGGCATTACATATGGCCCTAACGATAAAGAAGACTATGAGTACCTGGCTTCTTTCTTCATGTCTGCAATGATTTGTGACCTGAGTCAAAGTGAGAAATACTTCTTCTATATGCAGAACCTTCTTATCTCTTCTGGAAAATCTGGTGAACCAACATACTTGAAACACTATCTTAGAATTTTTCCTGGTCATGTTCCAGATGCCGTGGAACAATTTCTCAAAGATAAGAAGATTAATCTTCGTGGACTTTCATTAGAATAGAAAAATGATTTTATCATGGAAACTTGGCAAGAACATTGCCTTGAAAAGAGAGTCAGTTAGGATTTCAAAAGGCACCAATCTATGTATTCTACTAGTTTCTATAAAGATGTTGCAAAAATGTCTGATTGGGGTTGTGGTGCTTATAAAAGAGGGCATTTCGGAAAATGATATTGCCACTGCAAGAAGAAAAAGAAAGAATTCCATACAAGTACTCCTAGATATCATCCTGAAAAATCCTACAACCATAAGACTCATGAGTCTTATACGAAAAAATTTAGAAACCCACTCTATAAGAAATCTTATGTCAGAAAAAGTTATGAACCAACAGACAAAGAAAAATGTTTTATTTGTGGAAAGAAAGTTCATTGGGCAAGCAAATGTCCACATAAGAAATCCAAACCTAAGCTTGCGGCTTTCTCCGAACAGCTAGATCCATATTGGTGGGATCTTTATTTTTATGAAGAAGACAAGTATCCTTTTGGAGAAATTATGTTTCTCCCTGATGATGATTATTCTTCTGATCATCACTCTGATATCCATCTGAACAAATTTGTTCCCTCCAGTTCTGATTCTTCCTCTTCCAACTCTGATTCCACCTCAGATGCAAATTTAGGGGGGGTGTGAGGGACCTCCAGACTTTGATTTTTCTTGTTATATGTTTTTTGCCCCAACAAAATCATCTCTTCAACAACGATTAGCTACAATTGATCAACAGCTATCCAAGATTCTTGCTTTTGAGTATATTCTCAGAGGAGAATTAAAGGAAGAAAAGAAAAAGCTATTGTCATTACTTAAAGGAAAATAAAATCAATCTGAAGAAGGTAAACTCTCTCCTTCCCATCATCCTACATTATACAATCCTTCCCATTATAAGCACTATCCTGCAGAGCATGAGGATAGGCAGAAGTTCAGAAAATATAAAGAAAATCTGCTTCGCCTACAAATCAAAGAAAAACATAATTTCCTTAGGAAGCTTGCAAGGGAAATTGAAGATATGAAAAGGATGCTTAAAGTAACAGTCAGAGAAAAAGATCAGACTTTTGAAGATGAGATGTGTCGACAATATGACATAGCTCTTAAGAGCCCTGAGCATGAAAAAAAAGATTCAAAAGAAGATGCTCTTTTCCCTGAACCTTCCTTAGGACTTTTCGCAAGTCCTAAAATGTACATTCAAGTTTCTTTTTGTCCTCAAGAGTTCAAGCCCTATAAGTTAGATTGCATGATTGACTCTGGTTGTCAAATGAATTTAGAAAAAGGAAGTGCAATCCCTTCATTCTATTGGGAGAAGGATTCGGAACACGGAGCTTCTATAGAAGGCACCCCTATACAACTTTTGGGTAGAGTAGCATACTTTCCTATTCAAATAGAAGAATGTACATAATATTTATCCTTGAATAGGTTGGATAGCATAAAATAAGATTGTATATTAGGCTCTGAATTCCTAAATAGAGTGAGCCCTGTTACGTTTGACATTGTTAAGATGCTGTTTAAATGTACCATAAAAGGAAATCCAATTTCTTGTCCTTTATCCTTTGAAGCTCATTTGAAATGCAAAATCCTTGTGAAATGAACTGAGTCTAAAACAAACATGGCAGGGTTGTTTAAAATGGAGAGATGCATTGCCTACACATAAATGCATAAGGACAAGGCCCTTGCTGATATCTCTGAAAATCTTGAGAAAGACTGCACTTCATAAATCCCTAATGCTTTCTGGACCAGAGAAAAATACTTTTTTTCCCTTCCTTTTGACCCTCTGGTAAAACATAAAGCAATGAAAGCGTCTGCTAGATTGTTGTCTCCCTTTGAGAGAGAATTTTGTGCCAGTAAAATTAAAGAGTTGCTTTCAAAAGGGTTAATTGAACCCTCCAAGAGTCCATGGGCTTATAGAGACTTTGTTGTTAACAAACACTCGGAGATTAAGAGAGGTAATCCAAGACTGGTTGTGAATTATAAACCTCTCAGTGCAGTGCTCCAGAAAATTAAGTATCCATTACCTGATAAAGCTAGTCCTTTGCAACGGATTGTTGGGTGTACTATATTTAGTAAGTTTGATTTGAAATCTGGTTTCTATCAAATTGGGATTGAAGCAAAACATAGGTTTGAGACTGCTTTTGTTGTTCCCCATGGCCAATATCAATGGAAAGTCTTACCTTTTGGAATAAACAATGCCCCCTCTAAATTCCAAAAGAGAATGGAGGATATTTTCAGAGAAAAGAGATGGGCATTAGTTTACATAGATGATATACCGATATGCTCTAGGAACTTGCAATACCATTTAAATCATTTATAGGAATTTTATCATTTCGTTTATAAGCATGGTCTTGTTCTCTCAAAGAGCAAGATGGAAATCGGAAATACTGAAATCGAGTTTCTCGGTTTCAAGATAAGCAAAGGGCAAGTAATTCTTCAGGACCATGTCTTAAAGGTGTTCTCACATTTCCCGGATCAGATATTAGAAAAATTTCAACTTCAGAGATTTATAGTAAGTCTCAACTACATCAGACCATTCTATAAAGGGCAAGCTGAAGATATTCATATACTTCAAAAGAGATTGAAAAAGAATCCCCCTAAATGGTCTTCAGATTTGACTGTTGTGGTCCAAAAAATTAAAACAAAAGTGCAGCAACTCCCCGCTCTCTCTCTCTTCCCCAAGGAACTGGTAATCTTGTAATTGAAACAGATGGTTCGACAAATGCATGGGGTGGAGTTCTAATTGAAAATCATGGTGAGAGAGAAGAGATTTGTGGCTATGCCTCGGGATCATTTAAATATGCAGACTCAATTATCCATCCAGCCACAAAGAAATCTTGGCTATTAAAAAGACAGCCAATCATTTTCGTTTATTATTGAAGCCTGTAAATTTTATAGTTAGAAGTGATTTGAAAATAATGCCTATGATATTTAAGAATGAAAATATTATGGCAGAGAATAGTTCTAGGATTTTAAAATGGTTTTTATGGCTACAGAATTTTGATTTTGACATTGTTTATAATCCTGGTTATCTTAATTATATTGCTGATATGTTAACTATAGAAGAGCTCCATACTCAAGCTTTTCCCTAGATCAATATGTTCAGTGCAGGCGCATCCATCTCTTCACAACAAGATCAAGGCAAGAGTTCAGCAAGGCCATTTCCATCCCCACTTAGTCATTCTCAGGCAACATTTTTCTTGAAGCCATGGGATGAATCCATGACACCAGAAGAGCGTGAGCACTCTTTAGAGCATGAAAACAGAACAGAGGCTGAGAAGTTTCTGTCTTTAACTCTCATAAGACAAATCCAAGAGTCTCCACTTAAACTCCAAATTTTGGAGAAATGGGAAAAAGATGCCTTTCTTGGTCTGGAAAAGGCACAAAACAAATTAATTGGCTGTCAAGAAGTTTGGATGGATTGCAATGAAGAAGAAGGCATATATATGTGTTATGTCGACTTGGGACATGGTGATCTTACCTGGACCACATATAACCTTATTCTTCAATTCTGCAGAGAAGAACGCAAGATAATTATATGTGCAGATCCGTCAAATCTTATCAACAATAAATGGTCAGGGTGGACTGAAATATCTTTGGATAAGCATTGCCCAAGAAAATATTGGGTTCATTGAAGGACTAATTTCATCCTCCACCTTCATGCTGATTATATGGAGGTTGCAGACCAGAACCACATGTGGTTCAAATTTAAATTACGACACCTTGGAGGAAGATATGTGCCACTTGAACATACTGTTTATACAATGCAGAAGTTCATCAAAAGATATCAAGACGGCTGACAACAAAGTTCACACCAGAAGGATTCCTCTTAACTATAGAGTGGAGTCAACTTTTCAGAGAAATTTTATTTGTGGAAATAACCAAGTTATGTTTGGGTTGGAAGTTGAGCAATGCTTTGACTATACTCTCTACCCATACATTATTCCATATGAACCCGTAGATTCTGATGGGGATCCTTTTAATTATTCGTGTAGTGGAGTGGATCTCGGTGATGGCCGAGAAATCGGTATCTGTCTGCAGGGGTGGGAACCCTATGATTGATTGAAAGGTGTCGTGGGCCAACTTAATAGGTTCCACATTTTAATAATTTTAATTTATGTTGTCAAACGATATCTGTCTGCAGGGGTGGGACCCCTATGATTGATTGAAAGGCATGGTGGGCTGCCTTAATAGGTTCCACATTGTAATTATTTTAATTTATGTTGTCAGACGTATGTCCCTTCTGATTCTGTCTTAAATTCCATCTAAATTAATTTATTCGGGTCCCCATATGTCTGTTAGACCACTTAAGGGATGAGATAACAGATGTGGCTCTCCCCACACTTTGCCCCGGATATTTAATTTTGACTACATGTTGTTAGTCAGGAGTCATCGGGCCACCTAGGTTGGCAGCTGCGAGGGGAGTCCTGATGGACTCCGATGGAAACAAAATGAATGACTATGCTTGGGGGATTGGTAGGAAAACCAATAACGAAGCTGAATGGCTCACGGTGATAAAAAGTATGGATGTTGCAAGGAGCAATGATGTCAAGGACTTAGTGGTGTTTGGAGACTCTTTGTTGTTTATCAAGGAAGCCAAGGGCATAGTAAAACATTACCGACAACATACTTCTTCGCTGCATCAACACTTTAGTTTATTGGCTAAGGAATTCCACACCATCTCCTTCTTCCATATCCTAAGGCATAACAATCAAAACATCGATACCTTGGCTAACATTGGGGCAGGCTTGAACTGCGGACATCTTATTAATAATTATCTTTGTGTGGATGCTTGGGTGCTCTAGGTTTTTTTCTTTTCCCCTCTTATCCTATGTCTCTCCACCCTACCTTCTCCATCCCCTCCACTCTGGGGGCCTCATTAACTACCCAAATATTCTTTGGATCTCACCGCCCTTTTCAATTGTCACCTCACCTGAACTGGTGGCCATCCCTGGCAGAGACTACCTGTCCCACATGCGGGAGTTCAATGCAGACATCCCCCAAGACAAATCCTTGTCTATCTCATGCAGGGTGGTGGCTCTCACCGCATCCTACATTTTCCTCTGAGTTTTGGTTCTTTTCTCCTTCATCCCTTCGAGTTCTTCCCTGCAGAGATCTTTCAGCCATGGCAGAGAACCAACTGTGCCATTTTGCTCTACAGTGCAAAGGTTGTAGGCTAGGTCATCCTGGGGCTGAAAAAGGCGGAAAGAAATACTATCTCTCTGACCTCATTCAGGGAAATGGTGGAAATGAAAGGGGAGGTGTCCTTAATTTGGCTTGCAGCAATCACCTCCAAGGAAATGAGCAAGGTGGGGGAAGGAGATGGGTGCCCCTTGATGTTGGTAACGGTTTGGGCATCAGGGGTACTATGCAGTGTCCCGACAGTAGTTTCGACTGTGGGAATGGGAGCAAGAAGCTCCTCTCGACCCCGGATTTCGGCCACGATACTCCTTAGCAAATGATACGCGACAACCCAGAGGATTTTGGAGACAAAAATTGGAAGCATGTTGCGGGCTATAATGGAGGTTTGGTCAATCTGGACTCTCCCTGTGGGCAAGGAAGCCCCTCCCCAAAATTCCAATCGCAGATACAAGACCTGGAAGCTCAAGTTTGCTGGCTCAGGGGAGACCTCCTGGACATGAAGAAATCAATTTCTCACTTGGCCACCTTTGTGCAAATCTCTAATTCATAAGTCAGAATTAGTAATGGTAAGATGAAGGATTTTTTTGAAAAATTGATGGGCAAACATGACATGTTCTACAGTTGCATCAGAATTTTGGAAGCCAAAGTTGACTGCATCTGAACCAATAATGGAAGCAACCCCTCTGTCATTTTGAACATCGATGATGAGAATGCTGGCTCAACTCCTGGAAGCAAGGAGAAAGTCTGAATACATCATGCCAACTGACTTGCACCCTGTTTCCTCTCTTATGTGTCTGTGCAACACTTTTTTGGTCTAAATTCTGCTGTACTGGGTTTTTGTACTGGGTTTATGTTTTGGTTATGTTGTCTTTTTTTAGGAATTGTCATAATTATTATCAGTTGTAATAGGCATAATGCCTTTTTTGAACATCAGAGGCTGGTTAGTGACGAGCTTGTTTCGGTAGCTCTGGTTTTATTGGAACAACCTCCCCTGCTATATGTACTCCTTTCCTACTTTTTAATATAAATATCGTTATCCGTTTGTTTAAAAAAAAAAGGAGTCACCAGGCCACCGACTAATTTTAGTATAAATAAGACTCCAAGTCTCTCATTTAGGCATTCGGTTTTTGCGAATTGAGAGCTCTGCAAATATTTGAGTCGAGGCCTGTGTATCCTCTGTGCCCGCGCTTAGTGCGAACTGGCATATGAAAAGCAGATATCTCAAGTGTAAAGGGTGTGTAAGAAGTCAGTAGTGTATGCTCTCCCTCTGCGCTTCGAGCGAACAGTTGGGATCAAAAGGAACTATCAGTGAAAGACCAGATCTTTACATAGATGATATCCTGATATGCTCTAGGAACTTGCAAGATCATTTAAAGCATTTACAGGAATTTTATCATTTAGTTTATAAGCATGGTCTTGTTATCTCAAAGAGCAAGATGGAAATCGAAAAGACTAAAATCGAGTTTCTCAGTTTCAAGATAAATAAAGGGAAAGTAATTCTTCAGGACCATGTCTTAAAGGTGTTCTCACATTTCCCAGATCAGATATTAGAAAAAGCTCAGCTTTAGATATTTCTAGGAAGTCTCAACTACATCAGACCATTCTATAAAGGGAAAGCTGAAGATATTCATATCCTTCAAAAGAGATTGAAAAAGAATCCCCCTAAATGGTCTTCATATTTGACTGCTGTAGTCCAGAAAATTAAAACAAAAGTGCAGTAAATCCCCACTCTCTCTCTTCCCCAAGGAAATTGTAATATTGTAATTGAAAAATATGCTTTGACAAATGCATGGGTGGAGTTCTAATTGAAAATCATGGTGAGAGATAAGAGATTTGTGGCTATGAACCGAGATCATTTAAATAAGCAGAACTCAATTATCCATCCAGCCACAAAGAAATCTTGGTTGTTAAAAAGACAGTCAATCATTTTCATTTATTTTTTAAGCCTATAAAGTTTCTACTTAGAACTGATTTGAAAATAATGCCTGGGATATTTAAGAATGAAAATCTTATGGTAGAGAATAGTTCTAGGATTTTAAAATGGTTCTTATGGCTACAGAATTTTGATTTTGACATTGTTTATAAGCCTGGTTATCTTAATTGTGTTGCTGATATGTTAACCAGAGAAGAGATCCATACTCAAGCTTTTCCCCAGATCAATATCTTCAGTGCAAGCGCATCCAGCTCTTCACAACAAGATAAAGGCAAGAGTCCAGCAAGGCCATTTCCATCCCCACTTAGTCATTCTCAGGCAGGCTTGTTCTTGAAGTCATAGTATGAATCCATGACAGCAGAAGAGCGTCATCACTCTTTAGAGCATGAAAACAGAACAGAGGTTGAGAAGTTTCTGTCTTTAACTCTCATAAGACAAATCCAAGCATCTCCACTTAAACTCCAAATTTTGGAGAAATGGGAAAAAGATGCCTCTCTTGGTCTGGAAAAGGTAGAGGACAAATTAATTGGTTTTCGAGAACTTTGGATGGACTGCAATGAAGAAGAAGGCATATATATGTGGTATGTCAACTTGGGACATGGTGATCTTACCTGGACCACATATAACCTTATTCTTCAATTCTGCAAAGAAGAACGCGAGATAATTATATGTGCAGATCCATCAAATCTTATCAACAATAAATGGTCAGGGTGAACTAAAATATTTTTGGTAAGTTTTGTCCGAGAAAAGATTGGGTTCATCGAAGAGCTAATTTCATCCTCCACCTTCAAGCTGATATGCAGGTTGAAGACCAAAACCACACGTGGTTCAAATTTAAATTACAACACCTTGGAGGAAGATATACGCCGCTTGAACATATTGTTTATACAGCGCAGAAGTTCATCAAAAGAGATCAAGACGGAAAGAGAATTGACAGCAAAGTTCACACCATAACGATTCCTCTGAACTATAGATTGGAGTCAACTTTTCAAGGAAATTTTATGTGTGGAAATAACCAGGTTATGTTTGGGTTGGACGTTGAGCAATGATTTGACTATACACTCTACCCATACATCATGCCATACTAACCAGTAGATTATGACAGGGATCCTTTTAATTGTTTGTGTGGTGGAGTGTATCTCGGTGATGGCCGAGCAATGTGTGTCTGTCTGGAGGGGTGGGACCCCTATGATTGATTGAAAGGCATGGTGGGCAACCTTAATAGGTTCCACATTGTAATAATTTTAATTTATGTTGTAAGACTGTATCTATCTGCAGGGGTGGGAACCCTATGATTGATTGAAAGGCATGGTGGGCCGCCTTAATAGGTTCCACAATGTAATAATTTTAATTTATGTTGTCGGACATATGTCCCTTCTGATTCTATCTTAAAGTCCGTCTAAATTACTTTATTCAGGTCCCCATATGTCTGTTAGACCACTTAAGGGATGAGATAACGGATGTGGTTGTCCCCACACTCCGCCCTGAATATTTAATTTTGACTGCATGTTGGCAGTCAGGAGTCACCGGGCCACAGACTAAGTTTAGTATAAATAAGACTCCAAAGCTCTCATTTAGGAATTCGGTTTTTGCGAATTGAGAGCTCTGCAAATATTTGAGTCGAGGTCTGTGTATCCTCTATGCCTGCGCTGAGTGTGAACTGGCATATGAAAAGCAGATATCTCAAGTGTAAAGGGTGTGTAAGAAGTCAGTAGTGTATTCTCTCCCTCTACGCTTCGAGCGAACAGTTGGGATCAAAAGCTATTTGATCTTCGAGAGGTAACCCAGGGATAGATTTTGATCACTGATATTAAAACACTTGAAGATCATATAGCTTTTGATCCCAACTGTTCGCTCGAAGCACAGAGGGAGAGCATACACTACTGACTTCTTACACACCCTTTACAGTTGAGATATCTTCTTTTCATATGCCAATTCACACTAAGCGCGGGCACAGAGGATACATATACCTCGACTCAAATATTTGCAGAGCTCTCAATTCACAAAAACCAAATGCCTAAACAAGAGCCTTGGAGTCTTATTTATACTAAAATTAGTCGGTGGCTTGGTGACTCCTGACTGACAACATTCAATCAAAAGTAAATATTCAGGGTGGAGTGTGGGGACAACCACATCCGTTATCTCATCCCTTAAGTAGTCTAACAGACATATGGGGACCCGAATAAAGTACTTTAGACAGACTTTAAGACAAATTCAGAATGGACATACGTCCGACAACATAAATTAAAATTATTAAAATGTGGAACCTATTAAGGCAGCCCACCATGCCTTTGAATCAATCATAGGGGTCCCACCCTTGTAGACAGATACAGTCTGACAACATAAATTAAAATTATTACAATGTGAAACCTATTAATGCGTCCCACCATGCCTTTCAATCAATCATAGGGGTCCCACCCCTACAGACAAATATAGATTTCTCGTCCATATCGAGATCCACTCCACCACACAGACAATTAAAAGGATCCCCATCAGAATCTGTGGGTTCATATGGCATAATGTATGGGTAGAGAGTATAATCAAAGCATTGCTCAACGTCCGACCCAAACATAACCTAGTTATTTCCAAACATAACATTTCCCTGAAAAGTTGACTCCACTTTGTAGTTAAGAGGAATCCTTCTGGTGTGAACTTTGCTGTCAATTCTCTTGTCGTCTTGATCTCTTTTGATGAACTTCTGCGTTGTATAAACAGTATGTTCAAGCGACATATATCTTCCTCCAAGGTGTTGTAATTTAAATTTGAACCACATGTGGTTCTGGTATGCAACTTGCATATCATCTTGAAGGTGGAGGATGAAATTAGCCCTTCTATGAACCCAATACTTTCTTGGACAAAACTTATCCAAAAATATTTCAGTCCACCCTGACCATTTATTGTTGATAATATTTGACGGATATGCACATATAATTATCTCGCATTCTTCTCTACAGAATTGAAGAATGAGGTTATATGTTGTCCATGTAATATCGCCATGTCCCAAGTTGACATACCACTAATCCATTCCTTCTTCTTCATTGCAGTCTAGCCAAACTTCTCGACAACCAATTAATTTGTCTTGTGCCTTTTCCAAACCAAGAAAGGCATCTTTTTCCCATTTCTCCAAAATTTGGAGTTTAAGTGGAGATGCTTGGATTTGTCTTATGAGAGTTAAAGACAGAAAATTCTCAGCCTATGTTCTGTTTCAATGATCTAAAGAGTGTTGACGCTCTTCTGGTGTCCTGGATTCATCCCATGGCTTCAAGAACAAGCCTGCCTGAGAATGACTAAGTGGGGATCGAAATGGCCTTGCTGGAATCTTTCCTTTATCTTGTTGTGAAGAGCTAGATGTGCTTGCATTGAACATATTGATCCGGGGAAAATATTGAGTATGGAACTCTTCTCTGGTTAACATATCAGCAACACAATTAAGATAAGTAAGCTTATAAACGATGTCAAAATCAGAATTCTGTAGCCATAAAAACCATTTTAAAATCCTAGAACTATTCTCTGCCATAATATTTTCATTCTTAAATATCCCAGGCATTATTTTCAAATCAGTTCTAACTAGAAACTTTATAGGCTTCAAAAATAAATGAAAATGATTGACTGTCTTTTTAACAACCAAGATTTCTCTGTGGCTGGATGGATAATTGATTTCTGCATATTTAAATGATCTAGAGGCATAGCCACAAATCTCTTCTCTCTCACCATGATTTTCAATTAGAACTCCACCCCATGCATTTGTCGAAGCATCTGTTTCAATTACAAGATTACAAGTTCCTTGGGGAAGAGAGAGAGCAGGAAGTTGCTACACGTTTGTTTTAATTTTCTAGACTGTAGCAGTCAAATCTGAAGACCATTTAGGGGAATTCTTTTTCAATCTCTTATAAAGGGTATGAATATCTTCAGCTTTCCCTTTATAGAATGGTCTGATGTAGTTGAGACTTCCTAGAAATATCTAAAGCTGAAAATTTTCTAATATATGATCCGAGAAATGTGAGAACACCTTTAAGACATGGTCCTGAAGAATTACTTGCCCTTTGTTTATCTTGAAACTGAGAAACTCGAGTTTAGTCTTTCCGATTTCCATCTTGCTCTTTGAGAGAACAAGACCGTTCTTATAAACTACATGATAAAATTATTGTAAATGCTTTAAATAATCTTGCAAGTTCCTAGAGCATACCAGGATATCATCTATGTAGACTAATGCCCATCTCTTTTCTCTGAAAATATCCTCCATTCTCTTCTGGAATTCAGAGGGGCATTGTTTATTCCAAAAGGTAAGACTTTCCATTGATATTGGCCATGGGGAACAACAAAAGCAGTATTAAACCTATCTTTTGCTTCAATCCCAATTTGATAGGAACCAGATTTCAAATCAAACTTACTAAATATAGTACACCTAGCAATCCGTTGTAGAAGACTAGCTTTATCAGGTAATGGATACCTAATTTTCTGGAGCACACTACATTGAGAGGTTTATAATTCACAACCAGTCTTGGGTTACCTCTCTTAATACCCGAGTGTTTGTTAACAACAAAGGCTCTGCAATCCCATGGACTCTTAGAGGGTTCAATTAACACTTTTGAAAGCAACTCTTTAATTTCACTGGAACAAAATTCTCTCTCAGAGGGAGACATCAATCTAGCAGACGCTTTCATTGCTTTATGTTTTACCAGAGGGTCAAAAGGAAGGGAAACAAAGTATTTTTCTCTGGTCCAGAAAGCATTAGGGATTTCTGAAGTACAGTATTTCTCAATATTTTTAGAGATATCAACAAGGGCCTTGTCCTTATGCATTTCTACGTAGGAAAATGCATCTCTCCATTTTAAAAAATTGTTCAATGTTTGTTTTAGAATCAGTTCTTTTCACAGGGCTTTTGCATTTCAAATGAGCTTCAAAGGATAAAGGACAAGGAACTGGATTCCTTTTATGGTACATTTAAACAGCATCTTAACAGTTTCAAAAGTAATAGGGATCACTCTATTTGGGAATTTAGAGCCTAATATACAATCTTCTTTTATGCTCTCCAACCTATTCAAGGATAAAGCTTCTGTACATCCTTTTATTTGAATAGGAAAGTATGATACTCTACCCAAAAGTTGTACAGGGGTACCTTCTATAGCAACTCCGTGTTCTGAAGCCTTCTCCCAATAGAATGAAGGGATTGCACTTCCATTTGCTAAATTCATCTGACAACCAAAGTGAATCATGCAATCTAACTTATACGGCTTGAACTCTTGAGGACAAAAAGAAACTTGAATGTACATTTTAGGACCTGTGAAAATTCCTATGGAAGGTTTTGAAATCTCGATTGGCTCTCTTTTCAAGGCAATGTTCTTGCCAAGTTTCCATGATAAAAGCATGGAGCTGTGCTAATAAGAGTCTGCGAAGATTAATCCTCTTATCTTTAATAAATTGTTCCACAGTGTTAGTAGTTAGAAAATCCCCTTGGTTGTAGAACGATAATCCTAAGGTAACTCTTTCAAACCAACCTTCAGGAGGAAAACTAACCCTTTTTCCTACCAGAGAGGGCTCTCTCAAAAATATGTGAATGGCTAGGGATGTTTGAAAATGTTTAGGGTTTTTTAAACATATATATGGCTGAAATATAGGTAAGAACCGTTGGTCATGGAATCAAAACGAAGAATTTTAAGGACCAACAGACAAACAACAATGATGATTTTCACAAAGGAAATATAGTTGTCACATTACAGTCAAAATATTTTGCAAGTGATAAAGGAAAGAAAGATAGACATTCCATCAATATGGGCACCAATTTCAGATGAATACAATATCGATTTTAGAGAAAAGATGGATACTCAGACCTAATAAATCAGAGCATATACATATGAATTCTGACTTATTTTAATTCTCATCCAAGATAGAAGACATAACATAATGGAATTGATAACAAAGAAAGTATACATGAACATAGGAGGAAAAGAAAGTACAAACTGTAATTTCGATCAACACATGAATATTTGTTCTGCAAAATGTGCTATTTTCTGCGTGGCTGTCTTATATTAGAAATAGAGTAACTCGATACAAAAAGTGTCTTGCTTTCAAAAGTTTCCAACCTTAGATCACATGATCATGGAACCAGGGAAGTTTTTAGAGCTATTCCCACCTATTAAGTAAGTTCTTCAAAACTTTTTCTCTATTATACACTATCATTTTCCCTATAAAAACATGATGCTAACAACTGGCTCCAACTGGGGATGTTATCTGTTGATGTATTTGTAACTTCGGAAGATATTCTTCTATGTATTACATTTGTACTTTATTGTATATCCCACAGAGATATATTATTCCTCTGATTGGAAGTGTCGTCATTTGTATTTGTAAGTGTCATCATGTGCATTGACAAGTGTCATCATTTGTATTAATGGGTTATTAGACCACAAGTATGGGGCAGGCCCTGGTTAGCACATGTGGTTGGGTTATTAGGATTGATTAGCAAGTCGGCCCCAGTGAATTAATTGGCAGGTCAAGTCAAGTATAAATAAGAGGGGTGTGTCCCTCATTGTATTCATTCACTCACTTCTCAAGCTCGCATAGCTAAGAGAGAAAGTGGCGCACTTGTGGAGGAGGAGGAGCATATGCTAGAGACATCTTATTGGGTTTGATCATTGTGATCTTGTATTTGGGTTTATTCTATCTCTAAGGAAGTTGCGGGGTTTTTCACCTTCTTGCTTTTCCCTGGTGAAACTCTGTGTCTCTTGTGTGCTTGCATTATTGTGTTTATGATTGATATGTTGTACATGTTTTTCTCTTAGGGATCCTGAATGATAATGGAATGAAATTATCAAAAAATTTAACATAGTATCAGAGTCAATCTAAGAAGAAGGCACTGTGCAGCTACGGAAGCTAGGGATTCTTAATTTTTGGGTTTCTCTCCTCATATCATCAAAGGCAAGAGGCTAGATTGGCTCTCTTTGGAAGGGCGCATCTTTCTGTCGATACATAATTCAATTCTGAGTTGTTTCAGTTTTTGACCTAAAAATTAGGGTTTCCACAAAAAGTGGCGTTCTAAAATCTGAGACCATAGATGGAAGCTCATTGTAAAAATAAAATTTTAGAGCTTTGGATCGAAATTTTTGGTTGGGTGAAGCTCCAGGAAACTCAAACCCTAATGCAGGGTCCTTCCTAGTGAATCCGAGAGATTAAAAAGCATTTCTGAGTGGTGAAACTTTATAGAATTCAAATTTTGAGTATCCCAACTTGATAAACTCATCAAGGTGCATCTTTCTATCCTTTCAGAATCTTGAAATTCAAATTTTGAATTTTTAGGGTTTCTCTGACAAACCGTAATTTAGCTCCAGATCCGGTTTTCAGCAAATCAAGTGGTAAGACCAAAAAACTTTCTATTTCCATTTGAATTAATATTTAAAATGTCTCACCACACCAATCTTGAGAATAAACTTGAAGGAGTTGATAAATTCCGAGCTTGGATGTATAGGATTGGGTTAATCCTAGAAGAAAATGAATTAGACAACTACATAAAGGAAGAAGTTCCAGTTCCAGAGGGAGATGAGGCTAAAGTCTTACACAAGAAGAACTTGGTCAAATCCAAGAGAATCATTGTTGATTGTATCAAGGACCATCTCATTCCCCATGTGTCTTCCCTAAAGACACCTAAGATGATGTTTGACTCTTTGACTAAGTTCTTTAAAGGAAAGAACATAAATCGGAAGATGACCTTGAGGAATCAATTGAAGAATGTCAAGATCCAGAATGCAGAGACTATGCAGTCTTATTTATCAAGGGTCTCCCAAATAAAAGAACAACTTGAAGCTGTGGGAGAAGATATAGAGAATGGAGAAGTGGTAATGACCACTCTGAATGGCCTTCCTAGGTCATGGGATTCCTTCATCCAAGGAATCCATGCTAGGAATAAACTTATCTCTTTCAGTAGATTGTGGGAAAAATGTTCACAGGAAGAAGCTCGGATTGTAGCTCGAGAAGAGAAGATGGGAAATGAGGATCAAGCTCTTACAACTCACACTAAGGGAAGCAAGTTCAAGAGGGAGAAATATCATAATAAGAATCATTCTCATTTCCATCATAAGAAGAAAGATCACTCTCATATTCGATGCTTCACTTGTGATGATTTGGGTCACTATGGTTTAGAATGTCCCAAGAAACAAAAGGAACAATCACTACAACAAGAAGAAGGGAATCAAGAAGAGATATCATGCTCATGCTGCTGAGGATGATGAACTTCCCAAGAAGAAAGCTAGAGCAGAAAGTGATGACTCATCAAGTGAAGATGAATATGTTCTAATATCTGCTCTCATAGGTACTATCTCTCATGGATGTAATGATTGACTCATTGATAGTGGGGCTTCTAAACACAAGACTGGGTTTAAAGAATCTTTTGTAGACCTATCTAAACATGAGTCACCCCATAAGGTGAAACTTGGGGATGACTATCAATATCCTATCAAAGGAAGTGGTGAAGCCTCCTATAAACTAGACTCTGGGAAGTCTTTGAAGATGAAATATGTTCTATATGTACCCGGGGTCAAGAAGAATCTCCTATCCATATCATCTTTGGATGCAAAAGGAATTAGAGTTGCATTTGTAGATGGCCAAGTACTCATGTGGCCAAAGGGTAAAACCATAGATGATGTAGTAGTGATTGGAGAGCAAGAGGGAGGATTGTACAAATTCAAGGGACAACCTGAACATGCCATGGTACATGAGTCCATGGAGCCAAGTGAACTTTGGCATAGAAGGATTTCATATGCACTATAGAGCACTACCAATTGCAAGCAAAGCTGTAGAAGGTCTTCCTGAAATCCAGTCAAAGCATGAAGGTGTTTGCAAAGGATGTGCAAAAGGAAAGAACACAAAGAATGCATTTCCAAGCAATGAAAGCAAAGCAAAAGGAATTTTGGAGATTATCCACTCTAATGTATGCGGACCAATGTCATCCAGTTCTCTGAGTGGGTATGTATACTATATTTCTTTCATTGATGATTTCTCTAGGAAGACTTGGGATTATTTCTTAAATAATAAAGATGAAGTGTTTGATAAGTTCAAGGAATTCAAAGCCTTGATGCAAAATCAAATAGATAAGAAGATTAAGACTTTCAGATCTGACAATGGTGGAGAATTAGCTTCAGTTGATTTCAAGAAGTTATGCAGTGAATTAGGGATTAAGAGGGAGTTGACTGCTCCTTACAATCCACAACAAAATGGAGTGGCAGAAAGGAAGAATAGAACTATCATGGAAGCAGCACGGGCAATGCTTCATGACCAAGATCTTCCTATGCATCTATGGGCAGAAGTAGCTAGGACAGCTGTATATGTTCAGAACAGAACACCCCACAAGATACTTGAACACAAGACACAAGAAGAAGTTTTCTCTGGTAAGAAACTAGAAGTAAGCCATCTTAGAATATTTGGTTGTCCAGTATACACACACATTCCAAAATAAAAGAGGACAAAGCTAGATCCTTCAGGAAATAAGGGAATCTTTGTGGGTTACAGTGAAATCTCGAAGGCTTACAGAATATACTTTCCATGGTTCAAGAAGATTGACATTAGCAGGGATGTAACATTTGGTGAAGACTCAACATACATCAAATCAAGGAAGACACCTGTTGAAGATCATGAAGAACAAAAGGAATCCAGATTTCAAGACATCACTATGAATGAAGCAATTCCAGAAGCAGTTCATGAAATTGAAGATCCACAAGAACATGTAGATCCACCCCATGAGAACAACTCTCATAAGAGGAAACCTGCATGGGCTAGAGAGCTCATCCAAGATGCAGAAAGGTATGGTATTCCAGAAGAGGAACACAGAGAAAGGAAAACGACTAGATCACATACCAATTATGTTGCCTTACTCTATGACATTATGAACAAAGAACCTTCCAATTATGAAGAAGCAACAGAAAAGAAAGAATGGAAGGATTCCATGGTCGAGGAGTATCAGTCAATCATGAAGAATGATGTTTGGGATGTAGTCCCAAGACCTGAAGGGAAGTCTATTGTGACTTCCAAGTGGATTTACAAGATCAAGCATGTTGTAGATGGCAAAATAAAAGGAGAGATTTGTAGCTCGTGGCTTCTACCAGAAAGAAGGAATAGACTATGAAGAAAATTTTGCTCCTGTAGCTAGATACACTTTCATCAGAATAGTACTTGCTCTAGTTACAGTAATGAAGTGGAATATACACTAGATGAATGTCAAGACAACTTTATTGAATGGTGTAGTCGAAGAGGAAGTGTATGTGGAGCAACCACTTGGTTTTGAGACACATGACAGAGAGTCGTATGTGTACCGGTTGATGAAAGCCTTGTATGGCTTGAAGCAAGCTCCTAGGACTTGGTATGATAGGATGGACAGTTTCCTATCCATTTTGGGCTTTACCAAAAGTAAAGCAGATTCCAACCTTTACTACAAGGTTGAGGAAGGCAATCTAGTGATCCTACTATTGTATGTGGATGACCTGTTTGTGACAAGTGAGGATAGATTGATTGCCGATACAAATAGGAAGCTTGCTTCCGGGTTCGAGATGAAGGACTTAGGGATGATGCACTACTTTCTAGGCATGAAGGTGTGGCAGAGTGCAGATGGAATCTTCCCTGGACAAGGGAAGCATGCAGTACATATCTTGAAGAGGTTCGGGATGATGGACTTTAATGCCATGGTCACACCTATGGAATCAAACCTAAAGCTTCTGTGTGATGCTTCATATGATCCGGTTGATGTCATGATATATCGTTAGATGATTGGGTCCTTGATGTACCTGACAAACACGAGACCAGATATTTGCTTTGCGGTGAACACATTGAGCCAGTTTCTGACAGATTCGAGGAATGTTCACCTGGTTGCTGTAAAGAATATTCTGAGGTAACTGAAGGGTACAGTTGATTATGGGCTCAAGTATGATGTGAATCAAAATTTTAACCTAGAGGGTTATGTTGATTCAGATTGGGCAGGAAGTGCTACAAATAGGAAGAGCACTTCTGGGTGCTGCTTCAGTATGGGATCAGGTGTGATATCTTGGTTTAGTAGGAAGCAGTCCTGCGTAGCACTGAGTACAGCCGAAGCAGAGTATGTTGCAGCTTGTTCAGCTAGTTGTGAGGCAATATGGCTTAGGAAGCTACTGTCTGAGTTATTTGATCTCCTGTTGGATGCTACTGGTATATTTTGTGACAACTAGAGTTGTGTGAAGCTGTCTAAGAACCTGATGTTCCATGATAGGTCGAAGCACATAGAGATCAAATATCACTATATCAAGGATATGGTGCAGAGAGGAGCAGTGAAGCTCCTGTATGTTGCGACGGATGAGCAGGTTGCAGATGTGTTGATGAAACCACTAGCCAGAGTGAAGTTTGAGTACTTTAGAGAGAGGCTTGGTGTTCTTCAGATTGAGAATACTTTGAGGAAGAAGTGATGGACACATTTGTTGGAGCCATTCCAAGCATGGTGAGAGGAGGATCCTTCCCATGGCTGTGGATGTAAGCGCTGGATGATGAGCATCAGGACGATGCTCCAGTTACTGCTTTGCATATGCATCAGGTGGATGCCTTGTATGATTAGTTGGATCATGTATTTGTATATGCATCATGTTGGATGCTTGGTATGATCAGGAGGATCATGTATTTATGTATCAGGTAGATACTTTGTATGCATCAGGTGGATGCATTGTATGATCAGGATGATCATGGATGATGAGCTTCAGGATGTTGCTCTAGATGATATGCATCAGGACGATGCAGTGATGATGATCAGGATGATCATGTACATCAGGATGATGTATGATGAATATCAGGTTGATACTTCGTGGCCATGGACAGGTTGTGCAGGTAGCATAGAAAAGATCCTCAAGATCCGGACAGGTAGAGCAGTGTGCACGTAATAGCCTGGGATATAGAGATCCAGACAGGTTGAGCAGTAAGCTCGTAAATAAGTCCTGGGATGCTCTTTTGAGGTTTTGCTACTAGAGGCATATAACCAACCCTAGAGATCCGATAGGTTGAGCAGTAAGCTCGTAATCAGTCCTGGGATTCCCTTTAGAGTACTTGTAGGATGCAAGACACTCTTTAAAGGTTTTGCGTAACCACATGTAATCAACCCTAGAGATCCGAGAGGTTGAGCAGTAAGCTCATAATCAATCCTGGGATTCTCTTTAGAGTACTTGCAGGATGCAAGGTGCTCTTTAAAGGTTTTGTGGTGTGTGGAGTCAACATGTAAAAGATCCTGGGAGATTTGATAGGTTGAGCAGTAAGCTCGTAATCAGTCCTGGGATGCTCTTTCAAGGTTTTGTTGACACATGTAATAAGTCCTGGGATCCACAGTATGGCCAGTGATGATGAAGACCTACAGGTGGTGGGCCGACATCCAGCATGAAAAAGGGATGGCTCTGTAGAACTTCCTATGATGAGCAGAATTCAGAGATAGCCCAGTGATCGATATGTCGAGTACATCAACAATGATGATGATGATGCTTTGTGATCCAGTGATGTTGATCCAGCTCCAGAATTGAATACTTGTGCCAATATGTATTGATGACCTGTGACGAAATAGTACCTTCCTAGTTAAGAGGGAGTGTTGATGTATTTGTAACTTTGGAAGATATTCTTCTATGTATTACATTTGTACTTTATTGTATATCCCATAGAGATGTATTATTCCTCTCATGGGAAGTGTCGTCATTTGTATTTGTAAGTGTCGTCATGTGCATCGACAAGTGTCATCATTTGTATTCATGGGTTATTAGACCACCAGTATGGGGTCGTCCCTGGTTAGCACATGTGGTTGGGTTATTAGGCTTGATTAGCAAGTCGGCCCCAGTGAATTAATTGGTAGGTTAAGTCAAGTATAAATAAGAGGGGTGTGTCCTTCATTTTATTTATTCACTCACTTCTCAAGCTTGCATAGCTAAGAGAGAAAGTGGTGCACTTGTGGAGGAGGAGGAGTATCTTCTAGAGACATCTTATTGGGTTTGATCATTGTGATCTTGTACTTGGGTTTATTCTATCTCTGAGGAAGTTGCAGGGTTTTTCACCTTCTTGATTTTCCCCTATGAAACTCTATGTCTCTTGTGTGCTTGCATTATTGTGTTTATGATTGATATGCTATACATGTTATTCTCTTAGTGATCCTGAATGATAATGGAATGAAATTATAAAAAATGTTAACATTATCCTCCCTGCAAGGTAGCAAAGAACCCCATAGACCGAGTGCATGATTCATTCGACTGCTTCCAACTTCCAACCAAATACCGCTCTGAGTTTCATGATCTACATATTACCCGACTGGAACCCATCTTGTAATGAAATATTGAAACAACAACATACCTTCTGAAAACAAACTGTATATTGCTGAAAAAGAAAGATATTTTCAAGCAATTTTATTTATGTACAAAATTCTAAAAAGGTACTTATGAAAGAAATATGTATATACACTTTTATGTACAATGATTTTCCTCTTTATCTCTTTTAAGAAAGGTAGTTCTTGAGATGCCTCCCATTCACCGGTCCTCCTGTAACAAACTCTCCTTTTTGGTCTTGCAGAATAAATGAATTTTCTCCCTGATAAGCTGCTATTATATAAGGACCTTTCCTTAAATGCTCGAAGTTACCTTGCGTATCTTCTCTTCTAGTGTCCCATTTCAAGACCAAATCATCGATCTGAAAGTATCTCTCTTTGATCTTCCTGTCAAAATTTTTCTTCATTTTTTCTTGATGTACCTGAGTTTTTTTGTAATCTCTTTCCCTTATTTCATGCAATTCTATCATCTGATTTATCCTTCTTTGCATGTGATTGGGTTCCTCTGCAACTTCTTGTAACAACCTCATAACCGGTAGTCTCAATGAAATAGGAAATACTACTTCTGTGCCATAAACTAACTGAAAAGGAGATGTGTCAATAGCCCTCTTTGTGCTAATTCTGTCTACCCATAATGCATACTTGAGTTTGGTATGCCACGCTCTTTTATTGTCTTCCAACAATTTCTTTATAATTCTTACCAAACTCTTGTTTGAATATTCTGCCAGTCCATTTCCCTGGGGATAGTATGCAGTTGAATGATTCAGATGAATATGGTATTTGTGACAAAAATTAATCATCCTTTTAAATTTGAAATCCTAAGCATTATTTGTTACTATTCTTCTAGGACAACCAAATCTTGACAGAATATTTTCCTCCAAAAAATTCATAATCACTGCATCAGTAGCATTCTAGTTGGGATGGCTTCAATCCATTTTGTAAAGTAATTTGTCGCAGTTAAAATCCACTTATGTTGTCCTGAGGAATTTGGATTGATTTCTCCAATAAAATCCAATCCCAATTGCTGGAATGGTGCTTCAACTGAGATTGGCTTTAAAGGAAAAGGAAAAAGTTCTCTTTTCCCGTAAAAAATTTGACATTCATCACATTTTGAGATTTCTTTATATACATCTGAATAAATAGTTGGACAATACAAACCTGCTCTAAGAATATTATTCACTGTGGCACTCCATGAGTGATGTCCTCCACACATTCCCTTGTGAAATTCTACCATGATATGTTGTGCTTCATTTTCTAGTAAACAGTTCAGCAAAATCCCACCGATCTTTCCAGTACAAATATTCACTCAATACACAGAAATTTGTTGCTTTCAATTTTACTGATCTTGATCTAGTTTTATCCATTATTGGCGGTGCTTGCAAATTTTGTAGAACATATGCAATATCTGCATACCATGGAGATAGAGAAAAATATTCAACCACTTGAAATTCGGGGACTGTTCCCGTCGAAAGTTCTGAGATGACATTTATATCTACAGAATCACAATTCAGTCATCATTTTTTCCAGACCTTGTCCTTTTATCAACTTTGTAGGCTTAATATCCAAATCATATTCCAACAAAACGACAATCCATTTTGCTCTTTTTCCTTCGGGATCTGGCTAAGTAAGAATATATTTTACCACTGCAGATGGGACATATGCAATGGTATGAGAATGCAATATATAGACTCAGAAATCTTTCAAGGCTTTTAACAATGCATAAGCCTGTTTCGCCATTATATTGTACTTCAATTATGCATCTCTCAGAATTTTCCTAAAAAAAGCAATTGGTTGTTCCATATTATCTTGATTCTTCTGCAATAAAACCCAAGCCAAAGTATGTTGCGATGCATAAGAAAATATAATAAAGTCTTTTGTAAAGTCAGGACTAATTAAAACAGGAGCCTCAATTAAAGCTTTCTTAATATCAGTGAAGGATTTCTTGGCTTTAATAGTCCACTTTATTTCATTATTTTTTCTTAACCTGTCTGAAATACTTCTCAAAATTTCTACAAAACTGGGAACGAACCATCTCAAGAAATTTACTCTTCCAATGAAAGATTGAACTTCCTTTTTACTCCTTGGTATCCCAATTTTCTGAATTGCTGATACTCTTTCAGGATCAATTTTAATGCCATATTTTGATATGATGTGCCCTAGTAACTTTCCTTCTTTCATAGAAAAATGGGACATTTTGGGATTTAAAGAGATGCCAAATTTTCTGCACTCCAGAATTAGTTTTTTTCCAGATGTTTCCAATGATCTGCCTCTGATTTATAAAATACTGTTATGTTATCCATTTACACCACAACGAACTTATCTTTTTCCTCAGCAAAGGAAATATCTATGGCCCTCTGAAAAGTAGCCCTTGCATTCATTTTCCCAAATGGAATCTTTGCATACATCAATGTCCCCCATGGAGCTGTGAAAGCCGTTTTTTCTTGATCCTCCAGAAGAACCTTGATTTGGTTATAACCTGAAAAGCCATCTACCATAGAGATTCTTTCTGCTCCAACAAATTTTTGCAGACTATGGTCCATTTTGGGTAGTGGGTAATTGTCTTTCAAGGAAACCTTATTCAAATTTCTAAAAGCCACACATAGCCTTATCTCTCCATTTTTCTTCCTTACAGGAACTAAATTCGCCACCCATCTGGAAAATATCAGGGACACAATTATCTTAGCATCAAACGACTTTTTCACTTCTTTCTCAATCACTGGGAGTAACAAGGGATTTATTCTTCTTAAATTCTACCTGAAAGGTTTTTTATTTGGCTTGAAAGGAATAGTATGTTGGATTATGGAAGTATCATACTCTTTTAAATCTTCATAACTTCAAGCAAACACATCTGTGTATTCTTTCATCAATTTGACATATTATTTTTCTTCTTCAGGTGGCAACCTATTAGAAATTTTCACTAACATGGGATTTTTTTTAGTTCTAATATTACAATATTTGATTTCTCCATCTCAAGGCTCCACTTTAGGATTCTTGTCTACATCATTCCTATCAAATAACTTTTCTAAAAGAATAAGACATTTAGGGATGATATTGTTTTTTAACTGGATTATTTATTTACCCCCAATTATTTCTTCAAACTTTTCAGGTTTATCAAAAAATTCCTCCACATCAGGAATCACTTCGATATCTGCATCTTCAATAACAATAATTGTATTAGTAAATTCATCTACCATCTCCATGAATTTCTTTATCTACATATCATCTTCAAAAACCTGCCAATGTTTTGTGTTATCAGGAATAGAAGGTTTGTTCACAACTTCAATGTCATACTTCTTCTTAGAAAAATTGGGTGTTTTGAAAGCAGTAGCAGTGGTAGCCAAATAATTTTCCACAGAATTATCTACCCTGGGTATCACCACCATATCATGTTCATCAAATAAATTTTCCAGCAAATCCCAAACTTCATTTCTATAAGACCTCATCTTTGGATGTTTTGTTTGGTAAATAATTTTTATTTGATTAATCACCATCTCGGAATCTCCAATCACTTCAATTTTCTTTGCTTTCAAGCTTTTTAACACATTCAACCCCAAAATCATTGCTTCATATTCTGCTACATTATTGGTACATTCAAAAGATAACTTGAAAGAATACATTAAAAATTCTCCTTCAGGAGACATTATCCAAACGCCTACACCAACACCTTCTTTACTCAGAGACCCATCGAATTGCATAGTCCAAGTTCCTTCTGCTCTCAGTTTTCCTTTGACTGTTTCATCTTCCTTACTATGGTCATTTTCTTCTTTTTGTTCGAATATAACCATTTTCTCTTCAGTTTGAATATCATTGTTAAAAATGGAAGACCCCAAATCTGTATCTACTGATTAAATAGAATGGCTGTTAGGTTGATTCCCATCACTCACCACATAATCAAGTCTCTTTTCAGTGTATAATATTCTATGTGTACCAAGAACTGGGATTGTGGAAAATGACATATCCATCTGTAAGGTTCCTGTGAGCTTTGAAGCCCAAGATCTAGACAAAAACATACCAAACTTCGGAGGAATATCAACAACCACCACATCCATAACAACACCTTTTAGAGGAATTTTAGTGAGAGAAACTACTAAATATTTGATTAATCCCAAACATTTCACCTTTCTCGAATCAAAAGAAAAAAAATATTTATATGGCCTGGTAATCTCTAAGCCCAAACTTTCCACCACAACCTTCGACATTAGATTATGTGAGGCTCCTAAATCAAGCATATAATTATGCAGAACTTTATCATGGACATTCAAGTTTACATAAAAAGGGGGAACTTCATCTGAACTATTATCTTCCATCCTAGAACCAAGATAAATGGCTGGAGCATCATCATTTATTTCCAAAGTATCAAGCTCTATCTGTCCTTCACATTTAACCATTTTAGAAATATGCTCTTTATAATCATTATTCTTTAGAATTTCATTAAATGGAATGGAAATTTTGATTTTTGAAATTTCATTTTGTAAACTGAAAGGAACCTTTGTTTTGTCGTTTTCTTTAATCAGGTTTCCTCTAGCTTCTAGGACCCTTTTGACAGTATCCTCTTTTTCATTCCCTTTTTTACATTGACTGGTAGAAGGTTGACCAGCAGAATGTTCTCCTTTATTGACAATTATGCTTCTGTTTCTAAGATCGATTTTTCTTTGGAGGTCATTCACAACAATTTGATATCCCATTTGGTACTGCTCTATTTCTGATTCTAAAGAATTGCATTCCCCATCTCTTGAGAACATATCATGTTCTATTTTTGTTAAATAAACTTCAGAATCCAAATCACTAAAGTGATGTATTTCATTCTCTACCTCTACATTCTCTTCTCCTTCATCAAAAAAATTTTCAGCGAATGGAGGTCTCACTTGATTATTTTCCACATTTCGTTGGTTTCTTTGATCCCTCTGATCTCTCTACCTTATTTGTGGGGGTATCGGTCTTCTAAAATTTGGGTTTCTAATGGGTGGTTCTGGCTGTTCTCCGTTTTGAGGTCTTTTCTCCAACGTCAACCTATCTAGCAATCTTTACATAGTTCTCATCATGACATTAAATTTCACATCAATAGAAGAAGAAGTTGAAGGCTGATTCTCTTCCCTAATATTTCTTCTATCTATGTCAACTTTATGTTTCATCTTTGCATATGCCATCAGATTTGCTTCAACCTCTACTGCATCTCTCATCATATCTAGCAGGGTGGCTGACTTCCTCTCTCTCAACATACAGGGAAAATCATCTTCAAAGGAATCTGCATAATGCAACTTGGCAGCCCCTACCAAAGGTTTAACATCATCAGGGATTGAATTATAAACCCTCATAAATCTGGCAGACTTGGACCGATTCAAAACCTCCCCTTTTCAAATTATTGTATTGTGTCTATATTTGTGAGGGATTCTTTTTGTCTTCCCACCTCTCAATAAAAAGAGTTACAAAATCATTATATGTGGTGATAGATCTTGCAGCCAAAGTCCTAAACCATTTTTTGACCTCTCCTAAAAGACTTTGAGCTAACAATTGCATTTTTGCATCATCATAATCTACCTCTTCAAGATCAATAAAGTCATTGAACCTATAAATGTGTTGTTGTGCTGTAAAGCTCCCCTCCCCATCAAACTGTGTAATTCTATGTGCATAATTTGCAGGAAGATCATGGAAAAGAGCGGGAAAGGCTAATGAAGCAAACCTAGCGGCCATGACTACTGGGGGATTTTGAGCAATATTACGAGTTTGAGAGGAAGTTTTTAGAGGATTTTTTTCTTTCAATTTTTCACCACCCGATTTTTGCGAACCTTCCCAAACAAAATGTAACAAATATGTTTGAAATCTATTAGAATCAAGTACTGTTTCCTTTAAATCTGATTCAGATTTGGTTCTAAATAAGCACTTTTCAAATTTTTTATCCAAACCAATATCTTCAACATTCACTATTTCTTCTTGAAAAGAGGGGAACAGATTTTCTGATTGAGAGGTACCTTCTTGATATTTTCCTCTGATTCTTCTTAGAATTTATTCAGGATTTTCCACTTCTTGAAATGGTTGGGAATCTGGATTACTCCTCGTGTGAATCTTCCTGGAAACCACAGTTCCTGCTTGGAGTATCCTTCTTGAAAAAATATTGAAAAATTCTGAACTGGAGTCGCCAAGGAAAAATACAACCAATAAATAAATAACCAAACTTCTTTCCTAATAGAAATATGATTACAGTGTCGTTCTTCCCAGGGACAATTTGAGACTTCGTTCCCCGTAAACGACACCAAAATGTTAGCACTTAGAAAATCCCCTTGGTTGTAGAAGGATAATCCTAAGGTAACTCTTTCAAACCAACCTTCAGAAGGAAAACTAGCCCTTTTTCCTACCAGAGAGGGCTCTCTCAAAAATATGTGAATGGCTAGGGATGTATGAAAATGTTTAGGGTTTTTTAAATAGATATATGGCTGAAATATACGCAAGAACCGTTGGGCATGGAGTCAAAACTGAGAATTTTAGGGACCAACATACAAACAACAATGATGATTTTCACAAAGGCAAGATAGTTGTCACATTACAGTCAAAATATTTTGTAAGTGATAAAGGAAAGAAAGATAGACATTCCATCAATATGGGCACCAATTTTAGATGAATCCAATGTCGATTTTAGAGAAAAGATGGATACTCAGACCTAATAAATCAGAGCATATACATATGAATTCTGACTTATTTTAATTCTCATCTCATCCGAGCATAGAAGACATAACATAATGGAAGTGATAACAAATAAAGTATACATGAACATAGGAGGAAAAGAAAGTACAAACTGTAATTTCGATCAACACATGAATCTTTGTTTTGCAAAATGTGTTATTTTCTGCGTGGCTGTCTTATATTAGAAATAGAGTAACTCGATACAAAAAGTGTCTTGCTTTCAAAAGTTTCCAACCTTAGATCACATGATCATGGAACCAGGGAAGTTTTTAGAGCTATTCCCACCTATTAAGTAAGTTCTTCAAAACATTTTCTCTATTATACACTATCATTTTCCCTATAAAAACATGGTGCTAACACACAGCATCTGGAACATGACCAGGAAAACTTCTAAGATAGTGTTTCAAGTATGTTGGTTTATCGTATTTTCCAAAAGAGATAAGAAGGTTCTACATATAGCAAAAGTATTTCTCACTTTGACTTAGGTCACAAATCCTTGCAGACATGAATAAAGAAGCCAGGTGCTCATAGTATTCTTTATTGTCAGGGACATAGAACTATTTTACCAAAGCATGCAGTATCTGTTGATCTGCATCATCAGCATTCAAAATCTCATCTTTTGCTTCTTGTGGTAGCCACAGCCACCATTCATGTGCTAAACCCGATAATCCAGCTATCGGCTGTAAAGCTAATTGTTGACCAGTAATATTTGAATCTTGGGTCTTTTTATATAAAACCCATTGGCCAAGACGTTGTATGGCTGACTTTATTTCTGCTCGTGACTAACATTAGATATTCAGAACGGGTTGCTAAGGCATCTGTGACATCAGGTTATTCATTCCATTTATTCCAAAATGGAATTTGTGAGAAGGAGCAGAATATTTCTTCTAGGGACAAATGACCTATCACCTTTCCCACTAGTTGAAAACTGTCGGAAGGGAACCTTTGGAATATTTCTTCCAGGGACAAATGACCTATCACCTTTAGCATAGGTGATTTCCATACCAGAGCCATCCCTAGGTAAACATGATAACATATAGAAACTCGAGAGTTCTCTAATCTGATTATGTTTTAATCTCTGGAGTATTTTCTTGCAGGCTAGACAGTCTGAGTGCTGACCTTTATGTTCAGTGTCATAGAACCTAGAAAAGGATGGCTAAGCTAAAGCAGAAGAAGAAGGTTCATGCCTTTTTTACTTAAATACAACATTATTCACAGAAGGGGTCCTGAGAAGAGGAGGAGTAAAACGAGGAGTAGGATGGCCTTCAGGGATTCATAATGAGTGGGAGGATCTATCAAAATAAATTGGGGTTTTGAGAAAAGACTCTATTTTTTGTACAGAAATATCTTGGTTCCTTAGCTCTTTATATTTCACTTCCCATTTCTAGGGTAGTTTATTCTCGTCCATTCGAAAGTAACTGAAGTGGTTTGTTTAGATTTATCTGTCTCCACCATGCTGTGCAGGTGCGAGCTCTGATGGACCTTAGACCAGAGTGGGGGAAGAGTATCATTCCCAAAGAAGACAATAACATAGGCTTTGAGTTGTATGATCTTGGAGCCATAATCCATTTTAAAGCCATGTGGTGATATATATGCTTTAAGTAAATCATATACATAGGGATCTTCAAGGCTGACAAAATACTTAGGAAAAATAGTGCCAAAACACGAGCCATTATGTAAAGGAGTGGTAAAGCCTTCGATGATAGCATCAGAAAAATCGATATGCTGAGTGTCTATGGCTACACACAAAGAAGAAACGGGAATATAGGGGTGAACTAAGGGACCAAGGCCAAGTTTAATTGCACCAATATGGAAGTACTTATATCCCTGGGTTTTAGCCCAATCTATCTGGGACTTATCTAACAAATTAATATGCACAAGCTCATCTTTATTGGTAAAAGAAACATCAATAGAGCTAACTTTTATTTGAGTGTGAGTTTTATATTGCCACCATGATAACTTATAAACATCAGAAGGTAAGATGGATGGGAATTGCCAATTTTCGGAAGGATTTAAATCCTGGATATTGATTATTGAAGAAGATGTAGAAGTCTCCTGTTGAAAAGAGGAACGTCTTCCAGCTAAATATACGCCTGTATCGTTGTCTATCTCATAGTCTAAGGTTTGGAGTGGGAATGAATCCATGGAAGGTTCCATGTAACACTTACCTTTATTGGGAAGTAAATGGGAAAATATCTCACAAGGGTTCCTACAATTCTTAATCAAAGAAACAACAGAGGATATACGGTGCCTATCCACGACTATGACCTCAGCACAACTCGGACACCCATTTTCCCAACACAGAACCTTCACTTTGAAGATAAGAAAACAAATGAAAGACTGTAAACAAAAATCCAGAGATACATCAAATCATATAGCAGAAGATAAAAATATAAATGCTGAGACTTACAACACAAAATGCCAACTAGTGTTGGATATGATACCAATTGGAAGGAAGGTTCAGGGAAAAGAGCATCTTCTTTTGAATCTTTCTTTTCATACTCAGGGCTCTTAAGAGCTATGTCATATTGTTGAAAAATCTCATCATCAGAAGACTGATCTTTTTCTCTGACTATTACTTCAAGTATCCTTTTCAAATCTTCAATTTCCCTTACAAGCTTCCTAAGGAAATTCTGTTTTTCTTTGATTTGCAAGCGAAGCATATTTTCTTTATCTTTTTTGAACTTCTTCCTATCCTCATGCTTTGCAGGATAGTGCTTATATAAATCTATAGGATTGTAGAATGCAGGATGATGGGAAGGAGAGATTTTACCTTCTTCGGATTGCTTTTGTTTTCCTTTAAGTAATGATAGTAGCTTTTTCTTTTCTTCCTTTAATTCTCCTCTAAGAATATACTCAAAAATAGGAATCTCGGATAGATGTTGATCAATTGCAGCTAATCATTGTTGAGGAGATGATTTTGTTGAGGTAGAAAACATATAACAAGAAAAATCAAATCCTGGAGGTCCCTCACACGACCCTAAATTTGCTTCTGAGGCAGAATCAGAGTCGGAAGAGGAAGAATAAGAACTGGAGGGAGAAAATTTATTCAGATGGATATCAGAGTCATGATCAGAAGAATAATCATCATCGGGGAGAAACATAATTTCTCCAAAACGATACTGGTCTTCTTCACAAAAATAAAGATCCCACCAAGCTGGATCTAGCTGTTCAGAGAAATCCGCAAGCTTAGGTTTGGATTTCTTTTGTCAAAATTTGCTTTCCCAATGACCTTTCTTTCCACAAATAAAACATTTTTCTTTGTCTGCTGGTTCATACCTTTTTCTGACATAATATTTCTTATAGAATGGGTTTCTAAATTTTTTTGTATAAGACTTGTGGGTCTTATGCTTGTAGGATTTGTCAGGATGATATCTAGGAGTACTTGTATGGAATCCTTTTTTTTTCTTCTTGCAGTGGCAGGATTATTTTCCAAAATTCCCTCTATTGTAAGCACCACAACCCCAATCAGGCATTTTTGCAACATCTTTACAGAAACTAGGAGAATACATAGATTGGTGCCTTTTGAAATCCCGACTGACTCTCTTTTCAAGGCAATGTTCTTGCCAAGTTTTCATGATAAAAGAATGGAGTTGTGCTAATGAGAGTCTGTAAAGATTAAAATTCTTATCTTTAAGAAATTATTCCACAGCATTTGGAACGTGACCAGGAAAAATTCTAAGATAGTGTTTCAAGTATGCTGGTTCCCCAGATTTTCCAGAAGAGATAAGAAGTTTATGCATATAGCAGAAGTATTTCTCACTTTGACTCAGGTCACAAATCCTTGTAGACATGAATAAAGAAGCTAGGTGCTCATAGTCTTCTTTATCGTCAATGCCATAGAACTCTTTTCCCAAAGCATGCAGTATTTGTTGATCTGCATCATCAGCATTCAAAATCTCATCTTTTGCTTCTTGTGGTAGCCACCGCCACCATTCATGTGCTAAACCGGATAATCTAGCTATCAGCTATAAAGCTTATTGCTGACCAAGAATATTTTAATCTTGGGTATTTTTATATAAAACCCATTGTCCAAGAAGCTGTATGGTTGACTTTATTTTTGCTCGTGACTGACATTGGATATTCAGAACGGGTTGCTCAGGCATCTGTGACATCAGGTTATTCATTCCATTTATTCCAAAATGGAATTTGTGAGAAGGACCAGAAGGGGCATCTTGCATGTCTAAATCAAAAGTGGGAGGAGGAGGACCTGGAAAGGAGGAAGAACCAACCTCATGGATAACCCCTAAACTATTCTGGGTATCTTCCGTGTGAGAGGGGAATTTAAGCATAACCATATATATTTCAAGTAATGCCTTAGGCATTCTATGGAATTGACTTACTAATATTTGTATTTCTTGGAATTATTCTTCATCTCGACCAAATTTAAAATCTGGTCTTTCATCCTCATCTTGGACACTCATCATACCAAACGAGTAAGTTTTAGAGTGTTGTCGTTGGTGTCCTTTTAGTGCAAGATCCATTGCTGCTTGGTTGACCGAGCCAGGTTTCTTTTTCAATACTTGAGTTTTGGTCAAAAGATTACCCAATACATTCAACCTTTTCTTTGTCTTGTCACTGGCTGTATTTGTGGTAGTTTTTATCTCTTCTATATCATGCATCAAATGATCCAGAAGGTCTAGCTTGGTTTGGAGAATTGATATCTTATCTATTAGTTTTTCAGCATTTAATTCAATCTGATCTAGGATCTTAACTGAGAGAACAACATGTACAGCATATCAAACATGAGACAAGAGACACAAAGCATTTCACTGAGGAAAACCAAGAAGGTGAAAAACCCCACAACTTCCTCAAAGATAGAATGAACATCAATACAAAGATCACAAAGTTCAAACCCCACAACAAGAGATATTCTCCTAGTAGCTGCTCCTCCTCCTCTCTCTCACTAATGCGAAGTGAGTGAGTGTGTGAATGAATAAATGAGAGAGTCACACTCTCTATTTATACTTTACTTCACTTGACTTTTAACTCTAACTAGGTCGACCCCAACTTAACCACTTAACATAATGCTGACTGGGCTGACCCCACTAGGGGACTTAAACACCCCATCACAATTGACTCTGGGCCGACCCCACTAGGGGACTTAAACACCCCATCACAATTGACTCTGGGCCGACCTCCCTTAGGAGAGTCTAATAACCCACTACCACTTGACACTGGGCCGACCCCACTAGGGTGGTCTAATAACCCATCAAATATAAGTTACGACACTTACAATATAACTTGCAACACTTGCAAGTACAAATGATGACACTTCCAATCGGAGGAATAATACATCTCTATTGGGGATACAATAAAGCACAAATGTAATACATACAATATACAAGTGAATATCTTCCAAAGTTACAAATACATCAACATTATCATGCTCATCCTTTATTGTCTTTTTTATTTGAATGATATCCATGGCCATATCATCCATAATTTATGTTGTGAGACATTGCAAATTGCCATAGTTGGAAAGATTTATTTCATCTGAGACAGTTTTAGAAGGAATAGAAGATTTATAGGGCATGAATTCTTTTTTAATTTGCCCATCAGTTGAAAAATGTCTGAAGGGAACCTCTGGAAGATTTCTTCCAGGGACAAATGACCAACTACCACCTTTAGCAGAGGTGATTTCCATATGAGAGCCATTCCTAGGTAAAGATGATAACATATAGAAACTCAGGAGTTCTCTATTCTGATTATGTTTTAATCTCTAGAGTATTTTCTTGCAGGATGGAAAGTCCGAGTGTTGACCTTTATGTTCAGTGTCATAGACCCCAGAAAAGGATGGCTGAGATGAAGTAGAAGAAGAAGGTTCATGAATTTTTGACTTAAAATCAACATTATTTGCAGAAGGGCTCCTGAGAAGAGGAGGAGTAAAACGAGGAGTGGGATGGCTTTCAAGGATTCGGAATGAGTGGGAGAATCTATCAAAAGAAATTGGGGCATTGAGAAAAGACTCTATTTTCTGTACAAAAATATCTTGGCTCCTTATGTCTTTATATTTCACTTCCCATTGTCTAGGGTAGTGTATTCGTGTCTAGTCAAAAGTAACTGGTGTGGTTTGTTTAGATTTATCCGTCTCCACCATGTTGTGCAGGTGCAAGCTCTGATGGAACTTAGACCGGAGTGGGGGAAGAGTATCATTCCCAAAGCAGACAAGAACACAAGCTTTGAGTTGTATGATCTTGGAGCCAGAATCCATTTTAAAGCCACTTGGTAATATATATGCTTTAAGTAAATCATATATATAGGGATCTTCAAGGCTGACAGGATACTTAGGAAAAATAGTTCCAAAACACAAGTCATTATGTAAAGGAGCGGTAAAGCCTCCAATGATAGCATCAGAAAAATCGATATGCCGAGTGTCTATGGCTACACACAAAGAAAAAATGGGAAGATAGGGGTGAACTAAGGGACCAAGGCCAAGTTTAATTGCACCAAGATGGGCGTACTTATATCCCTGGGTTTTAGACCAACCTATCTGGGACTTATCTAACAAATTAATATGCACAGGCTCATCTTTATCTGTAAAATAAATATCAACAAAGATAACTTTGATTTGAGTGTGAGTTTATATTGCCACCATGATAACTTATAAACATCAGAAGGTAAGAGGGTTGGTAATTTCCAATTTTCGGAAGGATTTAAATCCTGGATATTGATTATTGAAGAAGATGTAGAAGTCTCATGTTGAAAAGAGGAACGCCTTCTAGCTAAAGATACGTTTGTATCGTTGTCTGTCTGACAGTCTAAGGTTTGGAGCGGGACTAAATCCATGGAAGGGTCCATGTAACACTTACCTTTATTGGGAAGTAAATGGAAAAATCACTCACAAGGGTTCCTACAATTCTTAATCAAAGAAACAATGGAGGATTTACAGTGCCTATCCATGGCTATGACCTCATCACAACTCAGACACCCATTTTACCAACACATAACCTTCACTTTGAAGATAAGGAAACTGATGAAAGATTGTAAACAAAAATGCAGAGATACATCAACTCATATAGCAAAAGATAAAAATATAAATGCTGAGACTTACAACACAAAATGCCAACTAGTGTTGGCTCTGATACCAGATGCCTCCAAGATCTCTTTCGGATTTCTTTGGCAATATTGCTTGTTTTTTCATTAAATATTTCACATTCAATTTACATACATATTATTAGTTCATCTTCGGACTACGAAGATCATCACTAATATTAACACACTTGAAGATCAGATAGCTTTTGATTCCAACTGTTCACTTGAAGCACAGAGGGAGAGCATACACTATTGAATTCTTACAGACCCTTTACACTTGAGATATCTACTTTTCATATGCCATTTCGTACTAAGCAAAGGCATAGAGGATACACACACCTCGACTCAAATATTTGCAGAGCTCTCAATTTGCAAAAACCGAATGCCTAAATGAGAGCCATGGAGTCTTATTTATACTAAAATTAGTTGGTGGCCCGGTGACTCCTGACTGACAACATTCAGTCAAAAGTAAATATTTGGGGCGGAGTGTGGGGATAGTCACATCCATTATCTCATCCCTTAAGTGGTATAACAAACATATGGGGACCTGAATCAAGTACTTTAGACGGACTTTAACATAGAATCAGAAGGTACATACATCCGACAACATAAATTAAAATTATTATGATGTGGAACCTATTAAGGCAGCCCACCATGACTTTCAATCAATCATAGGGGTCCTACCCCTGCAGACAGATACAGTATGACAACATAAATTAAAATTATTAAAATTTGGAACCTATTAAGGCGGACCACCATGCCTTTCAATCAATCATAGGGGTCCCACCCCTGTAGACAGATACATATTTCTCGGCCATCACCGAGATCCACTCCACCAGAAATTCAATTTCCCTTACAAGCTTCCTAAGGAAATTCTTTTTTTCTTTGATTTGAAGGAGAAGCAGATTTTCTTTATCTATTCTGAACTTCTGCCTATCCTCATGCTCTGCAGGATCGTGCTTATATAAATATGCAGGATTGTAGAATGCAAGATGATGGGGAGGAGAGAGTTTACCTTCTTCGGATTGCTTTTCTTTTCCTTTAAGTAATGATAGTAGCTTTTTCTTTTCTTCCTTTAATTCTCCTCTAATAATATACTAAAAAACAGGAATCTCAGATAGTTGTTGATCAATTGCATCTTGTTAGAATTTTGATAATTTCATTTAAATATTATCTAGAATCTTAACTGAGAGAACAACATGTACATCCTATCAAACAAAAGAGACAAGAGACAAGAGACACAAAGCATTTCACCAGGGAAAGCCATAAAGGTGAAAAACCCTACAACTTCCTCAGAGATAGAATAAGCACCAATACAAAGATCACAAAGATGAAACCCCAAAAGATAGATGTCTCCAGCAGCTACTCCTCCTCCACTTATGTGCAGTCCTCTCTCTCAACTATGCGAGTTGGATGTGTGAGTGAAAATGAGCAAATAGAGTGGTGCAACCACTCAACCACTCTATTTATACTTTAAATTGACCTTCATTTTACCCTAACTGGACCGACCCCTTAGGGAATTCTAATAACCCTTCCACTTAACTCACACTAGGTCGACCCCTCTAAGGTGGTCTAATAACCCATCAAATATAAGTTACGACACTTACAATAAAACTTGCGACACTTGCAAATACAAACGACGACACTTTCGATCGGAGGAATAAGGCATCTCCGTCGGGGATACAATAAAGTACAAATGTAATACATATAATATACAAGTGAATATCTTCTGAAGTTACAAATAGATCAACACTCCCTCTTAACTAGGAAGGTATTCTCTTGGCACAGGTATCAATACATATAGGCACAAGTATTCAATACTGGAGCTGGATCATCAACACTGGATCACTGGAGCATCATCGTCACTGCTATTGTACTCGTCATCTCGATCGCTGGTGATATATCTCAATTCTACTCATCATAGGAAGTTCTACAGAGCCAGCCATTTTTCATGCTAGATGTAGGCCTAGCATCCATGTAGGTATTCATCATCTTTGTGAGCGGCCCATCTGGTGGAATATCAGGACTGATTATGTGCGTCTGCAAAAACTAAAAAGAGCATCCCAAGACTGATTACATGCCAAGCACAACCTTCAATATCTCCCAGGGATGATTACATGCGAACAAGAAAAACATCAAAAGAGCATCCCAGGACTTATTACATTCCAAGCACAACTTGCAAGATCTCCCAGGGAGCAATTATATGTGAACAAGCAAAACCTCGAAAGAGCATCCCAGGACTGATTACGTGCCAAGCACAACCTGCAAGATCTCCCAGGGAGCGATTATATGCAAACAAGAAAAACCTTGAAAGAGCATCCCAGGACTGATTACGTGCCAAGCACAACCTGCAAGATCTCCCAGGGACCCATTACATGCTACCAGGCAAAAACTTGAAAGAGCATCCCAGGACTGATTACGTGCCAAGCACAACCTTCAAGATCTACCAGGGACCTATTACATGCTACTACACAAGCAAAAACTCAAAAGAGCATCCCAGGACTGATTACGTGCCAAGCACAACCTGCAAGATCTCCTGGGGACCTATTACATGCTACTGCACAACCTGCAAACTTTCCACGTCCACGGAGCATCATCCGGATGCTCATGATCATACGGATCATCATCATACAGAACATCATACAGATGTTCATAGTGGAGAATCGTACGGATTCTCATCACACAACACTTACATCCATAGCCATGGGGAGGACCCGCCTACCACCATGCTTGGAAGGGCTCCTACATCTGTGTCCCATCACTTCCTCCTGGAAGTATCTTCAATCTAAAGAACACCAAGACTCTCTATGAAGTACTCAAACTTTACCTTGGACAGTGGCTTAGTCAACACATATTCTATCTGCTCGTATGTCGCAACATACATGAGCTTCACTGCTCCTCTCTACACCATATCCCTAATATAGTGATACTTGATCTCAATATGCTTCGAATTGTCATGGAACACCGGGTTCTCGGACAACTTCACACAACTCTAGTTGTCATAGAAGATACAAGTAGAATCCAACTGGAGATCAAACAAATCAGACAGTAGCTTCCTTAGCCATGCTTCCTCACAACTAGCCGAACAAGCTGCGACATACTCTGCCTCGGCTATACTAAGTGCTACGCAGGATTGCTTCCTGCTAAACCAAGAGATCACACCTGATCCCATACTGAAGCAGCACCCCAAAGTGCTCTTCCTATCAATGGCACTTCCTTCCCAATCCGAATCAACATAACACTCCAGGTTAATCTTCTGATTCGCATCATACTTGAGCCCATAATCAACCGTACCCTTCAGGTACCTCAGAATATGCTTTACAGCAATCAAGTGAACATGTCTAGGATCCGTCAGGAACTAGCTCAATGTGTTCATAGCAAAGCAAATATCTGGTCTTGTTTTCGTTAGGTACATCAAGGACCCAATCATCTGACGATACATTGTGGCATCAACCGACTCTGATGAAGCATCACTCAATAGCTTCAGGTTCGATGCCATAGGTGTGGCCATGGCCTTGCAGTCCATCATCCTGAAATGCTTCAAGATATCTACTGCATACTTCCCTTGTCCAAGGAATATTCCATCTGCACTTTGCCACACCTCCATGCCTATAAAGTAATGCATCATTCCCAAGTCCTTCATCTCAAACTCAGTAGCAAGCTTCCTCTTCATATCAGCAATCAACCCATCCTCACCTGTCACAAACAGGTCATCCTCATACAATAGGAGTATCACTGGATTGCCTTCCTCAACCTTGTAGTAAAGATTGAAATCCACTTCACTCTTAGTAAAGCCCAAACTAGTCATGAAGCTGTCAATCCTGTTGTACCACGTCCTGGGTACTTGTTTCAAACCATACAAGGCTTTCTTCAATTTGCACACATGTGATTCCCTATCATGTGTCTCAAAACTGAGTGGCTACTCCACATACACTTCCTCTTCGACTACACCATTCAAGAAGGTTGTCTTGACATCCATCTGGTGTATCTTCCACTTCATCACTGTAGCCATAGCAAGTACTGTTCTGATGGAAGTGTATCTGGATATATGTGCAAAAGTTTCTTCATAATCTATCCCTTCTTTTTGGGAGAAGCCATGAGCCACAAATATTGCCTTGTATTTCACTATGCTACCATCTACAGCATGCTTGATCTTGTAGATCCACTTGGAAGTCACAACAAACTTCCCTTCTGGTCTCAAGACCACATCCCAGACATTGTTCTTCATGATCGACTGGTACTCCTTGATCATGGCATCCTTCCATTACTGCATCCCTGATGCTGGGAACTTCAGATTCTTCAATAGGTAATTTTCTTGAACTTAGTCGTTAGAACAAATGTTGTTGTTTTTGTAGGTGATTGTACACGATCTTTCCTACAAGTCAAATTCAATTGCATGATTAGAAACATCTCATAGTTTTCAGAACAAAATCTTACGTATAAGGACATATGTCATACAGTCATGCAATTATCTTAGCCAATGCTTCAATACAACATTTATCCATATCCTGTAACTTTATAGATGCCTTCCATCTCTACCAGAACATTGTTAAGAGTGTGCACTACTCCCAACATGTCAGCAAAGAGGTTTAATTCTAGATAAGTAGCAATGGCATGTTGTACAATACCATAGGCCACTTACCCATTACTTGCATATTAGTAGTATCTTGTTCATTAATGCAACTTTTCTAAAATGCATAATATTCATCCTAAATATAGGAACATAAGTATGTACATGACTGAACAACATCATTTAAGTAACAAGAAATGACATTTCAAATACTTATCTTTGTTTGGTTGTTGGGTGGACTCCCTCTCAATCTTTGCTTCCTTGCAGGATCTACTGAAGTCTTTGATAGTGTGCACCTTAACCAATGCTGAAAATGGATGAGAGGTTCTTCCATAGATTATTTGTTTTCCGAAGTCCAACTCTACAGTAGCTTCTTCTACTCCTTTCATGTAAAAATTCATTACAATGCATGTTCTTCATTACTTGAATAATCTTCCTTGTCTTCCCTGGTTTTCTTCCTTGGAGGTTCATCATCCTCTACAGTGTGAGCATGATGTCTTCTCTTGTTGTTCTTCTTCTTGTGGGAGCTGCTTTTGTTCTTGGGACAATCTCTGGAATAGTGTCCCTTCTCATCACAAGTATAACATCGAATGTGAGAAATATCTCTCATGGATTCTCCAAAGTTCTCCCTCTGATTTTGGTGGTGGTGTTTACCCTTCTTGTGATGAGGATGCTCCCTCTTGTGGTTATTCTTCCTGGTGTGTGCTGTGAGAGCATGGTCTTCATTATCCATCTTTTCTTCTCGAGCTACAATTCGAGCTTATTCTTGTGAGCATTCCTTCCACAGCCTACTGAATGTGATGAGCTTCTTTCTAGCACAAATTCCTTGAATGAAGGAGTCCCATGACCTAGGAATACCATTCAAGGTAGTCATCACAATTTCACCATTCTCTATATCTTCTCCCACAACTTCAAGTTGTTCTTTTATCTTAGATACCCTTGTAAAGTAGGACTGCATGGTCTCTGCATTTTATATCTTGACATTCTTCAATTGATTCCTCAAAGTCATCTTTTGATTTATGTTCTTCCCTTCAAACAGCTTGGTCAAGGAATCAAACATCTCCTTGGGTGTCGTATGAGATGGTCTTTGATAGAATCTGCAATGATCCTCTTGGCCTTGACCAAGTTCTTCTTATGTAAGGCCTTAGCCTCATCTCCCTCTGGAACTGGAACTTCTTCACTTATGTAGGTGTCCAATTCATTCTCTTCTAGGATTAACCCAATCCTATACTTCCATGCTCAGAAATTATCAGCCCCTTCAAGCTTATCCTCAAGCTTGGTGTGGTGAGACATCTTTTAAAGAGTAATTCAAATGGAAATACAAAAGTTTTAGGTCTTACCACTTTGATTTGCTGAAACTGGATATGGAGTTGGCTAGGGTTTGACAGAGAAACCCTAAAAAAATCCAAACTTGGAATTTCAAACTTCTGTCTGGATAGGGAGATGCAATTGAATGAGGTGAGCAAGTTGGTGTGCTCAGACTTTGAAAACTCCAAAAATGACCTATGAATTTCAAATCTGCAACTTCTGTCAAAATCTGGTTTTCTGGTCCAAAAGTCAAATTAGGGTTTGACTTTCCCGGAGATTCACCCAACCAAAAAATTTGATCTTAGTCTCTAAATTTAGATTTTGCTGAGGAGATATATCCTATGCTAATAGCACTCCAAAATTCCACTTCTGTCAAAATCCCTAATTTCCCGCAGCATTGACAAGCCAAAAATGAAAATGCTCAAAATCCAATTCTGTTTTAACAGAAAGATATGCCATATTGTTTATGGTGCATCTCGGAAATTTTTTATCCTTAGGGTCTGAAACTTCGGCCTGTGGTAGACTGATCTGTCATATTTCCAACCCCATAGATCCGAGTTTCAATGGATTCTCCATGAGAGAGATATGCTAAGTGTCGCAACATGACATGTTTATGGTATGAAACAACATAGCGAACTTGCACGGAGTGCCATGTGTCACTGTTTCAACTTCAACCTCTGAAACTCGGACCTATGAAACTACAGTTCGTTCCCTAACTGTCAATTTTACGGAATTCCATTTGGAGCTTCCTAGCTTGAGATATGACCTTTGTGCCTAGGTCACATGTTTAGGTCTACATTCTGGAAGAGGCAAAAACCCTAACTTGTAAGGATCATCTCACACAAATTACAATGAATCTGAGGCTGAAATTTTTACACAGGGTACATCCGTGTCTGATATTCATCTTGTAAAAAATTTAGATCCTGAACATTTTCCAAAACGAGTTTATAACGAAAGTTCCACGATGAATATTTTTTACTATACCAAGCCCTAGCTTCCAATTTGTCACAAGTGCAACAAGTGTCGTAAATTCCATACAATGCCTTCCTTCAGGATAGCTTTGATACCATGTTAGAAATTTGATAATTTCATTCAAATATTATCTATGATCTTAATTGAGAGAACAACATGTACAACATATCAAACACAAGAGACAAGAGACACAAATCATTTCACCAGGGAAAACCATAAAGGTGAAAAACCCCGCAACTTCCTCAGAGATAGAATAAGCACCAATACAAAGATCACAAAGATGAGACCCCAAAAGATAGATGTCTCCAGTAGCTACTCCTCCTCCACTTGTGCGCACTCCTCTCTCTCAACTATGCGAGTTGGATGTGTGAGTGAAAATGAGCAAATATAGTGGTGCAACCACTCTATTTATACTTTACCTTGACCTGTCCTTTACCCTGACTGGGCCGACCCATTAGGGAAGTCTAATAACCCTTCCACTTAACTCATACTAGGACGACCCCTCCAAGGTGGTCTAACAACCCATCAAATATAAGTTACGACACTTACAATAAAACTTGTGACACTTGCAAATACAAATGATGACATTTCCGATCGGAGGAATAAGACATATCCATCGTGGATACAATAAAGTAAAAATGTAATACATACAATATACAAGTGAATATCTTCCGAAGTTACAAATACATCAACAAATCTAATGCCTCCAAGATCTCTAATACCAAATTCCTCCAAGATCTCTTTCAGCTTTCTCTAGCAAACTTGCTTGTTTTTCATTAAATATTTCACACTCAATTTACACACATATTATCAGGTCATCTTCGGACTACGAATATAATCACTGATATTAACACACTTGAAGATCAGATAGATTTTGATCCCAATTGTTCGCTCAAAGCGCAGAGGGAGAGCATACACTACTCACTTCTTATCGACCCTTTACACTTGAGATATTTGCTTTTCATATGCCAGTTCACACTAAGTATGGGCACAGAGGATACACAGACCTCGAATCAAATATTTGCATAGATCTGAATTCGCAAAAAACGAATGCCTAAATGAGAGCCTTGGAGTCTTATTTATACTAAAATTAGTCGATGGCTCGGTGACTCCTGATTGACAACATTTAGTCAAAAGTAAATATTAGGGGCGGAGTGTGGGGATAGCCACATTCATTATCTCATCCCTTAAGTGGTCTAACAGACATATGGGGACCCGAATAAAGTACTTTAGATGGACTTTAATACAAAATCAGAAGGGAAATATGTCCGACAACATAAATTAAAATTATTACAATTTGGAACCTATTAAGGCGGCCCACCATGCCTTTCAATCAATCATAGGGGTCCCACCCTTGCAGACAGATACAGTCTGACAACATAAATTAAAACTCTTACAATGTGGAACCTATTAAGGCGGCCCACCATGCCTTTCAATCAATCATAGGAGTCCCACCCCTGCAGACAAATACATATTTCTCGGCCATCACCGAAATCCACTCCACCACACGGACAATTAACAGGATCCCTGTCAGAATCTACGGGTTCATATGGCATATTGTATGGGTAGAGAGTATATTCAAAGCATTTCTCAACATCTGACCCAAACATAACCTGGTTATTTCCACACATAAAATTGACCTAAAAAGTTGAATCCACTCTATAGTTAAGAGGAATCCTTCTGGTGTGAACTTTGTTGTCACTTCTCTTATCATCTTGATCTCTTTTGATGAACTTCTGTGTTGTATAAACAGTATGTTCAAGCAGTCTATATCTTCCTCCAAGGTGTCGTAATTTAAATTTGAACCACATGTGGTTCTGGTCTGCAACCTGCATATCAGCTTGAAGGTGGAGGATGAAATTATCCCTTTGATGAAACCAATCTTTTCTTGGACAAAACTTATCCAAAAATATTTCAGTCCACCCTGACCATTTATTGTTGATAAGATTTGACGGATCTGCACATATAATTATCTCGCGTTTTTCTCTGCAGAATTGAAGAATACGGTTATATGTGGTCCAGGTAAGATCACCATGTCCCAAGTCGACATACCACATATCTATGCCTTCTTCTTCATTGCAGTCTAGCCAAACTTCTCGACAACAAATTAATTTGTCTTGTGCCTTTTCCAGACCAAGAAAGGCATCTTTTTCCCATTTCTCCAAAATTTGGAGTTTAAGTGGAGACTCTTGGATTTGTCTTATGAGAGTTAAAGACATAAACTTCTTAGCCTCTGTTCTGTTTGCATGCTCTAAAGAGTGCTGACGCTCTTCTGGTTTCATGGATTCATCCCATGGCTTCAAGAACAAGCCTTCCTGAGAATGACTAAGTGGCAATTGAAATGGCCTTGCTGGACTCTTTCCGTTATCTTGTTGTGAAGAGCTGGATGCGCCTTCATTGAACATATTGATCTGGGGCAAAGCTTGAGTATGGAACTCTTCTCTGGTTAACATATCAACAACACAATTAAGATAACCAGGCTTATAAACAATGTCAAAATCAAAATTCTGTAGCCATAAAAACCATTTTAAAATCCTAGAACTATTCTCTACCATAAGATTTTCATTCTTAAATATCCCAGGAATTATTTTCAAATCAGTTCTAACTAGAAACTTTACAGGATTAAAAAATAAACGAAAAATGATTGACTAACTTTTTAACAGCCAAGATTTCTTTGTGGTTGGATGGATAATTGAGTTCTGCATATTTAAATGATCCCAAGGCATAGCCACAAATATCTTCTCTCTCACCATGCTTTTCAATTAGAAATCCACCCCATGCATTTGTCAAAGCATCTGTTTCAATTACAAGATTACTAGTTCCTTGGGGAAGAGAGAGAGTGGGGAGTCGCTGCCTTTTGTTTTAATTTTCTGGATTGCAGCACTCAAATCTAAAGACCATTTAGGGGGATTCTTTTTCAATCTCTTCTGAAGGATATGAATATCTCCAGCTTGTCCTTTATAGAATGGTGTGATGTAGTTGAGACTTCCTAGAAATCTCTGAAGCTGAACTTTTTCTAATATTTGATCCAGGAAATGTGAGAACACCTTTAAGACATGGTCCTGAAGAATTATTTGCCCTTTGTTTATCTTGAAACTGAAAAACTCAATTTCAGTATTTCCGATTTCCATCTTGCTCTTTGAGAGAACAAGACCATGCTTATAAACTAAATGATAAAATTCCTGTAAATCCTTTAAATGATCTTGCAAGTTCCTAGAGCATATCAGGATATCTTCTATGTAGACTAATTCCCATCTCTTTTCTCTGAAAATATCCTCCATTCTCTTCCGGAATTCAGAGGGGGCATTGTTTATTCTAAAAGGTAAGACTTTCCATTGATATTGGCCATGGGGAACAACAAAATCAGTCTTAAACCTATCTTTTGATTCAATCCCAATTTGATAGAAACCAGATTTCAAATCAAACTTATTAAATATAGTACACCCAACAATCCATTGCAGAAGAATAGATTTATCAGGTAAGGGATACCTAATTTTCTGGAGCACTGCATTGAGAGGTTTATAATTCACAACCAGTCTTGGCTTACTGTTAGAAAAACAGGATCGCAGAGCAATAACAATAAACAGAAATGCAAATATAATCACACATACACATTACAAGAGAGACACAAATATATCGTGGTTCACCCAACTTGGGCTACGTCCACACTGAATTTTTCAGTCCTTATTATTATTACCGTCCAGCAAGGTGAAGGGATACAACCTGCAGCACAACCGCTGCACTTCCTCTTCTCTGTTGTACAGTCTCTCTCCTGATCTCAGAGATCTTTACAATGCATAAAACCTAATACATCATCTTTCCTAGCCGTATTACAATGTCTTTATTTTATAAGGGAAATACAATGGGAAAATACCACGGGATACCCAAAACCATGGGCCCGCAAAACAGCTGGCGAAAACAACTGACGAAAACAGCCCTGTGGGGGGGCAATGCCCCCCCACACCCCCCCCGCTGGGGTGACTGTACAGTCCACCTACATATCATATAAAACTGGGGTACAAACACGACTTATACAATATCATCTATGAGACTAGAAGATCTGGCTCCACAACCAACACTTACCTCTCTTAATATCCGAGTGTTTGTTAACAACAAAGGCTCTCCAAGCCCATGGAATCTTAGAGGGTTCAATTAACCCTTTTGAAAGCAACTCTTTAATTTCACTGGCACAAAATTCTCTCTTAGAGGGATACATCAATCTAACAGAGGCTTTCATTGCTTTATGTTTTACCAGAGGGTCAAAAGGAATGTTAGGAACCCATGTCTTCACTTTGTTAGTATATTGTTGTTGGACGCATATGCTTTGTAAGTCTTCCCGTACTATTTATTGATCCATAGTTTGTGTTATTATTGTTGGCGCATATGCTTTGTAAGTCACCCGTAGTATTGTTAATCCATAGTTTGTAGTGGCCCAGGGTTTTGAACCATAGTATTGGCTCCTAGACTTAGTAAATAAGTGTGTGTTGAGACCTATGAAGGCACCGTGAAGTTAATTGTATTGAGCTTGCATTGAGAGGTCCTACCAGCGAAAAGGGAAATGACCCCTACCTGATTGACTAGTTCCCACCCGTGAGGTAAACCAAGAGATGTCGTTTGTGGCAAAGCGGTTATCAGTTTTACCTAAGCCATGGAGTGAGGGTTACTGCCCCAATATGCAAGTTGTTAGACAACATTGGTGGCCAAGTGAAACCCCTGAACTGTTAGGAAGCCGCACATACTTGGGGTCCATATCTATTTTCAGCTGAACTGTTGTCGATCACTGCTCCGCCGTTCCAGATCCCGCCGTTCAAATCCATTTTGAAAGCCGTTCCAGATCCATCCGTTTCATATCTATTTCAGATCCTGTCGTTTTCGATCCATTCGGCGCCGTTTTAGATCCCTCTGTTTCTGCTCACTTCCGGGCCATTGCAGATCTATCTTTTTCAGATCCCTTCCGAGTCGTAGCCGCTCTATTTCCCTTGAAACTTCCTGGGAACCCCTGTAATCCCATTCTACATATTTCATTCGTGAGGACCCTATCCCCACTTCCACTTCCCAAAGCCTGAAATCCCACATTTGTTTATTTTTAGGGTTTGCCATAACTTCCTTGGATTTCACCCAATCACCTTCAAATTTTACCACAGAGTTCCTTTCCTAATTCTACTTCTTTTTCCCTCTCTGCCAAATTTTCCCATTCTTTCACCCAGCTTCTGAAATCCTCCTTTTTTGCTTCCCTGTCCATTCGATAGTGTCCAAATCCTAATCAAACCCCAATTACCCTTCATATTTTTTCCCAAATCCATATTTTTCTTTACTGAAATAGTTTCTGTTTTTGTTTTTCTACCCAGTCCACCAAAAAAAAAAAAAAACTCCTGGTTATGGTTGTCACCCCGCGCGCAAGAGCAAAAACCATGGAAGAAGGACTTGCAGCCATCCAAGCCAAACTCCAAGATCTGGATAAAAAATTTCTCGGCCTCCATCTTGAACATTCAACCATGAACAACAAACGGTAGTCCGAGTCTTCATCAGACAAAGGGTTCTCTTCTTCTAGCAATTTCCATGGTCCGAAGCTTGATTTTCCTCGCTTCAATGGTACTGATCCAACTGGATGGATCTATCGTGCAGAAAAGTATTTCAGTCTGCATAATACTTTTGATGTCAACAAAGTTCCGCTTGCATCCTTTCATTTGGAACAGGAAGCACTTCAATGGTACTGTTGGTACATCAAGGCTCATGAAGAGCCAAAATGGCCAGACTTTTGCCAGCTCCTTTTGCAATGATTTGGTCCTAGTGCTTTTGATGACTTCACAGGAGCCCTCACTAAACTTCACCAAATTGGCACTGTGAGAGAGTATCAAACCGAATTTGAGAAACTAGCCAACCACACTAAAGGATTGTCTAATGAATTTTACCGGAGTTGTTTTATCAGTGGTCTAAAGGATGCCATCCGCTCTGAGGTCAAAATGTTATGTCCCAACACAATGATGGAAGCCCTAGGGTTGGCTAAGTTGGAAGAAGACAATATTGCATCCCAACAGCGCTCCAAGCCCACTTTTGTTCCCTTATGAAATATGGGTTCTCAACGACCACCCATACCGTAGGCTCCTCAACCACCTCCTATCAAGCATTTGTCTAAAACAGAGATGCAAGAACACAGAGAAAAGGGGCTTTGCTATAATTGTGATGAGAAATTCACTTGGGGACATAGATGTGTTCAGCAAAAGCTCTATCTCTTGGATGTGGATTCTCTGCCTGCCTTTGAAATTGGTGACGAAGATCTAGATACAATGGATGCTTAGGTTGACATTCAGGAACCGCCTATTGATCCTCCATCTCAGGATGACTAGCCAAAGATATCTCTCCATGCTTAAGCTGGAATCACCACCCCCTAAACAATACAGCTCAGGGGTTACTTCAAGAATCTTCCTCTTACAATACTCATTGATTCTGGTAGCACTCATAATTTCATTGACCCTTGGATCGCCAAACAAGCTGATTGTTTTATCCATCCTTGCTCCAACTTTGAAGTCATGGTTGCCAATGGGGGCACCTTACCTTGCAAAGGGAAGTGTCGAAATGTGCGTATCTCTATGGGATATTACACCTTGCGCTCTGACATGTTTGCCTTGACCTTAGGCGGATGTGATGTGGTTTTGGGCGCTCAGTGGCTACGCACACTTTGCCCTATCTTATGGGATTTTGCTGAACTTTGGATACAGTTTTCCCTCAATGGACAAAAACAAACATTGACAGGATTACAACCAGGGTCTCTCAGCATCATCAATTCACATCGCATGGAAAAACTCCTCAAGAAGAATTCACATGGTGTCATTGCTCAGATCCATTCCATTCAGATGCAACCATCAGCGGTCTCCACTACTCCTTTGGATCTACAACAAATTATGGATCGATATATAGGTGTCTTTGATAAACCAGTGGGATTGACACCTTCAAGGCCAGAAGACCATCATATTCAGCTCCTTCCTGGCAGCATTCCTCCCAACATCAGGTCCTATCGCTACCCATTTCACCAAAAAACGGAGATTGAAATGCTCGTTCGGGACTTATTGAAGCAAGGTATTATTCGCCCAAGCACTAGTTCCTTTTCTTCTCCAGTTCTTCTTGTCTGCAAAAAGGATGGGTCATGGTGCCTCTGCATTGACTTCCGAGCACTTAATCACCTCACCATTAAGAATAAGTTTCCAATTCCTGTTGTCGATGAGCTTCATGGGGTTCAATTTTTCTCCAAGTTGGATCTTTGTTCAGGGTATCTTCAACTTCGGGTTCATGAGGATGATATCCCTAAAACAGCTTTCCGCACACATGATGGCCATTATGAGTTTTTGGTCATGCCCTTTGGCCTCACTAATGCTCCTTCCACATTCCAGGCCTTAATGAATAAAATATTTCAGCCCTACTTGCGGAAATTCATTCTGGTACTCTTTGATGATATCCTCGTCTATAGTAAAACATGGTCTGAACATCTCCAGCATCTGGATCTTATCATGCAACTTTTCTCTAACCATCACCTCCACGCCAAACAGTCTAAATGTGTTTTTGGACAGAAGGAAGTTGAGTATCTCGGGCACATTATCTCAGCACAAGGGGTTCGCGTGGATCCTGCCAAAATCGATGCCATGAACAATTGGCCACATCCTCAGACACTTAAGAGCCTTCGTGGTTTTTTGGGGTTGGCTGGCTACTACCGCAAGTTTGTCAAGGATTATGGGAAGATTGCAGCTCCATTAACTGCTCTATTGAAAAAGGATTCTTTTACATGGACACATGCTACTCAGTGTGCATTTAACAAACTGAAACAAGCTATATGTACTACACCTGTTCTAGCTATGCCCGGTTTTTCCAAGACCTTCACTATTGAGAGTGATGCTTGCGGAAATGGACTTGGTGTTGTTCTCCTTCAAGATGAACACCCCATTGCGTTCACCAGCAAATCCCTTTCAAGTAAGAATTTATCTGCCTCTACATATGAGAAGGAAATGATGGCTATTTTGCATGCAGTACAGAAGTGGCGACCATACCTATTAGGGAATCATTTCTGCATCAAGACTGATCACCAAAGTCTAAAATATTTCTTGGAATAGCGTGTATCCTCCCCAGCACAACAGAAATGGGTTAGCAAACTCATGGGTTATTACTATGAGATCATTTACAAGAAGGGTAAGGACAATATTGTGGCGGATGCTCTTTCTCGCACATTTGATGTCCAAGGTTCTCTTTCAGCTATTTTTATGCCTGTTCCAAATTGGTTGCAATCTGTTCAACAGGGTTATGTCAATGATTGTTCCTTATCTCAAATCATCCAACGCTTGACCAACAACCCTTCTGCTGTACCACATTACTCTTGGGATGGTGCTTCCCTGAGATACAAGGGTCGTCTGGTGCTTCCCTAGAGCACAGATCTTCAACAGGATGACTTTTATGAACTCCATGCTTCTCCATCGGCAGGGCACTTTGGGTTCCTCAAGATGTATGAACGGGCATGACGTAACTTCTTTTGGCAAGGCATGAAAATGACAATTCAACAGATGGTGGCTGAATGTGATACCTGCCAACGCAATAAGGGTGAAACGACACTCCTTCCAGGATTGCTCGAACCCTTTCCCATACCTACACGGATTTGGACAAATATTTCTATGGATTTCATTGAAGGGCTCCCTAAATCTGGCGGAAAGATAGTGATTCTCGTTGTGGTTGATCGCCTCTCCAAATATAGTCATTTTTGTGCTCTCAGCCATCCCTATACAGCCTCCCCAGTCGCTCAAATTTTCCTAGACCAGATATTTCATCTTCATGGCATCCCTTCTTCCATTGTCTCGGATCATGATGCGACTTTCACCAGTCATTTTTGGAAAGAACTATTTCACCACACTAGCACCAAACTGAAGATGAGTTCAGGGTATCACCCGCAAACAGATGGTCAGACTGAAATTATCAATAAATGCTTGGAAACTTAGCTTCGTTGCTTCACCTCTGAACAACAACATCAGTGGGAAAAGTGGCTCCCTCTCGCTGAATGGTGGTACAATACCTCTTACCACATTGCCTCTAAAATGACCCCATATGAAGCAGTCTATGGTCAGGCACCTCCAGTTCTTCTTCCATACACCCCCAACAGTTCACCAGTTCAGGAAGTTGACACGGTCCTTCGAAACTGCGATCAGAGTCTTCGCATTTTGCGGGACAATCTTCACATGGCAAGAAATTGCATGAAGCAACAAGCTGATCAGCACCATTCTGAGCGCACTTTTCAAACGGGTGATATGGTTTTTCTTTGTCTCCAGCCGTACAAGCAATCCTCCCTGAAACTCAAAGGGTGTCATAAGCTTGCTCTAGAGTTCTATGGGCCATATCGGATTCTTCAGAAGATTGGGTCCGTTGCTTATAAATTGGAAGTTCCTCCTTCTTGCCGCATTCATCCAGTATTTCATGTCTCTTGTCTGAAGAAATTTCTTGGCACCAACATCAATGGACAAACTATTTTACCCGAACTGGATAATGAAGGATCCATCCTTTTGGAGCCGGAGGCCATCCTCAATCAGCGCACTCGTCAGCTTCACTCTCGCTCTATCACAGAGGTCTTAATTCAGTGACACGGCATGCAACCAAAGGATGCTACATGGGAACCACTCCTTCAGATTCAACAACAATTTCCACATCTAAAGCTTTGAGGACAAAGCTTTTTTTTAAGGGGGAGGGGATGTTAGGAACCCATGTATTCACTTTGTTAGTATATTGTTGTTGGACGCATATGCTTTATAAGTCGTCCCGTAGTATTTGTTGATCCATAGTTTGTGTTATTATTGTTGGCGCATATGCTTTGTAAGTCACCCGTAGTATTGTTAATCCATAGTTTGTAGTGGCCCATGGTTTTGACCCATAGTATTGGCGCCTTGACTTAGTATATAAGTGTGTATTGAGGCCTATGAAGGCACCATGAAGTTAATTGTATTGAGCTTGCTCAAAGGAGGTTGCCCCCTTGAAGTGGCCTGTGATCAATATAAAAGTGATTCTGAGTTTTGTTATTTCTGATATCTCGTGTATTTGCATTAATTAATTATTGCAGGTTCATCACAAGGAAGGGAAACAAAGTATTTTTCTCTGGTCCAGAAATCATTAGGGATTTCTGAAGTGAATTCTTTCTCAATCTTTTCAGAGATATCAACAAGGGCCAAGTGTCCTTATGCATTTCTGCTTAGGCAATGCATCTATCCATTTTAAACAATTCTGCAATGTTTGTTTAAAACTCAGTTCTTTTCACATGGATTTTGCATTTCAAATGAGCTTCAAAGGATAAAGGACAAGAAACTGGCTTTCCTTTTATGGTACATTTAAACAGCATTTTGTCCTTTTCTTGTTTAAAGTATGCCAAATCTTCTACTACAATCTACTCAAAATGATTGTCTAACCCCTACCACGTTCTTTCCCGGCTTGTTTCTTTATAGACCCTGAGGAAAACTCAAAGAGGTATGGTGTAAGCATTGAAGAGAGAGGAACTGGGATCAATCTGTTGATCTATCCGCTTACTTGCATGGGACCCTACTCGCTGGAAATAGTCTCATTCTATGAATGCATGGAGATTATCAAAGATACTTCCTTCTATTTACCAATTATATTCACCTTCAAGGATCATCCATACCTATTTTGATCATATCCAGAAATGAAATTACCAACATTATATGAATTTTGAAATGAATCGATGCCCTTCTCTTCTGATTTCATTTCAAGCTAAAAACGAAAGTGTCGTGTATGATTGAAACTATATTGTTTATAATTACAAAAAATATAGCAAAGAGATGTGAACAATTATCAATTTTCAATTACTTTTGTTGTTTTTCTATGAATTAACGACTAGGTTGTCTCCCATGGCGTTCAATTCTTTTTTTGAAAGATATTTATGTTTAGTTTTCAAGCATATTTGTGATATGTATTCTTATAGTTTGAATACAGATTATTCTCTCTTCTCCGATTCCGATTATAATTATTTCATTTATGTTTCTACAATACTACCCAATAAGATTATTTTATTATCGAAATCTCACAGCCCAAATTTGTTTCTGAGGTGTTGAACGTTGTGGTGGGTTACAAGCTGCATGGGCTAACAAATGCTATAATACCTCGGAGGATCGAAGATAATGAAAGGCATTGTTGGATATTTGTAATGAATTGAATTTGAGTTCAATTGAATTATAGTTGATTTCACTTAGATAACCACATCATGTGTTCAAACACCCATGTGTTGAATTGCAATGCTCGTAATTGTTTCTCCTCTCATAGTAGGATGAACACAGTGAACATGAATAGGAACATGATAGTAGTGAAAGCAATGGACACGATAACATGATAGTAGTGGATAGCAATGAACCAAATAACATGGCACAAACAAGTTTTCAATATCAAGATTAACACGATAACATGATAGTAGTGGATAGCAATGAACAAGATAACATGGCACAAACAAGTTTTCAATATCAACATTAACATTAGGCATGATGAGTTTTTAAATAAATTAGCATAGATTCATTTTAAAGGGGATCTACCAAGGGCATAGATCCATTTTAAACGGGATCTACCAAGGGTTAAGAGGGATCAAATCTCTCCAAGTGCAAACCTCCTTTTAGAGTGCAAATGTTGAGGAAGCATTTTAATTTATCTAATTTCTGTTCGATATTAACATCATGTTATTTTTTATAATATTTTATTATTGCACCGAGTGAAACTAGGTGCTCTACAGTCAGTATGGGGGAGATGTTGTAACGTTTGTGATGTAACAAAATAATTAAAAAAATTCATGTCAGCTCGTAAAATAAAAAATTACGGAAAGTATTTAAAAAAAAATCCATGTTGGTTCATAAAATAAAATATTATGAAAAGTAATTAAAAAATAGATATTTGTTTATAAAATAAAAACTTAAAACTGTCCACCTGGGGAAATGGTCACCACCTGCTATTCTAGAGAATCAAGGTGGCACGAATTACAATCATTACAATATGGGCTCAATAAGAGCAATATGTCACTTACAAGAATTGAACCTGGGTGGGGAGGGTAACAAACATTCCTCCCAACCACTCAGGCTACAACCAATGGACTTGTTGTAAATGTTTTAAATAGTCGACACGTTATTTTTTTTAATATTTTATTATTTTTTATAATATTTTATTATTTTTTAAAATAGACATCTATCAACTTTAGGATGAGCACGGAAGGAGTTACACATCTCCCTCTACTAGGCTGTAAAAATATTATGAAATATGACATCGATGCATAAAACATTCTAATGAGAGAACTCTTCTCCATTAAATATACTATTATCTCGATCTTACCATAGTTATTATCTAAATCTTATATTACAAACTCAGGGACGGAATCAGGTAGGTAAACCATCCATATTTCCAAATACAATAATATATTAATAGATCATAAAAAAAAATGCATATACTAAGACTAAGAATAGGTTAATACATTTAAAAATATTTTTAACATCAATATTCTTCTATTAAGATTAGATAGTTTATATTAAGGTTAATATTTTAAAGAAAGAGAAATAAAAAGTAATTAAAAAATTAAAATCAAAAGAAAAGTTATTAAATTTAATTATTAAAATATAATTGTTTTTTTAAATAATTAAAAGTAAGATAACTTCAAGAAATTAAATCCCTCTAGATCAATATTTAAAATAAATTTATGTTAATATTTTAATGTTATATCCCTGTACATCACAGTGGAAGAGTGTATTAATCTAACTATATATTAATTCAGTTAGTGGAAGTTAATGGCTAATTGTATTAATATATCTGTACATCAATTCAATTTTGGGGAATATAGTTTAACTAATAAATCAATTTATTTAATGTTTTGTTGCTTAAAAATAATTCAATTGGGTCTGAGATGATGATGACAAATCTTCGAACACTATACCCAAGAGGAGCTGCAGGCTTACGTCCGCTTGTCTGGTTATATTAATGTTCAGTCTAATTACTGTACCACAAATTAACTTTCGGGCAAGTGTAACAAATGGTGGTTGTAAAAACCAATTTTCATGGCCCTGCTGTTTCGCTTAATTTTATGTACATATAGGAGGCTATTTGTTTGTTATTTTTTAAGAAATGGAATTGAAACAAATGGACTTATAACGGTCATCACTCACATGAACAACTTAACTGATAGTTAATGATTGAAGTATGAAATATTGAAAGTACAAGTGATAAATAGATTAGCTAATAGTTAATAAAAGTATAGAGTAAAGTTCATAAATTAACATAGCTACTTAAATTACAAGTTAAACGTAATGAACAAGTTATATGTTATGTTATTTGTTCTCCATGTTTAATTATAATCACTTATTGTCTATGCTTCAATTATTTGGTACTTTCTTTAGTTAAATGGATTGTGTGTCGCTATGTTATCATGAGTTGCCACTTATTCATGCATGAACTATTTGGTATTTTTTATGTTTCTTTTCTTATAATTGTTTATTTTGAAGAATCTAGAAAGTACACTTGTCTCATTCTTCTTCAATTTAAGAAAAGTATAAATAGTAATCCACCCAAATTTTAAAATATAAACACCTATAATATAAATATGAAATTCATAATGATAAATAATCGATGTAACAAGTCAAAGTTCAAATGAATGATGAAGTACTGCCACTAAAGTCAGGACATAAGAAATTGTGGCGATTGGAATAAAAAGAATAACCTACAGAAAATCCTTCAACCAAACACCTGACTCGCCGGATTTTAGCTCAGGAAATCGACTACAATGAGAGTTTATTGGAATTGTCAATTTTCTAAATTTGAAAAGGTAAAGGTATAATGAAACATCGTTACAATGCAATTTTATGAATTAATAAAGTTTATTATCAATTTTAAATTAAAAATTAAAAATTTATAGCAATGTGATCTATTTTAAATTTGGATTTATTAAGTATATAAAAGGAACCAATTTTTTAAGATGTATTTTTTTTAAATTTTAAACAAAGTAAATTTGATTACTTTTTTGCTTCATAGATTTGGGTTTATGTTTTAATTTTGTATTTTATAGTTTCATGTTGTTTTTTTAATTACTTTTTATTTTTTATAACTTTATGTGATAACATCTCCTTCATACTGAACTATAAAGCACCTCACAACTATATAATAATATTTTTTTTAATAAAAAATTCTAAATTAATAATAGTTAATTTTATAAAAAAATATAAAACAACAAAATATTTAACAATTTTTCATGAAATTTTAGCTTTTTACCATCTTTACAATCAATTTTTAATCAAACTTAGAAAATAATTATATACAACCAAAGAAAAATAAAGGGTATGAAGATCCTTTATCTCATACCATTTAATAACCAACTCTCTCTTTTTTAAACATGATTTTACTTTTCAAAACATGAAACTATAATTTTATTTTTTTTAATTGTGAAAAGAAATTTTACTAAAAATTAATGAGACACAAAGGGTACAAAGATAGTGTACAATATTAGCATGGAGTGGTAAATTTATACAACATGAGGGGCATAGGAAAGTGTGTAGTTGATCTGCGTGGATATTGATGGCCATCCACCTATTCCACTTACGGTTTTTTGGGTCCCAAAATTGTGAGGTCATTTTAAGGCTCTAATGTCTGTTGTTTTGGTCATTTGAGGACTAGGTGTTGTCATGGTATTCCTTGGTCCTTACCAAAAGTTGTACTTTTCATTTGGTTATTTCCAATAATCCATTGTGCACCCTAAGTAGAGATCATATGCAAAAGTTGTGCCCCTAGGAAGTTAGATAGTCACCTCATGGCCCACAAATTCTTTTGGCATTTCATCTCCTAGGGTTCTAGGTTTTTATATGTTTAAAGTCTTTGCTTCTATGCTTATGATAAAATTTCATTTTTGGTTTCTATGTAATGAGATCTTGCAAAATAGCATAGCTAATACATCTATTTTCATAACCATCATTCGAGTTAATTTCTAATGCTTGAAGTTTACAATGTTTTTCCACTCCATTCATTAATAGAATTTGGGTTTTAGTGCATTATTTCGCTCTCTTCATTTAGTTATCTAAATAATCTAGATGAATAGAAAGACATGTAGACAATACCATAAGCTTTAGGATTGGAACTTTTATATTATTATGTATTTTTCATGATTTAACACAAATGTGGGTTCTTTGACATGGAATATTTGAAGATAATGATGTGTAAGATGTAGACCAAAATTAACCATCATAGTAAATTATTCAATATAAACTAGCATAACCAAAATATTTGTGGTCGGTGAACATCGATAGGCTCAGCCAACCACTTAGTTTTGTAGAGATGGTTGGTGGTTAAACAAAGGCTAAACATTAAACTAATTACCAGATTTTTATAGTTGTCTTTTTATGGTATAACATAAATATTAAACTAATTAATATAGACATAAAACAAAAAAATCACACTTGAACCTCTGCCATTTAAATCTTAATCAAGATGCATTTAAGTATAACAAGATACGACGACCATGAAATGAATCACGGTTGTATACTTGTTACACTCATGTTAATCTTGTTGATTCGCTCAAGGAAGTCCAAAATGTGAGATAATATCTAAACGTCTATCGACGTAAAAGTATTTAAAATATATTCAAAGTAGATAAATATAAAGTTGACTTGATTAAGAATTTTTTTTTAAATATTTCAAACACTTTTGAATATAAAATTAGAAGAAACAAAATAATGTCAATCCAATTATTCTAAGCCAAATAACAAAGTAATTAAACCCATCCATATGGAAAGATTATTAAATTTTCCTTTAAAGCATTATTGTTACACTAACTTATGGAAGTAACTCTATGAATGTGTCGTGGAACATGCGGTCTGAGGTATGAGGAATCCATGGCGGAAAACCCTAGAAGTTGCAGGAGGGGGAGGAGGTGATGGAAATGCGGGTGGTAATGGGAGTAGCGGCAGAAAAGGGGTGTACCTATGGTGTTTTCCAACCTAAACTTAGTACTGTCATGGGATAAAATGAGGGTCTTGGAGTCTATTCAACACCCTCTGTTGAACCTAGTACCAACCAGGTTAAAATAAGTGGGAATATATGATTTTATATTACCTTCTTTTTTATTCGGTGATAGTCTCTAGGGTCGGGCTGTAGTATTATTTTAGGCCTTGTCGTCTTTCTAGGGTTTTTAGTGGTCATATTATTCTCTTTCTCTGGAGGAACATCTTTTTCTGGCGGATAATGATGAAAATCGGTCTAGGGGACGGGAAACGGGTGGTTGTCTGGAGATTGTGTCGTCTATCACTTCTCCTATTTTGGCGGATAGAGGAGCCGGTGTCTATCTAGTTTCACAGGTTCCCTCCACAACTAGCATATTCACAAACACGAGAGAGAATATATCTTAAGAACCTGTCATGCTTCGGTTCCTAGGGTTTCACCTATTTTAGGTGTTACAGCGTTCTCGGGGAGGGGACTCATTCAACATTTATCTTCAAAGGACCAGGATTTCCCGCATGGGGTGGAAACCAAGCATAGTACACCAAAACTGAAGTTTCAAAGGGATAAAAATGGTAGGCCATTGTGTGTGTTGGGGAAGGATGTAACCATGGAGCTGGTGTTGGCGCTGAGCCAGAGAGCATTGGTGGGTAAGTTTGCATATATACATTTGAACAGGCCAAAGATCCTTACCTGGATTCGACAGAGGTGTAATACCTATATCTCCAACATCCATAGGGTCTTATTATTGGCTAATGGATGGATTATGTTTCAATTCCTTTCGGAAGAATACAGAAGGATAATTGAGGAATGGTTTTGGGTCTATGGTAAGGGTTCATTGGTGTTGGTGTTAGTTTTTCAGAAATTTCAATCTGATAGGATCTTAACTAAGAGAATAACATGTACAACATATCTACAGCATATCAATCATGGACACAATAATGCAAGCACACAAGAGACACAGAGTTTCACCGGGGAAAACCAAGAAGGTGAAAAACCCCACAACTTCCTCAGAGATAGATAGGGCAATGATACAACCCAAGTACAAGAGATAGTCCTCCTAACAACAGCTTCTCCTCCTCCACTAATGTGCCACTCTCCAATGAGTGTGTGAGTGAGAAGTGAATGATCAAATAGAGTGCCTCCCGCACTCTATTTATACTTGACTTGACTTGCCTAATAACCTTTACTAAGTCGGCCTTAACTTAACCACATAACATAATCCTAATAGGGTCGACCCCCAATAGGGTGGTCTAATAACCCTTTAACCCACATGACTTGTACAGGGCCGACCCAACAAGGTGGTCTAATAACCCATCCCAACAAGGTGGTCTAATAACCCATCAAGTATAAGTTATGACACTTACAATATAAATGACGACACTTCCGTATAAAGGAATAATAACATCTCTATAGGAATACAAACACTTTCGTATAGAGGAATAATAACATCTCTATAGGAATACAATATACATATATGAAATACATTCCGAAGTTACAAATACATCAACACTCCCTCTTAACTAGGAAGGTATTTCTCGACACAGGTCTTCTAGCACAAGTCTTCTTCTCTGGATCATCGGCATTGGATCATCGACATCGAATCATCGTCACCATCACTGTTGCTGCTATCTCAATCAATCTCTGAACTATTCGTCATGGGAAGTTCTATAAAGCCAGTCCTTTTTCATACTAGATGTAGTCCCACACCTATAGGTCTTCATCATCACTAGCCATACTGTGGAATCCTCAGGATTTATTACGTGTGTCAAAAAACCTCGCAAGAGCATCCCAGGCTATTACGAGCACATAGCTCTACCTGTCGGATCTCCTAGGGCATACTATATGTGACCTCACCACAAAACCTTGCAAGAGCATCCCAGGCTGTTACGAGCAAACATCTCTAACTATAGGATCTCCCAGGGACATATTTCATGTGGTCACCACAAAATCTCGCAAGAGCATCCCAAGCTGTTATGAGCACACAGCTCTACCTATAGAATCTCCCAGAGCCAAATTACTTGTGGTCATGGCAAAACCTCGCAAGAGCATCCCAGGACTTATTACGGGCACACAGCCCAACCTATCGGATCTCCCAGGGACATATTATATGCCATAGGACAAAACCTCGAAAGCGCATTTTCCAGATATCCCAGGGCCATATTACATGCCATAGGCAAAACCTCGAAAGACTATCTGCAAAACTCCCAGGTCCAAATTATATGTCCTCCCAAGTAAAACCTCGAAAGAGCATTTTCCAGATATCCCAGGTCCACATTATATGCCATAGGAAAAACCTCGAAATACTATCTACAAACCTTCCAGGGCCAAATTATATGCTTATCTGCACAACCTGTCCACGGCAATAGAGTATCAATCTGATACTCACCATACATCATCCTGATGTACATCATCACATGATCATCCTGATCATCATCATAGAATCATCCTGATGCATATCATCTCAAGCAACATCCTGAAGCTCATCATCCATGATCATCCTGATCATACAATGCATCCACCTAATGCATACACAGTATCTACCTGATACATATCATCATACATGATCTACCTGATCATACAATGTATCCACCTGATACATATCATCATACATGATCTACCTGATCATACAATGTATCCACCTGATACATATACAAATACATGATCTACCTAATCATACAATGTATCCACCTGATACATATACATATACATGATCCAACTGATCATAACAAGCATCCAACATGATGCATATACATATGCATGATCCAATTGATCATACAATGTATCCACCTGATACATATACATATACATGATCCAATTGATCATAACAAGCATCCAACACGATGCATATACAGAGCAATAACTGGGACATCGTCCTGATGCTCATCATCCAATGCTTACATCCACAGCCATGGAAGGATGCTCCTCTCACCATGCTCAGAATGGTTCCTGTAAATGTGTCCATCACTTCTTCCTCAAAGTGTCATCAATCTGAAGGACACCAAGCCTCTCTCTGAAGTACTCGAACTTCACTCTAGCTAGTGGCTTCGTCATCACATTTTCAACCTGCTCATCCATCGCAACATACAGTAGCTTCACTGCTCCTCTCTGCACCATATACCTGATATAGTGATATTTGATCTCAATGTGTTTCGACTTGTCATGGAACACTGGGTTCTCAGACAACTTCACACAACTCTGGTTGTCACAAAAGATACCAGTAGAAACCAACGGGAGATCAAATAACTCAGACAGTAGCTTCCAAAGCCCATACTGCCTCACAACTAGCCGAACAAGCTACGACATACTCTGCTTCGGCTGTACTCAGTGCTATGCAGGACTGCTTCCTACTAAACCAAGAGATCACACCTGATCCCATACTGAAGCAACACCCAGATGTGCTCTTCCTATCTGCAGCACTGCCTGCCTAGTCTGAATCAACATAACCCCGCAGGTTAAACTTTTGATTTGCATCATACTTGAGCCCATAATCAATTGTACCCTTCAGGTACCTCAGAATATGCTTTACAGCAACCAGGTGAACACCTCTGGGATCCGTCAAGAAGTGGCTCAATGTGTTCACCGCAAAGCAAATATCTGGTCTCGTGTTCGTCAAGTACATCAAGGACCCAATCATCTGACGATACACAATGACATCAACCGGATCAGATGAAGCATCACACAGAAGCTTCAGGTTCGATGCCATAGGTGTGGCCATGGCCTTGCATTCCATCATCCCGAACCTCTTCAGGATCTCTACTGCATACTTCCCTTGTCCAAGGAAGATTCCATCTGCACTCTGCCACACCTCCATGCCTACAAAATAGTGCATCATCCCCAAGTCCTTCATCTCAAACTCGGCAGCAAGCTTCCTCTTCGTATCAGCAATCAATCTATCCTCATCTGTTACAAACAGGTCATCCACATAAAATAGTAGTATCACTGGATTTCCTTCCTCAACCTTGTAGTAAAGGTTGGAATCCACTTTACTCTTGGTAAAGCCCAAACTGGATAAGAAGCCATCTATCCTGCCATACCAAGTTCTGGGTGCCTGTTTCAAACCATACAGGGCTTTCTTTAGTTTGCACACATGTCACTCTCGGTCATGTGCCTCAAACCCGAGTGGCTGCTCCACATACACTTCCTCTTCAACTACACCATTCAAGAAAGCTGTCTTGACATCCATCTGGTGCACCTTCCATTTCATCACTACAGCCAGAGCAAGTACTGATCTAATGGAAGTGTATTTGGCTACAAGTGCAAAAGTCTCTTCTTAGTCAATTCCTCTTTCTGGGAGGAGCCACGAGCTACAACCTCGCTTTGTATTTCTCCATGCTACCATCTGCAGCATGCTTGATCTTATAGATCCACTTGGAAGTCACAACAAACTTCCCTTCGGGTCTTGGGACCACATCCCAAACATGATCGATTGGTACTTCTCGACCATGCATCCTTTTACTGTATCCCATATCGTGGGAACTTCAGATTCTTCAATATCTTCAATAGATAGTTTGAACTTCATTGCTGGAACAAATGTTGTAGTTCTTCTTTTGTAGGTGATGGTATACAATCTTTCCTACAAAACAAGTTAAATTGCATGATTAGAAAACATCTCATAGTTTTCAGAACAAATTCTTACACATAAAGAAATATGTCATACTTTCATGCAATTATTTTAGCCAATGCTTCAATACAACATTTATCCATATCCCGTAACTTTCTAGATGCCTTCCAATCTCTACCAGAACATTATTAAGAGTGTGCACAACTCCCAACATGTCAGCAAAGAGGTTTCATTCTAGATAAATAGCTATGGAATGTTGTACAGTGCCATAGGCCACTTACCCATCACATGCATATTAGTAGTATACTGTTCATTAATGTAATTATTCTAATATGCATAATACACATCCTAATTTTAGGAACAGAAGCATATACATCATTGAACAATATTATTTAAACAAACAAATATGCAAGAAATGACAATTCAAATACTTATCTTTGTTTGGTTTGTAGGGTGGACTCCCTCTCAATATTTTCTTCCTTGCAGGAACTACTGGAGTGTACTCCCTCTTGATCTTTGCTTCCTGGATTACCTGTCTTTGAACTTATATCCATCTTCAATCACTATGCATACTTACTAGTATCATCATTGTGTTATCCTCGAGATCTCATACATAATCATACATTCATTAGTATAATCTCAATACTATCAAAACATAATAATCTTAAACATGTATAGTCATGATCATTTCAAACACAAATAATAAACATTAGTATTCAAGGTTTCAGGGAATACTTCTTTTACTCATGCATATTCTTATTTGACCATAGGACTTTTCTGGTTAGTCATATCATCAATCAAGGTAAGAGACATAATATGCATAAACCCTTGATTACTTACTTTTCTAACTTCATGGATAATCATTATCAACCATACAACAGTATAAGATCCTAACACAAGGTAGGATTCTAACTTGATATAGGAAAAACATACCTGGTTATCATATTTGCTAGTTATGTCTAGCAATGTCTTCTTGTTCTCTTCAATGACTTGTGCTAGTAACTTGCATATCCCATAGGTTAAGCATTGTAGAACCAAATTATACATACCTCGTAAGTATATCTTCTATGTTATCCATGACAATGGATGAATCTTTGTCTTCATGTCACCATGGTCATATGTTCTTGAACTAGAACATGATTTGTCTTTCTTGATGTACCTTTCATGTTAGCGAACAACATCAACCTCCCGTAAGTCATACCTGACGAGATTGCTTGTAATCTTCTTATGTAAGGCCTTAGCGTCATCTTGTTATGAAACTGGAACTTCTTCACTTATGCAGGTGACCAATCCACTCTCTTCTATGATTAACCCAATCCACTTTGATTTGTTGAAACTGGATCTAGAGCTGGATTAGGGTTTGTTAGAGAAACCCTAAAAATTCAAACTTTAAATTTCAAACTTCTGAAAGGATAGAAAGATGCACCTTGATGAGCTGATCAACCTGGTATACTAAGAATTTGAAAACTGCAAAGTTTCACCCCTCAAAATTGCCTTTTAGATTTTCAGATTCACTAGGGAGGACCCTGAATTAGGGTTTGATTTTCCCGGAGCTTCACCCAACCAAAAGGTTTGATTCAAAGCTCTAAACTTTGATTTTCTTGAGGAGCTTCCAACCATGGTCACAGAATTCAAAAATTCTAACTTTTGTAGAAGCCCTAATTTTCCACTTTTCCTATCAAAGTCCCGAACTAGGGTTTAATCAACCCCGACCTTCTTCCCAACCAAAAAATTCGATCTTGGTCTCTAAATTTCGATTTTGATGAAGAGAATCCAACCATGGTCTTCGATACAAAAAATTCCAACATTCTCTGAAACCCTAAATTCCCAGAGCCATGAATGAAGGTGCTCAAAATCCAATTATGTTTTGACAGAAATATGTACCTGATTGTTTCTGGTGTAACTCTGAAATTTCAGATCTAGAGGGTTTGAAAATTCTTTCTGTGGTATCCTGACTTGTTATCTTTCCAACCCCATAAGTCTGAACTCAAATGGATTCTCTGAGAGAGAGTTATTCCAAGTGTTGCAACGTGACCTATTTATGGGATAAAACAGGAGAGCGAACTTGTACGGAGTGCCACGTGTCATTGGTTCAATTTCGGCCTCTAAAAATTGGACCTATGAAAGTACAGTCCATACCCTAAATTCCAATTTTTACAAAATTTAATTTGGAGCTTCCTATCCCAAGTTGTGACCTTTTTTCCTGGGTCACCTGTTTATGACTTGGATCTGGAAGAGGCAGAAACCCTAGATTGTACGGACCATAAAACAAAAAGTACAGTGAATTAGATGTTGTGCTTTGGACACAAGGTACATGGGGATCTTATCTTCGACCTGTAAGATTTTCAAATACTGAAACTTCACCAAAATGAATTTATAGCGAAAGTTATACAATGACTGGTTTTTTCTATATCAAGCCTTAGCTTTGCAAGTGCAACAAGTGTCACAAATGCCATACCATTCCTTCTTTCAGGCTAGCTCTAATACCATTTTAGTTTTTCATAAATTTCAATCTGATCTAGGATCTTAACTAATAGAATAACATGTACAGCATATCTACAGCATATCAATCATGGACACAATAATGCAAGCACACAAGAGACACAAAGTTTCACCGGGGAAAACCAAGAAGGTGAAAAACCCCGCAACTTCCTTAAAGATAGATAGAGCAATGATACAACCCAAGTCCAAGAGATAGTCCTCCTCACAGCAACTTCTCCTCCTCCACTAATGCGCCACTCTCTAATGAGTGTGTGAGTGAGAAGTGAATGATCAAATAGAGTGCCTCCTGCACTCTATTTATACTTGACTTGACTTGCCTAATAACCTTTACTAGGTCGTCCTTAACTTAACCACATAACATAATGCTGACAGGGTCGACCCCAAATAGGGTGGTCTAATAACCCTTTAACCCACATGACTTATACAGGGCCGACCCAACAAGGTGGTCTAATAACCCATCAAGTATAAGTTACAACACTTACAATATAAATGACGACACTTTCGTATAGAGGAATAATAACATCTCTATAGGAATACAAACACTTATGTATAGAGGAATAATAACATCTCTATAGGAATACAATATACATATATGAAATACATTCCGAAGTTACAAATACATCAACAGTTGGTCCGCTGGCACAACAGTTTTGACCCTCAAACTAAGAAACTACAAAGCGTCATTTATGGACTATTATTCCCGCGTTCTCTCTTCAATGCTGGAACATTAATGGTTTCATGGCCATGGCCAATTCCATTGGGAGGTTCATATTGATGGAGGAGGAGCAGTTGATGGGATCTGAGAGGTGCTCTCCCTGGATGCTTGTTGAACTTGATAACTTAGAAGGTTTTCCTGGGGAGTTGGAGGTGGTGTGGGAAGGTGGCGCTTTTATTCAACGCCTGGATTACTGGAGGATTCCTTTTAGATGTCACCTTTGTTGAAAGGTGGGGCACTCAAGAGCTCAGTGCAAAACTACTATGGAAAACAAAGGAAATGCTGGTGGCATGGGGGAACAGATGTGTGATCGAGAAGATGGTCAGTGGGTACCTATTCCTCTGGACCACTCGTCGGCAACCATTTTCTTATGTAAGTTTACTCAAACCCTATCGATCTTGCTTAAATTCCTATCTATGGAAGATATTAAAAAATCCCTTCTTTCCTAGTTGGACCTAAACTCTATCATTGGGACGAGTTCTGGGTGTGAGCCATCCCCTTAGGGTCTTGGGGACTCTCGCAGTCCTCCTTGTGAACCTTTTGATGGGTTGTCTTCGAAGCCTTAAATAGATTGTGATTTAGGGGTTTCAGTCCCCATTGATACTTGAGAGGGAGTGGTTCCTTATCTGAATCCCTTCTTCCCGATGCCGACCACACGGACTTTGGAACCAACCCCCTTTTGGATTGGGCTGTGATTGGGCTAAGCCCCATTCTTTGAAAGAGGTCCCTCAGAACAATTTAGGTATTGTACTTTTCCCTTCTCCCATTTCCGACATGATTGCCCCATCTTCGACGCCCGTGGGTGGTGCTCTAATTCCTTTAAAGACCTGTTCCATTGATCCGAAAAAAAACTCCAATTTTTTTCCTATCTCTTCTATATTTAACGAGAATGTAACTATCCAAAAATCAAGAAAAGACAAAAATGGTTTTGATAGACTTGAGGTGGGGAAAGAGCTGAACCTTTCTAACAAAAGTAATCTTAATCCGCCTGTAACCTCACTCTTTGACAAAGGTCTTAACAGGGTTTCTCCAACTCGGTCTCTTAGAGAAGATATAGACCATGGCTCAGTTATTCAATTAATATAGTCTCATTCAATTTGAGAGGGCTTGGCAGTGGCCCAAAGTGTACTTCCCTTAAAATATTTCTTGATTTTGTTCACCCTGCGTTGATACTTATTCATGAGACGATGGAAAGTTTGTTGGATGCCTGTAACTACTTTTTAAAAATTAAACCCCAGTGGCATGTATGTGCTTTGGATGCAGGGGTCATTCTGGCGGTACCCTGGTGGTGTGGGATCCTCTGTTGGTTGATCTTAAATATTATCATACATGTGCAGGTATTTTGGTTCAAGGGACTTTCAACGGTTTCGAACAAACAGTCAGGGTTCTTAACATTTACGACCTATATCGTCAACGCAGAGACTATTGGGAAAGGATTTATGCATCTGGTTTATTAAAGGATCTGGCACTCATTCTGGAAGGGGACCTGAACTTTACTTTGAACCCAGATGAAACTTGGGGATCGGGGAATATACTGGATCCTTTAGCTGATTTATTCACCTCCTTGTTTGAATTTGGTGGATATTGTACCACATTTTTTATATCCAACCTGGTCGAATGGAAGGTGAGGGAAGTCCAGAATCACAAAACGGCTCGATCGCTTTTTTATGGCTGAGGAACTCTCTGGAATCATGGGTAAGTACAACACCTGGTATTTTTCGGTGGGTATTTCAGATCATAAGGCGGTCATACTTCAATTGGACTTTGATAATCATTTTAAAGTGCATCCTCACAAGTTCAATCTTGTCTTATTGGTGGATACTTCTTTCTTCGAATGGGTCAAGAAAGAATGGTTGGATTTGGTGCAGAAGGTCCAAATGTCTCCTTTACTGGGGTTACCTCGCAAACTGTCCCTATTAAAATAATCGGTTATGGATTGGGTTAAAGCTAATAAAGATGAAAACCAGAAGCTATTGGCTGACATTGAGCAGGAAATCTAAGACATCTCGAATGACATGGATGAATCTTTCTTCTCTATGGAACGCAAAAACCATCTTATTGGACTGATGAATGCGAAGGAGAATATTCTTGCACAGATTGAAGAGGAATGGAGACAAAAAAGCAAGGCAATTTGGTTAAAAGTAGGGGACAGAAACACTCACTTTTTTCACAGTTTTACTAACCAGAGTCGACTGATGAATGCCATCTAGAATATAAAAGTGGATGCTGACAGGACTGTATGTGACAATCCTTCTCTAAAACATGCTGCTATTGATCATTTTAAAGGTATTTATACTAGTAGTGAGTCCACTAATTTTCAAAACCAATTATTGACTGTTCAAAATTTCTCTCGTTTCTTTAATGAGGAGGATTGTAGGGATGTAGGAAAACCTATCACTATAGATGAAGAGCATCGAACCCTCAATCTATTTACAAAAGAAAAAATCACAGGGCCTGACGGGTGGACGGTGGAGTTTTATCTCCATTTTTTAGATTTACTGGGTGAGGAGCTTACAGATGCCATTGAGGAGACAAAGAAAAAAGAGTGGATTCCCAGTTGTATAAATACCGCCTACATCACTCTTATTCTGAAAGTGGATAGACCTATAGATTTTGATTACTATCGTCCTATCTCTCTTTGTAACTTCATGTATAAAACTATCACAAAAATCATTGCTGAAAGAATCAAACCTTACCTGGGTAGGTTTATTACAGAGGAACAATTTGGTTTCTTGCCAAATCATCAAATTATTGATGCTGTAGGTGTGGCTCAAGAAAGGCTTCATTCTATCAATATGAAAATACTGAATGCTTTTATACTTAAACTAGATCTACAAAAAGCATACGACAGAGTGGACTGGTCTTATTTACACTTCATTCTTATTCAGATTGGACTCCCGGTGGAATTGGTCAATTGGATGATGGTTTGTATCTCGACTTCCAGCTTCACGGTGTTGGTGAATGGGTCACCTACCTCCTTTTTTCGAGGGACTCGTGGTCTGAGACAAGGTTGTCCGTTTTCACCTTATCTTTTCATTCTAGCTATCGAGGGTCTTCGTTTACTGATAAATAAGGCCAAGTCACAAGGGCTTATCTATGGAATAAATGTGGCGAGGACTCTATCAGTTTCACACCTCTTTTTTTTTTATGATGTCCTTCTATTTGGAGCAGGGACAAGAGTGGAATGGCTGCAGTATCATAAGATTCTCAATATATACTGTGATGCGTCAGGGATGCTTATAAACCCTACCAAATCTTGTTTTGTTTATAGATGTGATGATACAATTACTAAATTTTTTATTGTTGATCTATTTCCTTATCAAATGAAGGACATTGAGGTGGATATTAAATACCTATGTTACATTATAAAACCCAATTGCTATCATGTAGCCGACTGGAATTGGATTACACATAATATTACCAGAAGAATCAATTCCTAGTCTTATGGGTGGCTAACATTGGGGGGAGTCTTCTCTTGGTTAAAACTGTGCTACAAAGTGTTCTGGTTTTTTGGTTCTCACTATTTGTTGTTCCAACGGTGGTGATTGAGACTATTCGACGCAAAATGTTTCATTTCTTATGGGGAGGTCATGCTGGTGCCATGAAGATTCATCTCACCACTTGGGAGAGTATATCTATGCCCTTACAAATGGGGGGATGGGTGATCAAATGCTTGAATTCATTGAACCGGGCACTGTGCGCAAAGAGTCTTTGGAGTAGTCTATTTGATGAGGGACTTTGGGGTAAGATTATTAAACCCAAATATTTGAATGGCCTCACTCCATGCCATTGGTTCAGGTCGCGGTGCAGTGCTACATCTAATATTTCAAAAGTATGGAGAAGCCTCCTTAAGGCGTTACCTGTCATAAATATTTCTCTTTGCTGGGAAATGGGTAGAGGTATTCAAACTTTTGTGGGAATCGATCCGATATTGGGCCTTCATGAAGGTTACAAGATGTCTTCGGATCTCCTAAGAGAGCTACAGGGCAAAGGCATATTTGTTTTGAAACAGGCGGTAAAGTCCCTAGATGAAACCAGGATTTGGTGGTTCTCCTCCTTTGGTCTGTCACTATATAGTCCACTTAATGGTGAATGGGATGAGTATGTTCATAAGTTAATCTCGGCTCATTTATATTACAGACATCTCTGATTAATTGGTATGGGCATCGAATATGTTGGTGGGAACTGTTACTGTCAGGATGGCGTATAACACCATGTTCGATGATGCGCAAGGGATTGTTGGTAACAGGTGGACGAGGATACTGTGGAATGATAAGTTGCCACTCAAAATTAGTTGCTTTATTTGGTTATGCTTATAGAACAAAATTTTAACTTGGCAGAACCTTCAAAAAAGGGGTTTTAAAGGAACGAGTATTTTTCAGTTGTGTCATAAGCATCCTAAATACATTAACCATCTCTTTGGGCTATGCTCATTTTTTCAAGGGATTTGGAAAATGCTTAGGATATATTTCCCAATGCTCCCTAGTTGGGACAGGAATCATTTCATTGAAAATATGGCAGTATGTTTTAATCTTCCACAGGTGAACATCAATATTGTCTTTATTGCTATCTGGGAAGTCTGGCGTGAAAGAAATGGGGTGATATTTAGGGATCGAAGGCCTGATTTTGATTTAGTACATGCCCATATCTGTGCTTGGTCCCTTTTTGACAATGGTCCTCCAAATAAAATTATGAATAGGTTAATATCCGTTGATGAAACTAAGCATCCCCTCCCTATTGGTTATTTCGATGGTGCTGTTCAGGGGGGATTTTGTGGCGCTGGCATGGCCTTAAAATTTTCTTCGAACCACTTCTTTCATTTGCAGCTCAAAGCGAGGAGAGGCACTAATTCCAGAGTTGAGCTTCTAGCTCTTTGGGAGCTTCTATGGTTTGCTAGGAAGGTGAATATAGATACTATTCACATTTTTGGGGACTCACAATGTATTATTGATTGGGCATCGGGAAAAGTATGTTTGAGTCCTCTACTACTTGATCACTGAATGTAGAGGACATGAGCTTTGATTATGGCCTTTACTGAAATCTCTTTTACTCACATTTACCATTGCTTTAACAAGGATGCTGACGGTATCTTAAAGCTGGCAATGGGTGATATGGATGGTATTCTTCTAGTCAAGGAATATCAAGGAGCATTCCTGGTTAGAGAGAACATATTGTAAATATGTTGAATGACATCGTTGGTGCTTTTTTGATAGTTTTTTGTAAGATGTATTGACACTCTCTATGTTACTAGTTTTATGTTTTTTGTGGACATAACTCTTTTGTGGACAGAACTCTTAGAAAGATGAATTTTATGTATCGATGAAAGCATGAATTTTAGAGTTGAATTATTATAGTCTTGTTTGTTTAAATTCAATGTTGAATTTTTATAATGTCTATGGTCATACATAATTACATCGATAAGCATTTAGATATTATTTCATATTTTGGGCTTCCTTGAGCAGATCAACAAGATTAACCAGGGTGTAATAAGTGTACAACCGGGATTCATTTTGTGGTCGTTATATTTTGTTATAGTTAAATGCATCTTGATTAAGATTTAAATAAGCTTTAGTTAAGCGATGGTTAAAGAAAGGGGTAACAATAATGGAAGATGGTTGAAGCATGATTTTTTTGTTTTATATTTATACTAGCACAACCACAAGTAAAGTGGCTGGTGAACGCCGATAGCCACAACCAACCATTAAGGCTAAACATTAAACTAATTACCAGATTGTTATGTTATCCATTTATGGTATAACATAAATTAGTTATCAATTTATGGTATAACATAAATATTAAAATAATTAATTACGCCATAGGCGTTTATTATGTCGATAGACGTCTAGATATCATCTCATATTTTGGTCTTCCTTGAGCGGATCAACAAGATTAACCTGAGTGTAACAAGTGTATAGTCAAGACTCATTTCGTGGTCATCGTATCTTGTTATAATTAAATGCATCTTTTCTTTTATGTTTATATTAATTAGCACAACGACAAGTGAAGTGGCCAGTGAAGGCCGATCGGCCTATCCAACCACTTAGCTTTGTGGAGATGGCTTGTTGTTAAGCAAAGGTAAACATTACATTAATTAATATAAACATTAAACTGACATAAACATTAAACTAATTAATATAAACATTAAACTATCACAAACATTAAAATAATTAATATAAAAATAAAACAAATACTATTTAATAAACATACAATTTTTAATCACTTAAATGAAACTTATTTAAATCCTAATCAAGATGCATTTAAGTATAACAATATATGATGACCATGAAATAAATCTCGACTATACACTTGTTATACTCTGGTTAATCTTGTTCATCCACTCAAGGAAGTCCAAAATATTAGATAATTTCGTTTACTAGCAACAACCACATTAATATTATTAATGTGTCTGAATACGCCAATAGGCGTAAATTTGACACATACTATAGGGAAAAGCATTATCAATGTGCCAAATTTACACCTATCAACGTATTCAGACACATTAATAATATTAATGTAGTTGTTATTAATAACATGTTGGACCGTAAACATATCTCCAAAATATTAATAAATTAATATTATTCAATAAATTATAATATATATTTATTAATATCAAATAACTATTAAATAGTACTAATAATCTTCTATTAATTAATGGCTATAGGAAAAACATATTATAGTTAAATTATTAATGTAATGCTTTTCCCTATAGTGTGTAAAATATATTGTAGTGTTAGATATATCCAACATTATTTATTGGATATGTAAGGTATACTTTGTTGTTTAATAACCTTATTTTTTACTAACTAGTATTAATTACTAATTAATTAAATACTATATTTTATTAATAATATTTATTTAAATCATATTATTTAAATAATTAAATATTATTTTATAATTAATTAAACATTATTAATTTATTAATATTGGAGATATGTTTAACATTATGATTTATTTTGGAGATATTTATTAATATTATGATTTATTTGGTACATTAATAATGTTTTTCTATAGTATGTTTTTTTTAATAAAATGATATTATTTAATTATTTATAATATAATAATATATACTAAAAAACTATTATTTAATTATACTTTAGTAAATAAAATTAATATAATGATGTTACATAAAAATATTAAATAATATAATAATTAATTAAATAATAATATCATATAAGTATAACGATAATACTTTTAATAATATCATATTATATTATTATATTATAAGAATATAGTATTTAATTAAAATATTATAATCAAAGTCATAATAAAATAATATTGGTGGTTCACTACTTGAATGTAATGTTTTTCAATTTTTTCAGAGCTCTGCAAATTTTCATCACAGTCTGCCCTGCCAAAACCCTAACCATTGTCTCGCTTCTGCTATAACTAGTTTTATGGTCGTGTTTGTTCTTGGTAGAGCCATGGCTTCTACGGAGAGGGGGACTAGAGTTCCCCCCTCTTCCAAACCTGATGTGAACATGGATACCATACTAGCAATGCACAAGAGTGACAATGCAATTCCTTCTCAACAACAAGCGGAAAAGGAGATGAAAAAGACCAATGAGCCGTCGTTGGAGGATTATGTTTCAGAAGAAGGTACAAAGACAACCCGTACCTGCATCGGTAAGTCTGAAGCTCGACCATGCAAAGAAATCCCCCCAGCAAGAATCAATTCCAGGATTCAATTCATGAGGGACCATGCACTTATATGCAAATTCATTGGGCTGTGGCCAACGAAAAAAGCTCTGTTAAGGTGGATTGCTTCAAAATGGAAGCCAAAATCCCATTTTGATCTCCAGTTAGGTTAAAAGGGATTTTTCACAATCATATTCTCTAGAATCGAAGACAAGAACAAGGTAGTAGATGGTGGGCCTTACTTATTTAACTCTGCTGATCTTTTTATGTGCAACTGGATTGAATGATCCAACCCAGACATAGAAGATTTCACTTGGGATCCTGTGTGGATCCATCTGTACTCCCTTCCACAAGACTACTGGGACAAAGAAACCCTTTAGGAAATAGGAAATTCCCTAGGAGATTTCGTCAAAATTGCAGATCAAACCAGATCAAACAAATACACCTCATATGCTAGAATCTGTATCTATATGCACATTTCCAAATCCTTACCAGACTCAATATGCTTGGTGCATGAGGATCTGTAACGGATTCAACCAGTAGACTATGAGCATGAACCCTTCATATGCAGAAAATGTCATGAACAAGGACACCTATACATAGATTGTCCTCTAAATAAACTCATCTCAGACCCAAATAAAATGCAGGACACTGATGATGAAGGATTCAAGAAGGTTCCCACTAGATTTCAACAAGGTTGAAAAAACCCCACAGTTAGCAAAGAGACCACCACTGCTACCAACAATAGATTCGATATTCTCACAAAACAACTAGAGGGTTCAAAAGGCTTGCATGTAGAGGACCATTTGGTCAACAAAAAACAACACAAGGATCAAGGAAAAAATCCAATTCAAGAGAAACAAGAACCCTCCTCCTCAATTCAGATATTAAACCCAGAATCCTATCAAGCTCTAAAGAATATGGAATCAAATGCAGTTATGGACGAAGACATGAGTTATCTGGAGCTACGGGAACATGATCTCTTAGGAATGGAGGAAGCCTGTCGACGCAAATCCTACAACGCCATCCCATCTAAGTAGATCCATCTTCTCAAAGAATCCTTCACCAAATCTAGAGCCAAGTCCAAATTGGGCATTCAAAATCTTCCGCAAAAAGATCATAAGAAATCCCCCAGCAACCCCAAGAAATGTGGCAGAAGAATAGATCTACAAAGGATTAATGCCTTAGGCACTAAGCTAATCGAATCAGGGAAATATGCCTAGATTACATAATTTTTTCCCTCTAACATTCCCTATTCCCAATGAATATTATCTCTTGGAATTTAAGAGGCATCAACGGTGTTACCAAGCATATAATGTTACATGGGAAAATGATACAGGACAGGCCTTCGATGATCCTTATTCAAGAAACCAAGTGCAGCAATGGTAATCTACAGACCCTCATGTCACGACTATAAGGGCAGCAAAGTTGTTGCAGTAGATTCCAATGGATCCTCGGGAGGTCTATCCCTAGTCTGGAACCCCCAATAGGTATGCCTTAATGATTTTCTTGTCACCAAAAATTCTATCTCTGCTTCTTTTCATGTTCTCAGAAAAAACTTCCATGGATATCTCACAAATGTATATGGATCACAACCTTTGGAGAAAAAGCTTAATCTTCTAGACTATTTACCATGGTATAGGCACACCCACTCTAATATATCTTGGATATTAGCTAGAGACTTCAATATGATTACCTCCCTTGAGGAGAAGAAAGGAGGGCGCAAGATCCTTTCGCAAGAGGATGAAATTTTCAAAGCCTTTATAGACAATAGCATGATGGTTGACATGAAGACCACCAATGGCTTCTACACTTGGAACAATCATTGCGGGGGTATAAATCAAATTGCTTTCAGGTTAAATACCACTTTATGATCTCTAAAGACATTTTAGAATTTGGAAAAAAATTGATGGCCATCGTCCTGTCATCTGCTGGTTTGAACCACTAGCCCACCAGTATGATATGGCATGGTGATAGATCCTCCATGTAAAGACCCTTCATATTTGAAATTTTTTTGACTTCTCATCCTGAATTGCTCGAGACAGTTGAAAACTGGTGGAAAAGTTTCCAAATATCACACTCCTCCAAAATGTACACACTGCAACAAAAACTCAAATACCTCAAGAAAAATCTGAAGGACTGGAACAAAAACAGATTCAACAATATATTCACTGCTAAAACTACCCCAGATCAAGAAATGGAAACTCTACAATCTCAAATAATCAAGGAAGGACGCACAGAGTAAAGGAATAAAAAGGAGATGGAAATTCAAACACAGATAGAGGAACAATGTAAACACGAGTAAATTATCTGGAAACAAAAATCCAGAATTAACTGGCTAAAAGAAGGGGAATGCAACTCTGCCCTGTTCCACCACTCAACCATACAACACAGGATGCACAACAGGATCAATGTCCTTAAAAGAACCGGTGGTACTAGAGTGGAAATGCATGAAGAGATTGAGAATGAACTTGTCACCTTTTACAAAGATCTACTCTCAGAGGAAACCCCCAACAAATCCAATGCAATCGATCAGTTTTTCAATCACATTCCAACTCTCATAAATGCAGAGCAAAATGCAAATCTTATGCAACCCATTACCCTCTTGGAAGTGGAATCAGTTATGCATCAAATGGAAGAAGGAAAAGCCCCAGGTCTTAATGGATTTACCATTTATTTTTTTCACAACTGTTGGGACCTTCTTAAAGAAGAAGTTTGGAAGGTGGTCGAAGAATCACATCGAAAACAATAGGTACTCTCAGCTCTCAACTCCACCTTCCTCATGTTGATTCCAAAGGAGGATAACACTGCTCCCCCAAGTAAGTATAAACCCATTTCTCTTTGTAACGTTATTTACAAAATCATGTCTAAAGTCATAGCTAACCATTTCAAACCTCTCCTCCCCCTCCTCATCTCCCCGTAGAAAAATGGATATGTGAAGGGCAGGAAAATCCTTGATGGAATCATCTTATCCCATGAAGTAATGCATTCCTTAAAATCCACCAAAAATCCTGGTATGCTCCTCAAGCTTGATATTTAAAAATCCTTTGATAAACTTAGCTGGTATTACATAGAAAGAGTCCTCATTGCCTTCAATTTTTCCCCCGCATTGACTAATTGGATCCTCTCCCTCATCTCTACCCCCTTATTCTCTATTCTTGTGAATGACACCCCCTATTCTACCTTCTCCCCATCCAAAGGTATTCATCAAGGATATCCCCTTTCCCCCTTTCTTTTCATCCTCATGGTTGAAGGCCTTGGTCGCATGCTCAAAATGGATAGCTCCTTAGGCCTTCTTAAAGGTCTTAAGCATCATTATGGGCCCCCTCTCACGCATCAATAGTTCATGGATGATAACCTTCTCATGGGGCATCCCTCAGTTCAAGAAGCTAAGAAAATTAAACGCATCCTTGTTGTTTTTTCCAAAGCCTCTGGTACTACCGTAAATATTGAAATATATCACATTTTATTTTTCAACACCCCTGCTATCACTCAAAGGAACATTGCCAAAATTTTGGGCTTCTCCATCGCACTTCTTCCCTCCAAATACACGGGTTCCCATTTGACAGACTCGACCATCAAACGCTCCTCCTAGAGGGAACTCCTTGATGAACTGGAGAAAAAACTATCATTATGCACCTTCAGATCCCTCAACCTGGAAGGAAGAATTGTTCTCATCAAGTCAGTTTTACAGGCAATGTCCTTGTATCTTTTTTCAGTTCTGGCAGCTCCAAAGTCGGTCCTAAAATCCATAAGAAGTATGCAACACACTTTTTTATGGGAAGGAAACAAACAACATTTCAAATGGTCCCTAGTCAAATGGGACATTGTCTTTAAACCTAAATTAGAGGGAGGTCTTAGCCTGCATGATCCAAAAAAAAAAATGAAGTATTGAGTGGGAAGATTTGATGGAACTGGGTGACAAAAAATTCAACTCCCTAGGCCCAATTACGTAATATAAAATATGCTCGTGACTAGGACCCACCAAACATCATCCGCTATGATAATCCCAACAAGGGATCCCTCATATGGAATGCCACGAATTCCCAAAGGAAAATGGTCCAACAACACAGCTTCTAGGAAATTAGGAATGGAGAATATGGACACTTTTGGACAAATTCCTGGTAGCAAATGCCCAGCAGAAATAGCCTCTGCCATCTTCCAAACCTTCTAGATTCCATCCAAGGCTTTGAAAAGATCGTGCTGAAGGATTTCTGGAAGGATAATGATGAGCACAATTACAGGTCTAGGAAGCATCCGAGGGACTGAGAGGTTCCTATGAATAATGATGACATGGATAGGATCTGGAAGGTGTTGCAGAAACGGAAAATATGATGTTAGCATGAACCAGATATCATCAGATGGGGCCACAAACCCATTGGATCCTTCATAGTTAATGAGGCCTATAATTTGCACGGCCACGCACAACACAGACCAAAGACATCCTATATGGGCTAAAATATGGAATATGAAAACTTGACCCAAAGTCTCAACCTTTGTGTGGTTAGTCATCCACAAACGTTTCCTTTCCTGGGACAAACTCATTAAGAGGGGACTCTGTGGCCCTTCAATATGTGTTCTATGCAATAATCGAGAAGAGACAATGAACCATCTACTGGATTCTTGTCCCTTCTCAGCAATCTTTGGGATAAAATTGACATTGTATGAAAAAGAACGGACCATGCACATGCCAATTGAGTTCAAACCTTTCAGAATTGGAAAGAAAATCCCTACCAAAACATAATCCTCAAACGGAATGGACCCTCGTCCCTGGGTTTGTGGTCTGGGAGATCTAGAAGGAATGAAATCAATGAATCTTCGAAAAGAAGGCCAAAACAGAGGAAGCAGTTTGGATTACTTGCAAAAATCATATTTTGGAAACGCTCTTCCTCATCTCTTGGACAGATCAAGATTATAAAGCCAACCATTTTGAGGTCGCTATAATGCATAACTGGGATCTGACTTCTCATCCACACCTTAATAATTCCACTCCTAAGGTCCACTTCACTTACAATCCTGAACATTGGTCCTATTCGCCTAGAGGTTTCCACAAACTTAATTTCGATGGTGCTTCAAATGGAAACCCAGGCCTTGCATGGTTTTGTGTGGTGTTCATAAATAATTATGGCAGGATCACTCGGGTCTACTTTTGAGATATTGGCTATGATAGTAATGATGTAGCATAATTGATAGCACTCATTCATGGGATGCAAACAACCATTAAATGGTCTCTCCTTCCTCTGGTGATAGAAGAGGATTCTTAGTTAATCATTTCTTTTGCTAAAAAAATTCAAAATGGATCTCGGGTTAGCAAGCTCTCACCTAGTTGGAGGCTCAATTATTGTATCTCTCAAATAGCTAATTTCCTTCCCATGATGGGGGCTATCACATTTCAACATATCAGAAGAAAAGCTAATGCAATAGCTGATCGACTAGCTAATGAAGGAGTCTTGAGTAGTCAATCCTTAAACGATGATTTGAACCTCTCCCAATTCCTAGATTCGCCCTAAAAAAGGATTGCATCAATTTGTATAACTTTGATTGACACCCCCCAGATGCGGGTGATTACACAGTTCATATTGAGCAAGATCCAGCTAACGTGGAGACCTCAACAGCCATCCACGCGGTGGATCCTAGATTCTCCCACCATCCTCATTTATGATCCCCTTCCTCCAACGTATTTTCTCTTAATGCAGCGTAACCTTTCATCCTTGCATCAAGTTGTTTGGCATACTTGGTTAATCATGTCTCTCTTATGTGAATTCATGGCCCCTCGGGAGGCTAACATTCTGACTTTTAGTAGATTTGAGTCCAGTTTTTGGGAAATCGATTTGGTAATCCAAACTGTCTTTACTCTCTGAGTCATTTTGGAATTTTTTATTGTGTCTGGTTCAATCCAACTCTTACCGGGATTTCGTTTTGTTTGGAAATGTTGGTTCAGTGGGTCATTCAGTGGGTCATTCAGGATTTCTTCTGGTCTCCTCTGGATCAAAGGCTTTTGCATTGGGGTCACATTCTGAATGGGTTCAATGCACAATGGCTCGCAAAATTCGAGACACCCCCCTCCGTGGATGGAAAAGGAAAATGGAATCATGGCAGAAGAGGCCACAATGGTTTAGCAAATAATGGCTATGCTAATTCTGTCCCACATCATCTGAGAAAAATTCTAGATGATTGGGAAGAAGAATTGGTTCTACAACAACTCGTCAATCAGAAGGATCATATCAGGCGAGGCCATTAGTGGATTGTCAAGAATTCTTTGGCCCAACTTCTCATGTAGTATCAATATTCTCACCCATAAATTCTCCAACTCCATCTCCTTCCCCTACTCTGGCTTTGCATTCTTCAACCTCTCCAGTGGCCTCCCATGTCTCCAAGCCATCGGGGCAGCATGGACCTAAGTGTGGCAAGGAAATAAGGCAGTCGATGAACAAAATGAGTATGGCTTCAACCAGTGGGAACAAGCGCAAGCACGTGGACCTTTCCTCATTTATGAAGACGGCACATGTTCCCACAAAATCAGTTCCATAAAAGACCTCCAGCTCTTGGGACTACTGCTGCCCCCATCATTAAAGAGCTTCCGGACAATCCAAATGCAACCTGTAAGTCCAAGTAACGCTATTGTTTTTTCCTTCTCTTCTCTGTTAATTGTCAGTTGCATGTTGATATACACTTGTCAATTAGTCCAGAGGACATGTCGCTTTTATGGTTATCTCTGTAGTTTTTTTAGAAGATGTCGCTGGAGGCTTTATGTAATAATTTTAGAATTGATTAGATACAGTAGGTAGCTAGATATAGTTTGTTTTGTAGGCTTAGGCATAGGAAAACATACTTTGGCTCTATTATGGTTGTTATGTACAAGTAAGTAGCTCAGGGAGAATCTCAGAATTCTTGTGTGTGTACCAATTTTTGTATTTTAATATCAATTTTCCATGGAGCTTACAAAAAAAAATTACTTAATTTAAAATATTAATATTTGACAGTAGTTTTGTATTGCAGTATATATACTTATAAATAATATAAGAAAAGTAATATAGAATAAAATTATATATAGTTAAAAAAATTATTGAATAATAATTAAATATGATATTAATGTAAAATAATATAAGAAAATAAATAATAAAAAATTTATGTCCTCGAAAACATTATTATTTAAATATGATAGTATAATATACTAATTAAAATGGTTGTAAATAATAAAATAAAATTATTATGGAATAATACTTCTCATGCAGTGCTTTATCTCACTTAATTGTCTTTTAGGATGAACTTGCCTCTTAACTGAAAGCTTTCCCACTTAGTTAGGTGGTTAACTTAAGTGTCGTTGTGCAAGTCTCGCAACTCAAGTGTTGTCTTTTAGTATAACAAGTGTCGTCATGAAATAACACTTAGTTAACTAGATCCTATTTGTTGTCACTTAGTTAACTCTCTTTAACTGATTCTTTCTTGTTAACATCATTGTATGGGGGAGGTTAGAGGGATAGAGCGAGGGAGGGAGGGAAGGAGCATGAGAATGCGTGTGTGTGTGTGTGAGAGAGAGAGAGAGAGAGAGAGAGAAAGAGAGCATGAGGAGGAAGCGAGTGTGTGTGTGTGTGTGTGTGTGTGTGTGAGAGAGAGAGAGAGAGAGAGATAAAGAGAGAGGGGGGGGGATGAAAGGTGAGAGAGTTTGAGATAAGGGGAGAGAGGAAGAGAGAGTGTGTATGAGAGAAGGTGGGAGAAATATGGAGAGACGGGTGGAGAGAGAGAGAGAGAGAGATATTTTTCAACTTAGGGGTTTAGAGAGAAATAGATTGGGGGTTAGGGGTTTAGAGATAGAGAGATAGAAAGAGAGAGATTGGAGGCTAGGGGTTTAGAGAGAGAGATTGGAGGCTAGAGGTTTAGATAGAGAGAGAGATTGGGAGTTACGAGTTTAGAGAGGGAGAGAGAGATATTAGGGGTTAGGGTTTTAGAGAGAGAGAGAGAGAGAGAGAGATTGGGTGTTAGGGGTTTAGATAGATAGATAGATATAGAGGGAGAGGGAGAGAAAGAGAGATTGGAGGTTAGGGGTTTAGATATATATAGAGAGAGAGAGGGAGACTTGGGGTTATGGGTTGAGAGAGAGAGAGAGTGGAGAGATTAGAGGTTAGGGGTTTACATAGAGAGAGATTGGGGTTAGGGGTTTAGAGAGAGATAGAGAGAGATTGGAGGTTAAGGGTTTAGAGAGAGATATTATGGGTTAGGGATTTAAATAGAGAGAGATAGGGAGATTGGGGGTTATGGGTTTAGATATAGAGAGAGAGAGTGAGGGTTAGGGGTTTAGATATATATATAGATAGATTGGGGGTTAGGGGTTAGGGGTTTAGAGAGAGAGAGGGAGAGGGAGAGAGAGGCGGGGGTTTAACAAGAGAGAGAGAGGGGGGAGTTTAACAAGAGAGAGAGAGAGAGAGGATAGGGGTTAGGGGTTTAGAGAGAGAGAGAGGTTGGGATTTAGGGGTTAGGGGTTTAGATAAAGAGAGAGAGAGAGAGAGAGAGAGAGATTAGAGGTTAGGGGTTAAGGGTTGAGAGAGAGAGAGAGAGAGAGAGAGAGAGAGAGAGAGAGATTGAGAGGTTGGAGGTTAGGGGTTAGGGGTTTAGAGAGAGAGAGAGAGAGAGAGAGATTGGAGGTTAGGGGTTACAGAGAGAGAGATATTGGAGGTTAGAGGTTCAAAGAGAGATATATTGGGGTTTAGGAGAGAGAGGTTTGGAGTTCGGGGTTAGGGTTTTAGATAGAGGGAGAGATATTGGAGGTTAGGGGTTAGGGGTTTAGAGAGAGAGAGAGAGAGAGAGAGAGAGATTGGAGAATAGGGGTTTACAGAGAGAGAGATATTGGAGGTTAGAGGTTTAGAGAGAGAGATATTGGGGGTTAGGAGAGAGAGGTTGGGAGATAGGGGTTAGGGGTTTATATAGATGGAGAGAGATTAGAGGTTAGGGGTTAGGGGTTTAGAGAGAGAGAGAGAGAGAGATTGGAGGATGGGGGTTTACAGAAAGAGATATACTGGAGGTTAGGGGTTTAGAGAGAGCAATATTGGGGGTTAGGGATTTAGAGAGAGATAAAGAGATTGGAGGTTAGAGAGAGAGAGAGCGATATTGCTAGTTAGGGGTTTAGAGAGAGAGAGAGATTACCAGTTAGGAGTTTAGAGAGAGAGAGAGAGAGAGAGAGAGAGAGAGATTGGGGGTTAGAGGTTTAGAGAGAGAGATAAGTTGGGGGTCAGTGGTTTAGATAGAGAGAGAGAGAGAGAGAGATAGGTTGGGGGTCAGTGGTTTAGATAGATAGAGAGAGAGATAGGTTGGGGGTTAGGGGTTTAGAGGGAGAGAGAGAAAGATTCAAGGTTATGGGTTTAGATAGATAGATATAATAGAGAGAGAGATTGGGGGTTAGCGTTTCAGAGAGAAAGAAATATTGGGGGTTATGAGTTTAGAGAGAGAGAGAGATTGGAGGTTAGGAGTTTAGAGAGAGAGAGAGAGAGGTGGTTAGGGGTTAGGGGTTTAGAGCTAGAGAGAGAGAGAGAGAGATTGGAGGTTAGGGGTTTAGAGAGAGAGTGAGAGATTGGGGGTTAGGGGTTTAGAGAGAGATATATTGGGGTTTAGGGGCTTATATATATATATATATATATATATATATATATATATATATATATATATAGAGAGAGAGAGAGAGAGAGAGAGAGAGAGAGAGAGAGAGAGAGAGAGAGAGAGAGAGAGAGAGAGAGAGAGAGAGAGAGAGAGACGTTTATATGGATAAAGAGAGGGGGGATGAAAGGTGGGTTAGTTTGAGAGAAAGGGAGGAAGGGAGAGAGTGGGAGGGAGGGAAAGAATTGGAAGTGGAGAGAGAGAGAGAGAGAATGATGAAGAGAGAAGGAGAGGGAGGGAAGGAGGGAGATAGAGAGGTAAAGATAAGGGGATCACTGGAAGGAAGGACTGAAATGGGGAAAGAGAGATATCAATTCAAAGAGAGAGAAAGAGAGATACCTTTCCAACTATACAAGGAGAATCCAAATTTAATCTCTCAATCAAATTTTATGACAAAAATAGTGAAGACATGTTCTTATGTAACAAAAACATGGACGCATTTTACTCTATTGGTAAAAAAATTCATAATATTATTTTTAAAATAACAGAAATTTTTTTGATGAATAATAGAAAACCTAGAACACAAAATTTATAGAGCTCATAAATAAAGTTCTAACGGTATAAGGAGCATCAAAATCCGAATTTTGGATCAAAAGTTATGGCAAAATAGTAAAGGAATGTTTAGATGCAATAAAAGCGTGCACGTTTTTACAACACGTGAGCGTTATTAACGTGGTGCGCATTTTGATAGCACCTGTGCATTATTAATGTGTGCGCATTTTGATAGCGCATGGCATTATTAACATATGTGTGTTCCTACAAATTCAAAAATAAAAAAGGTGGAACAACCTTTCTTCATCTACGTGGTGGATTACTTGGTCATTTTGGTTTTAGGTTCGGATTGATAAACTTCTTGGTTCGGACTGTATAAACCAAAACACATCCATTTCTTCAACTCCCTATTTTTCAATGACCATTCTACATATGCTCGAGATATTCATTTCAAATGAAACTGCACATGTATAGAGCTCTGTGTGCAGATTCTAAATATATACATTTTTATAAATAAAATATTTTTTTCAATTTTTTGTTTATTTTTATTTGTATATATGTAAAAATTTTAAAATACATATGTCTTTTATATTCTCTATAACTTTCATTGCCTCAACTATTTTGAAAACAGAAAAAACCGGCACAAGTACAGACAAAGACCTATGCACTAAAAAAATAGTTGATTTATTAGGTTAAGACCCTCATAGTGGGGCCTAACACTGGACATTGTCATTTTAGGGCTTCGTTGACTTCTTTAATTTAAAAAAATATATAAAATTAACTTTGGAAATTTTGGAAAAATAGCCTTGCACAAGAACCACAAGTTATCTACAAATCTACATAATGTTTTTCACAAATTTGGTCTATTTACATACCAAACCCAAGGCCTAACGCAAACATATGCACTATGTTTTAGAAAAAAAACATATCAATCTTAAAAGATTTTTTGGGAGTTATACCTATTTTCCATAAATAAAACTTATATTTTCCAAAAGTGATACGATTGTCTACTTTTCACCTTTTTACACCATAATCTAAAAAGTTGTGTAGGTACCTCTAAAAATTCATTTTAGTGATCGTATTTTTGTTTTTTAGGAAGTTCATTGCAACTAACACGTCATGAGTAAGTGGGTATCAATACCTTGCAGTGGCCCAACATGCCCTTTACTAATATGCATGTAATAAAAATAATTAAAATTTTTTATTCTTTAATTCTTTAGAAATTTTTTATTAAAAAATATTTAAATACAAATTAGTGTAGTAATTCATACCATTTATTAACTCATAAATAATTTAGTTTGATAATTATTATTTTTAGTTTATTATATATATAAAACTTGAAATAAGTATACATATATTTTTAAAATTGTGATAATTTTAAAAATAAAAAAAATATTAACCTAAACAAAATTGTTTTTAATGCTCTACTTTTTTTTTTAGTATTTTGAAGATTATAAAGGAAAAAAAAAATTAATGCTCTATTTTTTTAGTATTTTGAAGATAATAAATATATGAAAAAAAATGTATTTTATGAAATTATCTATATTTATTAGTTTAACTTTTAATTTTCACCGTATATAAAAGCATACGATCTATTTTGTTTATTTATTACTCGCACAAACATATTATAATATAAAGTTGGAGGGCTCTTGGATCATAACAAATTCCACATAAAGTTGGCGTTTGTTCTCCTTTAGCCCCTTATTCCGAATATAGTCTTGCAACAAAAAACGTGAGTTTGGATTGGAGTGCGATAGTGATAGCATGACCAGAAATCACAATTTTGTCAAATGTGCGGAGAAAAGTGAAGACTTTTTGAAAAAAAATCGGCATTGAAGTGAGACTATGATTGCAGAGGGACCAGAGATATGTCTGGAAATTTCATATATATGAGATTAAATAAGAGCCCTTAATTCCCGGGAAGTTGTTCGTATTGACTCAAGTCCATGGTAACCCAATTACCAGACTCCAACGTTTCAAAGCCGCCGTGTGAGCTGTACGTGTTGACTTGACTGTGGTATATGATACACAGAACTAGAAGTCATTTTATAGAATACATAGAGAAAAAAATATGGTGAAAGTAGTCGGCAAATGCATAGAATAATCAGAGAAAAAAAAATGCCGTGTTCACCCAATCGACTTGACTGGAACGGAAGGTTGGAAGCGAAAAATAAGTGGGCGGCCGACAGACTGGACTGAAGGGGCACATAGCCGAATAAATAGGTGGGCGGTCTTATTAAAAAAATTCTACACCTTTTCCTTTTCGACCTGGCAAAAGTACCACCGCATCTTGAGAGACTCAAGATTTGCAAATTCTTATAATGATGATGAATTTTATAAAGAGATGAAAATTGTCATGAAAGCGAGTGAATATACTGTATCAGATATGTTGTAAATACAAATTCCTTCAAGCTCAGGTAGTATGGGTAAATTGCGATTATTGAATTTATTTTGGAATCAATTGGAAGGTTGGATACCTATATTTCTTAGTCGGATATCTGTGTTGGAGCAGTTGGATTGGGCAAAATATAATTTGAATGGAGCAATTCCTAAATAGCTTTTTTATGTTTCATCAAACATTCTATGTGGACAAATACCAACAGGGGCACAATTTTCCGGTTTCGATGTATCTTCATTTCAAAATAATAAATGTTTATGGGGTTGTTCTTTAGATTCTTGCAATGAAAATCAAAGATAAGCAAGAAAAAGTGACAACCAGTAGTAACCTCAGAGTGGGATGGTTTAGTCATGTAGATGAAACATGTCATTGATACTATTGAGGATGCGAATGTGTATTGGATTTGGGAGAGTTTTTGTTCTCTTTATGTTATGGGAAAAAACTAAACATTGGGTGGTTCCCCCAAACATGCCACGACCTTTTTTTGGGGGTGTACGGATTTCCTACATAGGCATGGTCTCTCCTATGTTCAAAGGTTCAAAAAAATAACACTATTTGTATCATGTGTAGTTAAGTTGTGCCATTCATATATTTTGAAAATAAAATCATATTTATATTATTAATGTTTAAAATCAATAAACAATAGAAAAGTGGAAAAGAGGTAATTGTTTTCTATGTTATTATGAAGTTCTTATATATCTTTTATAAACCTTATATAATGGAATATAACTAATTTTATATAAAAAAGAACTATTGTTTAGGCAAATACCAAAATATAATAACCAGAATATATTATATTTCTAATGGTAGATAATTTAATTAAAAAATAATAATAATAATTTTTCAATAATCATTACAAAATTATATAATAAGAAAAGATTTTATAAGTTAAAAACTATTATTTTTATTTTTTTTCTTATTATTAACATGTTATCAATATAAATAATTTATTTAAAAAATAACAATAATTTTTCAATAAATATTTTAAAATTATATAAAAATTTATTATCAAATCTATCAAATACTTGAGAAACTGTAATTCCCTTCATCAAAAAATAAAAAATAAAAACTTGTTCACACTTTATTGAAACGATTATCTTTACTGAAATAAAAACGTGTTCACAATTTATTGAAACGATTATCTTTACTGAGACCTAGACTAATAACACATTCAAAATATTTTTTTAATAAAACGACAAGATTAAGTGCCAAAGTTTCTTCACAAAATTATAAATTTATTTATATAGCAATAATTCACCCTTTCCAGGGAAAAAAAAACAATAATTCACATTTATTATAATTTATTATTAACAATTGACTTCAAAGGTGTATTGCATCAAATTAAATTGTTAGCATTTTTATAAAAAATTAATATCATAAAAAAATTTGATAATTATATTTAATTTATTTTAGAAAGTGCATTGTATTAAAAGTATTATTTGAAGGTGGAAAAATATGTCATAGTTGTTAAATTAATCAGTATAGGTTTATTATAGATCCATCATAGATCCATTTTAACTTTGGCTTTATTAAGCCCCTAAAAGGATCAAATCCATTTTAGAGTCTTAAACATGAGGAAAGGTTTGCACCTCAAGGGATTTTATCACTCTTTGCCCTTGAGTTAAGATGGATCTATGCTAGTTATTATCTACTCAAATATATAAACTATAATATTTTTCAATATCCTTCATGGAATTGAAATATAAAACCACTATGTAAAATTTTAAAAACTTACTAAAGTTGCATTTAATTCTAGTTCATATAAGATTTTGTGGATAAGATATAATTTAGAATTGTATGTTGGAGCATCCTATGAAAAATGTGTCCAAACACTCTAGTGCATTTTTTTAACATTTAGGGTATTCACATATGGTGAGAAATGAATTGTTTGTAAATTAGGATAATTAATTAGTTGAGTATGTTTTTAATTTATGAAAGGATATTCTCTTATAATATAAATACATTTTTTCTTTTATAGAACATAGTGAATAGCATGTGTTGTAATGACATAATGGGTTGGTTTTTTTAGGTAACCTTCTTCCATGGATTAATATAGTTGAATATTTTGACACCAATTATAGTTAGACACATTGTTGTGGTGTTGCAATGGAAAAAGAGTTATTACATCCTCTAGAAGAAGGGGTAAAAATTCAAGCACCATAATATGTGACAAGATTGATCAATGGGAAGATTATTTTAAAATTGTACAAAAGTGTAAGATTATGATTGTGATATATCTTTAAATATAGATTTGTGAATTATTAGAAAATTCATTTATTCTATTTCTATTCAATTTCTAATTAGCTAATACCCAAACAATGTAAATTTCATACATGACTATTTCCTTTAGACTAATAGTGAAATTAATGAGATAAATAAAAACAATGAACAAATAATCACTATCATGAAGTACCTTTCAAAACGATAAAAATACTACTATAATAATAATATCATAATTTATCGCATTAAACTATTAAAAAGAACACATACTATGTTATAACGACTATGGAATATGGTTGTTAATATAACATTCATTTCCCATACATAGCCATTCTACTCAAGATCATGGGGCCATACCATAATAAGGGTAGTTATTATATGTGATATCCTTTGAAATTTCCCTAAGAATGTGTTTATATATACACTAAGTTAGTTAAGGCCTATCATATTATTTAAAAATATACAATAGAATAATCAAATGGTTATAAAAACAACAAAATTATAGTCTATTAAAACACTTATGAAGCATAAAAATTTGGAATATATTCATATGTTTATATATGCATATTCATCATCACAAGGATGGTATATGCATAGATGATGATCATCAATCTCTATATGACCACATGGTTAGTGGATTAACTTCACTTCATCATTCTTATTTTGGTTTTTTATAGATAAGTGCATGGTAGAGGAAGCTGAAATCACATTATCATCAATGGATAACCACAATTCTTATTTTGATTTTTTTAGAAATAAGTGCATGGTAGAGGAAGGTGAAATCGCATTATCATCAATTTGGATAACCATAATAAGAAAACCACCAATGCTTTCATCTCCATCACCTAGGATTCATGTGGGAATATATCCAGTTGGATGACCGAGAACCTTGAGCACATGTCCTCATGGTATGGTGTTTATTGTGGATAACATGGACCTTTCTAAGTCCATATAGGAAGGTACGTTTTTGTTTACTCTTACCAATCTCTCATTATTTTGTAGTTTGAATCTTTCTAATAAAAAATTATTGATGAGAATAATTCAAGTTGAGTTTTTCTAGCTTAAACCACTGGGTCTACTTTAACTAAGGTGAATCCATGAAAAATGGATAACACTTTTTAGTGAAATATGACAATAAAAAATTGACATTTTACATATTTTTAAGATGGAAACCCTCAAAACTCATATACCCTTTGTGAATTTTGAAATGTAGTAAAAATACAATTTGTAGGGAATTGTGTTGTCTTTCTAATGATATTTTATTAAAAAAAATAACATCTTTTAATGTGTAAAATTTTCATTTAAAATATGAGCATGATATACATAGAACATAGTATATCCCATTTTTGGGAGGGGGAGGGGGGAATTATATTTTTTATTATTTTCAGAATTCGACCAATTAATACTTGAATCATATTTTATCAAGATGTGTTCACGTCAACATTTTTCCTTTTGTTTACATAAATTGAAAAACCAAATACCCATTTGAAGAAAAAGAATCCAAGAAGATCTCACATGTTTTTTGTAATTGTTTGGTTTTGTATTTTTTATGTATTTTTCTTCAAGCACATTTGAAACTATGGAAAAATATTAAGTGTGTTCTAAAAGAAAACAAATTAAAAATATATTATGAAATGGAAAGTGTGAAAATATTTTCATTGGATAGAGGATTCATTAGTTAATCCACTAGAATCAACTATGCCCCCTTATATACATGAGATGAAGGGGTTTCACACCTTGGATGTTGTGGCTACAAAAAATATTGTAGCAAGGGGGTTGGATTTCATGATTTTAAACCATCAATTGAGTAATTTTCTAGATTGAGGGTTCTTAAGATGCTCAATCAAGGGCTAAATAAAGATTTTCAAATTCCTTAGTTGAGGGTTAATTAAACCCTCTAAAAGGGTTATGTGGGTTTAACAAGTAGCTCGATCAAATAATTGCTGCTAAAAACAAAAAATACAAACAAGAATATTTATAATTATCACTTTGAAAGGTTTTGCTAAATTTAAATATTAAGATGTACACAAGCTTTAGTTCATGTTTGTTTATATTATAAACTTTCATAGATATTATGATGAGAGATGATACATATTCTTGTAGCCCTTGGCAATTTGGTTCAGTTGGCTACACTCTCTCTTTATTTAAAGATGCTCACTACTATCATTCCTAAATTCATTTCCAACGTTGAGAAAATTATCTTACCTGGATATTAATGATAATAGGATCATCTGTAGGATACCTAAATCCATTACCAATTTTAGGGAGTTTGGAGTCCTTGTCCTCTCAAACAACAATGTGACATGCAAAATTCTGAGAGTCATAGGAAAGTTGCATTCATCATAACACTTCTATTTGGATTCAAACTATTAACTGAGTCTATGACATAGCATAGGTTAGTGAAAGGTTTTCATTGTACTAATCATATATAACAATAGTTTCTTTGATTGTATTATTGATAGTATAATAATTTGGTTGAACACTTGAGATATTAAATATATTAGAAAACAACTTGAAGGCACTTATTTCCATTATCAATATATATAATTGCACTTATTTATTTATTTTATCTACTCGTTCTAAAAACTTTTTTTAGGACTTTGGCCTAACCTTTGGCCAATTGTACCAATATTTAAATACTAGTTGAAATGCCTTAGATTGGAACTCATCTAACTAGTAAGTTGGAAAATCCATTGTATTTACAATCTCCCAAAGTGGAATACCATCTTTTGGATATCTAGCATGCCATATAAACATTTGGCATCACATGAAACCTGGGATTGAGGGGATTTTTAGTCTCTTAATCTAAGTTGGAATTATTGATTTCTTTTGAAACTTCTCTTATAATTCTAGTCAAATGGTTCCCATCAAGGATTCTATATATTCTACTTGAGGGTAGATGGTCCTTTGTTTTAGCTACATAATTATTTTGATTTCTGATTTCTAGATCCATGAACAATTTAAAGAAGCTTGGAAAACTTTTTCTTTGTACAAACAGTTTGACAGGAACAATTCCAAAGTCATATGAAAGCTTAATTTATTGCAAGAATTATATTTGGAATGAAACAAATTAACCTAGCATATCGCATATAGAATATGTCAACTAAAGACTTTCAAATATCTAATCATAAATAAATAGCCATGAACAATTTAAAGAAGTATGGAAACCTTTTTCTTAGTAAAAACGGTTTGACAGGTACAATTCCTAGAGTCATAAGAAGCTTCATTTATTGCAAGAACTATATTTGGACTAAAACAAATTAACCGAGCATATCCCATATAGCATAGGTCAACTAAATACTTTCCAATATATAATCATAAATAACAATAGTGTTTTTTCTAGTATTCCATATAGTATTAATGGTTTGGTTTCACTTGCAACATCAGTTCTATCAAAAAACAACTTGGAGGAACTGATTCCTAATGGCATTGGTAATATTTTCACTTCTATGAAAGTTTTCTTTGCTCATTCTAATCATTTGTCTTTCACTTTATACATCTTTGGTCCACTATACCCATCTTAAGCTACTGGATTTCGGGAAAAATCAATTGACGAGAAAACTTCCTCAATACTTCACATTTTTTCATGACCGTAGAGTTTTAACCCTTGGTTTTAATAATATGGATGGTTATATTCCTCATCATATCACAAATATCACCAATTTTTGTTTGTTCGATTTATTCAACAACAAATTCAATGGAAAACTACCAATGCATCTTGAGAGGATCTTAGGATTTGCAAATGTATCTAGTGATGATGAATTTGATGAGGAGATTGAAGTCGTCATGAAAGGGACTGAGTATACTCTCTCATATATGTTTCCTACAAATACTATATTTGATTTGTCTTGTAATTATAGGGGAAATCCCATTATCCCATTAGGCATATAGGTAGTATGAGTCAATTTATTATTAAATCTATCTTGGAATCAATTGGAAGGCCAAATACCTGCATCTCTTAGTGAGATATCTACTTTGGAGAAGTTGGACTTGAAAAAATATAATTTGAGTGGACTGATTCCTAAAGAACTCTCTAAATTACATGAGCTTTATGTTTTGAATGTTTCATCAAACATTCTCTATGGGTGAATCCCAAAAGGGACACAATTTTCCACTTTCAATATATCTGCATTCCAAAAGAATAAGTGTTTATGAATTTGTCCTTTAGATTCATGCAATGAAAATGAAAGATGAGCAAGAAAATGTGACAATGATAGTAAGAGTAGTAATGTCAGAGTGGGATGGTTTAGTCATGTGGATGAAAACATGTCATCGATAGCAATGGGGATGGGAACGAGGATTGCATTTGGGGGATTGGTTTCTCTCTTTACGTCATTGGAGAGAGATAAACATTGGGTAGTCCCCCCAAAAATTCCAAGACCCATTTTTAAGGTGTACTCATTTCTGAGATAGACATGGTCTCTTAGGTTCAAAGGTTTAAAAAAAACTATTTGCACTATGTATAGCTGTGGTACCACTCATAGATTTCAAAAATGAAATTGTATTTGTATTATTAATATTATAAATCAAATTTGGGTTGGCAGGTGCGGCAAGGGTCATTTTTTACCCTGGGGGAAACATACAGAAAGATTATGCTTGGGGAATAGGGAATAAAACAAACAATGATGCGGAATGGCTCGCATTAATTAAGGGGCTGGAAACTGCAAGATCTCTTGGAATAAAAGACCTGGTCATTTTGGGGACTCTCTCATGATCATAAGAGAAGCTAGAAATCTCACTATGAACTACAAAACTCCTTCCACAAGGATGCAATAAATCTTCAAACCTCTTATCAACGACTTCATCTCTGTCACCCTTTTACACATCCTCCGAACCAACAACCTTTGAGCTGATCAAATGGCGAATAAAGGGGTGCTCTTAGAATATGGATATATTGTCTACAATTGAATCAATCCTAGTCATTGTTGGGTTCCTTAACCCCTCTAGGACTCCCCCTAGGGCTGCTCTACCTCCCCACCCCCTCTATGCTAACTCAAGTCTTTGTTCCTCCACATTTCGTGGCACCATCTCCTCCCTCCTGCGTACAGTTGTCCCTCCTCGTCCTCCGTCCTGGGCTCACACACTCCATTTAATGCCATCACCATCTCACTCCCCCTTATATCTTTCACTCGGCCCTCTGCAAGCTTTCGTTTCACTGTAATGGGTGACACGACTCATGCACTCCCCCTAGCACCCTATATGGACGCTGGTCCTACGACATATCTTGGCCTTATTCATTATTCTTCTTGTTTCCTGTGCAAGAAACCGCTTCCACTTCCCTCTGCTCTCGAACATTCCGACGCTCATCTACTTTCCCCACTACATACCCTTGTTGGCGACCTCTCCAATCTTAATCTTCTCCCCCTGGACAACATTATCCCGAGTTCTTCCTCATCGCAACTCCTTCTCAACCCTATTCCTGTCTCGTTGGGAACTATGGAGAAGCAACTTCATCTTCTCAGGGCGGAGAATGATGAAATAAAGAGGAACATGATGAGGATGTACACTCTGCTCCAATCCATCAACACAGAAATCAGGAACAATAACAATCTCATGAATGGGAGAATTTCTACCAACTCTTATACTGTGTATTATACGGCCAACATCATTGCTAATGTGGACTCAAAAACAGAGGACAACTATAGAATTGTTTCATAAATGTATGGCAAAATTGACAAGCTCAGGGAGAACACTAGACATTGAATTCCAAGATTTCATGACATCAAAGGATCGGGCATTGGACCTGAACATTCTCTTGAAATCACTCTGGGACCTGTTGTTTAGCATCGTAGTTAGATCAACCATTCTATGTTCTTCTAGCTCCTTCCTCTTAGTACTACTTTTAGCTACTCATGCACATTTTGGTTTTTCATGCCTTTTATGCAGTTACTAGTTTAGAAGGTTTTTTTATAAACAGACTCTCCAACAAGATGAACTATATGCTTCACATGGATTTAAACTCTACAGAAATCCATCTTTTGATATGTTATGTTTCTGCATTTTCATCCTTGGGCAATTTGTAAGAATCTACGGCCATTATAGAACACGACCTTTTCGAGTTAATAGTATTTTTTTAAAAGAGGAACATGATGTCATTGACTTTGAATCCCTTTGGATACATTCCAGTGACCTATCTATGTAATTCTCTATTGTTTTTTTTCTAATATAAATGTCCCTCAACCATTATAGGGAATTTACATTTATTTTCTTTTTAAATACAAGTTCACTAACTCATAATTAAAAAGAACCTACATGTGGGAACTCTTTCACTAAAACTGACTTTTTCACATATCACTCACTTATTGCACCAAATTTGCAGTTGTTGTGGTTGGCATATTTTTGCATTTGTTCAATTTTGTTCAATTCCACCATCACTCTCATTTGACACAAAGCCTTCACCATTGAGGAACAAAACAACCCCCTGAGGCAGTCTCGAAGACCGCAAGGCCTCTCCCATCTCTCAAGGGATTTTTTTACACCTTCTCCCCCTGGTTCATACGAAAGGTACTCTAGCTGGGGCTACTCCCAAGCCACATTGATAGGATCATCTGGGTGAGGCCGAGCATTTCTAGGTATATTTTCTCCTCTTGGAGAAAGTGTTAATCCTACCACCTCCTCCACCACCGGAAGATAATCACCCTCATTTTCCCCCGAGGAGAGAATAGAGATACATCTACACCTTCAACACCACCTGGGTCTCCCCCTAGAGGAAATCAAACTCATTCTACAATGGCAAGACAACTTGCCCTACCCTACTATTCATGGCTAGTCTAAATATCCTAGATTTGATCAAAATTATCAATGACCCCATTACACATGATCCAACATGGCCAGATATGCCAGATAAACCTCCCTCTGACATTCCCAAATTCGAGGGAAAACAAGGGGATGATCCCGCCAACCACGACATGCCTTTCCACTTATGGTCTTCGTCAAATAGCGCAGTAGATGATCATGTGAGGATTCGCCTCTTTTAGTGTACCCTCACCAAAACAGAAACCAAATGGTATGAAAACCTACTGAGAGTGACCCTTTCCACGTTTGTGACATTGGAGACCGCATTTCTCACTTACTTCCAACTTTCAATCCGACATGAAGTTGGTCTCGAAATTCTCATAGAGTTTCGACAAAATACATCCACCCACATCACATACCACATCCATGAGTGGCGTAGATGGCATACATTGTGTAAAATTGTAATACAACCACACTTTTTGTTAGATTGGTTTATCAAATATCTCCAACTTGCTATAGTTAAATATGTCACCACCTCCATGCCTCAAAGAGAGGAAGAGGAAATTCTGAAATCCCAGCATTTTGATCTCATATATGCACACCTAGCTACCTTTACACCATCCTTTCTAATGCCCCTCAACATCGGTCGTTTAATCCTACACCTATGGGCTTGTCACATTCATCGGATGGGATTATTGGGTCCATTTCCCACTTAGCAAAGGTTCCTCCTACCACGTCGGTTCCATTTAATATGGATCCACATTACCCATCCATGCCATTTGCATTGGTACCCCCCTACACCGGTACCAACTCCACTAGTTGGTCAATTGCAGTATGGACCCTATAGTCCTACTTACCCAAATGTTATCCAAGCAACAACGGTTCCCTCACCGCCAATGAACCAAGCCCTTCTTACATCCAAATATTATGGAGCGCAAACCGCATTTATCCCACCCCAGGGTATAACCCTTATTATCCATTCCCATGGCGAACTGGCTAGCAACCTACACCCCACATGGGAGTGAACCTGGTTCAACCTTCTTACATTCAACATGCTCAACCATTTGAGCAATTGAACACCATAAAGCCCCAGAATCCTCAGACTCAGGGGAAGAAGAAAGGGAAGAATAAGACAAACTAGTAGCCAGGGAAAGGGGGCAACACTCCTCCCCAACAAAACTAGAATGTGGGTAATCAAAACGTAGGGACTAACAACCCCCCCAACCAAGGGAATAACGCTAACCTGGGGACCAATTACCGTTTCTCCATTTGCAGGGAATATGATCATTACACTCATCATTTCCCTCTTATCCCCGACTGCCAATAGTTAGTGGAATCTAAAAGGAAGACAATGACAAATCCCCCTCGGGATACAAACCCTCCCCAACCCCAAACCGTTACAACAACCCTTCATGAACCAAGTGGTTCTTACACAACAACAAGATCCTCGCCCCTCGACAATGGCTCTTTTCAAAATATCTACATGTTGGATGTTAATCTTAAGAACCGAGCTAGGGGTTATGATAGGCCTGACACCCCCCAAGTGAAAGAAGCTCTTATCCCCTCGGGTGGCCCTCTCCAAATACCATGCCCAACTGCTAAACAAATCCCATGGATTCCCAAGGTTCCACTTCGGCGTACCCTCAATAACCCTCACATGAAAACCGCCCACAATTACAGTATTGTGGATGACTTGGCTCAATCACCTACATCCATGTCCACATTAGATGTATTACATTCATGCCCAACTCAAAGAGAGGAATTACTCAATGCACTTGGTGTCATCGATCCTTTCGACGCACATCTCATGACCTTTGATCTCGACAAAGGTGAACCGTGACTACCCTTGTCAGTCACATTTCAAATCTCCATCACAGTAAAAAACATTATGATTCATCGTTGCATTATCAATGAAGTTTCATCCAATTACGTTATGTCTGCTAAAGTATGGAAATTCTTAGGGTCTCCAGAGATGGTCCCTTCATCTATTAATATTCACGAATATGGTGGGAGACCATCCCAACCAAGAGGATTGTACCAAAATTTCCCCATCGAACTAGGGGGCAAGATGGTTCTGATCGATATTGAGGTGGTCGATGTCAAACTTGACTACAACATCCTCTTGGGGCATAGTTACATGTACACCATGAAAGAAGTTGCCTCATCGATCTTCTAAATCATGATGTTTCCTTTAAATGGGAAGGTCATCACCCTTCAACAACTTAACTACTATGATCCCAACACCACAAGTAACCTTGAAAATGTCGTTCCAACTCTTGCCGGCGTTGATCAACTGTATGTCGACATTTCCCTTGGAATTTATAAGGACTCCAATTTTTTAGGAGTATATTAGGAACCACCACCTAAGATCCCCACATCAACTGAGGGCCTAATGTGCATAGTTTTCACAATTGAAAATGGAACCGCCTCCACCTCAACACCACCATCAGCACCGCCACTAATTCATTGCATTGAACAAATGTTGAGTCCATCGGTTCCACCAACTTCCAAATTCCATTTTTGTACCCGCCTATAGGTGTACAAGGGATGCGGGTTATGGATCAGATAACTCTACCTGGGATCACTTTAGGTATTCCAGTATGGTACCTTACACCACCCTACCCAGAAATGACTTCTAAACCAATATCTCATTATGCATTTATCCCTATTTCGGCTGATATGCCTATAAGGCCCATAACACCCTTGGTTACGACAGGCCAACCTATGACATCTGCAACTAAACCTCAACCAATCATCACAAAGACCAACAATGTGGGCACCATGCAACCAAATTTGAAAGGTCCCTTATTACCAAACCCTACATTTGACTTGTCGGAGGTCGCTCAACCTAAAGCAGGGCGTATCAACAAACAATAGCTAAAATCCCCAGTAATGATCAATACTCCCACTCAAAGCGTCATGCCACCATGTTCTCTTTGCGGGAAACAAGGCCACGTGACCAACCTGTGTCCCCCTTTGTTGGAGCTAAGAAACTTGATTAACACTCTCATTAGCATAACTCATGCTCCACCAACTGTAAAAGAGGGCACATCTTCCTCACCCACACCTAAGTCTAAGACATTGCGTATGAATCATGCATGTGCCATATGTTCTCAGTATGGGCACTACAAACACCATTTCCCTGCTCTCCATAAATTTCGGGATGCTTTGGCGACCATTCGCCTCACCTCGCCATTAGATGATACCTCCCCCCCTTCATCACTAGATGGGGCTCCCATTAATATAGTTACTACGGTGATCTCGGGGAATACTTCCCCTCGGTGGGAATATTCCATACTAGAACAACAATCACCGTGTCACCCACAAAGTTCGGCCATTGTCTTGAATCACACCAATGCTTCTCGACCATGTCGCTTATTCAATTTAATGTCTCACCATTCATTCCCATGTCCTCTAGTAGTCGCATTTTGCACTCTGTGTGCAACCCAAAGTCGATTAGTCGATAACCTTACCCCTTGTGGAACCACCCTCCCTACGGTAATCGAGGAGGATAATGAGCCGAAAAATCACCATGAAGACACCGACAACACGAATTTATTAGATACCCTGAGATATCTTGATCCTCCATCACCGATTTCCTGTGAAGTCTTGGATCCATTAATATTTTCGCAAGAAGAGATCCTAGCACCCATGCTAAGAACCTCTGAATATATCGTCATACTGCATCTCAACTCGGTCCCCCTTCAGAGCAATATTGAAGATCCCTTTTCCTCATATGAAGACATGCTAGAACAATATGTCTTTTCCTTGGATGAAGAGATAATCGAATCCATGCACACTAATGAACCTCAATGGGACATTTTCCATCATAGGTCCTCAGCGGCTAGTATGTAGGAACCACACATCCTTCCCGTCGAACAACAATATACAATTGAGTCAAAAGATTTTCTACCCCCTAGTCTTATCGATTGATTCAAGAATCCTATTCTTGCCCTGAATGATTTTGAATATGGCAATCTCGCTAACGTCTCCCCCACAATCCAGGTTGATATATCCATTACACCAAGAGTCATTGAAAAAATATCCATTGGGGCTTCCTTCTCACCACAAGGGATTACTGATTTTCCCGCTCCCTTCAAAGAGTTATGTGACATTTTTTCATGGTCCTATGAAGAAATTCCAGGACTTGACCCGACAATTTTTGAGCATCATATCGAAACTTCGCCCAACGCCATTCCCATCCGACAAAAACAATGTTGGGTTCACCCCTCTAAGGCCTCCGCAATCAATGTTGAGATCGAGAAACTCTTATAGGTTGGGTTTATTTTCCCCATTGCTTACACATCATGGGTTTCTAACCCCATACTGGTTAACAAAAAGTAGGGAACCATTCGTGTCTGTACATATTTTCAGGATCTCAATTTGGCCTCCTCGAAGGACAATTTTCCAACACCCTTCACTGAACAAATCATTGACTCATGTGCCGGTAGTGAAATTTCATCCTTCATGGATGGGTTTTCCGTATATCATCAAATATAAATTTGCCCTCAAGACCAGTACAGGATTGCATATACTACACCGTGGGGGACCTTCTCATACAAGGTCATGCCCTTCGGTCTGAAGAATGTAATTGCTAATTTCCAACATACTATGACGTACATCTTTAATGACTTGGCTCACATCATCCTCGCCTTTCTAGATGACCTTACCTCCAAATCCAAAAAATGTTGCGACCACCTTCAAGACCTCTGCACCATCTTCACACGATGTCACAAATACAACATACGCTTGAACCCCCTCAAGTGCATGTTTTTTGTTACCCCTGGCCTCCTATTAGGATTCATTGTCTCCAAGGATGGAATCACTATCGACCCCTAGAAATTTAAATCCATCTTGGAGCTACCATCCCCGTGCACACAATACCAGTTTCAGAGTGTCCAAGGCAAGGCTAACTTCCTTAATCATTTTGTCCCTGACTATGCCACTTAGGCCCATAGATTTTTATGACTCCTTACCCATAGATTTTTATGACTCCTTAGAAAGGATATCCCCTTCAATGGGATTCCTATGCCCAAACTGCCTTCGATTCCTTTAAACAAGCATTGTCGTTAACCCCCCTCATACCCCCCCACAACTTTGAGAAAGAATTCATCCTTTATATATCTCCGTCATCTTCCGTTATGGCTAGTGTGTTGGTCCAACCCGTCGAAGACCACCAATAGCATGTCATTTATTATGTCAACAAAACCCTCGCTAAAGCAGCACTCAACTACACTCATGATGAAAATCTCGCACTTGCAGTCATTCTTTCCATCCATAAACTAAGCCATTATATCTTGCTCTGCAAAACAGTTGTGGTCGCCAACTCCAACCCAATGCAATACATACTTAGCCGCAATCTTATCAATAGTAAATTTGCATGTTGGATCATCATCATACAAGATTTTGACCTCGAATTCATTGTCCCTAAAAGCAAGAAAGCCACGGCCTTATCCAAGCTCATTACATACCTTCCGTCTACCAGCTCGGGCGAACTTGTTCAGGACCAATTACCCGATGAGCACATTTTCTTCATCACTAGATACGACCGATGGTACAAAAATATCCCTACTTATCTTCGTACTCAGAAGTTCCCCCCCCTACCAGTCCTGCGATGACCGCCGCAAGATCCGACACCAAGCACCCAGATACTTTCTCATCGGGGATGTCTTGTACCATTGTGGTATCGATACTATCCTATGGGGGTGTCTAACACATGAGGAGGTTGAACAAGATCTCAATGACTGTCATAGCAGCGCTTGCGGCGGCCACCTCTTAGGACTGGCCACTGCTCAAAAAATATTACGTGCAGGTTATTTTTGGCCCTCTGTTCTGTCAAACGGTGTGCAAATTGTCAGGTATTTTCCTACAAAAAATAGTCTCTCCCTTCACCCCTACACCCAATCATCATCGCTGTTCCATTTTGTAAATGGGAAATTGATTTCATGGTGTGTCTCCCTACTTCGACACAATGCCACCAACATATCATTGTTTCAATCGACTACTTCACCGAGTGGACCGAAGCAATTCCCACATTTGATTGCAAAGGCATTACTCCCATGTGATTTTCTTTAACCATGTCATCTCCCACTTTGGAGTACCCAAACAACTCATCTCCGATAATGGAAAACACTTCCGCAACAAGACATTTGAAGAGCTATAGTGGCTGCTAAGCTTTCAACATGAATTTTCCACAGCTTACTTCCCTCAAGAGAATGGATAGCTTGAAGTTGTCAACGAAGTTCTCAAAAATATGCTCCAACACATAGTGAATAAGAACAAAACTAACTAGCACCACATGTTATTCCCCGCTCTTTGGGATTATAGTACTTCAATTAAGACCGCTATAGGTTTTATCCCATTCTACCTTGTCCATGGAGTAGAAGTTGTCGTTCCCATAGAGTGGCAGATCCCTACCCTCCAATCTATTGGCGAGTTGCTACCAGATACCACCTCTCCTGAGAAAAACCTATTTACTTTGGAACACCTCGACAAAGAACGTCGGGACTCCCTTCAACAAAATGAAGCCATGAAATTTCGTTCCAAGGCACATTATGATCAACAGGTGCGACCCTGCACCTTCAATGAAGGCAAATTTGTCCTCGTCTTCAATGCCAAGAAAGACAACAAACCAAGATCCGGTAAATTTGTATCTAAATGGATAGACCCTTTTTCATTAAGCAATGTCTCCCCAAAGGGGCCTATGTCTTAACCAAATCTGAAGGTATCACCCTCGACCACCTCGTCAATGGGTTGTACCTTTAATGCTTCGACCCTTGATACTTCGGTACCCATTAGGTACGTCTTGATTTGGTTACATAATTTATACATTGTCAATACCTTGGTCATGTTCTTTACTACACTTGGGTATGTGCATCGTATGTGCAGGATGTCAACCAAAACAAGAAGGAGACTCTTGTTTTTCATTTATAAGAACAAGGATCCATGCTACAGCAACAGTATCGGGCTCTTCATGCAGGTATCATTCCGAAGCTAGAATATAGCACTATTTTCCCTTCGTTTATAATGCATTTACAAGTATTCTTGCTGATAACCAAAGGGCCCTCCTTCCCAATATTGATGTGCCATAAACGTCATCATTGTGCATAGTGTATTCCCCCATTGGTGTGCACACCAACACCATACCAGTCGTCAATTGACGCCCATGATGTCGAACCCCCACAAGTCTGAGGAATCAGATACAACTTGAAAAGATCACCCCTTAGCTTATCATTTTATAATTGCGCATTTACTCCCCCAAGTAGACACCATCAGATTCTTCAACCCATGTTACGATTAAGATTCACAAATACCACTCATACCTCCATGAGAACATTATTGCACATAATCTTCCTCATACTACCACCCCCATAAATACACCTATGGGGCCCCTACCCACCGAAGTAACTAATTCTATGGAGTTATCCCACAAGAATACACTGCATAGGATGGATTCATGGGCCACCCGTCTTCGGATCTGCAAATTAACCCTCACTTCATCCTAGAAAGTGTCCCTTGATCCACTCAAAACTGTGGAGACTCCGCCCATCATCAAATTGGTCCCACGACTCACCCAAAACTGTGGGGACCCCACCATTATTCTTTATGTACAAGCAATTCCCCCATCAACTTACATTGCGGGAACGCCCTATTCTTTTGGAACCAACCCATGATCATCTTTGATCGATGTATTTAAGTATCAACATCCTCAACAGAATCAATTTTGACTGATCACCGTTACTCCCTATATTATGTCTCCATCAAATCCCTTTCATTTGCATTTTGAATCCCTTCATCTCAATCTGTACCATTCTGAAAGGAAAATTTGCCATCCCTCCTCCCCATATTTACATCGATCAAAGGAAGTTATGAGCCCCACACTTATCAACCAGTCTTGTTTCAGGTCTGTCCATCCACTAGTTGGTTACAACATGATCTTTCTTCTCAAGATAAGATACTCATGTTATCATGTACTTCATCTCTCGTCGATGTCAAAACACTTTATTCCGAGAGTTGCAGTAGTTGTAGTTGTACCTTGGGTTCCCTTTCAATCACTATAAGGGAACGCTTCGAACTTGGTAGGGAGAGTCATTAGTGCTCCCTAACCTCGTCATTTCCCTTATGCTCGACGTAAAAAAATTTATCACATCAAGTGGAATCATACTTTTGAAGGTAGCAGTGTTCACATTTACAAACCATGGTAGAAGTCCATCTTGAACTGTGAAGTCCTATTCGAGCAACTCCACATTTCACACCGGTCCCCCACCCCCATGGGCTTATCATGATCATCAACAGTACCACTTCTTCAACACTCCGCAGTAGTTCTTGGATTATTTACTCTCACATGGATCGAAGCCGCCTTCATTCATGTCCCAGTAGTATAGTTGAGTGACCCCTTTGGTCCTCCATTATTGTAATCACATTGACAACATTTTACGAGCAGGGGTATGCCCACCTCATTTATACAAAAAAATATTCTTTACTACAGCTCCAACGTTCGTCACCAACAACCTTCCCCTATGGGAGGACCCTATTGTCCACATATGCTTTGTCCTATAGAACAAGAGAGAACATAAGAAAAAATGATATATTATCAACTCTAAAGTACCCTCTGAACCTCATACATCAAGGGGCATCTATTAACACCTAAATATCGCACACATGCGACGTTTTAGCAAATCCTGTAGTAAGGCGTCATTAACATAAAGAATGCATTTCACCAAAGGCATCCTCAACAAATGCAAAAGACAACATGACTCCAAAAGTGCCAAAAACCAATTAAAAGAAGGGGTCGCGCAACTAAACCATGGTTGACCCGCATTGTAGCACATGTTATCAATGCAACGTCCGCGTGGTACTCGCACAGCTATTCCTTCAATAGTAGCGCTGCTATCAAAACGATAGGACCACCTACTTCCCGCGATGCATTGAAGGCTCCATCGTCTCCAAGGATCTGAATTCATCTCCTCACACACTTGGTGGCATTAATTAGCCCCCTTGGTGTACCTTGGAACTAGTTCATGGAGTAGATGAGTTCATATTTGGATCTAGTTGTTTGTTGGCCACCACTTGGCCTATACAAGGAATCCATTGGCATGCATTTTGTAGAGAGAAATCAAGATAAAGGTTATGCTGCTGGATTTTTGTTGGAGCTTCCTCATATCCCACCTCTTTCTACCTTTGTAAGCATTCCCAATCTCCCTTTCCACCTTCCTTCAAGGAGCAAGAGTTCCTCTCCATTGTTCTATCATTCACTTAGCATATAGTTTGGACAAAAAAGGCCTCCCTAAAGGATATTGTTGGATTCCTTTGAATCCCACACCTGCTAGGTCTTGTACAACTTGACCATTGGGAAATAAAAAGTGCTTTGGAATACCTTGGATTGTTGTTGGAGTTTCCATTCTCCCCCCATCTCTTTTACTTTACATTTTATTCAAGTTTCTTTCTTTTATGTGAATTCCACTAACAATCTATTGCAGGATCACTTGGAGGACAACCAACGCCATAGGGTCCCCAAGGAATGATGCCTTGCTGCAGCCTACAAGGCCTAGCCTCTTACCAAGTGGATGAGTGCGCACTTGCGCAATATTTTCCACAACACATCCTTAGATGAAAAAGATGTTTTTTTCATAAAAACCTTATTTGTTGTCGATTTAGTCTCATACAACTTCCCAATTTTCTCCCAAAGCGATTATGTGGTCTTTTCTTCATCAAAATTGAACAAGATAGATTTTGCTAGGCAAAGACAAATTCTAGAAACTTCCTTTATGTCCAACCTTATCCAGTCCTCATCTGTCATGCTGCTCGACTTTTTCACAACTCCATTCAAGGCTAAGTATTGATCATTCTGAACCAACAAATCCTCCACCTTCATCTTCCATAGGGAGAAATTCTTGCATCTCCCACTCACATAAAACTTTATGCCTATCAATTTTCTAGGCTTTGATACCAAATGCTAGAAAAATATAGAAAATAGAACCAAACCACAATAACAATATAACATAAGATTTATGTGGAAACCCTATTGTACGCCAGTAAAACCACGAGGCAATGGAAGATTTGATATTTTATTATTACTCAACAAAAAAACTTACAATGCTTCAATCTCTAATGTGTTACAATGCCGGAGGGGTTCACTCTCCTTCTATACAAAACATATGAAATTTCCAAAAGGAACCAAAATCAAGGAAAATTTTAAGGATCCATAATTTTCTTAAAGTGTAAAAACCTTAGCGAATCTTACTTCTTAAATTTCCAACCATAAAATATTTGGTGATTTTTTTGTAAAAATATTCAAATTTCTAGGGATTTTAAATAGTTTTTGGGTAGTTTTGGCAATTTTTAGATTAAATTTTTTTTATCATGTGGAAGATGGGCGAATTATTTTAGAAAAAATGGAAATTGGGGAATTGTTTTTAGAAGAAAGGTTGAAAACTAGTCCATGGGATAAATTTCACCCCTAAACTTTTTCGTGATCGAAATACACTAGAAGGATCTAGAAATTTTCACCTCAAGGGCTTTTCCCCTGTGCACCTAGTGCATATGAGCAATGCATGCGCCTAGTCGAGAGATATACGTGGAGAATATTAGAGATATGGATATTGACTTCTTCTCCTAACACTTTCATGACTAGTGTTAAACAATGATGTACACCTCTTTAAGATTAGGGGATTTGAATCCCACATCCACGATCCCTTGAAAATTTTTGTCATGTCCGAAGAATATCAGAAAATGAAAGTGAGCCAACCCTTGGTGAGAACACAAGCATTTAGAGAATATCCTAAGAGACAATTCCATTTTAGAGAGACCCGATCGTTTAGGCCCCTTTTACCTGACTTTGGGTAATGAATCGACCAAAAAGATTCATTTCTCCTAGATCTACAACTTCACACTTTTTCACATCCTCACCTAGAACAAGGTTTGGAGGGGTAGTCCTTTTCTTGATAGACTTTCATTCAACTCTTGTTTCCTTGAGTTACATTCTCTACTTGAGTTTTTACTGAACAATTAGGTACTGAAGGAATTGAAACCTTAGCATGTTCATAAGAATCTATACTCCTAAATGAGGGGCTTCCACAAAGTTCAGAACAACAAAGCACGTGCCCAATTAAGACTTCACCTATAACCCTACTGATTGTTTTCTCCTCATCTTTGCGAGAAAATATTTATGTAGGTCTATTAATGTAGTTTTTTTTAGAGATAACTAAAGGTTATTTCCAAAATTGAAGTCGGGCTCATGAAGGTAGGAGTGGCATGCATTTCTTACTAGGAAGTGAGTGTGTTCTTTAACCTTTTTCCCTTTTAGAATTGAACTAGTGGTACTATCCAATCTCGTATTTGTAAGTGCATACATAGCCTCCATGAGTTAAGAATATGATAGATAGTTTTGGTGTTTTCCCATGTTGATGGGCTTACCCTCTTTGATATCTAGATCTGTAGTCAGATCGCACTCCTAAAAAGGGACCAAGGGACTAAGAACATCACATTCACCTCTAGGGAACCTTACTCGTCACTCCTTACAAAAAAGACCCATATCAATATATTATAATTTTATTATAGATTTATCAATATATTATAATTTTATTGTAGATTTCTAATATATTTTATATTATGTAATTATATAAGTATATATTCTATTGTGTATCCATGAATATTTTTAAATCTAATTGTGTATGAGTATATGATATGTGAATAATCATTATTTAATGAGTAAAGAGGTAGAGGATTTGAAGATAAACTTTGGGATGACAATGAATCATTAATACAAATAATTAAAATATTATAAAGATTTAGTCAATTTTGAACAATTTATGTGTTTTCTATTAATATAAATAAAATAAAAAATATTAGTAAAATCAAAAGTAATGTTACACTCATGCAAAACTATTTTGAGATATATAAATTTGTAAAATTTATATATAAAAAGATGATAAACATCATTTCTTTTAGGTTCTTCAATCTTATTTAAAAGATTTTTTTTTAAATAACATTTGAGGAATATTTAATGTGATCTCTTTAGTTTATTTAAAAGTCTTTATTAATTTTCAGTAATTATCTTAATCATTTATTAAAGATGATGTTTATAATAATGTATTTGTTAATTCTTCATTAATTTTTTATTAACAAATTTCTAATGTAAATATTAATAAAAATACTTTAATCATTAATACAATTAATTAAAAAATAATTTAATAATATTTATAGTTTTTTATTTCTTTCATTAACTTTATTAATCTTAAATAATTTAAACATTATTATTATAATAATAAATCTTTAATAAAAATGATATTTAAAATTATTTTATTTTTTAATTCTTTACAAATTATTTATCAATAAATTTTTAAATATAAATTATTGTAATAATTAATACAACTTATTAAATAACAAATTATTCATAAATAGTTTAGTTAAATAATTATTAATTTTTATTTATTAGATTTAAGAATATATATATAATTTATAATTTGAGATAAGCATACATATTTTTTAGAATTTTGATGATTTCCTTATGAAAGAACGGCCCCAGAAATATGTCTGAAAATTTCATATAGGTCTGGAAATAAGAGCCTTTAATTCCCTGGAAGCTGTTCGTATTGACCCAAGACCATGGAAACCCAATTGCCAAACTCCAACGTTTCAAAGCCGTGTGAAAGAAGTCGGCAAACGCATAGAATACACAGAGAACAAAATCGTGAAAGAATACACAGAGAACAAAATCGTGAAAGAAGTCGGCAAATGCATAGAATACACAGAGAAAAAGAAATGCACATAGCCGGCGGTTGACTGGAACGGAAGGTTGGAAGCGAAAAATAAGTGGGCGGCCGACAGACTTGACTAACGGGGCACATAGCCGAATAAATAGGTGGGCGGTCGTATTCAAAAAATTCTACACCTTTTCCTTTCATTAAAAAAATCTGCTGAAAGAAGTCGGCAAATGCATAGAATACACAGAGAAAAAGAAATGCCGTGGTCACCCAAACGAGTTGACTGGAATGGCAGCTTAGAAGCGAAAAAAAAGGTGAGCGGCCGACAGACTTGACTGAACTGGGAGCCACAGAGGCGAATAAAATTTCCATACGTTTGCCTTTGATCTCTGTTGCCCTTCGCCTCAGCATCGACTTCATAATGCGAACCGTTGTGATTGTAAAACTATATATAGATAGCCATGGAGACATCACTCACATGCTCAAGTCCGATCTCATCTGAGAAAATGGATCACAACGCTCCTCTTCTTGTTCTCATAGCATTGCTTGCCTCTCTGCCTGCAGCGATGCCTTTTAATTACTCCGCCTCCGCCCCATATTCCCATCCTGCTTTTTATGATGATCATTCTGCTTCTGAAGGCATGGTGAAGGAAGGTGAAGTGATATTATCATCAATGGACGCCCACGAGAAAAGGGACCTCCATGCTCTCTTGGCGTTCAGGAAGGCCATTACATCGGATACATATGGTTGGCTGTCCAACTGGACGGCTAAGAACGCCAAAACCATGTGCTCGTGGTATGGTGTTCGATGTAGACAAAACACCAGAAGAGTGGTCGCCATAGACCTTTCTGCAGGACTTTTAGAAGATGGATTGGAAGGCACCCTTTCTCCGTCTCTCGGCAACCTCTCATTACTGCGGACTCTCAATCTTTCTAATGATTGGTTCGAAGGAACAATTCCACCCGAGTTTGGCCAGTTGAAAGCGTTGCGAGTACTTGATCTGCATTTCAATATTATCAATGGTTATATTCCTGCCGAGTTGGGCCAATTGAAAGCGTTGCGAGTACTTGACCTGAGCAATAATGATATCAATGGTTCTATTCCTGCCGAATTGGGCTTGCTCGAGAAACTGCACACCTTGAATATTTCTCTTAATGATGAGCTGAGTGGAAGAATTCCGCTCAAGTTTGGCCATCTTAAAGCGCTACGAACACTGGACCTCAGAGGCAATATGCTCGGCGGTCCTATTCCAGTCGAGTTGGGCCTCATGCATAAGCTAGAGTACTTGGATCTAGCCGGCAACCAGCAGTTCTCAGGCAGTATACCACGTCAATTGAGTAATTTGACACAACTCAAACATATGGACCTTGGCGGTAATATGCTCGGTGGTCCTATTCCAATCGAGTTGGGTCTGATGCAGAAGCTAGAGTACTTGGATCTCGGCAACAACGGGGACTCTTCGTACAACAAATTCTCAGGCAATATACCACATCAGTTGGGTAATTTGACACAGCTTACACATCTATCAATTTCTAGCTTTAATATTTTAGGTTCTATTCCTTCTGGAATATTCAGCCTTCCCCTCTCCTATCTATCTCTTCTTGTTAACCTCACAGGGAGCATACCTAAACCCATTGCCAATTTGACCAAGTTGACTTACTTAGATTTCTCTCAAAACAGAATCACTAACATCCCTCAAGAGATTGCTAGTTTGACTCAGTTGACGTATTTAGATCTCTCTCAAAACCAACTCACTACTAACATACCTAATGCCATTTTCAATTTGACTCAATTAGTTAGTCTATATCTTTATGATAATAGGTTTAGTGGTATCATCCCTAAAACCATTAGCAATTTAAAGAAGCTTGAAAAGCTTAATCTTTCTAACAATAGTTTGATAGGCACAATTCCAATAACCATAGGAAATCTTCATTCGTTGCAAAGATTAGATTTGAGCTTAAACAAATTAAACGGGAGTATTCCTAAAGCCATTACCAATTTAAAGAAGCTTGAATATCTTTTTCTCTCTAAGAATAGTTTTATAGGCACAATTCCAAAAGCTATAGGAAAGTTTCATTTATTGCAAAGATTACATTTAGACTCAAACAAATTAATCGGGCATATCCCATATAGTATAGGTAAGCTGCAGAATCTCCAATATCTAGACATCAATAATAATAGTATTTCTGGTAGTATTCCTAATAGTATTGGTGGTTTGGTTTCACTTAAACTCTTAGATCTCTCAAAAAATAACTTGGAGGGGCAGTTTCCTAATGGCATTAGCAATTTCACTTATATGAGTGTTTTCTCCGCTCATTCTAATAACTTTTCTGGGACACTTTCTACATCTTTGGTCAATTGCACTCGGCTTCGGCTACTAGATTTAAGGAAAAATCGATTGACAGGCGAGCTTCCTCAATACTTCACATTTTTTCATGACTTGGAAGTTTTAAGCCTTGGTTATAATAATCTGCATGGCCATATTCCTCAGCATATCACAAATCTCAACAGGTTGCATGTGTTGGATTTATCCAACAACAAATTCAGTGGAAAAATACCAGCGCATCTTGAGAGACTCTCGGGATTTGCAAATGGGTCAAATATCTATAAAATCTCCGATGAACTACAAATTATCATAAAAGGGCATGAGTATACTCTATCATATATGTTGCCTACAAACACTATATTTGATTTGTCTTGCAATAAGCTTACAGGAGAAATCCCCTCAAGCACAGGTAGTATGAGCCAATTGCGATTATTGAATTTATCTTGGAATCAATTGGAAGGCCGAATACCTGCATCTCTTAGCGGGATATCTACTTTGGAGCAGTTGGACTTGGCAAAAAATAATCTGAGTGGATCAATTCCTGAAGAGCTCTCTAAATTACATGAGTTGGCCGTTTTCGATGTTTCATCAAACATTCTTTGTGGAAGAATCCCAACTGGAACACAATTTTCTACTTTCAATGTATCTTCATTTCAAAAGAATAAGTGTCTATGGGGTTGTCCTTTAGATTCATGCAATGAAAATGAAAGACGAACAAGAAAAGGTGACAATGATAGTAAGGGTACTAATGTTGAAGTGGGATGGCTGAGACGTGTGAATGAAAAAATGTCATTAATAGCATTGGGGATGGGAATGGGAATTGGATTTGGGGGAGTGGTTGCTCTCTTTATGTCATGGGAGAGAGCCAAATATTGGGTGATGCCTCCAAACATACCACAACGGTTTTTGGGGGAATACCGATTTCCTACATAGGCATGGTCTCCTAAACCTTGGGGTTTAGAGAAAAGAAGACTACTTGTATTATGTATAGCCAAGTAGTAACCCTTATGCATTTTGGAAATAAAATCATGCTTATATTATTAATTTTTAAAATCAAATAAACAATATAAAAGAGGAAGATAAATCATTATTTCCATTATTATTATGGGGTGCATTAAATACCTAACAAACTCATGCACATAAAATCAAACTAAAAATTGACCTTTAGTTATATTTTATATTATGCGAGTGAAAAAGTTTATAAACTTAATTATATAAAAAGAACTCATGTTTTTAACTCATATTTAATCTTTAATAAAAGAAAATATCAAGATCTAGTAAATCAAGGCTAAGAGAATACCTTATATCACATAGAGTATTTCCTATGTTAATGGTACATAATTCAATTACAAAAGATAATAACATTTTTTCAATAATGATTACAAAATTATAAAAATAAATAAAAATTTAGCAATTAAAACAATATCTTATCATATTTAAACACTCAAAATTAAATCATAAATTTTTTATTAAATATAACTTCTTCTTTTTTCTATAATTATTTTATTTTACAATTTAATAAAAAGTATAATTTTAAAATAAATTATTCTATCACTTTGAAAAAAACAATGTTCTTCTGTTGCCACACAAATCGAGATTAGTAACAGATATCAAATGATTAAGAAACCTTGTAACATATTTTTTCAATAAGACGATAAGGTTAAGTGCAGGTTATCCGTCTGCATAACCCTTAATGAATTCACCGTAGTTAACTAAGTTTCCTAACTTAACGAGAAATGAAACTTGAGATCGAAAATGTTGATTGAATTACATTTGAATAGTATAAAGAAGCATCATTACACACTATAAATTATATGTAACAATATTGATTATATAATGATATATAAATATTTTATGTATTTTTTTTCAAACAAAAAGAAAAATAACTTACTATTAATAGAAGCAAATAGCAACAGTAACATGTATCATAAATGTCCAAGCACCAATATCCACGTCTACAACCCAGCCGCTAAGTAAAGAAATAATAACGATCACCACAAAGTAACAGTAATATCCAAAACACCAATAACCACAGCTACAACCCAACCGCTAAGTAAAAACCACAATCAACAACAAGAACTGAAGACCAAAAACTAATCAATCCAGCAACAGATAGAAGATGCTGGACCGAATCATGCCCAAAACACACCTGAGAGGATCAGCCAAAAAAGTAAACCGCCCATAAAAGGCCACCGATCCAAGACAAGGAACACCAAAAAGGAAGTAACTACGAGAGCGAATATCCAGAAATAGCAAGAAACCAACCAGAGGTTGGCCAAAATATCAACACTAAGAATGTGCAAAAAAGTAAAGCCGATAATTGTAACCCACAAAACAATTACAGCATAAGGTGATCCATAGAGCCCGCGGACAACAATAGGTCATCCTCCCAATCCTCCCAAAAAATAAGTCCCAAAGGATAAGATAAGGCCCGCTTCGACAAGTCATCCGCCAACTGGTTATGTACGCGGGGCACATGATGGAAATTGATATATTGGAAACCCTCAATCAGTGATCGAGTCTCCCGAAGTTAATGTGAGAGCAACAACACCCTGATGGAGGCTGCACCATTGGACCAATCAGTTGTAACATGAGAGTTGCCCCAAATCTGAAGGGAATGGAACCACCAAGAAGAAGCAAAATGAAGTAATAACCAGAGAGCCAAAAGCTCACTACGAGAGTTTGAACCCATCCCAGAGTTTAACCACAATTTGAATCTCCGAGTTGGACTCACAAAGAGGATCGCACCAATCCCACTGACTGAACCCCTTTCTTGCGAGGCACAATCAAAGAACCCACATGGATACACAAGCTTTTGAAGTGCAAACCTAGAGCCCGTGGGGCACAAAGAAACAACAACAACAAGGCACACACCAATTGACTCTCGAAAAGAAGCCAACGCTCTACTACCCAAAAAGGTTACATCCATAAGTGTGTCTTCAAAAATGACAGAGTTCCTAGCACGCCAGACTTCCCAGAATATAAAACAAGGGAGGGCATGCCACTCATTATGGAAACTCCCCCAAACACGAAGACCATCCGCCAGAGAGCCGATACCCTGTAATACCCCAATTTTGACCCTTAGGAAATATTGGCTTTCATGTAAATATTGTGTACATGTAATGTATGTTTTCCTAGCGTGGAGCTCAAGGCCAAGGCCCCGCTAGTGAAAGCCCGAATTTGATTTAAAAGGCAAGCATTGATATTTGATGCCCATGTGCTCTTAAGCCATGGCAATTGTAAAAAGGATGTAAATAAACATCATGCAATATAAAATTTCAAGACTGGCTATGGAGGAAACGAATGAGAAGGGGCCACGTGTATCCACTAGGGAGTGGTGAGGGGGTTGTGGGATTGAACCATAGGCTTCCATATGTCACCTTGAGAACCCATTTGACTTACCCTGCTGACATTTATTTTTGTTGTAAGGAAGTGGTTGAGGATTTCAGTCCATGGCTTCAATGGAGCATGGGCAGCCCAGAAATTCGTATGGCAGAGTATGGGCTCTGTTTCCTGGTACCCACAAGTCACTCAAACTCATGGGAGTTGCTTCTTCCTCATCCCCATTCCATTGTGAAAGGGACCAGCACCATTTTCCATCCAAAAACGAATTGCCAGCAGAGAGAAAAACCAGAAATCGCGACCTTGACAGAACCCACGTTTTGAAGAGCCAAAAACGCCCAGATTTGGCATTGGACAGTGAAATCTAGTGGAGGATCCATTGGTATGAACCTTGGGGAAAATTTGGGAGCAATAGCTACCCCAAAATCCATGGAAAAACCCAGTTTTAACAGCCCAGAAAATCAGTGACGGATTTGGGGTTAGTTGTGACAGAGTTGTGAGAAATCCGATTGTGGATGTATGAACAGAGGATGGGATTGCTGAGTCCAGCGTGAAGTGTATGTGGCTCTGGGATTGAGCTCAGTAGACTAGCATCCTCCTCCATCTCCTATTGCATGCTTGAAAAACCCAACTGTGTGTTGGCTTAGCATGGTTGTTTGAGTGAAACCTTGACTGTGAGTGAGCCCTCTAGTTCCTCCTTAGTGGATACACAGCCCAGCTCGGGGGTGATCTCTCAGCTAAAAGAATACAGGCTGGACAGAGATCTATGGTTGGGTGGAACGTTTCTCTCACGTAGCCAGTCGTTGGACATTTGTGTTAAAAGATAAGTATTCTTGTGAATTAATTTATAGACATTCTGAGTTCTGTGAAGTGCTAAATCTGAATGTTATTTATTCATGAGGTTGAAATTGAAATGAAGTTTGTGCATAGCATAAGAATGGGATTGAATCCCTGCATATGGAATCATCTTATGTTTGTGCTTATGTATGTTGTTATGTTTAATTCCGCTGTGTTTATATTGAGTTGATTCTGCACAGAAGTTTTTAATTGTTATGAATTTATGAGTAAGAATATTGGGGCTAAGTTTGCCAAAAGCCCCGTATGTTTGATAATGTTCTCTCCCCTGCATTTGCAAGGCGGGAGGGGACGTTACATACCCCAATAGAGACGACGCCCACATATTTTACTGATAACCAACCAAATTGCAATAACATAAGGGCACCGCAAGAGCACACACCAACCAGGTCCACAAAAACCCCGTCGGCACAAGTTATCCCAATTGAGTATACAATTCCTCAGCACCAACCAGATAAAACATTTAAGTTTTAAAGGCATATGAAAATGCCACAATTTGGTAAACCACCACTTCTCATTCGGATGATCACCAGTGGCTAATGACTCGTATGCTAATTTTGCAGTAACAATCCCATCGTTTGGATTCCATAACCAAACCAACCGGTCTTCAGTGGCCATAAGAGAAATATTTGAGTCCTTCAAACATTGCACAAAGGAATTCCATTCCAGGGCCAGCCCACCAAAAATTCCAAGTTGCCCCGCCGAGATCCAATTTGATCTACCCCCATCAGCTCGGTATAGAGCATGAGAGAGCACATAATATCCTTTGGACCGCAAAACCCCAATGAGATCTGTAGAGAAACATGGGTTCAATGGCCCACCAACAATCAGATCAATGTTGCCTCGCGGAACTGTTCTAGAGGTTTTCCAATGTAGACCCAGGTACTTCGAGGTATAAGATACCAACAAAACCCCTATTCACCGGCCCTTTCGGCAACAGACTACAAGCAGCTTGAGGTCTCACCCAAGGCGAAGTTGAGGGGGTGGTTGCAGAATCAGGTTTCCACAACCTTGGGGTGCGAATGTATTCAATTGACTTATGTACAGCGTGGTACAAGTCACGCGCTGTGGTCAATGACTACGCGGAGTCTTCTACTCCGCGTCGAATATTTTTAGGAACAAAGATATTTACACCCTCAAGGTGTCCCAAAATCATGGATTAGATTTGTGAGATTTGATCTATTCTATTTACTTCTTAGTCGATAAACCTTAATCATTCATCATCACTTAGCTTGAGAAACAACATATATTATGTGAATATCTGAGACGCGCAGCGCCGTGGGCTCTGATACTGCGATTCAACCCTTAACAATTAACTATGTGGTTATCTCGTCGATCCATTCATTCGAGATTTATAGGTGCTTTATTGTTTAATATTCCTTCATACATGAACTACTTAGCATCTTATTCCATCCTTTCCTCGGTGAATACAAATCACAGCAAACATATAACAAGCAATAATAATCTCATGCATGCACTGTAAGTAAATTAGATCACAAAGTAATGACAATCAAACACAGCAATCACATAACACAATGATTTAACGTGGTTCACCCCCGTGGATGGGAAGCTAAATCCACAAGAACTGTTGTTTATTTATCTCGAAAAGGGTACAACAGTTCTTCGCCTGCGCACTCAGCTGCAGACGCTCTTCTCTCTCTCTCTCTCTCTAAAGATTAGGTCTCTGCGCACACAGCTTGCAGAGCCTTTACAAAATGTCTCTCAACAGAGATCTATTCAATTAACAATGAGAATAATAACAAAATGAAGAGTAACCCTTTCCTATACAAAATTTCCCTATATATAGATCATGCCCTTAGGTCATGTCTTTACATTACAAAGGTGAAACCCTTAGGTTTTACAAAACTGTCACGGTTTTCCCAAAACCAGACTTACTGATATCTGGTGGCGGATCTTCAGTCATATGCGTGCCAACCTCGGTGTAGACACGTTGTCATCCGCTCCTCTGTCATGTGCGCCAACAGCTTGCTTCCGCCAAGTTGTTCCTCCAATCACGACCTTAGACAAGTAGTTCAACTAGTAGTAGTCTTCTGCTCGTTGTGATCCGTCACCTACCTCCGATCTACACCTACCCACTGCTTGGTAGTTATCCATGATCTTTTTCCAAAATTTACGTCTTCTGTGACCTAACCAAAATAACTGCCTTATATGTCCATGCTCTGTTTAGCTGGATCTTCGTTGACATGGCACGTCACGGTGATGTACTCCTCGCAGCACCGACCTCACAACTCCTCTGATACTATGTTGCACGCAACTTCGCAGCATACCAAAAATTATCCAAAATTGTTCACACTTAACTGCGCTTAGCTCCGTAGTTCTCAAATTTCTTCCTGTTCAAAAATGCCCCATCTGGGTCAGGCCCAACAGTCCCCTAACACTTACATGTGGCTCGCCCCCGAGCCACTTGGAACTCCTTGAAGGTTCTCCGCTTCCTGTGGTCTGATCTTCTTGGACCTTGTTCTGCCTCAGTGACGACTTGCTTGGTCGGGGTTCTCATTAACTCTTCAATTCCTCCGTGTTGGAACAATCTTACAGTCTCTTCGACCGTGAACTCTTCCTCAAATGAAAAGCTCTTAGACATGCAAATACTTTCAACAGTTGTAGACGGTTTACGAAAACTAACTCAGACAGAAAGATATGCAGAACATTCTAAGTGTTTGATACGCCCGCGAGACGATATGCAATGTTATTTATAGGCGTGGCGGACCTTCCTCCACGCCCCTGAATGGCTAGATAAGCATTTAATGGTGGTATCCGTTGGCCAAATTCGGTTGCTTCTTCTGTCATTTCCATCATTAAGTTGTTTAGAATGGCTATCTATTCTTTAAATGTGTGAGCGGTCGGTAGGAAAGTACTGTATAACGGCTCTATTCCCAACGGACACTATAACGGCTATTTTCTGGAGCTCTGCATCGAACTGCATGGTAGGTAATCTTTGGTTCTGCGCAATGACTTCACAACATATAAATTTTTTTATTTTTTTTTTTTTTTTTGTGCACGCAGCTTCAATAGTGTTGCGCGATATAGAGACCTTTCTTAATGAGTTACATGTACAGAGTCAGTAATTTGTAGTGTCTCATTTCAACTGTTTTTTACACTCAAGATTTCCCCTTCTTTTTTATCATACAGGATTCTGCGAAGTAGGACTATCACGGTAAAGCTTTAGTCTACTTCCATTTATCAGATTGGGTAATGTATCACCGGCTAAGGTAGCTAATTGGACTGCGCCACAATTAGTAACATCTATTACCGTATATGGTCCAAGCCAATGCATTTTAAATTTTCCAGGAAACTTCATGAATTTACTATCATATAGTAGGACTAGATCACCTACCTGAAAATACTTATTCTTGATGTGGCGATCGTGCCATGCTTTTTCTCATTCTTTATGCACCTGCTGGTGAAATCCCACGATGAAGTGATCTTCTTCCAACCCAACCAATTGTAATAGCCTTTCGTCTAGTGCTGCGTGATCTGCCATCCATGTGAATGCAGCTATTCTTAAGCTGGGAATTATATATTCCATTGGCATTATTGCTTCTTGTCCGTAAGCCAATCTAGAAGGTGTATGTCCAGTTAATTTCTTGCATGTCGTTATGTATGCCCATAATACAGATGGAATGCACAGGTCCCAGTCATCGCGGTTTACATTGCATACCTTGGTTAGCGCATTCTCAAATACTTTATTAAATGCTTCAACTGTTCCATTCGCTTGTGGGTGATAAGGCATATTGCGCTGATGATGGATGTAGAATTCTTCAGTCAAAGCTTCACTAGTTCTATTCAGAAAGTGAGTGCCTTGATCACTCATCAAAAATTTTGGGCATCCAAACCTTGTAAGGATGTTCTCAAAAATAAATTGTGCGGCTGTAGCTGCGCTACAGTCCTTGACTAGTTTTGCTTCTGCCCATCTGGTGAGGTAATCAGTTGCTGTAATAATGTACCTCACATCAGTTCTTTTTCCCGGTGGGTTAAAAGGTCCCACAAAATCAATTGCCCATTTCTCGAATGCCTGTAAGGTCAGCTGAGGGTTCAACGGCATTTCGTCTCTTCTTGACGGTTTCCCTGTCCTTTGAAAGATATCGTAGTTTTGGCAATGTTCTTTGGAGTCCTTATGGACCGTAGGCCACCATAGTCCTACGCGCAATATCTTCTGCGCAGTAGCCCTTCCTACATAATGACCACCTACGACTCTTGAGTGTGCATCAGCTAATATAAATGGCTTTTCATGTTCTAGTACACATCTTCGCAGCACTTCATCAAGTCCTAACTTGTAGAGCTGTCCTGCGATAATGGTGAAGTCTGCGGCTCGCACTACCAGTTGCTTTTTTTTGTTTTGTAGTGAATTCAGTAGGTGTAAACCCGGTAGTTAAGAAGTTGATTATGTCTTGATAATACTCATCGGCTACCTGTATAGCAAACAATTGCACGTCAGGTAGATTGTCTTCAAGATTCATAGGTTCCTCTCCTGACTCAATCGTTGATAGGTGATCAAGGCCTAAATTTAATCTTCCTGGCTTAACGACTATTTCAAAATAATACTCTTGGAATAGTAATAGCCATCTGCATATCCGCCCCCCTAACACTAGCTTATTGACTAGGTATTTTAATGCAGAATGGTCTGTAAACATTGAAAAGTGTGCACCAAGTAAATAGTGCCTAAATTTCTGTAATGCATATACCATTGCGAGTCCTTCTCTTTCAGTAGTGGTGTAATTCTTTTTGGGCGATGATAGCTTTCTGCTCGAAAATGCAATGGGATTATCAATGCCTCCTTCTCCCGGTTGTGCCAGGACAACGCCCAATGCGATGCAGGAAGCATCCACATGCACGTGAAATGGCTTCTCCCAGTCTGGGAAGACTAATATCGGCGTGGTGACCATTTTCTCTTTCAATGTGTCAAATCCTTTCTCACAGTCCTCATTCCAAATGAACGGTGCATCCTTTTTTAAAAGCTTCTCCGTTGCTGCGGTTATCTGTGCATAACCCTTTATGAATTTTCTATAGTATCCGGTATTCCCTAGTGTAGTGCGCAATTGTTTAACTAAATTTGGTGTAGGCAAGTTTACAATAACTGCTATCTTCGTTGGATCAACCATCAACCCTTGCTTACACACAATATGTCCCAGCAGAATCCCATACGGAACACAGAAAATACATTTCTTTAAATTTAATGAAATCTGATGCTGTCTGCATTTTTCTAGCATCATCCTGAGGTTCGCGGCATGGTTCTTCAGTAGCCCAAAAATGGTCCAATCATCAAAATAAACTTCTAAAAATTTGTGGATGAATTCTTTAAATGCTACGATCACCACCTTAGAAAATATGGCTGGTGTATTCTTGAGGCCAAAAGGCATCACTGTATATTGGAATGATCCCCATTCTGTGGCAAAAGTTGTCTTGTGCCTGTCGGCCGGATCAATTCTTATTTGATGGTATCCTGAAAATCCATCAATAAAAGAGTATGCTTCATTCCCTCCAATGTTATCAAGTACTTCATCAGTAAAAGAGGTAGGAAATGGATCATGTATAGAGGCATCATTCAACTTTCTGAGATAAACTCAGATCCTAATCTCCCCCTTTGTTTTCTTGTCTTGGATGACCATCGGGCTTATCCATTTGTATTCTTCAACTGCATCAATGATTCCTGCATCAAGCATCTTGTCGAGTTCTGCCTTAACTTGTTCCTTGTAGCACGGATTTAATCTATATGGTCTTTGCTTTACAGGTTTCGCGCCAGGCTTAAGAGGAATTTTCATCACTCCTAAGTCTCCCAAAATGCCTTTCATCTCGGTGAACTTCGTTGGGAATACTTCCTGATATTCCTGTAATATAGATGCAATCTTTGCAACTGTGTTATCATCCCAGTAGTCTCCTATTGCTGCGAAACTTCGGCTCTTCAGGGGTTTCGATGTTCACTTTCTTTGTTTTCACCGATCCACTCATATCTAGAATTTCTAGTCGAGGTCCCTCTACCTCACGTAATCCTTCTGATTCTTGAATCTTTATGTTGCGCGGGTTTTCCTCATCACTATCTTCAACTTCTTCAGCTATGTTATAGCAATCTAAAGGTTGCTTTATCTGTTCTGACCAATCTGGTTGTAGATTTGCAAGTGCATTATCTGCTTCAAAAAACTCTTCGGGTGTTATGTTTTCCTCCATGCCATCTGGTCTAAATATGCTTTCTTTAATAAGCTGCAGTGCGTCATTGATAGTAGGATGGTCATCTGCAAAGCTAAAATCTTTCTGGAAGCTCGCAGTGAGTATAGACCAATTCATGGTTTCTCGGCATAGTTCTTCCTCTAGGTACCATTTCTTTGGAATAGGCTCCTCCAATGTATGCACAAAGAGATGTACCCATTCTGTCTGCGGTCTTTCCTTCCAAGCTTGTACACATGCTGCGATATGATCTCCTAGATCCCTCTAACCATTATATTTCTCAAATGGTAATATGACCTTATCAGCAAATCTGATCTGTAGTTTTATTCTGCACTTGTCCCAAGTTGTCATTATCTTTTTGTGTGTATCCCACCATCTGATAGGTGTTTCTTTGAGTGCCATGTCTAATGCTGAGAGACGATGTTCATCTGCAACTGTTGCAGTGTATTCTTTGATAAATGAATAAACGTTAGTTTTACCATCATAAGTAGGGATTGGAGTTACCTTCTTTCCAATGCAGCGGAGTGACTTTGTAATTGTCGCGCATCTCCTAGCAGATACTGCATGCATTTTGTGTTGCCATTTTTCTAATCCTGCTTCAGAGTCTGATATGCAAGAACTATCACAGCGCCAATTGAGCGTTCCATCCGCAGTAGGGTCAATATAATCTGCAGCATTTGTTTTCATTTGATAGATACGATCAAGGTCTTGAGCTCTGTACTCTTCTTGAATAGGTTCAGCATATCGTTCGCCCTGCGAAGGATCCAATGGTGCGACAACCCTTATGTCATGGCCTTCAAATATCATTTTCATTGTCTTTAGATTGATGATGGTAGAGTTCGTCATGGCCCAGTCGATGCCCAGCAATGCTGGATAAGGATTGCTATCATCCACAATTTCAATTACTTCAAAGTCTGCATAACTTTGCACTCCATCAATATCGACAATGGTGTTGGTTAACCTTCCCAGTGGTATAACTATGCCCTGGTTATCCATTCTTAACTGAATTGGTGACCATTGTAACTTTGGTTTTCCCATCGCCTACCATGTCTGCTTTTTTAGGATGTTCACTTCAGATCCGAGATCAAGAATGATCTCGTCCATCTCATAGTCTCCTATCTGTGCAGTGAACCACATTTCCCTGCCGGTTCTTTTGGGACTCCTAATGTTATGTACTGTGATATGTGTTGATCCTTTCTTACTCGATGATTCATATTGACTTATTAGTTTTTCAAGTTCCATAAGACTGTCTTTGTTTTTTAATAACTTGATGCAGCTATGCAGGAACTGCGCAATAGAATTAGAGGCATCCAGTGCAGTGCATGTCTGATCATAAGCTAGTGGCATGTCTTCTATTTGTGGTTCTTGACTTCGCAGCAGGATCCTTGGTGAAGTAGGTGGTTGTTGTTTAAACATGTCCCGCGCTTCTCTAAATATTTCCTTATTTTTATGTATGTTTAATGGAGATGCTTTCCCAGGAGCTGTTCTTATTCCTACTATTTCTTTAGGCTTGTTCTTAGGACCAGTTGTTCCAGAAGTCGAGGCTTCTGCGCTGTTGTTTTTTCCTGTATCAACGCCACTTCACGTTACTGCATTGACACTTTGACATGTAGGTCTGTTCTCTGATGCGATCAATTGGATGTTAGGGTTTGGTGTTTCTGTTCTTCTCCTCTTCTGCATTTCTACCTCGAGCACCGGGCAATCCTCAATCACGTGATCAAATGATTTACAATAGTTGCATGTGGTGCATGGATTAGTATAGTCTCTTGAAACGTGACCTGGCTGGCCACAATTATAGCATATTACCTGGCCTCGTTCTCTTCCTTGATTTTGACCAGTATTTCTTCCTCTTCCGCGATATCCACCACCGCGGCCTCTATATCCTCCTTGATCATAGTGGGTGTTGTCTTGCTTTGGCTGATTTTCCTCTTGAACGCGGTGCATTCCAGCACCTCGCATTGCGTCCATATATCACTTTCTTTCATTCATCAACTCATAAGCGCGATAGTTGGACTCGTCATGTCCAACTGACTTACAAAAATTGCAGTATAAGTTTTTAGGTGTCTTTACATATTTTTGTATCATGTAGCAGTCTTCAGATCTATGTCCTCTGCTTCTACAAATTTCACACCATGGTGCCTGGTTCTGATTCATATTTATTGGGTTTGGTGCGCCACTGTTAAGATAATCCTGAATTAAGGGGCAATGTTCTCTAGTATGGCCCTCTCCTTTGCATCTCGTGCACCAAACTTCATGGCGTTGTTCATGTCTCTGTTCCTTTTCATTCTTCATACCTTGTAATTCTAATGTCAATGTAGCTAATTGGTTCTGGATCTGTATCATCCCATAACTACTTTCTCCAATTGTTGAAGCTTCCAACTTCATTGCGATCTCCAAGGCCTCAACTTGAGCTACAACTTTATGTTGCATTAGTGGTTGTTGGATATGGGGCAACAGCCCAGCAATGAACCATTCTTGATGTTGTTGCGGAGCTATAACAAAGTTCACTTGGTCCAATAATGTTTTGAATTTTTGGTCAAATTCCCAGACCGATTCATTAGGTTTTTGCTTGATTTCTTTCAACTCTGTTATGCACTATGATTCTGATTTGGGTTTCTTAAATTCTGCTGCAATCGCGGTTTTGATATCTGCTAGGGTTCTCAATTGTGCTTGAGAATATTTCATAAACCAATTCAGCGCTCTGTCTCTAAAAGTAGTTATGAGCTATGCTCTCTTTATAGCATCATTTGTCACTTGCTTAACACTCCACACGGCTTCGCATAGAAACCAGTGCTGATCAGGGTCTTCTTGACCCGTTCCTTTGAATATCGGCATTTTTATATCGTTATCTGTCATTCTTCTTCTGGATTGTGTACTGTTCTGGAAGTGATTCCCTGTGGTAGAATTAGATAGAGGCTGCTGGATTGTACTAGGGGCAGTATTCTACAGAATAGTCTGAGTCGTAGTGCTGTGAGCACTCGCTCCTACGGTGTTACTAGTATTACTGATCTGTGGGATGGGCTGCGCGATACTTGCAGCGGGTGGGTTCTGGATTGATTGATTATGAGGTATAATACAGTGGATTGTGGTTGATAACTGAGTGTTTGTATTATTGAGATCACATGGAATTTCGGTATGGTTTCTAGATGGTGTAGGTTTTTTCTCGTTAGTAAGCTTGTATCTCTTTCCACTTCTCAAAGTATGGTTTTCTTCATCAGAACCAATGTATGTATTCTCTACCATGACAGATCTAGGATTATTATTGCATTCTCAAAACACCTTTCTCTGCTAAAAGCATTTTAATGTATAGACTGAGGTTTTTCAAGAACTTACCTCTGAATCCGTTGAAGAAGTATGCTTTAGCTTGGCCGTAGGATTTCAGCGTGTCTACAGCAAACTCGGTCACAAATCCTTCAAGTATGCTATCAACCCAGAAGTCAACTGCTCGCAACAGTGGGTTGTCGATTGATTTGAGTTGTTCAGTAAGCTGTGGACTCCAGTATGTAGTTACTCCGCCTTGGGAGCAATTCTTTCTTTTTGCAAGGCGCGATATCCAGTTGTGGAGTTTAGTTGGAAATGATGCCCAAAAAATTTTGTGGATATCCCTCCACAAGTATCTGTTCAACCACTCTACGTCAGACAGACATGGGTGTAAGTTTTCTTTGTTTGCGAAGTCCTTTTCAATCTTATCGCACCAAGTCGTTATCTCTTTCTTTTCAGGATACCAACTTTCGGACATTACTTTTCTGAATACACTATCGCATCACTGGTCTTAGCACGGCAACAAAACCATTTGTTGGCTCACGGCACTGTTCTAGAGGTTTTACAATGTAGACCCAGGTACTTTGCAGTATAAGATACCAACAAAACCCCTATTCACCAACCCTTTCGGCAACAGACTGCAAGCAGCCTGAGGTCTCACCCGAGGCGAAGTTGAGAGGGTGGTTGCAGAATCAGGTTTCCACAACCTTGTAGTGCGAGTGTATTCAGTTGACTTATGTACAGCACGGTACAAGTCAAGCGCTGCAGTCAATGACTGCGCGGAGTCTTCTACTCTGCGTCGAATATTTTTAGGAATAGAGATATTTACACCCTCAAGGTGTCCCAAAATCATGGAGTAGATTTGTGAGATTTGATCCCTTCTATTTACTTCTTAGTCGATAAACCTTAATCATTCATCATCACTTAGCTTGAGAAACAACATAACTTATGCGAATATGTGAGACATGCAGCGTTGTGGGCTCTGATACTACGATTCAACCCTTAACAATTAACTATGTGGTTATCTCGTCGATCCATTCATTCGAGACTTATAGGTGCTTTATTGTTTAATATTCCTTCATACATGAACTACTTAGCATCCTATTCCATCCTTTCCTCGGCAAATACAGATCACAGCAAACATATAACAAGCAATAATAATCTCATGCATGCACTATAAGTAAATTATATCACAAAGTAATGACAATCACACACAACAATCACATAACACAATGATTTAACATGGTTCACCACCCCGGATGGGAAGCTACGTCCACAAGAACTATTTTTTATTTATCTCGGAAAGGGTACAATAGTTCTTCGCCTGCGCACTCAGCTGCAGACGCTCTTCTCTCTCTCTCTCAAGATTAGGTCTCTGCGCACACAGCTTGCAGAGCCTTTACAAAATGTCTCTCAACATAGATCTATTCAATCAACAATGAGAATAATAACAAAATGAAGAGTGACCCTTTCCTATACAAAATTTCCCTATATATAGATCATGCCCTTAGGTCATGTCTTTACATTACAAAGGTGAAACCCTTAGGTTTTACAAAACTGACACATTTTTCCCAAAACAGGACTTACTGATATTTGGTGGCGGATCTTCAGTCATATGCGCTCCAACCTCGATGTAGACACGTTGTCATCCACTCCTCTGTCATGCGCGCCAACAGCTTGCTTCCGCCAAGCTGTTCCTCCAATCACGGCCTTAGACAAGTAGTTCAACTAGTAGTAGTATTCTGCCCGTTGTGATCCGTCACCTACCTCCAATCTGCACCTACCCACTGCTTGGTAGTTATCGACGATCTTTTGCCAAAATTTAGGTCTCCTGTGACCTAACCAAAATAACTGCCTTATTCGTCCATGCTCTGTTTAGCTGGATCTTCGTTGACGTGGCATGTCGTGGTGTTGTACTCCTCGCAGCACTGACCTTGCAGCTCCTCCGATACTATGCTGCGCAACTTCGCAGCATAGCAAAACTTATCCAAAATTGTTCACAATTAACTGTGCTTAGCTCCGCAGTTCTCAAATTTCTTCCTATTCAAAAAAGCCCTATCTGGGCCAGGCCCAACAATCAGCACCCAGCTGGATTTCCCGGCCATTTCCAGGAACCCAGGCCAACCATTCCTTAATAATAGATAAAGAACCCCTCAGACTGTTCTAGATATTTGAAACAACATTTGTAGTATGTGAACCTCGTATAATCCATTCAATCACAGGAGTAGATTTTAAATATTTTCCTTGAATAAGTGTACTCCAAGCAGAATCCCCAAACAAAGCATGCCACATGCTTTTTGCTTTCAAAGCCAAATCAATTTGTTCCATATTTTTTATAACCCAGCCACCCAGTTGATGAGGTCGAGCCAAATTCTTCCAGTCAGCAAGGTGGAATTTGAAAACATCTCTCCCCCCATTCCAAATAAAGGAGAAGATACGCTTGCGCAACCCATGCATTATAGACTTTGGGATCTTGCTGAGAGATAACCAATACACCGCAAGATTTTGAAGCACAGACCTTTTGATCCAGATTTATGTAGGAACGAAATAAGATAGCATATACAGAATCAAATACAGAGATATATTGCAAATGACACAGTGATACAATAAACACATATTCTATTAAATAGTGGAAATAGAACAGACTGTAAAATACAATAGCTAGAATGGTGGTAGCTATCTCTGAGAAGAGATGTGGCCGCTAAGCTCATTCATGTCAAGATGATTACAAAGAGAGGCTGAAGGGGGCTATTTATCATAAGCATGAGGGAAGGAATCCCAAAAACCTAACCCTAGAAGATGAAGCGCCAAAAGTCATGTGGGCCCCATTTGGGTAAGTTAGTACATCAACTTCCTGAGGTCGTAACTCTCGCATGCGATCTCCGTTTGGGGCATACAATAGCTCGTTGGAAAGATTTATTCAATGAATACAAAAGGATATCAGAAATCTCGATTCCGGCAAGTGAAAATGGCAGGCATGCAATAATCGTATTTTCTCGAGAATTTGATCCCCAAAAAACGTCGTTTAGGGCCTCAAAATGGCTCCGGAAATTCAGGACCCGAAAAACTACTAAAAATAGTAAATTCCCAAAATTGCCAGAAGATTGTTTTGAGCTAGTTGGAAGAGGTGGGTTGCCACTGATATCCAACGGGATCAATCCTCCATCCTTAGGAAGCAATGGTCTCCATTACGTCAAATCCCTTATCATATGTCGCACTGTGCACTGAGTTAAGCTCCTGGTGTGGCGTTTGCAGAAGTGAAAAGGCTGCCTTACTTTGACATCTGCAGAGGTTTGTAATTGTTGGAGGCGCTAGAACTATTCAATAGTTTTGGTTTCCGTGGTATCGTTGGTTGACACCGGTGTGGATGGTTTCTTTTTGGAGGAGCACCTTGAATGTGTGGCCTTGCACTGTAGAGGTACCTGAATAGGCGATGCTACACTGACTTTTTGTTTTTCGTGTTTTTGTTGAGTAGAGGGTTAATGTGCAAAGGTTGTGGATGTCTCTGCGATATGATGTTCACCTCTAGTGGTAATTGTGAGTAGGGAAAATTTCCTAGTGTGGGAAATTATCTTCCTGCCCCACTGGGTTGGGGAAGGTGCAACTATCTATGGTATCCGATAGAGTTTCCCTCCCAAAGTGATAATGACAATGCGAGGTCGTGATTCATATACAGCATGACGCTTCCACATATATGGTTGTCCTAAAAGAAGATCACATACTTCAAGTGGGGCCACATCACACAATACCTCATCTTTGAAGGGCTTGATGCCGTATGGTAGGCGACATTGGTGACTGACACAGATCCCTCGTCCTTGGCTTAGCCATCCAATGGTGTATGGTTTTGAGTGTGGTGTTATTGGTAGCTCCAATTTCTTGATGACTTCTGCTAAGATTAGGTTCTTCTGGCTGCCGCTGTCCACAACAAAATGTAAGGGAATTCCCTTCACCCACATCTGTGAGTGGAAAAGGCGCTCCTCTACCTCCGACTCTTCAGGTTCCTCTGGTTGAATTTGTGTGGTGGAAACAACGGCACTGGGTTCTGAATCAATGATCTACTTCCCTTTTCGCGTGACTGTGAAATTATGTTCTGAGTCAGAATCGGAACTGGGATCTGATTATGAGGCTTTGATCTCAGCCACCAATGACTGTTTTGAGCGACATTCATCAGTGTTGTGCCAGGGGCTTTTGTGGAACTCGCACCACTTCTTGGTGTCCTTCTTTGTCTTTTCGTTACCCTTCTTCGCTTGTGGTTGGGACTGGTTGTCCTTTCCTTATCCTGTGTTCTGCGATCCAGAGTTTCCCTTTCCCTGCTTCTGCACAAGTCCGAAGTCGCGCTTGTTCTTTTGTTGAAATTTCTACTCAATTTTGGCAGCATATCGATAGAAGGATCTGAGTGAAGATATTTCCAGGAAATCCATCTCTGTTCGTATGTACCAGTGTAGGCCACTATGATATTTCTGTACTAGGTGTCGCTCGGAGTCCTTGATACCCAGCTTTGTGCGCGAGATATGAAAGTTGTTGGTGTACTCCGACACTGTTTGGTCCCTCTCTTGACGCAGAATGGTCCATTTTGTGTACTGGTCATCATAGTTTCCAACAGGGTAATATTGTTCCTTAATGGCATCTATAAAAGAGGCCCAAGTGGGATTGGTATATTCAAACAATCCAGACTCATCTGATGAGTTTTTCTCACAATAAGTTTCCCACCAATTTTTGACATGGGGGACGGCCTTGAGGAGCGCAAAGATGATATTTTCCCTGTCGAAAAATTTGTGGACAGAGAAATACCCTTCTAGTGGATTCAACCATTTATCTAGGGCATTGGCATCAATATGGCCTTCAAATAAAGGGATATCAAAGTTAACTTGTACCTTGAATGGAGTCGCATCTTCGAAATGACTGCTTGTTGAAGGTGTATCTGTCGTCGTCGGCATGCATCGAAGGATCTGGGTGAAATTATCCATCATCTTGTTCCTCTGTCGTGCGAGGGATTCCTCAAGCAACAACTTGATAGGATCTACTGCTCTGTCATCTCTCTTTTCTTCCGCCATGGGAGGTCGTTTCGGGCGGTGAGAGTGGTCTTCCCCAAGTGAAACTAGTTCGAGACCCAACTCTTTGTATCTGGACCTTGTTGGGGACATGCACCAAGAGACAATCAAAGAGAAAACCGCTCTGATACCACTGATCTGGATTTATGCAGGAACGAAATAAGATAGCATATACAAAATCAAATACAGAGATATATTGAAAATGACACAATGATACAGTAAACACATATTCTATTAAATAGTGGAAATAAAACAGACTATAAAATACAATAGCTAGAATGGTGGTAGCTATTTCTGAGAAGAGATGTGGCTGCTAAGCTCATTCGTGCCAAGATGATTACAAAGAGAGGCCGAAAGGGACTATTTATCATAAGCATGAGGGAAGGAATCCCAAAAACCTAACCCTAGAAGATGAAGTGCCAAAAGTCATGTGGGCCCCGTTTGGGTAAGTTAGTACATCAACTTCCCAGGGTCGTGCCTCTTGCATGCGATCTCCGTTTGGGGCGTACAATAGCTCGTTGGAAATATTTATTCAATGACTACAAAAAGATATCGCAAATATCTATTGTGGCACGCGAAAATGACAGGCGCGCAGTACATGTATTTTCCCGAGAATTCGACGTCGAAAAAATGTCGTTTAGGGCCTCAAAATGGCTCCGGAAGTTCAGGACTCGAAAAACTGCTAAAAATAGTAAATTGCCAAAATTGCCAGAAGACTGTTTTGATCCAACCGGAAGAGGTGGGTCGCCACTGATATCCACCTGGATCACCTTTCCAAAGTGAGTCTACCACCCAGTGTTAACCAACGCCAACACCAGTAATTGATAAGCTTGTCAAATCGTTTTAATAGCCATAACCAGTCACAAATGAGGTAGTTAGTCGGCTTCAAGAAGAAGGACAGATATATAGTGCCCATCATAATATCTTTGAAATTGTAAGGAAAGAAAGAACAAACCTGAGATTTGATCGCCAAATCAACATTATGTTCCAGAAACCAGGATTTAAATGGACTTATCAGCATCCCGGAGGCACGATAGAAAAGATCTAAAATATTTTTGTAGCAGCGCCATTCCAGAATAGTATCCGGACCAAAGAGCATGACATCATCAACAAATAAAGTATGGGTCACCGCTACCTGATCAGTAATTTTGATGCCCGAGATGCACCCATCCCTCTTGGCTCGAAGAATCAACCTGCCCAGTCCTTCAATTGTCAACAAGAATAGTAAGGGTGAAAGAGGACAGCCCTGACGAATCTCCCTCGAGCTCTTGAAAAAATCAGAAGGGAAACCGTTGATGATCACTGCAAAATTTATAAATGAAACACAAGCCATAATCCATTTAACCACGGACCACAACAACCCAATCTGAACCAAAATAAACCAGAGGAAAGTCCAATTCACACGATCATAAGCCTTTTCCAGATCCAATTTTAAACATAAAGAGATGATATTTTTCATTTTTATACTACGAAAGACCTCCTGGGTAACACTCACAGCATCCAAAATCTGACGGTTCTAAAGGAACCCGAATTGCTCCATAGAAATTTATTTCGATGAACCAGGATTTATATGGATAGCAATGATTTTTGCAATTACCTTATAAATAAGATTACAAAGAGAAATAGGTCTGTAGTCACTAAAATCCTCAGGATGAGATTTTTTAGGAATGAGAGCGTTAAACATGGAATTTATGGCCCCCGAGATCACCCCTCCAATCTGGGTCTCCTCCACCACTACCCATAACTCAGGCCCCATCAAATCAAATAACTCCATGAAAATCTCAACCGCCCACCCATTAGGGCCAGGACTTTTATCCTTTGCAAAACCCCTTCAATCTCCAAAAGAGTAGTCGCCCGGAATATCTCATCCCCCTCCTCATCAGAGAAAAGCCTTGGATATTCTTTAATCACCTTAATATAGTCAATCATAGTAGCCGATTTGGGATCACAATAAATGTCCTGGAAATGTTTAATGGCCTCAGATTGGAGTTCGTCCATACCATAAATTCGCCTGCCCGAACTATCATTTAAATCCCAGATGGCATTTTGTATACAACGAGCATCAGCAAATTTATGGAAAAATTTTGTGTTTTGGTCCCCCACCTTAATCCAGAGCGCCCTTCTCTTTAACCGCCAAGTTTCCTCAATAAAATTGAGGTGTCTCAATTTCCTTCTTTCCAAGTCCGCGAGAGCCACTGATTCAATACGCCCCAGTTGGCCTTTCAAAGACTTATCCATCATATCACTAATCTCATGCTCAGTATTTTCCAGCTCTAGAGCCATCTCTTTCCTTTTTTTCCGGGTCCATTTAGTCATAAAGGATTTTAAGCCTCTAAGCTTGGCCACCATTTTATCGATAGCCGAAATTTCACCAGAAACATCCATTGATCCCTAATGTGTCCCCATCGCCTGTTTGAACGAAACATCAGATAACCAAGCATAATTGAACTTAAAGGGATAAGTCTGATGGACCACCTCAGTGTCAACTTGAAGAATAATGCGGAGATGGTCACTAATCATGGACTGTAGAATCCAGGATCGATATTTGAAAAGATTATCCAAGATATTCCCCGAGATAAGAAAGCGATCCAATCGCTTAGAATTATTCTCCTCACTGCTTCTGTCGTTTGACCAAGTTGGAGCTAAAGGATGGGGTTCAACATCCAACAGATTTTTGGAAGCACAAAGGTCCCTGAAATAGTCACCCAAAGGGTCCAATCTTTCACATCTACCCCACACCTCTGAGGCACCCCAAGAAAAATTTAAGTCCCCAACCAAAATGAGATTTTCCAAGTCAAGTAACAATTTCAAACAACCAGTATCCCAAAAAGTCTCACGATTCCGATAAGGACCATAGCAATTCAGAATATTTATACCACCATCAAAACCCATCAACCTGCCAGATAATATAATTCCCATTGAAACAAAATAAGAATTTAGATCCAGAACCCGGGGGTTCCAAGCAGCCAGCAGCCCACCAGATAGCCCATTGGCACCAATGGCATAAATCATCCAGTCAGGACAGATTTTAGTGAAAAAATTTCTTGCCTTGTCTGCACAAACCATGGTTTCCTGTAGCAGAATGATGTCCGGATTGCGGATTGCTAGAAATTTTGGGAGGCCCCCCACTCCCTGAATATTTAGAGAAAAACAAATCATTTCGAACCCCTAGCAAGGGCTTTGATGCCTCTAAGTGCCCCGGAATTTGGAGAAGTGAAATCAAGAGTCAAATCCTCAACAACGTCCACCGCCAGCTGACCCGACCGAGAACAACCTTTGGCCTTCCTCGCACTATGGGTCTGTAATGGGGAGAGGTAAGAAGCCAGGCCACCAAAACGAGCCCCCTTATTTATTTTCTTTTGGTCCACCATAGGACCCACTGGATAATTCGGCCTAACCAAGGAGGCTTCATCAACCTTACATTTTTTATAATAAGTAGGAATGGGCTCCTTTTTTACCATATCACAGTAGGAAGGGATCAACAACACTTTTGGAGTGGAACCCCGAGGCCTCGCATCTTCAAATTCTGTCGGCCCCTCAGCAGGACCAATGGACAGATCAGGGGGAACAGAAGGATTCGGAAAAACAGTATCATCAACCCTGGGAGAAGAGCCATCCACACCCTGCAGGGACGAATGGTTTGAAGAAACCAAGACGATATCCGATAGAGAAGGTAGTGAGTGAAGAGACTCAGAATCCAACCGGGATGGCAGAGAAACGACCTCATCCATGCCCCCGAGGAGACATCCATCAACAACCAGCGAAGCCATAGGCACAGTAGAATTAATAGGACAACCATCACAGGAAGGGATAGTAGAGGTAAAAGAGGATGAACTACCAATGTCTGCAATTTTTTTAATGTCCAAATCTCTAATAAAAGATTTTTCCAATTCATTTAGAGATTGATAAAAAGAAGGCTCATAGAACTCAAGCTTACCCATAGTGTCCAATTTCTCCACATCGGGGGGAGGGAGACGGTTTGAATAGCCATCCAAAGCACCAACCACGTCATGTTCCAGAAGTCACTACCCTCCTCAGACGACCAAAGTGTATCCGCTTCACCAGGGTGAGTCGGCCGAGTCACATTCTTGCACTGGCACCATAGATAACCAACCTCTTTGCAATGTGAACAGCGAAAAGGGATACCCCAATAATCAATCACCTGATCATACTGGAGCCCACGCCAATCAATGTGCAAAACATCAACAAGGCCCAACGAAATGTCCACCTCAACAAGCATTCGCCCCATCCGCTTATCCACCCCATCTAAAACATTATCCTCCAGGTGCAAGAACTGTCCCAAACTGTTTCCCACTGCCTCAAAGGCTCCGCGGTTCCACATGGCCAAAGGGAACCCCGGGAGAAGAACCCATAAGTGTCGAAATCTAATGGATTCCCTATCCGGATCAAAGTCCGTATGCCACCTCTGAAGCATGAGGCTTTTGGGCCCTATTAGCCACAACTTGTCCAGAATCAGTGTCACATGTTTCTCCTCCTGAAATTTAAAACCATACCAACCCCGAGCAAGAATTGATACCTTCGGAACATATTTCAGCTCAGGACCCCAGGTCTCTGAGACCCAATGAACGATGTCCTGATGATTCATGGCCATATATGAAAACCGTCCAACCAGTGCAGTCATATTATATTCAACCAACTCCGATAAACCCACATCACGGCCCATGGTGAGGCAAGTCTTGCCCGACTGACAACCCCACTTCTCAAGTCGTCGAGACGATCTACGTGCAGATGGAAGGGCAGAACCCGAACCTTTTGAGGAAAGCTTACCTCCAGCACCGGCCGAGGGAAGATGGGAAGTCCTTGAGAACTTCTGACGCCTAGCACCTGACTGAACCAGTTGAGTAATGTGTCGACCATCCTCAGCCACTTGGACAACACTCGGCACCAAAGGCCGCTTCCCCTTAAGCATCTCCTTATCGAATTCATCTAGCTTTAATCTTCCATTTTCCTCAATCCACAAGTCAGTTGATGACTGGGACATGGCCGACGTGTTAGGAATAATCTGTTCCCCCGTCATTACATGGAGCTGACTAGGCCAAACCCTAACCGCCTAGAAGTCAAGACGATGAAAAAGATCACTAAAAGCTAGAGATGATGCTGGAAAGAAGGAGAAACCACCAAACCCTAAGAGACTGTAGAAAGATACATTGTGAAACGACCCCAAAAAAAATGACAAACCACCGATGGTCGGAAATCAACAGGATATTTTCTCCACCAGCCCAGAAAATGATAAAAAAACCCCCCACCAGCAGATGGATACCAGCACAAAAACTAGCCAAGGAAAACCCCACCGTCGATCGGTTACCAGCACAAGAAACGACCCAGAGAAAAAGATATCGGAACCCCCACTGGCGGACATGGCTCAGAAAAGTGTGAGCAAACAAACCCCCGCCGGTGGTTGGAAACCCACCAAAGAAAACACCACCGGCACAGAAATAGGTAGAGAAAGCAAAACCACAGAGGTCCCAAATGGGTAAAAACCCCAACACATCAACACGAGAATCCTAGAATATCAATGTATAAAAATGAGAAACCTCAACACTGCAACCATTCGTGTCAAGTCATGTCAGGACCACAATGCCCCCATCAAATAAGTCGAAAAAACAAACCAGTATAGTAGGCGCCAAGACCGATAGGAAGTCCCAGTATAGGCAAGAACAAGATGTTGATCAATCTAGGAGAGACCGCCAACAATTGCCAAAATCACACAGTAAATTTGGCCACCCCTTAACTTAGTTCTTATTTAAATGATAGGAATTAATATTATTGCTTGTAAATATTAATGGTATTGAGAGTCATTAGGTGCTATTTTTAACATAGAAAACATGATTGGGCCAAAAATAAAATAAAATTTTTATGTTGACTAATAAGTTATAAAAAAATTAAAAAGTATTTTAATTTTTTTATTTTGGTTTATAAAAAATGAAAATAAAATCATTATAGATTTATCTCCAATCTTGAGAAGGATCTAATTTGTTGTAGTGTACAAAAATTAAGATTAAAAATTCACACCTTAAAAAATTGGATCTCTTTTAATATTAAATCCACATTTAAAATAGATTTATGTTATTAAAAAATATTTAATCTCTATTAATTATAATAAAATTTAGAATTTAATATTAATTTGTTATTCTTATCACATTAACTTTTCATTAATGATATTTCTTTTAATTTTTTATTTTTTTTTAAGATTTGTTTGGCCGTCAATTACAATGGTGTCGACTTTATTTGAAACTATTACTTATGGCATTCTTATCCACAATATATTGTGGATAATTGATTATGTCATTATATAAAAATTACATACCTATTAAAAATAAAAATATATATATTAAAAAAGATTTCTCATTTAGTTAAATCTTCATTTGTGATATTTGTTTTAGTTTATTAAGTTGTGTAAACATACTTGTAATAAAGTAAAGTTATATAACGTGATGTTATAAGCAATGCAAATATTATTATTTTTATGCAATTGAAAAATTATGTTTTTAAGTTGTTTTCTAAATTTAAAAGTTGGAGTAAATTTATTATTACCATGTTCATAATATGTTTAGTTAAATTGCAATAAGTAAGTAAAAGTATAGTTAAAAAAAAATTATCGTGTTTTAGTAAGTAGGAATATAGTTAAAAAAAAATTTATTGTGTTTTAGTTTAGTTTTTAACAAAGTGTTTTAATGGTTATGTCTCCAAGGGGATCATATATATATCGATAAGCTCCTATTATTTTGTCTCTAAAACCTATAAATTTTCCCCCACTACTATATATAAACTATAGTTTGAATTCCATAATATTTTGTTGAATTTATAAAATTGTTGTTTTTCAAAAAACTTATTGATTGCATGATGATCCTCGATTTTCCCTTCCCGGAAGGGCGTTACAAGCTCATGTCACGTCCGCTCAGACCGAATAAATTTGAGGTTGACAGAGGATTTATCTGCTAGGTGACTATGTGAAAGGGTTGATACAACTTTTTATGCATAAATACTCACACCTAAATAATTCCCTATGCAGGTTGCCATAAATACTCGAACCTAGTGTTCCCCCAGAGACCATTGCAAGCGCTTTTACATAGAGCATTGTTGCACCCGGCTCCCATTCGCACAGCCGCTAGTTATTGAAGAAATTCAAGTAGATCCACCACAGGCTATGGAAGTCCATATCAAAATCACCCACACATCTCTCTGTCATACTGATATTACATTCTGGACTGACGAGGTAATTCATAATGTAGTTTCTAACTTGCTATGCCATACATTTTCCATCAATTTCTACTCGCCTATGGTAATAACTTTTTTAATTCGAACTGCCCATGTTTGCAGGATGAAAACACCCAAGCGTTTCCTCGCATACTTGGACTTGAGGGTGCTGGGTAAATCTTCGTTATTTATGGTTAATATGAATATCATTGTATGCTTTGCAGACTCTTTACTAAATCAGAAATACCATTTATGATTACAAAATTGTGGAGAGCATAGGAGAAGGCGTGACAGATATTAGGAGGGAGATCATGTGATTCCCCTGTTCACTGGAGAGTGTGGAGATTGGTTTTAATAATATGGTTGCTCAACCAGCGATAAGGTATCGGCAACATCAGCGATTCCTTTCTCCAATGAAGTCATGAATTCAAATATGATATATGATTGGTTTCTTTATATAAAGAAAGACAAATAGGAGGGGGTTATCTACACCCATTTTGTTTCCTAGTTCATGTATAGATCCTTTACTTTGATCACTGGGACAGATCCTACGCGCATGCCCCACGAGATCAAAGCCTGCTTGCAGCTAGGCGAAGCCATTAAAACAGAATTTTTTTTTTTATCTGAAGAATATATTGTGATAAGGTTATATGACACTAAGAACACCCCACACAGACTACCCAAGTTACTCACCCCCTAAATGTATTTTCCTAGAATATGCCAGGAAGTTGATGAGATTCATTTTCTAAGATCTAAGAAGAGAGGAAGGAGCCATTTTTTCATAGTTATGCGAGGCTATGCCATCAATAATAAGAAGGCTATTAAGCTTGCATTAAAAGAGTTGGGTATGGAACTGGATATCCCCTAGAAATATGACCCACATTTCTTAATTGGGATAGAGAAGCAAAGAAAGCTCAAAAACCTTGAAGATCACCAACCCAGGACAGAGCTAGAAATTTTTTCCAACAAAGATACCTTCGAAGAAGTGCAGGAGATCGTCCAAAAGCAAGTGAATACCTCTGAAGTGATGGCCCAAACCTTCCTCGAAGATCACTACTCAGTTGTACCAACTAATAAAATTGTTTCCAAACAACTGCAACACTTTCTCCCAAGGATAATTTTAGGGGCAAAATTTAGCCCATGGGCTATTTTTCCATATATTTTTTTTCCAGAAAAAGATTCGCCAATTTGCATTTTTTGAAGCCCCATTTCTCCCAATTTTGATGGGCTAAACGTTTTTCACTCTAAAAATCACGAAATTATTATATAAACTATATAAAATCCTTATAAATTGAAATAATTTTAGAAAAATATCGCCAAATATTTTATAGTTGACATTTTAAGAATTGGTAAGATTCGCCAAGGTTTATACACTTTTAAATAAGTATAGGTCCTTAAAATTATCCATGCTTTCTCCCTCCCTAATTTCCTTAATCTTATAAAAAAATTACTAAGCTTTGGCCTATAATTAATTAATTAAAATACAACCTCTATTTTTATTGTTAATCTTATTTTTATCTCAAACATCCTCCTCTTTTCTTATTTTTATAGTTATAAGGTCAAATGCTCTCTTTTTCGAATTATATGACCAAATTTAGTCTTCATAGTGAATCTTTATTCATTTAATTATTCATTTTCCTTTTGTTATTTCTTTATTAACCCTAAATTATTAAAATTGTTTTTACTTATTCTTGTCCTTATAACCTAATTTCTTAACAGTTATTTTACTCATTTCAATATAAATTATGTCTCACTCCTTTCTCACTTTGAGCAGCTTCTTCGCGGTGATTCCCTTAAGATGTGCGGAGTGTCCACTCGAAACGTCGGACACGAAACTGCAACATAGTGAAAAATCCAAAAAAACCCAAAATCAAAGGGACTTTTGTTCGAATGAAGAAAAAAACAGAATCGAAGTAAGAAGCATTCAAACACTATGGTCTCAGTGCCCATTACTATTTCAAATGCATTCAAACATCACAAGCAAATATATGAAAATTTAGGGCATTTAAATATGGTTGAAGGGGTTCTTTTGACTACATGGCTTCCATCAACATCTTTATTGACACCTAATCAATTGGGTAAAATTGTTGTCTTCAACTATTCTCCAAGCCAATTTGACTATGCAACAATTTTTTTCTAAATTTGAGTTTCATGTGCATGCATATTACTCACATAGTCTTGTTGCTCCACTTACCTTGAGAAATTCTAAACAAGCCCAAATATGTCATTCCTAATTCCAATTCATAGTAATATATTAGTGTTATATTATGTTGTTTCCTTCCCTTAGTCAACCTTGACCGAAAAGTAACTTTACCTGGACTTCCTAGAACACTTAGAACTGCAATGAAATCCATTCCAACTCCACTTGGGGTCATATTTAAAATTTTATTCTCTTTTGCTAGCCATGCCTTTTGAAGTCAAATGCAATTTTCACTTGTGTTCAATCTCTTCATTGTTCAATTTTAGAGATCACTAGATATAATATCTTATGTCCTTTGATTTTTTGTCCATATGTATATACTTATATTTCAAAAATTTATCATGTAATGTATCTGCAAAATAAAATGTAAATAGTTCCCTATGACCTAGCATTCTTCCACTCAAATTATAACTAGGCCTTCCAAAGGCTCTCGTGCCAACGGTTGTGAACCCATCGTAGACGTCATCCCACGAAGGTAACAAATGATCAGTTATAATGATGGGAAATGGGAGTGGTACTAGCATCCAACAAACTCCGATCCAGGTATTGTCGACATCCCATAACAGTAACCTATAGGGTAAATATCCTATTTTTTTGCCACTAAGAACCTTCGTCAAGTGGGGGGAAAGAAATTATCCCTCAAACGGTATTGTGTTGCATCTTTTAAATAGGTGGTGGGTAGCCCACTTGAGATAACAAAAACACGATACGTCAGATTTTACCTCTCTAGAATTGCGCCTCTTTCCCCAAAAATTCTTTTCTACTTGATGATGAAGGGTTTTTACAAATTCCTTATAGACAACAACTATGTTTCATATGAAAAATAATTGATGTACATTATTTGGATGCCTATCCCAACAATCCTACCTTATACTAACAAATTATTCGGTGCCCTCCTGTGGAGAAATTATGTTGGTTGGATTAAGTTTTTGTGGTTGAATTTTTAATGGCTTTCTTCGCTTAGTGGAGTGAGAACGGGAGATCATTATTAAAGAGTAATCCATCCAATTTAAATTATATCTATTCTATACATGTACATGTTAAATAATAACTAAATATGATACAAACTTTTTAAAACTTAGCAAAAGAGTGACATAATATATCTTTAATAAATGTGCACTTTCAATTTAGGATTGCGCAATAATATAAGGGGACTTTTAATCTAATAATTTATGGACACACATTTTTTTTCAAGCTTTGTTAGCAAGCCCTGATATTCCACCCCAGGAATCAAAGGTTGCTCATAGGCCTCCCCAGGAATGGATCCGGGCACCTGTGGAGCCCCAACCACCACCTAGCGCTGCTGGACCATATTCACACGCCTAATTTATGGACATACATGACAATACAAATTCCTACTTTCTACATTTTAAAATAATAAAATTTAGTACTCGACATTAGATGAACTTCTTGATTATGTTAACTATGTTTTGAATTTTAATTGAAAACATCAAATTGAATTGATATAAATAAAACAAATTTAATAAAATTGGAAGATATATCATTCCAAATCTATATAATATATAAAAACTATACACAATTTCTATTTGTTTATATATATATATATATATATATATATATGATTGGAACATGTCATGGGAAACCCTCATGTACTTCCTCTCATTTTGAGGATGGTACCCAAGGTAAGCCATCGGCCTTGATTACGTGGCCTAACCCGGTGGGAACATCAAGTGCGGCCCTTATATAGAAAAGTATAGCCACCCGGGGATTTGACCCCGACACCTTCTGCTCACAACTTACAACACTCAACCACTTGAGCTAGCCCACCAGGATATATATATATATATAAACATTTTATTTATTCTTTATTAAATTAAATAGAGATTAAAATTAAGGTTTTAAGTGAAAATGAAATTACCTAATTTATTAAACATGGGTTTCTTATATCTTAAGAGGTCCTAATTTATTAGCCATGGTGCATTTTAAAGGGAGGTGTGTCGTTATATATTTAACAATTTTACAATATCTAGAGTACATGGAGTATTACACATTTAAAATTCAAGTGAACTTTGTGGAAGTTCTATAAAATGGAAAGTAAAGATATTTTCAAGGTTTACAAATGGGCCCACAAACCTATGTACTATGCTTAGCATTCATTTAATTTTAAAATTATGTACTAACATTTTTATCTAAATTTTAAGTGTATTCACACATTTTGTTCCAACATCCATCCCAAGTAATTTACAATACATGTCTCATGATCTATCATTTTATGTGTGAAATTGCACACATTACCTCTAGTTTAAGGTTGAATCATATACATAAAGAAACTTTTGCAAGGTATTTCTAACTTAATGTTTTTTTCACATGTATATATATTTGAATTTAATTTGTTCTAAAGTGCTCATTGCTATGAATATTTGACTATCAATTCTACTATGATATTTGAAGTCTTATCGAAACCAACATTGAAGAATAAAATTTAACACTACATGGAAATTTTAAGAACACGCAAATTTTTTCTATATAGATTGATACTAGTTACACTAGCATTCAATAATATTCTCTAATAACACTCAATGCATGCATGAACATTTCACTACTTTCTTTAGTATATAAAAATTAATTGTGACCAATAAAAATCATATAATATCTTGAAAATCCAATTGTAATTAATTTTGAAACATGATAATTGAAAGAATGGGGTAAGAAGCAAGAATTAAGAAACTTGTTTAAAATAATTATCATTTGAAGAATGAAATAAAAACCAATATTGCCTTGAATTGGAGTTGGATCCACCAAAGGTTGATCTCCATCATCTTCGTGTTTCTCTCTCAATGTTGCTCGCCATCACCTCATTCTTTCTTTGGTCTTTTCTCATATTTCTTCTTCATTAATTTGATCGCGATCATGTTTCCTACTTCAACGTTTCTTGTTTTCAATCTTGATTGGTGAATAAGAAATGAAAATGTCCTATTTCCTTTGAAATCTTTAGAAAAATGTACACTATGAAACACTCAACAAGCTAAAAATGTGTTTTATATAATTGTTTACACAATTCAATTCATTAAATGCAAAAGCTAGGTAGGTAATTCACGGGTATGGTTAAAGGGAAGAAAGTGAGGTGAAATCAATGAAAAAGGTGGTGAACAACAGCTTGATCAAACTATTAAGCTCGATCTAGTGTTTTTCAAATGCTAGATTGACGCTTCTAAAAGTTCAATCAAGGTATTAGCTCGAACGAGCTTCCGATTAATCGCACATAAACCCTCGATCGAGGTATTTACAAAATGTGTGCAAAATATTAATCGAGGTTTTAAATCCTCAATTGAGCTAGTAGCCCAATCAAGGGCTTTCGAACAGGGTTCTAGCCCCCTTTTCTAAAAAAATATTTTTATGGGTCTTTTTGCCAAACCTAAACCCTATCCTATGATGCATCTTAGGTGGTTGACTTTATACCAATGGATTCGTCAATGAATCATCTATTCATTGGCATATAATTTACAAGTTTTTGAGTTCATATGGTTTTTTTTTATTTTCTTTTGAAACTTACACTTACAAAACCATGTCCACAACTTCGAATCAACACAAAGAAAAATCAACAACATAAAAAGTACACAACCAAAAAATTTCAAAAAATATATAGTGCCCATACTAATGTGTGCTCTTTATAAGGGTTATTTTTGTTTTTAGATTGTTGAAACCAATAAATAAAAGTTTACATGCACACATGTATGAAATGCAATTCAAAATTTCAATGGTCAGTTTTGAAAATTAATAAAAAATATAATTTTCCATCATACATTTTATATAAAATAATGTGTGCCCCAGTGCATTTTGTGTAAATTATGTCTATTATTTTTTTCAATAATTATGCATTTATCACTAAATTATTTTACGTGCACACAAGCCACTTGTTAACTTTTCCTAAAATTTACATGAATAAACCTATCATTAAATGCAATTTTGCAATTTTGGCATATTAATTAATATTATTATTTTTAAGTCAATTCTCGCTAATTCATTCGGTTAAGGTATGGGTCTCGTTAGCAGGGCGACCCGGGTTCAATTCCCCTTAGGGGTGAGCTATTTGGGAGGAGACACCCAAAATCCAACTAGTTGAGAGTTGGTGTGGCCCAAGCCAAGTGTGATCCACGAGTAATTTTGACAGCTTAGATGCCCATGGGTCATGGTTTCTTAGACCAAAGACCACTCCTAAAAATCAGGGATATTCTAGCAAACAATATATATATATATATATATATATATATATATATATATATATATATATGTGTGTGGGTGGGTGGGTGGAAAGACAACATAATTCCCTACAATTTGTTCTTTTTGTTGCGTGTCGGAATTCACAAAGCATATATGAGTTTTGGGGGCTTTGATTTAATGAATGAGTAAAAAATCGATTTTCATCTTTGGCCAAAAATTGTTACCCATCTTCATAGATTCACTTCATTATAAACAATATTGTCAATTGCATGATTAAATTAATCCTTTCCACTTTTAACTTATGAAATTGACAAGTAGGAGAAATACAAGGTGGTTAAGAGTGCATTTGATACAATTTTTCAACCATTCTAGGTGGAAAAAAAAACTCCGGTAAAATATATTACATCAACACATAGAGTTCTAGTCTAAACTCACTCCTTTGAGCCCTTCTCCCTCAATCTCACTAGTTGCACATATACACCTTTGAACTTTCACTACGTAAATACAAAAAGGTATTGTAAGGTAACAAATAAATATAATTATTTTAGTGTTCAATTTATAATTATATTAGTGTTCAATTTGCTTGAAGATATCAACTTTACAATTTTTCCCAAGTTCGACAAATGAGAAAACTCTTTCTCTATATATATGAAGAACAAGAATCTTAATCAAAATATCTCTACTGAGTAAGAAATTGATAATATTGAAGTATAGGATAAGGATCATAAATTATTAGTAAGAATAAAGTGAAAATATATATATTTTTTTAGAAAAATCATTCTTTTCTTTTATGCAATAAGAAATTGTATCACTTTCATTACAAGGAACCCGATTTGATCATTTTTCTTTACACGGAAATACAATTCAATGTTTAATTTTTTAATTTTTTAAAAAGAAGATTGTTTATTTAAAAAAACATTTAAGAAATTATATGGAATAATAAGATCAACTAAATCATGAACACTATGGACTAAAATTTCATTTACAAACTAGTGTAAGATTCAAGATACTAAGAAACTAGAACTGAAATGTCTTCATAACCAAGTTATTCACAAAATATGTTATAATCATCTTAGCCATGATAGCCACGTTTTTTAGAAAATATGTTATAATTATCTATAATAGTCCATTAAAGTAATGTTTTTTACAATGTTCAACTTATTAATACAAAAAATAGGAGTTGCCCCAAAGGCAATTCTATTGTAAATTTAAAAAATTCGAGAGAAGAAACTACTAAAAATATCATTCTATATTTCATAGAGGAGATATAATGGGAACCTAATGACATATAGGGTTTAAAACTTGACTAATTTAAAATTTTATGTGAAAGACAAAATGAAACTCAAATGCTTAATATGATCTTGTTTTTTCCCTGTAATGGGGTCTTGGGGTCTTGGTATCTTGATCCATAAATTTTATCTCCACATCACTAGGTATTTGTTGGATTGATTATTCCTCTTCAACTCATTTGGGAGACAAACTAATTGACACTCTTTGATGGGAAACTACAAATTTGAGATCCTTTCCACTATTATTACCATGTTGAGAGATCCTTGCCAATATTATTACCATGTAGTGTAATTGTTGTGTTCTATCTCTAATGTACAAGTTGTCCTTTCATGTAAGACAATCTCTAGAATATCTCCATGTTCAATATTTTGAATTTATTTTTTTGTATTCATTTTGGTTGCCGGCAATGGTACTCTAGATTATTGTCAACATAATTTTTTACCTCCTCTACACCTTTCAAATATTCAAATTTTCACAAATCATCGACCTGAATGATTATGGTCAATCCATGACTTGTGTATTCCAACCTCTTAGAAATAATTTTAAAAGACACTTGGTCTAGCTCGTTATGAACCTAAATTCTTTAATCCACAACCAAATAAAGATCCTAGATCCCATATGGAATCCCATAATTTGGCCCACAATTGAGAAGACATAAAATTCAGTTGTAAAGAGGGGTCTAAGAAGCGAATGCGACCCACTCGGCCAAGCTCCAAATTGTTTCAACATTCATCCGTCATACTAACTTCTACTGACATGATTTTACTCCATAATCAAGCATTGTATGTGTGAATGTACCAGGAATCTTAAGGGAGTTAAGACTCACCTTTTTCAATTTAACTATCCCCTTTTCTTGGCATCAAAAGGGGATTGCATAATGGAGGATCAATTTTTTTTATGATCGATTGCGAGCAACTTATAGGAATATTATTTTTTCTTTTGCATTAATATATTGCTTCAAGTAGCTATTTGGTTTGGGTTGTGGACTATTTTCTCTCTCTAAGGGTTTTAACCATGTAAAAATATCAGTGTGTTGATAAGTGATCTATTTGTATGAATGGTTGTTTAAGGTGTTCAACCTATGTGTAAATAACATATTTTAGTCAAGCATGGTATAAGAGCATTTATAAAGACTCGCTATCATTGTTGATCAATATCTTGAACCAATGTAGTTGCATGCATTACAAGATTTATGGATTCTATTATTTTTGTGCATTTATAAGCTGAGATCGACATTCCATTATGTCCAGAGCAATTCTTTCAATTGGAAATGTTTTCATTTCACTTGAAATTGTTTTCATTTTCCCAACATATGGTCGTTTTACCATATTTGGAGGTATATTATTTACATTTAGATTTTTTTTTTTAATATTTTCTCATATCATTTCATATTTTAATCTAATTTTATCTTTACTCCCAGATATTTACCCTTTTTATTAGTGTATGCTCTTTGTCATGTGCCTTATGCAAACTCAACAAATTAGAAAAAAAAAAAAAAACTAAAGGGCTTCTTGGCTATGTATGCTCTTTGTCATGTGCCTTGTGCGAACTCGATAAACTTGAAATAGTGATTTTTCAATAAACTAACCAGGGTTTAACCTCAAATCTTACAATTTTTTTGTTTTGAAATTTTATTTTTTGTTTATGTGGCTATGTAAAAGTGTCTTCCAAGCCAAAAGCAAGGTTTTGGGATAATCACTCTCTCCAACAACTACCACATTTTCCTTCAGTAATATTACTGTATCTTTTGTTTAATTGACTTGTTCAAAAGTTACTTTATTAAGTAACAAGTCTTGGGTACAAGTCTTTTTTCTTGTTACTTTAAAATAAAATAAAAAAAATTGATGCAACTTTAAGTTATAAAGTGACTTCATTGTAAGAGTGATTCCTACTTGTTTCATAAAAGTGAGTCACTTATTTTCAAAAGTAACTTATTTGTAAAAGTGAGCTTACATGCAAAATTAGTAGGGGGGGATTATTTATTGCATTGAACATCCATCACCGCATTGTTCAATATTTCCCATATTCCAAATGACAAAGTTATTGCATTGAACATCCATCACCGCATAACTTTGTCATTTGGAATCTGTTTTTAGTGTCTTTTTTTAACATCCTGTTTTTTTTAGATCTTTGTATCTAGAACATCAGTATCTATTTTTGAAGTCATATTACCTACACATTATAATATGGCTAATCCAAGTTATCTTATGCTTACTAGTACCAACTACTTTTCATGAAAACAATGTATGGAGGATGTCCTATCAAGTAATGGACTTTAGCAAAATACTTTGGGTATGATAATACCCCCACTTATGCCTCAAACAAAGTGAAATTGGATAATAAAAATAACGAAGAAACATAGATTAATTAGGATGTCCATCTCTAATCAATTACGATTCCACCTTCAAGGAATTAACCAACTAGATGTGGCTTGGCAAAAAATTGGAAACCATATTTGGTCACCACAATTAGATTTGAAGTCGTCATCTTGAAAATTAGTTGATTGTTTTAAATCCAAGTGATTTATCTTACATTGAAGACTATCTATCTCAATTCAAAACCCTTAAGAGTCTTAGTTGAAAAATGCAAGATATCTAAGCCATAAAAAAATGTATTTATGCTATTCTTACTAAACTTGGTCCTCTTTATTCTATTTTGTATCTAATTTTAACTCCACCAAATAAGCGCTAGAGTCTACTCATACAGAAACCAGTCTTGAAGATTTTTGTGATTCTTTAATTAGAGAGCAAGATAAACTCTTGCACATTTGAGTGATCATCACTGAAGGTACATATAATAATCCTTAGTGGCACAATAGAAGGATAAGTCCAACCATCCAAAGAAGCAACACCCTCACAACAATAAGAAAAATAAGGGTATCAAACCCTCTCAACAAGTTCCTACAAGCATTGGTCATAAAGGCACAAAATCAAAAGGTAAGAGCATTGAACAACACTGCAATTTTTGTAGATAAGATGGTCATGTGGAATCTTAGTGTTTTAAGAAAATGGAATCCTTGGAAGAAGCAATGAAGAAGCACGACATCAATATTGATTCTTCTTCTAACTCTTCTCCTCTAAAGGCACTTGGGTTTACTTTTAAAAACTTCAAGATTTTCACATGTTTTTGGCCTACAAGACCCTTGTAGAAAAATAATATGGACATCAAATAAACAAGTTAAGAAAAAAGAATGGAGGTGAATATGTAAACAACAACTTTACAAATTATTGCACTGCACCAGGTATGCAAATGCAACATACTGTTCCATACACAAAATTTAAAAACATTGTTGCTAAGAGAGAGAATCACACATTAAAGGAAATGGAAAATTGTATGAACCGATCTAAGGGATTAAGTCCTCATTTTTAGGTGAAACTCATTGACTGTTCCAATTACATAGACAATCGCACTCCATGAAGGCTTTAAAAAAAAAGAACTTCGAAACATGCATGGAATAAAAGTAAACCAGTTCTAAGCCACTTTCATGTGTTTGTTAATGAAGCATGGGATCACATTCCTAATGAAAAACTGAAACCCTTACAACCTATGAGTGAGCAGTTCATTTTTGTTGGATATTCTAAAAATGTAAAATGTTATAGACTTTTTCAACTTAACTCCAATGACATTATTATTAGAAGAGATGTTGAATTTGATGAAAATATCTCAACTTGTGAGCCTAACTCAATGTTTGTACTACCTTCAGCCTGTGAGCCATCTTCGACAATTGTGCCACTTTCTATTCCCAACTTCTATAGTTGTGATCGTATTCCATTTTATTCTTCAAATGATGACAATGAGGATGAAAATGCACCTCCATATGCTCACTTTCCTCTAGTTGGGTTCATTGAACATGAACCTACACTAACACCAACGCATCTTAGATGAGTCTATACAACATGTGAAGTAGTTGTTGATATTGCAAGTGATCCCAATTATCAACGTCAAACACATTCACAATTCCAACAAGCCCCTTCTCTTTTGGCTCAAGTTTCAGAGACTTATAATCCAAAAAAATTTGCAAAATCTTCTAGTTATCCAAATTGAAACATAGCAAGAAATGAAGAATATCATTCCTTAATGGAGAACGATACTTGGGATCTTGTAACTCTTCCAAAAGGACGAAAACTTGTTAGATGTAAATATGTGTAAAGAATTAAGCAGGCATCAAATGGAAATATCCAATACTTGGGGTAAGGTTAGTTGCCAAAGGATTTTCCAAGTTGAAGAAATTTACTACAATGAAATATTTTCCCCTATGGAGAAAATGAACTCCATCCACCTTATTCTCACCCTTTTTGCTTCACATAAATGGGATGTCCATCAAATGGATGTCAAATTTGTCTTCTTGCATGGAGATTTGCATATAGAAATTTACATGGAACAACCTCCTGACTATGTTTAAAATTACTCGAACCTTATTTGTCACCTTAAGTAATATGTATATGGCCTTAAGAAATCTCCTCGGGCTTGGTGGCCAAAATGGATAGCTTTCTTCTTAACACTTGTTTTTCTAGATGTCATTCTAACCCCAATATCTATACCAAGAAAGTAGAAACCATCTCATAATCCTTGTTTTTGTTGATGTAATTGTAACTTCAGAATGTATTGCACATATGTATATTGTATTCCTATAGAGATGTTATTATTCCTCTATATGGAAGTGTCGTCATTTATATTGTAAGTGTCGTAACTTATACTTGATGGGTTATTAGACCACCTTGATGGGATCGACCATGTATAAGTCATGTGGTTCAAAGGGTTATTAGACCACCCTATTGGGGATCGGCCCTGTCAGCATTATGTTAAGTGGTTAAGTTGAGGCCGACCTAGTAAAGGTTATTAGGCAATTCAAGTCAAGTATAAATAGAGTGCGGGAGGCACTCTATTTGATAATTCACTTTCTCACTCATACACTCATTGGAGAGTGGCGCACTAGTGGAGGAGGAGAAGCTGCTGCTAGGAGACTATCTCTTATGCTTGGGTTTTGTATCATTGCTCTATCTATCTCTGAGGAAGTTATTGGGGTTTTTCACCTTTATGGTTTTCCCCAAGGAAACTTTGTGTGTCTATTGTCTCTTGTGATTGTTTCTTGTGATTGATATGTTGTACATGTTCTTCTCTCAGTTAAGATCCTAGATCATATTGAATTGATTCTCAAAAAATTAACATGGTATCAGAGAGAAGAAGACACTATGCAGTTGCGGAAGCTAGGGCTTCTTGTTTTTTGGGTTTCTCTCCATGGATATTCAAAGGAAGGAGGCTAGATTGACTCTCCTCAGCAAGGCGCATCTTTCTGCCAAAACAGAATTCAATTATGAGCATTTTCAGTTTTTGACCTAAAAATTAGGGTTTCAGAGAAAATTGGAATTTGAGTCCATGGCTGGATGCTCCTCAGAAAAATCAAATTTTAGAGCTTTGGATCGAACTTTTTGGTTGGGTAAAACTCCGGGAAAATCAAACCCTAGTTTGGGGTCCTGTCAAGTGAATCCATAAATTAGGGTTTCTGCAAAAGTTGGAATTTCTGAAATCTGAGACCATGGATGGAAGCTCCTCTGAAAAATCAAAGTTTAGAGATCACGATCGAACTTTTTGGTTGGGTGAAGCTCCGGGAAAATCAAACCCTATTTTGGGGTCCTGTCTAGTGAATCCAGAAATTTCAAAAGCAATTTTGAGGGGTGAAACTTTGCAATTTTCAAATTCTGAGTATACCAACTTGATCATCTCATCAAGGTGCATCTTTCTATCCTTTCAGAAGTTTGAAATTTAAAGTTTTAACTTTTAGGGTTTCTTTGACAAACCCTAATCCATCTCTAGATCCAGATTTCTGCAAATCAAGTGGTAAGACCTAAATCCTTTCTATTTCCATTTGAAGTGCTCTTTAAGATGTCTCACCACACCAAGCTTGAGGATAATCTTGAGGGGGCTGATAACTTCCGAGCATGGAAGTATAGGATTGGGTTAATTCTAGAAGAGAGTGAGTTGAACATCTACATAAGTGAAGGGGTTCCTGTCCCAGAGGGAGAAGAGACTAAGGCCTTACACAAGAGGAACTTAGTCAAGTCTAAAAGGATCATTGTTGATTCTATCAAAGACCATCTCATGCCACATATGTCATCTCTAAAAGACACCTAAGGAGATGTTTGATTCCTTGACCAAGCTATTTGAAGGGAAGAATATAAATCGGAAGATGACCTTGAGGAATAAATTGAAGAATGTCAAGTTCCAGAATGAGGAGACCATGCAATCTTATTTCTCAAGGGTCTCCCAGATAAAAGAACAACTTGAAGATGTGGGAGAAGATATAGAGAATGGAGAAGTGGTAATGACCACTCTTAATGGCCTTCCTAGGTCATGGGATTCTGTCATGTCCCAAATTTGGAATTGGGTTACAATGGCCTAATCACATTAGCCATATTCATTAGAGTTTGTAAAATTGATGTTAAGGGTCAAATAATTGCCAAAGAGGAAAATTACTAGTTTCCTAGGTTTGGGGTGGAAGCTTTGGGATTTGGAATAATGGGGATAATAAATGATGTTTGAACATTAGAATGGAATAAATATTTAATAAAGGAGATAAATAAATATATACAAGTGAAAATCAAAGTGGCATTTCATGATGAAGACACATGGAGGAAGTGGGACCCACATATGGCTAGATTTCCCCACTACATTTGGCATCATTCTCTCACCAATTCGAATTCAAGGTGAATGGTAACATACTTGGGGGAGTCCAAAAGGTATGATTCATTGCATGACTCATCCAAGGTCGAAATATAGAGGAAGAGTAACTCCCATGGAAGAGGAAGAGGCAATTTGGAGCTAGTGAGACACTTGGGCTAGATTCCCTAGCTCTATGACAACAATGATGAAGATGCTATGACACCTATGACACAAATCAAACCTGAAGGATGACATATGACATATATGACATGTCAGGGCTAAAAATAGACTCCAAGAGGGCGCTCAAGGGTGTTAGGGCAGCTAAGATGCTTCCACATGTGATTTGGTGGAAGTGGGAGACTAGGAATTGTTGTACAAGTGGCGTTCTTTGGAATCTCTTCCCAACATGAGTTGGCATGAGTCTCTTGGAAGGAATTCGACCCATGGAGGACATTAGAAGTTTATAAATGTCAATAACAAAGAATGAAACCAGCTTTTGATCATTTGTAGAATTTGCAATTGCATTTGTGAAGAGGGAGAGCTAGTGGATGACTAGTTTCTTGCCTTAGCCAATTTCGAGGGTGAAAGATTCCCATCCAAGTTGGTAATTGGAAAGGCCATTCAGACCTTTCATTTGGAGCTTTAATGGAGTATTTATTTGCAGGTGTAAGCTACAGGGCAGCTCATGGTTTCTTCTATTGCAGCTCACTCCTTCAACCATTTCCAGTTTTGATGGCATATTCTTGATCATTGAGGGAGGGCGTTTTTGGTGAGCTATTGTACTCTTTGGGGAAGCTTTTAATGCCCCATTTCTTTTTTAATATGAATCAAATACTCTTTTCTTCATCTCCAAAAAGTTTCAGGTCGAAATTCCAAGTAGAAATGTATAAATCTCATTTTTAATGGAAGAACAATGCCATTTCCCCACTACCTTGTTGTGAGCCAATGCATTGATGATGATTTCGAATGAATGGATGATTCTCTGATATATTTGTGATCAATATACTGCCATGGATGTCTTCTACAAGTTTCATGTACTGTACTTGAGCATTTGAAGCATTTTTACTCAGTTTAGTTGTATTGGGAGGTGAAATAGTGCCATTTCCCCAAGGGTCGAATTGGGGATTTTTGCAGTTGAATGGGAGAGGGTGAGAACAGTTGTAATAATCCATTAATGGTGCATATGAGACTTTAATAACATACTTAAGACATTACATACCTCTGTTCAGAAATTTGAGTGGGTTTGGAGGCATTTGGGAAGCCATTTTCATTGTTTACCCCAGGGGGATTTGAACCCCAAATTACTAGTAAAATTGCATAATTGGTCCAGAATATTAAGAGAGTTTGCAGAGGTCTTTTGGTGGCCATATGTCATCCATAAACATCATATTCAAGTTCTAATATCATTCATACACTTTCCTTGAAGATTTGAAGGCATTTGGAGTCAATTTGAGACCTAGAGACCAATACTAGTCAAAGGAAAATCACTAGTAAAGTTACCTACATTGATCAGAATTGAAAGAGGATTTGCAAAAGTATTTTAAAGGTCCAAAGGCATCCATAAAACAAACATTTATGTTCTAATATCATTCATATACCTTCTCAGAATATTTGGGATCATTTGGGGCAAATTTGGGACCTAGAGATCAAAACTAGTCAAAGGTCGAACTAGGGAAAAAAAGTGGAAAATTGTCATTTTAATAAAATTCCTAACAAGGGACATTACAGTGGTATCAGAGCATGGTCCTTGCACCTGTGTATTAGGTACATACATTCAAGAATAATTGGCAACCATGTCTTACTATTATGATGAATCCTATGAGTACAATTCTTATGAGGAATATGCAGATGCTTATGAGCAATATGAAGCAGAATGTGAATGGTATGAGGAAGAGGTGCCATCATGCAACACTTCTTACAATTTCAAGAGAAATGAAGATTATTCTTATGACTTTAAATCTGATGAATATGAGTGTGTCACACCAACCAAGGATAATTCTATGGGTGAGTTCCAAAGATGGAGAGCAAAATATAAAACCTTGCCCCAACAATATAAAAAATATCAAGAATATCTTGCTTTTAGCAAAAATACACAAAATGCCATGTCTTTTGAGTACTATGCTGAACATGTTTTTGAAAATAGGCCCAAAAATGAAGATGTGGAGTTAGTGAAGAAAGGTTTATGCCCTTCTTGTAAAAATCCTTGGAGCGAGTATCATATATGTGTGCATGAAATGATGTCCTCCTTGAGGAGAGCTTTTGAGATTTATTCAAGAAGAGATTCCAAATATATTGATCCTAAGGAAAACAAGGGGCAACTATGCATCAGCTTGCTTTAAGGAGCAAAAGGAAGAGACATCACAAGAGCATGAAGAAGATTCTATTGAAAATATGGAAGATCATTTTGAGACACCTTCTAGCTTAGACATGAACCAAAGAGCATCTACTGATGGATGCTTAAACTATGAAGGAGTACCTACTGATGGGTGCTCACACCTCTATGTTGGTGACATGGAGATCACTTTTGAAAGTGTTTCTACAAGTACAAGTTTCATTAAGCATGATAATGAAGACCTTGTAGCAGTTGAAGAAGAACCAAGATCAACTTCCCCATCACCACTTGAGCTTCATGAAGTTGGTCCAAGCAAAATTGAAGAAGATGAGGAGGTTCATTTGCAAGAGCCTCATTTTCTTGAAGGGTCCTTAAAGATGAATGAAAATAAGATCCAAGAGTCCCTCAGCATTCTCCATGACACTCAAGCATTGGTGTCAAATTCTTGTTGGAGAGCTACTTCATTGGAGGAAACATCCTTCCTTGAAGACATGGAAAAGATTCAAAGAGCAATGTGCCACATCAAAGGTAATTTCATGTCTTTGCTTTTTGATAGAAACCATTTGTTTGAGCTTAATGAATTGTTACATGATGCATACTTGAAGAATAATGAGGATATTCATAAGCTCACAATTCAAAATGAGCAACTTCTTGAAAAGTTGCAAGATACTTGTTTTTCCTCCTATGTTTCAGATTGTCAAATGGTAGATTGTTTGGAGGATTCTCATGACATGGTGGATCATGAGAAATGTGAAAATTTGAATGTTCTTGATGTGTTTGAAGATGAACTTGAAGAGATCCAAACACTTGATGTGGTGGAAGAGGAATTTGAATTGCCTCTTGATGAAGGTTATGCAATTTTTAAAGAAGAGCATGATTCCTCTACATTGGAACCAAACTATGACAAAGAGTTCACACTTTTGAAGGAGCTGCATGATACTACCCACATGGATCCTTCCCATGATGAAACTCCTGAACTTTTTGATCATTTGGGTGAGTTAGTACATTCTCCTACATCCTACAATTCCATGTTTTGCAGTATTAGTCTCAATGAAGTATGGGTGAAAGGGTTCTTTTTGATGGTGCCACATGAGGAGTATGGAACTCCTAGATTTAACTTTTATGATGACATGGTTGGAGCACATTCTTATTCACATTTGCAGCAGCATAATTTTTCACTTTATGATGATTCACATCTACATGGATGCACCTATGATATGGATTTGAGTCACTTGAATACTCATGGTTTTTCTTGCTCAACACTGGGTTCATTTGATGTTAGAGGAACTTCATCCAACACTTGGATGAATAGATTTATGATGGGAGAACATTTTTGTTGGAAGCCACATACTTTGTTACATCTTTATGATTCTCACATTCATGGATGTATGGGTGAGACTTCTTTGAGTCATTTGAAATCTCCTTGTTTTTTTTGCTCATTATTTGGTTCAGATTCTAGTGGAGATTCTTCATTCACTTCTTGGATGAAAGAATATATGGCTGAATATTTTGATGCATATCACATCCTTTTGGAGCAGCATTATAGGACATGGGATCCTCACCTATGTCATTGGAGCAGATTTGATTGGTCACTTGAAGCTTGTATGCACTTGGAAAATGGTGGTCTACTTGCTTGGAGGTATAAGCACTTTCATGACTCTTTGATGAAGCATATCCTTGATGTACATTTTCATTATGTTGTTATGTACTTTGATGATATATATTTGGTACTCATGATGTTTGGAATAAAGCATACAAGAAAATGGGATCCAGGAATCCTCTTATCTAATGGTGTAGGTTGGAGAGCACTCTTAATTGTTGGGGTGCAATACAAGCAATGGGACCCTGGAATAATTTTTGTCTCATTGGTTTCATTTTTTGGGGGGAAGCAAGCAGCATGGGAGATGGATTTCCCACTTAATAAAGTGATTTTAATAAGAGTAGTGCATCAGAAAGCATGGTGGTTCCTCTCTAAAATATTCATGGAAACTCAAAGACTCAAGGTTTGGCAATTCAATGGCAACTTCAAAGAATTATACAGAAAGCAGGTTCTTCAACACCCATGTTTGAAATTGCTTGAGGACAAGCAATATTGGGAAGGGAGGATTTGTCATGTCCCAAATTTGGAATTGGGTTACAATGGCCTAATCACATTAGCCATATTCATTAGAGTTTGTAAAATTGATGTTAAGGGTCAAATAATTGCCAAGGAGGAAAATTACTAGTTTCCTAGGTTTGGGGTGGAAGCTTTGGGATTTGGAATAATGGGGATAATAAATGATGTTTGAACATTAGAATGGAATAAATATTTAATAAAGGAGATAAATAAATATATACAAGTGAAAATCAAAGTGGCATTTCATGATGAAGACACATGGAGGAAGTGGGACCCACATATGGCTAGATTTCCCCACTACATTTGGCATCATTCTCTCACCAATTCGAATTCAAGGTGAATGGTAACATACTTGGGGGAGTCCAAAAGGTATGATTCATTGCATGACTCATCCAAGGTCGAAATATAGAGGAAGAGTAACTCCCATGGAAGAGGAAGAGGCAATTTGGAGCTAGTGAGACACTTGGGCTAGATTCCCTAGCTCTATGACAACAATGATGAAGATGCTATGACACCTATGACACAAATCAGACCTGAAGGCTGACATATGACATATATGACATGTCAGGGCTAAAAATAGACTCCAAGAGGGCGCTCAAGGGTGTTAGGGCAGCTAAGATGCTTCCACATGTGATTTGGTGGAAGTGGGAGACTAGGAATTGTTGTACAAGTGGCGTTCTTTGGAATCTCTTCCCAACATGAGTTGGCATGAGTCTCTTGGAAGGAATTCGACCCATGGAGGACATTAGAAGTTTATAAATGTCAATAACAAAGAATGAAACCAGCTTTTGATCATTTGTAGAATTTGCAATTGCATTTGTGAAGAGGGAGAGCTAGTGGATGACTAGTTTCTTGCCTTAGCCAATTTCGAGGGTGAAAGATTCCCATCCAAGTTGGTAATTGGAAAGGCCATTCAGACCTTTAATTTGGAGCTTTAATGGAGTCTTTATTTTCAGGTGTAAGCTACAGGGCAGCTCATGGTTTCTTCTATTGCAGCTCACTCCTTCAACCATTTCCAGTTTTGATGGCATATTCTTGATCCTTGAGGGAGGGCGTTTTTGGTGAGCTATTGTACTCTTTGGGGAAGCTTTTAATGCCCCATTGCTTTTGTAATATGAAGTAAATACTCTGTTCTTCATCTCCAAAAAGTTTCAGGTCAAAATTCCAAGTAGAAATGTATAAATCTCATTTTTAATGGAAGAACAATGCCATTTCCCCACTACCTTGTTGTGAGCCAATGCATTGATGATGATTTAGAATGAATGGATGATTCTCTGATATATTTGTGATCAATATACTGCCATGGATGTCTTCTACAAGTTTCATGTACTGTACTTGAGCATTTGAAGCATTTTTACTCAGTTTAGTTGTATTGGGAGGTGAAATAGTGCCATTTCCCCAAGGGTCGAATTGGGGATTTTTGCAGTTGAATGGGAGAGGGTGAGAACAGTTGTAATAATCCATTAATGGTGCATATGAGACTTTAATAACATACTTAAGACATTACATACCTCTGTTCAGAAATTTGAGTGGGTTTGGAGGCATTTGGGAAGCCATTTTCATTATTTACCCCAGGGGGATTTGAACCCCAAATTACTAGTAAAATTGCATAATTGGTACAGAATATTAAGAGAGTTTGCAGAGGTCTTTTGGTGGCCATATGTCATCCATAAACATCATATTCAAGTTCTAATATCATTCATACACTTTCCTTGAAGATTTGAAGGCATTTGGAGTCAATTTGAGACCTAGAGACCAATACTAGTCAAAGGAAAATCACTAGTAAAGTTACCTACATTGATCAGAATTGAAAGAGGATTTGCAGAAGTATTTTAAAGGTCCAAAGGCATCCATGAAACAAACATTTATGTTCTAATATCATTCATATACCTTCTCAGAATATTTGGGATCATTTGGGGCAAATTTGGGACCTAGAGATCAAAACTAGTCAAAGGTCGAACTAGGGAAAAAAAGTGGAAAATTGTCATTTTAATAAAATTCCTAACAAGGGACATTACAGATTCCTTCATCCAAGGAATTTGTGCTAAGAAGAAACTTATCTCTTCCAGTAAGCTGTGGGAAGAATGCTCACAGGAAGGAATTCAGATTGTAGCTCGAGAAGAGAAGATGGGGAATGAAGACCAAACTCTCACAGCACATACCAAGAAGAGGACACTTTTCCTCAGATTGTCCTAAGAACAAAAGGAACAACAACAACTACTACTACAAGCAATCTGACAAGTATGACTTACAGGTATGTTTTGAAATCTGTTCATCATTAAATTTATAATATGATAGTCTTCATGTTATTGAGTTTAGTAACAATCTTGTTTAATTTTAGACTTGTCTTATCACCCTAGTAAAAGTATGAATGCATGATAGAAGACATTCATTGATTAGGGTTATGACACTTATGATTGTATTATGATTGTACTGATGCACTGTGGTGTTGTATGAGGAGAATGTTATCCGCTAACATGAAGGTACAAATCAAGTTCTAGATCAAGACCATGGTGACATAAAGACAGAGACTCATCCATAGTCATGGATCACATAGAGGTATGTATAATTTGGTTCTACAATGGTTAAATTATGAGTTATGGAGGTCATTGAAGAGAACAAGAAAACATTGCTAGACATAACTAGCAAATATGATGACCAAGTATGTTTTTCCTATATATCAAGTTAGAATCCTACCCTATGTAAGGATCTTATACTTTTGTATGATTGATAATGATTACTCATGAAGTTACAAGTTTAAGTAATCTAGGGTTTATGCATATTATGTTCCTTACTCTGATTAATGATATGACTAACAAGAAAAGTCCTATATAAACCTTGAATACTAATGCTTATTATCTGTGTTTGAAATGATCACGACTATACATGCTTAAGATTATTGTGTTTTGATAGAATTAAGATTATACTAATAAATGTATGAACACAATGATGATACTAGTAAGCATTTATAGTGATCGAGAATGGATATAAGTTCAAGCATAGGTAATCCAGGAAGCAAAGATCAAGAGGGAGCACACTCCAGTAGTTCCTACAGGGAAACAAAGATTGAGAGGGAGTCCACCCAACAAACAAACAAAGATAAGTATTTGAATTGTCATTTCTTGTATACTTGATTGCTTAAATAATACTATTCAAAGATGAACATACTTATGTTCCTAGACTTAGGTTGTGTATTATGCATATTAGAATAATTGCATTAATGAACAGTATACTACTAATACGCATGTAATGGGTAAGTGGCCTATGGCACTGTACAACATTCCATAGCTACTTATCTAGAATGAAACCTATTTGCTGACATGTTGGGAGTTGTGCACACTCTTAACAATGTTCTGGTAGAGATTGGAAGGCATCTAGAAAGTTATGGGATATGGATAAATGTTGTATTGAAGCATTGGCTAAAATAATTGCATGACTGTATGACATATTTCTTTATGTGTAAGAATTTGTTCTGAAAACTATGAGATGTCTCTAATCATGCAATTTAACTTGTCTTGTAGGAAAGATCATATACCATCACCTACAAAAGAAGGATTACAACATTTGTTCCAGCAACAAAGTTATCTATTGAAGAATATGAAGTTCCCAGGATCCGAGATGAAGTAATGGAAGGAAGCCATGATCCGTCGATCATGAGGAATGATGTTTGGGATGTAATCCCAAGACCTGAACGGAAGTCTACTGTGACTTCCAAATGGATCTATAAGATCAAGAATGTTGCAGGTAGCAGCATAGAAAAATACAAAGTGAGGGTTATAGCTCGTGGCTTCTCCCAAAAAGAAGGATTGATTATGAAGAGACTTCTGCTCTTGTAGCCAAATACACTTCCATCATATCAGTACTTGCTCTGGTTGCAGTGATGAAATGGAAGATACACCAGATGGATGTCAAGACGGCTCTCTTGAATGGTGTAGTCGAAGAGGAAGTGTATGTGGAGCAGCCACTCGGTTTTGAGACACATGACAAAGAGTCATATGTGTGCAGATTGAAGAAAGCCTTGTATGGCTTGAAGCAAGCTCCTAGAACTTGGTATGGTAGGATAGACAACTTTCTATCCAGTTTGGGATTTACCAAGAGTAAAGCAGACTCCAACCTTTACTACAAGGTTGAGGAAGGCAATCCAGTGATACTATGTTTGTATGTGGATGACTTGTTTGTAACAGGGGAGGATAGATTGATTGCTGACACAAAGAGGAAACTTGCTGCCAAGTTCGAGATGAAGGACTTGGGGATGATGCACTATTTTCTAGGCATGGAGGTGTGGCAAAAAGTGGATGGGATCTTCCTTGGACAAGGGAAGTATGCAGTAGAGATCTTGAAGCGATTCGGGATGATGGACTGCAAGGCCATGGCCACACCTATGGCATCCAACCTGAAGCTTCTGAGTGATGCTTCATCTGATCTGGTTGATGTCAAGGTGTATCGTCAGATGATTGGGTCCTTGATGCACCTGACGAACACTAGACCATATATTTGCTTTGCGGTGAACACATTGAGCCAGTTCCTGACGGATCCCAGAGGTGTTCACCTGGTTGTTGTAAAGCATATTTTGAGGTACCTGAAGGGTACAATTCATTATGGGCTCAAGTATGATGCGAATCAAAAGTTTAATCCGCAGGGCTATGTTGATTCGGACTGGGAAAGCAGTGATGCAGATAGGAAGAGCACTTCTGGGTGTTGCTTCAGTATGGGATCAGGTGTGATCTCTTGGTTTAGCAGGAAGCAGTCCTGCGTAGCACTGAGTACAACCGAAGCAGAGTATGTTGCAGCTTGTTCGGCTAGTTGTGAGGTAGTATGGCTGAGGAAGCTACTGTCTGAGTTATTTGATCTCCCATTGGATGCTACTGGTATCTTTTGTGACAACCAGATTTGTGTGAAGCTGTCTGAGAACCCTGTGTTCCACGATAGGTCAAAGCACATTGAGATCAAATATCACTATATCAGGGATATGGTGCAAAGAGGAGCAGTGAAGCTCCTGTATATTGCGACGAATGAGTAGGTTGCAGATGTGTTGACAAAACCACTAACCAAAGTGAAGTTTGAGTACTTCGGAGAGAGGCTTGGTGTTCTTCAGCTTGATGACACTTTGAGGAAGAAGTGATGGATACATCTGCAGGAGCCATTCCAAGCATGGTGAGAGGAGGATCCTTCCCATGGCTGTGGATGTAAGTGTTGTGTGATGAGCATCAGGACGATGCTTCAGTTACTACTCTGGATATGTATCAGGTGGATACATTGTATGATCAGGATGATCATGGATGACAAGCTTCAGGATGTTGCTCTAGATGATATGCATCAAGATGATGCTATGATGATGATCAGGATGATCATGTAATGATGTACATTAGGATGATGTATGATGAGTATTAGGTTGATGCTCTGTGGCCGTGGACAGGTTGTGCAGATGAGCATGTAAGTTGACCTAGGAGATCTGACAGGTTGGGTTGTGTGCCCGTAATCAATCCTGGGATGCTCTTTCAAGGCATTGCTCTGGGAGGTTCTGTCCTATGGCATGTAATACAGTCCTGGGAGATCCGATAGGTTGGGTTGTGTGCCCGTAATAAGTCATGGGATGCTCTTTCGATGTTTTTCCATGACCACATGTAATGTAGCCCTGGGAGATCCATTAGGTTGGGCTGTGTGCCTGTAAAAAGTCCTGGGATGCTCTTTCGAGGTTGTGTGGTGGAAAATCCTAGATTTGTTCTAGGTCACATCCAGTATGAAAAAGGACTGCCTCTATGGTGGAAAATCCTAGATTTGTTCTAGTTCACATCCAGTATGAAAAAGGACTGGCTCTATGGTGGAAAATCCTAGATTTGTTCTAGGTCACATCCAGTATGAAAAAGGACTGGCTCTGTGGTGGAAAATCCTATATTTATTCTAGGTCACATCCAGTATGAAAAAGGACTAGCTCTGTGATGATAAATCCTAGATTTGTTCTAGGTCACATCCAGCGTGAAAAAGGGTTAGCTCTGTAGATGTGATACATCCACCATGAAAAAGGGTTGGCTCTATAGATGTGATACATCCAGCATGAAAAAGGGATGGCTCTGTAGATGTGATACATCTAGCATGAAAAAGGGCTGGCTCTATAGATGATGAAGACCTGCAGGTGGAAAGCCTACATCCAGTATGAAAAAGGACTGGCTCTGTAGAACTTCCTATGACGAGTAGATTGGAGATTGATTGAGATAGTAGCATCAGTGACGATGATGATGATTCGACGATGATGATCCAGAGAAGAAGACTTGTGCTAGCAGATCTGTGTTGAGAAATACCTTCCTAGTTAAGAGGGAGTGTTGATGTAATTGTAACTTCGGAATGTATTTCACATATGTATATTGTATTCCTATATAGATGTTAGTATTCCTCTATACGGAAGTGTCGCCATTTATATTGTAAGTGTCGTAGCTTATACTTGATGGGTTATTAGACCACCTTGATGGGGTCGGCCCTGTATAAGTCATGTGGGTCAAAGGGTTATTAGACCACCCTATTGGGAGTCGACCCTGTCAGCATTATGTTAAGTGGTTAAGTTGAGGCCGAACTAGTAAAGGTTATTAGGCAAGTCAATTCAAGTATACATAGAGTGCGGGAGGCACTCTATTTGATAATTCACTTTCTCACTCATACACTCATTGGAGAGTGGTGCACTAGTGGAGGAGGAGAAGCTGCTGCTAGGAGACTATCTCTTATGCTTGGGTTTTGTATCATTGCTCTATCTATCTCTGAGGAAGTTATTAAGGTTTTTCACCTTTATGGTTTTCCCCAAGGAAACTCCGTGTGTCTATTGTCTCTTGTGATTACTTCTTGTGATTGATATGCTGTACATGTTATTCTCTCAGTTAAGATCCTAGATCATATTGAATTGATGCTCAAAAAATTAACAGTTTTTTATGTTGATAACCTTATTCTTACTGGGAGTGACACTAAATTGTTAAATGGTCGACCTAGGACATTTGCGTTATTTGAAAAAAAAATACTCAAGCTTGTGATCTTCTTCACATGGAAAATTGTAAACTAGCCCCTTCTCCCTCCTAGTTTGGAGCTAAACTTACTACCACCTACACTACATTCAAAGTAGATGGCACCTTGTATCGTTAGTTAGTTGGTAATATTTTGTACTTGACTCATACCAGTTCTGATATTTCCTTTTTTGTTGGTCTTGTTTCTCGGTAGATGCAAACACCCCATGAAGGTCATTAGAAAGCAAAAAAAGAATACTTTGTATTTATTTGATGTACATTTCAATTTGGGATACACTATAGTTAAAGGGGGGCTCCTTTGATGCTTGGTTTCACTAGTTCCAATTCGGAAGATGCCCTGGTGATCGGAAGTCTACTACAAGTTATGTTTTCAATCCTGGTTCTAGACCTATCACTTGGACATGTAAGAAACAAGAATCTCTTTCTCTCTCTTTCTTCGGTAGAAGCAAAGTATCGAGCCATAGTTAATGCAATTCGACAAGCCCTGTAGCTTCAATAGATCCTTTTATATTTTGGATCGTAGCAACAACATCCAACTACCCTCTGGAGTGACAATCATAAATCCATCAGGCTCACCAAAGATCTATTTCAACGTCAAGACAACAAAAATTAAGTTACAGATGCACTTCATCAAAAAGATTATTCAGGGTCATGTTCTTCAAATACTCTTTTGTCCTATAGATGATCAAGTTGCGGACGTATTTACAAAGTCTCTAAGCAAAGTTTTCTAAACTTTGGACTATGTTAGGAGTTCAAGGATTTGTCATTAGGGGGGGGGGATAGGCTATAATTCTTGATTCCTTCTCCAATTGTGTTACCTTAGTAAATCCTTCAATTATATCCCAAGTTGTTCTTAAGAGAGGATGTTGGGATATTTAGACACTTGGGATAATTAGTTAACATGAACTTGGTTTAATGTGTATTTAGCTCAAGTGTGTTTCTTTAGTATACATGTTAGGGTCCTACCCTAACCACCATATTTTACCAATATACAAAGTCGTAAGGCCCATTAAATAGTTAGTGGGTTCTGACTTAATGTAAAATGTTCATATTTATTGAATAAAAGCCCTCCAAGTGGTTGACCCTCACCAATAGTAGGACCACGAGTAGTTAGGGATTTATCTATTGAAGCATTATCTATAGAGTAGTAATCTATGTAATGTTTGGTGAAGAATTGTCAATGTATTTGAAGGAAGGTTTGCTATTGGAGGTTGCCCCATTTAATAGGTAAGTGAACATAGCTATCTATTTTATCTATTATTTCTTGTGTTTTTCTATCTTTTCTTTGAATTTCTAATTTAAGTAGATTACAAGTAGTATCACAGCTCTTTCTTCGACCAAAATTGAAACATTTTTAAAACTAGGGTTTGGCTCTTTCAAAAGAGTCATCTTCGCATTTTCACGCCAAAACTATTTTGTGAAGTTTCAGGGTATAGAAAGGACATATGGAAGTAGCTTTTGTTAAAATTGTAGCATCTAGGTCACCATAATTTTGGAGATACACTCTTTGCATGTTTGGGTTTGACACAAGCCATGAGGTTTAGCTCCTTCAAACGAATCATCTTGGCATTTTCACTCCACATTTTTTCAATGAAGTTTCAGGGTCTAAATTTTCACGTCACAAAAAAGACACATAGGAGTCATCTTTGCACAAATGTGCAGTGGTTGGTGTCTTCCTATAATTTCCTTTCCACCTCTTCATTCCCTCCTTAGAAACGTCTCAATGTTCTTTTAGCTTGGAACCCCTTTATTGTCCACGAGTCTTACCCATATTTTCTAGGCATTGTGCTTGCACACTACTCTTGTCAATTGTGCAAGGCTTGAGGAGCATCACTTGCCTCCATAAATAATTGTGTAGACAACCTATATACTTGAGGAAAACATCTTGGTTTTTGGGAGATATGCCCAACATAATGGCCATTTTTAATGAACTCGATAGTGTACTCTTGCACACACTACTCCTACTACCGAAAATTAAGCCATTGGATCCATTGGTTCTCCTCATACCCAATAGGATAGACCTAGGGTTTAATGAGGATCTTAAACACCTCCCACTCAGTTATTGGGGCATCACCCTTGAGCCTAAGTGTTATCTCTATGTCACTTTACTACCAAGTTTAACCATGGCCCTCTAACTTCATTAGACAAACAAAATATTTTGCACGCATCTTATTTTATGAACATTGAATAACCTTTATCTCTTGCAATCATTAATTCAACTTAACAGTGTCAATCTCACCTTGGTAGGAAATGGTGTCCACTTTTGCTTCCACTTTAAATAAAGATTGGGAAGTGAAAATTTTGGAACCCCAACCCGGTTTCAAGTTTAATTTTTCACATAGAGTTTAATGCCCAAACCCCATGACTGCATATTAGCTTCAATTCATAAAAAAATATTTTTTCTTGAAACACATGGAGTTCCTTTTCACTTTTTCAAACTCGAAAATTTATAATAGCCAAACACATAAAAATTCAAACCCAAAATTTTAGCCAAATAGGCTCAGGAAAAACCCCGAAGGGAAAACCTGATTAGGAGAGAGAAATTTTACGAACAGAACGACAGTACTTATCTCAGCTTTTCATCTTGAAAAGCGTGCCAAAACTTCAGCAAAATCATGTACCCTTCTGACAGCAGTATGGCTCACACGTATGTGTATTTACTGCTACTATACACCTCGAAAAAAGTGCCTAGAATTCACTCTTCTCGATTTATGTGCTATACGGCCAGAATTTAATGGTGTACAGCCTCCTCGAAATGTGTGCCAATAGTAGCATAACCCTCCTCGATTTCTGTGTTGTACAACAATTAATGTTTTACGACCTCCTCCAAAATCGTGTCAAACTGAATCTGTATGGACTGCAATTAATGCAGAACTAAACTACCTCAAAATTCGAGCTTGTATGGGCTTCGTTATTGTTGTACCTACTAATGTATGGATTTGTCTAGGAATCTGTGCCCTTCCTCTTGGAATTTGTGCTCATGCTCAGCTTGCAAATTCTTCAATGGTTTTCTTCTCTCTTTCTCATTTCTGCTCTCCAAATCTCTTATATCACAATGAATTGAATGAATGTCTCAATCCCTAGTTTCTCCCATTTTTGTTCATGGTAACTTCTTCTTGAGATTCAATGGCCAAGATTAGATCTTGGCTCAATGAGATAAAAGGCTCACATAAAAGGCTCAATAATACTTTAATAAATGAATTTAATAAAGTCAATTAAAAAATAGAACCATGAGAAAACTTTATAAAGCGACTTTAAAATTATAAAGTGTCTCTCACTTTAATAAAGTGACTAGGGACCACTTTTAATGTTTTATCCACACCTAGGTATCACAGGGTGGAAAAACACTTCCTTATTACTTTTTCAACATTCCCTCTTACCAGGGAAGGTGTTCTTCACAATCCCCAACTTGTCTCTAAAGTGAACATGCTTTCCTCTCCCCAAAGATTTTGTTAAGATGTATGCAACCTGCTCCTCAGTGGAAATGTAATATAACGCAACAGCTCCTCTCTTAACAGTCTCTGATAAAGTGATATGGTCTCTATATGCTTTGACCTGTCATGGAATACTGGATTCTCTGAGAGCTTAATGCAACTCTGATTGTCACAGTAAATAAATGTAGGTCTCAGCTCCTGATCAAACAAACCAACCAATAACTTGCTAAGCCACAACGCCTCGCAACTACCCTGGCTGGATTCCATATACTCAGCCTCTACAGAACTCAATGCAACTGAATTTTTCTTATGACTGAACCATGACACTATTGTTGAGCCCAAACTGAAGCAATAACTGGAAGTGCTCTTCCGATCCTCTACATTTCCTGCCCAATTTGAATCTATGAAGCCAATCAAACCAACTCCATCTGACCTCATATAGTCTAGACCATAGTCCACGGTCCCAGTAAGGTACCTCAATACATATTTTGCGGCTATCCAATGCACTCTCCTAGGCTCCATCATGAACTGACTGAGTGTGTTCACCGCAAAACACAAATCTGGTCTAGTACTGGCCAGATACATCAAAGATCCTATGAGTTGATGACATAAGGTAGGATCCACCAACTCTCCCTCGGAAACATGAAGCTTCTTCAAGTTGGTGATCATAAGTGTGGACATAGGTCTGCAAACCTCCATCTGAAATATCTTCAGAACATTAACTGCATATTTTCCTTGCCCCAGGAAAACATGTCCATCCTCCTCCAAATCTCCATCCCCAAATAATAGCGCATGAGCCCAAGATCAATCATCTCAAACTCTGAAGCAAGATCATTCTTGCAAGCTACAATCAAATGCTCCTCTCCTGTGGTAAATAAGTCATCAACATATAGCAGAAGAATGAGCGGATCACCTCCAACCACAATGAAGTACAGGTTGGGATCATCCTCACTCTTTTGAAATCCAATCGACAACAAGTAGGAATCAATCATCAAATACCAAGCTCGAGGAGCTTGCTTCAATCCATATAAGGCCTTTTTCAACCCGCACACATGAAAATCTCTCCCATGAATCTCAAATCCTTATGGCTACTCTAAGTACACCTCCTCTTGTAAAAGACCATTGAGAAATGTGGTCTTCACATCCATCTGGTGGATCTTCCAACCCATCTCTGCTACTATAGAAATCATTGCTCTGATCAAGGAATATCGAGCAACCGACGCAAAGGTCCCATCATAGTCTACTCCCTCTACCTATGAGAACCCTTGTGCCACAAAACGAGCCTTGTACTTCTCAATGCTGACATCTACAACATGTTTGATCTTGTAGAGCTACTTGGAAGTCACAACTGACTTCCCCTGCGATCTCAAAACTATCTCACACACATCATTGTTCATGATGGAATTGTAGTTTTCCATTATGGCATCTCTCCAAACCTGTTGTGTGGTAGCCTCCTCAAAAGTAGAAGGCTCTGACTCACGCAAGCTGGTCACCATTGCCATGTAACTGGAAAATATCGCTGGTGCTCTACTCTCTCTAACCTCCCTCATGGGTGGCCCCATAGACTCCTCGGCTTCCTTCATGAGTTCTTTAAGCCAACTTGGTTTTCTCTTCCTGGAAGTAGCTTCCTGTGGTAGGCCCTCCTCATGAACATCCCCATCTGGAAACTGTCTACCTAAAGAAGTACCTATGGCTTGAGATCCTATACCTAGTGAACCAAAACCATGTGAACCTGAATCACATGACGGTGAAACCTGTGAACCTGTGACCCAAGAACTTGTCCTTGTACCAAGTGTCTTTGTAGACTAAGTCCCTGACACTGAAGATCCTATAACCAGTGGACCAGTCACCCTTGAAACCTGTGACCCTACACCCTGACTAACTGAACTCTGAGATGTTGCCACCTCTGAAGTAATAACCTGCTGCTCCACCATCTCTGACTCACAAGACTTCCTGAAGGCCCGCTCCCCCTCAAATCTCACCTCTCTCCTCACCACAACTTTCCTATGTGCGGGAAGGTATATGCGGAAGGCCTTCGAAGTCTCATCGTAGCCAACAAAGATGCCTTTCTCTTCAGTGGGCTCTAACTCTATCCTCTTCTCAGAAGGGACATGAGAATATGTAAGTCATCCAAATATGCGGAAGTGGCCTATCTCAGGCTTCTTCCTGGTGAACATCTCCTCATAAGTCTTACACACCAAGGCATGGTGTGGACTCTTCTTCTGCACATAAACAGCAGTACTACAGGCCTCAGCCCATAGAAAGAAAGAAAGACTCTAATCATGCAACATGGCTCTAGCTGCTCCCACTATAGCGTTGTTCTTCCTTTCGGCAACTCCATTGTGATGTGGAGTATATGGAACGACCAACTGCCTCATGATCCCCTCATGTCTGCAAAACTCATCAACCTCCTTGGATGTATACTCAACCCCATTGTCTGACCTGAGTACCTGAATCCTCCTCCATGTTTGGTTCTCCACAAGAGCTTTGAATTCTTGGAACCTCTTCAAGACTTGCTCAAACTTCTTGGTTTTCAGGAAGTACATCTAGGTCTTCCTGGAGTAATCATCAATGAAACTAATACAGTACTCAAAACCTGTCAATGAAGCAGAAGACATGAGTCCACATAAATCAGAATGTATCAAATCTAGTAGTCCTCCTAATCTGCTATCACTGCTCGAAAAAACAGTCTTGGTGTACTTTCCCAAAGCACACCCTCTGCACACACCACTCTACTATGTGTTCAACTGTGGTAAACATGTAGCCATCTCTCTCAACAATCTCAAAGCTGAATGATGAAGGTGGTCCATCCTCTTGTGCCGCAACTCACACAACTCGTTGTTATTGCTAGTGTGGGCCAATGCATAATGAGGCTAGAAGAGAAGCTTGTACAGTTTCCCACATCTAACTCCAATGGAATATGAAATAGATGGTCTTGTTGCTCTAGGAAAAACACACACTTTCCCATCTAGGACATACACTTTAAAGCCCCTGTCCTCAATAGTGGAAACTGAAACAAGGTTCTTCTTTAGCCTGGGGACGTACAAGACATCCCTCAATGTCATGGCTGCTTGGACTCCCTCTGAAAGATGATAGTCTCATGTCCAACTGCTCTCACAACAGTATCATCACCCAACACTACCTCTAGGCTCAAGCCAATCTCAGTCATCTCGGTGAACATGTCTTGAACACCTGTCATATGGCTCAAAGCCCCACTATCAATATACCAAGTCGAAAGAGTGGTGGAAGCACTCAATGAATGACCAACCAATAAGGAATATCGAGTATGATCCTCCACATCACTATTGGTGATAGATGCTCTCTTTGCACAACCAGCATAGAGAGAAAACTCTCCCTCAAATCATGTAGGAAACTCATCAATGTCAGTTGTTGTTGTTGTTGTCGCCTGTTGTTTCTTCTTCATCTTGTTCGGACATTGTCCAGCATAGTGTCCAAAATTCTAGCAAGCAAAGAACTTGACTTTACTCAAGTCTTTCTTTTGCTCACCACTCTGCTACTTTTGCCCCGCCCTAGGACCCTTCTTAAATTTCTTATTCTTTCACTTCGTTGCCAATGCCACATTCTCTTCATCCTCCCTACTATGAGACGAACTACCAGCTTGTACATACCCTCTCTGGGTCTCCTCCTAAATGAAGTCGTCCCAGAGACGATCCCAGGAAGCTATATGCTAGTCGTCCCAAAGACGATCTCAGGAAGGCATATGCTCACGAGCAACTACGAACTCCGCAAATATACCCCATGGCTTTGTCACGCCATTCAATGTTTTCTGCACCAACTCACTGTCTTGTACAACCTCCCCAACTGCTCTGAGCTCATCTCTAACTTGTGTGATCCTAGTAAGGCATGAAGCCATGTTTTCACCTCTGTTCATGCGAATGCCTTTCAACTTCTCTCTCAATACCATCTTTTTGTTTTCATTTGAACTTTGGTAAAGATTAGTTAAGGCGGTCCACATCTAAAATGCATGGTCTTTTCCTATAATGTGTGGGCTCACATGATCCTTCATGGCATCAAGTATGATCCTTCTTGCTTTTACATCCTTCTTGAGAAAAGCACCATTAAATGTAGCATCAGTAGGTACTATGACTATATTAGTTGTGGTACTGTTCACTATCTCCCATAGTTCATTTTCTTCCAGTATCAACACTATTCTAGCCTTCCATGGGCTAAAATTTACAGCCCCATCTAAAATATCTTCTATTCTAAGTCTTGTGGCCATAACCCCGCACTGTTCAAGAACCTGTTTTCTTCACAAAATACTTGTTCTCAATTCTTTCCCAAGTTTGAAATTTTTCTGAGTAGTTTATTTTTTTTCCTTTACTTCCGCTCCGATACCATGAAAATTTTGGAACCCCAAACCAATTTCAAGTTTAATTTTTCACAGAGTTTGATGCCAAAACCCCATGACTACATATTAGCTTCAATGCATAAAAATTTATTTTTTCTTGAAACACATGTAATTTCTTCACTTTTTCTAACTCAGAAAATTTATAACAGCCAAACAAATAAAAATTCAAACCCAGAATTTTAGCCAAATAGGATTAGGAAAAACCCCAAAGGGAAAACCTGATTAAGAGAGATTTTATTATTTTCAAAGTTGGAAAGCTCTCAATGTGTAGAACAACATCAATATGTCGCAAGCTAGGCTCACAAATTTGACCCCAAAAATTATCCTTCAAGACCTCAAATAAACTATGAATGGTCCTAAACCCCCAAACAACAAAGTGGAACCTACCCTAAAATGGGCCCTAGAAGCCAATAGCTCTAATTTTTCCACCCACGATACAAAAACATATGACAAATTATATAATGATCCATTCTGATTTAAACAAACTTTCACTGAAATAAAGGAATTGTCGAAAAATAATGTTTGGACCTATTTGGAGAGCTTGGCGATGCTTATATGATAAGCCTATCTTCCAATGCACAAGAAAACCCCAGTGGCTCTTAGAATTTCAATGAATTTCCAACAGAGCAAATTGTGGATCTATAAACTCTTACAAGCTCAAAGTCTTCACCTAATAAGTATCATAAAGTCACCCACAATATCCAAACTCACTAAAAGTGAACTCATACAAGATAAGTGTCTTCATTTTGGGAAGCCCAAGATTCTCAAGCATCTCTTTTGGGAATGTTTGTTCCCCCAACAATGTTGTAATAAAGTGTAGTATAAAATTACCTATCTTCTTTAGAGAAACATTCATTGACATGCACCCTCAAATATTGCAAGTCCCTTCCCCAAACCCATTTCCCCCACGTCACTACAATAGACTATGGCAACATATTTGGGCCTCGATATTGTACCTTTGGAAATCATGTTAGTAAGCTTATCTTTGAAAGCATTGCATGTTTGTTCCTTGGATATTGCAAGTCTCTTCCCCAACACATTCCCCCCATATTACGAAAGACTATGGCAACATTTTTGAGCCTTGATATTGTACCCTTGTGGAGATCATGTTAGTAAGTTTATCTTCAAAAGCATTGTAAGTTTGTTCCCATTTTTCATAAATTGGCCTCTAATGTGATAAGCACCAAAACAAAGGGCCTTTTACAAAAAAATAATGCTAAAAATGTATCTCAACTCAATCAAGTGTCCCTCTATTCCTTGTTCCTGACACCTACTTTTTAATGTTGTTGACCTACATGCAAGGCCCCATCTTGGAAGTCCCTATCCTTCAAAGATCACATATGTTCCCTATTACACCCACAAACTCTTGATCAAGTTGATAGAATATCTATTTTTATCCTTCAAAAGATAATAAATGTTCCTTATTACACCGACAAACTCTTGATCAAGTTGATAGAATATCCATTTCCTATGTGAACAATCCCTAAAAAGAAATGTGGAATTTACCTAACATGTCCATGCGATGCACGGGCATGATTATAAATAACATGGCTCTTACTAATTAATAGTTAATTAGCTTATTCAATGCCCAATGCATTCAAGTAGCTAAAACTTATTCTTATAATTTAATGATTTTTTGGACAATATTAATTGTATATTCTTAAAAAAAAGTGATATCATTCTCTATCAACAAATTTATTTGATATCAACGAGGGATTCTCTTAATGAACTCAATTCTGATATTCTTCTAATTAAAAACTACTCCAACAAATAATATGCGATAGGTTCATAGGTTCTCGTTGGAGGCTCTTCTTAATGAACTAAACTCTCATATTCTTCTAATTAAAAACTACTAAAACAAATAATATACCATTGGTTCTAATTTCTCTTCATGGATCATGAAGTTGCCAATGTATTTGTCCTTCATGCACCTCCCTATGCAATTATGGAGATTGTTAGGAGAGGCATTCAATATTGCATTGCTAACTAACGAGAATTCATCTATGTATTTGTCCTTCATGCACCTCCCTATGCACTTATGCAGATTGTTAGGAGAAGCATTCAATATTGCATTGCTAACTAACGAGAATTCATCTATGTAAAGTTATGAGAGTCTAAAGTGTCGAAATTATTAATCAAGTCAAGCATGTTCTCACCAATGTAAGGGCTACTAATCCACTCATTAATCCGCAATCATCTTATAAAACTATCTCCAGCGCAATATGAAAGGCGGAAGGGAGACTATCCTTGCTTTTCCACCTGCATATCCTAAGGTATAACAAAAAAACTAGGGTTAGCTTTTCATCCTAAGGTATAACAAAAAAAACTAGGGTTAGCTTTCAATGAAAGCTCATGCATCTGTAATGTTCCCTTTTTTATTATAGTGGAATTTAGTGAGGATTGATGCCATATACACCTTCAGAGGATCTTTAGCATGATTATTAGATCACCAGACAAGGGCCACCAAAGCCAAAGGCCACCTGCATGCATGACATCTAAGCATTATTTCATGATGCATGCACCTGATTGAGTCTCCATGCACCTGCATGCAAGTCAACTACGAATTAGAAGATAAAGTGACCTAGTTAGGTCAGAAGTTAGGTTTTTGGTAGTTGAGTGTTATAAAAGAAAGGTAGAGTGATTGGAGAAGACACATCATTGATTATTGATTTGTGATTTCGATTTGGAGAAGCTCAGCGAGCTAAGTTGGGGTTGAGACTTGTACTCAGCTAACTGGTGTATTTCAGCAGTGAAAGCTATCTGCCCTAGTTCATCATCAGGTTGGATCATCCAGGTTCAGCATTGTTCTTCACCAGGTATTATCATCATTCAATATTCAGCGAAGTTATCTTTTATATTATTTCGTGGGCTTGCCCTCCCTTGCTTGGGTGCATTCCCCATGTGGTCTTCTATTCGTTTTCCAGTATTCAGTGGGCAAAAGTGTTGCATGCGGCTTCTATTCTTCTCAGAGCACCATTATTACCCTTTTCTTGGAAGGAGGGCTTCCCAGCTAAACTATTGAGGGAGTTATCAACAGTTGGCACTATTAGAGGACGTTTTGCATGCTAAGGGCAAATTGCTTTGGAGAGACATTCACGTTTTGGGCTAGGAATCCAACATATCTTATGCATGCAGCTTCTATCATGACAGGGAAGGTACTATAACCCTATCACCCTTTATTTGGGTCTTCTTCAGCGGCACATTTATTATTGAGGAGCTTTCAGACATTGGAGGAGGACGTCCTACCCTCAAAAACACGACTTGCCTTCTCTCTTTATTGGTACCACCTTATTCATGCATGTGGGCTTCATCATCATCGACATTAGCAGATCTACACACGGGTATGTGCATACGTTAATTTCTCCTACTTTATAGCATTCCAATATTTTCTAGGGCATAGATCTGCATGCATGCATGTAGAGATCAGGGTTTACTTTCATATTCTATTGAGATATAAGCCTACTAGCCATCTACATTACAAGAAAAAAAGAAAAATATCAGTTTGGGATATTACAGTGGTATCAGAGCATGTTCCTCGCCAGATGTGGGATCATGCATTTATTAACAAATAGATGAATACAGAGTTTCAGATTGAGAAGAGTAAAAGAGAAGAAACAATGGCGGGAAATGATAGAATAGCTTTCAGTAGCCTCATATCCGTTCTGAAGGAACTAACTAATGGACAAAAAGAAATAATGAGTGCCTTTAGGCAAATGAGAGAGGAAACTGTGCCCACCCCTCATAGTCCTATATCTCCCAACAGTGATAGGGTATCCACAAGCAACAGTGGGGTACAAGTACATACCAATCTGCAGAGACACCCACATATCCACAATAGGTACCCCCGACCTACCCTACCACAGTTCTTAGATAGCCCAATCACAATGTCCATAGTACATGCAGAGCCAGATGAGACAATGGGGGCATATTTGAGAGAATACAAAGCATTGGGAGATGACTTCCAATCAGCCATGACCTTCACTGACTTTTGCCACTTTAAAAGTAAGAGCAGACCTAGAGCATACAATAGGCCTTTTAGACAGACATATGAGCATGATATACAGGTTGATAGTAAATTTGATATGGAGTTGGCAATATATGAGGAGGATAGTACATGTGATGCAGTTATCAGATCATCCATCGTCGAAGATTCACCATTCCCCATTAGTAGCAGTACTTGTGAGGATCAAGGGGTGTCAGCACATAGCTGTGACAAGGATACGATATGGAGTGATTTGACTGTACAGGACGAGGTAGAGGAGCTCACCTATGAGCCTATGGTTACTAGAGATTCCGTGAACAACACTCAGATAGCTCTTCAGGAATCGAATATGCATATAGATGAGTTGGAGTGGACACACTCTTCATCATCTACTGCAAGAGTCGAGACATCCATGAGGAGAGACATGATTGGGAGATGGTTGATTCTATACATGCAGGGTTGTATGGAGGTTACGAGTCATTTACTGTGGAGGAGCCATTAATGGTTCCGGTTGCAGTTATAGATGTGTTGACTGGAGACACACTCCAGTATAGCACAGGTGTGTGGGATCCAGGCTCAGGTGACACTAGTAGAGTGAGTGCACAAGAGGATACCGCAGCACACACAGGATACAGGGCAGCTGTAAAACATGAGGAGCACTCAGAGTTGCAGATGACTGAGGAGAGATCTGACACAGATAGTTTGGATCAGGCAGGGGATCATGAGCCATCTCTGTTAGGGAGAGATTTAGCCATGACACTAACACCAGGAGAGCAGCTTGTGATGATTCGGCATGAGGAGCACTTAGAGCTGCAATGGACTAAGGAGATATCTGACACAGAGAATTGGGATCAGGCAGGGGATCATGAGCCATCTCTGTTAGAGAGAGGTTTATCCATGACAGAGATAGTTGAGCACATTCTCTGTGGATCAGCCAATAGGGAAGATTATACATACAGAGGTTGTATGGGCAGATGTCTGGCAGATATAGAGATACATTGGATCACAGACTTCATTGATAGCAGTGGAGTACTGGCTACAGTAGCACATACAGGGTACTCGATGGCTCAAGAGAGTACAGGAGTATACATCAGTCTAGAGGAGTACCTAGGGGCACATGAGGAGATCCCATGGAGTTTTGGGGTGTTACCTCCTAGGAGACCATCTGACAGAGAGCATGAGCATGCCCTTACATCGAGAGTCCCCAGGATTGATGAGGGGAAAGACACGCTTCATCGGGTAGGAGAACCCTTGATAGCCTATCTTGGTCAAGGATATCATCCGATGAGGATCAGAGAGCATGATGCTCACAAGCATACTTCTAGACCTAGTTTTGAGATTGTGGTCATGGTCGTGGGGTTGACTGACACACTGGTTACTTCCCAGTCGCATTTGCAGGAGCAGAGCTATTTATTGCTATTACACAACCAGACTTGGGAGTTTCACCTGAGACAGTTAGATGAGGTGAATAGCATCTTGGCCACAAGAGTGATCCTTCGATTAGACCACAAGATTGGTACACTCAATATACAGGGGAGATTAGACTGGTTCACAGGATTTGCAGTTGAGAGAGTAGGGAATGACATCATCTCCTATAGAGATTGCCCATGTACTGACCTCGAGACATCACTTAGGGAGAGGATCATGAGGGCTATCCAAGATTTGGAGTTGGTGGATTATTATTGGTATCTGCATGAGTATGAGGCACCGCAACAGACGGAGCTATTCTCTAGAGAGAGGCTTAGACTCCATGGATTATTGGAAGACATAGACAGTGAGTGAGTTAACAGATGTAAAGATGCAGTTTTGCCGGCACTGATTACATTAGCAGGAGCAAAGTCAATTATTAGCACTTGGTATCTACCAGAGAATTATAGGGAGACCTCGATTACTATCAGCATGATGCGGCAGCAGTTCGTTGGAGTTAGGTTTGGCGGACCCCTTAGTTGGTGGTGGGATCCAGGTATTCATCTACACAATGGATTGTTTCATATGGTAGAGGTGATCAACAAAGTTGCGAGGATGATCAGTCCGCCATATTTATGGGATGACAGAGCAGGAGAGATTGAGACTTCTTTATGGCAGGGCCGACTTTCTTTCCTGGTATTCAGGATTGAGATTGATAGTGGAGCCACTGCGGGGGAGATGGCCAGCTTTCACTTTCAGGGATTTATTGGTAGGCTACTTAGGGTTGGATGCATGACAGAGCAGTCTTATGAGGAGTTTGTGCAGCTTATGATTGCTTGGTTCTTCAGGGGCAGTCAAATGTATTATGTGGTTAGCACTAGGCGGACCAACACTCGAGGTGGAGAGTGTTTCACATCACCAGTGGGGGACTCAGATGACTTCACCTTTTTTAGACAGACTCGAGGGAGGTGTGCATGGAGATACGAGATGGATCTTATGTCAGGTCAACAGGGTACATCAGAACTTGCATTGATGCAACCTTCGACAAATCATGAGCAGCCATGGGGAAGCCTATTGTTAGATTGCATCACAGGTATACCGAGGAGGCAGAGGGCCGAGTATATATGTGCAGAGACTCACCTATTATCAGAATTCTTGCAGATTCCAGTGATTTCCTCAGAGTATGGGACAACACGAGTGATAGAGTTATCTATGGAGGAGATGATTAAAGTTCATGAGCATCCCAGAGTCGTTATCAGTGGTCGAAGCAGATTTCCTTTGTCGATGCTCGAGGTCAAGTATGATGGCAAAATGGCAGACTTCACCTGGTTGCCTATACACTACACCATTCATAATCAGGTGGCCAGCTCTTACAGATCTTTGTACTTGGAGTTACAGGAAAGGTGGATGCTGATAGAGCATGACAGACAGTTGATGATGATCAGAACGGCTCAACGACTACATGATGGTCTCTTCTTCTGGGTAGTGGGGAACCCCGAGATTGCAGTAGTGGACAGTACAACAGTTAGCATGAGGACGAGAGTCAACTATCACTTTCAGGAGGTTTCATATCATGGTACCTCGCAGGATCATACCTTGAGTAGAAGGTACTATAGATCTCCTAGGATGATTTGGGACCCTGGGATTCAGTTGGTTCAGTTCAATTGATTGGAACTATGTTGGTATTGCTTGAGGACAAACAATCTTGGCAAGGAAGGACTGTAATGTTCCCTTTTTTATTATAGTGGAATTTGGTGAGGATTGATGCCATATACACCATCGAAGGATCTTTAGAATGATTATTAGATCACCAGTAGATAAACAAGGGCCACCAGAGCCAAAGGCCACCTGCATGCATGACATCTGAGCATTATTTCATGATGCATGCACTTGATTGAGTCTCCATGCACCTGCATGCAAGTCAACTACGAATTAGAAGATAAAGTGACCTAGTTAGGTCAGAAGTTAGGTTTTTGGCAGTTGAGTGTTATAAAAGAAAGGTAAAGTGATTGGAGAAGACACATTATTGATTATTGATTTGTGATCTCGATTTGGAGAAGCTCAGTGAGCTAAGTTAGGGTTGAGACTTGTACTCAGCTAACTGGTGTATTTCAGCAGTGAAAGCTATCTGCCCTAGTTCATCATTAGGTTGGATCATCCAGGTTCAGCATTGTTCTTCATCAGGTATTATCATCATTCAATATTCAGCAGAGTTATCTTTTATATTATTTCGTGGGCTTGCCCTCCCTTGCTTGGGCGCATTCCCCAGGTGGTCTTCTATTCGTTTCCCAGTATTCAGTGGGCAAAAGTGTTGCATGCGCCTTCTATTCTTCTTAGAGCACCATTATTACCCTTTTCTTGGAAGGAGGGCTTCCCAGCTAGACTATTGAGGGAGTTATCAGCAGTTGGCACTATTAGAGGACGTTTTGCATGCTAAGGGCAAATTGCTTTGGAGAGACATTCACGTTTTGGGCTAGGAAGCCAACATATCTTATGCATGCAGCTTCTATCATCACCGGGAAGGTACTATAACCCTATCAACCTTTATTTGGGTCTTCTTCAGCGGCACATTTATTATTGAGGAGCTTTCAGACATTGGAGGGGGGCATCCTACCCTCAGAAACACGACTTGCCTTCTCTCTTTATTGGTACCACCTTATTCATGCATGCGGGGTTCATCATCATCGACATTAGCAGATCTACACACGGGTATGTGCATGCGTTAATTTCTCCTACTTTATAGCATTCCAGTGTTTTCTAGGGCATAGATCTGCATGCAACTGCATGCATGTATAGATCAGGGTTTACTTTCATATTCTATTGAGATATAAGCCTACTAGCCATCTATAGTACAAGAAAAAGAAAAAGAAAAATATCAGTTTGGGATATTACAGCATCCTCCCACCTTTGTCAATAGCATTTCAACTTCTTAGACTCATTGTTGAGATTGAGTATACTTTGTAAATAAATGGCATTTGCGATTTAGTTCCACCATCCTAAAATATACATTTATAAACATTTATGATCGAGACCCACTTAAACTTAAAAGCTTCTCCGGAGCAAGCGAGCAAAGACCCATCTCAGTATATCTGACACTACATTTTCAAATGAAAAACACCATATTTCAAATGCCTTTCCCTAGATTGCTGCATATTTGATCCCTGAACTTTTGGGAGAAATGGTACAAGTAAATGTACATCTCATGTGATTCCAATAACTCATTTGAAGAGCATTTTGCATATTTAAGAAGTATATTTCAATCAACACTACAAAATGAAAGCTTTGTATTCTAATTCAGAGCAAAAGCAACAAAGATTTTGGGGCTTTTCCCCATTTAGATAATTTTCAATTCCTCTTTCAAAAAGAATTTGATAATAACCAATTTTTTCAACAAAAAAAATCTCAAATTTTCATGAGATAAAAGTACTACAGTTTTAAAAATAGCCAAAATTTTCTGGAAACTATATAAAATCCTTAAAAATTGAAATGCTTTACAAAAATATTGGGCAAACATTTATAGATGGCATTTTAAGAATTAGTAAATTCACCCATGTTCTACACTCATAAGATGAGTTTGGATTCTTCAACTTTTCTCATCTCCATTATTCTACACTCATAAGATGAGTTTGGATTCTTCAAATTTTCTCATACCCATCACGTGAACAAAATTGTTTCAATGACCGTGCCATTGATCCAATATTATGTTACAAGGGCTCAAACTGAACCAGTACCACAACAAAAACAAGTAATGAAAGTATTATGTCAAGGGCTCAAACTGAAACAGTACCACAATAAAAACAAGTGATGAGAAATTATGATGTACTCTTCTTTTCGATCCTTCATACACCCATTACCACTGTTTGTGCCTCCATAGATCATCATGTTATTCCAGCATAGCCCCCATTAACAGAACAAGAAAACTTTGAACTGACATTAACAACAAAATCTCACAAAAATGCTTCAGCGTTTTGTGAGAAAAAAAAATTATGCTACAAAAAGAGATATCAATAAATGGAGCATGAAAAACCGCATATTTCATGATGTAATAAACAAAATTCTCCATTTTGATCTTTTATCGAGCAGAAGCTCGAATTAGTGGTTCAATAATCCCTTGCAATTCTTGCATGGACTGTTGCAGTCGAAGCTCCTGAGCGACTGTTCCCTTCAGGCCTACAATCTGCAGTAGCATAAACGAACAAATTCTTAAGCAGTGGAGCCTTGGCAGAAAAAGAAAGAATAGTCATGAAATGTACAGCATAAATAAATTGCAAATGATAAATAAAGGAAAACCACTGTCAATTTTGGTATTTTCACTTGGACAAGTATGACAATTATATTAGATCACATGTAAAATCCAACTGAATGTGTTACTTACAGTCATAAAAAAAATGAATAATTTAACAAAGTTCAAAAGACAAACTACAGAAACTATAATCTATAAATGTTGCCAGAAAGCATTATGACAAACTTCTTATAATCGAAAGGAAATGAGATCGTATGTGCATCATACATCCAGCATTTATGATATGAACCCAAATTAGATAATTTCTGGATTTCGTAAAATAATTATAGATATTTTCATAGGTGGATTTATTTGTGATAAAATAAACCCAACGTGTCACAATTGTTTTGTAGCGATGTAGTTATTAAGCAAATCAAGGCAGTGGCTATGTTGGCTCATTTTAGAAAGGGAATTTATATACCCATAATCTTTTCAGACTATTTTCGACATCCTCATGCACTGGAAACTTTTAATAGGACTCCGATTCTTCAGATGTAATTTATGTTTTTACCTAGACTGATTGCAAGTGGCATAAGAAGTTGAGGTATGTGATTGTAAGAGAAAATTAATGATTATAGCTGACTTTAATTTACATTCATAAAACCGACTAAGGTTTTTTAAAAAGAACCTAACACAAATTTTCTGTTTGTGGTGCTTGAAATAAAATCACTAAACATGGCATTTCAAAATTTTACCAATGCTGATATGAAATGGAACAGCCTAAAAATGAAAAAAACGTGTTATTATTCCATTGTTAATTATTCATTCTACATAAAATCATTTTTGATATATATGCATACACAATAGTGGCATCACATTTGTTTGAATGTCTCCCCTTTTATTTTAAGATGTATATATTATAGCTAACTATTTATGAATCACTAAGTTAATACTATTTACTATCCTACGAGCTCCCATACCAGTAACCAGACACCAAGAAGGGATCAACATGCTAGACAAGAAACATTTTTTATGTTATCCAAAGGTCAAGGTTCTAAACCAACTCAAAGGTCCCATAAATAACAATTTCACACTAAACTTTTAATGCAATCTAACAAGGTCACAAGGTGATCATACCATGGTCAGCGACATGAACTGGACAAAGATGACTACAAAAGTCTTCTAAAGAATTTGAGATTGGATGGATACAGAAATTCAATAGATGACAAAATTTCAGCAAACAAAAAAGCAATTTCAACAAATCTCTCAAAATGTGCTAACAATCTCAACAACCATCTCATTCAAGAAGAATATCCCAGAAAATTGCATCAAATACAACCACCTAAACCTACACCTTGTAAACCATTCAACAAGACGCAATAATAGATAAAGAATAGGGAGTTGTTATTTCTTACTCTATTCCAGATCCAGTGAATAATCTCGAATAATTTACTGCAATTATTAACTGAAAATACACTGAAATCCTAACTAATTACACAGCAGGAAATTGCATTCACATTTGACACAAATTTACCCTGGAAAACCCCAACTAGGGAAAAACCAGCAAACGGATGATTATTATTAACTACAAAAATCTTGGGCTCCCATCCTGGGATAATGGCCCACTAAGGAATTACAATGACAAAATGCTAGTCTTCAAACCTCAAGATCAGTACTTCGATCTTATTGGTTGCTAACCCTCATTTGCCCCTTGCTCCTTTCCTCTAACCCTGCCACTACACGCACACTTGGCTGAAAGTCCATCTCCAACAAATCAATGAGATCCCACTCACTCTATGTGATTGTTGTGTGTCCTCCTCTCACCTAGGCTACCTCTTATAATGTTACAATATGCAATACCTTAGACCAATACCATGGGCTACCAAATACCATGGGCCTTCTAGATCACTTTACATCAAGTAATTACAAAAGTACATTCACTTTAATAGTTCACTTTACTAAAGTGAATCTCCTAAGTTTGACAGTCATTAATGACTACTTCCACCTGTTAGACACTGTCCACATGGAAGTACCTATCTGATGCTACAAAAATCAACACTCCCTCTTAACGAGGAAGGTACTTCTCCGAGAGCCACCTGTAATCGGTTTTCCCCCTGACCCTAGTGTTAGGATATTCCTATACTCCATCCTAGTCCTACCATCATTTTCATCCTTTGCATTTTCAGTCTTGCATGCATTCCTGCATGCAGCATGCATCCACATGCTGCCCAGTCATCAAGTTGACACCTCCAGCACCTAGTCCCTAGTCTTCCAACACTCGGGAGCTTATTTCCACTCAGATTGAGCCCTCCTTGCCAGTGATGCGCCCACATCTCACCATCCATTTGACAAAGGCGCCCTTCTTCAACTACTAGTCCAGTTGTCTTCAGTTAACTGAGTTCTCTCCTTGATTTTAGGCTTGACTCACTCTTAACTGACCTTACCACTCCGATGGACCTCCAGTGTGACTAGACTGCTCATTCTAACTTCAGTTAGCTCCTCATGTGCCCTCCACTGAGCCTCCTTCATTCAGTTAGTTCCAGTTACACTCAGTTACACCTACCACACTTAGTTAGACTCAGTTTGACTGATGGTTGACAGTTACTTGAGCATTGATGACTCCACTGATGATGAGACAGACTTCTAGTTGTGCTCCGATGACACTCCAGTGATCTTTTGATCACTCCATGAAGGCTAATTCGAATTGCCACCTTGGCATTCGAATCCTCATGCATTGTACTACTTATTTGTCCATATTGTGATTAATTAATTAGTGTGTGTAAAGTTATTTTGCTTCTATCCGAGTTCTACTGTATTATTATTCTGTTGCTCATTTTATTGCATTGACCACTCTTCATCTTATCCCTAAATTCTTTCATTGTGAGGTATACATCAGCTCTTAGATCTGCTGTGAAGATTTTCACATGGTATCAGAGCAAGGTTGAGAGTATTGTTTATCTCCATTCCTAAGAGTTTTTTGTAGGTTATTATCAAGATTTCGAGTGCAGTAGTTGCAGCAATTTCTCCATTTTTGCAGCAGTAGCAGTTGCAGATATTTTCTATTGTTTTTGCAGGTCTTCTACAGCTTCCATGTATTCAGAAGAAATCTATCCTCCTCCATTCAACTATGATCCTCTTTCTCCATTCAACTATGATGAATGGAAACCAAAGATGATAGCACATTTGAAGAGAAATGGTCTCTTTGATTATTGTTTTGAAAGAGAGTTCAAATCCTCTGAAGAAAAGATTGACTGGTTAAATAATGGTGACAGAGCCATGGAAACCATGATGCTTGCTATGTCTCGATGCTTGGTACATCAATTCATTGATGATGTTGAATCTCCAAAATAGCTATGGGCCCACCTGGATGAAAGATTTGGCAAGCAGAATGAAGGGATTGGTCCAAACCCTTTCAAGAGAAAGCAAAGTGATGCATTCGCCCTCCTTGATGATCTCATTGATCATGAACCAGTATCAAACATATCTCATATTGAAGTTGTCCACAAAGAAGAAGATATTGCAGATTCTACACTCATGCTCCAAATTTCTTCTATTTCAAATTTTGTGCCAGCTCACACTCTAGAAATTGCAGAAGGTCCTAAATCCTCTCTTGCACCAGAGTCTGTTGGTCTACATCATGATCTATTGAATGTTTCGGAGGTCAAATCAGCCATTGGAGGTAATGCATTCGCTCTCCTTGATCACTCACCTCTTATGTACTACTATATGATCATTATTTCATACTTTCAGAAGGTTATTGAAGATTATGGCCATTGCCATTCGCTTGGGATAATTTCTCATGCACTTACTGGTTTTTATCTCACCTCTAATGGTTCAAAGGAGATCTCAAGAAACCATGATTCAAGTCTTGGATCTAATTTGGATTCCAAGCAAACACTGATATTTGATGGCCATCGCCATTTGCTTGGGATAATTTCTCATGCATTCAATGGTTTAGATCTCACCTCAAATGGTTCAAAGGAGATCTTAAGAAGCCATTCTTTAAGTCTTGGATCTGATTTGGATTCAAAACATTTACTATTATTTGATGGTTCTTTTGAGCATAATCTCACCCATGATGGTCCGAAGGAGAAGACAAAAGACTATCTGCACATTCATAGATTTGATCCTAACTCAACTGATTCGAATCACAAGTTCAAGGATCATCCTCATACTTTTGGATTTGTTCTCATCACATTCGATCTGAAGAGCAAGTACAAGCACATGCTTTCTGAGCATGATCCACTTCTTCCCAAGAAGAAGATAGCTCCAGACATATGACCAAGCATCACACCTGCTTGAGTTTGGAGCATTTTTTTTTTTGTGCTTTACAGTCTATTTTGAGGGGGGTTATTTTTCCCATGAGGTTTTCCCCATTTCCTCAGTTTATTGACTGTTATTATTCATTGTATTGGGTGACCTATGGTCTCAGTTACCAGGGCCCAGGATGGATTAAGGGGGGGTATTAGGATATTCCTATACTCCATCCTAGTCCTACCAGCATTTTCATCCTTTGCATTTTCAATCTTGCATGCATTCTTGCATTTTGCATGCATTGCATGCATCCGCATGTTGCCCAGTCATCAGGTTGACACCTCCAGCACCTAGTCCCTAGTCTTCCAGCACTCGGAAGCTTATTTCCACTCAGTTTAAGCCCTCCTAGCCAATGATGCGCCCACATCTTGCCATCCACTTGACAAAGGCGCCCTTCTTCACCTACAAGTCCAGTTGTCTTCAGTTAACTGAGTTCTCTCCTTGATTTTAGGCTTGACTCACTCTTAACTGACCTTACCACTCCAATGGACCTCCAGTGTGACTAGGCTGCTCATTCTGACTTCAGTTAGCTCCTCATGCGCCCTCCACTGAGCCTCCTTCATTCAGTTAGTTCCAGTTACACCTACCACACTCAATTAGACTCAGTTTGACTGATGGTTGACAGTTACTTGAGCATTGATGACTCCACTGATGATGAGATAGACTTCTAGTTGTGCTCCAATGACACTCCAGTGATCTTTTGATCACTCCGTGAAGGCTAATTTGAATTGCCACCTTGGCATTCAAATCCTCATGCATTGTACTACTTATTTGTCCATATTGTGATTAATTAATTAGTGTGTGTGAAGTTATTTTGCTTCTATCCGAGTTCTACTGTATTATTATTCTGTTGCTCATTTTACTGCATTGACCACTCTTAATCTTATTCCTAAATTCTTTCATTGTGAGGTATACATCAGCTCTTAGATCTGCTATGAAAATCCTCATGCATTGTACTACTTATTTGTCCATATTGTGATTAATTAATTAGTGTGTGTGAAGTTATTTTGCTTCTATCCGAGTTCTACTGTATTATTATTCTGTTGCTCATTTTACTGCATTGACCACTCTTAATCTTATTCCTAAATTCTTTCATTGTGAGGTATACATCAGCTCTTAGATCTGCTGTGAGGATTTTCACACCTGGCACATTGTCGCTTACATCATCCTACACACTAGCATTCATCCAACCCTGGACATTAGTTGCTCCTTGTTTACTAGAAGACACGAAATCTATGACTCTACACATGCTACACATCAGTGCCAAGAAATTGGAAAACTTCGTCAAAGGTTTTCTCTCCCTCACTGTGCTCCTAGAAGCTTGCTCTTGCTCTTGAGCACCCATCAATGTCATCTTGTACCAACTAGATCTCCTAGCAGAAGTCTGTGAACTCTACTCACCCTTCGAAGTCTTCCATTCCTTGACCTCTGTCACTGATCCATGATCCAAGATCCTCTTGGATCCAACTACAGGTTTGCCCTGTAACTTGTAAACTTTTCCCTCTCTGACACCAAGAACTCGTGTTGAGTCTGCCAGATCCCATCGATCAAATGACATGTCCCCTCTTAAAAGAGATGGCATATGCAAAGAGATGGTGTATGTCCTCCAATGTTGATACTAAGGCCAACTTCATCCTGAGCTTCGGTACATACAACACATCTGTCACCTCCAGAGATCCTCCTGACTCTAATCGAAGCATGACTGTTCCAACTCCCTTCCAAACACACTTGGCATGAGTGCCAAGTACCACATGCAAATCTGGGTCTGTCCCTGACAACTTGGTGAACAACTCACGTGTCCTTGTCATGTGACAAGATGTTGGACTATCCATGAACCAGGCACTACTGAAAACTATGCCAGAAATACAAGAGACAAACGAGAAATCTTTCTCACAGTTCTCAGCAAACTCATCAACCTGAGCTTCTGCAGTTGTTGCCACCTGATGAGACTTGCTCCTCTCTTTCTTTTGTTTTCGACACTGTGAAGCATAGTGGCCACACTTATGGCACGCAAAGCACTTGACATTGCTCATGTCCTTCTTCACCCCTTGTGAAGTTGTACTGTACCTGCTTCTCTTTTCTTGGCTGGCAAGAGAAACATTCTTCTCATCATCCTCTTGTTGGCCTCCAGATAAAGATTCCTCCCGAATCTCCTCTTGGATGAGATCATCCCATAACCTCTCCCAGTCAAGGAGTTTCCCTCGTGCAACGATCCCTTTGGCAAAGGGTTCTCGTTGCTTAGTGAATCCATTCAAGGCAATCCTCACCAACTCTAGATCTCCCAGTCTCCCCAACTGCTGCCAACTTATCACAAACTTGTATATGTCTTGGACATCTTGGTGCATTTGAGCTCCTCCTTCAACGTCATCTTCATGTTTTGGTTATTGATCTGATATAAGCCTGTTAGAGCATCCCACATCTCCTTGGCTAACTTCTTCTGAGTTATGTGAGGGATCAAATGATCTCTCACCGCGTCCAAGATAATCCTCATGGCCTTCACATCCTTCAACTTGTGAACTAGAAGTTCACTAAGATCTGTCGACGTAGGCATCCCTATGCTTGCAAACTCCCATGGGATGTTCTCCATAAGAACCAACATGACTCGTGCCTTCCAAGGTCTATAGTTGGAGGCACCCTCCAACCTATCATCATATCGAATCCATGTTGCAGCCATCTTCCCTGCCACCCAAAATGTTTGTTTCCCAAACTTCTATTGCCTGATCCTACAGGCTAGTATTGCCCGAACCTATTTCTGCTGCCCAGATTCCTTTTTGGGCGCTACTTGAGCCCTTTTGAGCGTTGCCCGAACCCTTTTGTTCACTACCCAACCACTTATTGGGTTGCCTGAGTCTTCCTAGGTGCTGCCCGGGGCCTGTTCTGGGTTACCCGAAAAATCCTGCAGTCTACTTGGTGCTTTTCTCCTCTTGCATGTGCTGCTACGTAGTTGCCCGACTCTATATTGGCTTGCCCGCCTGTTTGACGATTGTCTGCGACCTGACGGCTCACCTCTAGTGTCTGATCTACGTCTAGCTGGTGGTTGTAACCAGCGTTGAAAAAGTCGCCGAAAAATCGCGACTTTTTGTAAAAGTCGCGAGGTGTAACCCTTGCCGAAAAATCGGCTCACAAAAATCGCGATTTTTTAAAAAATCGGCGACTTTCGACTTTTTCAAAAAATCGGCGCTTTTTTCGAAAAAATCGCGAGTTTATGGAAAAAATCGCCCAGGCTTTTTCATAGTTTTAAAAACTCGGGTTTTTTTTTATAAATTTGATGAGTTTTGTACATGTAACATTGATGGCAACAATACTAAATGGTAATGTTAAATTCTTAAAGTAAAAGGATGGAAAATGAAAGATAAAGAGAATGTCTCTTTTAATAACATTAATTGTTTCAGGATGTTTGAGAGTGGTTCCAACCTCATAAGACTTCATATGCAAAAAGTAGGATTTTAGATCCCATTTAGAATTCAACAGACTCAATGGTTTTCAGGATTTCAGGATTTCAGGATTCCAACATTTCCAGTGGATTCTATCAAACTCTCTATGTACCTTGATGTTGGTGGTGTCGATGCCTGATTGTTAAAGTTGTTTGAATTCCACTGTCATGACCTTAATAAAAAAATGTACCCTTCAGTCAAGCAAAATCACTTATTAAGCATGGGAAGCTCTTTCTACCTTATTTTAACGCCTGGATTAAGAAGTTTGAACAAAATTGTAGGGTGTTAATTGATGTCCTTGGAGGATCAACTTCGAGATTGGAGGCAGAGGCAAAGTCTAGAGCCTAGAGGTGGGGGAACATGGTGCTATTGATAAATATGATCTCGACATAGACAATGATTTGATGATTATGTTTTTTCAATTTTGATTTAGATATGTATTGCGCTTGGTGCCATTTTGATAATATTTTGTCTCTAATGGTTTGGAATCATAGCTTGGAATCTTTAATATATATTTTTTTCATTAAAATTGTAAAATTTTATGTATTTTTTAACAGTCTGAGTCATTGAAATCAAACCACTCCGAGTTATTTGCATCCACTACATCTATATATTAGTGATTTCTTCATATTTATGTTCCAATGTGTTTATCTGATGTTATTGTTACGTTGTATGTTTAAAATTCTGAAAAAAAATGAATGTATTTTGTATTTTTTAATGTTTGCCGACTTTTTCCGACTTTTCCCGATTTTTTCGCCGATGTTGCCGAGAAATTGTTTTCGGGACCCTTGCCGACTTTTTGCCGAGTCCGACTTTTTCAACGTTGGTTGTAACTGCTTTTCAACTAGTGGTTATACGTTCTCAACTCCTTCTCTATCGACTACTAGCAGCCCGATCTCCTCTTCAGTAACCTATCTTCAACTGAGCCCAACTACTAAGTCTCCTTCACCGTCGATTTCCATATTCACGTGCTTAGCTCCACAAATCACCACTACCCATCCACAACAATGCTTATTCTAATCATCTGTCGATTGTTGTTGTTGCAATGGCTTGCCCACATCGACGGCCTCTGCCTGAGCCTCTGCTTGCCTGATCTCTTGTTCAGTCGTCTACCTCTGCGTTTGCTTCCTCACAACGACAGCCCTCCTCACTCTTCATCTGTAGCATTCCATGTTCACATCGTCTGCCACCTGTTACTGTCCCCTCCGCTCAGCTCGTCCCCTACCGTCTCAAGTTCTTCTCCCTTAGCCACTTCCAAATGCATCACAATGGCTCTCTGTCTATCATTCACTCCTGTGGCAGCCCAATCTCGGCTGATGCGGTGGTTGTGGCTACAGCTTACTACTCAAGTCTCCTTCCAGCCGCCTGTTTCTTTCAGTGGTTAAGCCTTTCCTACCACCGTGCCAACAACTTGCAAATCCCTTGCGACTGCACGTCAATCCACGATCACGCGACTGTATGAGGGATGTCATACAATCTTCTCCTTTTTTTTATTTTGTTTATTTCTTGTAAGTCTATCAAAATCACGATTTCCTGCTTAGAGTCTAAAACCGAGCTCAGATATGATGTTAGGTTTTATTCGATTCCAAATCCGATTAACAGTATTGAATAATTTACTATAATTATTAACTAAAAACACACTAAAATCCTAACTAATTAAACATGAGGAAATCACATTCACATTTGACACAAATTTACCCTGAAAAACCCCAACTGGGGAAAAAACCAACAAACAGATGATTTTTATTAACTATAAAAATCCTAGGCTTCTGTCCTAGGATAATGGTCCACTAGAAATTACAATGGCAGAATGCTAGCCTTCAAACCTCAAGATCAGTCCTTAAATCTTGTTGATTGCTCACCCTCGACTGACACTTGCTCCTTTCCTTTGACCCTACCCCTGCACATTTGGCTGAAAGTCTGTCTCCAACCCATCAATGAAATCTCACTCACTCAATGTGACTGTTGTGTGTCCTCCTCTCACCTAGGCTGCCTCTTATAACATTACAATATGCAAATACCTTGGGCCAATACCATGGTCCCTCCAGATCACTTTACATAATATAATTACAAAAGTACATTCACTTTAATAGCTCACTTCACTAAAGTGAATCTCCTAAGTCTGAGATCCATTAATGACGACTTCCACCTATTAAACATTGTCCATGTGGAAGTACTTGTCCAATGCTACAAAAATCGATAGAAGCAACTTAATATGTACCGTTATTGCACTCCAAGCACTTCCTAAGCACCTAAACATGCCAATCAAACACTCAATGTTTAAAAGATAATGTATTATATGTAAAATAATTGAAGTGTTTATTTGTGCATAAGGAAGTGGAATATGCAATTGCAAATTGCCTAGACCAAAGTATATTTCTAAATAGAGAGATACTGAGTCCTCGTAGGGTACTACAAAAACAATTCTAGAATATTACCCTCATTCAATGAACTAGGAGCAAAGATCATACAATGATAAAAACATACATGTTACTTAAATTTTCAATCATCAAGATTCAAGAAAACCCAAAAGAAGAAAAACCCTTAAACTTCATAATGCTCCATGAAAAGATTTGTCAATTGGGATTTCAAATGAGGAATAGGCTCTCTTTATATAGGAGAGTAGCCTAACTTCCTTTACAATAAAATATTCATTATTTCTTTAGATCTAGCCTAGGGTGGGGTAAAATAATCAAAAGTCCCACTTACTTCCAACAAACTCCTAACAAAACAATAAAATAAAGTGGTCAAAGCCACATGTACAATACAAGAGATACATAAGGCCCCAAAATGAGGGCGCTCCCTCATCAACTATCAAATCTCAAGATGTCAGATTCTGAATCAATTGCTTCTTACTTCATGAGAATCTTTGAACTAAGAGATAAGCTAAGCACTAGTGGAGAACCTCTTGAAGATATAGAACTTGTTATAACAACGCTTAATGGTCTCCCTCCCTCGTGGGAACCATTTATTCAAATTCTAAGTGGACAAACCAAGTTGCCCAAATTTGATCAATTATGGGCAGATTGCATCCAGGAAGAAACGAGAATTGCAGCTCGGAATAAACTACATGGCACTCAAACCGAAGAAAATCAAGCTTTTACATCTCATCCCAAGAAAGGCAAAGGAAAAGGAAGAAATTTCCATAACAATAAGAACAAAGATAGAACTTTAAGCCCGCCACCAAATCAGAAGAAGAAGAAAGATCTCTCTCATATTCAATGCTTCAAATGCAATAAGTAAGGCCACTATGCCAGATATTGTCAAAGTTCAAATAAAAGGAAGCACAAAGCCTCAACTGTAGATATTGATGAAGATACTTCTCACAAGAAGTCAAGGAATGATGATCGTAAAAAGTTCTTCTTCTAGTGCTCCCCATGTTGAGGTAATGATATGAAGATCCAGGCCATGATGGACTCCCAGCAAGAAAAATGAAGAACGGAGGACTCTCGTGATTCCCACAAGGAGGCAGTGGGAGCCCACACACAAAAACAACAAAAGATAAGTATTTGGATTTATTGCGCACATAGATCTGTTTTGTCTTATATGTTTTCATAACAAATTGTATGCAAATCTATTAGGAAGTTTGTTGAGCATTTGATATAGTTCACTTATTGATGTACCGTAGGCACTTGTTGTACTTGTTATGCATATGAACTGCACAACATTCCATGAACACCTGATGGAGCTAGTCTAGATGATATCTCCTTCTTAGATGCTTAGAGTAGTGCACACTCTTGATGGCATGTTCCACTGGAGATAGCAAACATCTAGATAGTTACCATATGTGTTCGGGATGCATGTTTATGATTGTTGTGCTGAAGCATTAGCTAAGATGCCTACATACCTGTGAAAACTATTGCCACTGCATTGAAATATAAATTGGTTAAATTTGATTATGCAATGTCGCTAACCATCTGACAGGATTTGACATGTAGGGAAAAGACCATATGATATGGCCTATAAGAGAAGGATGATGAGACTTATTCCAATGAACAAGTGGTGGACACATGAATCCCGTTGATGTTCAAATTAATCAAAAGCAGGAAGCTTCTAGGAGCATGACTCGCAACCTAGAAGGACGACTCCTAGACAAATCAGTTAAATGGAAGTCATGACTATATAGCAGAGGACAAACAAGGACCTAATACATCTAGTTATATTTGATACATGACCCACAAGCTTAGAGGATCTCATATAGAGATTGGTATTTGGGAGCAGAAGGCTCCAACGGATGTCAATCTCTCTCTACTACAGATGTTCGGCTCTTCAATGATTATGGAAAGCAATTGGTTTCCATTCAGAGTCATGACAAAAGGATTAGAGTATGACAAGAGTTACTCAATTGATTTCTGAGGAGGTGCACATCTGTTTAGTAAGAATTGTGCCTCAAGATTCAAAACATATTGCTGATGATGATCCCTTGTTCGTGATTTTGTATACTGATGATTTATTCCTCACCCAAACAGAGGCAATTAACCCTTGAGATGAGGATCTTGGACTATTGATGGTATGGTAGAAACCTGATGAGATCTTCCTAGGTTAAGGAAGAACACAGTTGAGATCCTAAGCAAATACAACATGATGACTATGAGTAAGGAACTGTGCTCTTTTTGCTCTATGAAAGTTGGTGCTCAAATTGGCACTCGAAGTGATAGGCTGATGGACCTACCTGTGGATAGCTCCACAAAGGGAGCAGGATGCTCCAGCACAGAGGGAGATATGATGAGCATGATTATAATATCGGACAATTATTAGCCATGTGACTTGACTAAGGTTGAGTGGTCCGATGGAAGTACCTAACACTTTGAAAAAGGATGGGAGATCTCCCAGGCACCCTGTGATAGGGTGGGGAGACTAGTCTCTTAATAATCTCCCATACAGGTGCATGAATTATGTCATGTGATTTGTTATTATTTCATTTATTTGCATTTCATGACTAGAATAGGGCAGGACAAAAATGTCTGCCCCAATATACTTGATGCCTCTGTTAGTTGATATGTGTGCTAGTATCTTCTCTCGATCACTCCGAGAGGGAGTAAGTACTAAGGAGATCGGTCCCATGATTGACTCGCGCAGTAAGAGGTAGGGATGACTTTACACCCTGACACTATGTGATGGAGTGGGGAGATTGGTTTCATGATTATGTCCCTTGCTAAGAGGGAAGGACGATGATAAAGAGACCAATGCATTCTCCCGATCACCCGGAAAGGTGTGAGGAGATCTCTCGAACATCCTGAGATGGGATGGAGAGGCCATTGCATTCTCTCAATCACTCTGAGATGGAGTGAGGAGATCTCTCAGACATCCTGAGATGGGATGGAGAGGCCACTGCATTCTCCCGATCACTCCGAGATGGAGTGAAGAGATCTCCCAGCCATCATGAAAAGAATGGAGAGGCCAACGCACACTCCCGATCACTCTGAAAGGAGTGAGGAGATCTCTCATGGAGAGATTTATTGCATTCTCCCGATCACTCTGAAAAGAGTGAGGAGATCTCTCAGACATCCTGAGATGGGATGGAGAGGCTAGCGCACACTAGTCCTCGTGTATGGACTCACTAATGGACTGGTTGAGTTGGTGCATATTCCCCGATGGACTAGGTTGAGCTGAGTTGGTGCATGTTCCCCGATGGAATGGGTTGAGTTGATGGATGATGGACTCTCCGATGGACTGCGCAGAGTTGTTGAGCTAATGTATGAATCCACCAATGGATTGAGTGGAGTAGATGTATGATGACACTTCTCGACGGACTAAGATTGTGTTGAAGACCTTCCGTATGTATAGATATGTTCGAGACAGTTGTGATTGTTAGTATTTTTATTTATAGTAGTATAATTCAATGTATAAGCAATAAAAGGATCACTGAAAGAACAACTATGCACAGAAAAAATAAACTTGGCAGACTGAGCAACTCGCTTGTTCCTTCTTTTATCATGTTGAGATTGCATGCCCTGAGTCACTTTTCTCTTCTATTTCAAATTTGACATTGCATGCACTGCTTCCTGCATGCATGCAACTTAATCAATGTGCTTCTGTTGCATGCACTATGAAATATGGCATGCATGTAATGCATGTAAGTTGCTCCTTGTTCCTGTGGCCCTCTTTTATCTACTGGTGACCTAATAACACTGATTAAGATCTTCTTTTTGTTCCGAATGGTATCAGTCCTTGGTCAATTCCCTTATTGTCAGGACCCACTCAAACCTATGGGAATTAGATAGATTTGTGGGATGGTTCCTGGTGCTTAAGCAGAAGAGGACATTACAAAGTGGAACTTCCTTCTAATGTAAAAGATAAATTTGTCCCAAATTATATAGATCCAAGCACATCATAAGCCAAGTAGAACAAGTAACTTCTCTGAATACCAAATAAGTAGATGGCATCATTCATGCTTAATGTTTTGGAAAAAAATCAGGTCACAATTCCATTTACAAACCAAATTATCCATATCACAGGGAGAGGGATGAAATTCTAGAACCAGTATCTGGTCTTAACCATTGCAGGACTGCCGAGAAAATTAATAAAATAATAATAATTAAATGAATTCTCAACCAAAAGAAGTAGCACAGAAATGAGATTATTAGTTAACCATACATGGAATAGAGTCAACAGACTTACCATGAACCCAAATTAGCCCACGAGTGGACTTTCTAGTAAAAATAGCATTAGTGTGGAGAGAACTGTGACTTTGATTCATAATCCTAGTTTTAGGGTTCCCAAAGTAGAAGTTTTGTTACAGGTTTTTTGAACTTATTAAGCAATTTGAGTAGTAGTCATGGGTGTGATTAGCTTTTGGTTAAGAAAGTCAGGCAAGGACCTACTGCCTTATGACAATATATAGTATATACTATATACCCTTAAGGCTCTTATTTCGAATTATTTCTGCACTTGAATCAATTGGTACTTGCAATTCTTGGAATTATCTTTAATAATTGCACTTGCTCTTTCATTGTTATATAGCAATTTTATCATTGTGAGTTTAAAACTTTAAACATTAGAAGCTAGCAAGATTCATTACAGTTTGATGAAAGTGAAAGGAGATATCAAATCTGATAACATTTATTTCGTATTTACAAGAATGACATCAAACTATTTAAGCAGTGTTTATAATCATTTTCTACAGTTACAGACATCAACAATAATCAGCCAACATTTGAATATGCAAATATTAGTTTCTAGTAAGCAGCAACTACCAAGCAAATGTCAATGAGCAATCACCAGATTTTTAATATTTTCAGATTTTCCAAGATCTACTGCACGTGCATCCAGAACCCTCTCTGTAACAGCAATGAGATATCTGGAGTATTTTGGCACAAGAGTAAACCTGCACATAACATTTTACACCATTTATCAGTATCAAACGGAAGCTTTTGTCACAATATGCACATCAAAACACTGCCAGCACATCACCGTGGGAATTTTCTTGGATTTGGAGTGTTGGGAAATTGTGTTTTTCTTTTTTCTTTCCGTTTAGATGCTCCCTTTCTTGGAGTCATGTGGTCAAAGGGTTGGCCATAAATTTCAGATGTTAACATATGTCCAGATTAAGCTCAACTCTCCCTTGTAAAACATGATATTCTAGTCTCCTTTTAATTTATTGAAGACTGTTCCATTCTATCAACAAAGAATCTGTAACATATGACCTAATCAAACCCTGTGAAAACTAGTATAATTGGTGCATTCGTTTTATTTTGACAAAAAAATGTAAATTAAGATTGTATATCACCCTCCTGTTTTTTCTTCCATGAACAGGAATTTAGGGTGCCTTTTGCAGTCATTTTTCCCTTCCTTAGGCAGATGTCTAGGATGACAATTATAGGGCCTTCAAAACAAGTTTCAAAGGTAACGTGTCTTGATTTGGCTACAAACACGACCCAGACCACATAACTGATATCATGGAGTCCAGATCTCTACCCATGCATTTCTCTCAGTATTCAAATAACAATACAGGAGTATAAACGACTGATTTTACTGCATTCCAATTTAGAAAAAGTGCAAGGCTTCCTATTCTCATTGAATGTCACACAATCTCCATGTTTTTCTTCAATTTCCCTTGCATCAGCTAACAATCACCATGGTTTTTCCCTCAACTCTTTCAAGAGAATAGATGTGACTAAAATGATGAGATAATAACCACAAGTAATATATGTATAAAATGAAAGTAACCCAGTGGAATCTTTGTTATTGTTGAATAAAGTACTTCAAGGTGAAGATTTCCATCCATGGTAAACATTTGCCTGCATCCACACACACTGGAAACTCGATGGAACATTGCCAATCTATAAGTATACAATTATAAACAACTCATACTCACCATCTCAAGTCTCAACGTCACCAAAATCAAAACAGAATGGCATTGGGAAGTAAGATGAGATAATTTTATTAATATCCATCATCCCATAAATAGGTCAGACTTCAAAGGGACTGATAGGTACATCAGAACAAACTATGTCAAGTACAATGATACAATCCTTCGTAAATGACAACTACACATGAGCTGGGTACAGATAAATCAGCACACATATATATACACAAATAAAACCATATATTTATAAACATACATATACATACTGCAAGGTAGACAAAACTAAACAGTCTTCCTCATATTCCACAAAACGTAGAAAACCCCTCCTTGCATTTTTTCAGTTCTTTAGGTGCAGTACAGACAGGAAAGTTGAAAATAAGCAAGACAGATTTCCTTCGTAGAGTTTATCTGTCTTCTGAATGAATGATAAGATGTAATCATATTCCCACAGCAGCCAATGAGATTGTAACATGTAAATGTATATAATTCAATAGATTTCAACAATGTCAAAAGAAAATAATGTCACCATCATCCTCAAGTCATCTTATATCCTAGCAACAAATGAATAAAATTAACTAGAGGTTGTTAAATGCTTGACAAATTCATTTATAATTTCAAGGCCTCGATTAGCTATCAACAGTTTTCTTGAAGATTACTTTTCATCTATCAGCAGCTCCTAGTCATGTTCAGAGATTTCCACAATATCATTGTGAGGAGAGTAACACTCACCATAATACATTAGGTTTAGTCCATGCACTTAGGCATGGTCATCCAGTCTCTAGATTTCTCAAAAAAAAAAATCGCAAATGACCATATTCAATCGTAGCTCATGGAAGGAATAACATAAAATAGAAATCCTCCCACGATGACGTTGCCTATTTGAGAAGCACCACCTTGAGCGAAACAGGCAATGTTACCAGAACTGGAATCGGCAATAAATCGGAGAGGCAAAAGAGACAAAGTTTTGAATCGGATCGGGAAAAAATCAGCAAATACAAAAAATTAAATATATACACATATTTTGAATTTAAAATAGCATTTTTCATTGATATTCAAAGTAGCCATGTCTATATACTACAAGATATCAATAGATGTCCAAAATATATCATTTCTCATCCATAAGATGAGTCCGGGATCTACAGATAGATAAATCATTGCCTATACTGGGATCCTATTCATCAATAACACCATGTGCCGCCTCCTCTAGCATCTAGCCCTTGCCTCTACCTCGAATCTCAAAGTTGATCCTCCAAAGACATTAGTCAACACCCCACAATTTTGATGAAGCTTCCTAATCCAAGCGCTAAAATAAGGTAGAATTAGAAAATGTTTTCCATACTTAATAAGTGATTTTGGTTGATTGCAGGATAATTTTTTATTAAGGTCATGATAGAGGAGTTCATCAATCAGTACCACCAACATCAAGGTACATAGAGAGGTTGATGTGCTTGATTAAATGCCAATCCCTTACCTCATGCATGATAGAATCCAATGGAAACTTTGCAATACTGAAATCCTGAAAACTGATAAGTCTGTTGAATTCTGAATGGGATCTAAAATTATACTTTTTGCATATGAACTCTGATGAGGTTGGAGCCACTCTCAAATATCTTGAAAAAATTAATGGTAATGTTAAAAATTTAAGTAAAATGATAGAAAATGAAAGATAAGGAGAATGTCACTTTTACTTTAAGAATTTACTGTTATTCTTAATATTACCATTACTACTGAACACCTCCAACAGGCAGACACAACTCTAGCAATAAAAATAATGACCAAAAAAAAGTCAAAATCGGTCTTAAAAACTTTTCCTGAGTGTGCAGTTCAAAATATCGAAACTTTAAATCACAAGTCAAGGAAAATATAGCCAGTTTGATTCACGTTGACTGAGTCTAACTCAGTCAACCCAAGTTTGACTACGCCCAAACCGAATTGGCTCGTTTTGAGGGTGATCCGAGTCAAACTCAAGATTTCCCGAGTTTAACTCGCAATTCCTGTTACATTGGAAATAGGAGTAGAACATAGTGCTTATTGATGAAGGACACACTAAATACATCTACATAGATTTCTTTTATACTCATGTTGTAAGTTATTTAACCAATGAGATTATGAGGGTCAATAAAATAATTGATAGATCCAAATCTCCACAATTTTGAAAAGGCCTCCTTACCAATGTACTACAGAGAGTGCAAAAGCTACAGAAATACACAAGTGCTCCCAAGAGAAACATCTCAATCAAAAGAGAGAACACCTAGATAAATTCCCCTTGGGCTTATATTACTTTGTATTTCAAGTCAAGAAGATCACAACATGAGATTCTACAAATGTGAGCTTGAGTTGTGTATTATATACAAGTCAAGTAGGACGTCCTTCACGAGGCAGTTAGGGTCCACAAAATAAGGGCACACACCCCAAGAGGATTATTGAACCTAGATATTACGTTGGACTAGGTCAACCTTAGCCATAAGCTTAGTATACAATACATGAAATAAAATATGGCCTTAGCCATAATTACAAACACATAATGATACATATGAATGGGTCATGGCCACATGTACAGAATACATCAATAATTTCATCTACCCCTCGCCCCTCCCCCCCCCCCCCCACTAAATGAGTTGAACAAGGAGCCATGGAGAGAAATCATTACGACATGAGATCTACTCCCCCCATTAATGTTGAGAAAAAGGCCATATTACCCCCACCACCTAAAGTTTAAACCCTCATCACTCCTTCAAAAAGCCATCAAGATTGACCTCAAGAAATTTAGGTGAGAAATGTGTGAGTTGTTATAGTTCAACAAGGATATTAGCAGTGAAGCACCACTCGTTTGATACTCGCGAGTACTTGCGAGTCTTCACGAGTGGAATCCCGGGATGGTTAATCGCTCAAGACTCGACCTTACTCGCAGACTTGCCGCAAACTTGTCAGTTCAGTCGAACTCGGGCAGACTCACCGTAAGACTCGCGCGGACTCACTGTGGAAGGGAAAACATGCCCCACGAAAAGGAAAAAATGGATGCCATGGTTTTATGCTTGTTGATTGAGTCTTGGGGCCCGCAAACAATGTTTTGGAGGGAAAATGAGACAACTCGCCGTGGAAGGGAAAACATGCCCCACGAAAAGGAAAAGATGGACGCCATGGTTTTATGCTTGTTGATTGAGTCTTGGGGCCCGCAAACAATGTTTTGGAGGGAAAATGAGACAACGGGAGGCTATAAACCAATCTCACCATCTCATTCATGCATCCATCAAGCAACCAACCGATGCTATTGCTAAGTGACTAAGTACTGAGTCTGAATTCGATTTTGTGAGTGTTGAGTGCCGAGAAGTTGAGAACGGTGAAGGAGGGCTATGAGGGTTGTCATCTGAGTATTGAGAGTCAAGACTAAAACTGCTATCTGGGAGTGTGAAGCTGCCTGAAGTTGTGAAGTTGCCATCTAAAGCAAGTCCCACAGTTTTTGTCATCAATTTCTAGGTTAGTGCTTTTGCATTTTTTCATTTTTTAAAATTTTATCTCTATTATAACTCTAATATAAATTGATGACAAATATAAGATATCAATTGTATTGTTTTTTTTTAATTTAAATTGTTTTTAAATTTTAATTTAGGATATAATTTATTATTTGATAGGTCCCTATGGTTAAGTATCTCAGCCCACAGTCCCTGTGTGGCTGAGATACTCAGCCATAGGGCATATTGCTGAGTATAAGCAATATGCCATGTGGCTAAGTATCTCAACCACACAGGGCATGTGGGTTGAGATACTCATCCCAAGGCTGTTGAGAGCAGGGAGCAGGAGCGGGAAGCGAGAGCGAGAGCGAGAGCGAAAAGAAAAATTTTCAAAAGCTTCCGTTTTGGGAGCGTTTTGGGAGCATTTTTTATATAATACATATTTTAATATATTTTGATGCATATATTTAAAAAAAAAAACATGTAGAATGCCAAATTAGCTATAGGAAACATGAAAGAATAGATAGAATCATTTAGTACACATACAACATCAATCATCTGAGAGCTATAACTTATAACATTGTCATCAAATGATCAATCATCAACAACATCAACCTTCAAGTTTCAACATATAATATTTGCAATCAACAAACTCTAACAGATAACATCAACCATGAAATGAAACAAAGCATCATATTCATTACCAAAGAGTTGTAAGAAAAAGGCAAAGCTCCTACATCTGAAAACGTACTGGTGGTTGGGGGTGTGGCATCCCTATTGTTTGAATTTGATCACCATCCTGATCACCCAATAGTTCAGCCTCGAAGTGCTCTAATGCTATGGTTCCATCCTCCAAATTACCCTCCTCTGGGACAACAACGTCAAGTTGTAGTGCACATAAACCAAGATTTTTGCTCGATCTACATTCAAACTACTTTTCACATTGTGGATGAAGTTGTAGGTGCTCCAACACCTCTCTCTAGAAGAAGTGTTAACAACCTATGAAAGCACCCTCACCGCCAATTTATGTAGATATGTGGTAGAGGAGCAATACATGTTCCACCATTTAATAGGACTCAACATATCTCGATCTTTGGTTGCATGTAGGTTACCAAGGACTCCATGTTCACTGATGTATTTGCTCAAATCACTTCATACTTGAGCACACTCCTCCTCTGCCCGATCTACATTCAAACGGTTTCTCTTCACGTTGTGGATGAAGTTATAGGTGCTCCACCACTACTCTACAAAAGAAATGTTAACCTATGAAAGCACCCTCACCACCAATTTATGCAGATATGTGTTAGAGGAGCATTATACGTTCCACCATTTCATAGGACTCAAACTGTCTCGATATTCAGTTGTATGTAGGTTATATTCAGTTGTATGTAGGTTACCAAAGACTCCATGTTCACTGATGTATTTGCTAAAAAATTCACTTCATATTTGAGCACTCCTCTTCATTAGGGACCAACATGTCTAATGCAAGCATATAACCATTCTGGACCTTTGGATCTGTGTGTGGTTTTTTCCTAACACCACCACTAGGTGCTAGTTGGGCCAACCAATATGGAGAATAATATTTTGGTGTAAGGACATATGCTAGGGCATGGAGTGGAACATTCAAGTAGAAAAAACTTCCCATGCTTAATAAGTGATTTTTCTTGATTGAAGGGTACATTTTTATTAAGGTGATGACAGACGAGTTCAATCAACTTCAACAATTAGGCATCAACACCACCAACATCAAGGTACATAGAGAGGTTGATGTGCTTGATTAAATTCTAATCCCTAACCCTCATACATGTTAGAATCCAGTGGATATGTTGCAATCCTAAAATCCTGAAAACCATTAAGTTTGCTGAAATTTAGATGGGATCTAAAATTCTATTTTTTACATATGAAGTCCGATGAGGTTGGAACCACTCTCAAACATCCTGAAACAATTAATGGTAATGTTAAAAATTTAAGTAAAAGTGGTATTCTCCTTAAAAGTGGTATTCATTTTCTATCCTTTTCCTTTAAGAATTTAACATTACCATTCAATAAACCCCCGAAATGAACCCTAACCATGCCCAAAAATCCAAGTGGAACCATGTCTTGGTTCCAAAAAACAAAAAAAAATTGCCTCAATGCTAGGGAGCGCCAAGGAAGCAATTAGGGAGCATTTTTTTGCTCTAGGGAGCACTCTGGGAGCGATGCTCCATCATCGCTCCCTGAAGAACAAGCGAGCCTTTTTTTTCATCAGTGAGCGCACTCACTAAAATCGCTCCAACAAAGGAGCGATCAGAAATCGCACTCCCAAGAGCGATTCTTGATTGCTCCCTCTGGGAACGCGCTTTGGGAGTGAAGCGGTAGGGGGGAGGGCACTTCCCTGCAACATAGACTCAGCCACAGGGCCTATGGGCTGAGTAGAGAACACTCGACTCAACGCACAAACCTTGTGACCACATTCCATGTGTGGCAAAAATACTCAGCTATGGGGACCTATCAAATTATAACTCAATTTGAAATTTAATTTTTTGGGTTGTGTGGCCCTCTAGGCTAAAAGATACTCAGCCACAGGGCCTGTGGGATGAGTAGAGTATTCTCTACTCAGCCCACATGGCCACATTTTTTTTAATTTATTAAACAATTAAAAAAAATTAAAATCTAAATTTAGAACATTAAATTTTAATATAGAACATTTTTTTTTCAATCTAGATTCCATGGCACCTAAGGATAGAAGGCCTCTTGGTCCGGCATGGAAATATTGTGTTCGAGTGAATCCCAATGATGACCACAAGGTCATTTGCAATTTCTGCTCCAACCAAATGTCTAGGGGCATAAACAGGTTGAAGTACCACCTAGTAAGAATTGTTTGCAAAGATGTGGTGATTTGTGACAAATGTCTCAAAGAAGTCACAACCGAAATGACCGAAATGGTAGTTGCTTTGGATGCCATTAGAGAATAGAGTTAAAAGCAATGTTCCCCCAAGTTTCCGGGACGCGGGAGCATGGGAGCGGGGAAACGCACATTGGGGATGTGTGGAGACCACCCCCAAATTTTAGGGAAATTCGGGGGGGATGGGGGGGCGTTAAGGTCATAAAAATTATAAAAAATATAGAGGTTTTAAATACCAGCAACAACAATTCATCGCATGTAAATACAATTTAAGCTGCTCCTTGTAAATACAGTCTAATTCTTCAATGATTCAATACACTTCAACACTGTGTGAATCCATGGCATAGATGTTGTAATGGGGAACTGTGACTTGAGGATCCTATTTCTTCATGATTCTAGAGGAAATCACATTATTTGAGGCTTTCAAGTCCAACATACAATTATGTAGGAGTGAACTATTAATCCTATCATGGGATCCTATTCATCAATAACACCCTGTGCCCCCCTCCTCTAGGCTCTTGGCCCTTGCCTCTACCTTGAATTTCGAAGTTGATCCTCGAGGGACATTACTCAACGCCCTACAATTTTGATGAAACTTCCTAAATCAAGCATTAAAATAAGGTAGAATTAGAAAAAATTTCCCATGCTTAATAAGTGATTTTTGCTTGACTAAAGGGAACATTTTGATTAAGGTCATGATAGAGAAGTTCAACAATCAACACCACCAACATCAAGGTACATTGAGAGGTTGATGCGCTTGATTAAATGCCAATCCCTTAACCTCATACATGATAGAATCCAGTGGAAACGTTGCAATCCTGAAATCCTAAAAACTGTTAAGTCTGTTGAATTATGAATGGGATCTAAAATTCTACTTTTTGCATATGAACTCCGATAAGGTTGGAACCACTCTCAAACATCCTGAAACAATTAATGGTAATGTTAAAAATTTAAGTAAAAGGATAGAAAATGAAAGATAAGGAAAATATCACTTTTACTTTAAGAATTTAATATTACCATTACTACTGAACAACTCTAGTAAGGAAGGAGCGCCTAAGCGCCCCCCACTTCATCGGTGCGCGATTCAAAATAGGGGACGAGCTCCCCCATGCGTTTCCTGAAGTTTCTCCAAATTGGGGACGAGGGGAAACGTTTCGCTACGAGCCCCCAAGTCCCCGGGGCGCGGGGAGCGAGGGGGGCGCGCCCCCAACCCTAGGGAACGCGTCCCCGTGTAACACTGGTTAAAAGAGGGAAAGATACAAGTTTGAAACTTCCATGATAGGTAGATCTTCAATTGGACCACTGAATGCAACTCCAAGCACAGGAGGGTCCACATCAACTGTTGCAGCAAACATAAGTGTAACTTCTTTGTTCTTCCTTGCTCGTACAACTCTGGGATCTCAAGCATCCTTGGAGAGCTTCAATGAAAAGAAGAAGAACGAGGAAGATATGGCAGTGAGGAGGTTTTGGTACCATAACAGTCTTTCATTCAACTATGCGCCTTATTTTTATCAACCCATGGTAGATATCATTGCAAGTGTTGTCCCTGGATAAAAAGCCCCCTCCTATAATGCACTCAGGGGGAAAGAGCTAAATGAGGAGCTCGAGCGTGTTAAGGAACAAATGGAGACCATTAAAAATTCATGGAAGTTTACAGGTTGCACATTCTTTCTAATGTGTGGACAGATCAAAGGGGCATAACAATCATTAATTTTGTTATAGCTTGCCCTAAAGGAACCATGTTCCTAAGATCCATTGATGCATCCCCGCATGTAAAAGATGCAAATCTGATATTTTCATTGTTGGTTGATGTTGTGGAGGAAGTTGAGGTAACAAATGTTGTCCAGGTAATCACAGACAACACTGCAAATTATGTGGTAGTCGGAAGGTTGCTTTCTGCAAAATACCCCAGCATTTTTTGGACTACGTGTGCTGCCCATTGCATAGACTTGAGCTTGGAGGACAATGGGAAGATGGAATGGGTACAAGCAGTTGTGCAAGAGTGAAAACAAATAACCAAGTACATTTATAACCATGCTTGGGTGTTGAGCCTTATGAAGGAATACACAGAGGGTGAACTCAGTCGCCCTGTTATCACACAATTTGCCACAACCTTTCTTTCCCTCTAAATCCTTTTGAATGAGTACCAAACTTTGAGACGGATGTTTTGTAGCCAGGAATGGATATTTTGGCAAGACAGCACAAATCCAGATGCAATTGTTGTGAAGTTGTCTCTCTTAGGAGATGGTTTGTGGGAGAAAGTCACTAAGATTGTCAGCTTCACTGAGGCACTTGTAAAATTCTTGAGGATCATGGATGAAGAGATACCTGCAATGGGATACATCTATGAGGGCATGTATAGGGCCAAAGAAGCCATCAAGACTTTCTACAAGGTTGATTCATCAAAATATCTCCCTATATGGAAAATTATTGATTCTAGGTGGGACAAGCAGCTACATTCACCATTGCATGCAGCCAGAGCATATCTCACTCCAAGATTATTCTATCATTCGGATTCTAACATTGAAAGAGATTAGGAGGTGATGAGAGGGTGTCATGATATGTATTCAGAAGATGTTCCCGGATCCAAAAATTCAGGGCAAAATCAACTTGCAACGTGATATGTACAAAGACGCATCTGGCATGTTTGGATTCAACTCAACCCAACATCTCAAGGACAAGAAAATGCCATGTAAGATTCGATTTGTAAAAACTAAATTGTTAGAACTTAGCTTGTAAATTTGCTAGTTCTCTTTTTCAATTTTGGCATTGCAAAACTTGTAATCTTTGTTGTTTTTAATTTTACAGCCCAGTGGTGGATAGATTGTGGCTCTGAAGCACCACAATTACAAGAATTCGCCATCAAAGTTCTGAGTCAACCCTGCAGTGATTCAAGTTGTGAGCACAATTGGTCGGTATTTGAGCACATCCACAGCCAAAAGCGGAACAGGTTGGAGCATGAGAGGTTGGAGAAGTTGGTTTTCATCTACTACAACCTTCGGATGCTCACAAAACAAATGCTGCTGAAGTACCTAGATCCAATTTTATTGGATGATATTGATTTAGAGTCTGAGTGGGTTGTGGACGAGTTCCCTGATGATTTGAGTTGTGGCTTGATGAAGAGACTCATGATCTCTCTGGTCTGCCATCTCAAATGGAAACTCTGCTAAATTCTGAACGGCATATGAAATTCTACTTTCTCCATATGAAGTCCAATGAGGTTGGAACCACTCACAAACATCCTAAAACAATTAACAGTAATGTTAAAATTATAAGTAAAAGTTGGCATTCTCCTTTTTCTTACCTTGACATTCTCCTTTACCTTCACATTTCTATCATTTTATTTTATGAATCCAATAATACCTTTAATTACCAATGTGAAACTTCACAGAGCTCAATCCCCTATCTCTGTTTTGTCTTGAAAGGTCATTGGCACGACAGGGTGATATTTTGCTATCGATCCCATGCCGCTCATGGCACTTTGGTGGACTCGGAAACTTCCAAAAAACAGCACAAAACATCACTGGAAATGGTTGAAATACCTTGGAAACACCACCAACCGTACTGTATGACGTTTCGCACCCATTTCAGCGTTTCCAAGCATTTCAGTCACTGGGGCTTAGCGACTCGATTAAAGAGACCGTAATGTTGCTGCTTACATCTTGTAGCCAGTAGCATCATAACTTCATTGACGAACACAGCAGAATGGCATCAAAGAGTTCTTACTAATTTAGCTACAACTCAATCAGAATGTCAACAAATTATACAGATTATTCTAGAAATTACAACTTAAAAAAATATAGAAGAATATAGAAATACATTGATGCTATTTAACATGTTTGTGTGAGCATTAGCGTTTAATCAATAGTAAATAGTCTGGCAGATGATGTAATATTAATGAAGTTTTTGGATAAATAAAATGTTTGATGAAAAGCGTGTTTAAATTGTAAGACAGTGCTTATAGTTATTATCACAAAGACTTCAAGTATTCAAGGAAAAGCTGTACAGCTAAATGTCAACAGCCTTCAAAGAAATTAATGTTTCAGAAGATGTAATATCTGCAACTATTTGGAAAAACAATAACACTTTTAGCATCAAAAAAATACCACCCACATTATTTTCTAAAATACAACAAAAATTTGCACCATTAAGCACAATATAGTATAAGAATGTCATGTAGATATTTCTATATACTTTCAAGAGAAATGCTTTCCTTTCCATGCACTCATATACAGAGTATTTCTGAGAGAGAAAATGAAACAAAAGCTGCCATTCAATAAAAAATTCAAATGAGTGCTACTACATGGTAAGACGTGGGATGTTAGAAATTTCATGTAATCTTACTTGGATAAAAATTTGATAAGCAACTCGAGCTCATCCAAAGTGAGAACTGAAAAAGATTGCATCAGCCTCTTTCTAGCAACTAGCTCTTCTATGACAGCAATGGTACCCTGTAAAACAACGTTAATAAGCAAAATTGAAAATTCAAATAAAGACCCTTAACAAAATATCTATGAAGAAATGAAAAGCATCACTGAAAATGGGCAATCTACAGCAAACTATAAAATTGGAGGTACTATGATTACTGAATTCAAAATCCCCCAATTATGGTAGAGAATGTATTGAAGTTCCTTACAAAAAAATTGATATGCTCAATAACTAATAGTTACATGAAGACACCACGTTATTCAAAGGAAACCCAGGGAAAACCAGGGCAAGTTTGCAAACTAATATTTATTGCATTTGCTTGGAACAGAATCACAGATATTATGAATGTTACAGGTATATGAGAATCATTGATAACTATATATATTATAAACATATTGAAAGGAAAATCATTTCCCACCAATATAAATCTTCAAAAAATATATGTCATCACATCAAATCTCTCCCAATAAATATGTTTCCATCAATAATAATAACATGCAGCTCACCTTGCAAATATTGGCATTGATTTATATCTGCGTTGCAGGGGTACCCATTCAATATCTTTATTAGTCTTAAATATGAATCTAATCTCTTTATAGAATGCAAGCATGTATATCCCAAAGTGTTTTGTAGTGGTTTTCAACACAAATGTAAAATTATGCAAAACCCGTTGTAATGCAAAACCCAATCATTATAAACAAGAAATTTAAGGAAGAAGAGTTGTTATAGAGATAAGCATTCTTCTCATGGACCCTTCATGAACCTTAATGCACATTGAAAATAGTTAAACTTAAGTTTCCTAAAGCTAAACTACATTTTGCTCACGTTATATATATATATATATATATATATATATATATATATATTATTTCCGTCCCCAACCTGCCGTCCCCTGAAAAATTGGGGGTGCGCTCTAACCGTCACGGGGACTCGTCCCCACCGTTCCCCCATCCCCAAAGCCAGTGCAACATAGATGCTGACAGACCACCTCATATTTTCAACCTAATTACATTGTGAAAAACAAACTACAGACTTGCTTGTAAAGTGCTTCTAAGAAACAAAGACTCCAACTGTGTCGAGCAAATTGTGGAAAAAACCCTTACAGCATGCCTTTCTGTACTAAGTTGCATAGAAATGGACACTGATCTGGATATGGAATTGCAAAACCCTCTCAGACACAAATTCATAAAAAAAACTATGAAACGTAACATAGAAAAATCATATCTCCAAATATATTTTGCCAAAAACTGTTCTCACAAACTCAGAAATGGAGTCTGCTATCAAACATTCCAAATTGTGTGTTTTAGACCAGGGGAGGGACTATATTACAGGCAGAAGTTCAGATTCTATGGCTCCCAATCAGAGGTGTACAAAACTAGAAATCAATATTGAATTTTTTAATGCACAGAGATGTACATTCTTTCAAGTAACTTTGTTCTAATGCATATGTTCAATATTTAATATTGATTGCTATTCCTGATTAACCACTTCTTGAACCTTATTGTCTGAAATTCTGAGAAGTTTAATACATGCTCAAAAGAAAATGACTTAGATGACATCAGGCATTATAGCAGACCAAAAAAATGTTATAACTTCCATACATGTCATTAGAACATAACTTCACTAATCTACGTAAGTTCAAAATACGGCAGTTGTGAAACCTTGCTATCTAGAGCCTTTAGCGAAGAGACCAGAGCTTTTGTATGATTAAAGTGACGTAATTCCTTATCGTAGTCTCGTACATGCTCTTTCGCCATTCCTTTCACATAGTAATCTCCTTCCTGTACCATTGTTTAGAAGTAAACAAAAGGAAAAGGATTCATCAACATGATTGCAAAACAAAGGGAATATCAAAATCTGTCTGGTTAATTCTGTATACCAAAAAACAATTAAATATCAAAAAACACAAATAGATATTATGATTAATATTTTGCAACTTACAGAAGGCTTTTCAAAACGGCCACGTAAAAAATAACGATAATCGTTGGATTTCATTACAGGGGCTTCCTTTTCACTTAGTGAATCTTTGCCTTGATTTACTTGATGACCTGATGAATCTGAAGGTATATTATCTTCTATTTGCCCCTTCCTCTGCCGGATGAAAAGTAGCCCAGACGAGGTTCCTATTGCCATTGTCCTACACAAAGAAGATATGCCCATTGATAGAATTGGAGCTGGATACTTTGCAGAATGAGTGACCTGCATTTAAGTTAACACAAGGGTAAGCAAGCAAGGGAACAATATCCAGGGGAAAAAAATCTTCTAAAGTTCAAAACTTTAGAGTTTACACAGTATTTTCTATTTTTATCTCATTTCATCAAGTTCAACACACCAAGCAATAATATTAGATCAACCAAATGCAATATTCCTGTCAGTTTAATCATCAAATAACCAACCACTCAAAAACATAGTGAGAATGAAACTAAATCTGGTAGAAAAACCACAAGGGATAAACTATTCTGAAAATGGTTCATAGTGCTACTGCTGACCTTTGATTATGCAATTTAGGGTTGTCTGTGCCATGCTTCAAGCAGGCTTACTAAAATGCAAACATGTGGCACACTATAATACTTTCTCCACACAGACTTTGTATAGACAACTAAAGTTCAGTTACCAGAATTGCTGATATGCATGGACAAAATTAGAACTGCAATCAATGACATCCAAAGGATATGTCCGAAAGAAAAGACAATTCCTTTCAATATCTCTGATCTGGACAACAGGGTGAAATATGTAGGTTTCTGTCCAGAATCTAATATGTAGGTTTCTGTCAATTATAGATTTAGAGATTGGACTGGGATTTATAAAAAAGTCAAATGCAGAGTTACCAACTGGTGCCATAAATGTTATCAAGGGAAGGTGTTAGCCTCCAGATTTGACAAGATGCAAAATTGGAGGGTTACATGCCACCTTCTGTCATCTAGCTGGTATTCAAATTTGTTAAGACTGCTTTCTTAGGTCAGAGGTTGGTCCCTACACAGTCAAAATGCAGGTTGATTCAGTGATATGATCCAGTTTCAGAGTCAGAGACATTTCACAGGGTTTTCATTAGTATTGGGGGAGAAGTCTATTTTAAGCAGTTTTCCTATTTTTTAGGAGACAGAGTTCGGAGTTCTGCACAGCAGAGATGATCATGTTTTCGGCATCCTTGTGAGATCAGGACTCCAGTCACCAGTGAGCTTTTTTTGGATGACATGCAAGATACTTCTATTTTTGGCAGTTAGGGTTTGAGTTGCATGACACATGCATGGACATGCAAACTATCTCCTATTTTTTAGTTGTGAGCCATGCATGTCTCACATGTGGCATCAATGCATGTGCGATATGTGGCATCAATCATGTGCGACATGTAGCGGTCTCCTGCTTTGACAAGTGGCAAAATTAGCGAGCATGCAACTAACTGGAGTGAATAAACTTGAAAATGGTGCATGAATGAGAATTGCTCCACTTAACTCAGAGCTCTTCCACTTAATTCAACCATGCAACAGGGTGAAGAACACGAGGTTAGGGGTGAAGCACACGACACAGATGAACTCTAGCAGAAGGGCAGCACATTTCCTCATGCATTCGATGAACTCCAGCAAAAGGGGGCGCATTTTCTCATGCAGTAGATCAACTCCGGGAAAGGGGGGCACATTCTCTCCTCTTTTGTTTCTTCCGGAGAGGTGCTCCCTCATCACATGTCAAATTAGTCAATGGGAGGCGTATGAGGGCCTCTAGGCCAAGCTATTAAGTGAGGTTTCAAAAAATGAAGAGGGTTGAATTTTCTTACTACAAGCAACAACAATTTACTTCATTCTCTCTTCTTCTTCTAAGCTCTTCAACTTCTGTGCAGGGACGTTATTGGACCAGCTTGTATTCGTCTCTATGCTGGACCAACTTCTTGATTTAATGCAAAGTGAAGCTAAATTATGCTTGGTTTTCCAACTCCTCTATCTTATTGATCTGTAATTGTATTTGCACAATGATTTTGGTAGCATTTTAGGTCTGTACTTTGAATTTATCCTTCATTTGCATTGTTTTTCTTTTACTTATTGTCATTTGTATGATATTGTAATGCCAATAATTCTTCCATTTAAAAAAAAAAACTCCCCATCACAAACTCTTTGGCAGCAACAACTTGCTGGCCAAAGATACATCAAACTGTTGTTCTAAATCTTTCATTGCATATTTCGAGAAGGACAGTAGCCCACAGATTGAATTTATTCGCTGTTATAACCATTTTTAATTCCAGATCTGATTTTTAGTACTTATAGCAGTCAGATTTCTCTGTCTTTTATCCATGTTTTAACACAGATTTGCAGGTGTATTGTCAACATATAACAAGTTAGGGACCCACCCCTCCATGGTTGGCATGCACCAGCCCAAATGGAGAGGAATTCATCAGAAATATAAGGGATAAATTCCTGCTAGTTGCATGCTTTCCAAAGAGATTTCGTAAGTCCATTTTCATATTCACAAGTGTTGAATTTTCGATAGGGATAGGGTTTAATGTAGAAAATAAACAATCAATGTACTTTAATGCAAAAAATCATCTCTTTCAACTTTTCACCTTTAACACTACCAATGTGTTAAAGTAATCTTCAGTAACATGTAATCAATAGTAAAATAATCAACTTGTTTAATTTGCAATAAAAGACATGAGTGAGGATACTTACCTGGGTGAGGAACATTTCCTGTTTTATACTCAGAAATGTTACTTTCAGAAAAGACTGCCTCTCAGAGGCCAGTCAACTCTAGGAACCAGCTGACCCTGCTAGAGGGTATGTGCAACAGAGAGAGACATGAAAGGGTGTAGTACAGTCAATCAATGAAGGTCAATGACAGTCAAAGGCACAGTAACAGTTCCAAACAATACTCAGTATAAGGGTCTAACTCCAACAAGGTCGCAGCACAAAGAAACAAACAAGGTTTGAATACATAGATCAGACTCAACAATGCACATAACATCCATAAGTGTGTACACAGTAAACAGAACGGACCTCAGCAGGCCATAATCAGGTAGATCAAACCAGAGGGGGCTCACGGCCTTCATTAATGGATTCTCAGCATGAAGAGATAGGGTCAATGGAGCTCACGGCTAGTAGTACAGATTCAGAACCTCCATGCATATGCCCGCAACAGGCTGCGGCCTCACAATAAGGTAGAACACCCCAGGCAAACCCTTTATACACAGATCGGACCTCTAAAAAATTAGATCGGACCACTAGCAGACCAATAATAGCAGATCGAGCTTTCATACAGGCAAACCAGACTTCATAACAGCAGATCGGGCTTCATTAAAACTTTAGCATGCAGATCGAAGATAGTTGCAGCAAACATCAGCCCTAAATAAATTGTCTAGAGTAGATCTGAGATGAAGTGTGAACTTCAACAGGGTGTGGCCTACCTTAACAGGCTCACAGGTGGCTGGAAAGAGCTGCCAAAGGCTGATGGTTTGTATTAGGATCAGCATAAAACCCTAACATCAACTTCAGATCAAGTTAACCCCATCAGATGTGTGACATGTGTTGATAGGTGATCAAGTAGCAGAAACTAAACATAAGACAGAGCTGAGATATGGAGTTGATGTCATGATATTAAAATGAGAAACAATAGACCTTCAATAATAGGATTCTAAAGGACTTCTAGAAGGATCAAAAAATAAAATAATAAAATAATAATAAAAATAAAAAATGGTTAAGACATCAAATATAAAAAATATAAATTATTGATGCGTCAAAGGTAGGTACCAACATGTAAAAAATAAAATATTAAAAGTATTAGGGCGTCTTAGATGGGTACTCGGGTCAAGCCAACATATATAAATTAATTTGGTAAGGGTACATGGACCAACACATGGTACAAGTCAAAGCATAAGACAAAGAGGGTTACATGACCCACAACCCTAGGACTAAAGGGTGTACCACAAAGGTGGGCACACAACCCTAATACCCATAAGACTAAAAACATCAAGGTGGTAGAACATAAATGTGAATCAACCAAGAACAACCAAATGTGAATCAACCAAGATGGGGGGGGTACAACCAATCATCTCTCTCTCAAATGTACAAGTGTTCCATACAACCTGAAAGTTCATCATCACTGTATAAGCAAGGGTCCACACTGGATGATGTGATCATGTGGTCCTCTAGACTGCTCCTCAGGTCAAATGCTAGTGGCTCCATCAAGGGGTGGCCAGTCCCTTGAGAAGACCATCTAGCTCAACCATCTCGAAGACCTCGGAGAAGAGGACATCACACATCATCCTCATCCTCTTGGTAACTGACCAAGAACCTCCATTCTCAAGGAATGGCTCTCAGCCCAAAGCTGAGCTTCAGTCCCAAACTGAATCAAGTTGATCAACCACCTGGTCCTTGACCAGGTTCTTCAGCCCCAGGCTGAAGGTTGACCGAAGTCAACGTCTTGGTAATGACCAAGTGCCTCCATTCTTAAAGAATGGCTCTCAGCCCCAGGCTGAGCTTTCAGTCCTAGACTAAATGTTGATCAACCGCCTACAGGACCTACTTGTTCCTTGACCAAGAATCTGTCTAGTCCTAGACCGGGATGTCTTTGTCTCAACCTGCAGGATCTGCTCGGTCCTCGTGACCAACAAACTGTCTGGTCCCAGACCGGAATACCCTCGAGACAAATAGGGGCCCTAGCCACATGCTAGGAACTTTGCCATGGCATCAACCTGCTTGGTCCCCAACCAAGAACCCCAGGAGACAACTGGGGGCCCTAGGGTACCTTCTAGGGTCTTACTCTCTACTCTACTTGGTTAACATGACCATGAACCCTAGTTAACTGACTAGGGAACCATCCTCTCTGAGAATGGGTCTCGCGGCTGCACTTAAAAAATTAACAACAAGTTCAGATTTGGGAACCATCCTCTCTAAGAATGGGTCTCGTGGCTGCACTTAAAAAATTAACAAGAAGTTCGGATTTGTGTGCTAACAAATTGGTTCCATTGTCAAGGACTTTTCGTCAATCCTTGCGAGATCTAAATGACATTGGTGAGTTAAATCTTGTTCATTGTGCATTATTTTATCCTCACGTAGTGACTCCGCTATCTGTAGGATTAAATCATCCTAAAAATACTAGAAGATCATTTTGATTTGATCCTAGGCCAGGTATTACTTTGGTCCTGGACGAATCGCAACAGTTGTTGCGAAGAAAACGTAGTAAATTACTAGAGTCCATTGGATTTTAAAAGTGACTCCACAATCATAACTGCGCCCCAGGTAGTTAGTATACCATCACCGACCGCGAGTATCACAGTATGTGGATCCATGATTAGTTCTTTTCTCATGGTAAACTCTCCAGTAGGATCTTCTTCTTCACCATTACTCTCAACTTCTTCAATATCAGTCTCATCTTAGACTAATACAATGGCAGCTCCGACAGTTAGATTTTCTTTTACAATGTATGCTTAATTCCTAACCAACCTCATGATATGCCTATAGATGACTATCAGAAGCAGCTTCTCAAATTTGCTGGGAATTATGCAATTTCTGTTCATGATCATCTCACTACATTCCTAAAGTCCATAGATGACTTGGAGGTTGAATACAAGGATGTGGTGATGCAGATGTTCATGTAAACCCTTTAAGGGGATGCACGAACCTCGCATAAATCCCTTCCGGATGCTTTCATCGACGGATGGAATTTCCTTCAAAATAAAATTCAGGAGGAGGTAGGATTATAAGCAAGACAATGCCCTCTTGTTAAAAGAGTTGCATGCAGCTCAAAAGCATGAAAATGAATCTGTTTTAGAATTTAATAATCGTTTCGTCAAACTGTATAATAGAGTTCCTAGAAATGTGCATCCTAATGAAGAAACTTTATTATTATTTTATTTTGAAACACTTAATGAACCATTGGGTTTTCTTCTTAGGGAAACGAATGCTGGGAACTTGGAAGTGGCATTTGTTGCAGCACTTAAGATTGAAAGAAACATGATTGCAACTAGGAAGACCCAGCCCAACGTTTCTTGTCTCTTTGATCGACAAGGGCGGGCAAGCCCATATTTGAAGATAGATGCTGAGCCTGAAAGCAATGAAGTACCAACAAGATTTGTAGATCTATTGCAGGATCTCAGCAACAAAATGGGTCGTCTGGACAAGAATCTCCAAAATCAGCAAGCTACCCCAACAAATCAGCAAACATTTCAACCAAGGCAGCCCCTTCCTAGGAAAAACTTTCTGCTTGAAAAGAAAGCAAAAGGCTCCCAACCTCCAATACCTCTAGCAGAGGAACAACTTTTTCACACATGCATCATCCAGCCCTTATTGCAGATCATGCAAGTTACCCCACAATGAAGAAGGTTGCAAGGTATGTGCACAAACAACCTACTTATACACCCCTGATCAGTCAAAGCAGTTTCTAGAACACTTAGAGGATTCTTTGAACATGCTATCATTTGTCAAAGAAGATGTGAGCCCACATGTAGACCAATTGTCAAGCCAACAGGAAGGTAGGCAAACCAAAATCTTTCCTTTGAATTATGGGCAATTTAGTGCATGTATTAAAACCAATGTTTTAAAAAGCGGAACCAAGAGTTGAACTTGTCGAGGGTTGAACCGGACTAGAACCGGAATCGGCAATGAACCAAAGGGATTTGATTTCAATGACTCGGACTATTCAAAAATACATAAAAAATTACATTTTTAATGAAAACAAATATATCTAACATTCCAAGCAACCAATTCCCCCAAAGTAGACAATTTTAATTTTTAACCATCTCCATAAGTGAGCACAAGTGGAACACGATTCCTGAGTGCCACGGATGTCTTAGATGAATGTCAAATGGGAACGATTGTCTCAAAAATTGCTTGAGCTTGATATATGCTTCGAGAATGATTCTTTTAAGTATTGCAAATTGCTTTGGCTTGACATATGCTTCTCTAGAGACTCAATTCGAAACGATTCAAAAATTGCTTCAGCTCAATATACTGCAAACGGGAAAAATTGCTCCGGCTCGATATATGCTTCAGTAAAGTGTTGTCTATCAAATGGGAACAATTCTCACAAAAATTGCTTCGGAATGATTCTTAAAATTAGTGGATTTTATGCGCAAAGCATATATGTAGATTCTAAAGGGAAATGTACGTTCTAGCAACAATTCGGCGATCAACAGTCAACACTTTTCTTCATGTTGTACGAGCCCACAGAGATCAACTCAACCAGTTTCTGACAGGGCTCAACCAGTTTGGACTGGTTTGGTACCGAACCAATTGGTCCAAGCATCGAGCCGATCAATTCAGTAGCAAACTGGTCCTCAGGTCGATTTCTCTGTCAATTCAAGGTTGGAGATGGTCTAGCCGGTCAAACTGACTGGTTCCAATTCCAATCTGATCGGTTTTTAAAACAATGATTAAAACTATGGAGCCAACTACTATGGCTTCCCCTGTAAGCCAAATGACATCATCCTTGGTAGACAGAGCAAACTCCAACGCTACAGCTATGGTGGTTGAGATCACGGAAAACTTATGCTAGAAAGATTAAAGATGCAAACATCCACTTGTCACAAAACCTTCCATGCAAAAGGACTCTCAAACATTAGCTTCCCCAAAGAGACAAGATCCTTCATCGGTGCACATTTCTCCATTCTCTCTGGTAAGTAAGATATCCAAAGTCAAAATTTCAATACCATTGATAGAGCTAATCTGCTTTCCTAAGCAGAAGCAAGTCATCAACAGATTCTTCAATTTGGGTGACTCCATGGGTTCATCAGAAGAGTCCCCCCAAATATATCTTGGTATGTGTTACCACCTAAGTTGTACTTAGTTGGTTTTCAAGCGAGCTGACAAGGATTGAACAAGTTCACTTGTTCGCATTCAAAAGATCAGAAGTCCTAGCAGGCCAGCTTGGACCATTTTTAATAAATTTGCATGTTCATACCCTGTGGGGAATTCTAATAAGTTGTCGTAGCATGCTGAAATAATGTAATGGACTTAGCTTTCCTAGGACTCAGACATCAATCTGACTAGCCCAAAGTGTTTTTTCCTTGTTAATTATAGGTTGTTGGACAAACGACTTATAATTTTCGAGTTTTTCACTCAACCTCTAGAGCTGGGGTGGTCGCCTTGGTGGTTAGGCCTTAGGAGGTTATTCAAGTCTCAGTGTCAATGTATATTACCATGCTAGGCATTATTCTAGAGTCATATAAACATGTGCTAGGTCCCCCATAGGTTTGTTTTGATTTCCGTCAATAAAAAATATTCCCGTAAAACGGGTCAATTTTTTAATAGTTTAATTGTAAAAATTTAAAAAGTAATAAAAGTGGTACTAGGGGGTCAATTTTGCCTTGGGGGTGCTTGTTTTCCAACTCAGAGCACCCACTTTACCCATATACCCACTTTGAGAGTGAAATTAGTGATTATTAATCACTAAATATGAATTTCTCTCTCAAAAGGGAATAAAGGGTCAAATAAATGGGAAAAATCAGAATCCCATATGTTTAGGAATCTTGTCTAGGACATGCTTTAAACATGTTTAAGTTATCTTGAGAGGTGTCAAACAAATTTGAGCAATAGCAGGGATTGGTTGGAGGAATCTCAAGATCTAAGCATAGACTAGGATCTCGCCATAAAGGAGCGCACACCTCTCATGAAGGGGGTGAATTTGTGGTTGGAGAGGTGTCAAGTCTAGGTTGAAAGGTGTCAAATGGTTGGAGAAAGGTATCACCAACCTCCCCAAACCTCTCACATGTGTCAACAAGCCTTTTCCAAGTGTATCAACTCATTTCTCCAAGTGTCAAAGAGGATCTCTCTTGGGAAGTGCACCCACCCCTCTCTCATTTAGCTATTTAAGCAAGCCTTTTTCTTTCATTCAAGCTAGTTGGAACTTGTGGAAGGGAGTACTTGCTAGTTGTAATTTGCTTATCATTTTGTTATTGAATAAGAGACTTTCGAGGTCACAAAGGTGTCATGCTTCACATGTGTGGATGATTATTGCCGAATGTGTATGAGGTAACTTGTAGTTTGTTTTCTTGTTTATACTTATGCTTATATCTAGCCTTGGAAAGATTATTACTAATCTTTGGGAAAGAGTTAGTAAGTTAGTTTACTTGCTTTCTTCTCTTGTTTATGTATGTGTAGAGATATAAATTGAATATGTTTTATAAGTCTTTATTCATATTGTTTTAATCTCTTACATGTATAATACTAGATCTTATGGGTGTTTTGGCAAGTGTTGATTAGCTACAAGTTTCCAAATCTTGGATACGAAGCAGACCTAATTTGCATCTCCCTTCTGTCTCACGAGTTCTTTGAAGGCATATTCCCTCGGTATTCCACCAGAAAGTTCCTTGGTTTTACTATTTTCGCAACAAGACCCTTCTACTCTCTTTCTCTTCACACTTCTCAACTTCTTCTTGGTTACTGGTTGCATTCCTATCCTATTTCAGATCCATAATTGTCAAAGTAACATCATATTTCAGGTCTGATTTATAGTCTAAATGCTTAGATCTTAACTGCATTCAAAGAATATTTTTCTTTAGATCTAGATTTAGCATCAGTAGCTTTCATTTTTAAGTCATTTCATATGTAAATTAAAAGGCTTGAAAGGGTTGGCTGTTTTATGAGTTTTAAAGCTTTATTTTGCAAAAGCTTTATGAGTTTAAAAGCTTTATTTTGCAAAATCTAGTGCATCTTCTTGGCTACCCCAAAAGGCATGTTAAGACCCTAAGGGAGCTTTCTTCCTTTAGTTAATCATTGCTCTTTAGTGTAGTGTTTTACTTAGTTTTTTCTAGTTTTACTAACACTGTTCAAACGCACTTTTAAAGTGTCTTAGAGCACTTTTTACATAACTATTGCTGGCTGGTTTTTATCATTTGTTGAATAGCTAGAAAGAAATGCTGGCCAATTTCTGAAGATTTGGAACATCTAAAGTACCCCGGACACCTCCTTCTACTTCTAAGAAAAATTCCTAAAATCTTGTAAGCCTTTTTGAATCCTATTCTACAAAGGATCAAAGGCATTCCTCTAATCATTGTAATTACTCATAATAAAAGAAAAGGCAAGTGGGCTACCCAGCACCCACACCCCATCCGCCCTGGGGGGATCCATGTCTTGTCTCTTCTGTAGCGTGACTTTTCATTTTCTTATTTTTTGCTCTGATTAGATTTGCTAACCAATAGATTAGTTTCTTAAATTTAGATTAAATCACTTTTCACACACATATCACCAAAGTAGTTTCCTTTCAGTCATTTCTTTTCTTGCTAAAGTAACGAATTTTGGTTCGGTTCCCTGTATACTCTTGTGAACACTGCAGGCCTTTGGCTGGAATGGTGGTACAATCAGAAAGGGATAAGAGTGTCTAGCTAATTAGTCTCACATTTTGCAACTAACCTCCCTGAAAGAAAAAAATCCGGCATCTTGAGTCTTGTCATTTGTGGGCAATGTTTGCAGTGAAGCAGGAACTACTAGATAGTGACCGTGGGGATCCGTCAGGCTACACCCGTGTTTGGTGTTAGTGTTGGACACACCCCCACAACTCCAATCTAGCCCACATTTCACGTGCAAAACCACACTTGGCAAATCCAGACTTGTCCCTTGTACTTTTGGGTATATTGGGAACTCCCTTTCCCCTTAATCAACTCATTTTACTAAAGCTAAAATTAACCAAGAATTAACCCACACCTTAATCACTCATCTTCTAATAATTTAAAACTAACCAACGAGACAATTGCAATACTTTCACGTCACAACAACACTCCATTTTGCACTACATAGCACTGGTCTACGTCTTACTATTTTGTTTTGCATAAAGTGAATCTTATGTGGATTGGATGTTTATTTATATGCTGTTGATTTAATTGCTATCTTGCATAGTCTTGTTTTTTGTAATCATTTTCTAAACTCCTAAATAACTTTCACAGCCATAACTAAGAACCTAAAGCCTTAATAACTTTTAGGGACTACCCCCCTTGGCTTTGTTAGGAGCTAAGTCAATGAACACGTCCAGATAGGGGCAAGTGTCCAGTGGGGACGTGTCGGACACGGACACGAGCCCAACAAATGTCTGACATGTGTTTTATCATGTCCCGATTTTCGGACATGATAAAACACGTGTTGGCCTCGTGTCCCGCGTCTGCACAGTACGTGTCCCGGTTCCAAGAAAAGTTCTACGCGAAAAGGTAGCCTGCAGTCTCTTAAAACCCGTTTTTTGTTTTTCTTTTTGGCATTTGTAAGTTGAAGGGAGAGCTAAGAGTGGGTTTTTTTTGCAGGTGAAGGGATATTTGAAGCATTTGCAAGGGATTCCAAGTTGATTTGAGCGACGATTTACTTGAGAGGATTAAAGCTCACCATCAAGGAAGAAGAAAAATTTCTCAATCAGCTAAAGGGCAAACGAAAAGGAGAAATGCCCCTTCTAATCCATCTCTTCCTCTTCCTCCTCCAAACATATCCTCTTCTACTCCTATTAGTGGTCCAACTGCTTCTAGTGAAGCTCATGCTCGTTTTAACCCTGTTTTAGCAAGACAAGAAGCCCAAGAGAGTAAATACCCTTTGTGGAAGTATGTGACAAGGAAAGAAGGCCCTTGAGCAAATCTTGGTGGGGGAGGCAATGTGTGTTGGACTTGTAATTTCTGCAAGAATGATTTCAAGAGCACATATTACCGGGTTAAGGGCCATTTATTGGCCCTTCCTTGTGGGATTTCTTCATGCAAAGTGGTGAGTGTTACCCAAAAGAGGGAGATGGAAAAAGAGGATCATGTTGGGTTAGGGAAGGTGACAGCAACAAGCAAGACACAACAGAATGAGGATCCTCTTTCATTCTTTAGGAAACCCTCTAGCACTAGGAGTGACGTTGATGCTTATCCAACAAGAAAGAGGCCAACTTCAATTAGTCCAATGGATGGATGGACGGATGCAGCACGCCATCCACTCATCAATTTCATGGTGTCTTCCTTAAATGGATCTGTGTTCTTAAAAGCGGTGGATGCTCCTGGGAAATACAAGGATTCACAATATATGGGTGAGTTGTTCATCAAAGTCATTGAAGACATAGGTGTTGATTCTTGTGTACAAATCATCACAGACAATGCACTTGTTTGCAAGGCCGCTGGCATGCTTGTGGAAGCTAAATATCCACGGGTATTTTCATTTTGGACACCTTGCATAATTGCATTGCTAATTTGCTCATTCATTTGAAATTTTGAGTTGCTAGTTGTCGTCTTGTAGAGTCTAGAGTCTAGAGTCTAGACTCATTTATACTTTCTTTTATTGATCTTACAGGTATTTTGGACACTTTGCATTGTCCATTCTTTGAATTTAGCACTGAAATCTATTGCTTTAGATGTGACATGGATTGGCAAACTTATTGAGGATGCACGCCATATTCGTAACTTTGTACAAAACCACACCAATGCCCTCACAATCTAAAAAGAGTACACACATCTTTCATTGTTGAAGGTTGCGGATACTCAGTTTGCTTCCTCATTCATCATGCTCAAGAGGTTGAGAGAGGTCAAAACCGCTCTTGGGTCCATGGTTATTTCAGAGTTTTGGTCCTTTTGGAGAAAAACGGATCAGGTTGCTTCAAAAAAGGTAAAGGACATAGTGCTAGATGATGGTTGGTGGGAGAGGGTGATCTTACCATTAAGATCATGGAGCCGGTCATTTCTTTGTTGCGATTTGTAGACACGGACCAACCCATCCTAATAGATGTTTATGAGGGGTGGGATTCCATGAATGAGTCCAAGAGGACCATTGTTATGGAGAATGAGTGTGTCGAGTATGAGACATCGGCAGAGAACTTATGGTCCACCATACATGATATTCTTATCTCCAGGTGGGATAAGAATTGCACACCTTTGCATTGCTTGGCCCACTCATTGAACCCCAAGTTCTACGGTCATGATTGGCTCAATGGTGGGTTGGGGCCCTCATGCAAATTCCCTCCTCACATGAATGGAGAGATTTCACAGGGAAGGAAGACAACATTTAGACGGCTACTTCAGTATAGAGACCTACTTGAGGAGGTGGAGGAGGGATTTGTAGAGTTTTCCACTGGCACTGGGAGATTTGGAGGATATGAGGTGCTTAGAGACATGGGGGTTAAGAAACCCTATGTTTGGTGGGAAACTCATGGGGCAGCATGCCCTCTTCTACAGAAGATAGCCTTGAGGGTCATCTCTCAAGTTACTCCATCCTCTTGTTGTGAGAGGAATTGGAGCACATATGGGAACTTGTACAGTTTGAAAAAGATCAGGCTTGAGCAGTCCAGGGCAGAGTCGATGGTGTATGTGCACTCCAACCTTCATCTTATTTACAGGAAGAGGGAGGAGTGGCTGAAGGGAAAGACAAAGATGTGGGATGTCTTTCCTGATGATATGGGTTTGGACAGCAGTATTGAGTTGGCATTAGCCAACATGGATCCTAATGACCCAGTGCTAGAGTCGGTCACTTTTGATGATGGTGATCCTATGGAGGGGTCATCCTCCACACCAACAGATGCAGATCGTCAGATGGGCAGAGAGGAGGAGGAGGAGGAGGATGAAGATCAGGGCAGTGATGAGTTTGTTGGTTCAAGTATGGAGGAGGACTATTGACAGATGAGATTCTTCCATCTTGATCTCACCTATGATCTACCCGTTTTGTATTTACTATTTACTACTACTAGTTGCCATTAGCATTCCGACATCTATGTAATTATTTTGATTTTGACTTAATGCGAAATATGGTTTCGACATCTTGAGCTATCATCTTTGTGTCTCATTGTGATTTGTGAATGACAAAATGTGTATTGTGTATTGATTCTAAATTTCTAATTACTAATTTCCATTGAATATTTGTAAATGTTCTAGTTTCTAAAAAAAATTGGATCTATATGTCTATATTTTTAAAAACTAATATAATATATATAATTTTTAATATATATATATATATATATATATATATATATATAAAACGTGTCCTCCATGTACTGATTCCAGGGGTCAGCATGTCCATGTCGGACACTCGTATTTTCGTGTCCTCATGTCAGGTGACTTAGGTTAGGAGTTAGCCTAAATGGAGGAATCAAGATCAAGTGACAATACTTGACTCGAGACTTCCCCCAAGGACGCACCAAACGGCTTGAAGATTTTTGCCGCTTTAACCTAGGTGTGTATCAAGCAGCAATAGTATGAATAGGTCCAACAGACCTCTTGCCGTTAGTACATCTGACGAACCCCCTCCCTTTTACATTTCTTTGCTCGTTAATGATTTATAAATTTGAATTTTTATGTTACACTCAAGAGCTTCCACCAACAATATGACTTTGGAAGTGATGAATGAGTTAGGACTAATAGTGTCTATACCTTATAGAAATGTGCAGGCTATGGACTCACAAGAAGTGCAGTAATGCGGGGTCATCAATGGACCTGAGGTCCACTTATAAGTATTAAGAATATCTAGACAGAATTTTAACCATGGCCTGGTTCTCATTGATAGCCCATCTAAGTGGGGCATGCTATTGTCTTGAAAATGGGCAGTTGATGCAGGAGGATGTATTCAAATGGATTGGTTGTATGCTACTATTCAAGTGGCTCCAAACTAGAACGTAAGACTTTTTCGAGAAAAGAAAATGCTCCATAATGTGGAAGATCCCCTTCAAGTGGACAATGAGTCATTATACCCTGAGGTATCTGAACCTGAGACGGGCATGTACGAAGTTATGGATGAACTTGGGGAATCTACTACATCACATGAGTTTATGATCAACACTTCTTTCGATGGCCTCTGGCCTATGCACTATGATGGTGCAAGATCCAAATCTAGAACTGGAAAAGGGTAGTTTTCACTTCCCTTCAAGTAACGGGTTTCCTTTTTCTTTTCGTTTAGAATTTGATTGCACTAACAATATGGTCGAATATGAGGCAATGTTGTTAGGCCTTGAGCATGCATGGAAGATGGGAATCAAGTTATTGAAGGTCATTAGAGATTCAAAGTTAGTAGCAAATTAGGGAAGAAACCTTTATGAGGCAAAGGAGCCCAACACTCCAGGGATACCAAAATGCAATGTAAGATGAGATCAACTATTTTCAAGCATTTTCCATCATTGTAGTCTCGAAAACCCAAACAAGATGGAAAATTCCATGGCTTCATCCACTGCTTGTTTTTAACAATGCATGTGAGTTCCTCAAACACAATATACAATTGAGGTAGTATTTCAACGTTTTGTTTCAAATAACATTGGTTCATGGCAAGTTTTCAAAGACGAGACAAGTATTTAATTTCCTTAATTGCATTAATGAGTTCTTGTCTCATTTGGTTGATGAAATGCCTGAGTGTAAGTCCCCTTTGATTTAGTTATGCACTAATAGGATCCCTAGAGGTTTGATTCCTTTGGAGAAGCTTTTTGATAAATCTGATGTTTTCAAGGTGACTAATAAATTTGATTTGGATCAATACTAAATAGGTATAGGAAGTGAATATTAGAGCAGATCAATCTCCTAGGATCATCAAGTTTGGTAAAGGATGCACGCATGAAGGGCAAAAGAAGTTGGAGGCCTTGGGAAGGGACAATATAAGGATATATTTGCATGGACTTACGATGAATTGAAAACCTATGATCCTAAAGTGATAACTCATGCAATTCCCTTGGGAGAAGATGCAAAGCCATTTAGACATCATCAAAGGCATATGAACCCTAAGGTAGCTATGATTATCGACAGAGAATTGCTGAAATTTTGGAGGCCCACATCATCACTCATATCACATATTCAAATTGGGTTGTTCTAACACCTCGATTTTGACCTTGTTGCATTAAACATGTAAATGATGTAATATTGTTATAAAATCATGGTGAGGATCCCAAGGCCAAGGCCCCGCCATCGATTTATCGTTTATGTATCAGCAATTAAAAATTGATGCATGTGGAGCGCGTTCTAGCTTGGCACGATGGAAATCGTAAATATGTTGTAAATGTATTTTAATAAAAAAATACCCACAACTAGCTATGCAAGGCAACAAAAGTATGGGGGCATGATTTTTACAAGGATAGGAGGAAAATATTCAAACCCATGAAGCCAACGATGTCAGGCCAAGTGTCAATGAGAGAACCCATGAACCATTAACTACCCATGTTGACTTTTGCACCAATCATTTAATTCTTCCAAGAGGTGGTTGAAGTAGTTATTATTTTGGGAAATGGAGAGTATAGCTATCCAATTTTCGTGTATGGGAAAACCACCATTTTTGGATAATTGTGTGTTGCTTCCTGGGCAAAAAAAGACCCATGAAATTGCTCCCAATCCATCATTCATTCATTAGTTTTTGTTTCTTCACGACCCTCTTGCTTGCTAGGTGTTTTACTCCACGAATTTACCATGTATTCTTTTATTTTCTAGCTGGGAAATTTGTTTTTTGGTGTTGTAGAATGGCGAGGAAGAAGAGAAATCGTGTTGGGGGTCTATGGAATCCATTTTTGCTATTTGATTGTTAGTGTACCTATTGGATTTCGATTTGTAACTTTCAGTTGTTGTTTCCCCCTCTCAAAAATTCGTTTTTGGTGTGCCACAATTTGGAAAACCCATGGGAATAGTGTTTGGTCAATCCCACAGCTAAAAGGTTTTGCCATGGCCAACAATTGCCCCTCGCTGCGTGTGGGGAGATTGTTGTGGTTTGGGGTTAGATGCATCCCTTGTGTTAGCTTGAAATTGTGTGTAAGCAGCTAGGAGTAGATGGGGATTTGAAATTGGCTTGATAAACCTAGTGAAGGAGGTAACCCTACTGAAGACGATAGGGCTTCGATTACCTTTCTATGCACATCCTAAACAACAATAGAAGGGAAGGTATAGCCTAAGGGACTATGGAGCAGTGAAGGAGATGCCTCCTTGTGTTGGGTGTGTAGGTATTATGGGTGCCATGCTAGCTATTATTGTACAGGTTCTGATAGCTCTATGGATTGAGCTCACTAGCTTAACAATTCCTTTCCCTCTACTGCCTTGACAACTTGATAAACCTAGCTATGGGTTGGCTTTACTGGGTTGTGGTGTTCATTAGGTTGTGCATAAGTTTGTAGGTTCCCTTTCCTTCTGGAAATCATGCCCAGCTCAAGGGTGGCCTCTTAGCAGAAAGAGTATATGCTAGACAAAGTGCCTACAGTTGGGTGGAACATTGCTCTTGCATAGCCAGTTGCTCAAGACAACTTCATTTCAAGATAAGTATTCTCTTGTATTTAATTATGCAATGTCTTTAATTGATGCCTATTATAATTATACTCGTAATTGCATGTTAGATGTGTGTAGTAGAATTTATTTCCGTTGTGTTTATTTGGATGATGCATTTGCACACATGTTTCATTTGTTATGAATTTGTAAAATGATGACGGGGCTAAATTTGGAAGCCCGAATTTAGTTCATGTTCCCTCCCTTGAGTTAGATTGATGTAAGGAGGCATGATAGTTGCCAATGTTGCACCTGTCAAAAAAAAAGAATGGAGAAATCTGCATTTGCATTGATTCCAAGAACCTTAACCTCACATCTCTCAAAAACAATTATCCTCTACCAAGTATGGAATATACTCTACAAGCAGTTACTAGATCAAGGATGATGTCCATGTTGGATGGATTCTTTGGTTACAACCAGGTATCTGTATCCAAAGATGAAAGGTATAAGACTGCATTTACCACCCCTTGAGGAACTTACGCTTATATTTGCATGCCTTTTGGAACTTACGCTTATATTGCATGCATTTTCGACTGATAAACACTGGGGTTACTTTCTAATGTGCTATGGACTTTGTTGTTTCTGATTATTTATACAAGTTCATAGTAGTTTATCAAGATGATATTACTCTTTTCTCTAAAAATAGAAATGATCATGTGGGAGACTTATGCAAAATTTCTGATAAATGCAGGGCTTTGAGCATCTCACTGAACCCAAAAATGTCCATCTTGGGATTCTTCAAAGGTAAGATTTTGGGACATATCGTCTCGACAAAGGTGGTAAGGATTGATCGCGAGAGGGTGAAAAGGTATTCAGGAAATTCCTTTACCCAAAACTAAGCAAGCTATACAACCGTTTTTTCGGTCATATTAATTTTGTTAGGCATTTTATTCCTGATTTTACAGAGATTGTAGGGCCTACATCCAACATGCTAAAGAAGGATCATAGTTTGAAGTGGGATGGTGAACCAAAGAATGCATTCGCATACATCAAACATAGTCTACGCCAAGCTCCTATTTTGGTTAGCGCAAAATTATGCCAAGGACTTTCAATTATTTTCATTTGCTGTTAATTCTACTATGGTTGTCATCTTAATGCGGAAAACCCCACAAGGAAGTGAACAACCAATAGCATTTATGAGCAAAGCCATTCAGGGGGCAGAGTTAGCTTACTCTTCCATGGAGAAGCAAGTTATTGTTTTAATAAAGTCGATGAAGTACTTCAGGGATTACTTTTGGAACGCAAACATTGTAGCTTATGTCCAGCATCCCATGGTCAAAGATATGTTGTTACAACAAGAGTGCAATGGGATAAGAGGCAGGTGGATCACTAAGATCCAAGAGTTTGACCTTGAGCTGAAACCAACGAAGTTGATCCATAACTATGTAAATTTTCCATAGGTCACTACTCACTCTGGAAATCTCAGATCCCAACTCGGCCTCGAGTCTCAATAAGCCACATGAATACCAAAACCAAACTTCTCAATCCCGAGAGAAGGTATTAGCAATACAATATACTTATATACTTGAAGCACATGAAATCTATCTACAACTCAATAAACATGGCAATCACACACAATCAAAGGACACCAAGTTTTTGATCAAAGACCCTAGAAAAACCCTTGCAGGAAAACCAGTGAGAGATAGAAGTAGCTTTTATATCTTCAAGCAATTACAATACAATAGAGATTCCAACAATGACTTTCTCTGAGACACACAAGGCTCTAAATCATATCTAATGGAAGAATAGGTTGCTTTGGTTGATTATGCCCTCACTCTGAATGAATGTGCCCCCCAAACTGACTGCACCCTCTACTCTAAATGTATTAGTCTCTGAACTGCTCCCAGATTAGGGCCTCTTGCCCTACTGCCACAAGATCATTGTCTCATTGAAACCCTACTCTCAGATCTGGTGAGCCACCTCTCAGATCTCGCCCCCCTAAGGGAAATGTGCCCCTCTGCTCAAGGAATGTGCCCCTCTCTAAATGAACAATCTCTGAACTCACAATTGATGGATCTGATCTATCTCGAAAGCTAACTCTGCCTTTCATTGATCCAACCCCTGATCCAGATGAATGAAGCAAGACCTTTGCTCAGCTCTGCGCCCCTCTGTCCCTCTGGAACTGTGCCCCTCTCCTCAGGAAATGCACCCTAGCTCAATCTCTGAGCTCCCTCTGTGCAGATGAACTCACTACACAGCAATGCATCTCCTTAGTGCCCTGGAGCAAGTGTGCTTTGATCTCACTGTGATCTACCCATTCTCTCTTTCAGAAAATGCGCCCCTCTTAGCATGCACTGATTTGCTTTGACTCTCTCGCCCTCCAATCTCTAAAGAAACTCTCAAGTAACCTTTGCCCAAGGCCCCTAGCCTTCTTTTATAACTCACTAATTGATTAGAGTTTCCAAAACCCTCATATGAGTGCATGCAAAAGTCTCGCTTTTGTATGCAAAATTACACTGTGCATTAAAAAATGCATGCGAGGGAAAAAATCACTAAAATCTCTGCATGTCTCCAACGTCGGATCCATGCCACCTGGTAGAGTGCATCTCACCCTCTACCCTACTCTGATGCCAATACTAAAAATGTACCTCCATACTAGGCATCTGAACATGAAGGTCATCACGAGATACACCTATCTCTAACAAGCCAGGTGTTGGGTAGATTGATGGCAGAAGGCAACATGGGCATTGTAGACAAAGCTACCATGGAGCATGAACAACCACTTGAGCAAGTATATGCTTTGTTGTATTTATTAGAGTAGGTTGATTAGTAAACTATTGTTATTTTTTATTTTAAGAATTTATCAAGTCTTTCTAACTTCGATAAGATGTTGAAGCGATCTCTTAAGTTGTGCAGCAAGATTCTATTTGGTTCAGTGTAGACTTGGACGGAGAAACCAAGATGGGGTTATCCTCAGATGCGTCGATCCAACTAAGTCCAAAGACTTATTGCAAGAACTACATGCAGGATTGTGCGGGGGTCATTTCTCAGCGGCAACCACTATCCATAAGATTATGAGAGCAAGTTACTATTGGCCTATTATTTTTGTTGAAACCCATGCATATGTCAGAGTATGTGATCCTTGCCAACATTTCGAGGGGAAACAAAGGTTTCCATCATTACCCCTTGATCTAGTTATAGTACAGGATCCATTTTAGCAGTGGGGCCTTGTTTTCATTGGCCAATTTCATCAAAGTTCCAATAATGGATTCAGTTGGATCTTGGTAGACAACGATTACTTTACCAGATGGGTAAGTGTTGTACCACTAAAGACATCCTCACGTGCAACGATTGTCAAAATTTTTTAGGAAAGCATCATTACACGCTTTGGAGTGCCTTATAGCATTACCACAAATAATGCCAACGTTTTCAGATCAGCAAAGTTGATGACATGTTGTTCACAATATGGCATCACATTTCCCCATTCTACCAATTACTACTCGCAGAGGAATGGTCTAGTAGAGTCCATCAACAAAAATCTTATCAAGATAAACAGGAAGGTAGTTAGCGATAACAAGATATCATGGAACAGTTGTCTCAAGTTTGCACTATGGGTTGACTGCATCACCAAGAAAATGGCAACTAGTAAAAGCCCTTTTGAGCTCGTTTATGAACTTGATGTAGCCTTTCCAATGAACTTGAGGCTACCTATGTACAAGTTATTGCAACAATGCACGAGCAACCAAGATGCCATCCTGGCCCATATCCATCATCTTACCCAGCTCGATGAGGATGGGAGGGAGACTTATGATCACTTTGAGGATTACCAGAGTTAGGTGAAGAAAGTTTATGATCGTAAAGCCAGGGACAGGTCCCTACAAGTGGGAGATTTAGTCTTGTTGTGGGACAAGAAGAATGAGAAACAAAGAGACCACGACAAATTCGACAAATTATGGTTGGGACCATACCTCATCGATGCATCAACAAGTCCCAACACTCTATCTCACTGACTCAGTGGGTTAGAGAGAAGAGTTGTCAATCAATGAACAACGATTGAAAGCTTATTTCCAATCAAATGTAAAAAAAATGAAGAACAAAAAAAGAAGATGAATTTCAGACAGATCTGTGCATTCTAGGTAGTAGTTTATTGGTTGATTTCTAATTATGTTATATCCATATTTAGTTCGCTAATTTTTTTTCTTTGGACAGCAATTTCAAGTCTTAGTATGTTGGTTTTTCCCAATGTTCCACGGGGACGCGTCCCGAAGGGTCGGGGACGCGTTTCGGCGTTTCTTGCGTCCCAGGGACTCTGAAACTCCATGCGAAACGTTTCGAGACGTCTCGCTTTGGGCGAAACTTGGCGAAACGCACAGTGAAACGTTTTGGTGGGCGGCGAAACTTGGGGGCACTTCCTGGCGTCCCGCCCGAAACTCTAAAACTCCGTCGAGACTTGTGGGCGTCTCGCCTGAAACTCTGAAACTCCGATGAGACTTGTGGGCATCCCGCCCGAAACACCGAAACTCTAGCGAGACTCAAAACTGAACTATCAAATGACAAAGACTCAAAAGTAACAAACATGAAATATGATGTTCATGTTAATCATAGATTCATATATTAATATAATCATGATGAATCGTGTAATGTGTTTGAACTTTGCATTTACATTGCATGATTGCACAATGATGAATGTAGTTTTTAGTAATTCACTAATTTGCATGGGATGGTTTCTTATTGTTGGGATTTATATTTTGCATATTTTTAAAATTTTTATGACTCTCGCGTCCCGTCGTCCCCCCTGAATTTCTGTAAAATTTGGGGGTGGTCTCCACACGTTTTGAATGTGCGTCTCCCCGCACCTGCGTCCCGCCGTCTCGGAACCTTGGGGGAACATTGGTTTTTCCCTTATTGTAGTTGTTATTTCAATCCTAGATCGTTGTCGCTAATTCCCTATGTTTATATCAGCATTTAGCCTTGTTTTGCTTGCTTAATAAGTGCCCAGAATGGGGCTGGTCTGTTTGTTTTTGGATCACACTGCATTAATAAATATTGTTCTTCATTGTTGTTATTGAGTCAAAATTTCTTTACCTTTAACAGTGCTTCGTACTTTTGCCTATGTCAAGTCTGGATAAGGATGGTTTCCCTTGCTTTGTGAAATATCTAGTCTATTATGATGGGTACAGTTTGAAGATACAATAAGAGCCTTGCATTATCTTATTGTTTTGTCCCTTCAGTTCCTTCATTGAGCTATGTTTCTTGAGTCAGCTCTTCATCCAGCATTAGGCATATGGCACCACATCATTGCACTACTTACATTTTTGTTGCATGTTGAGGGAAGGGTTTTAAATCATTTCCTTCCTCTCAATAGATCATTCCTCGTCGACTCCAATATATTATCTGGGGATTGATCCAAAAGTGAGAGCACCTTGATGGTCGTTAGCCTCATTAGTGGCCATTTCACACCTGACAAGACTGAGCATCATTGGGTCTTGATTAGATGAGTTTTATCAGTGTTCGACTCCAAATTATCTTTCACACTGATAGGTTGTGCTAGTAACTTGGAACCAATTAGCCTTATTGGTGGGTGTCCTCATGCTCCACAAGTGCTTACATCATTGGTATCTGACTAGGTGGTTATCCCTTGCATGTCGACTTCAGAGCATTTTCCAGCTAGGGTATCGTACATTATGGCTTTGTTCCTTTCTTTTTCTGATCAACAGAGTTCCACACAATTGACTCCATAACCCATAGGACAAGCATCATTGATCTATGAGCCAAAGATAAAGGAATCATATTTTCAGAATTGCACAGAACAAAGATCTAGAGGTTCTCGGTACCCCTCAAGGGAATCTCTTCCCTTGAGTCGCCATCGTTAACCCCGAGATTTGCCCATACGCAAATTTGGACGGTTAAGACTTAGCTTATATCACCTAGCAAGTATTCATATTTGTTCCATAGAGACAACTTTCATAGGTCATAGGTTGGTCCCCATATGGTCCAAATACAAGTTGATTCAGTGATATGATCCAGTTTCAGAGTCAAAGACATTTCACAAGGTTTTCATCAGTATTGGAGACATTTATTAATAGTGTTCTTCCAATTTTTCAAGAGACATTGTTCGAAGGTCTGCACAGCAGAGATAATCATATTTTCGACATGTTGACGACCTCAGAATTCCAATGATCTTTTTTCGGATGACATGCCAGATACTTCTATTTTTGGCAATTAGGGTTTGAGTTGAATGAATGATTTGCATGGCACATGGAAACTATCTCCTAGTTTTTTAGTTGTGAGCCATGCGCGTGTCACATGTGGCATCGATGCATGTGCGACATGTGGCATTAATGCATGTGCAAAATACAATCCCACTGTGACAAGTGGAAAAATTAGAGAGCATACAGGAGACTAGAATGAACTAAACTTGAACAGGTGCATGCGTGAGAATTGCTCCACTTAACTTAGAGCTCTTCCACTTAATTCAACCACACAACAAGGTGAAGAACATGAGGCCAAGGGTGAAGTAAATGAGGTTAGGGGTAAAGCACATTATCGAGTTCAATTCAATTGGGCACTTAACTCACACATGAGACAGATGAACTCCAGTAGAAGGGGGGCACATTTCCTCATGCACCAGCTTAACTCCAACAGAAGGGGGCACATTTCGTCATGCAGCAAGATGGAGAATAATATTTTGGTGTAAGGGCATATTCTAGGGAATTTAGTGCAACGTTCAGATTATCACACCTTTTGACCACATGTTTATGAATATGATCATACAAGATCACATCTCTCTGATCAACAATGTCTTTGATTTCGCCTACCATGCTGTCCATCTGCTCATACACCTCCCTATTCACTAGTTGATCTCTATCTAAAATCTGAAACATAATATAAATGGGCTTGGCAAACTACAGAAATTACCTAACTTGCACCAAAAACTGACCATCAAGAACAATGTCCTCCACCTCCCGAAAGTCATGTCTACCAGATGTGCTTGCAACCCTATCTTTCAAACCTTGCCATGAATCACTTGAGACCATACTAGCCAATGTCTCTCTTAACTTCAAAAGGCACCTAGAGGTGAGGTAGTAGTTAGCAAATCTAGTCATTGCAATCTTGAGTAGCTCCAGCCCAGAGTGATTGTGAAAAATGTGGTGGGCCATACTATGATTAGTAATGACTTTTATCATTCTCTTCCCTCTCTCGTACAAGGCACTAGTCCATCTCTAATTAGGTTCCTCCATCTTAATATATCATTCATCAAAAGGTTCAATGTGTGAACCAAACAACCTAACCAAAATATGTTAGGGTGCATAGCCTCAATGATTGCTCTTGTTGCCTTACAATTAGCATTGTTGCCGCCAGATTACACACCGTCTTTGTCGCAACAGAAATCTATGCTGCCGCTCGGTGTGCCCTTGGTGGCAAGTCTCAAGTCAAGTATGTCACTTGGTTCTTGACTCCTCCGTTTAGGCAAAATTCCCAACGAAAGCCAAGGGGGGTAGTCCCTATGGAATATTGCTAAGGTTATTAGGGTCTTCCAATTAGTTGATGGGTTGTTTATTAAGTTGTTTTTTGGGAGTTTGATTAAAGGGTTCAAGATATAATTGCAACAAAGTTTAAATAATTCCTTTTACCGGCATAAATTGATGATCACTGTATAAATATAAATGCAAGATGGCTTTATATGATAATAAGCAAATAAAGTGCAAGGACCAGTGCCTTATGGAGTCAAACACAGTGAAAGTAAATAATGTTGAAAAGGGAAATGTTGTGCAATTGTCTCTTGATGAATTTTAGATTATTAGTTGCGAATCTTGATTAGGGAAAAAAGGGGAACTCTCGAGATACCGTAAGGTACAGAGAGGAATGTCTGGAAATTTAGAAGTTGGTGGTTCCATACAAGGACATGTTGGCTACCAAAGTCTCAAGAGCGTGCTCAACACTACACCAACCAGGGATGTAGTCTAACGGTGCCCCGAGATCAGAGTACAGTGATCCAGCGTCCCCAAACAAAATTTGCCCACCAAAGTCTAACGAAGTGCCGGATTTTCACTTATCTTAAAGGGATATTAATTTTATTAAGTGATTGATTAAGTTAAGTGTGGAATGTTAAAAAATTGCTTCCACTGTTTCTGGGTATCCCAAATGGGCAGAGCATACGTAGTGGTAGCGAAATGAGTTTATTCCAAGTTTGAACAAGTAACCATTGTACTCTCCGACAGAGAGCGCTCTTGACTTGCTTTTCAGCGAAGTTCAAGAGACTTTGGGTTCTTTTTATTAAACAAATGAGTTATGAAAGTAAAAGACAAAACTATAGGAAATATGTAAATAGCCAAACTTATGCGTCACTTTTCTGATCAACCTTCACTAATCGGCAGTGCCTTTAGGTGAAGGTGAGAGCATAATTCGTGGCGACGAAGAGTGGTTTTATTTCTAAGTTACTTTGCAAAATGAAAATGGATTAAAAAATGAAATGCAAATAGAAGTATACACCCTGCACTTAAGAAGTGAGTGTGTGAGCTATTGGAGTTAGAAAAATGCAATCTCACAAAAATGACAAAAACTCAAATCCCCCCAGGAGGGATGGGGTGTGGGTGTTGGTTACCCCACTACTCTCGTTTAATGTTTTTACAATTTGCTAAAGAAAAAGATGCTTTTTAGTCCTTTTAGACTTGGATCTAATGGCTTACAAGCTGAAACTTTGAAAAAATGGTGGAGCCTTTGGAAGGTAAATTTGACATTTTTTAGCGAAATTTCGCCAAAGCTTTCTCCTCTTTTTCCTTGGACCTGCTAAAAACCAGCAAGTAAAACACTTAGAATGTGATGGCAAACACAAACACAAACACAAACACAAAAAAAAAAAAAAATTGAAAAAAAAAATTATACTTCGAAAAATTTTGAAATTTCAAAAGCATGTAACTATAAAATTTGAATCTAGATCTACTTATGAATGTGATTTCTGAATGTAGATCTGATCTAAATGCATAAAATAATCAGATCTGAAATGTATTTAAAATTAAAAGCTCTTAGATCTAATCTTTTAAGCATGTAACAAGAAGAATGCAAGAGTAGAAGTTTGTAGAAAAGAGATGGATGAGGCTTTGTTTTTCCAATGCTCTTGTCTTTTGCAAATAGCCTTTAAAGATCTTTGAAATGCAAATGTGTTAGAAGAAAGATGGCTGCCCAAGAAAAGGAAGAACAATCGAGTTCTCAATTCCCTTGAGCTCTTGTATCTGCAGCTAAACAATGCCAAAACTTGCAAAAACAATGTCAAACTTAGTATGTAAGAGTAAAATGAGACCAAATGAATCTAAGTATAACCAAATACAGTCAGTCGATTACATTCAAATCTCCTATTATCTAAGCATAAACAAACAAATTAATCAATTGTAAATGTTTGATTCTATACCCAATAGACTAAATCTACACAATGAAAGCATGAAATAGCAAAAAATAAAGCAACAATATCACCTCATATGTATAAAACTCCAACACAAGATACACCTTATGGACCTCCAAAGTCTGAAAATGTATTATTCAATAGCACAGTATACAAAATGGCAGAGGTTCAACGCATCCATGAAAATCAATGGAGCATTGCCTTGCTTAAATAGAACTCTCAAAGGCAAATTCGAATTTGTGAAGAAGAGAGCAAACTAGGGCATCAAATGACAAGTGTAGGATCCAATCTATGAATGATATGGTGGTTGCAGTGGTACTCAATAATTTGTAAACTTCCAAGAGCATTATGGATCCCTCTCAAGTCCCATGGTTCTAGCTTTGTCATACCCAGAGCTGTTGTATCCTTTAGGGGCACCATTGATGGCTTGTAAGTTGTATCATTCCATGCCAATAGGGTGAGCAAAGAACATTAAATAGCACACCACATGCATAGAGAAACTTGTAAAAAAATTAATGCACATCATCCATGCATCTTTCATCAAGGAAATCCGATATTGTTCTATGCATAGGAAAGAATCCACTACTATGGGCATCGACTACCAAACAATCTATGTGATCCTAAGGCCTTTTTAAAATCATGCAAACCGCAACCGGACGATTTGACCGGCCCACCAAAGAGGAAACTTAACCAGATAGAAAATTCGGGTTGGGCACCGGTTTGGTAACAAACCTGTCGACCCGATGCCTGAACATACCGGTTCGTTACCGAATTGGTCCAAACAGGCCAATTCCGTCAATAACGGGTCGAGTCAAGGTGCACTCATCCTCTACGAGCCTAAACAGGTATTTGTCGGAATACCTAAGTAGGGTTCATTTGTGAGCATGAAGTGGATGAAATAAGGGCAAAACTGGAGATGTCATTCGACTATGGACCCATTTGCCCTCAAGACCAAAATACTTAACTTCTAAGACGAGATTGAGTACTATCAATGACTGATTTTTGGGGCCATAATTTGAATACGGACAATAAAGACTATCGACCCCACACGATTGATGGCATATAGGAACAAAAATATGAATAAATGATGAGGGCAAAACAAATGGAGACATCAAGTGTTGGAAAAATCAAGATATCCCCTGTACTCAGAGCAATTTGACAATACATTTCAACAATAATAACTTTAGAGATTTTTGAGAGAAACAAATGCATACCTTACTTTTTGTATTAGCAAGTCAGCCACTTAGAATTACACTTAGAAAACCATTAGCTGTTTGTGGTGCTAACTGTGTCTCCTAATTTACCTTTGAATTGAACTTAGAAAACCAATAATTCTCAAAACTTCAACAGGTGTAACGAGGGTTCTAGTTTCAAAATAGTCCATCAATAATAAAAAATTGTATTTTTTAAAAGTCAGGTTAATTGAAATCAAACTAGTCCAATTCATTACCAGTGCTAGTTTCGGTCTAAGTTGACCCTCAACCGGCTCGACTCCCAATTCTGAGTTTTAAAACATTAGATTCAACCCTTGCATTTTTTGATTTGTTTTGTATGGCCTCTTCTTACTTCTTGTATGTGTTTCTCTCCTTCCTTGGCACTTTTCCATGGGTTTTAACTCCAATAGTCCTATATTCATCCCATGGCACAATCCCACATAGATGCTTTCTCACATGAGTATATGAACTTGTGTAAGTTTTCATACAATGGGGACATATAAGCTTTGTGGTTCCACCCCCTTCCCTCCCCCAAGCCTTGTCACATACTTCCACAAAGGTGTTGTGTCTTTGTGTTTTTGTCCCTCATCACTGTCAATTTCATTATCATCGTCCCCTTCCATTTCTTCCTCCTCTCCATGGTATGTACCACTCTCTTTCTTCCTCATTACTGGTATTTCAAATTCCTAACACCACCATCATGATTAAAAATTTAACCGAAAGGGAAAACCACATACCCATCATGCTTCTTGACTCAAGATGAGAAAGCAAGATGGGAAAGAGTAGGAGAAAAGAACATTCAAGATTTAAAATTTTAACATAGTGAAAAAAAATTAAAAAATAAACAAAAAGTGGAATTTAGAGCCTACCTATTTAGCTCTCCAATGGTGGTTGACAGTATCTATCGAATGTTATCAGAACCAGACAAGTCATCGAACCGACACAGCCAAAAAATCTCAACTAGACCGAAACCAGTAAAAAAAAACAAACCAAAAAACAGGTTGACCAAAAAATACATAAAATTTTCAATTTTTGAAATATTTGTGTGTGTGTGTGTACGCGCGCATCCATAAGAATATAAATAATTATACACAAATATGCAATGTTTCTCATGTATATAAAAAGCAAATGTGCATATAACTAAAAACACATCGAGAGCAATCTATATCAAACCCAAAATACATAAACAAAGAGGCTCTAAATGGCCTTTAGAGTCCAAAAAACTTCAAAACATCATGCTACAACAATTAACTACATATCATCAAAATCACTACCTATATTGTTATCCTATTCGTAAATAGCACCCTATGCCCCCCACCTCTAGGCTCTATTTGTTTCCTCTATCTCGAATCTCAAAGTTGATCCTCAAATGACATTAGTCAACACCATACAATTTTGATGAAACTTCATAATCCAAGCATAAAAAAGGTAGAAAAAGCTTTGCATGCCTAATAAGTAACTTTGCATGAGTGAAGGGTACATTTTTACTAAGTTCATGACAAACGAGTTAAACAATTAGCACCACAAACATCGAGGTACATATAGGGGTTGATGCACTTGATTAATTGCCAATCCCCTACCCTCATACATGACAGAATCCAATGGAAGCATTGCAATCCTGAAACCTTGAAAGTCTGTTGAATTCTAACTGGGATCTAAAATTCTACTTTTTGCATATGAAGTCTGATGAGGTTGGAACCACTCTCAAACATCCTAAAACAATTAATGGTAATATTAAAAAGGATATAAAATGAAAGATAAGAAGAATGTCACTTTTAATTTAAGAATTTAATATTACCATTTACTATTATTGTTGATTATTGTTTTGATAAAATTAAGTTAGATTAGAGTAGTGTTTTTTGTGGTTTTAAAAAAAAATGCATTTTATGAGCCCACAACCGCGATTGTAGGACGACGTACGAAACCGACTAGTTCGATGAAAAAAGGCATCTTTGGTATTGAACTGGCCATTTCTGGTCAAGGTATGCAGTTCGGACCATCGGAGGGTTGAAGCGGGTCAGGCCAACCAATTTTGCATGAACCGGACCGGTTCTGATAACATTGGTATCTATGGAAACCTTCAATCTCCATTCCAAGGTCTCACAAATAGCAACCTTCAATCTCCATTCAAAAGAACATTGAAAAAGCTCCAAAAGAAAATGAAGATGAAAAGTCAAGTCGATTTAAAGATAAATAAAAGTTAATGAGCAAAAGTGCAAGTCGGCCACAGTGGAGAAAAGACAAGTCAGCCCCTTTGAGGAAAGTTCTAGCAACTTGATGAATTAAAATAAAGAACTTCACCTTTCATTTGTTTACTCACTCAACACACCCTTCTCTCTCCACTTGTGTGCATCATCTAGGAAGGCCTAGGCAAGGCAAGAAGCAAAATTTTGGGGTTATCTTATTCTCTTGGAAGATTCACTAGCCTTGCTAGGGTTTCTTGTGAAGGAGGGCGAACCTCTATTGTACTAAATTTCATCTTCATGATTGGTACTGTTCTTGTATTGGATTGGTTTCTTCTGAGAAAAGTTTGTAGGGTTTTCTCCCGTTTGGGTTTCCCAGGATAAATCTTTGTGTCTCTTGTGCATGGTTATCTTTCAGTAATATTTGTTTTATTTCTACTGCAAATGAATGATGTTATAATTGTGGGATGATATGAATTATGATCTAAAAGTTGAAAGAGACGGAAATTATACTACTAAGTTAAAATTCAACATGGTATCAGAGCAGTTCCGAATACAAGTCATTGCCAGAGACTGTTTATACCCTAGTTTGGACTTGAAAGGAGCACTGTGGAACTCGCCCTAGGAGGGCGCACTCATCTATGGAAGCAAATATCAGTTTTGTGAAGTTTCATGTTTGACCTAATTTATGTCGAGAACAAGAAACTAGGACTTTCAATTTCTAACCTTTCTGGCCACACACTAGGTTCGATCTTAGCATTTTGGAGCTCACCCTAGATGGGTGCATCTACCTATGGATTCAATCTTCACATTTGACAAAGTTCAGGTTTGACCTAGCTTCTACTACGGTTTCTGAATCAGGTTTTCAGATTTTGTCAAGATGGTGTCCAGAATTGAAGACAGAGTGGATGATGATGAGATTGCAGATGAACTCTAGTATTCTTTTGTCTCTGCTCTTAATAGCACTATTACAAATAATAGTGAAAATTGGTAAATACACAACAATGCTACCAAGCACATGGTAGTTCAAGAACAAAAGAGAAATACAAGTAAACAATCAACCCCAGTTCAAGATCAAAAGGATCTTTCAAAAGTCAAATGCTTCGAGTGCCCAAATTTTGGTCACTATGCTTTCCAATGTTCTCAGAAGAAAGTAAAGAGAAGAAATGGTGAGAAGAAAGAAAATAGGAGATCAGCTCCAAACAGAAGAAGAAGGATCTTTCAAAGATCAAATATTAAAATTGTCACATAATTGGTCACTTTGCTTATCAGTGCCCTCAAAGGAAAAGAAAAGAAAGGTAACATGCAACTAATGTTGAAGAACTTCCACCTCAAAAGAAAACAAGAAGAAGACAAATTTAATGAGGACTACAGATAAAACTTCGGAAAGAGTACTTCTAAGTACTCCAGAGCATTAGCATGAAGGTGTTTTGTAGAAGATGTATACTTGGCAAGAATGTCAAAGGAATTATTTCCATGTAGTGATAACAGGTCCAAAGGGGATCTTAGACCTAGTACTTTCAGATACATGTAGAGGCATCCTTGGATGTCTTCTTGTCCTATGTATGATTCTCTCCAGAAGACACGAAGATCCAAGATGAAGACTTCAGCAGGTTCCAGAAGTTCAGGACTTGATGTTTAGAAGAAGATCAAGGTTTTCATATCAAACGATGAACAAGAGCACCCCCCGAGAAACCCCAGTGATTTCTGCAAAGAGGCAGAAATCAAGAGGGGGCCAACAAAACAAACAAAGATAAGTATTTTATACTCTATATGATAAGTTTTATTTGCTCAAATTGAATTGTTATTTTATTGATGAATAGCATAACTGTTTAAATTAGTGTTGGATAACCCTTGTGGACGTTTGTCTTGGATAGGTCCATCGTAAAGATTGTGGAGACGAAGATCTGTGATTAAGATCTACCTATGTTCTTATGGGAAGATACGACCAGTATGACAGTTATGCTCAAATCAAGTGTCCCTCCAGTACAATGATCATCTGTTTATCAAGGACAGTAGAGCCATCAGAACAAGTAGATCTGCCAAGAGATGATGTAGTGATCGGGTAGCAAACCAGCAGGAAGTCGTGATGGAAGCATTTTAGCCCATCATGAAGAATGATGCGTGATAGTGACGAGGCCTGAAGGGAAGTCAATTGTGACTTCCGAGTAGATCTATAAGATCTAGTATCCAATCCAGATTAGCATCCAAGAAGGCACATTATATAGGTTATGGAGTTGGACATTTTTTGCAGAACCTAAGATAGTCTTGGATGATATCGAATAGACCCACTTGATGGGAGGTGACATAAAATAGATACGCATGGGTAGACGATCTTCCATGATCCTAAGTTATATGGTGTGGGGAGATTGGCTCAAAAGCAGAGTATCCAGATGCAATGAGTGCACTATACTCAAATATAGAGAGAGCAGAGTGTCCAGATGCATTGAAAGCAGGATACTGAGGTGCAGAGAGAGCAATCTGCACCCACACAAAGGAAGTAGCTGCAACACAGCTTGTTGATGAAGAAGATATTGTACGAACTCAAGCAAACCCCTAGAATTTGATATGCCCAGATTGATAGATACTTGATGAGCTTAGGCTTCACCAAGAGTGATGCCGACTCTAACCTTTACTGCAAGGTTATTGATGGTGATCCAGTGATTTTGGTGTTGATGATATGTTCCTTATAGGAGCAGAGAGGCTCATAAATGAGTGCAAGAGGGAGTTGGCCTCTAAGTTCGAGATCTTGACTTAATTCTTGGGATTAGAGGTGTGGCAAAGATCAGATGAGATCTTCCTCAGTCAAGGAAAGCACACAGTTGAGATCCTGAGAGATTTAGTATAATGGACTGCAAGCCCATGACCACACCTATGATGACAGAAATGGAGAAGTTGAGTGGTTCCGCTTCAGATCCAGTGGATCCCTTGATGTGCAGATCTGGAGAAGTTGAATGATTATGCTTCAGATTCAAATTTGGTGGATAGTTGACTAGGTCATTGGTGTATCTAGTTAACACCAGAGCAAATGTTTGCTTTGCAATGAGCACCCTGAGCCAATTTATGGTTTAATCGAGGCATGCACAATGGGTGACAACAAAGCATGTGCTAAGGTACCTGTGTGGTACAAGTTGGAGATGATCTAAGAAATGTCTTAGGTGATGAAGTGAAGTTGCAAAAGATATACAAATTCTGACTAAGAGTGCAATAAACAGAGAAGCATCTTGAGGAGTTGCTTCAACTTGGATTAGTTATGATATCCTAGATTAGCGGGAAGTAGGCCTTGTGGCACTCAGTACAGCAAAAGTAGAGCAAATTGTAGCCAGCATTGCAGGACAATTTGATCTGGTGATCAAATACTACTTCATCTGAGACGTGGTGCAGTAGGGAGCAGTGAAGCTCCAGTACATATCCACGGATGAGCAGATAGCCGACATTCTCACTAAGCCTCTATCCAAGGTAAAAGTTTGTATACTCTAGGGACAAGCTTGATGTGATGGAGAATGTCGCTCTCAGTGAGAGGGAGTGTTGATGGATGTGTAACATCATGATGATGAGCAGGCAAACATTCATATGAGAAATGAATGGCCCAGACACCGTGATGGTCATACAGATGAGCGACAAACATTCATATCAGAGAATAATGGCCAGAGATGAGCGGTAGACATTCATATGAGAGATGAATGCCCCAAACACTGTGATGATATTACAGATGAGCAACAAACATTCATATGAGAGATGAATGGCCCAGACACTGTGATGATCTTATAGATGAACGACAGACATTCATATGAGAGACAAGTGACCCAGGCATCGTGATGATTCGATAAATGAGCGACAGACATTCATGAAAAGTGAATGGCCTAGATACCAAGGTAGTAGTTGCAGTACAAACATAGTAGTACATATGTAGTTACAGTACAGACACTATAGTAGGGATGGAGTTACAGTACCAACATAGTACAAATGCAATTGCAGTACATATGCATGTGGAAGAATTTGTAACTTCGAACGATATTCTTATTGTATTATAATTATATTTTGTTCTACCAGTGTTATACGTCCTTCAAGAGATGTCACTAATGTATTTCATTATGTAAAAGTCATTGATAGAATCAATGTAACCATTGTTTGTTAAGTCGAGTCAATAGTACCTAAAGAAACATTATGTAAATGTTATTTTGAGTTCTCCTAGGATAGGTCGGCCGAGTTAGTGTCATAGGTCGACCCAATAGGGGAAAAGGTCACCCACTTGATGTGTATAAATAGGAGGGTCGAATCCCTCATTTGGACACACACTCACTTGTGCAAGTTCGCTAGTGAGAGAGAGAGAAGATTAAGCATACTGGGGTAGAAGAAGAAGCTGTTGAAGACACCTTATCTTTAGGGTTCTTATCTTTTTAAGACATTGTATTTGTTGACGGAATCTATACAGAAGAAGTTGTTGGGTTTTTCCCCGTAAAAGGATTTTCCCAGGATAAATCTTTGTGTTCTCTTGTTATGCTATGCTTGTCTATCTTTCAATGATCCTATTGCATATGGTTATTGGGATAATAATATAAATCAGCGTTGAAAAAATCGGCGAAAAATCGCGCTTTTTTGAAAAAGTCGCGCGGTCAAACCCTTGCCGAAAAATCGGCGAGTAAAAATCGCGATTTTTTAAAAAATCGCCGATTCCCGACTTTTTGAAAAAATCGTCGACTTTTTGCAAAAACTCGCGAGTCGAAGGAAAAAAGCGCCCAGACAGTCACGGTCGCGGTTTAAAGGGTCAAAAGTAAATTTTTTTTGGTCATTTGTTTTGTTTGACTGTTGGAGAAGGAGTGTGAAGGGCAAGAGGGCACCATCAACTACTTTGGAGGCATCCAAGACTCCAAACAACATCTAAGCTCACCATTGTGAATTTTTGTGGAGAAGGGGTTCAATTTCAAGAGTCAAAACTTTGCCAATCAACCAATTCGTCTCACAGGTATGTAGTGGTTCATTTTCTTGTATTTGTTTTATGATTTTTTTGCATGTTTGCTTGCCTATATTCTTTCCTCTATTCTTTTATTTTTTTTTTTGCCATTTTTCCAATGATTTCCATGTCCATAAAATTATAAATATCAAAAAGAGTCAAAATGTAAGGGGGTTTTAGATTCTTAGAATGGAATAGCATGTTTTCTTTCTTAGATATTTAGCCACCCTCTTGTTATCATTTTTCATGGCCAAAAATATAAATTTAGAGGTCTGATTTTTTAAGCCAAATTGTTGCAATTTTTTCAAATGGGGTTTAATTTCTTGTTTTTGTATTTTTGTGCCCTAGGTTTGCATTTTGAGGCTGCCATTCGATTTTCCAAGATGCCAAAGCCATTGGATCCGTTTTGGCAGTATGGTGAGCCCGAGGATGATGGAAACAGGCAAAATTTGAGTTGCAGATTGTGTGGGCATCACATGTCAGGAGGGGTTAACAGGTTGAAATACCATCTAGCTAAACTCCCTGGGCATGATGTTGGCGTTTGTACTGCAGTGACCCCAAAGATCATGAGATCTGCCCATGACGCAATCCATGAAAAGAATAAAAAGAAGGATGAGATCGCCGCAAACAGAGCTGAGATTGCAGCTTTTGGCCTAGCAAGAAGTGTGGGGGCAATAGGATCTGCCACTTTCAGTGAGGGTAGTGTGAGGGGTTCCACAGCCACGGCGGGGGCCTCACACCATTTTGGTCCACGAACAAGTGGTGGATCACAACCTTCTATCAAGGCATTGATAAAGAAAAATGACAAGGTAGAAGTGGACAGGGTGATGGGGAGGTGTCTTTACTGGAGTCACATACCTCTCAGCATCGTAAAAAACAATCCATTTTGGCAGCCGATGTGTGATGCCATTGCATCATTTGGATCAGGGTATAAAAGTGCCACCTTTGATGAGTTGCGGGGTCCAATCCTTCAAGCAGAAAAGAAGGACATCGGTGCTAGGTTGGAGGAGCTCAGGCAGTCATGGGAGACCACTGGATGCACAATCATGTCAGATGGTTGGTCAGATGGTAAGGGTAGATCCCTTATCAACTTTTTGGTACATTGTCCTAGAGGTACCTTGTTTGTGAAATCAGTCGATGCATCGGCATATGTAAAAGATGCAGCGCTCTTATGAGAGTTGTTAGATGGGTTCCTACAGGACATTGGGGTGCACAATGTTGTGAAAGTTATTACGGATAATGCAGCTAATTATGTGGCTGCTGGCAAGATGCTTATGGAGAGGCACCCCGCTTTGTTTTGGACTCCATGCACTGCTCATTGTATTGATTTGATGCTGGAGGATATGGGGAAAGTTCCCTTTATCAAGGTGGTGATTGATCAAGCTAAGAGCATCCCCAAGTTCATTTACAACCATACTTTTGTTCTCAGCCTCATGAGGAGGCACACCAAAAACAGGGACTTGAGGCGTCCCGCAATCACGTGCTTTGCCACCACCTTCATTACTCTTCAGTCCTTGCTTCGATATCAGTTTGAGTTGAAGCAAATGTTTGTTTCTGATGAGTGGCGTGATTGTGCTTACAGCAGGTGAGAGGATGGGAGAACAATTGCCAAGTTGGTGTACACTGACTCCTTCTGGGAAGGAGTGGGGGAAGTGTGCTTGGTGACTGAACCTTTGGTAAGGGTTTTGAGACTTGTTGATGGTGATAAGCCCGCAATGGGCTATTTGTATGAGGCCGTGGATAGGGCCAAAGAGACCATCCGGAATTATTATGTGGGCAAGGGTACCCCGGGGCACGAGAGGCACATGTTGTTATGGGAGTTGATTGATAGTCGATGGACCAGGATGCTTCATAGACCAATTCATGCAGCAGCACTCTTCCTCAACCCTGCATTTTCCTACAAATGCAAATTTGATTTTGATGCTGAGGTGTTGGAGGGGCTCTTCACTTGTATTCAGAGGATGGTACCTGATTATGAGACTCGCAATGCAATCAATCGCAAGTTAGAGGTGTATCAGGATGGTACTGGAGTATTTAGCTTTGCTGATGCTATTCGTGACAGGACCAATTTCATGCCAGGTAAGTTATTAAAGTGTTTAACTTTTATTTGCAAGTTGAAATTTGAAATTTTGAATTATGATTTATTTATTTCCTTATTTGTTGTAGCTACTTGGTGGCAAACCTATGGTGTAAGGACACCAAATTTACGGAAATTTGCCATCAAGATTCTTAGCCAAACATGTACCGCTTCAGGATGTGAGCGGAATTGGAGTGTGTTTGAAAAAGTACACTCAAAGAGACGCAGAAGGTTAGAGTCTTAGACTTTAAATTTTCAACAAATCAATTTCATTTAATATAATTTGTGAATCTATCATCCTTACATATTATAATTATATTTCATTAATTTTTTAAACTTGAACCTCTAGACTTGTACAAAAAAATTATTTTCCTCTTACAGGTTGGAGTTCACACGTCTCAATGATTTGGTCTACGTCCATTATAATATCCGCTTATGGATGGCACAAATAAATAAAACACCAAATGCTGATGCCATCGCCTTAGACAATATTGATATTTTGTCTGATTGGAAGGTGGAGATTGAGACTACTATCATGGAGGAGGAACCTACATGGCTAGAGGGAGAGGAAGGGCAGGCGGAGGAGGAGGAGGAGGAGGAGGAGGAGGTCAGAACCACCACGGAGGGTGATGTGCTAGCATCGCCACCACCGCCTACACCGATTGATACATCTAGTCCTCCGTCCGTCACTCATCGTCCGATGTTAGATGCAGGGGCAGGGTCTTTTGCTGCTACTTCTAGTGCTAGGGGCAGGGTCTTCTGCTGCTACTTCTAGTGCTAGGGGCAGGCCTGACAAACGGCCCATGACCTTTTCCCGTAAAAGGGGAAGAGGGCATTGATATTAGATAGATAGCTACTAGTTTTCCTGAGTTACAGTTATATATGTGATGTCATTTTGTATTGGTTATCTACTTTTGAGTTTTGAGTCCTTGATTGGACAACTATGGTGTTTCAAACTTTCAGACTTTCAGGATTCAGTATCGACTTTGATGTATCATTTTATATTTGACATGACTACATGACGATGATATATATCAGTGCTTTCTCCATATTTATGTTCCAATGTGTTTATCTGATGTTATTGTTGCTTTATATGTTTAAAATTCTGAAAAAAATGAATGTATTTTGTATTTTTTTAATGTTTGCCGACTTTTTCCGACTTTTCCCGATTTTTTCGCCGATGTTGCCGAGAAATTGTTTTCGGGACCCTTGCCGACTTTTTGCCGAGTCCGACTTTTTCAACGTTGATATAAATTGTTTGAAGATCTAACATAACCATATTGGAAGTATCAAAATTCCAACATGGTATCAAAGCTAGCATGAAAGAAGACATTGTGCAGCTGCTACAACTACAACTGTTGGAGAAGGGTATTTTCGCTACAACTCGCTTTTGGTGAAGGTCCAAGAGCTGAAACTCGGACATGTCGAAGATGAAATGTTTATGTACCTTGTGTGCGAGTTAAACAGATTACCTAGGGAGAAATGCTATATCTCGGGCTAGGAAGATCCAAATCGAATTTCGTTAGATGTTCCAGAAAGAGCATGGACTGTAGTTTTGTTGGTGCGAGTTTCAAAATCCAAAGTTGAAATAGTGACACGTGGCAGTCCGTACAAGTTCGTTATACTAAAATAGTCCATAATCGGAACACCTTGGGAAACTTAGCATAAGTTCCGCTTGGTGAATCCATTTTTTATCAAACCTATGGGGTTAGACAAAGGACAGATGACACTACCTCAGGAAAAAGTTTCAAACCTTGAGGAGCAAAAATTTATGAGATACATCAGAATTAAGACCGGTCAATTCGACAGAAGAAATTGAAGAAACTAGGGCATCAAATATTTTCCAGTTTTGTCCACGGATTTGGTAAAAGGAGTTTATTGCTTAAGCTCGGCGTAAGGAGGTGCACCTTTCTATCTAATCAAATTCGCAAGTCATCAAAGTTGAAAAATTAGGGTTTCTCTGTCAAACCCTAGGTCCACCAGAAGTAGTTTTCCAGAAAAGGCATTGAAGCAAACATCCAGTTGAAGCACTCTCATTGGTAATTCCTATTCTCTCTATTTCCATTTGAAGTTCTCATTTTATCAAGATGACAAACAATACCAAGCTTGAGGACAAGCTTGAAGCAGATAAGAACTTTCGGGCATGGAATTATAGAGTACTTCTTATACTAGAAGAACATGATTTGGAGACAATGTACGCAAGAAGAAGATCAGATGTTTCACTTGTGAGAAGAAAGGACACTTTGCGAAATATTGTCCAAAGAAGAAAGGAAAGAAGAAGAGACACCATACTCCAATGATGAGGAACATGAATTTTGATCCAGAAGGATTCAAACCAGGAAGATGGAAGAATCTCTTATCCATTTCAGCATTGGATAAGAAGGGATGCAGTTGTGATTGGTGATGAAGAAGAAGGGACACGCATATTCAAGACCAATACACAGTACCATTTAATATATGGTGTAGAAGAATTGCTCAGCATTGTCGATCATAAGCAAGAAAGGCACATGTCATCAGAATCAGATGATGGAGTAGAACACACTGTCAGAGACTCCAGTAATTCCTGCAAGGAGACAAGGATCAAGAGGGATCCTACCAAACAAACAAAGATAAGTATTTGAATTGTCATTTCCTGTATATCTAATTGCTTAAATGATATTGTTCAATTGTGTAGAAATGTATTATGCATGTTAGAGTGTTTGCATTGATGAACAGTATACTACTAGTATGCATGTAATGGGTAAGTGGCCTATAGGGTTGTTGACTAGAATGAAACCTCTTTGTATACTACTTATCTAGAATGAAACCTCTTTGTTGACATGTTGGGAGTAGTGCACACTCTTAATAACGTTTTGGTAGAGATGGAAGGCATTTAGAAAGTTACCGTATGAATGCAGGATATGGATGAATGTTGTGTTGAAGCATTGGCTAAGATAGTTGCTTGACTGTGTGACCTATGTCTTTATGCATAAGAATTTGTTTTAAAAATTATGAAATGTTTATAATCATGCAACTGAATTTGACTTGTACGAAAGATCGTGTACCATCACCTACAAGATAATAATGATGAGACGTGTTCTGTAAAACAAGTGACGACAGTTCAACTATGACATTCAAGAAGATTTACGAAATCAAGCATACTACAGAAATACAAAGCGAGGGTTCTCTCAGAAAGAGGGAGTCGACTATGACGAGACGTTGCTCTAGTGGCCAAACACACTTCCTCAGTGGTGGATATTACACTAGATAGATGGTGTAATCGAAGTAGAAGTGTATATCGAGCAACCTCCAGGATTAGGGACTCTCTAGAGAGAACCACATGTGCGCAGATTGAATAAGGCTTTGTATGGTCTCAAAAGTCACCCATGGGATAGCATGATGAGCTTGAGGATCATCGAGAGTGATGAGATATCAATCTTTGCTACAAGATTGAAGATGAGGAGCTCATAAATGGGTGCAAGAGAGAACTTGCAACAGAGTTTGAGATCTTGGTATCCAGTGACCTAGAGAGATGACATAGATGGATACACAGAAGATCAACAGAAGAGAAGGCTACCAATCACTCCAATGTAGAATGTCCCGATGCAGAAAGTACAAGATGCAGAGGGAGGATAGTGCTTAGTTACAGAGGGAGCAAGAAAGCTCCATTTCAGAGGGAATGATTACAGCACAAATTGAGAGACGTTATCACTTAGCCTCTATCTGTGGCAAAGGTTGTTTGCCTCAGTATCTCAGGGATATGCTCAGAGTGTTACTAGATGTCTCCCCTCATGAAGAGGAGGTATATGTGGTGCAGTTTCAGACGGGTACCCAGAACATGACACGGCAAGATATTTGGATTTCTGACAAGCTTGAGCTTTACCAAGAATAAAGTGGATTCCAACCTTTACTACAAGGTTGAAGAAGGAAATCATGTGATTCTATTATTATATGTAGATGATTTTTTTTTTTTCTGACGGGTGATGAGAAGCTCATATAGCATAAACGAAGAGGAAGCTTGCCGCAGAGTTTGAGATGAAAGACCTGGGTATGATGCATTACTTCTTAGGTCTTGAGGTGCGGCAGAATCTAGAAAAACTTTTCCTGAGTCAAGGAAAGTATGCGATAGAGACCCTGAAGAGATTCGGGATGATGGATTGCAAGGCTATGGCCACACCTATGGCATCAAATCTGAAGTTGTTGAGTTATACTTCTTCAAAATTGGTGGATGCCACAATATATAGGAAAATAATTGGTTTGTTGATGTATCTAACGAATATGAGGCCAGGCTTATGCTTTATGGTGAACACTCTGAGTCAGTATGTGGTAGAGCCGAAACATGTTCACCTGGTTGTAGCAAAGCATGTGCTGAGGTACCTGAAGGGTACGGTTGATTACGGCCTCAGCTATGCATCGGATCAACAGATTAACCTACAAGGTTATGTGGATGCGGATTGGGCCGAGAGTGTCACGGCTAGAAAGAGCACATCAAGATGTTGCTTCAGTTTGGGATCAGGTATGATCTCATGGTTCAGTAGGAAGCAAACGCGTGTGGCACTCAATACAGCCGAAGCTGAGTATATGACAGCTTGTTCGACAAGCTGCGAGGCAATGTGGCTTCGAAAGTTGCTATCAGGATTGTTTGATCTCAAGTTAGAGGCGACTTGTGTCTTCTGTGACAACCAAAGTTGTGTGAAGTTGTCGGAGAACCCAGTGTTCCATGACAAGTCGAAGCACATCGAGATGAGGTATCACTATATCTGACATATGGTGTAGAAGGGAGCAGTGAGGCTCTAGTATATAGCAACAGAGGAGCAGATAGCCGACGTGTTGACCAAGCCTCTGTCGAGAGTGAAGTTTGAGTACTTCAGGGACAAGCTTGGAATGGTCCAGATCAAGAGGGAGTGATGATCTCAAATGAGGTAGCACGATGTCACAGGTCATGTGACGTAATTGAGTCTCCTAGGCTACGAGAGGATCTGGATGAGCGGTTGGGTAACGCAAGTAGTTCCGGTGTGCAATGTAATGGAGCTCCTGGGATGGACCCACCAGATGGCTTGCTCGGTTCGTGGAAGAGGACAACTGCATCTAGTATGAAAAAGAACCATATTTGTAGGGCAGTTACATTTGGTATGCAAAAGGACCAACTCTGCAAGATATCTACACCTAGTATGAAACAAAAGTGGCGTTGTAGTGGTGTGCATTTGGTATGAAAAAGGACCAGCTCTACAGGATGTCTGCATCCAGTATGAAACAGGACTGGCTTTCTAGTGGTGTGCATCCAGTATGAAAAAGGATTGGCTCTGCAGGATATCTACATCCAGTATGAAACAGGACTAGCTCTAGTAATGTGCATCCAGCATTAAAAAGGATTGTCTCTGAAGGATATCTACATCCAGAATGAAAAAGGACTAGCTCTGTAGTGGTTGTTGGTTGCATCTCCAGGGGTGGTATCACCAGGGAAGATCCCAGTGTAGGTTCCCCGATGTACTAGGTGAACTGGTGCAGCAGGCTCTCCGATGGATTGGATTGAGCAAGTGCATGTTTACTGGTGGACTCCAGTATGGTTGGTTGTATCTCCAAGGGTTGGATCCCAGTATGACTGGTCGATCACCAAGGGGAGATCCCAATGAGAAAGCCCTAGATTAAATCTAAGCCACATCCACCATGAAAAATGGTTGGCTCTGTGGAGGATTGCATCCAGCATGAAAAAGGGTTGGCATTGCAAGGCACATCCAGCATGAAAAAGGGCAAGCTCTATGAAACTTCTTATGATGTATAGATTCAAGAGATGTCACAAGTCAATGGTCAGAGTTGCAGCACCAGTGATGGTGACCAATATGATGCTCGTGTCTAGTGACCAGTGATGATGACCAACATGATGCTCATGTCCAATGACCAATGGTGATGACCGTATCGTAAGAATACCTTCCTTGTTAAGAGGGAGTGTTGAAGAATGTGTAACTTCAGAAGATATTCTTATTGTATTATTATTATATTTTGTTGTACCATCGTTATACCTCCTTCAGGAGATATCATTGATGTATTTGATTATGTAAAAGTCATTGATATAATCAATGTAACCATTGCTTGTAAAGTCGGTCAATAGGACCCGAAGAAACATTATGTAAATGTTATTTTGAGTTCTCCTAGGATAGGTCGGCCCAGTTAGGGTCATAGGTCAGCCCAATAAGGGAAACGGTCACCCACTTGATGTGTATAAATAGGAGGGTCGAATCCCTCATTTGGACACACACTCACTTGTGCAAGTTCGCTAGTGAGAGAGAGAAAGAGAGAGAAGATCAAGCATACTGGGGAAGAAGAAGAAGTTGCTAAAGACATCTTATCTTTTAGGTTCTTATCTTTGTATGACATTGTACTTGTTGACGGAATCTATACAGAAGAAGTTGTTGGGTTTTTCCCATGAGAGGGTTTTCCCAGGATAAATCTTTGTGTTCTCTTGTTATGTTGTGTTTGTCTATCTTTCAGTGATCAAATTGCATATGGTGACTGTGATAATAACATAAATTGTTTGAAGATCTAACATGACCATATTTTAAGTAACAAAATTCTAACAATGTAGTTGCAGCACAGGTACTGTACAGATGCAGATGCAGTACAAATGAAGTATTAAAGGGCATTCTCACCAAGTACGCGGCTTGGCGTGACACGGAATGTCTCCCTCACTGAGAGAGTGTTGATGTTTTTCATGGTTCGAGCATCAGGCAAACATTCTACAGATCATTCTCCCATATGGGTTCGCAACCTAGGTAGAGGATGGCCCCGTTGTAGCCCTATTGAATATGTGTCTTGAGGCTCGGATGCTTAGCATTTCTCCAGCCATGTGGATTGACTGGGGTAGTAAGAAGGCTGGAGATCACATTGCATACTCCATGTGGGAGTGCTCCGTAGCAAGAGTGATCTATTCTTATAGAGTGAGATGACTTGTCCATGTTACAAGAGGATCTTATCTCCTTGTATATTAGACAAAGTCCAATCTAATGTTGGATTTGACATTGGCACTAAGAAGTGTCCGGGACTTCTTACAGTATGGTCAAATCAACATTAGAGCTCTAGTGAAGAATTTGATCTTCATGTGATGAGACACAATGAAGTCAAAACAAACCATTGAAGAAGTTCCAAAGGACATTGAAGAAGTTCCGAAGAACATTGAAGAAGCTCCAAAAGAAAATGAAGATGAAAAGCCAAGTCGGTTTGAAGATAAATAAAAGTTAATGAGCAAAAGTGCAAGTCAGCCCCATTGAGGAAAGTTCTAGTGACTTGATGAATATAAATAAAGAGCTTCACCTTTCATTTGTTTATCCACTCAACACACTCTTTTCTCTCCACTTGTGCACATCATCTAGGAAGGCCTAGCAAAGGCAAGAAGCAAAATTTTGGGGTTAGCTTATTCTCTTGGAAGATTCACTACCCTTGCTAGGATTTCTTCTGAAGGAGGGCGAACCTCTATTGTACTGAAGTTCATCTTCATGATTGGTACTGTTCTTGTATTGGTTGATTTCTTTTGAGAAACGTTTGCTGGGTTTCTTCTGAAGGAGGGCGAACCTCTATTGTACTGAAGTTCATCTTCATGATTGGTACTGTTCTTGTATTGGTTGATTTCTTTTGAGAAACGTTTGCTGGGTTTTCTCCCGTTTGGTTTCCCAGGATAAATCTTTGTGTCTCTTGTGCATGGTTATCTTTCAGTGATCTTTGTTTTATTTCCGCTGCAAACGAATGCTGTTATAATTGTGGGATGATATGAATTATGATCTAAAAGTTGAAAGAGATGAAAATTATACTGCTAAGTTAAAAACTTAAAACTCAACATTTAATCCCCTAAAAGAACCCTAGCCATGCCTAAAACCAAATGGAACCATGTCTTGGTTCGAAAAAATGAAAAAAGGAAAAAAAAATCGCCCCCATGTGTAGAATCACTCAGGGAGCACTAAGGGAGCATTCTTCCCCCCTGAGAGTGACCAGCAAGCACTAAGAAAGTGCTTAGGGAACGAAGCTTCATTAAAAATCAAGGAGCAATTTGTTAAAGTAGGGAGTACACTCCCCGAGATCATTCCCAGAAGGGAGCGATCAGGAAGCACGCTCCATAAGCGCTTCTTGATCACTTTCTCTCGGAGCAAGCTTCAGGAGCAAAGCTAGGGGGAAAGGAGGGGGGTGCTCCCCCGCAGTCTAGGTCTATACAATGCCCCTTTGGAAATTTGTTGTGTTATGAAAGACTGTCAGAATAGGAACTTTTAATAAATCCTATTTAGTTAACCTTTTAGTTTTTTATCAAGAACAGAGGCTAAGTATCCTCAGAGTGTTGTAAAACACATAGTAATGTATATCTTGATTGCTGACTAAAATATTAAATATATGAATATTTTTCTTGGAAAAAAGGAGGTATTCTGGAGAACTCATTTCAAATTACTGATTTATTACCCATGGCAATAGTTCTATAAATACTTGTCTTTCAAGACATTTTATCCAAAAAGGCATTACAACAATACCATTACTGAGTGAACATACCTTAAAATGATCAAGATCAAAGCCATGCATATATCCATCTATTTCTGAATGAAAATCAAAATTTGGCTTTCAAAGCTGTGCATTTGGGGAAGTGACAAAGAATAGGGCAGAAATGTTTGCCTGATGCCTGCTGATGAGATTAGCCTCTGAAAAAGATATGTCTCTAATCCAGATCCTAGGTTACTCAAAAATGGTCATAGATTGGGCCAATGCTAATAACAAAGTGGAAAATTAAATTCTTCCAATAATAAAAGTGTCAAGGAGCATGCTTATAGAGAACTGAACTCCAAGGCAGATGATTTATCCAAGCAAGCTCTAACTTTACAATTGGTCATTTTCAACACAAAGTAGTGGGTGACACTGTCCATACAGTTTCTGACAGGTCACTATGTGACTGTGCCTGCTGATCAGAGAACAAGAAAACAGCAAAAGTAAGCAAGCTTTCATTTTTTTGTTTGCTTTTCGATGAGTCTATTCAATGCCCATTTTTGGAAATTTGCTGTATTCTGCCTCAATGCAAGGAAATATGGAATAATGTAATAATAGGAATTTTTAATGAGTACTGATTCATTAACCTTTTAGTTTTTTATCAAGAAAAGGAGCGGCTAAGTATCCTCACAGTACCGTAAAGGCGCATAGTAATGTATATTTTGATTGCAGCTTGAAATAATAAATATATGATTTTTTCCTTGGAAAAAAGGAGTTATACTGGAGAACCCATTTCTAATTACTAATGTACTACTCATGGAAATAGTTCAACAAATACTTGTCGTTCAAGACATTTTATCCAAAAGGCATTGCAACATTATCATTACTGAGCTAACATACCTTAAAATGATCGAGATCAAAAACTTTCATATATCCATCTAGTGAAGCAGTAACAAGACGAGAAGGCGCATCACCCAAAGCCTGGCCTGACTTGGGTACTTTTGAAATACACATAGACATCACAGTCTTTTGATGACTTTCCATTGTGTGTATGGACCGTCCTCCTCCAAGAATATCCCATATCTTCACTATATTACCTCCTGCAAATAAAAGGTCCAAAGAGTCAAGACATTAAATGAAGAGTTCAAGTCAGATATTTACTATTTTGCCTATATTTTGCATATTGACACTAAACCACTTCAATAAAGCCTATATGTATTACTCCTAAGCAGCAACAAACCAGTATACAATTAGGATTCAAGCATGCGACATATCAGCTCAACAAATTGCAAACTTTAACTTCAATTTAATCAATTTACCAATACACTGCAGTGCTTCACATACACTAAATTAACAAATTACCAACTTGAATGACTGTTTAAAATAGTTACATTTGTGAGAATTTCAATTTCATGATTTTGCAACAAATTATAATTAACCTTAAAACAGAGTTTTACCTGCTGTGGCCAGCAATCCACCAGACGGAAAAAATAAAACATCTTCCACTGGTTTCCCATGCTGCCCATAAGAAGGAACAAAAGTTAGTTATGTGAGACAGAAAGCAAAATATAGTGGATTTTGCATTGATGTTTATGTCCATTCTGTTGATGTCCATATTCACACTAGTAAAATTATCTCATCTCCCACTCATGCAGGTGATTGGGAAATTAAGAATTTTAAGCACTTATATACTGGGGACATTGCCATCACTGTTATCGTATGAAATACTTCATAAATTTTGTGGATGCTTAAAACTCAACATATGCCTACTTAATGCTACTTTATTGCTGATAAGCTACCTCAAATTCAAAGGCGGCTTTAGACTAGTGTTCTTCTATAAGGTACAGTAAAACTTGAAACAGGTACAGACAATTCATATGTATGCTGAATGAATCTTAACAGATCATAGCAAATGCTAAGGAAACTGATCTGCACTGGAAGCTTCAATCTACAAGAATATGCAGAACATTCGGGATTCAAAAAGGTAACACAAGTTTGCACTAACAGAGAGTTGTAATGAAATAAAACTCATATAACAAAAGATTATTCCCATCGCTAGTGTATCAAGGGAAACTAGTTCCACGGAATTGCAAAAAACATCCATGACTTAAACATTGCTAGGTCCAAACACATAAAAGTTGCAAGTTATAACAATTGTAAGCACCAGCATAGATCCATCTTAACCCCAAATCTAATAAGCACCGAGAGGTATCAAAATGAAATGGAAGCACGAACTTATCCATGATTTAAAGATTGAGGGTTAAGATGTCTCTATGCTGATTTATTTTATGATTATATATTTTATTTTTATTATTATAGTCGGCTTTCTTTAATTTCTCATTTTTATGGACTTCATAAAGCTGTTCAGTTTAGTTTATTAGCATTATAAATATGACACATCTACTTGGCATGTACATGGGCCTCACTACTCCAAGTGCAACAACAGTGTAAAACTACATTTTAACAACAGATTGGAAGCCTCTTTTCCAGCCATATCCTTCAGGGTTCCTGTTGAAAAGTTATCTATGAAGTGTTGTTCACCTAGTGTTGCCTTGGGGTGGACAAGAACAATTTAAATGGTGGCCCCTAGTCATTATTAATTAATAAAGTGCGATGTACTTTATAATTTTAAAGTCACTTTATTAAAAGTTAAAGTTATGGTTTATCTTAAGTTCACATTTAATGAAAAGTCAAGTGAGTGATTAATTAAAAGGGGTGCTCACTTTATTAAATGACTTGAAGTGCACTAGATGTCATTTATTAATTATTTAATTGAGCATTTAATGAGAACCCCTCATCTAATCTAATCTGGACCATTAGATTGAAAAGAGGAAGTTACCATGAACAAAAAGGACTTGGGCAAGGCAATCTAATTCATTGTTCACAATTTCCAAGAGAGAGTTTTGGAGAAGAGAGAGAGCAAGAGAGAAAGAAGATAGGGTTTGAGCCTTTGAGAGAAGTCGACCTAGAGAGAAGAAGACAAATTCCTGGCACATTTCCCAAGGAAATCCGTACAGCAGGTTGGCACAGATTTTGCACAGTTTTTGAGGCTGAAGATTGGCAAAGTTTTTGAGGCTGGCAATTAATGATGTCTGTACAGTCTGTACAGGGACAGAATTCAGGCACAGAAATCGAGGCCGCACATGTGACTGTTGGCACAGGTTTCGAGGAAAAGGACAGTCCGTACAGCAGGCCATACTGGGACAGTTTGGCACTAATTTTGAGATGAAATTTGGTTGAAATAAGTACTGCTGTAATTTTTATAATTTGTCTCTGAAAATAAAATTCTCTCTCAGTCAGGTTTTCCCTTGGGGGTTTTATCCTGGACCAATTTGGTCAAAAATATCGGTGGTAAAATTTTATGTGTTGGCTGATTTAAATTTCTGAGTATGAGTTTATTGGCTGAAAGTTAAAAATTTCTGAGTTGTTTGAATTTGAAAAAGAATCTCATGTGTTTCAGTTTAGTCATTTTGTGTTAAAAATGTGCGTACTAGGGTTTGGGCATTAAACCATGCAGAGAAGCTATCAAGATTGAAACCGGGTTGGGATTCACAAAAATTTTCAGTTCCTTGTTGGTTTTAAGGGTGATTTGGGGCAGCAAAGAGGGTTAAAAAAGCAGGCTCATAATGAAGATTATGTGTACTCAAGCACTATCCAATCTTGGTTGGCGAGAGATTGTGAAAAAGGTTCTCCTTGGCAAGGGTGAAAAAGGTTCTCCATGGCAAGGGTTAGAAGACATTCTTGGTCATGACCACATGTATTATTCTAACCACATTTCATTGAAAATAATTGCATGTACTCAGCTCATCATCGTTGTTGTCTTGTCTTGGTCCATTGCTAAAGTCAAGAGGAGAAACCATAGCATGAATGATATGCTAAGGTGACTTCATCGGTTGTATGATTTTACTTGACATGTTCATGTCATCATGCTTAGAGTAGGTAGATAGGATGGATAAGCTCTTGCATGAAAGGTGTGTTGACTTCCTTGTTTTACATGGTCAAAGCTCTCAAGATCATTGCGCCCACACTACTCTCGTGTCGTCGTTGCATTGCCCCGCAGCTGCTGTAGTCGTGGATCGCCCCCGTAGCTACTCTCGCAGCTGCACTCCCACCCTTCCCCCTCCTTGCAAGTAGTAGAGGAGGCTTGCAACAGAGTTTGTTGGAAATGGATGAGGAGGATCGCAATATCAGGCCTGAATCGTGTGTTTCGAGCAGATCTAAATGGCATGCAGGCAACATGGTCTCTTCACGATTTTGAGCAGAATTTTTAGCAGAGTTTTGAGTGGGAAAAGATCTGTGGAAATTTGAGGGTTGTGGGGATCGATGGACTCTACCCAACCAGCGGACATGGAGCCCAATTTCTGCAATAAAGGCCACCTTGAGTATTTCAACAGCTGCAACAAGAACCGGGGATCAGTTTACGGCCCCATAGACATAGCTTTGGAGTCAGATTTCTCGTTCTAGACCTCCCATGTTAAAAATCTGCTAAAACGGACAGAATTCCTGGAAATCAAAAACCGCAAATGTCATTCTGACCTCCAACAGGCTCAAATTTCAATAGGAAATACTCACCCTCTCGAACCGAACATCTGAAGTGGAATTGGAAAACCTCTCCCTTAGGAAATACCTAAATGATGAGAAAGCACTGGAAAACCTTCAACCCCCAAGCAATGCCTTGCATGTTGAAATCCTCGACCTGAAAAACAAACATGAGGAGATCCACCTACAAGTTACGTTCAAACAAGAGACAAAAACACACATTAAATATTGGGCGGAGACAGTCAGGGGTGGGGATAAAACCCCTCTTGTTGCGGTCGAAGTTGTCCAAGCCAAGCTTCTTGAATAGCTTAATTGGTGTACCGTGTGCTCGTGAGTTGAATTTTAAGATCAGAGGGCTACCCTTACCCTCTCCTTCTCAAGATCCCATACAGGTTGGTGGTATGTTTCTCCGAGATTACCTCGAGCTTACCGATATTCCTCTTGAGAAAGCTTGGTTTGGTCAAAATTCTACACTGTTTATTCAATTCAGATCAGTAGGTTACCGACTTCGGGCTCTTCGGGCTAAGCGTAGGTTCTTCTCTCTCCCTACTAATTTTTTTCTAGATGTTGACCTGGCTAAGCGTAGTTTGTTCTCTCTTCTTACTAAGATTTTTTTAGATATTGATCTTGTTGCCGCGTTGAACACAGTTAATCGCAGAAAAGTCTCCAATTTACTAGGTGTGTTAACTGCAGTTTAGAACCTACTATCACCTCGGTTCCTAACTCCTTCGTTTAGGCTCAACTCCTAAAGAGCCAAGGGGAGTAGACCCTATTTACTAAGCCTCTAATATTTTATTAGGATAGATTTAGGAGTTAAATTATTATTTAAATTGCTTAACGATTCTGATGACAAGTAATCATGCAATGTGCAAAAATATTTTAATGACAGTCAAACCTTCTTGAAAATCAACCAAATAATGTTATAATAATGAAACAACAAATCATTGACTATACCAGTGCCCTATCTATTGGGCTTAAAAGTTACAATAAAACATTGCTTTGTTTAACGGAAATAAATTACAAGAGATACGCCAAAGAATTGCAATAATTTTACTTCCAAACTTCAAAAAATAAACATCCAAGAGTGTAAATAACTTGCATGCAAAAACAACTTAACCTGTGATGAAATGTACTTGAAACTTGAAATGACTTGCTTGGAAATAAAAGAACATTGAATAGAAAAAGGCTTCGAAAATTCAATGCGTAATGCCAAGTGATCGAAATGTTTTGCAAGTGGTCCTATAAATTTTAGTTAATTTTAAGTCTCACTTTGGCTTAGGGGATTAGTTTGTCAGAAAAATAAGAAATGGAAAATCCACCTAATGTGAGTGCCTCTAACCCCTATCCTTCAACTAAGAGAAACTGGGTTAGATCATCGACATATCAAATATTCTTATCACAGGCATCATGCACCTTTGTGAGTTTGTACATGGAAAACTCCACAATTGACAGAGTTTCACACTTCATTAGGAGCACAACGCTGCGAGCACCAATAGGATGAGGTGAGGTTGCCCTCTTTCGCCTACAGTGTTTGAAATATACATTGACAAGCTAGTCTTTTTCTACAAGCACATAGTCAGTGAGGATATGGCTGCCTTCTTCACCAAGTTTTGATCTCAATCCTCCTCTTTGTGGATGGCAGTTCTCTTTCCCTCCACACCGGAGGGGTTGCATAGACCACTAGATGCCTTGTCCATCTTTTGTGACCTTCATCAACTGACAGTCAACCCAAGCAAAATCAAGGTTATCGTCTTCAATTTTTAGGGCTTAGTTTGTTGGAGTCGAATTGGGCCATGCATGAGAGAGTTCAAGTTCTCATGCTTCCTCAGATGCAAGACGACAATTCCCCAAACCATTATTCAAGCAAAGTTTGTGGCCTCCCCTTCAAGATCAAAACCATCTTTGGACTAGTTTCCCTCTTGCACCAAGTTCGACAATTTGCAAACTCTTCAGTAGGAAGGGGTCGATACCCTTATCTTGCCTATTATTCTTCAAAGGCCATAGCCATCTCTTGTACATCTAGTCAAACTTATAATTAGTTTGCACACACCTCCAACCTAATTCAATCATTTGGTATCTTGATTAACTGCCTCCCCCTAATCTAATACTTTCTTGATACCTCCAGTCGACTCTTGCCAAATAAGCAAGAATTGAATAGGATCATCATAGAAGACACCATTAGACAATCTATTCAAGTTACATGGGTTGATCCTTCGAGTGGGCTAGGTCGCAACATGGCATTCTACAGGGAGTACCTTTTGGAGCTTAGAGATAACCTTATTGTTCACCCCCCTACACGCTTAGACACTGGATGCCACATCTCTAGATCAACCTCAGCAGTTTCAAATTGGTTCTCAACATATTCAAGTAGACACTAACAACCACATCATCCAAGAAGATAGGATCTTCCAACTCTCCATAAGATCAAGACAGATAAGCACTTCATCTTCAGGTTCCCCATCTATTACGAGATGAAGAAACAATTTTCTTGCCTTTTCAAGGATTCCCAGACTCTATCCAAGATTTGTGTTTCACGGACCAGAGATGCTTGGCCCTGTACATGAAGGAGGCCCTTCTCAGCGTCATCCAAACACAATCCAGTCAATTACAGAGTTGTTTCAATGCTTCCAACAAATAGAGGCACCAAGAGACAGATAGAGAGCAGTACCACTTAAAATATTGGATCTGTGAGACACCAGGAGGGCATCAGCGCTCAACCAGCGAGGCCATTATGGTCCTACACCTCAGCTCCCAGGATAGGTCACACCAAACCAGCAGTCAAGTTACTTCATCCAGGTCACGGTCGCAATCTTCTACACCCAAACAGTGAGATATATCTCATACCTTATCCCTCAACTCTTCTAGATCATTTGACAAGTCATCTATTAGAAACTTCTTCCCTTAGGCCTCTGAAGTTAGGAGAGAGAGATTCAGGGGCTGCTGATCGTCCCTCAAGCGAGAAATCCCCCTCTAGGAGGGCCAATGACTCTTCTCATTCGGTACAACACCTCACTTGCATGTTTATGAATCATTGCTTTGTTCCACTTCTTCACACTGTCATCACTGAGGTATTGGATTCTTCTTTACTTAGGTTTTGGATTCTTCTTTATCTACGATAGATTTGCTTATAACTTAATTTACCAGGAGTGCCTTTAGCCCTCCTTTAATCTCAATGAAGTACTTAGCAGTCCCATTGACCTATTTGTGGTCACTTGTTGGACATTAATAAAATTATCTTATTTTATCTGATCTTCAACAGGTTGGAGAAAAAGATGGGCTGTGGCATGTAGCCCCATTAAGTTGTTCCATGAAAGGAAGATAAATCCAAACTCGGTGCCCACCCTTTTGCCAGTGACACTGCACTGGACCAATAGTCAACAGACACTCTGAGAGGACATAGTGCTATCAACATCCCCAGTGTTTCACAGCAGAGTTCCCACTATTCTTTTTGTTCTTAATGTATTCTTACGTATTTCGACAACCAGCATCTACTTTTTGATAAATTGTCTTATAAAAAGCCTCTCAGGTGGATACATTTCGTATATCATGGCAGAGAGAAAAGATATGTAGAAAAAGCTTCAAGGCTCAATTTTCTCAGATTTAAAAAAAAAACAAGATGTAAATCAACTAGAGAGGTATATACCAAAGAAAGCTTATGTAATGGTTTCTTTCAATGTTAATAAAAAATCATTGTTTCTGTTAAAAAACAAACATTTGTGTGGCAAATAAACCTTCAATTGCAAAACAGTCTTTGAGTTGCGCAAGTCCCATAGCCGTACTGTGTGGTCATATGAACCTGTAGCCCTGTCCATTTGAAAAATTGTAAGGAAAGTAAAATAAATCAAATAATGAACCCCACTAGATACATATGACCAGAAAGCCCAATCACACCATAAATTAACACTCGATGGACTTGCAGCACCACAGCGAACATAGTCTTTATGCCCTTCTAGATTTAGTAACTCTTCCTGTATAAACACAATAAAGGAATGAAATGACCTGTGAATACCAGCGGGTAATATGCTCTACAGCGTTGAAAATTTAGAAATCCTTTCATAAGAAAATCAACATAATATAATTACTCCAATACCTGGGTTGTGACATCCCACCACTTGACCATACTATCATCACCTCCTGAAAGTAGATGAAGTTTGTCCTGTGGAGAATACCTCACCAATCGAACAGGCCTGCATAAGGGAGAAACCAATTAGGGTAGACAAATGTGAAGTAAACTTGCAGGTTTGGGAATTTATTAGGTTAATAAGCAACAAATCCATAGAACAAGATGGCATGAAGTGGGAACTGACGAATTTCTCAAGATAACAGAGATTTCTTCATGCAATGCATTTTCAATACAAGTCCAGATGGTCATGCTAAATTAGAAGATGAATATCTTTGTTTGATTGTAAATTGATGTGCCATTGCTTTTTTTAAAATTTATTAGACTTTTCCTGATAGGTCAGCTCTGCAATTCGGCATCTCCCTTCTTCAGGTTACTCGCCATCAATCATGTTCTTTGGGCTTGCTCTAGCATCAAGTGGGAGCTAGAGTCTAACGCTCTGTTCCATGTTGGCACAAAAGTAACAAATTTTACTTTTATCTTCATGGGCTAGCTCCCAACCTCAGCGGCACAATAAGCCTTTACACTTGGTCAATTAGTAAGTAGGAGAATTTCCCATGCAACTAACATTCTATTCCCTATAGGCAAGAGAGTTTGTAGGATTAGAATTAACTAGCAGTATGACTACCAAGGTCACGAATTCCAAAGAGATTATTTCTTCAGCAGCAGAGCAAAGTTTTCAGAGAGACACTGTTCAGGAGCTTACAGCAGCACAAAATTTGAGAGAGTTGGCACAAATTTTGAGGGAACATTCTGGGCACACATTCCCAGGATACTTGAACTAAGTTTGAGGAGTTTTATCAGCATTTATGGTGACTAATTAATGCTGGTCCATACTATTTGGAGTGATTCCGTACAGCTGAGTGGGCAGCACAAAAATCGAGGCAGACAGCATGCTTTTTGAGGAAGAATATCAGTCTGAAACCTGGCACGCATTCCCAAGCATTGGGCATGAATTTTGAAACCATTACGTACAGCTGCAAGAGGAGAGCATCCGTACAGTCTGAGGAAGAAATCTGGCACGAACTCCAAGACAGATTTTATGACTGTTTGCTTGGAAATTGTTCTGGGTTGAGATAAGTTGGTTTTATTAATGCTGACTTTACTGCTGTACTTTATTTTCATGCTTTTTGAGGAAGAATATCAGTCTGAAACCTGGCACGCATTCCCAAGCATTGGGCATGAATTTTGAAACCATTACGTACAGCTGCAAGAGGAAAGCATCCGTACAGTCTGAGGAAGAAATCTGGCACGAACTCCAAGACAGATTTTATGACTGTTTGCTTGGAAATTGTTCTCGGTTGAGGTAAGTTGGTTTTATTAATGCTGATTTTACTGCTATACTTTATTTTATTGAAGAAAATAATAAAATCTCTCTCACTCACAGGTTTTCCCCCACGAAGGTTTTTCCTGGGGCATTGGCACCAAATTCAGAGTCTGAAAATTTTAATGTGTGGCTGAGTTTTAATTTTTCTGCTCATTAAAGTTGTGAATTTTCCATAGCGTTTCCCGTTACAAAATTGTTTATGAGTGAAAATTTCATGTGCAACAGTCATTAAATGAATGGGGTTGGGCATTAAACTGATGTTCAAAACTAAGCTTGAAACCGGGTTGGGAAAGCAATGAAATTTTTACATGGTATCGAAGTAAAGTTAAAGAGAAGGGCAGAATTATAAAACAGTGAACTTGAAAGAGACACTTTTGTTCACCGGGCAGATTTCGGACTTTCATTTTTAGTGACATGGCAACTGGGTTGAGGATAGAGGACAGGTTGGATGGGGCAGCCAATTTCATTCCTTGGAAAGCAAGGATTGCGCTGATTTTGCAGGAGAATGAGTTGTGGAGTAATGTGAACAGCACCTAAGCTGCGGGGAATCGCTCTAGACCCCTCCGCTTCACTCCCAATTCACGATCCCGGAGGAATCGATCCCGGAATCTCAATTCCTCATCGATTCCTCACGGGATCGATTTCCCAATTCGCGATTCCTTGGAGAAAAAAACGCTCCCTGGAATTTTAGAAATCAATCTGGAATCGACGCTTCCAGATCGATTCCTCATAGATTCCTGAGTCATCGTGGGCAACAATATCGCTCCCGAAAACGCTTCCTGAGCGATTCCACGATTTTTCTCATTTTTTTTTATTTTTTTTAGGGATTGGCTAGGGTTAATTTGGGAAAATAAAGTCTATTGGACTCCATTTGGACTCATTCTATGCCCTTAGTGGTAAACAGTTTGATGTGCCCCCCATGGTAAACAGTTTAAAACTTTGATGTGCCCCAGGTTGGCGAAGAGTAGTTTCATAGATGATAAATGCATTTTCTGCCCCAAGATGAAGATTTAAAGACTCAAATGCATTCTTTGAGAGTGTCGATTTTCTTGTCAATGTTGGAAATTAGCATAGCAGAAGTTCTTTGAAATGATCCAGGGTACCATTCATTGGAGAGCAGCTGTTCTTGGGACTAACTCTTTCATTAGTCACCTTATCAAGGCTTGTGGCATTGTATCCATATTGCTGTTATGTTCTCTTTATGGAAATTGTGTTGTAAGTGTGTTTTTGAGGACTCTAGTGGCACTGTTCTTCCTTTCAAGGGCTGTGGATGGATGAGCTTTGTGCCCAACTCAAGGGTAAAGGGTTTTTGCTCATTAGAGATGAAAAAATTGAATTGATAACTCCATATTCAAAATTTATTGCAGTTGTAACTGCAATAAGATAGCTGCTACAATGTCTGTATATTCTTATCTTTTCTTGTACAGATTTTGTTCTCCTTGTACATAACTGTTTTGTGAGTAAAATAAGAAGTATATTTGAAATAAAACACTTTTACAAGAGTTTCAAAAAGGTCTATCCCATTGTCTGTCAAAACCCTGGCGTTGGGTTTACCTTCACATCATATATCAGACAATGACATTATAGAAATTGGACGAATAAATAAGGAAAATTTGGCAGTACACTGGTAAAGGGGCCTTTTCAGAAGCATCTTTGCAATATCAATAAAGTTCATATTCTATTTAGAAGGGATAAAAGTATAAAATAGAAAACCGTCTGCATGTTAATTTTAATCAAATTCTAATTAATATTGTTTGGTTATATGAGAAAAATGGTATTGACATATGAGGGTCAAATACATGCAGCATTGTCTTAAAGTCGATGCCATCAGCTACACATTTGTACTTCCCTTACAAAAATTCAACTTCTGTTACAAAAATTCAATCATAGAGTTTGTTTGATAAAGTAAATCTTAACAATAACCTAATATCTTTGCAAGTTTGATATTGGATTTAAAGACATCACTTGCAAATGGTCATTGCCATAGTTATGTCATTCCAGAAAATCTTCTGAGATGTCCTAGATGATTGATGTTATGTCAATGTGTACTAAATGGTTATATGAATATCTATGTTTTCATGTTTTCTATAGCTAATTTGGCATAATACATGTTTTTTTTAATATATATGCATCAAAATATATTAAAATATATATTATATAAAAAACACTCCCAAAACAGAAGCTTTTGAAAATTTTGTTTTTCGCTCCCGCTCCCCGCTCCCAACAGCGTAGACAGATAACCCCATGGTGGTTCCCGCAGTTACATATGCAGCAACTAAGGCAGCCGTTGACAAGAAGGGCATCAAGGCTAAGAGAATTATCCTTGATGTAGTTAAAGGCAATGTGATCCCACAAGTGTCTGGTAAGGACTATGCTTATCAAATGTGGGATGCCTTAACCAATTGGTACCAGAGTTCCAATGTTAATGGGAAGATGGTAATGAGAGTGAAATTGAAAAGCATCAGGATGGCTAAATCTGAAAATGTGACCTCTTACCTTACTAAGATCACACAGGTGGAAGATGAGCTTGGAACAGATGGAGAGAAAGTTTAGGGCAATGAGCTAGTGCGGACAGCCTTGAATGGTGTGGCCAAGCCATGGGTTGTGTTTGTGGAGGCCATTGTAGCTAGAGAAAATATGCCTTCTTGGGATCATCTTTGGGATGACTTCATTTAGGAGGAAACCCGAAGAGGATATGTGTAGGGTAGTTCATCACACAATACGGATGATGAGGAGAATGTGGCTTGGAGCTAAAGGGAAGAAAAATGATTCCAAGAAAGGTCTCAAGGGTGGGGCTAAGCAGCAAGGTGGTGATCAGAAGAAATATTTGAGCAAAGACAAGTGCTTTGCTTGCCGGGGGTTTGGACACTATGATGGATGGTGCCCGAACAAGAATAATAATAATAATAATAATAATAATAAGCAGACTGCAGATTCAGCTAAGATTGATGAGTATACAGTGTGGTTCGAGAGAGTGCTATCTCTTTGTTTTGGTCATTTAGAGAGAGCATCCATTACCACCACTAATGTAGAGGATGAGAGAGAGTACTCACTATTGGTTGGCCATTCTTTGAGTGCATCCACCACCACATGCACCTGGTACATTAATAGTGGATCTTCAAGCCATATGACAGGTGTGTTGGATATGTTTTCAGAGTTCACTCAGATAGGTTTCAATTTGGAGGTGGTGTTGGGAGATGAAACGATTGTCAAAGCAGTTGGGCAGGGGACTGTCACCTTTCAGAGGGAGTCCATGGAACCCATGACCTTATGGAGTGTCTGGTATGTCCCTAGGCTGAAGAAGAACTTGATCTCAATTTCCACGATCAAGGATAGGGGATTTGGAGTATTCTTAGTTGACGGGCATGTACATGTTTTTCCCAAGGGATCAGGTCCATCTACTTCTTCTGTGATTGGAATCAAATGTGGGAAACTATACAAGTTCTTGTTTCAACCAATGTTGAAAAAGTCGGCATCAGCAAAAAGTCGGCAAGGCTCCCGAAAACAATTTCTCGGCAACATCGGCGAAAAAATCGGGAAAAATCGAAAAAAGTCGGCAAACATTAAAAAATACAAAATACATTCATTTTTTTTCAGAATTTTAAACATATAAAGCAACAATAACATCAGATAAACAGATTGGAACATAAATATGTAGAAAGCACTAATATATAGATGTAGTGGATGCAAATAACTCCGAGTGGTTTGATTTCAATGACTCGGACTGTTAAAAAATACATAAAATTTTACAATTTTAATGAAAAAAATATATATTAAAGATTCCAAGCTATGATTCCAAACCATTAGAGACAAAATATTATCAAAATGGCACCAAGCGCAATACATATCTAAATCAAAATTGAAAAAACATAATCATCAAAATCATTGTCTATGTCGAGATCATATTCATCAATAGCACCATGTTCCCCCACCTCTAGGCTCTAGACTTTGCCTCTGCCTCCAATCTTGAAGTTGATCCTCCAAGGACATCAATTAACACCATACAATTTTGTTCAAACTTCTTAATCCAAGCGTTAAAATAAGGTAGAAAGAGCTTCCCATGCTTAATAAGTGATTTTGCTTGACTGAAGGGTACATTTTTTTTATTAAGGTCATGACAGTGGAATTCAAGCAACTTTAACAATCAAGCATCGACACCACCAACATCAAGGTACATAGAGAGTTTGATGTACTTCATTAAATTCCAATCCCTTACCCACATACATGATAGAATCCACTGGAAACATTGGAATCCTGAAATCCTGAAAAACCATTAAGTCTGTTGAATTCTAAATGGGATCTAAAATCCTACTTTTTGCATATGAAGTCTGATGAGGTTGGAACCACTCTCAAACATCCTGAAACAATTAATGGTAATGTTAAAAATTTAAGTAAAAGGATGGAAAATGAAAGATAAAGAGAATGTCACTTTTACTTTAAGAATTTAACATTACCATTCAGTATTGTTGACATCAATGTTACATGTACAAAACTCATCAGATTTATAAAAAAAACCGGAGTTTTTTAAACTGTGAAAAAGCCTAGGCGATTTTTTCATTCAACTCGCGATTTTTCCGAAAAAAGCACCGATTTTTTGAGAAAGTCGGAAGTCGCCGATTTTTTTAAAAATCGCGATTTTTGCGAGCCGATTTTTCGGCAGGGGTAACACCTCGCGACTTTTCGGCAACTTTTTCAAGACTGGTTTCAACCTATACATGCTTTGGCACACAGCAATAGCAATGATCTATGAGAGCTATGGCATAGGAGGATGGCTCACTTGCATCATCCAACTTCGAGGATGTTGAGAGATATGGTGACTGGTTTGCCTGATTTCAACACAGAGCACAGTGATGTCTGCAAGGGGTGTTGCTTTGGGAAAGTAAACCAAGACAGTTTTTCCAAGCAATGACAGTAGATCAGCAGGAGTACTTGATTTGATACACTTTGATTTATGTGGTCCTATGTCTTCTGTTTCGTTGACTGGTTTTGAGTACTACGTTTCATTCATTGATGATTTCTCCAGCAAGACCTAGATTTACTTTCTGAAGAGCAAGAAGTCGGATGAGGTCTTGCAGAGGTTCCATGAGTTCAAAGCTCTTGTGGAGAACCAGACAAGGAGGATGATTCAGGTGTTGAAATCAGATAATGGGGGTGAGTATACCTCCACTGCTTTCAATGAGTTTTGTGCAAGGGAGGGCAACAGGAGATAGTTGATGGTACCATACACCCCAAAGCAAAATGGGGTTGCGAAGAGAAAGAACGGGGCCATTGTGGGAGCAACGAGAGTGATGTTGCATAATCAGAGTTTGCCTTTCTTTCTTTGGGTCGAGGCTTGCAGTACAGTTGTATACATACAGAACAGGAGTCCCCACAAAGCCTTTGGGCGCATCACTCCTGACGAGGCTTTTTTAGGGAAGAAGCCTAAGGTTGGCCATATTCGTATATTTGGTTGTCTGACTTACTCTCATGTCCCTTCAAAGAAGAGGACAAAGTTGGAGCCCACAACAGAAAAAGGGTATTTTTGTGGGGTATGATGAGACTTTGAAGGCCTTCCGCATATATCTTCCTCTGCAGAGGAAAGTTGTTGTAAGGAGGGAGGTGAGATTTAAGGAGGAGCGGGCCTTCAGGAAGTCTCGGGAATTGGAGCAAGGGGAGCAGCAGCCTTCCACACCTCAGGTGAGCACACAGAGTCCAGCTTCACAAAGTGTAGGGTCACAGGTATCAGGGGTGACTAGTCCACAGGTTACAACTGCTTCAAGTTCAGGGACACATTCCACAAGTTTACCTGGTACAAGTTTAGGTTCTCGAGTTACATGTTTACCAATTGCAGTTTCCAATTCATTTGGTTCACCAGCTACAAGTTCACAAGTTTCTATGTCACTAGCCACAGGTAGCACTACTCCCGAGTCTCAATCTTCAGAGGATGATACACCAGTATGGGAGGAGTCTTCAAGGAAGAGGAAGCCCAAGTGACTTAAGGACACCTTGAATGAAGCTAAGGCATTTGGAGATCCTAAGAGATCTGTGCAAGAGATAACGATGCCAGATAGATATGGCATGGCCTTGGTGACTAGTCTTCGTGATTCAAAGATTTCCACTTTTGAGGAGGCTTTCCAGCATCACGTGTGGAGAGATGCCATGATGGAAGAGTATCATTCCATCATGAAGAATGATGTTCGGGAGATTGTACTGAGACCTGAGGGGAAGTTAGTTGTGACTTCTCGATGGCTTTACAAGATCAAGCATGCTGCGGATGGCAGTGTGGAGAAGTACAAAGCTCAATTTGTGGTGTAGGGTTTCTCACAGGTAGAAGGAGTTGATTATGACAAGACCTTTGCACCAAATGCTCATTTCTCTTCGATCAGGTAGCGAAGATTGTACCGAGACTAGAGGGGAAGTCAATTGTGACTTCTCAATGGCAACGAAGATGGGTTGGAAGATCCACCAGATGGATGTGAAGACCGCATTTCTCAATTGTCTTATACAGGAGGAGATGTATGTTGAGCAGCTACAAGGCTTTGAGATTCATGGGAGAGAGTCTCATCTTTGCAAGTTGAAGAAAGTCTTGTATGGACTAAAGCAAGCTCCTAGAGCTTGGTACTCCAAGATAGATGCTTACTAGTTGTAGATGGGATTTCAGAAGAGTGAGGCAGATCCGAACCTTTACTACATTGTGGTTGGTGATGAACCACTCATTCTTTTGCTCTATGTGGATGACTTGTTCATTACAGGTAAAGAGAGACTCATTGCAATGTGCAAGAGAGATCTTGCTTTAGAGTATGAGATGAAAGACATTGGGTTGATGCATTATTTTCTTGAATTGAAGGTTTGGCAAGAGCCTGGTCATATTTTTCTAGGGCGGGGAAAGTATGTGGTTGATATTCTGAGGAGATTTAGGATGGAGGACTGCAGGCCGATGGCAACACCGATGATCACCAACTGGAAGAAGCTTCATGCTTCTTAGGGAGAGTTGGTGGATCCAACTTTGTATCGTCAGCTCATTGGCTCGTTAATGTATCTGGTCAAGACTAGGCCATATCTATGTTTTGCAGTGAACACTCTCAACCAATACATGGTTGAGCCAAGGAGAGTGCACTAGATAGTTGCAAAACATGTGCTCAAGTATCTAGCAGGTACGGTGGATTATGGTCTGGATTATAGGAGGTCGGATGGTGTCAGGTTGATTATCTACACAGACTCAAATTGGGCTGGATGTGTGACAAACCGGAAGAGTATGTGTGACGAAACGGAAGAGCACTTCTGGATATTGCTTCAGATTGGGCTTGGTAGCAATGTCATGGTTCAGTCGGAAGCAAAAGTCAGCTGCATTGAGTTCTGCTGAGGTAGAGTACATGGCAGCCAGTTGGTCTAGTTGTGAGGCCTTGTGGCTTCGCAAGTTGTTGGTGGGTTTATTTGGTCAGGCGCTGGGGCCTACGGTTATCTACTGTGACAATCAGAGTTGCATCAAACTCTCTAAGAATCCAATATTCCATGACAGGTCAAAGCACATTGAGATTAGGTACCACTTCATTCGAGACTATGTCCAAAAAGGAGCTATAGAGTTGCAATACATTTCCACTAATGAGCAGGTTGAAGATCTTTTGATGAAATCTTTGGGGAGTGCAAGTTTGTCTTCTTCAGGGACAAGTTGGGAGTGGTGCAGAACAACTTCCTCGATAAGAGGAAGTGTTGATTTTATACCTAGAAAAATGTTCCCCTAGTGACTTTGTGCCTAAGCCACTAAAAGAGGAAAAGTGACATGACCCTTGCATTAATTACATGAGATGCTTAGTTAATTCACTTTAGAGTCATAAAGTGACTTTTTGGTAAATTTAAGTAGAAGTTGAAAGAAATTATTTATTATGGAGAGAAAAGTAACTTATTCTCATCCATTGATCTTAGATCACTAGAATCAATGTGGGCCCTTGATCTAGTGACCTTTCAGCTATCCCCGTGAGGACAACAAAAATGCAAGGTAAAGCTTGAGGCAGTTCATTCATTCACCAAGAGAGTTGGAACAGTTGAATTCTTGAGAAGTGAAGTCGAGTTGGAGAGAGAGAGAGAGAATACCAAGGGCACAAATTCCAAGCAGATTATTTCTTCAGCAACAGGGCACAATTTTCAGAGAGAAAGTCACAAAAATCAAGGCACTCTTCAGGAGCTTACAGCAGCACAAAATTTGAGAGAGTTGTCACAAATTTTGAGGAGAAATTCTGGGCATGCATTCCCAGGATACTGGCACTAAGTTCGAGGAGTTTTATCAGCATTTATGGTGACTGTAATTATTGCTGGTCCGTACTGTTTGGAGTGATTCTGTACAGCTGAGTGGACAGCACAAAAAATGAGGTAGACCACGTTTTTTTAGGAAGAATATCAGTCTGAAACTTGGCATGCATTACCAGGCATTGGGCACAAGTTTTGAGACCATTCCGTACAGCTGCAATAGGACAGAATCAGTACAATCTGAGGAAGAAATCAGGCACAAACTCCGAGACAGATTTTATGACTGTTTGCATGGAAATTGCTGTACATTCTGGGTCAAGATAAGTTGGTTTCATTAGCACTGATTTTACTGCTGTAATTTATTTTATTGAAGAAAATAATAAAATCTCTCACTCACAGGTTTTCCCCCTCGGGGGTTTTTCTTGGGGCATTGGCCCAAAATTCAGAGTCTGAAAATTTTAAGGTGTGGCTGAATTTAATTTTTGTGCTCATTAGAGTTGTGAATTTTCCAAGTGTTTCAAGCTACAGAATTGTCTGAGTGAAAACTTCATTTGCAGCAGTCATTAAATGAATGGGGTTGGGCATTAAACTAATCTTCTCAACTAAACTTGAAACCGGGTTGGGAAAGCAGTGAAATTTTTACAACGTACTCCCTCCGCTCTGCACCAGTAGACTCCATAGCTCAGAAATTAGAAGTTCTTAAGCTGAATTCTCTCTCTCTCTCTCTCCTTCACCAAAAACAAAAATCAAAAGTTTATTCTTGGATACTTTTATGCATGCAAGATTTTAGTAGTTTATTTTCAAGATAAAATCAGAAGCTACTTATCATTGTACGCTTTTCAAAGCTAGATTTAGTTGTGCGGTTAAAGATTCATCCATTTGAAGTAGATCTAGCTTTTATAGATCTAACCTTTAGCTATTTATTAAAAGAAATGTTTTAGTACTAAAGGTTAAGACAAACTTCAAAGAGCTTTTTTTTTATTATCTCGCATTTCTAGTGTCACTTTGTTGGCTTTTTTTCCAGTTTGACGAACAGGTAGGAACAGACTCTGCCCAATTTTTGAATATTTGGACCATCCGGGACCCCGGGATTCTCTTATCTCTCTCCATAATAAAAATTCTAAAACATTGTAAGTTTGCTGGTCCTGACTCTATAAAAGACCATAAACACTCCTAAAAGGAGTTCATAAATCATAATAAAGTCAGTAGGCTACCCAGCATCAATCCCCCCAGGGGGAATCTATGTCACTTGTGTGGATGTTTTTTCTCTTTTGTTTTTGCTTTGATTTACTAATACTAACCCAGGGATAAAATTAAAAGTGCACCGCAAAACATTTGAATTTCTAGATTTGTTAGATTCGCCATTTCATTTATTGCAAAAAGAGTAACGAACCTAGACAATTTGTCCGCCAATATCCTCTTGTGACCATTCCAGGCTTGCCTAAACTGTGGCTACAATCAGAAAAGGGACATGTAGTGGCTAGTTTAACAGGGAAATCCAATAGTTGTTATTGTTCACTTGAGATATTACATTGAACTTGTGTGCGAAGTCAGGGGGATACTCGTTGAGATTCGTTCTCTCCCCATTGGACCTCCAGCATTGTTCTTTGTACACATTTGGAGGATAACTTCTAAAGGGCCAAACAAATTAGATTAGATTTCTTTTGTGCAACTACATGCACAGGTGTGTTCACGAATAAAACCCTCTAAAACACTAACATAAAACATTAAAACCATCAAGAGCACTTCACCACATCTTTCAGCAGCATTAACCTTATTTTCGCACTTGTCTACATTTTTTTCAATCATTTACTTCAAGTAATTACAATCTAATTTAGTTATGAATATGCCGTGATATGTTGAATATGCTACTAAAATAGATTTATTTTATTGTTTTTGCTTCATTATAACTCCTAGATTTATTTCATGCTATAGATTTAGCCATAGTTCTTTTCTAGGTACCACTGCTCTTGGCTTCTCTAGGAGTTGGCCTAGACGAAGGAGTCGAGTGTTGAGTGATAGTGACTCGACTCAAGGCTAACCCCCAAGGACACACCCAGTGGATTGAAGATTTATTCCATGTTACCCGGCGTGTGTATACAGGCAGCAATACACTGTAAAGGGACCAATGTAAAGCCTGATTACATCATACAGAGAGTACCTAGGGCTAAGGGGGCTTTGGATGTACAACTTTGGGATGGGCTTTGGGGCCAGAAAAACCTTTTCTCCTAAGATTTGACATCGAGTCGAAGAACTTTTTAATAGAATTATGAGTGTTCCACCAGACCCAATGGGTAGCGCTGCGAATGAAGTGGGTCTGGCTCTGATAACTACTATCTCACATATCTGCCAACAACTAGCTCAAGAAGTGAGCAATCTAATTGGCACTTACTTTTGCTAGTAGCCACGATAAGCTAAAAGAAAGAATTAGAGTTACCGGATTCGCCAAGATTACCCCCATACCCGAATCCGAAGTGTACAAGATTCATGGATTCGTCGATCCGGATTGGATTCTCCAATTTTCACTGAATTTTGGACTGGATCAGTTTCTGGCAATCGAATCTATTTCTGGAGTTAGGGGATTAGGATCTCATTTTCAGAGTCCTGTACAGGGTGTTGAAAATTAGAAGAATCACAGGACGTGCCCTCTGTCGTGACTTAGGGTTTGAAGGTGTCACGTGAGGGGAGGTGTCGACCTACAGTAATGATCTTTCACATCACCTCAAGAATCTCTACCTTTTCTTCAATCATGAAATGCTATGCAACTTCCTATACTTCCTGTGTTGAGCATTAAATCACAAGGTCACTAAATGCCTTTCCAACAGATGGAATCATGGAAGGATCTGGTTCAAATCCTCTCTGATCTTGTATGTGTCCCTTCACTGGCTTGTGCATTCCCAAGCATACAAGAATGCTTGATAGAATCCCATGGTCCAAATCCTCTCAAATCTCGATGCATGCCCCTCATGGGTTTGTGCAAGCAAACAGGAATGGTCGACGAGTTGGTGTTGTCCTATATATAACCAAATATATATATTATAGATTATTATATAAGTAGTAATATTTATGAATTGAAGTTTGATTTATTTATAAGTTTATATATGTTATATTTATATTAAAATTAAAACATGTCATATATATATATATGAATTTAATAGCAAATGATATAATCCGACGTATAATCATGTCTTTTCTCATATTTTATTTTTTGTTTTTCAATATAAAATAAAAATCTAAACATATATTTATAAAAAAAAAAGTTAGGATTCTGATTCCTGATTTCTAATTTTGGGACAAGCGCTGCACCTGCACCAGATTCTTCTACCAATTCTGATTGTGCCCACGGTTCATGTAACTTTGGAAACAAGTGATGAGCCTAACAGTATTGGGTCTGAGATAGAACAAGGTCTCTCATTTGTGGATCATTGGCCCGTGGATGTATAACATTAGCATCTCTGATCAAGGTAGAGAAAGAAATCACAAGGGAACCCTACAAGCCCGACAAGACACTGTGACATAAGAAACGATTGTGTGAGACCTCGACAAACCCTGATAGATGTGCGACCTCAACAAACTCTGATAGGTGTGAGACCTCTACAGACCTTGATATCAAGAAAAATGAGTTACTGAACAGTAAGTTGAAAAAAAGGTTCTTTTTAATAAAAGACAACAGCACTACGAAAGGTAGCACTGGTTAAGGTAGCAGTGTCAAGAAAGAAAGAAAAAAGATACTACTAAGGGAAATTAACTTATTAAGCCATTGTGACTAGTGTTTCCCCTAGATCAGCAAGGGTGACATGTTGATCTGTTTTGGTTTGTGATTGTTGAAAAGATAACTCTGGAGGTCCTCCCTCGTATTTTTGGTGTGGGTGTGATGAGGGGGACTTGAAAGTCTTTGTTCCTTTGTACATTTATGTAAAAGGAGACTTTTATATAAATAAAGTGTGATATTTTGTACTTTATGAGTTTGGGTCTCACTCAACTGAAATATTTAATAATTAATGATATAATTATTAAAAAGTGAGCGCATGTATTTTAGACCCTAGATTTTGTAATTTAATCTCCACCCTAGATTGGGTAGTTAGAAGTTAGTTACAAAAAGACAAAGTATAAAAGAAAAGAAGGGCATTGAGATTACACTAACCATCAGAGAGAGGAAGAGAGAGATTGAAGACCAAGAAGTGTTACCAAACAAAGAAAAAATTCTGTGTATTAAAATGTTTTGTACTCGTCTTAATGAAAAATCTCTCTTTTAGGGTTTTCCCCAAGTTGGGGTTTTGCCTGGTCTAGGTTGACCAAAATACATGTGTTCTATGTGCTTGTTAAAATTTCAGTATTTGAAGGGATCTTGAAGTGGTGGTTTTAGTTTCAAAATATTCTGAGTTAATCTTTAATTAAAACCCTAGATGTTCAAGTGTTTGACAGAATGTGTGAATGAGCAATTTCATACTTATGTCATTTTTCTTGATGGTATCAAAGCGACACTGATGTAGGAATCAAGCAAGTGTTTCACAGTGTTCTTTTAAAATTAGTGCAAAAGAAAGAATTGTCGTTGTCTTTCAGTTGTTCTAGTTGTAGGTGATTTTCCAATGATGAGCATACGGTTTGAATATAGGTTGGATGGTGTATCCAACTATCTACCATGGAAGGTAAGAATAACCGTTGTATTGAAAGAATGGAAAATTTGGAGATTTGCTAACAATACTGTGACTAAGCCAACAGATAAGGATGAGCTTGATGAGCATGAAGCTCTTGAAGGTAGGGCTCAGAGAGCCATCTTGGATGGGGTTAAAGACCATCTCATTCCACATTTAGATGGCACTTAGAGATCAGCTACACAGTATTAAAATGACTAAAGATGAAAGTGTAGCCTCCTTCTTGACTCATATTGCACAGGTGAAGGACGAGTAGGCAGCAATAGGAGAGATTTTCCCTGACTCTGAGTTGCTAAGGATAGCCCTGAAGGGCTTCACCAAGAAGTGGGACATCTTTGTAAAGTGTATTGTGGGCAGAGAGAAGCTTCCCAGTTGGTCCAGATTATGGGATAACTTTACCCAGGAGGAGATCCGAGAGGGGTCTCAGGTTGGTCAGGTTAGTGAAGATGTTGAGCAAGACATGGCACTTGCAACCAAGTCAAAGAACAAGAAAAAAAAAAATTGAGTCAAATCAGGTGTTTTCAGTGTGGTCAGTTGGGACACTTGGCCTCTAAATGTCCTGAGAAGAAGAAGGAAAAATCCAAGAAAGATACTGCAGTAGATGAGTTTGCAAGTTAGTTTAAGCATGAGTTTTCTCTGGTTTCTATTTACTAGTATGGGGAGCTCAGTTTTTTAGCATGTCTGGATTGTTGACAGTGGGTCAACCAGACATATGACTGGATTATATGATGCATTCCATATCATCATAGAGTTGGGACCAGGACACTATATTCAAATAGATATTGACACTCCACAGGTAGCTATTCGAGGGGTTGGAACAGTCGGGTTTCAACTAAACCTTGGATATGTCCTAGAGATACATGGAATTTTCTTTGTTCCTGGGATGAGAGTTAGTAAACTCTCGACTTCATCTTTAGAGGATAATAGTTATGGGTTGTTGGCCAGGGGTAGTCATGTTTTCATTTATCGGACAGATGATCTAGTTAGGACCACAATCTTGCTTAGAAATCGCAGGGACGGGTTATACATACTGAGAGGACATGTTGTATGTCCAAGGACAGGTGGATGGCTGTCAGAGTCAAAGGATGAGGCAAGAGATGCATCTAATCAGCATGTTATTTATGTTTCTTCTAATGAGGAGAGTGGATCTCTCCAAAGCACTGGCAGAAGACTCAGCCAGTCTAATGGTGATAGTGATGAGCAGGTTGATGAGGTTCAGGTAGAATCTCAAGAGTCATAGTTTCATTTCAGAGATGGGCACTTGTCTCCGAGAGGCATTCCAGAGCAAGAGGGAGTTGCGTCAGGAATCAAAGATGGAGATTCTGATGGTGTCAAAAGGGCCTCCCTCGTTAGGAGTGGGTGTTGAAAAGATAACTCTGGAGGTCCTCCCTCCTATTTTTGGTGTGCGTGTGAAGATGGGGACTTGAAAGTCTTTGCTCCTTGTACATTTATGTAAAAAGTGACTTTTATATAAATAAAGTGTGATATTTTCTACTTTATGAGTTTGGGTCTCACTCAAGTGAAATATTTAATAATTAATGATTTAATTTAAATTATCAAAAAGTGAGTCCATGTATTTTAGACCCTCAATTTTTTAATTTAATCGCCACCCTAGATTGAGTAGTTAGAAGTTAGTTACAAAAAGACAGTATAAAAGAAGAGAAGGGGCATTGAGATTACACTAACCATCAAAGAGAGCAAGAGGGAGATTGAAGACCAAGAAGAGTTCCCAAGCAAAGAAGGGCACGATTTCCAAGAGAGGAGCAACACGCATCCCTAGGCAGCCTATGCAGGTCGTACAACAGCATTTATGACAGCCACACATGTGGGCTCGAATCCCTAGAAGACTAGCTTGAATCCCAAGAAAGCTGGCTCAGTATTAAATGCAGGTCGTACAGCACTGATTGCAGGCACATGTGGGCCCAGAAATCGAGGCAAAAGTGCAGCAGGTTGTACAGAACCGTACAGCAGGTACAGTAGACCATAAAGAGCATTGTTTGGCACAGATTTCCAGGTTGGCACAGAAATTGAGGTTGGCTGAGATTTTGAGGTAGTTTGCTACTGAAAAGTTTTGTGAAATTTTGTCAGTTAGGGTTGAAAGAAAAAATTCTGTATATTAAAATTTTTTGTACTCTTCTTAATAAAAAATCTCTCTTTTAGAGTTTTGCCCAGTCTAGGCTGACCAAAATACATGTGCTCCATGTGCTTGTTAAAATTCCAGTATTTGAAGGGATCTTGAAGTGGTGGTTTTGGTTTCAAAATATTCTGAGTTAATCTTTAATTAAAACGCTAGATGCTCAAGTGTTTAACAGAATGTGTGAATGAGCAATCTCATACTTATGTCATTTTTCTTCAGTGATCATATCACAGACATTGTTCCAAAGATGAGATTTGTGTTCTGCCATAGATCATTGGTCAGAGATAATTCCAGCATGGTTAGATTCTTCTTGTGCCTTCATGTCATTGATGGATATGGTCTCAAATGTGCTTGTGCAATGATTCATTTCTCCCTTACTGACACTTGATTGTTTTTCTTTTAGGTTGATCAAAGTTACATATATCGTGTTGGCGAATATATCGACGAGGGTCAAGAATGTAACTTATCCGCAATATCGGGAAACATATCAGAAAATATCGTCAAATGTCGTAACACCTAAAAAAATACAAAAATAACCATTTTTTTCAATTTTATAACATCTAAAGCAACATCAACATCAAATAAACAAATATGAAAATACAACTAATATATAAGATGCATAAGATGTCAAATGGTGGATTATGATCACATATCGACAATAAACTGAAAATACTAAAATATGTTCATAATAGAATGATAGAAAATCACATCAAATTATCAAAATAAATGTATCTCATAAAATGAATCATCATGACTCGTGGGACATCTAAATACTACATAGTACAATGATAAATAATAGGAATCATCGATCCCCTCTACTCCTTTCACGAGCAAGGGGCACCAATCTTCCTCTAGAAGCAATATGTAGTTATGTAGGTGCTCTAGATGAGCCTAGAGTCGAATTGGAAGCCCCAACTGCTCGAGCTATGGTGGAAGGTAATTGTTACTTTTTGGTAGCTCGACAGGTACTTCTACGTTGGGGGTGTCCAGCAAAGTAAAAGGTGTTGAGCATAACTCTCTAGACAGTCTTGTAAAAGTGTTTTTGTAATACTTTATTGTATTGGAAAGTATTTGTTAGCCGATGGTACTGGAGGGTCAATGTTATTGGGTGAGCCCATAGTATTGGGTGTCCCATGGTATTGCCCATGGTATTGACATAAAGAAAAGTTATAAAAAGAGTCTACAGAGAGTGTTCTATGTACCATAGTGGTGAGGATGAGTGATATCTCTTGTAGTGGTCAAGATCTGAGAAAGGGAGTCTCTCAGAGGCTTGGAGTGAGGGATTCACTCAAGCTAGGGTTTGTCTTTTCTGTTGAGGGTTTGGGCATAGTTACAGCAAGGGAGAGTTAAGAGTGACTGAGATCTGATGTGTTTATCCGGTAGCCTGGTGTTGTAAATGTTGTTTTAACAAATCTGCAATTAAGACAAAAATTTTGCTGGTTTTCTCTAGTTGGGGTTTCCAGGGAATCTCTTGTGTTGTGGTTTTCTCTTTTAAAGTTTCTTATGTAGTTGTATTTTCAGTAATTAAAGTTTAGTAGTTAACTGAAGAACACATTAACAGTTGTTGCTAATTAAGAGTTGTGTAAGGGTATAAAATTTCACATTAATGGGGTATAGGTGGAAGCCAATGTGAGTTGTCTCCTCACATAACTACATATCAAAAAAAATCATTGCCTAAATTAGTAACCTATTCATCAATAACAACCACTGCCCCGCTCGCCATAATATGTTTAACAAATGTATATCATTGTGGGAATATGGATGTAAAAGAATTATACATTTAAATTAATTCGAGGGTTCTGATCTCTGCATAGCTCTGACAATCCTAGGGTTAGCAGTTGGTTCGCTATGACTTCCTCCGGGGACAGGGATCTGCTGCCTCCCCCTCCTCCTTCGGCAGGATGCAGATGCCTTTCATCAACTAATCGCCTCGCAAGGGAAGAAGCCCCTCTCCACCTCGGTGCCAAAGTTCGTGAAGAAGCTTGACTCGATCCCCGAAATCGCCTTGCCACCGGAACAAACAATGAGGATAATCATCTCTCTTGCCGATCACGGCCTTGTTGGGCAGTTCATGGGGCTTTGACCCTCCACTAGATCAACCGACAACTAGATCCAAAAGAACTGGAGGTCGTTGATCCAAAATAGTGTCACCTTCTACGCAGTGGGAAGAGGGTTTTTCATCTTTGAATTCATTTCCAAAGAGGATAGAGATCTTATCTTCCAAAGTGGACCGTATTTTATGGGCCCTCAAGGCCTGTATCTAAATCGGTGGACACCGGATTTTGATCCGGCGGTTGATGTACCCAAAGAAGTTCCAGTATAGGTACGACTTCCCAATCTTCCTATCCACTGTTGGAACCCTCCCTCTCTGCAATCGATTGGAAACGGATTAGGTCGCTACATCGACAAAGCAGATCCAAAAGACCAGTATTCATGTGCCTGGATCTGTGTGGAAGTGGATCTAGAAGCAGGTCTCCCTAAAGCCCTCAAACGACCAACGAGAGATTGGCATCATTTCCAGAAGCTGGATTATGAGCAACTGCCTTTCAAATGCAGAGGACCCCATGAATATGGTCATTTCCACAGAAATTGCCCAAAAAATCTGGTTCGGGAAAAGGAATCTGGTGAGGGATGGCAACAAGCCAAAAAGGCCAAAACCACCGCTAAGCCGAAAGACAGGAAAAACCCTAATCCTCCATCAAATCCAACTAAAGGCCTGGAGATTCAAAAAGCTCAAACCGAACCTGGGAATAGTTTCGCGGTTTTCGGCGACCAAGACATAGAAGTAAAGGAACTAGAGAAAGAGGTGGAAGCACCCTCTCCACCAGATGTTGAAGAAGTCAACCATGTGAAGGATTCTGAAGCATCCCCAGAAAACCAAGACTCTGAATCAGTGGAAGCAGTCTCGGAGGGTGAAAAAATAGGGGTAGGCGAATCCCAGGCTACTCCAAAGAAATCCACAAGACGTAGGAAATCCAAAAAAAAAGAGAGAGAAAGGGAGACGTACAAGGACAAGCTTCAAGGATCGCAGCCCACCATGAAGAGTATGATGACTACCCAAACTACTAGACAACAAGGCCAGGCTCTGAAAGGAGCCTCCTCCAACCCCACAAGTAAATAATGAAGATAGTCTTCTGGAACTGTAGGGGATTCGGAAGTAGAATTAAAGAAGAAGCTCTTAACGATCTACTTCGAATGACGAATCATGAGGTTCTACTAATCCAGAAGACTAAGTTGGAGGAGGCTGATCTGCTCCACGCAAGCAAATTTTTTTTGAAAAAAGGTCAAGGTATGGCAGTGAGTGCCCGAGGAGCCTCTGGCGGCATAGGCACATTTTGGGACAGCTCCAAGTTTGATCTAGTTCTTTTTTAATGTTGCACGCACAGGTCAGCAAGTTAGACTTTTTAATCTTTATGTTCCTGTGCTTTTCTCCGAAAAACGAAGCTGTTGGGATCTTTTAAGAGATTTCCTGAGTTCTCATCAGCTGGAAAATATAATTCTAGGAGGAGATATAATCTCACCCTCGCTTTGGAGGAAAAAAAGGCGGTACCCTAATAAGAGATCCGGTCAGGGAATGGGTCGAGGACCTCAATATGGACTGGGATCTGGAAGACATTAAGCCAACTCATGGGAAATTTACATGGTCAAACAAAAGATTGGGACCAGGCCACATCACTACCCGTCTGGATCGTGTTTTGGTCCAAAACTCCTTTTTGATCTATGGTCTCACAGCCTCCTCAAGAATTCTTCCCCACAGTGTTTCGGATCATAAACCAATCATGCTGAAGTTCTCCAAAGAACAAAACCTAGGTCCAATCCCATTTTGTTTCAGTCCGGCTTGGCTTCAGCAAGAGGGATTCCAAGAGCTAGTTACCCGGGTCTGGAGCGAACCTGTTCAAGGATCCCCTTTTTGTATGGGAAGAAAAATTAAGAAGTCTCAAAAAAGCCCTTAAGGGTTGGGCCAAGACTCTAAAATCCCCTAGTTCTAAGTGTCAAGAAGCTCAACGCCCGCTGGAAGATCATCAATTACTGTTAGAAGACAAGGTAATCACTCTGACTCTACTGGATAAGGAAGCGAATCTCCAGAGATCGCTCCATCAAGCATGTAGGGAAGAGGAAGATTATTGGAGGCAAAAGTCTCACAGCTTGTGGTTACAAGTTGGCGATAAAAACACAAGCTTCTTTCATAAACAAGCAGAAGCCCGAAAGCAATTCAAAGTTGTCAAGGAAATTTATCACCAGGGCAGGGAATTCTTGGATTTTGATGGAATCAAGCAAGCAGCTCACTCATTCTTCAAGGAGCTCTACAATGAGAACTCCCCGGCGCCAATAGAGGTCAACTCCTATCTCCTCTCCTTGGTTCCTTCGTTAGTTCAAGAGGAGTCAAATCAAATCCTCACTGCTCCAGTGGCGATGCATGAAATTAAAGTTACCTTAGATCAAATGGAGGCTGATAAGGCCCCCAGTCCAGATGAATTCACTACACGGTTTTTTAAATCCTGTTGGCCAATCATCAAAAAGATCTTCACAGAATGGTGCTGAAATCCCAGCATTGTAATAAGATAGGGGGTAGTACCAACTCAGCCTTCCTAACGCTTATTCCGAAAGAAAAAGGAGCTATTTCATTCGGGAGGTTCCACCCAATCTCCCTTTGCAACACAAGCTATAAGCTTGTCACGAAGGTTATAGCTAACAGGCTTAAAGGAATCCTTCCGACCCTCATCCCTGAAAACCAAGGAGGTTTCATCAAAGGAAGGAAAATCCTAGACAACATCATTCTGGTTCAAGAAGCAATTCATTCGAGTATTCACCGTCAGCAAAACGATATGATCATCAAGCTTGATCTAGCAAATGCTTTAGACAGAGTCCAGCACGAATTCCACTTTCAGCTCATGAGAAAGTTTGGGTTTGCTCCTGTCTTTATAAATTGGGTTTAGGCTTGTGTCGGATCCCTGTGGATAGCTCCTTTGGTCAATGGTCAAGCTGCTGGTTTCTTTCAAGCCTCTAGGGGTCTTCGACAAGGTTGTCCCTTGTCACCGTTGTTATATGCAATTCAAGCCTCAGTTCTCAGCTTCCAATTGGATCTATGTCAACGGCAGCAAAACCTTATGGGCCTCCGTATAGCCCAAGGGGTCAAAGATCTGAACCATGCTCAATTTGCAAACGACACTTTGTTGTTGGGGGGAGCGAGTGTTCTCTCAGCTCAGAAATTTATAAGAGAGCTAGACCTGTATACCGATCTGTCCGGTAGTAAAATTAATAGCCTGAAGAGTAAAATTTATGGGTGGAATTGCTCCCCAAGAGAAATGTTGGAAATAACAAGAATACTAGATATGGAAGGAATTACAAGCTAGGAGTCCTTCAAATACCTAGGAGTGCCCATTTTCAAATCCGTTCCAAATACTTCCCACTGGCTTCTGCTTCTGGATAAGCTAAAATCCTGAAGCCATTCTTGGGGAGCCTCGTCGCTGAACTTGGCAAGTAAAGTAGTCCTTATCAAATCAATGCTTTCAAGTATTCCTATCTACCAGAGCTCTCTGTTGTTGGCCCCGAATTCCTTTGTTTCCAAAATTGACTCGCTCCTAAGGCGATTCCTTTGGGAAGGGGGTAAGCAAAATGAGAGGAAGTTACATTTGGTCAGTTGGGAGAAAATTGCCAAGCCCTTTTTGGAAGGAGGACTGCAGATCCGGGATGTAAGCCTCCAAAATTTGGCTCTTGGAGCTAAAACTCTTTGGAAGATTGTCTCGGGGAAGATATCCTGGAGCGAAAAAGCGCTTTGGAAGAAATATTTCCAAGGGTCGAGAAAACGGTGTCTCGATCTCCCTACAAAGGTCTCTAAAGGCTCTCCAATTTTTTCAATTTGTCAAAAGGCTCTAGACTTCTTCAAGTCCAATCTAACTTGGATCCCAGGGAATGGGAAGGAAATTCGCATTTGGGAGGACTTGATTCTGGGAGACCCTCCTCTGAACTCCTATGATGGAATGTCCAATCTGAAAGCATGGCTAATTTCTAAAAATATTGTCACCTTGTGGGATATTTCGAGTTGGAACACTGATGAGGCAAGAACTTGGAAAGACTGGCGAATTATGAATTGTCCTACGACCTTAAAGAATGAAGAAAGTCGATTACTCTCTCTACTCCAAGGGAAGTCCCCTCTGAAGGCCAGCTCCATAGACAAGCGAGGTTGGGGTTCCTCTTTCAGTCACTATACTGCAGGAGCCGGGTATAACCTTCTTCTTTCAGTTCGCCATGTCCCGCCAGATCCGTCGATCTGGATAGCAATTTGGGCTTCCAAATCTCTGTCGAAAGTTGATATGTTTGTTTGGACACTCACTCACAGAAGCATTCTATCGGGCGATAACCTGAAGAGGCAAGATTGGGAAGGTCCAACAAGATGCCCACTCTGTCGTTCAGAGGAGGAATCCGCTGACCATTTGCTTCTTTCCTGTCCCTTTGCAAGGGAGGTCTGGACTTTTGCTTTGGGCCCGTGGTCTGCTCAAGTTCCCATTCCCTCGGATATTCCTTCTTTGTTAAGGGAGTGGCGTTCCCTTTGCCCCTTCCCTCTTCATCAAAAAGAGCAGCTGAAATGTTGTTGGTTGACTCTTCCTAAATTTACACTATAGAAACTTTGGCTCGAAAGGAACAAAAGCTATTTAGAGACAAATTTTGTACCTCGGCTCAAGTTGCGGTTAAAGCCAAAGCTCTACTGGGTGATTGCATCCCGTTTCTTTTTAAATCAAAAAATGCGAACTTCACTGGCCCCTGATGAAGAACAATGGATTAAGAGTTTCTCGCCTCTACTTTAGAATCAAGCTGCCAATCCAAGCAATGTTCTGACAAGTTGGAAAATACGTATGAATGCGCAGGACTTCTCAAGTTGGAGGAATTCACTTCGACAACACACACTATTTTTTGACGGGGCTGCAAAAGTAAATCTAGGGGTGGCAAGGGGGGGAGGGATCCTCTTGGATCCTGATGGATTGACCGAATTGTCCTATTCCTGGGGATTGGGGGTCGATACCAACAATGCAGTTGAAGCCTTGGCACTGTGGCAAGGATTAAATCAATCCTTACAAAAGAATATTCATGATCTTGTTATCATTAGCGATTCCAGGCTGATAATCCAAGCATTAGTCACTCATAGACTTCCTAAGCAATTGAAGCTTCGTCACAAGCTGGAAAAAATCAAGATCCTTCTTAATTGCTTCCATTCCTTTCAGCTTTTTCATGTCCTAAGAGGCCTAAATACGCAAGCAGATCAAGAAGCAAATCGAGTCGCCCCCTTGAGCAAGGGTTCTATTCTCCTCAATGGAATTGAGCACTTCGCTCCAATCCCCTAACCTGAGCCCTCAAGGGGACGGGGCTTCCTCACGTTCCATCTGTCCCCATCCCCACAGGTGGCAGAGGCATGCGAGTAAAGGACAGGTGACAGGTTGTCGAGATGAGTTTAAACGTCGGCGAAGGAGGGGAGAGGATACTCTTTCCCGTGTAAGCCATTGTTTCATTATGGACGCGATGGAGCAATCCCTCAGTTTGGCACACCGTCATCTCTGCGAGCGGATTTGGAAGGATCTCCTCCATATGCAAAATGCAGTCATGCCGCGAGACTTAAAAAAATGTTGTGGTTTAGAGTCTGTCGTTTCAAGAGTCATTCTTTCCAAGCGAAATCTGGATGCTCTCTCTGCTCTGTGAATTGGTGTAAGAAAGAGAGAAGGCCTACAGATTTGCTTTTGGTAGTCATGGCTTCTCACTCTGGTCCAAATAACTCAGCCCATTTAGGCTTGCGACCCTGGAGCAGGAGATTCGAAGGATTCGAAAGCTGCTAAGGGACCAGAATCGAGTGGTTCTCAAGCTTGACGAGGAAGGAGGCCGACGCTTCGAGTTAATGGATGAGGACTTGATTCAGCTCCGAGAGGACCTCTCTGACACAGTAGACCAGAAGCTCAAGTCCCATGCCGACTCTCAGGACGAGCTGGAAAACAAAGTCATAAAATTGGAAATGCAGGTTGGAAAGCTTACACTGGATTGGCAAATAGCGAAAGAAGGGCAGCAAGAGACCCAACCAAGCGAAGGGGGATCCTAGCAAATCCAGTCCCTAGTTAGTTAAAGTCTCAAGTTTTTTGTCTTCATATTTTCAATCCGTTTGACTCTGTTTTGGAAGAGAAACTGTTAAAAGTTTTCCTTTTTGCTGTTGGTCTAGATATTAGAGTTCTAGCTGCCATTTGTGGGCTTAGCATTTTGGACTTTGGACACATGATTTGGTATTTAGCAGTAGTTATCAGATGTACTGGTGCCAGTGGCATGACCACTGTTTTTTAATATAATCCTTTCCTCGTTCTTGTCAAAAAAAAAAACAACCTATGCCCCGCTCCATTAGGCTTTAGCCCTCGCCTTGACCTCAAATCTAATAATTTTCCAGATGTCACTACTCGATCTAGAAAACTGAGATCTCAACTAACTTTGAGTCTCTATAAGCCACAAGCAATCCCAACTTCTCTATGCCAGAGAAGATCACAGCTATGCAAGATACTTATAACAAAAAACACTATAAATCTCTTATCAACTTAACACGGAATATGGCAGTCACACATATGAAACTTAAATTTACCCTAGAAAACCCCAAATGGGGAAAACCAACATCTATAGGGCTTTCTTCTTTCTCGAGCCTGAGCAAATAATATAGAAAGAGTACAATCAATTATTCAAAAATACAATAAGACCCCGACGGGTCAAAACCCTGGATCTGCATGCAGTAGCAACTACTGCTCATGGGAAATGTGCCCTAGCTGTTTGCTATAACTCTGAATCTCTGATCACTGTCACTACCAATCTCTAGAAGTTGTACTGACTCTCTAAACTCTTTGCTCTGATCTACTCAATCACTGAAGAAATGTTGCAACCTCTCAGTATGAAGTGCGCCCCCTTTGCATGAGAAATGTGCCCCTCCTCCACTGCTTTGAAGTCGCCCCTCTCTAGATCTCTGTCAAACTCTGGCAAGATCTGATCTATTCCTCCTCAATCACTGAAGAAGAACTATTTTGATTCTCCCGGCCCTCCTAGCCTCAAGAAGAATAACCCCTCTGACAAGTGCGCCCTCCTCTCCTCAAGAAGTGCACCCCTCTCCTCTGCAAAGTCGCCCAAGCTTAGTCTTTGAGGTCCCTCTGTGCAGATAGCCTCACTGCACACTGGAATGGCTACTTTGTGCCTCGGATCAAGCAAGAATAGATCCCTCTCGGATCCTCTCACTCTCTCCCTCAACAGATGTGCCCCTCTCCTCAGGAATGCACTCTTTGCATGCACAACTGCACCCTCACTCTGAATCTCCTCTCTCTAAAGAAACTACAAAGTAACCCTTTCTGGTGACCCCTTGCCTCAAAGTAACCCTTTCTGGTGACCCCTTGCCTCCTTATAATGACTCACTGACTAATTAGGGTTTCTGAAACCCTAAAGTGAGTGCATGCAAAAATCTCGCTTTTGCATGCTTTTTAATTAAAAATCCTACATGCAAAATATTGCATGCGTAAGGCAAATCACCCTGAAATGTCTGCATGCATCCACCACCAGATTCATGACAATTGGTAGAGTGCATCTCACCCTCTACCCCATCCTGATGCCTATACTGAAAAATGCACCTCCATGTTAGGCATCTGAACATGAAGGACATCCTAAGATACACCTCTATCTCTAACAAAATCTCAAAGTTTATCCTCTAAGGACATTAGTCAACACTAGAATTTTGATGAAAATTCCTAATCCAATCATTAAAATAAGGTAGAAAAATATTTCCATGCTTAATAAGTGATTTGCTTGAGTGAAGGGTACATTTTTATTAAGGTCATGACAAAGAAGTTCAACAGTCAACACCACCAACACCAAGGTACATAAAGGGGTTGATGTGCTTGATTAAATTACAATCCTATACCTTGATACATGATAGAACCAATGGAAACATTGCAATCCAGGAATCCTGAAAAACTATTAAGTCTATTGAATTCCGAATGGGATCTAAAATTCTAGTTTTTGCATATGAAGCCTGATGAGGCTGGAACCACTCACACACATCTTGAAACAATTAATGGTAATGTTAAAAAGTAAAAGGACAGAAAATGAAATATAAGGAGAATGCCACTTTACTTTAAGAAATTAATTTTACCATTTAATATTGCCCATTATTACTCCATCGAACTGACCGGTTTTGGTCTGGTTCTGATAACACTGCAAAAAACCCAACATGTTGCTTCATTTCCCAAATTCCATGTGTTTTTGATCTGCAATGCGATATTTTCAAAAATATCACGAGAGAGAGAGAGAGAGAGAAAGAATTAAACCTGCAGGCACCGACAAACCACAAATACCTTCCACGAAACCTTAATAGCTATGATCAGTGCCTTATAGGACTCAAACAATATCAAATCTAGACACAAGAATCATATGCAAATGGAGTTATTCACTTTATCACAGATTCCATATAATATCATGCCTTTCAAGGCAATTGCACGTCTCCCAAGGCAATTTCACACTTCCCAAGGAAGCCACTCCAAAAAGTGCACCCCCGAGGGTAAGAGAATAATTGGACTAGGGCAAAGCTAGATGATAAGCAAAAAATATAACACACCCTCTAATTCACAAATTACGAGGGTTTCACAAATCCCAATGCACTTCCTTAGAAGAGTACGCCTTCTAGGGTTTGTGGACAAAAAACTAGGATGAAATTTTAGTGTGGAACAAAAATACTAAATCACAGCTATTTTTGGATTTTTGAATTTATTTAAATTTTTAGGGCTTTTTCTAGTAGTAAATTATGTTTATGTATTTTTTGCATAAAATAAACATGTAAAAATTTTGATAAAAAGAAGATTGATGAATACGGTATTAGATTCTTATCTCAAACCCTAGGGCTGTGAGAGATCGAGGATAACATCCTTCCTCTTCAGATGGTATTCAATACTTGCAACTAGGGCTAAGCTAGTAACCTCAAGGGTTAGGTAGTGAAACCCTAATAGGGAAAATAGAGAAGTCTAAAGCCAACAATACAACGGAGAGCTCCTTGATAGGAAGGTCTCAAGCAAGTCAATAAAATGCTAGTAAACAAACCCTAACTCAATCCAAAGCACTTCAAGAGCAACATTAAACTAGGGTTAGGAGATGAATTTACCAACATTAATCAAGAATGAACTAGATAGTGTATCTTAGGTCACCCTTAAGCATGAGTTATTACAACTACTCTAGCATCAACTTAACATGTGCAAAATCAAACCCTACAATTGAGAACATCATCAACTCATCCTTCAAGCAAAAAAGGCATCCAAGAGAGAGGTCTGCATAGCTTCAAGTGCTCCAATAAACCAAGAGAAAAAGAAAATAATACATAATTTGAACCGTTTGTCCATGATTTACAAATGAGGTGAGGTTGTCTTAATTATATGAGACAACCCTCAACCTTTCACAAATTTGAGCCTACAAGATAATGACAAAATATAAAATATTAGGTTAGTGCACCCACAAACTTGGGGACTAGACCATATAATGACGTAAAATAAAAATATAAATGTGCAATTACGCTCCGCCAAGTGCAAGGTGAGCCAAAAGGTGGATGTCATGCCCCAACTAAACCCAACAGATGCTTGTCCCTCAATGCCCTCCTTTTTAACAATGTAGGCTTCTTCTTTAGGGAAAGACGTCAAGGGCCTGGAGACGAGGGCGTTTTCCATCAAAACAAAAGGTTCAAGTGGGCAAAATGATGTGTGTTGTTAGTTTTTGTACCTAGGGAAGTGTTCCCCTAGTGACTTTTTGCTTAAGTCACTTAGAAGGGGGAAAAAGTGACCCTCACATTAAATGACTTGTGAAAAGCATTTAATGAGACTTTATAATCATAAAGTCACTTTTTGATAAATTTAAGTAGGTGAGTGAAATTAATATTTATGAGAAATAAATAGGAGCATTTAATTTCAACCGTCGATCTGATTTAATCTCACCCATTGGATTTAGAAAACCCTAGGGTTTGAACAAAAAGACAAAGGGAGGCAAAAGAAGATTATTCTTGAGAAGAGAGTGAGCGCGAGAGAGCAAGAGAGCACGAGCACGAATTTCGAGGAGGCATTTGGGCAAGACTCAACAGGCACGCATTTCGAGGCAGCTAGCTGTGCATTAAATACACTGTACGAATTTCTGAACAACAACATTTCTTCAATACAGCACGCATCCCGACGTGTACGATACAACAATCATTTGGGCACTGGTTTCAAGGTGAAAGTGGGCACGAGTTTCAAGGAGAAACTGAGCACTAATTTCGAGACAATCAGAACGCATCTCGAGGTCATTTTGGGCACAAATCCCGAGTACTTTTGCACTATTTTCGAGGTAGAATACTGGGCACAGAAATCGAGGTCTGCTACACACTTTTCGAGGCAGATTTAGGGCACAGAAATTGAGACAGGTTGCACAGATTTCAAGGAGGACCGTACAATACAAATTCTGTACCTTTAGCACAGTTTTCGAGGCACCCACAGGCACAGAAATTGAGGCTACGGTTTGGCACTAATTTCGAGATATTTTGCTGGGTGAAATTTCATGGTGGAGATAAGTACATTTCTGCTGTAAAATTTATGTACTGAGATTTACTGAAGAAATAATAAACTCTCTCTCTCTGACTGGTTTTCCTCGTGGGGGTTTTTCCAGGGCTATTGGCCAAAAATTTATGAGTCTGATTTTTTATGGTGTGCATGGTTAAAATTTATTTTCTGCCTGTTAAAGTGTATTTGCAGCATGTTTATTGTTCTGTAAATTTCATGAGTAATTTCCAGCCAATGCAAAACCGGCTGGGGATGAAAAACACTGAAAATTTGGCATAAACCAACAAGCTGAAAAACACAAAAAAATTTACATGTGCTAAATCGGGCATGACAACCCTTACATGTGCAAACAGCTCTACAAAGCAAAATATGAGTGTGGTCATGTGTCCTAATGGACTCATCCCATGAAGCACTAGACACCAACCCAGGGCCCAAATGACCCAGCAAGATGGGGGACTTATGCCCATCAAGAGGCAGTTAGCCATGCCACTAAGCCAACACTTCCTGGAATGAAAACCAAGAGGACCGGCCATGACCTGATCAGGGGTATTTAACCCCAAAATCAACACTCTACATAATATACCCCCTAAAACTTGGCCTTTACAAAAGAAAAAGAAACCCCTCACTCCGATATATCTGGAAGGAATGCTTCAGGCACTCTAAGGCATAACACCCTCGATGCCTGCTTCAAGCTACATAGAGCATTCTTTAATTTGCATACATTGTGCTCCTTTCCTAAAACCTCAAATACCTATGGTTGATACATATAGACCTCTTCCTCCAAATCTTCGTTGAGGAAGGCACTCTTCACGTCCATCTAATGGACCTCCTAGCCACACTTTGATGGCATGGCTAGAACTAATTAGATGGTGCTCATCTCTGTTGTAGAAGTAAAGGTGTCCTCATTCATAATCAATGCCCTCTTTCTAAGAGAACCCTTTAGCCACCAACCTTGCCTTGTACTTGTCAAGTGTGTCATATGCCTTGTACTTGACCTTGTACACTCATTTGCAACCATTGGGTTTCTTCTGTGGGGGAAGTGTTGCAAGATCCCAAGACTGATTTTTCATCAAACTTTCACATCCAGCAGTCATGGCCTTCTCCCATTCAAGTCTCCCTTTAACTTCATTGTACACATGTGGCTCGAACACTTCCTAGACATTGGCCATAGGAGCAAAGTTAACCATGTTGTGTTTCTCTTTTCTCTTTCCTATCGATGATTGTCCCTCGATCATTTATGTTGCTCGAAGATATCCAATGGTGGTATGCCACCACTTGGGTCTCTTCATGGGAGCTTCCTCATCGAAGTCAGTATCATCATTGGAACATGGATTACTTATACTTGTGTCACATGAATGCTAATTCGGGCTATGTGTATTGGAAATTGCCAGACTTAATCTGGAGACTCCTCAAAATGATCAAAAACGTCCTCCTTTCAAATGGAGATATCTAAAGTTGAACACCTGAGATCTTGAGCTATGATGAGTGTTACACCGTAATCTTCCACCCTGTGAGCATCAGCATCCTTTGGCTTGTAGGATCCATTTCACTGACTCAGATTCACTTTATATCCTTCAGACATATTTTTCCTCATTTTTTCTCTGACCCGCGCGTTGCATCATTATAGCACGCGTACCCGCGAGTTGCATCACTATAGCCCGTGGGTATCAAGTAAAATGGTAAAAATCACTAGTTTATTACTTTTTACTCCCAAAAAGCGGTCATTGGGTGACCTTTGGCTCTCCATCTACCCAAGTAACGTCTCGATGTGTCCTTTCACTTACCTTTGAGAGGACTATATATTGAGCACATATGGCTTATGGACGGGAGGAGAAAGGAGAGCAAGAGAACTCTAGTGGATTTTTGCCCTATCTTGAGTCTACACTCATTGATCCTTGTAGTTGTGAACCCTTTATGTTCACCTTCCAAACTCCTATCTAGTTTGAGTTTGCCATTCATGGAGGATTGAAGTGGTGGAGGCACAAGTAGATTGATCCAGATCTTGGTTCAGATTGGTTGCCGGAAATAGGTCGTATTACTTTGTACGTCTTCTTGATTATTAATAAAAATACACATATTCTCGTCCATTAATGTTGTAAATGTTGTTTATCTTACATTGGGTTGCATTTACTTGTTATATCATGGACCATTGCTATTGATGATGTTAATGCCATTTATATATTATATGTACTTGTTGTATATTGGCTGTCAAAACTAATTTACAGATTCAAGTGCACGGATTGAAAAGCTCCAATGGCGATCTACATCAAACGTTTGGATCGAGGTTGGTTATCTTCTTCATTATCTTAGCATTGTCATTTATATAGCATAGTTCTGAGAATTGAGTTGATTTCTGGTAGTCATCTGTCTGTTGTGGTACACCCCAAGCCATAGTGAGTTTTCTCCAACACAGAAACGGCAACTCCGCTGGGGAAAACATCCATCTTGGGGATTTTTTTAGCATTAGTCCATAATTAGCGTTGTTGTTTGTCGAAGCTTTGTGTCACTTATCTACCATTGGGATACACTATAGAAAACCTGCTTTTTCTGAGCCATTGGACTCTCTGTTTGCCATTTTGCCTTTCCTCACCCACGGGCTAGATTAGCTTTTGCCCGTGTACACCCGCTTTTGTTTACTCTGCTGCTCGCGGGTACCTGCGGGTATTCCTTCGACAGTAGCGTACAACTCCGGCTTTTATTGGTTTATGACCTTTGGTTGTTACTGGGTTGGTTTTGGTTGATCCTGAGTGTTCGCTGGCCTATTTCTTGATTGTTCCATGCTTTGGTTGTGACCAGAACTCTTCGTTTCTCTTGGTTGAGCCTTGTTGGTTTTTTACCCATCTTTGGATTTAGCCTTGTTGGTTTTTTCCTTTTGAGCTCATTGCTTTGGCTGAGTCTTACTGTTTGATATCTGCCTGGTTGTCTTAGTGATCTCCTTGGCATATCGGTGACTAGATAGTAGGATTTTGCTTGCATTTTTCATTTCCATATATTGAAAAATACAAAAAATATACATAGTTTTTGCATTTTCCTTTCGTTTATAAGAGAAAATACAAAAAAAAAATGCTTTTATGTATTGCATCTTGCATTGAGTGCTTTCTGCCTTCATTTACATTCTGATTGTGCATTGAAAGAAATATAAAAGGATTGCATATTTATTTTGAAATCGCTGGTTTGATTGTGCATATTAGGGGCATTGTTTTCATTGGATAGATGAGTCTAGGATTTGATGATTTTGCATACCATTGAGTCTTACACATCACTAGTTTCACGATCATATCCCTTCAATAATCACAGCCATTAAAATTAACACTTAATCTTAAAATTGATTAGACTGATTTTATTTATAGGGTACACAAACTAGCATAGGTTTAGAGTCTTGGAATAGATCATTATGAGTTAACAATCCAAGACTACTAGACGCAACATTAGGTGTCTGACCAGGGAGTGGAGGAATCCATGGTATAGATCGGTGTTCTCAGGAAGCTCTACTCAAGCCAGAGTTAAGCACGAGGTCACGAGAGGTTGGTTGAAGGGATATCCCTCTGATACCGGCTGAACGTGGGAGATATTTCTAGGATTTGTTTGTATCTGGGGGTACCGGAGGTTCGTCCTCTTATGCTTCGGGCTTAGCTACCCTGCCCATACGACGGATCCCACCTGCGACTGTCCCCCTGAGCATTGGTTATATTGCGGTGACCATAGTTGCCTTACCTAGGTATCGCATAGGGCACTTGCAGTGGTTATACTGTTTGTGTCCTGAGTCAGATAGAGATTGGACAGCACAATTGTGTTTGTGCAGTGGACTTGACCCTGTACACGCAGTGAAGCCTGGGTGTCTCTATAACTGATTCTGTTACCTCCGGCTATAGTTTGGGAGTCTCAAGCCTCTCCTAGGCAAGACATACCGGCTCTAGTGTCGAGAGCTCATTTAGCCACTCAGTTTGTCTGTTCTTGGCTGTAGTTTCTTTAGGTGTGTGCTTTTGATTTACTATTTTTGATCGATAGTTGGCCTTTAGGGGACGTGTTGATTACATATTTTCTCCAGAGATATCGTGGCGTGGAGCCCTACTATCTGCCGGTCCCGTCGATTGGCTGGTTTAAAGCCGGCCGAGGTTTCACGCTGTATTGCTAGAGGACATCGGAGGGCTCCCTCTGAGTCTTCGGATTCTTATGAGACTTACGTACAAGACATCATGACTACTACACATTCCGATACTGAGGAAAAACCTTCGATTCCATCGGATAGAGTTGACCGCACTTCCAATCCCCACACTCCTCGTGAGGAGTGGGGAGGTGATCCACCTAAGACTCAACCTAGTTCTATTTGGCCTAATCCACTTGAATAAGATCCGTTCGATCCTTCGAATCCAGAAAATTATCTTTACGGAATGCCAACCTTACCCGGGGACGAAGAACAGGACGACACGTTCATTCCTTCGTTTCCACGCAGTTATAAACATGGGATGTCAGAGTTACATGATGACATTGGCCCTACGATCAACCCGACAGCACTCTCTTTCGGTATGCCTAGTCATAATATAGTTGAACCTTCCACTACGTTTGGTAGTCACGCTAGCACTAGTCATGGTGTTAACCATACTATACCCACTAGGGGCACTACCCTCACTGGGGGCGCTACGTTGTCCACCCACACACATAGTATGGGGACTGGTCATGTTCCTCCTAACGATGCTAATGTTGGAAGAAGACCACCTCCTAGGATTGCCCAACCTAATAGGAACGTTGTTCGAAACACGACTCACCATCCACCACCTAATACACGTGTCGCTACCTGTCAACCCAGGACTACTTTTACGGATGTTAATGCTCCTCCCAACCACGGGGGTGGACACATACCGCATACTTTTGCATCCACTGCCGCCACTAGTAATGATGCTAATGTAGGGGGTGGGAATATCTCCTATCCACATGGACATCAAGCCACCATCCCTGCTACTAGTCACACCAATATTGGAGTTGGGAATACTTCGCATGCTTCTGGTCACCACGCGACTGCTAATCCTAATGCTAGGGGTGGGAACATATCATACCATTATGGTCATTACAACACGGTTCCCGCTATGAATAGTACATATATGCCCCATACTCATGGTGGCAACCCTTACTACAACACAGTCGGTGCTAGCCTCCAGTATAACCCACCACCCCAATATGGCACCCAAAACACGCACATACCTGCTTACTCTAACATGGGTCAGGCAGGAGGAGGTTATCAATCCTATGGCCATGCGCAAGCTTACGGTCCGTCAGGTCCTTATTATCAGCAGTTTAATCCTCATGGTCAACCTTTTGGTCCGTCTTATAACACGGTTCCGTTTAACCAACCTTTTATGGGGGCTTATAATCAGGCTTTCCAACTCAACTCCCGTTCCTTGCATGCTTGAATCTTCCGGATCTTTCGAAGCTCACGAATGATCCGGTGTGTCACGACCCTACTTGGCCCTCGGTCCCTACCAAGCTCCCTTCGGACATTCCTAAGTTTGAGGGGAAAGGTGGTGAGGACCCGGGAGATCATGTCACGACATTCCACCTTTGGTGCTCCTCCAACTCATTGAATCGCGATTCCGTTAGATTGCGACTATTTCAACGCACCCTCACGGGGGTAGCCGCGAAGTGGTACGTCGAGTTGCCTGGTAACACCTATAGGGGTTTTAACGAGATCGCTTTGGTTTTCTTAGATCATTTCCAGCTACCAGTTCGCTATGATACTGGCACTGAACTTTTATCTACCTTCCGTCAAAATAAGGCCACGCATATTTCTGACCACGTTCAAGAGTGGCGTCGGTGGAAGAGGTTAGTGAAAGGAAACATTCCTCCAGAGTTCCTGTTGGAATGGTTCCTCAAGTCTCTACTCCCATACATTGCTAAGGATGTTTCGATGTCCGGCATTGTGACCGAGGAACAAGCTATCTTGAAAGTCCAGCAGTTAGACTTATTATACTCTCAGTCTAGCATTTTGTATGACATCATCCCTAACGCACCGCATACACATCATGAGCCCACGTTAGTTCCTGGACCGCATGCCGATGGCATCGTTGGATCTGCAAGCACTCGCCCCGTAGGTTCGGTAGCTAATCAAATGCAGAATTTGTCGCTAAACCAGTCTACCCCCGGACAGGTTCACACCTTGTCTGCTTCCACCCCATCGTCCGGTGTACACAGTGTGCAAACGACAAACCAGTCAGGTAACCAGCAACCTGGTGGTAAGAAAAAGGGGAGAAATAATCGTAAGGGTGGAAACAATGGGAATAATAATAGCAATCGCAATACCCCGTAAGGATAATGCCAACCCTCCTCGGGAAGGCGGAAATGTCGGTGAGGATCGTAAACCTAGGCGTAAGGTGAAGTTTCCTCGCAAGCTCTGTGGGGAAGACCACCTTACTCACTTATGTCCTCGTATTGAAGAAGCATCAAAGCACTTGGCACAGAGCCCAGCTATGTTGAAGGATCTTCTACCTCATCACCAAAACATGGCTTCGCATGCTCCCACCACCGGTTATGGACCTACTGAGACGGCAACGTCTTCTCCCAATACTAGTGGTTATGGATGTGTGAACATGGTTCAGTTAGAGGTTAGTGTTGCCACTCGTCAGCGCGATTATGATGCACCACAACCCAATTTGGGGAGTGAGCCTCCCCCTCCTCCTGACAATTCCTTGCATATCGAAAAGCCCTCTATTATGCCGCGGATACCGAAAGGTGTTCTTAAGCGCTCTACGCATAATCCTAATGCTCGAGCCGCCCACAACTACTCCATCGTAGAAGATTTGGGCCAAACTCCGTGTGCCATGTCGGCTCTTGAAGTTTTGCAAGCCTGTCCTTCTCAGAAGCATGCTCTTTTGAGTGCGTTAGGAGTTCAGGATGGGGGAAGTCCCACTGTTATCAAGTTCGATACTACTGATGTTCAACCTCGCTTACCCTACCACGTGGCTTTTCAAATCCAGGTGGTGTGCCTTCAGAGTTTTGTCAAACGTACTATGGTTGACGAAGGTGCTTCTGCGTCAGTAATGTCGTTAGCTTGTTGGAAAGCTCTTGGCTCAACTCCCCTACTTGCGTCTAGAACCACGCTCATTTCATTCAATGGTCGTTCATTTAACCCACATGGAATTATCCCTTCCCTTGTTATCTCCTTGGGAGGTAAGTCTGTGCCTATTGAAATCGAGGTGGTTGATGCGCCCATCGACTACAACCTTTTACTGGGTCGGAATTGGATGTATGCCATGAAAGCTGTCGCATCCACTATATTCAGAGTTATCTGCTTTCCTCACGAAGGCAAGATTGTGACCATCGATCAGTTGGATTACGTTAATTCCTCTTCCACAGCATCCACGGGATCCATAGTCCCGCAGGTTACTCATTCTCCGCCGGCAACTGGGAACATGGGTGTTGGAATGTATCCTTCATTGATGGGATCTTTCGACCTCCCTGCACCAATCTCCTTCATAGTAACCATCTCTGATGATGCTCCTTCCTCGTTGAATCATGTACTTTTCTGGACATCATACTTTAGTGATCCGTGGGATCCACATTCCACGAGTTCACCATCTGGAGACGTTTCACACATTGGGATGGATATGCCCTTGTCTGTAGGCAAGATTGCTCATCATGTTCAACCAGCCATTGCAGATTCGGATCTCTCTTATTCATGGACAATAGAGGAAGATCCTGTTATGCTGGCCGCATGTGCAGTCGACCCATCTTGTTCACATGGTTTCCTCGACGGTATTTTACCTTCAGATGAAGTTTTTATTGAGGCCATGAGTGGTGATGACAAGACGTGGGGGGATCTTTATCATAGATCTCATTCCCCTCCTCCCCTTGATCTTATTGAACAAGATGAGCCTATAATACAACCTGCCATCCATTTGGATTTGGATCCATTCACAGTCTCGTCCATCCCTGATTTGACGTTTGAGTCTGATGAGTCTTTGAGCTCTCCTATAGATCCGCAAATCAGTGATCCTGATGAGTTCGATTCTATTTCTAGAATTTCCAACTCCTGTGATGATGAATTTGCCACTGCAGATTCCTTCGCATCCTTTAGCTTTGCTCTTCATTTTGAAGATGATCATTTTGATCACTCAGGTATTGGTACTATGGCACCTTCAGTGGTTAGCTCTACCTGCGTTATGTCTGAGGTTAACAATAGTGAAGTTGAAAATGTTTCTACCGCAATGACTTGTATCAGATTTTTCTTTACGTACGTTTTAGTGATGATCTTGCTACTTATGTTTCTTGGAGACAGGATTCTTAGCTGGACTTATACTTGTTTACCGGTCCTTTTCGACATTTGCTTCGGTCATGGCAGGCATATTTGGAACCTTGCATATAGATTTAGGCCTCCCCATTGTTATGATGCATTTGAACCTATTACTATCCGGATTTGCAGACACCCCTTGAGTGTCCTTATCTTGCTCATGTTCCTTGCATTATGCACAGCTTTGTCCCATGCGCTTGGAACTAGTCTCGCATGTCCCTGACACTCGTCTGCTCTCATTACGAGCATTCTTCCATATCTCCTTTGAGCTCGTTAAAAACAGTAAGGAGGTCACGAGTTTACTTTTTCGGGCTCGTTAAACCTTTACGAAAAAGATTTTTATAAAGTCTTTCTAAGCCCTTGTTAGACTTTTTCAAAATCAAACAAGATTGTCGAGTATACTTGTTATTTCAGACTCGTTAAAGGATTTGAAGCGACATCCACTTAGGTATAAGTTTACTCCTTTTCCGAACCTTTGTGGATTAATTACGAAAAAGGTATACTCTAGTCATACGTGACTAGAAGAGTTCTTCTCTCATTGTTTTACACTTTTTCGAGTGAGGAGACTAACTTTACAAAAAAGGACTTCCCTTTTATGTCGTGTTGTGATTGCATTGCATTATCCTGCTTGTTGCTTGAGCCTTGTGCCGGCTCCCGCTTACTCAGTTGTTAGCCTGGTGCCTGAGCACTTTTCCCTATCGAGCCCTGCAGAGCTTATATATTTGCCCTTCACAATTTGATCACCTTTTGACCCTGAGGGAACACCCCCCCCAAGTGTCCACATCCTGCATGCACTTCCTTGCATTAATCATAGGTATGTTCCACTGCTTGGAACTAGTATGCTCGCTATTTGACACTCGTTCGCTCACTTGTTGTACTATAAGCAATTTTATTCTTTTTCAAGCTTTCCCCAAATATGAAAAAGACCAAAAAAATCAAATATTCCAAAAAGCCGGACGGGATTATGGTTACTACTTCTTGTTGGCAGTTGTTGTGTCGCCTTTCAACAAAGCATTCATTCCACTCCGTACATTATGAGTCGGGACTATAGTTGGACCTTAGGAGCTGTACTTGTTTCTCAGTTCTCACCACCGATTGGTTAAGCTTCCAGTCATTATGGAGCCCTCTGTAATGCCTCCTGCATTGCACAGTCTATGTCAAGTCTATGCTACCTGAGTCTATCCATCTGCTCATGCTCTTGTTCAAAGGAAGTCCTGAAACCAATGTCAGCCACTCCTCAGATCTCTTGACTATTGCATGTCGGCCATCCTTATTGAGTCAGTCCATTTTACCTGAGTTCTTCCAAATCTTTCAGCGTAGCTAGTACCTCGTGCTGGTTGATGGGGGGTGCCTTAATGCCCTCCTTCCAGCGAGTCTCGTTCCGTCGACTTCAACCCATTTATTCCGGGACTTGAGGCTTAGAGTTCGGTTGAGTACCTTGAGGCTTGCAGTCATTAGTGGCAGGTTCTCTTGCCATCGACAGTGTTGGGAATCCATCAATGTCCCCTAATCGATGGATTCATCCTAGTGTTTGACTTCAACTCATTTATTCACACTCCGATGATTGGACTCTGTGCCTTGATGCCCATTTTCATTATTGGTGGGTTATCTCGCGTCTGTTAACGGTATACATCATTGACCGGTAATCAGACGACGTCACATCAGGTTCGACCCCAACTCCTTTTATTCACTTGATGCGACTTGCACCGTCGAAGACTTGTGTAGAAGACCCCAGGCGATAGTGGCATTCAGTATGCTACTTATGACTTTGACTTTACGTCTGAGATATCACCTCTCAGATATCAGCAGTTTGTACCAGTTGTTTCCTTTTCAGCAGGAGACCATATCTTACTGTAGAGGGATCATGGCTATGATCACTTACGACATGTATCCATTATGTACTACCTATTCATGGCCATTGTATCAGATTGTTGTACTACCGACATGTATTCAGGGATACTATTGTATTATGATGAGTCAGCTGCTCTTTCCACTTGTGTCTCCATCACTCCACTTCTGAGTTTTATAATGTATTTCGGCCATCGTAGCATCAGTCTCTGACCTCACACATTAGGGGTCATCTGTTACACCGTAATCTTCCACCCTGTGAGCATCAGCATCCTTTGGCCTATAGGATCCATTTCACTGACTCAGATTCACTTTATATCCTTCAGAAATATTTGTCCTCATTTTTTCTCTGACCCGCGTGTTGCATCATTATAGCACGCGTACCCGCGAGTTGCATCACTATAGCCCGCGGGTATCAAGTAAAATCGTAAAAATCTATAGTTTATTACTTTTTACTCCCAAAAAGCAGTCATTGGGTGACCTTTGGCTCTCCATCTGCCCAAGTAACGTCTCGATGTGTCCTTTCACTTACCTTTGAGAGGACTATATATTGAGCACATATGTCTTATGGATGGGAGGAGAAAGGAGAGCAAGAGAACTCTAGTGGATTTTTGCCCTATCTTGAGTCTACACTCATTGATCCTTGTAGTTGTGAACCCTTTATGTTCACCTTCCAAACTCCTATCTAGTTTGAGTTTGCCATTCATGGAGGATTGAAGTGGTGGAGGCTTAAGTGGATTGATCCAGATCTTGGTTCAGATTGGTTGTCGGCAAGAGGTCGTATTACTTTGTACTTCTTCTTGTTTATTAATAGAAATACTCATATTCTCGTCCATTAATGTTGTAAATGTTGTTTATCTTACATTGGGTTGCATTTACTTGTTATATCATGGACCATTGCTATTGATGATATTAATGTCGTTTATATATTATATGTACTTGTTGGATATTGGTTGTCAAGACTAATTTGCAGATTCAAGTGCACAGATTGAAAAGCTCCAACGGGGATCTACATCAAACGTTTGGATCGAGGTTGGTTATCTTCTTCATTATCTTAGCATTGTCATTTATATAGCATAGTTCTGAGAATTGAGTTGATTTCTGGTAGTCATCTGTCTATTGTGGTACACCCCAAGCCATAGTGAGTTTTCTCCAACACAATGAGTGGCTCCATGGTAATTTTGAACTCTAAAGAAGAAGAATGGATTGGTCCAACTTCCTTATCAACTACGACATCTTTTAATTTCCACATTAATCAACCTTATAGGCTTTAGGAATGTCATTGTACCCTGCAAACATGAGTTTCTTGCTCTTATGTTCACTTCATTTGGAATCCAAGCATATGTAGTAGAACCAAAAACCTTAAGATTACCGACTCTGGGCTTCCTCCCACACCATGCTTCCTCGTGGGTCTTTTGCATCATCGCCATTGTTAGAGATCTACTCAACAAACTTGTTTTGCATCATAAATTTGGGCATCTCTATGATTGTGCAGTTTCATCTCTCAACCACTCCATTATACAGTCGAGTGTAAGATGTTGTGTATTGTGTTTGGATCCCATACTTAGCACAAAAACCTTTGAAGTATTTGGAGCAAAATTCTCCACCATAATCAAACCTAAGAGTGGTTTAAAATTAAAAATTCTTTAACTAGCCTCTTTTTCTAGTAATGCTTTAAAATTTTGAAACTCACTAAACACTTCAGATTTTAACTTCTAAAAGTACACCCACACCTTCCTACTATAGTCATCACTAAATAGAAGGGAACACCTCGCATCAATAATTGATGTTGTGTTCATTGGTCCACAAATGTCTGTATGAACCAATTGAAGGACTTTGCTTGCTCTCCAAGTTTTTCCTTCATCAAATGGTGTTCTGCGTTGCTTCCCTACATGGAAAGCTTCGCACACTCTATGAATCTTCTATTGGATTTCTACAAATCCATCTACCAGATTCTCTCAAGCCAACTAAGAGAGGTAGGTGAGATTGAGGTGCCCATACTGTTGAGGCCGGAGTGTACTGATGTCTGATGCACTTTTGGTTGTTAATGAATGATCTTGGTTTGTCCAGTACCAATAGTCAAAATAGTCCATGATCCTCGACTCCATTTACAATGGTCTTCTGAGTCTCCTTGTCAACTATATAGCACTTGTGGTTGCTAAAGTTGGCAGCAAGCTAAGGATAGTGTCTCTTAATCTAACTAACTAGTATTAGAATAAGCTCCATATCTTACACATAACGCACATTAAGGTAAATGAGCATGTTACCTCCAAAGGAAATCTGAACATTTCCTTTCCCAACGACCATGTACTCTTCACCACCATTGAAGATCACTAAATATCTAGAGACCATGGAAGTGTACTCCGTGAACCAATCCAATATGTTGGTGAAATGGCAAGATGCACCTGAGTCAATGTACCTAGGAAATAACCTATGGTTATCTATTGATTGCTTAGCCATGAATGCATAGAAGAATGACTCCTCTATATGTTCTACGACATGAGCCTTCTTTTGAGGCCCCTCTAGTTGGTTTTGTGTTCAGCCAACATCTTTCTATAGAAATTCTTCAAATGGATTGTCTTTCCACAGTAGGGACAAGTGATGCTCTTCTGACTCTATGGAATCATCTTCGCTACCCTGACCTTTCTTCTTGGCCCATTTACGGTTTTTACCTTTGCCCTTGAAATTGGCGGCAAAGGCTTGTTTTGAACTCTCTGTCATACTACTAATACAAAACAGTTTCTTCCATCTATACAGTTGTAAGAGCTTATTGCAAAGCTCATCATACTTCAAGTCAACACTAGTAGACTGATGTTCAGAGTCTCAATAGATAACTCATAAGCACGTGATATGATTACAACCATGCTTCATCAATATTGCACTCAGTGCCAACCAATTGTTCTCGAATATCCTTGATCTTGAGTAAGTGTTGTTGTAATGAGGCACCCTCATCTATCACCATCAAGAACAACATGTTCTTAACGAAGAAGGCTCGTCCTTTGTCCAAAGTCTCATGTCGATCTTTCAACTGTTGCCAAATTCCTATCAAAGTCTTCCCAGTCTAGACCTTAGGAAGCATATCATCTGTCATAGACAACCTAAGCAGCATTACTACTTCTCTATTTCGCTCATCAAACTTGTCCTGGTCTCTACCCACAACTTTGAGGCGGGCATCAATACCTAGGGCAATATTAGCCAAGCATCTATACTCAAAAGCGGCCAACATTCGTTGCTTCCACATATTGTGGTTCTTGTCAGAGAACCTCTAGCTCATTTCCAACATGATGTTGGTCAAAGAGACCCGTAATACCATATTGTACATAGGGATATTTACCCTCATTTTCGCTACACAAATCATGGTTGAGATTCATTTTTGTCACAACAAAGATATCATGATTGTTGAGATGCTATATTATGGTTGCTATATGTAGCCTTGTGATGATACCATGTCATTTTGTTATAGTACCAGCTTCATGCCTTGAGGTTATGTTATCATGGATATATGGTCTTTATTGATGATTGTACTAGATGTTGCTCATGTTACTTACACTTGTTGATTATGATAAACATGGTTAGTAGAGATGTTATGTTGGTTCGTACATAGAAGTGGTTTTTGTTTTAAGCACATGCTATTGACTAACATATTTCGATCATTATAGAAACTATAAATCTCCTTTGGCTCCACCTATGATCTCTCCATCTCCATATCATTCCACCTTGGTGTCCTAAAACCATTGGTTGAGACTTGACAGATTGACCCTTGGGGCAAACTAGTTATCAAGCAAAGAAAGTTGCCATTAAGCAATGTGCTCCTTAAACATGAAATAAGTTAAACCCCTATCCTTGAAATTAGTTAGTGGTCGAAAGGGTAGGTACTCCCTAAATTAAGAGGTATTGCTTATTTGCTCTAAACAAACATTAGAGTGGCAATTGTGTCAAGCCTATGGACGATCGCTAGCAGCAAAGCTAAAGTCATGTCATCATTGATGCCCAGAAAGCATCCAAAGCCAGTACCTTTCAACAATTAGCCAACTAAAGGATAAAAGAAAAAGAAAAGAGAAAAAGAAATAAAATGAAAAAAAAATAAAGAATAGTGCAAAAGAGAAAGATCGAAAAGCAAAAAATAAAAAATAAAAGAAAAAGTAAGAGAATAAAAGGGGTTTGCTAAGGTCGAAAGGAGTAGTACCTCCTTACACTTCACCCATTTGTGAGACACTACCTTGTGTTTCCCTTGTCCCCTTATCTTGAGTCAATTAGTCACCTTTGACCAATCCTCCACTTGACTAGCTTTGTTGAATTTTTCCACCCACTTCACCCCAAAGGAGAAATGGTCCTTACAATGCTCTTGATGTTGTTTAGATGGTGGCAGGTTCATAAAACATTAATCTCATGCTTAGTACTAATTTGTGTGTGTTGATGTATATGTAACTTCGGAATGTATTTTACCCATGTATATTGTATTCCTATAGAGATGTTATTATTCCTCTATACGGCAGTGTTTGTATTCCTATAGAGATGTTATTATTCCTCTATACGGAAGTGTCGTCATTTATATTGTAAGTGTCATAACTTATACTTGATGGGTTATTAGACCACCTTGATGGGGTCGGCCCTGTATGAGTCATGTGGGTAAATGGGTTATTAGACCACCAAGTGTGGGGTCGGCCCGGATTAATGTAACCATGGGTTATTAGGCTAAGCTAGACAAGTCGGCCCCACTGGTTTATTGGGCAGGATAGGACAAGTATAAATAGAGATCGGGAGATCTCTATTTGATCATCTCATTACTCACTCTTCCATCACTCGGAAAGTGGTGCACATGTGAGGAGGAGGATCAGCTGCTAGGAGAAGACTATCTCTTGTACTTTGGTTGTATCATTGCTCTTTCTATCTCTGAGGAAGTTGCGGGGTTTTTCACCTTCTTGGTTTTCCCCGGTGAAACTCTGTGTCTCTTGTGTGCTTGCATTATTGTGTCCATGATTGATATGCTGTAGATATGCTGTAGATATGTTGTACATGTTATTCTCTCAGCTAAGATCTTAGATCAGATTGAAAATTCTGAAAAACTAACAGTGTGATATTTTCCATGTTTGAAGTTATGCAATGATTCAAATGAATCACTATTGTAATGTAAGTATTGTAGCTCTAGTATGTCATCAATATAAACCATTTGAGATGTTATTTTGTCATCCCAAAAGCATTGGAGGAGTCCATTCATTCATTGGACAACTTTGTCTAAATTTGACCAAAGTTGACTTGGTCAACATAACCAACCAACAATATGTGATCATATTTCATCATCATTCATCATACTTCAGCCTTTGGAAGTCAATTTAATCCTATCCATTGTGATTTTTAGCTTATATGAACTAATAAGGTTTGATTTAAAAAATGCCTAAATCAAAAATCAGGAAATCAAATTGAGCAAAAGATGAATTGGGTCTTCATGAAAAGTGATTTTAATGTCAAATCAAGCATTTCCTAACAAAGATCTCTCAAGTGTTGGACCGCATCTAAGCCCGGTGGGCTAGCTCAAGTCGTTGAATGTTGTAAGTTGTGAGCAGAAGGTCTCGGGGTCAAATTCTCGAGTGGCTATACATCGTTGTATAAGGGCCTCACTTGATGTCCCCATCAGGTTAGCTCCGTAATCAGAGTGAATGGGGTGCAGCTCCTTCAGGTGGGCCCCCTGTGATTTCTTACTGTGGACGTAGTTTGCCATCATCAAGGGGGAGCACTTCTCTCCTACGGGGTGCCACTTAATCATTTTTCGGCCAAATCTTTTGCATCCAACTCATCAAATTCAACCAAGAGATCACTAAGGGGACTTACAAATGCATCCATCTCAACAATCCATCTAATATTTTGTAAATTTTTATTGCCACATGAGCTCAAGAAGGGAAAAATGCCCCTCTCCAAGAGGGCAAATTTTCCAACAAGTAAAGTGAAATGTAATGTTTCAATCTCAGCCATTGATGTAAAGGATGAGACTCAAATGAACATCTCAGCCCTCTATCTCTTTAACTTTAGGGATTTTGCTCCTCTTTAAAAAGAGAATGAGCCTCATTTTGTAAAGGAGTTTGGCTACAGCAATACATAAAGATATTCTGATTTTTTCTGAACTAGTTCTGTTAATTTTTTAGCATTAATTCAATATACTCTAGGATCTTTACTAAGAGAATAACATGTACAACATATCAAGCATATCAATCACAACAAGCAATCACATGAGACAATAGACACACAGAGTTTCACTGGGGAAAACCATAAAGGTGAAAAACCCCACAACTTCCTCAGAGATAGAAAGAGCAATGATACAACCCAAGTACAAGAGACAGACCTCCTAGCAGCTACTCCTCTTTCCTCACTTGTGCGCCACTTTCTGATGAGTGTAGAAGTGAATAATGAAGTGATCAAATAGAGTGCCTCCCGCACTCTATTTATACATGACATGACCTGCCTAATAAACTAGCAAGGCCGACTTGTCTAACTCAGTCTAATAACCCATGGCAATACTAATCAAGGTCGACCCCACACTTTGTGGTCTAATAACCCATCACATGCAAGTTGCGACACTTGCAACACTTGTCAATACAAATGACAACACTTCCATATAGAGGAAATAATAAAATCTCTATAGGAGTACAATATACATAGGTGAAATACATTCCGAAGTTACAATTACATCAACACTCCCTCTTAACTAGGAAGGTATTTCTCGACACAGATCTGCTAGCACAAGTCTTCTTCCCTGGATCATCATCGCTAGATCATCGTCATCGAATCATCGTCATCATCTCGACTGCTGCTATCTCAATCAATCTCTGATCTACTCGTCATAGGAAGTTCTACAGAGCCAGACCTTTTTCATACTGGATGTAGGCCCACCACCTGCAAGTCTTCATCATCACTGGCCATACTGTGGAATCCTCAAGACTTATTACGTGCGTCACAAAACCTCGCAAGAGCATCCCAGGACTGATTACGGGCACACAGCCCAACCTATCGGATCTCCCAGGGAACTATTACATGTGACCCCACCACAAAACCTCGAAAGAGAATCCCAGGATTGATTACGAGCACACAGCTCAACCTATCCAATCTCCCAGGGCGCTATTATATGTGGTCACCACAAAACCTCGCAAGAGCATCCCAGGACTGATTACGAGCACACAACTCAACCTATCGGATCTCCCAGGGCGCTATTATATGTGGTCATAGCAAAACCTCGAAAGAGCATCCCAGGACTGATTACGAGCACACAGCTCAACCTATCGGATCTCTCAGGGCGCTATTATATGCCATAGGACAAAACCTCGAAAGAGCGTTTGCCAGATATCCCAGGGCGCTATTATATGCCATAGGAAAAACCTCGAAAGAGTATCTGCAAACCTCCCAAGGCGCTATTATATGTCCTCCCAAGCAAAACCTCGAAAGAGTATCTGCAAATCTCCCAGGGCGCTATTATATGCTTATCTACTAAAACCTGTCCACGGCCACAGAGTATCAACCTGATACTCACCATACATCATCCTGATGTACATCATCACATGATCATCCTGATCATCATCATAGCATCATCCTGATGCATATCATCTGGAGCAACATCCTGAAGCTCGTCGTCTGTGATCATCCTAATCAAACAATATATCCACCCGATGCATACCAAGTATCTACCTAATACATATCATCATACATGATCCACCTGATCATACAATGCATCCACCTGATATATAAATACATGATCCTCCTGATCATACAATGCATCCACCTGATACATATATAAATACATGATCCACCTGATCATACAATGCATCCACCTGATATATACATAAGTACATGATCCACCTGATCATATCAAGCATCCAACATGATGCATATACAAATGCATGATCCAGCTAATCATATAAAACATCCAACATGATGCATATACAAATGCATGATCCAACTGATCATATCAAGCATCCAACATGATGCATATACAAATACATGATCAAAGTGATCAGAGCAACCAACATGATACATATACAAATACATGATCAAATTGATCAAAGCATTCAACTGATGTATATACAAAGCAGTAACTAGAGCATCGTCCTGATGCTCATCATCCAGCGCTTACATCCATAGCCATGGGAAGGATCCTCCTCTCACCATGCTTGGAATGGCACCTGCAAATGTGTCCATCACTTCTTCCTCGAAGTGTCTTCAATCTGAAGAACGCCAAGCCTCTCTCTGAAGTACTCAAACTTCACTCTGGCTAGTGGTTTCGTCAACACATCTGCAACCTGCTCATCCGTCGCAACATACAGGAGCTCCACTGCTCCTCTCTGCACCATATCCCTGATATAGTGATATTTGATCTCAATGTGCTTTGACCTGCCGTGGAACACCGGGTTCTCAAACAGCTTCACACAACTCTGGTTGTCACAAAAGATACCAGTAGCATCCAACGGGAGATCAAATAGCTCAGACAGTAGCTTCCGGAGCCATACTGCCTCACAACTAGCCGAACAAGCTGCAATATACTCTGCTTCGGCTGTACTCAGTGCTACGCAGGATTGCTTCCTGCTAAACCAAGAGATCACACCTGATCCCATACTGAAGCAGCACCCAGAAGTGCTCTTCCTATCTACAGCACTGCCTGCCCAATCCGAATCAACATAACCCTACAGGTTAAACTTTTGATTCGCATCATACTTGAGCCCATAATCAATTGTACCCTTCAAGTACCTCAGAATATGCTTTACAGCAACCAGGTCAACACCTCTGGGATCCGTCAGGAACTGGCTCAATGTGTTCACCGCAAAGCAAATATCTGGTCTTGTGTTCGTCAGGTACATCAAGGACCCAATCATCTGACGATACACTGTGACATCAACCAGCTCAAATGAAGCATCACACAGAAGCTTCAGGTTCGATGCCATAGGTGTGGCCATGGCCTTGCAGTCCATCATCCCGAACCTCTTCAGGATCTCTACTACATACTTCCCTTGTCCAAGGAAGATCCCATCTGCACTCTGCCACACCTCCATGCCTAGAAAATAGTGCATCATCCCCAAGTCCTTCATCTTGAACTCGGCAACAAGCTTCCTCTTGCTATCAGCAATCAAACCATCCTCACCTGTAACAAACAGGTCATCCACATACAAGAGTAGTATCACAAGATTGCCTTCCTCAACCTTGTAGTAAAGGTTGGAATCCGCTTTACTCTTGGTAAAGCCCAAACTGGATAGAAAGTTGTCTATCCTACCATACCAAGTCCTAGGAGCTTGCTTCAAGCCATACAAGGCTTTCTTCAACTTACACACATATGACTCCCTGTCATGTGTCTCAAAACCAAGTGGCTGCTCCACATACACTTCCTCCTCGACTACACCATTCAAGAAAACTGTCTTGACATCCATTTGGTGTATCTTCCATTTCATCACTGCAGCCAGAGCAAGTACTGATCTGATGGAAGTGTACCTGCCTACAAGAGCAAAAGTCTCTTCATAGTCTATTCCCTCTTTCTGAGAGAAGCCACGAGCTACAAATCTCGCTTTGTATTTTTCTATGCTACCATCTGCAGCATGTTTGATCTTGTAGATCCATTTGGAAGTCACAACAAACTTCCCTTTAGGTCTTGGGACTACATCCCAAACATCATTTTTCATGATCGATTGGTATTCCTCGACCATGGCATCCTTCCATTCTTTCTTTTCCGCTGCTTCTTTATAACTGGAAGGTTCTTTGTTCATAATGTCACAGAGTAAGGCAACATAGCTGGTATGAGATCTAGTTCTCTTCCTTGCTCTGTGTTCTTCTTCTGGAATGCCATATCTTTCTGCATCTTGAATGAGCTCTCTAGCCCATGCGGGTTTCCTCTTGTAAGAGTTCTTCTCATGGGGTGGATCTACAGGTTCTTGTGGATCTTCTATTTCACAATCTACATCTGGAATTGCTTCAGTCATAGTGGTGTCTTGAAATCTGGTTTCCTTTGGTTCTTCATGATCTTCAACAGGTGCCTTCTTTGATTTGATGTAAGTTGAGTCCTCATTGAATGTTACATCTCTGCTGACATCAATCTTCTTGAACCTGGAAAGTATATTCTGTAAGCCTTCGAGCTTTTACTGTACCCCACAAAGATGCCCTTCTTTCTTGAAGGATCTAGCTTTGTCCTCTTTTCCTTTGGAACATGTGTATACACTGGACAACCAAATATTCTGAGATGGTTGACTTCAGGTTTCTTACCAGAGAAGACCTCTTCTGGTGTCTTGTTGTCCAATATCTTGTGAGATGTTATGTTCTGCACATATACAGCTATCCTAGCTGCTTCTGCCCAAAGATGCATAGGCAGATCCTGGTCATGCAGCATTGCCCGTGCTGCTTCCATGATTGTTTTATTCTTCCTTTCTGCAACTCCATTCTGTTGTGGATTGTAGGGAGCAGTCAACTCCCTCTTAATCCCTGAATCACTGCATAGCTTCTTGAAATCACCTGAAGTGAATTCTCCGCCATTGTCGGATCTGAAGGTCTTGATCTTCTTATCAGTTTGATTTTCCATCAAGGATTTGAATTCCTTGAACTTATCAAACACTTCATCTTTGTTCCTTAAGAAATAAACCCAAGTCTTCCTAGAGAAATCATTAATGAAAGAGACATAGTATACATACCCACTCAGAGAACTGGATGACATCGGACCGCATACATCGGAGTGGATAATTTCCAAGATGCCTTTAGCTTTGCTTTCACTACTTGGAAATGCTTTCATAGTGTTCTTTCCTTTTGCACATCCTTTGCAAACACCTTCATGCTTTGTCTTGATTTCAGGAAGACCCTCTATAGCTTTACTTGCAATTGGCAGTGCCCTATAGTGCACATGTGCAAGCCTTCTATGTCAGAGTTCACTTGGTTCCATGGATTCATGTACCATGGCATGTTCAGGTTGTCCCTTCAATTTGTACAATCCTCCCTCTTGCTCTCCAATTACTACTACATCATCTATAGTTTTACCCTTTGGCCACATTAGGACTTGGCCATCTACAAATGCAACCCTCGTGCCTTTTGCATCCAATGCAGATATGGAGAGTAGGTTGTTCTTGAGCCCAGGTACATATAGAACATCTTTCATCTTCAAAGACTTCCCAGAGTCTAGGTTGTAGGAAGCTTCACCACTTCCCTTAATAGGATATTGATAGTCATCCCCAAGTTTCACTTTATGGGGTGACTCATGTTCAGATAGATTTACAAAGGATTCTTTAAACCCAGTCATGTGTTTGGAAGCTCCACTATCAATAAGCCAATCATTACATCCATGAGAGATAGCACTTGTGAGAGTAGGGATTAGAACATATTCATCTTCACTAGATGAGTCATCACTTTCTGCTCTAGCCTTCTTCTTGGGAGATTCATCATCCTCAGCAGCATGAGCATGATATCTCCTTTTGTTGTTCTTCTTCTTCTTGTTGAAGTTGTAGTTGTTGTCTTTCTTCTTCTTGGGACAATCTGCAAAAAAGTGTCCCTTCTCATTGCATGTGAAGCACCTGAGATCTTTCTTATCTTTATGGTAATGGTGGTGTGAAGATCTCTTGTTATGAAATGGCTCTCTCTTGGGCTTTCCCTTCTTGGTGTGTGCTGTGAGAGCTTGATCTTCATTACCCATCTTCTCTTCTCAGGCTACAAGCCTAGCCTCTTCTTGTGAACATTCCTCCCATAATCTCCTGAAGGAGATCAACTTCCTTCTTGCAGAGATTCCTTGGATGACGGAGTCCCATGACGTAAGTAGGCCATTCAATGTGGTCATGACAACTTCACCATTATCTACTACTTCATCCACAGCTTCAAGTTGTTCCTTTACCCCTTTCAATTGATTCCGCAGAGTCATCTTCTGATTTATGTTCTTCCCTTCAAATAGCTTGGTCAGGGAGTCAAACATCTCCTTGGGTGTCTTTAGAGATGACACATGTGGTATGAGATGGTCTTTGATAGAATCAGCAATGATTCTCTTTGTCTTGACCAAGTTCTTCTTATGTAAGGCCTTAGCCTCTTCTTCCTCTGGGACAGGGACCTCAGAACTTATGTAGGTGTCCAATTCATTTTCTTACAGGATTAACCCAATCCTATACTTCCATGCTCGGAAGTTATCAACCCCTTCAAGCTTATCCTCAAGCTTGGTGTGGTGAGACATCTTAAAGAGTACTTCAAATGGAAATAGAAAAGATTTAGGTCTTACCACTTGATTTACAGAAATCTGGATCTGGTGTTGGATTAGGGTTTGTCAAAGAAACCCTAAAAATTCAAAATGTGAATTTCAACTTTCTAAAAGGATAGAAAGATGTGCCTTGATGAGCTGATCAGCCTGGTATACTCAGAAATTGAAAACTGCAAAGTTTCACTCTTCAGAAATGCTTTTCAATCTCAGGAGGACCCTGAATTAGGGTTTGAGTTTCCCGGAGCTTCACCCAACCAAAAAGTTCGATCCAAAGCTCTAAACTTCGATTTTTCCAAGGAGCTTCCAACTATGGTCTCAGAATTCAGAAATTCCTATTTTTGTGGAAACCCTAATTTTTAGGGCCAAAAATGAAAGTGCCCAGAATTGAATTCTGATTGGACAGAAAGATGCGCCTTGCTGAGGAGAGTCAAAATACCCTACTGCCTTTCAAGATCTGTGGAGAGAAACCCAATAAACAAGAAGCCCTAGCTTCCGCAACTGCGAAGTGTCTTCTTCTCAGGTTAGTTATGATACCATGTTAATTTTTGAGCATTAATTCAATATACTCTAGGATCTTTACTAAGAGAATAACATGTACAGCATATCAATCACAACAAGCAATCACATGAGACAATAGACACACAAAGTTTCACTGGGGAAAACCATAAAGGTGAAAAACCCCACAACTTCTTCAGAGATAGAAAGAGCAATGATACAACCCAAGTACAAGAGATAGTCCTCCTAGCAGCTACTCCTCCTTCCTCACTTGTGCGCCACTTTCTAATGAGTGTAGAAGTGAATAATGAAGTGATCAAATGGAGTGCCTCCCGCACTCCATTTATACATGACCTGACTTGCCTAATAAACCAGCAGGGCCGACTTGTCTAACTCAGTCTAATAACCCATGGTAATACTAATCAAGGCCGACCCTACACTTGGTGGTCTAATAACCCATCACATGCAAGTTGCGACACTTGTCAATACAAATGACGACACTTCCGTATAGAGGAAATAATAACATCTCTATAAGAGTACAATATACATAGGTGAAATACATTCCGAAGTTACAATTACATCAACATGTTCATGGTGATCTTTATATTGTGGTAGATGGATTTTGGTTATTGTGTTCCTCTTGTAAATGGTAAATGGTAATGGATTCAAATTGAGGTATAATATTCAGATTTTTATGCATAAATCTATGATCTTCAATTTGCTCAAATCACCCACAAGGGTTTTGTGAGAGATTTGGCTAGAAAGCTCACTGCAATCTTTGCTTTTCTTTCCTAGTTTTATGTCTCATCATTTATGCATCAAAATGTAATTTGCATGTTTGATCTCGTGACAGGATTTGGAATTTCTTCATTGATCTCCATTTACTTACACTCAATCTTTGCATGCGGGTTGGAAAATACTTCGGAATCACAGAGAGTGCTTCACTTGAATCAACTTGGATGAATATTCAATGGCCTCACCGAGTTCAATCTATCAGCTACTATTTACTTACTAGGAGGGGTGGATCAACCCCCCCACCCAACTAAGGCATAGATTAGAAATTCCTATGTACCTTGCTTTCATTCTCCATCTTCTAAAATGCTCTTGTTCTTATTATTTGCAGCACTAAAAACAAATGAATACTACTTGTTTGAATGTACTATGCACTCTAGGAATCATCTTCAAATCTGAAACAATTTTCATCTTAAAAAGTTAAAACCCTGAAGAAAAGGCATTGGATATTCTATATTGCATAGTTTTTCAATTTGGTAGGTGTTTATTTGTGTTTGGTGTCATTACATGCTTGTTGTTATATCATTTTCAAATCTGATCTGTTAAAAAACCAACAACCTAAATGCATGTTGAGCCACTAATAACTTGCTTCAGCACCCATTTTCCACGCATAAATTTCAGATCTACACCCCAAACGTATTAATATTAAAAATATGAATATAAACAAGTACTGAAATTCATAACTCATCATTTCAGATCCTAACTGACTCATACACTTTAACCCCTAAGCACATAATTAAACTTGCTTGTCCAAAATTACCATTACTTGCTACTTAAACCCTAGGACAGTCATATACTTTGTTGCCTAGTCATTTCTAGGGTCACTTATTTAACCAAAAGTAGCTTGCTATTTGTTTCTAAATCCTTCTAGTTATTTTTCCTTGGTTAAGGTGCCATTTCAAAGACTTTAACCTCAAACCCTTTAGCATTTCCCAAGGGTGCCACATTTTCCCCTTGTTAATTTTAAAAGGCACCTTACTCCTTTCAAATCGATCTTGTGAGTACTATGGGAAAGCCAGCCTTCACTGGCAAGTACCTGAAAAAGCTTGACTGGGGCCACCTCCCGTGGTTAGTCCAGATTTACCTCGTGGATCTAGGAAACCTAAAGAGGGAGGACCTTACCCACGTGACATTTATGGATATTGACCTGAGGTTCCACAAGATTAGTAGCCAATTATTCCTTGCAATCCTAGGGCTCCTGAGTCGCGTGACAACATGACCATAATAATAAGTCACAAATGCACTATAAAATACTGAAACAGAGTAAAATGTGGAAAAATACCCGGCAAGACCCTTGGATATTGGCTCTAAATCACTGTAGCAGCCACGTAATGTTGATCAAAACACATATTTCTGAAAAATCTGCCCACAAGCAGCTCTAAAATACAGATTTTGATTTGCTCAAAAATCAGCCCAACAAACCACAAAGCTGCCCTCAAACAGCGGAAAAATACGCAAATCTTTACAGATATGCTTCAAACAGCTCAAAAAATTCAGATCTGCTAAAATACAGCAGCATGGGAGTAAATATTTCCTTGGATCTGCTAAAAAACTGTCAAATAGGGCCATTTAGATCAAATTCTGCTCCCCAAAAAAATTCCAAGTGTTGTCCATAGAATTCCATACAACCATACAATTGTACTATTCCACACAATTCCTCACAGTCGCACAATTCCATACAGGCTGTGCAATTCCATACAATTCAATACAGTCTGTACAATTACATTGCTTCAAAATGAAGAAAAAAATGTAATAGTACCTAGTTTTGGCAAAACCCTTTCAGTCCCTATATCTTCATCCTCTCCATGTCTCTGAGGCTCTAACTAAGCTCTAATAACATATCAAGGAAATCGAGCACATAAAGAAACCAAGAAATAACTCAAAAGAGTTTGTAGAAATTTGAAGTTTCCCGATCGTGGTTTCAAGTTTGTTTCAGAACATTAGTTTAATGCCCAACCCCATTCATTTCAATACTGCTGCAAATGAGTTTTCCCCACAAACAAATCTGAAGCTTTAAACACTGGAAAATTTCACAACTTTAATGAGCAGAAAATTAAAACTCAGCCACACATTAAAAATTTCAGAATGATTTTTGGGCCAAAGCCCCAGGAAAAACCCCCCAAGGGGAAAACCTATGAAAGAGAAATTCTTTATTTTCTTCAAATATAAATGTACAGCAGTCTTAAACTCGGCATTTAAATTTACAACTTATCTCAACCCAGCAGACAATTTTCAGCCTTGAATCAGTGCCAGGACTCCTCGATTTCTGTGCACTATCCAGTCTTCACCTCAGTTTCTGTGCCAGCCACTACAGCAGAAAAACAGTCCTCGAATTCTGTGCTCTGCTCAGCATCAAAATTCGTGCCCACTCAACCTCTGGAATTCACTTTGTGGACTGCAACAGTATCTCACTGTACAGTCTGCTGTAATTAATGCAGTACAGCCTCATTAAATGCTGTACTGTTCTCGATTTTTGTGCCAGGGTACTGGAAATGCATGCAGCAGCTCTCCTCGAAATCTGTGCAAGCCACCTTGAAAATCAGGCCATCTAACTGCTGTTTGATTTGCCCAGGAAACCGTGCCCGTGGTTTCTCTCTCTTCTGCAGTTTGACTTCTTCTCCTCATGAACTTGACCTCTCTTCCAAAGCTAATTGAATGAATTGAATTCCTTTCACTTGCCCTTTGCCTTTTTATTTAATTAATGAGGGCAACCGAATGGACACAAGATCCAAGGGCCCACATTGGATCTTCTGAAGACAAATGCACTTTTCTCTCCATAGAAAAAATTAAATTCTCTCACCTCATTAAATATTTAAAAGAGTCACTTTACATCTCATAAAGTGGATTTAATTTCACATCACATTAAATTAATGCAAGGGTCATGTTACTTTTCCCTCTTTTAGTGATTTAGGCATAAAGTCACTAGGGGAACACTTTCCTAGATACAAAATCAACAGAGTTACTGTAATGTATTCCGTACATGACAAAGTGAAAGCTTTCTTATATAGGGTTAGAATAAAGTCAAGTCAATCCACTTTATGAATGTGAGATAGACCAAGAAATACAATAAAGCGGCATAAAGCATAAGGACACAAAATAATATAAAGTTGGAAGTGACTTTATTAAAGCCTAAGTCTAATATAGTAATATCTAATTGACCATTATATAAAGCTAATTTCTACTTTAACACATTCCATTTCTTTAAGTGTTTGTTTTCCTTTTCACTACTTCAGCAATTTTTTTGCAAATCACCATTTTCTTTGGGTTAATAAATATGTAATGTATTCCATAACTTTAACCAAATTTCAATCAACCCATTTGCTCTCTTCATCACATAAAAAATCTAACATCTTTTAGGAAAGCCCTTTGACCTCCAAGCGCAGGTCAAAAGTTAGGGGAGTCAGCACTAAAGTGACAGTTGTGGGCCTTCTCCTACAGTTGCTCCTTGGTAGCACTCATGGGTTAGGACTTTCCCACTCAAGTGCTAAATCGAGTTGTAACACCTATGACTGCAAAATTTGAGCAACTGAGGTTCTTAAATATAAATTCAAAAGGAATGAGAATTGGAAGTTGTTTGAGATCTAGGCAAAGAAGTCTCAAATAATGAAGAGGATCATGAATCTAACAACAACTTCATATTTTAAGTAATGGCTTAGCAGCTCAACTTCCAAAACAAAGGATGTTGTAGAAGGGATGCCCATTTGATTGAGTGGATAGCCTAGTCCAACCTAACTCTCTGTGTAGGCCAGCCGCCAAGTAGACTATACCTACAAATCCAAGAAATAGAGGAAAACTTCTCCAAGAGAAGTCAATTAAGAGATAAATGTAGTTTACATTGATAAAAAGATTATATCCAACAAATGCAAGATGGGGAAACCACTGTTTACACAACAGATAAAGTGAAGGCCTAATTTGCCCTCCAAAATTTACATTTATAAGGTAATTAGTCCCTTATTTAATTTAATTAGTTCTAATCACTATAATTAGACCTTATTTGACAAGTAGCCTTGTACAATGATACCACAAAATATCCTTAGTATCAAGGACCATAATTTGATGATCTTTATAAATGACAAAAATTATTGTGCTTACGCACCCAACAGATCCCCAATTACAGAAATCAAAGAGAATCAGAGAAGAAATTTCATTGGCTACCCTACACATCCAATGTGAAATTTTTGTTTAGTTTAAACCCAAATGAGAAGTTAAAATTTTGATAAGCATATTTTGAGCAATATGCCATTCATTTTTTTGGATATCTCCTGAGCGATGTGATAGTTTTTACTTGTTTAGCATATAACATTAAACAATCTATCACTGAAAGAAGAACAAGCACAGCAAGAACACAATGAACACAATCTTTCTCTTGGGGAAACCACAAGGGAGAAAACCCCGACAAAGTCTTCCTCAATACAGAAATCACAAAGTACAATAGTAAACCCAGACAAAATCAGCTACTCCTCCAACTTGTGCGAACTTCTCTCTCTCTCTCATGCGAACTTGTGAGAGTGAATGAGTGAATATAAATGAGGAACTCATCCTCTATTTATATTCTTCCGTTGGGGTGACTTTTCCCCAACTAGGCCAACTTCTCCTAACTAACTGGGCCGACATGTCAAATACATAATATAATAATCCTTTCTGGATTATTCTAGGCCGACATAAGACCTAGGGTTTACATTGACTCTTTCAACGACTCTTACATTATCAAATACATCAATGGCATCTCCCGAAGGAGGAATACAATAATAGACAAATGTAATTAGAATATCTTCCGCAGTTACATTTCTTTTAACACGATAAAGTGAGCTCCTATTTAATGATATTCTATTAAAGAAATAAGTCCCTACGTCCCCTGAAGTCTTAAATAAGGGGGTTTAAGTCTTTAGATAACCGTTAAATTAAAAAGTAGCTTTATCGCCTTTTCTTCTTTTCTAGTATTTATGCTTTAATTTTCTATTTTATGCCCATCATGTTTAACTGAATAATTCCTATGCGTATTTTTTTTGTGGGGATTTTTAATTGTTTTGGAACTTGTTTGGGAATTATCACTTTTTAATGTTTTTCACTGTATCCATCCTCTTGTCCCCTTAATATTTGGGGATGAATTTCAGCCCTAACCAAAACCTGTTCCCCCATCTGACCCCCCTTTCTGCCAATAAATCTTCATGCACATTCCTTTACTTGATTATCTAGTTACTTTTGTAACTGCTTGTATGCAGTGCTAGTAATATTCTACAATCCATGTTCTTAATATATTGATCATTAATATCATGGTTATGTCAATAAAGACTGAAAAATATTTCAGCCCCCATTTGCTACCAGCACATATATATGTTTCTTCCCCTTCTTCAAGTGACATGCTCACTGCGCACTGAAGATTTTTCCTTCCCCTTGTACATTCTTTGGAGGCATCCCTCCAGGCGCTTTGATTTTTGGCCCTCAGGAGTCCATCTATCACTCTAGCTTTTCCAGCAGCACTTTCTTTTCTACCTATTAGAATTTACTACTTTAGATCTTATATTAGATCTGCTTTTTGTCTTTTTATATCAGAAAAGCCCTTGCCCTCCCACAAGGTATTGACTCTATAGTACTTAGCAGTCCCATTGACCTATTTGTGGTCATCTGTTCAACATTACTAAAACAATCTTATCTTATGTTTGTCCCTGTGTGTCTATAAAATTTAAATAAATGTATCTGTGTGCGTGTATTACAAACAAGAAAAATCAAGGGAACAACAGATTCACTTCCAAATATTTAATTCTTTTAATCGAATTAATATTCCCTTGCATCATATTCACGCTACTATATCTCCATTACATCAATGCTCTACAAGAATGCAAGTAGAAAGGCACACCTTAAAGTCAAAAGTGTTCTCTAAATTCTAAGCCAGATAAACCGCAGGCACAAATAGCTTTACCTGCCATGCCCCTTTAGTTGCCGGAGAACCATTTGGGAGTTGGCATTGAAGACCTTTAAAACCAAACAATTAATTATGAGCTTTATATATAACCCTCCTTGATATGTAAAGAAGCAAGTTCCAGAAATACATTGATATGTAAAATCAGATCAAGTAAACAAATTCCAAAGATTATTAACTTAGCTCACCTGAATGACCCCTGTCTCACCCCCAGCAGCAATGATCTGTCCATCAGAACGAAATACTCCTGAATATGCCTGCATCAGAGCAGTTCAAGGCACCTTTATAAACAATTTCCAGAAAACATTAATAAAGCTTTTCAAGCAATTTGAACACAGCTCAACCATGGGCAAGAGAACCAATGCCAAGAATCAAATACTCTGAAAATAAATAGATGAATCAGCAAAAGCTGCAGAGTAAAAGGAAAGAACAATTTTACACCCCTGTCAGAACTTAAGACATAAAACTAGAACCATAAGTCAACTGCAATTAAATATTGAGTTCTTAATTACATGATTGGAATTTGGGGAATGCACTGTCACATAGGTATGCAGGCATCATAAAAAAAACATTGGTGTCCAAAATACATTATCAGAAAAATAGTTGCTAAAAATGCAGCAAAGCACACAAGGGCTGCCTTGCTGTAATAAAGCATTTATCTCTAAAAACTTGATACTTCTTAGTCAGCAAAGGGATTTCACATTTAAGGAACAAGTAAAATACAAAGCACGTACAGATTGGTAAGGTTACTTCACATTGCAAGACTTTCAGATATAATGTGTTCTTTTTGATCTGCCATGCAACCTGTTGTCTGTTTTTGAATGTTCAGCTGCAACAATTTGCAAATGGAGCTCGGAAGTTGTTTCAATCATTTCTCAGAGATTGCTTTCTCTTTGAGCTGTAGGGTATGATATTGAAGCTTGGAATTCAAGTCCACGTGTGTAGGTTTTACAAACTAGATAAGTTTTGTTAGAATAATGGAGCTGCTATGCAGCCTGTTGTCTGTTTTTTAAAGTTGAGCTGCAACAATCTGGAAATGGAGAGAGCACAGAAGTTGTTTCAATAATTTCTCAGAGACTGCTTTCTGTTTTTGATCTGCAGGGTATGATACTGAATCTTGAAGTCCAAGTTCCCGTGCTTAGGTTTTACAAACTATATATGTTCTGTTAGAATAATATATATATATGTGGGTATATGTCTGTTCATGTTGGTTAGTAAATTGTTGAAGTGTTTATAACATGTAACTAAGATGCAATCGATGTTTGTGATAACGATTAAACATCTATAACTATCTAAAAAAAGTATACACATGTTGGTATGCTTATGTCAGTCAGTTAAATGTCAAGTTTCCAGGTTGCATAGGAGCCCCGTTGAGGCTAGCAAGCACTAACCCAAAGTGCAAAGAGACTGTATGAGGTAACAATTTACATTCTTTAGTTATCTTGGAACCCTCCCAGTTTCAAGCATTAACATATTGACATTGTTGTTGGGAGTGAGCCAGTCTTCTTGGTAATTATAGCGTCAGGCTACTAGCCAAATACAACAATGGTGAGTGATTATTATCATAGATTTTAAACTCACTTGACAACTCCACTGGGTTTAGGATCCAGTTTGCTTGATGATAGCTACTGATGCATATGCGCCATACATATTGAGGGTTCATATAACTTGGATCGATGGCGCTATCAATCCTGAAAATACGGGTTAGAGATTATTGAAGATTTGCTCCATATATATGCATATCCGAATCCACTTCTCAGTGAGAAAATAAAGTGGCGTAATTACTTTCCAAAGTACGAGGGTATGAAGGGTGAGTCAATTAATTGGCATCCCGAACATTTTGATAGGATTATTGACCATTTTGATGTGATACATGAAGATGTTATGATACAGTTGTTCACATTGTCCTTCACTCTATATGGCCAAGCATGGGTTACCTTCAAGATCTATTACATATTATTAAAGTTGCAAGCAAAGTTCACATGCAACTTGAGAGACCCTAATGAAGATAATGATGTTTATAAGGATGACACACTGATTTCGATATAATATTCATCATGCAATGATGACTTGGACGGTGAGGCTCTTTCTGGTACCCTCTCTTCTGTCCTTGTTGAAAGAAAATTAATTAAAGTTGATAAGAATCCTGCCCTGAATAAAGGAGTTTCTCCTCCCTGTGATGATCTATTTGATAATGAGCACACTCTTGGAATTGAGACACTGATATCCATTTCGTAGTTGTGTTGAAGTCAAATGAAGTACCTCCATGTCATGACATAAAGCTTCCAGTTAAAGTTGAAGGTGGTTTTCCTAGCAGTAAGGAGGTCCTAGCAGCAGATGTTATTTCCATGAATAATTTGTTGATTTGGTAATGGCTTCTCAACCCAAGTTTATTTCAGCACATAAAAGCAAATGCTCCATTGGTTGTCCAACTTTGTTGACTAGGCATGAGTGGCGAGAGGCCACAAGCAAAAGGGAAAAGAATAGAAAAAAAATACTTTTATTAGGGGATATTGTCTTATCTTATCTTATATGGGGATATTGTCCCCTATATGGAGCCAATGTTAACACCAGAATTCACTACAAGAATATGAGTGTTACTTTCCAGAAATGAATAAGAAGCTCTGATCTATGGAGAGGATCTTACCATTGGAGAAATAACCATAGAAATGATGAAACCCATGATTTTTTCTTTCTTTATACAAGGACTCAGCCCTAGCCTACATGGAAGATGCCTATCCAAGGGAATTATGGTTGGGAAGGTCACGGTAGCAAAAGCATCGTATGTTTGCAGATATTTGTGGTGAGCTCAACATTATAGAGTTCACCATTCGGCCTGTTGTACTACCAATTGTATGGAGGTCTTATACCTCATTTTTGCCAGAGCAGACCTGGATTTTGATGAGTCCTTTACATTGAGCACAGATATTTAAATTTTCCATGTATATTTGATGGTTGAGATCATTGTATGAGCATATGCAACACTCTGCTAGATCGTTTTTTGTTGGCCAAAGCCTTGGAGCAGTTGACCATGATATTGTTGAGCCAGTTTTGTGGGACCCCTACTATATGTGTTTATACCAATGTATATGTGTTGCTATGCTTTGAGATGTATGGTCATGGATATCGTTTGCTTCACTTTCATATGAGCCTATGGTTTCTTCTTCAGTTTCAAATATGTATCAGATGCATGCCTTAGAGGGTGTTTATATGGACTTTATGATTTATATTGACTGACAGACTAGTTGCAGGCTCTATTTTACACTTGTGATCTATTGTTGAGTATGGTGAGTAGGATTGTTGCATAGCATTACATTTAGAGGTAGTTCTTGTTCTATATGTCTCTATTTGGCAAATTCTCCAGAGTATTGCATTGATCACAACCTATCCATTGGTCCCATATGTTGGCCTTATCCATCTTTCATTAATCCACTCTTGCTTATAAAAAATCCCATTGATCCAGATATGGCTGAGTAACTCAAGGATCTTCCCCTCTGTGACCTCTTTATTAGGGTGGCCTCCATGTCTTCCCCTAGTGTCTCGGCTCTGATGTGTGTGACAACTTTTTGAAGCCTTAGCCTTTCCTGTCAAATCGTCACCGATGTTGGGTTCTAAGCCTAAGGGGTCTAGTCACCAAATTGGCGTCATCTCTAAGTCATGAAGCATGAAAGGCTTTTCCCTCCTCTTCAGTGCCTAACAGGGCACATATAGCAACTCTTAGCCCCAAACTCCTTGTATCTGCACAAAAAACAGAAATGAAAACCAAAGTCAAAATTGAAGAATCAAGCAAATAAAGAAAAGATGCAAGTCTAAACTTGCATGGGCCAAAAAAAGTAAAATAAAGGGCCAAGATGTTATAAAAGACAAAGGAATAAGAAAAGTCAAAGAAAGTACAAGAGGATGTCCAAGAAAGCAAATGAAGACAAATCCAAGACAAAGCCCAAAAAATAAAAGTCAAAGATAAGAGGGGGTTGAATCTTAATGTCAAGGTCTAAGGGGTATTATCCAATCTAGCACGTCATCCATTTGTAAGACACCTTTCTCCTTACTGTTTGCCAAACTAGTAAATGTCACAGAGAACCCCATGATTCCCATTATCTCCAAGAGTAACTCAAATCTCCCATGATCAATACTTCACTTAACTATCAACTTTTGACCATCCACTCCACCCAAGTGAAGGTTGATCTATGCAATGCTTTGAGATGGCTAGTTAGAAATTGATATGTAAATAAACACTTACTATTTACTTTATGTTTTGTTATGTTCTTGCGCTATGATGAAGATTATGCAAAGATTCAATTGTGATCACTTATGTAAAGTAGGATCTTAGACTTAGCTGTTTTTCAATACTTATTATAATTAAGTGATTTCTCATCCTCATTGAGGCTTTGGATATGGCCTTGATATCAAATTTATTCATGGTCAAACTTTAACCAAGTTTGACTTTGTCAACAGTTTGACTTGGTCAACAAGACCAGCCAAAAATACGAGGTCTTCACATAGTCATCTTGATCTTGTTACAGCCTTTGGAGGCCAATTGGACCCCTCCAAATATCATTTGCAGCTATATTGGATTAATAGGCTATTAATGGATTAAATTTCCTAAGTTTTCAGTACATTAGCATAAGTAGTTATTTAATTATTTGGAGCAGCTCAATATATCAGATTTCAGATTGAAATTTGACATGGATTTGATCCATACTATGATTTTACGGCTCAAGAAATCCAATTGTGGCATCAGAATGCAATTTTGACCAAAGGAAGACCAACATCCAATTAATAGTGAATTATTAAAATGGTAGCGTAAGGTTTAAATTAAAAAACTACTGTGGTTAAAAATATATAGTAGCGGTACTCTGAAAAGGCAAAGTAAGGACATGGGTCCACATAAAATAGGACCCTAGTGACATTTTAATCATTTCCTAGTCACTACAATTTTGTTATTCACTTGATATAGCATGTGCTCATCAAGGGGGAAGCACTTCTCTTCCTAGGGGCGAATTTGAAGTTTGAACAAAACAACCAAAATAAAAGCATGTAAATGAAATTATAACTCAAAAGTAATGTGGGGGGGGGGGGGCTAATGATGCCCTCATGTCTCCTTGGCATCTAACTTGCCAATAAGTTGTAATTTTATGATGTAAAAAATGGGCTGTAAGAGGCAATTCGACCCCTCAATTTCCAGCGTTTTCTAGCTTGTAAAAATTATGAAAAATGAGATCAAATCTCAGCCATTGATGCTCTTGTTTTAATCTCAGTACTTGTTGTATGTGCAGGTTCAACACATGAGCAACCAAGCAAGAAGTAAGCACACACACTCATCCATCAAGAAGACAATGTAATGGGACGGAACGTTCAGCCGGTTTGCTCATTCATTGATGGTATCTTTATTCAAAAGAGAGGAGGTTGGAGCGGTTATACCTGCTCCAACTGTCCATTCGTTAAGGTTCTTTATACATGCATTAATGATGACTTAGGAAAGGCCTTACGACCCCCTCAACATCTCCCCCACCAATAAAGCCTTTCTTCGTCCCAAAGAAAACAGGAACAACCATGAACTGTGATTTCTTTATCCTTTGTCAGCAATCCGGTAGCGGTCAATCGAGCCTCACCCTTTCTCCTTCCTGTCGGAATTCATCTTCATCGGTCCAAGAACTACGAGCGCTTCCATGCTCTATCTTTACACCATCTCACCAACTGCCTTCAAACTTATGAAATGACATTGAATAGATGTTTCTGTATTTCAGCACCGGGGGGCTCAATCAATTCAGGTGTTCTTTGTGGCATCATGATGTGATCATTAAGCTCTTTTCCGTGTGTTTGTTTGATGTCTTCTGCTTGAATGTGGTCTTCATCAATAGTTGTTGTCGTGAGAATGAAACAAATGCCTGCAAGATGATATGTTGCATGCTCATGTGCATGATCTTGGTCGAGACCGACTACTTGACTCGACTCGACTCGACTAACAATGGTCGGCGAGAGACCGACTTGATTTACATAAATTGGAGGGGATCGCCAGCAAAGTCACTTATAAAGATTCATGACTCGACCAATCATGACTCAATTACATAATGCCCAATTGACCACAAATAATATCAACCACTTAAAGCTTCTACTAATGAATTACAAACTTGACTAAAGTCATATAGATGAGCTTGAGACATCGACCATATACTTAAAATTTACCACTTTATAACCTGACCTCATCGACCATGAATTTTAAAAGAAATTCATATTTTCAGCTATTACAAACTTCGACATATTCCGACTCAATACAAAATATAATGTACCAAACCAATCCGATATGCTTTTAATATTTCTATAAGTCTTCTTCATTGGAACTTCTATTGCCAACCGAGTCGAATAGTAAACTTCTACTAATCATCACTTTTAAATAAAATATTATATGTGCTAAACAAAAAGCAAATGAACGACATGAATTCATTTCATATGAACCCTGCAGATCACTAAATCAACAACCGCCTCCAATAGTCTATGAACTTTAGTTGATGAACTATTCACATCAAGTGGTTGGTTGCAATTGAGTCGGTATTGGCTGAGTGCATGCTTGTAGCACATTCTTTTAGTCGGAGATGTTATTTAATTGGCTGGACAATTTGGTCGACCGATTATGATCTGCATAGTGGGTTGATAGACTATTTCCATTGCTAGTCGACCATAATCAGATAATCAATATTTACCTCCCGCGGACGAAATCCACCTACTAGCCGATTTAATACTCTGGCCATCAACCGACAAACTTCATTGGTCAACAATCCATCCAGCGGAACCTCCATCAATAAATCTACGAGCGGCTTACTATTGACTGGTCAATGAAATAGGAAATCGTTGAAGACAACTTATGGCTGAAAACGACAGGTCAATAGAACTTGTTCTTGGTCGACGACCTCACCGACGAACTGGTCGAAATACTGATGGATGACTCGATGATCAACCTCCCTGGACTACGACCACGCCGACAAAGATCAATACTAATTATGTATACATAAAGTAGTTGTAAAAATTAACGTAGTGTTCCATCGCTTGACAGTGCCCAACGCAAATTACTGATGATCAACTGCTTCTTGACTATTTTCATGCTCGATAGATTATTTTATGAACTCGGGGCAGTAGATATTGTGACGATGACGGGTTCTTCCTTAGTCTATATAGCTCCATTCAAATAAACAGTATCCACATTCAAGGCATACTAGCATTTACTTCCATCAATAATCATTTACGCACAAGATCAACAGAAATTCCAGCTTAGAAGTCGGCAAAACAAATCAACATTAGCACAGAACACAAGCAGGCTATCAGTCGACGCAGAACACAATGGAGGGATCTATGTCGACGAACATACCGACTTCTTGTAAAGCTCCAGAGTAATAACTGTTGAAAGACGCAAGTTATCTCTTTGTGGCTAGTTGATCACTGATTTAAACTGCACTCCCATCGACCATAAACATTCCAAGTGCATTTAGAGAATTTGAGTGTTTGAGCTTCGACCCGATCAATGCTCACATAATTTCAACATGATCTATCATTCATGCTCAAGGCATAAAAATAGCAATTTGCGTCGGATGAACAATATTTACTTGATACAAAGAAAATGTTCCTCGAACTAAAGGAATATAACTAAAATTCAAATTAAAAAATAATTTCTTATCTTTTCTCCTGTGTGCAAGCAAACTCGTCTCGTTAAAATCTTCCACATCGCATCAACAATCGAACAACGTTTTTATTTCTTTGATTCTTGCAGGGATTCTTTCTCCTCACGATCTTTTGTAGGTTCGAACCATCTCCAAGTGTTGTCGCTGTCACCCAGACCACCTGAAGAACGGCAACAGCGCCATATGTTCTATGTGCAGGTACAACACATGAGCAACCAAGCAAGAAGTAAGCACACACACTCATCCATCAAGAAGACAATGTAATGGGGTGGAACGTTCAGCCGGTTTGCTCATTCATTGATGGTATCTTTATACAAAAGAGAGGAGGTTGGAACGGTTATACCTGCTCCAACTGTCCATTCGTTAAGCTTCTTTATACATGCATTAATGATGGCTTAGGAAAGGCCTTACGGCCCCCTCAACAGTTCTTCATCCTTATGGGCTAGGGATTTTGCTTACCTCTTCTCTATAAAAGAGTGAACTCTCCGTTGTAATGGACTTTTGGAATTTTCAACAATGGAATAGAAACCAAATTTGCAAATCTCTCATTTCTCTCTTGTTTCTTGTTCACAGTATATGAATATTGCTCCTTGCCACCTTCTTTGTGATTTAAAATAGTTGGTACACTTATTTGGGGCCTTTATTTCCAGGTTACATACAGGAATGGAGGCCAAAATTCGCTAGTGCACCTTCGCTAACTCAAGATAAGGGGGTTTAAAGTTGTAAACCCAGATTTGTTCTACTTCTTGTTTTCTCTATCTTGCATGCTATTTCCTTAATTTTACAAGCTGGTTTCTACTTGGAGTTTTTTTATCCTTGATTTTCACTCACTAACTCGGTTTTCCTTGCTTCCAGGTTGGGAGGACCAGGTATTTCAAGTGAGCCCTTGCTTGTGGAGGAGGAATCCCGGACCAGCTTTCAAATCCCGCTGCTAAGGAGGGTGGGGCGACTTCATCTCAATCTTCAGGACACAGGTGCCCAAATGCCCATCTATTTCATTTCTAGAACATTACTCAATTTCTCTTGCCTTTTCTCTATTTTGTGTTGCATGCTTGGGGTTTTGCTTGTTTCTTTATGGCTATAGCTTTCTGTGCTTTTTAATAGTTATATTCTCCTTTGAAAGTTTCAAGTAATGGACCTCATTTCTCCCTAGGAGGAGGCACTAGGTCTAGTGTAATATTCAGCCATTTTGGTGCTTTTAAAACCTCGTGCATATGTGTTTTGGCTTGCTGCCCTGTTATTTTCAGATCTGATTTCTTTGTAGCAGCAGGTCCCTTGGTGCTAATAAAAGCTTTAACTCAACCCAGCTCTAAAATTTCTGCCATAGATCATATATTTCCACTTGTAGAGTGTCAAATCCTTCAAAAACTGAACTATTTTGGGGCTGGTATTTATTCTCTTAGCACCTAGTCTTTCAAGGTACTATTCTTCTAATCCCTTAGACTCATTTCATAGGGTGTCCCAGTCTTCTGCATAAATAAACTTTAGGGCAGACAACTAAATCTGAGTCTAATAACTATTTGAGAGCCTTGAAGTGCAAGTGTAACATGTGATTTGCCCAACCAAGAACGACACCTGACCTGAGATCTTAAATGTGTCACAATTGATTCCATACAGGTAGCAAAAGGCCTCATGACTGGTTGGCAAATCTTACCCAGTAGGTGTATTTGTGTTGAAGCTTGTTCATTCTTGACATCTCTTGAGTTGTGCCTTAATTTCATTCAAGTAATCTGCTCATCCATGTTTACTTGTTTGTTGCTCATTAATGACTTATGCCTTACTTGTAAAGCCAAATTTTGAAACTATGTAGTCATGGACGTAAATGTGGTGTTTAGGGATGTTGAGGTCGTCCATCCTACCAAATGGTTTTTGGTTTGGGTTTTGGATGGTCATTGTTACCTTGTACATGATGAGATTTTGGATTCTCATGCACTTTTGATATGAGCACATGTCCTACAATTCGAGCCAAATGTTAACCCCCATTTTGCATGGGTGTCCACTTGTCATTTTCATCACAATTCTCAGTGAGTTTGACATGTTGATGCTGCTTTGGATACTAGCCCATGGATGATTCCTGAGATTTGATGCCTTTTGTTCTTAATGGTTAATGAGGGTTTGGATGGTATGTTGATGATTTTTCATGGTGGTGTTGAGCTCTTAGCATTTGCTCACATTTTGCACTTAGCCAGATTCCTAGTACTTTGGGAGAGTTGGAGTCATCTTTCAAGGTGATTTTGCTAGTTTTGGGGTCGCTTTTTAGCAGTTTGGTACCCTATCTTGGGTTGATCTCACTCATCCCAGCTCGGTTTGGGAGGTGCCATATATGGTTGGAAATCTCTTTCAGAGACCTTTCCAATGGTATGAAACGCTCAGCCAGATTCCTAGGGGTTTGAGAGCGCTAGGATCATCTTTCAGGCCATTTTTCCACCTTTTTGAAGTTGTTTCCAGCACTTGGTTTGAACTTATTGGCACATGCTTGGAACTTTGGCACAAATTAAGGAGAGTTGGTTACACATTGGACCTTTCTTGTCATTATTGATGGGACATCTCATACATGTGGCCCATTTGAGGAGTTTGTTACATGTTTTGATGGAAACCCATGTTGGACCCTAGGAACACATGGCACGGGGTATTAGTGGAGAGCTTTTGGTTTTGGAGTGATTTTCTTGGAGGGCACCACCTCTTTTGAGGTTTCCAGTTGCACATCATTTGACACAACTTTTAAGGAGAGCGTTGAATTCTAAGAGGGATTTAAGGGTTCAAACCCTAGATCTAAGCTCTTTTCATCATTGTTTGACCTAGATCTAGTGGTGTGCCCTCTCTCTTGGGCCTTATGTTTATATTTGAGATTGTACATGTGCCATTGACCACCTCATATAATTTTGTTTCTTAGATAAGATAAGATAAGATAATTTTATTAATGTCCAACTAATGACCACAAAAGTACGCCAAAGGGAATGTTGAGTACATTGATGACATTACAAAGCGGGAATACCAAACGGTCTCCTCTAAAAGACAAGATGTATGAAGTAAAGTACAAACGAGCAGAAAATGCGAGCTGGGCTAAAGTATGGAGAACCATCCGCCGCAACGGGAAGCCCAAAATTTCACATCGGCACGAAAATGTGTCGGAGGAGAAGATCCAGTAGCACCTAGATCTATTATGGAGTAGAACTATCTCTCCTAACATCTGAGACTGAATGAAGAAAACTAATTAAGTCTACTGACATGAAGAAGAAGAAGAGCTAGTGGGAGGCCCAAACTGTCCACAGCACCGTTTTCTGGAGGATTTGACCCGCCGCTTAGGCCTAGGTGATCTCGTTTGTCTCCCAAGGGGGAATCTAAGATGGTTTTGCTGCTAAGATCTCATGGGATGGGCACCACAAGTCCGCACTAACCTCGAGTATGGATCTATAATAATGTCAATCGATCGCTTAATGCCCCTTTCTAAAGGTATCACTGTAAAAAATGAAGTGATCCTCTGCACAGAATCTGTTCTGGTGTGAGGTTGAAGAGTATATGCTGGGAACTTGAGGGCCTCCTACATATATAAGGCCAAACATCATTGATTGAGGTATCTGAAGAAGTCAATGACGGTCTGAGACCCTCTGAACAAGCAATGGAACCTTCCTCTGATCTCATAGTAAACAAGGCTCAGAAAATAAAGTGCACCTCATTCTCAACCTCCTATAAATGGCACAATTGGCAAATTTTGTCTAATCTATCCATCTGGTGATCTGTCTCTACCTGAGGTCTATGGGAACCCACTTTGAACTAGCGTAGAGGAATGCGAAGGGCATGCATCCAGTGACGAAGTTTATGCTGGGTTCGAACAATGAGCCCGCCTCTCAACGCCAAGAAGTGCTCAACATAAAAGGCCATCTTTGGGCACAACCCTTCCTGTGGGTTGATCCAGGTGATCTGGATGAACTCCATGTATATGCCATCCCTGATGATCGTGTTCAACTCATGTCTGGTGGGTAGAAAGTGACCAGGTGCATCTAAGGAGTATCTGAACGGAGAGAGATGATATTGTTGAATGCCCACTAACTCTAGAAGATTTGAAACCCCTGGAACCAACCTCTAGCACAACCTGAAGAACTAGAAAGGGAAACAATCTCTAAAGAACATTAGGCCAGATATAGGTACCGATCCCATCCCTTCACCGAGTTGGTGACGCTCTGAATCCGATGCAAAAAGGAAATCAATCTTAACACTGCCTCAAGCCGGAAGGGTTAAGCCCCAAACTCTACAAGTATGAAGTGTTGCGATATTGTCTACTTGCATCTAATGATGCAGCGAAGAAGAAGAATCTAGACTGTCTCTCCTGAGGCCCAATCCGACTCTAGTAAAGAAGGTCCCCAGCTCTCTAAGCCATATAGAACAGTGGGCCAAATCAAGGAGTCCATGAGGCTCATCTTGGATGAAATATCCTAGAAATGGTGTCGAAAGCACTATCTCTCAAGGAGGGCTAAGGATCTGTATCCCTTGTTGATCCGAGGTTGGAGAGCTAGTCGCAAACTGAAGCACGGTCTTAAAAATTGCAACCCCATATAACTGTAGGTACAGGTAACCTCAATCTCCTTCTCTCAAAAAAAAGAAATGAAGTTCTAAAGTTTTCTTCGGCCCATTGAAAACCATAAACTTGGTTTTACTCAAGTTGACGGTAAACTATCGGAGGTCGCAGAACAAAGCTAAGGCATCGAACTATCTTTGTAAACACTCAGGGGATGAGGAGAGGAGGACCACATCATCAACAAAGAGTAGGATAGATATCAGAACCTGGTGAAGGAGACACGCATCACTATCCTGGATATGCTCATGAAGAAAGGCCTCCAACTCATCACTATCCTAGAAATGGTGTCAAAAGCACTATCTCTCAAGGAGGGCTAAGGATCTGTATCCCTTGTTGATCCGAGGTTGGAGAGCTAGTCGCAAACTGAAGCGAGGTCCAAAAAATTGCAACCCCATATAACTGTAGGTACAAGTAACCTCAATCTCCTTCTCTCAAAAAAAAGAAATGAAGTTCTGAAGTTTTCTTCGGCCCATTGAAAACCATAAACTTAGTTTTACTCAAGTTGACGGTAAACTGTCGGAGGTCGCAGAACAAAGCTAAGGCATCGAACTATCTTTGTAAACCCTCAGGGGATGAGCAGAGGAGGACCACATCATCAGCAAAGAGTAGGATAGATATCAGAACCTGGTGAAGGAGACACGCATCACTATCCTGGATATGCTCATGAAGAAAGGCCTCCAACTCATCAATATAAATCCCAAACAATGTGGAGGGTAGCTAGCAACCCTGTTTAACCCTAATAGTACTTCAACTGAAGTCGAACACCCATGAGTTGTGTGGAGACATCCAATGACCAACTCATATAGGCGCAAGATGGTCGTCAATAGGGTCGTGGAGATGCCAATATCTCTGAGCCTCTTAAACAAGGCTTCTCACGGTACAGATTCGAAAGCTTTCCAAAAATGTACAAAATAGCGATAGACTTTCGAAGAGCAGTGTCATGCCTCCTCAATGATGGCCCAGAGAGTGAAGATGTGATCAATAGTCTGAGGAGCAGGTCAGAAACCTGCTTGTCACTAGAGAGCCTTATATGAAGAATCATAGCATACAACTTCAAGAACATGTGGCCCACCATGATTGTCCTGTAGTTGTTGGGGTCTAAGTTGGGACTTCACTTATGTATTGGGTGGATGATATGATGCGACCATGTCAATGGAAACCCAGTACGGACTACATGATTGAAGAGATCAACCAAGTAGCTAACCAAAGCAAGGAGACCATGCTTGAAGACTTCTACTTGGAACCCTTCCTCATTTGTTGCTTTGTTGTTGTTCAACACCCAAATGGCCTCTTTGATTTCCTTGTCTGAGAACACGTGGCATGAGGAGGGTGGAGACGTAACATGAATCTGGCGCTGCCTAGGAATATCGTAAAGAGTGGAGGTGTGGAAGAACATGGATGTCGGGTCAAGATCAAACAAGGACAATTGTCGAGGGAAAATGGTGCATCAGAAGTGTCTAGGGGAATGAGCAAAGAGAGCACAAAGGTCTCATCTCCTCTAAGAAACGAAAGGCCATTTCTTGTGGCAGAGGAGGCAACGATAGGAAGCTTTGAGGTTGGAGTAGGAGGGTTGAGAGTGGATAAAGGCATGTCAAAGCTGGCGGTGGAGAGTTTTGCATTCTTCATCTTACCATCAGTTCATGGGATAGAAGCCAATATTTTGGGAGGGGGAAGCAGGGCGGGTGGAGTGAGGGAAGGACTTGAGGGTTGCTTCCCAAATGATGGATGAAAGACAGGTTTACTTGGTAGTTGTAGAGTGAAGCAAGAACTAGGTCTCAGATGGGAGCATTTGACGAAGGATATAATAAAAGATGTCTAGGTCTCCCTCATCGAACGAGTAGTGTGGGGTAGGCCCCGACGGGAGGGTTGGGGTTGGGGTGGAGGGGGGTCAACCCAAAGAGAGAAGGAAAGAAAAGCATGGTCTACATGGAGAATGGGAGAAACAGAGAAGTGATGGATTAGGGGAAGTAAGTGTTAGCTAGACAGGACATAGTCAACAACACTCACCCCTCCGCCATGAATCCAACACATGAAGCAAAATCCAGAAAACAAGGGAGCCCAATTAGAATCAACAACTCTTGAGATTCCCCTAGTGATAAAAGGTGTCAACCATAAGCTATACTATGTCCCAAAGCATCTTCGAAAATCCAGTGAAGCCCCACTAACTCTGGATCTATCTCCTAAGTGCAAAACATGTTCTTTGACCGATCATGAAGAGGAATCTAGAGGACTCTACTACAGGCATTGAAATCCCTAGAAGAATAATTGTCCCAACTCTTGAGTACTAGGTGATGCTGAAATACAAATCTATAAAAGGGTCCTCGACAAGACCATTATGTATAGCATAAGGTGAAGAGGCTAGAGGGAAGTAACATACTACAATGTAAATATCCCTCGAGATGATGACACCTCTAACCTGAACCCACATGAGCCTGGCAAACTCATATGCGGCCACCATAGATATATTGTTTTAAAGAGGATCTCCTGTCAAATAAACTCCCCCTGAACCTCTGACTCTGCCTGAGCTTGTCATCTCTTGCCTGTAGGTTGACAACCAATGGTATCTTGTAATGTCTGGGAGAGGACGAACCAAGCTCTCATGAGTCTCGATTACAAATAGGAGATCGGTTAGCCCAAGAGCGTCATACATAAGACCCAATGATAACCAAAAGGACCCATTGCCATTCCCACAGCTAATGGAGATGCATGTGCCCCTACACCTCTCCTAGTGTGCCCATCATTTTGAGGCCCCTGATTAGGGTTCCCACCCAGGTGAGGTGGATTCTCGGATGACTGCTTTGAGGTTCTTGATGATTGCCCATTTACCTATCTGTCACGTTGCTGTAACCAGTTCTCTGGAGCGTTTGAGCTCCACGGCCTGTGATCTAGTGAGATCTTTGTCAAGGAAGATCTTATTAAGAAGAGAGAACAACCTTCTCTTAGCTCTGAGAGCTTGAAGTCGATTAACTACAAACCTGAATCAAATGAAAAGAGTGGAGTCGGACAAAAGCCAAGCTCTATCTAAGATCACATCAGGGAGATCTAGATTATCTGTGAGAAATAAGGTCCCAACTACCATGGGGTCCAAGGATGGAAGACGTAAAGGGGGACCCCTCACTTTTGAGGTTCAATTCTCATGCTCGCCTAGTGCACTCCTCTACAATTTGGCTTGTACCACCTCCTCAACTACTACCAAAGGGGGAGTGGCATCTCTTCCCCTAACTACCTATGCAAAGGTGGCCTGTTGTGATCTGATCTTTTCTTGTTTTTTTTTTAAGATCAAGAATTTCATAATGTAAAGCTTCATTAGGGGGTGAAGGGCCTCTTGTAGATTATGTTCGTTGAGCATGTTCTTCAGTGATGTATTCACTAACTCCACCATCGCTACTCGGTTTGTAAGTACACAAATCTTTGTCTGTAGTACCAAGTTGGATGACTCCTTCTAGGATAGATGTAGGGCTTTGGTACATCTATTATTATTTTATTGTAAAGGAAGTTGAGCTCCTCTGCTATATAAGAGAGCCCCTTCCTCATTTGTACTCATGGTTGGATTTTGAGAGTTCTCTCTCCTATTGAAGCCTAATAGACACATTTTTTATGGAGCAACCCGAAATGTAAGGTTTCTTTTTTCATTGTAAATATGGTTTTCCTTGTTCTCACCTTTAATGTTGCATGTGATTTGTAGGATCACTAGACTTGTAATTAGGGCCAATTGAAACATACAATCTACCTCATTGGAAGGGTTGTAAGAGAATCTCTTCCAATCTTGTGTTGATTCTATGCATGATTGTATTATTATTGCTTATGTCATCTTTAAGAGTGTTGCTTTATTAATACTTCATTGCATATGTCACACCCTAATTGCAATGTTTTGAGTTTCCCATTTATGGAATCTCCTAGTGATTTCTATTTATAATTTTGTAGCATGTAGGGGCTTGTTGGTGGATTGTGAAAGCAACCCTAGTCTCCCAAGCTATCAAAAACTCATCCCCTTCTTGATGTAGTTTCCTTTGACTCCAATTTCCCTAGGCATTGACACTAGTCTCCATGGTCCTCCCATCACTCTATCATATACTAAAGAAATACCCATTTTGCTAAGTGTTACGCCTTAGATTCTCTGCAGCACACCCTAGCAAATGTGCCAAAAGAGGGGGGTCTTTTTGCCATTGCAAAAGGCCAATTTGGGGCTTGTTTATGTAAAAGTGTTTGTCTAGCAAGGCTCAAGACCCTTGGTCTAGTCATGATGTTGGTCATCATTTCAAGTAGTGTTGACCTAGTGGCTCTCTTAACTACTCCTTGATGGGTGATAACCCCTCATCATGTCGAGCATTTATACCCTGGGTGGGTGTCTAGTACACCTTGGAATAAATCCATTAGGACACATGATTACAAGGCTCCTAGCCACACTTATGTGTTATGCTTTGTAGAGGTGATTGCACCTTTAAGGGTTGTCATACATGCCTTAGCACACCTCATTGATACCCCCTTGGACCTCATCTTGTTGTATCATCCTTCCTTCTTGGTCATCTTGGTCTTGAAGAGCAAATCGTCCACCATCCAAGCAAGCTAGAAGAGTTCGTACCAACCTAAGGAGGGTGTTGAGGGAAAAAGATAAATATTAGGGTTAGAAGGGGCATGTCGTCCTCCTTTTGAGCTCAACTTTTCATCATGTTGAAGCATTTCATCATTTTTATCATTATTTTATGTTTTAAGAGGTTTAGTCCTCGAATTGTGGGTGATAAACCCTAAAAAATCATTAAAAGTCATTTTAAAGACAAATTAGGTAGGTGAGCTTAAAGGAGGATAAAGTTAGCCCTTTTTCTTATAAATGAGACATCTCCTCCTCATTTGTGATCAAGATCATGGGATCAAACATTACTGAAATTTTATTTCTGCTTGTGTACACAAGCAAATAAGTGGTGCGCACCTCCTTTCTTGGCAATTTCTAGGGTTTTCAAGGATCAAAGTTGATGTGTGAGGCTTCTTTACTATCTTTCAGGGCTATTCCAAGGTGAAAGGATTCTTGATGCTATTTCTCTTCTTCTTGCTCTCTCAATTATTGTAAGATCTCGAAACCCTTGTCTTGCACTGCCAAAGGCATACAAGATAGGAGCAATCTAGGGTTTTATGCATCAATGTTACCAGACTCAAAATCGACAATAAATCAGCGAGGCAAAAGAGCAAAGAGTTTGAATCGGATTGAGAAAAAATCAGGAAAAAATCTGCAAATACAAAAAATTTAAATATATACACCTATTTTGAATTAAAAAAGCATTTTCATAGATATTCAAAATAGCCATGTCCATATACTACAAGATATCAGTAAATGTCCAAAAAATATCAATAGATGCCCAAAATATATCAATTCAATTTGAATTCAAAATTTGTAATGAGATTTGACATTAATATTAATATATTATATTTTATTTATATTAACATATCATAAATAATTACAATATGCTATAACCTAATTTATATTATTTACTAAATGTTGGTTATATAAATTTAATTTACTAAAAGGTTATACATAGTTCACATAGTTACCTAGCATTTACTAACATTTACTATTATATTAGCAAATGTTTCACATATTTATAATATTTATAATAATATAACCTATGGTTATACATAACTATGTGAAACATTTACTAAATAATATAACCAGCATTTAATTTAAATAACCAACATTCAGTAAATAATATAACCTAATTTATAACATAAAACAAAACAAAATTCAAATCTGTCGTCGATCACTCTGCCCTGTCTGCCCGCATTCATTGATCAACCTTCCATGTCTGCCCACAGCCGTCTATCAATTGTTGTCTATGCCAACGCGAGGATAGAGGAGAGGAGAGAGCTTGCATCCACTGCCTGTCATCGCACGAATAAAGAGGAGAGAGCTCACATCATTGTGTCTGTCGTTGTGTCTACCATCGTGAAATCAACCATAGTCAATCCAAGGTAAAACAACCACCATCCACTGTCGACCACAGCCAATCCGAAGAGGAGAGATATCACAAAAGATTACAAAATGGGTCAGACCAAGTTAAACTCGCCCTGAGCCAGATCGGATCGTTTTGCTACTGAGTCGAGTCAAACTCGTGAATTCTTCAATTTGACTCTCGAGTCCTGTAACACTCTTATGCATAATAGCTTAGCCTTGTTAGTCAAACATCCCTCTTGAAGGGTCTCTCTTGTTTGGGCCTTGGCATCTTTTTTTTCCCTAACTAGGTCAAAGGCTAACACAACCTAAGGTTTCTTAGCCTTGCCCTAGTTCATTCAAATAATGAATTGTCAATTCTTACGAGAAACATTAACCCTGATTTCTCGGTGCCAGAAAGGAATAAGACCTATGTTTAATTCCCTCATCTTCACCAAATCGTTTTTACAAAATTCCTTGTGTTATATATTGAAAAAAATACAAAAAAAACCTTAAAAATTAAATATTTTTGAAAAATCCAAAAATATATTGCTTTGTCGTTGTACTTGTTTATATTTGCAAAATTCTGGAATATTTACTGTTGTAAATTTTTGAATTATTTATATTACGTAAAAATTCCACTAAAAGTTGTTTTGCAACTAAAAAACCTAAATTAGGGTGACATCAGCCCTAGGGAGGGTGACATCAGCCCTAGGGAGGGTGACATCATCTTCTAGAGGCTGCTACAGCCTTGTTGCAAGTCTGCTATAAGTGTTTTGCAGGTCAATTTTTAACAAAATATCAAACCCTAGTGGTTGGAAAGGGTTCCTACTTCATCTCCAAGTCTTGGTGGTTGACCCTAGGGGATTTTGAAGTGCCAAATCAAGCTAGACATCAGTTTATGCAGGCTGCTACAAATCTGAAGTTGAAATCAGTCCCAAATCTCCTCAATCATCCATCAAACCAAGTGTGCCCTAGGGGGAATAGGCTCCTCTTTGGTTGGTGAGTGGCAAGAGGTACTTATCCAAGCATTGTCACAATTAATTCCAAGATTTGATACAAGTTTATGATGCTGCGTTTTACGGCAGAAAATTGATTTATTTCAGAACCAATATATATTGCTCCTAAACCTTCCTAGTCATTCTTTATCGGATACCTTGTTGATTCCATTAAGGCACTGATCTACCAACCTGTAGGAAGGTCTTGTTAGAGATGGCATTGTTCTCGTTGCATATTTTACAGGGCTATTTCTATCCATATTTGGGAAGCCTCCTGTGGCCGAAGGAGTAGGCCTAAAGGGAGAGGGCAATGCATTGTGGTGACAGTCAGTGCGTCTCTTGAAGAGTTGTTGATCTTAGCACCAGTCCTTTTGACCTAGTTGGAAAGGTGCTAATTTGTGAGGTAACACTAAGCATCATCTTCACTTCTTCACTCAAAGCCATAGCAATCCTATCATTAGGAAAGACCCCCTTGGTTAGAGAAGAGCCAACCTAAAGTGTAGGGAGGTCGTTAATAAAGTGACAATGGGGGACACCTCTAGGTTATAGTTGGGGCTTTAATCATATATGCTAATTCAAGTTGTAACACACTTCAACAATAATCATCCATCAATTGTTAGTAAGTAATCATTGTGCCTAGCCCCCCTCTTAAATCATTGTTAAATTAATCTAAAGTGCAAACCTTAGGTACTTTGGCTAATTAGTGTGATAAGTTTTTTTTCTTCATTGACTTTAATTAATCACACTAAAACCTTAGAAAACCAAAGATAAGACACTTTAATTAATCCATTACTTCAAAAGTGCAATTATTAGCACTTCAAAACTTAGGGAGACCCTAAGTTGATGGATTCTCATTCCATTAAATAATCAAATGTTAATTAATTGCTTTAATACCTTAATCTGTAATCATCAATTAGAGGGAGTGCACCATCTTATGAGCATTTTTACTAGTTAGGCACATCATAATCACCAATTAATCAACATGACGATGTGAAAACTCATCAACCCCATACTTACTAGCCAACCACCATGGCCGCCACTCAACATCTCCAAGCAAAGAGACTAGCGTACCACCTGTCCATCCAACTGTCTAGCCATGAAATCCTGCAAGCTCAATACTTGCGAAAAAAATTCACAAGCGATGAGACCAAAAGTACAATGTAGTAATGCTGTAACAGGTCCCCAACAACTATCCTGATAGTTCAGGAAGCTTCTTTCGGCTTTGCTCTAATGTGTACCACTTTCAAGTACTTGAGCAACTATCATTTTAACCCAATCTGATTAAGCACTATGGCTCAGTGTTTGGTCATAGACTCTTTGCACTGCAGAAATATCTTCTTCCTACTCTACATCAAAATCAGCAACCAACTTCGTAGGAAGAACAGTGAGTGACTATTCTTTGTCACCATCCAGCCTAGATAGCCTGTAGAATCAGCTAGTACTGACTCTGAGGCAAGAAGTGCATTGCTGGTGACATATACAGTGGTACTTAAACCATCCATGCATAACATAAACACCCTGAGCCTAATTTCGCAAGGAACAATTGTGAGTGATAACAAGTCAGTTCAACACCTGCCATAGCCCATGTTGCCTAAATAAACTAAAGGTATTATAAATATCAGTTTGAGTTTAAGCACAGGGTTGCAATGTCATCTCCAGTTCAGCCCAAGAAAAGAGCATAGTTAGGGACAAAAAAACAAGGAGACTTTATTTAACTTGAGTGCAAGGATATATTTGACTAAGATTAAACCCAGTAACCAGGAACAACAGGCCCAGCATGGTACTTAGAAATCTGATTGATAAGGTCACATCATCCACATAAATGTTGGTTGCTAAATTGATTTTTGGCAATGGTTTCTAATCTTTATGCTTTGAAGTTTGCATACATCAACAATATCTGCCTAGATTCAGCAACCTACAAAATAATGACAGAGTATCAAGTCCTTGTGAATTTGTATGCAGTGCCAGTAGAAACAAAATGTTAAAACTACCTTGGAACTTTATCATATACATGTCCTCTAGTAAAACTGTTCTTTAAGAATAAAAAAAGAACAAGGATATAGCAAACAAATTATATGAAACGAAGAACACGTGCCAAAAAATATATACCACAGAATTTCTACATACCACATCTTTAAACTTTGTGATTGTCTTCTTCAGCTTACAAGATTTACCATCATAGATATATACCTGCCAAAGTAATACATAATGAAACCATGCTCCATGTCAGTCATTAAGGTTTTTGCTTTTCAACAAATATGATTATGCTGCATGAAAATACTTGTTCCTACAATAAAACCTGAAAGAATTTCAACTAAAGTGGAACATGCTAGACAATCAATGAGACGTAATTATTAACAAGCTGCATAAGTGCAACCCATAAAGTTGTCAATTGGGTCTAGCCCAGGTGATTCAGAGGGTTTCCCTGGGACCTGTATTTCACAAAAAAAATAAGTGCAACCCATAAACAATATAGATGGTTTAGAAAATGAATTATATACTATTTCATATTAAAGAAGGTTTTTTCCTGTTATTACGACAAATAACAGAATTTAGATATGCTGGACAAATGAAAAGAAATAAATGAAAATTACAAATGAGCTGCATAAGTGCAAGCTGTAAACAGTATAAATGGATGATAAATTTCAATTAATGTGAAGCAAGCTAAATACTCCAAGAGTCATAATTTAAACGAGCTGCCTAGGTTTAACCCATAACAGTATAGATGGTTTAGAAAATTAATTAATTATTATTTTAAAGAGAAGAAAATGTTTCCTGCTATTCAGACAAACGACAGAATTTAGATATATTGAACAGATGAAATGAAATGATTCAAAATAGAAAAATACAAATGAAAAATACAAATGAAAAATAAAAATAGATGGTTTAGAAAATGAATTATTTATTATTTCATACAACCAATCATTTCCTGATATTAGGATAAAAAATGGAATTTAGATATATTGAACAGATAAACTGACACAAGTACAATAACCACTGATGAATATACACAACAATAGATGACCAACTATAACTGATTTTACACTAACAGACTAAAATAGCATAGCTCTAAAGCCATCTAATAAGCCATATACCAGATCACTCAACTGTGAAATGATTGAAAATTGATAAGCATGAAATGATTACAATAACCACTGATCAATATACAGAACAATAGATGACCATGGCCAACTATAACTGATGTCGCACTAACTGACTAAAATAGCATAGCTCTACAGCCATTCACCAGATCACTTAACCGCCCAGAAAATTTCACATTTATGTGTTTATTTTCATGAGAACAGCATTATTCGGATCAACTGACTCTAACTAAGCTATTACTCTCATCTCATCAAGCAGTGAAAACAAATAATGTCCATGCTTATAAACAGCATCAATAATGTAGCAAATGGTTTGAGCTATTACTCTCATCTCAGCAAGCAGTGGAAACAAATGATGTCCATGCTTATGAAACAACAACAATATTATAGCAAATGTTTTGAACAAATCAGTAATTTCAACTTACTTGTATGGTGCACGGTGATTAATCTTGTCTTCGTGACCTTTGAGTCATGGCATTTTAAGAGGCAATTTGTTATCCTGTTGGGTTGTACTTGTAAAACCCCTAGTGGTCAGCATAGGGCCACATGGGATATTCATGGGCATCCCTAGTGATCCTCCATCTATGGTTGGGGGCTATTTCTCATTAATCTAACACCTCTATTATGAGGTGCCACAACCTCATTTGTATTCACCAAAGTATCAGATCATCTGATCACTGTACACTATCATATGCAATGCATTGCATATTTGGGTACACGGGTACCCGCATATATATTTGCAGTTTTCTTCATTAATTGTTATCTGCAGTTTTATGTTATAGCCCTAACTCTAACATGGTGTCTGAGCTATCCCTGCAAAAGTGCAGAGGAAAATGAGTTTGTTCCCCCTTTAAAAATAATGCACCAATAAAATATAGAGTCCCCCAAAAAATTAGTTTGGACATATGAAACAATACCTCAAAATGATATTTGTTCGCATATAGTTTAAAAGTATTGTGAGAGGGGAGTCCCGGTCAGTGAAGGAATCCCAGGCACTGTTGTTCCTACTGAAAACAGCTCTAACTCAAAGCGTAAACAGAAATGCATTAAGGCAAGGCCAGACAGGGTAAGCATGGTGTTTGGGCAAGATGTGGGTCTGGAGATGGTTGAGTCATCCAATCGAGCATTGGTCGGAAAATTTATGGGAAAGGTTGTGACAAGAAGCCATTTGATCGGCTGGATGGAGAAAAATTTTGGGATATTTAACAAGATTCCATATCTTGGTAAAAGCATGGCTCTATTTTGAGATCTTGGTGAGAAGGATGTGGAGGCGATCTTGACACAAGCGTGGCTTTGGAATCCGTCCAGTCTTGTTTTGAAGAAATGGCATCCAGGGTTTGACCCACATTCTAAGCCTTTTGTCATCCAGCACATCTGGGTATTGCTTCCGGGGTTCTCCTTGGAACTTTGGTCAGGTTTGGTGTTCAAATCGATTGCCAATGCATTGGGTAAATTCATCTTCTTTGATAATTAGAGCCTCTATCAAGAGGACAAAAGGATGTCTAGGGTGCTCATTGAATTGGACTTGAGTAAAGGGCTTATGCTGAAGTTAGAAGTTGTTTGGAAATCCCACACCTTCATCCAGACCCTAGATTATTGGAAGATTCCTTTCAGGTGCTCTATGTGTCAGAAGGTAGGACACTTGCGACACGACTATCTGGTGGCTTCATATTTTCCAAACATGCAACAAAGGCGGGTAAATAATCCAACAATTCCTCTCATGAAAACAATTGAGTCGGCATTGGACTCTAACAATCTCAAAAAGGAGAATAGGAAGAAGTTGGTCGACCTGGCTAAAAGTGAAACTCTTAGCAAATTTAAAGAGTTTAAAGCCCTAGTTGAAAATCAGAAAGAAAAGCACATACGTGCATTAAGGTCTGATAATGGAGGTGAATTTGATTCATATGCGTTTAATGAGCTATGTAGTGATGCAGGAATATGTAGACAGTTAACAGTACTATCCTTGGCAAAATGGGGTTGTCGAAAGGAAGAATAGAACCATATGTGAGGCTACAAAAGCTATGATGCATGGTCAAGATATGTCTACCTCATTATGGGCAAAAGCCACCAGTACAGCCGTGTACATCCAGAATAGAAGCCCGCATGCCATTCTAGATGAGAAGACACCAGAATAAGTGTTTATCGGTGAGAAGCCAGACAACTCACACTTGAGGATCTTCGAGAGCCTTCTGTAAAGAAAGGCACCTTTGTGGGTTATAGCGAATCATCCAAAGCATACCGAATATATGTACCTGGTGAGAGAGACATTGAAGTCAACTAAGATGTTACCTTCCATGAGGAAGTTGCTTTCAAAAGATTGAAAGAGATCCAATGTGATTCAGAGATGGAGGATCCCGAGTCTGGTTCTCCCCATTCAGATTTTGAGAGGGAGATACTAGAAGATGCCTCAAATTCGCTAGCTCCTGAAGAACCAACAGAACTGATTGAGAGGTCACCTGATGAACCTCCCGCTAAAAGAAGATTTACTTGGTGTCGAGATATCTTACAAGATGCAGAGAAACAAAAAGCACCAGCAGGCTCATCCAGAGAGCACAATCAACCAGACAGATATTTAGGGTATGTTGCACTGATGAGTCACATCAGTGATTCAGAACCATCCTCATATGAAGAAGCTGCAGCGACAAGTTTGGAAAGATGCAATGACAGAAGAGTACAACTCTATAATGAAGAATGATGTTTGGGAGGTTGTTCCCAAACCTGATGGGAAGTCCATTGTGACCTCTAGATGGCTTTACAAGATAACGCATGTTGCAGATGGTAGCATTGAGAAGTATAAATCCAGATTTGTTGCCAGAGGTTTCTCTCAGAAAGAAGGCATCAATTATGATGAGACCTTTGCCCCTGTGGCAAGGTACACCACAATCTGAGCAATGATTGCACTTTCACCTGTTCTAGGATGGAAACTTCACCAGATGGATGTGAAGACAACCTTCCTCAATGGTGAGGTTGAGGAAGAGGTTTATATTCAACAGCCTGAAAGATTTGTGGTGCATGGGAAGGAGCCCCACATGTTTGCACACTAAAGAAAGCTCTATATGGGCTTAAGCAAGCCCCTAGGGCTTGGTACTCCAGAATTGATAACTACATTCAGAAACCGGGTTTCTATAAGAGTGAAGCTGATCCAAATTTATACTTCAAAGTAGTGAAGAACCAATCGTTGATATTGGTTCTGTATGTTAATGATTTGTTTCTCACTAGAGAGGAACATCTGATTGCTTGGTGCAAGAGGGAGCTCACTGTTAAGATTCAATATGCTAAGATAGATAACATCAGTATTCAATTCAATTTCACAACAATAGCATATACAGGATCACTGAAAGAATAATAAGTACAGCATAAACACAAGAGACACAAATTTATCCTGAGAAACCCTCTAGGGGAAGAAAACCCAGCAAAACTTCATCAATATAGATGATCAAAAGTACAAAGACAAGACCCCAAACAAGTGCTCCTTCTCCTTGCAGATATCTCTCTCTCTCTCTCCTATGCGAATTACACAAGTGAGTATGTGTGTCCAAATGAGGAACACATCACTTCTATTTATACTTTATCTTCCACTTAACTTTTTCCCTAACTAGGTCGGCCCCAACAACTTAACCTAATGCTGACTGGGCCGACTCCTCTAGGGGACTTCAACACCCCATTACATTTGACTCTAAGGGGATCTATTGCCCCGACTTACAAGGGAGGATTTACCTCAACAACTTTACATAATCAAATACAATAATAACATCCCGACGGAGGAATAAAACATCTCCGAATAAATTAAAATAATAAAATACAATAGAATATTCTTCGAAGTTACAATATTTCAACAATCCCCCTTAACGAGAAGGGTATTCTAATGACAACATCAACATCAACTGTAGGAGCAAGGAGAGAGAGCATCATCAACAACATCAAGGTGATACCTATAAATCATTGGAAGTTTTCTTCAACAGCATCAGCAACTGGAACATCTTCAATATCTTCAACACCTTCAGTACTGGAGCATCATCTTCTACAGCACTGAGTCTTCATCTTTGGTCTTCATCTTCTGCAGCATTCGATAGCTCGATCGTCTAAAGCAAAACTTGTGGTAATGTAATTGTAACTTCGAAAGATACTCACATGTATATTTTATATTGTATTTGTAGTTCATTATTGTACCTCCGACGGAGATGTTTATTCCTCCGGTCGGAGAAGTCATTATTGTATTTGGGTCATGTAAAGTCATTGAGGTTAACCCTCCTTTGTATGTCGGGGCATTAGACCCCAGAGTTAAGTTGTCTATGGGTTATTAGACTCTCCTAGAGAAGTCGACCCAGTCAAGTACAACTAGGGGCCGACCTAGTTGGGTAAAAGTCAAGTGAAAGTAAAAGTATAAATAGAGAGGGTGCTTCTCTCATTTGCTCGATTCACTCACTCATCAAGTTCGCATTAGTGAGGAGAAGGACAAGTTCACACAAGTGGAGAAGAGAGAAGTTATTGAAGACCATTTCTACTTTTGGGGTTTATATTTCTGTTATTGTATTGTTGCTCATTCTATCTCTAAGGAAATTGCGGGGTTTTCTCCTTTATGGTTTCCCCGAGGAAAAACTGTCTCTCTTGTCTATTGTGTTTGAATGTCGTGCTTGTTATTCTCTCAGATAAGATCCTAGATTATCTTGAATTAAATTGTGAAAAAATAACATGGTATCAAAGCTAACCTGAGAAGAAGACACTATGCAGCTACAGAAGCTAGGGCTTCTTAATTTTTGGGTTTCTCTCCACAGATCATCAGCAAAAGGAGGCTAGGCTAACTCACCTAAGGAAGGCGCATCTTTCTATCGAAACAGAAATTGATTCTGAGCATTTTCAATTTTTGGCCTATCACTACTGCGGGAAATTAGGGCTTTTCACTGAAGAGGAATTTTGGAGTGCTTTCAGCACAAGGAGATGCTCCTCATCAAAATCGAAATTTAGAGACCAAGATCGAAGTTTTTGGTTGGGTAGAACCCCAAGATAAGTCAAACCCTAGTTTGACTCTGGACCAAAAAAAACAGAAAACCATAAAGGACCAGAAACTGCAGGTCTGAAATTCGCAAGTCACTTTTGAGGGGTCAATTTTTGGAATCTTCAAAAACCAAGTGCACCAGCATACTCGCCTCATCCAGGAGAATCTTCCTGTGAAAGCAAAATTCAATTCCGAGAATTTTCATTTTTCGGCCCGTCACTACTACCAAAGAAAACTAGGGCATCAAATATTTTGGGTGTCTGTTCACTGATTTATGGAAGTGAGTACATTGGACAACTCTCCAACCAGAAGTTCCAAATTCCAACTTTGGAAAATTAGGGTTTCTTTGACAAACCCTAGGCCAACCAGCTCCAGATCCAGTGGTAAGACCTAAAGCTTTTATATTTCCATTTGAGTTTCTCATTAAAGATGTCTCACCACACCAAGCTTGAGGATAAGCTAGAAGGGGCTGATAACTTCCACGCATGGAAGTATAGGATTGGGCTTGTCCTAGAAGAGAATGCATTGGACACCTATGTGAATGAAAAGGCTCCAGTTCCAGAGGAAGATGAGGCTAAATCCTTACACAAGAAGAACCCGATTAAGGCTAAGAGAATCTTTACAGATTCTATCAAGGACCATCTCATACCACATGTGTCATCTCTGAAGACACCTAAAGAGATGTTTGATGCCTTCACCACCTTATTTGAAAAGAGGAATATAAATAGGAAGATGACATTGAGGAACCAATTGAAGAATGTCAAAATACAAAATGCAGAGACCATGCAATCCTACTTTATAAGTGTCTCTCAGATAAAAGAACAACTTGAAGTTGTGGGAGAAGATATAGAGAATGGAGAAATAGTGATGACCACCTTGAATGGTCTTCCTAGGTCATGGGATTCCTTTATTCAAGGAATCTGTGCAAGAAGAAAGTTGATCACCTTTAGTAAACTATGGGAAGAGGGCTCACAGGAAGAAGCTCGAATTGTAGCTCGAGAAGAAAAAATGGGTAATGAAGACCAGGCTCTCACAGTACACACCAGGAAGAACAACAACAAGAGGGAGCATCCTCATCACAAGAAGGGTAAACACCACCACCAGAATCAGAGGGAGAACCTTGGAAGAACCAGGAGGGATCTTTCTCACATTCGATGTTATACTTGTGATGAGAAGGGACACTACTCCAGAGGTTGTCCAAAGAACAAAAGTAGCTCCTACAAGAAGAAGAACAAGAAGAAAAGACACCATGCTCACACCGCGGAAGGTGATGAACCTGCAAGAAAGAGAACCAGAGAAGACAGTGAAGATTCTTCAAGTAATGAAGAATATGTATTGTAATGAAGGTAACCAGTTACATGGGTTCATTCAGAAGGTTCCACCTCATAAGGTGAAACTAGAGATGACTTTCAGTATTACATGAAAGGAGTAGAAAAAGCTACTGCAGAGTTGGACTCCGGTAAACAAATAAAGATCAATAATCTATGGAAGAACCTCTCATCCATTTTCAGCATTGGTTAAGAAAGCAAAAGATCAAGAGGGAGCACACTCCAGTAGTTCTGCAAGGAAGCAAAGATCAAGAGGGAGCACACTCCAATAGTTCTGCAAGGAAGCAAAGATCAAGAGGGAGCACACTCCAGTAGTTCCTGCAAGAAAGCAAAGATTGAGAGGGAGTCCACCCAACAACCAAAACAAAGATAAGTATTTGAATTGTCATTTCTTGTATATATGATTACTTAAATAATATTGTTCAGTCATGTACATACTTATGCTCCTAGATTTAGGATGTATATCATGCATGTTAGAAAAGTTGCATTAATGAACAAGATACTACTAATATGCAAGTAACGGGTAAGTGGCCTATGGTACTGTACAACATCCCATTGCTACTTATCTAGAATGAAACCTCTTTGCTGACATGTTGGGAGTAGTGCACACTCTTAACAATGTTCTGGTAGAGATGGAAGGCATCTAGGAAGTTACCGTATGAATACGGGATAGGGATGAATGTTGTGTTGAATCATTGGCTAAGATAGTTGCATGACTGTGTGACCTATGTCTTTATGCATAAGAATTTGTTTTGAAAAATTATGAAATGTTTCTAATCATGCAGCTAAATTGACTTGTAGGAAAGATCGTGTACTACAAGAGAGACTTGTTTCGAAGAACAAGTGACGATGATTCAGCTAGAAGATTTATGAAGTCAAGATGAAGACACTGAAGAACCTGCAGTTCCCAGGATCAAAGATACAGCAATGAAAGGAGTAATTCCTGAAAATCATGAAGACTGCGAAATAGAAGAACCACAAGAACCTGTAGATCCACCTCGTGAAAAGAGGCTCCCAAAGCGACAGAGAAGAAGGAATGGAAGGATGCCATGATCGAAGAGTACCAGTCGATCATGAAGAATGATGTCTGGGATATGGTCCTGAGACCAGTAGGGAAGTCTGTTGTGACTTCCAAGTGGATCTACAAGATCAAGCATGCTGCAGATGGCAGCATAGAGAAACACAAGGCAAGATTTGTGGCACGTGGCTTCTCCCAAACGGAATGGATACACTATGAGGAGACATTTTCACCTGTAGCCAAATACACTTCCATCATATCAGTACTTGCTCTGGCTGCAGTAATGAAGTGGAAGGTACAACAGATGGATGTCAAGACAGCATTCTTGAATGGTGTAGTAGAGGAGGAAGTGAATGTGGAGCAACCACTCGGATTTGAGACACGTGACAAGGAGACTCATGTGTGCAAATTAAAGAAGGTCTTGTATGGATTGAAACAGACACCCAAGATGTGGTATGGCAGGATAGACAACTTCCTGACTAGTTTGGGCTTTACCAAGAGTAAAGCAGATTCCAACCTTTACTACAAGGTTGAGGAAGGGAACCCAGTGATACTTCTACTTTATGTAGATGACCTGTTTGTGACAGGTGAGGATGAGCTGATTGTTGACACGAAGAGGAAGTTTGTTGCCGAGTTCGAGATGAAGGACTTGGGTATGATGCACTACTTTCTAGGCATGGAGGTGTGGCAGAGTGTGGATGGAATCTTCCTTGGACAAGGAAAGTATGCAGTAGAGATCTTGAAGCAATTTGGGATGATGGACTACAATGCCATGGCCACACCTATGGCATCGAAGCTTAAGCTATTGAGTGATGCTTCATCAGAGTCGGTTGATGCTACGATGTATCGTCAGATGATTAGATCTTTGATGTACCTGACGAATACGAGACCAAATATCTGCTTTGTTGTGAACACATTGAGCCAGTTCCGGACGGATCCGAGACATGTTCACTTGATTGCTGCAAAGCATATTCTAAGGTACCTGAAGGGTACGGTGGATTATGGGCTCAAGTATGATGCGAATCAGAAGATTAACCTGGAGGGTTATGTTGATTCGGATTGGGCAAGCAGTGCCATTGATAGGAAGAGCACTTTGGGGTGTTGCTTCAGTATGGGATAAGGTGTGATCTCTTGGTTTAGCAGGAAGTAATCCTGCATGGCACTGAGTACAGCCGAAGCAGAGTATGTCGTAGCTTGTTCGGCTAGTTGTGAAGCAGTATGGATGAGGAAGCTACTGTCTAATTTGTTTGATCTCCAGTTGGATGCGACTTGTATATATTGCGACAACCAGAGTTGTGTGAAGTTGTCTGAGAACCCAGTGTTCCATGACAAGTCGAAGCACATCGAGATCAAGTATCACTATATCAGGGATATGGTGCAGAGAGGAGCAGTGAAGCTCCAGTATGTTGCGACGGGAAGTAGGTAGCCGATGTGTTGACCAAGCCGCTAGCCAGAGTGAAGTTTGAATACTTTAGAGAGAGGCTTGGTGTACTTCAGATCGAGGTTCCTTCCCAGGGGAAGTGGTGAATCCGGAAGACGCATATGCACATGGGCCATTCTCGCATAGTGGTAGGAAAGTCCTCCTATGCTGGTAGATGTAAGGGCTGAGCCATTCTCACATAGTGGTAGGAAAGTCCTCCTATGGTGTAGATGTAAGGGTTGAGCCATTCTCACATGGTGGTAGGAAAGTCCTCCCATGGTGTAGATGTAAGGGCTGGGCCATTCCGACATGGTGGCAGGAAAGTCCTCCCATGGTCGTTGATGTAAGTGTTGAGCCTTTCCCGAATGGTGGTAGGAAAGTCCTCACATGTCGGTTGATGTAAGTGCTGTGTCTAACATGCTGGTAGGAAATTCCTCGCATGTTGGTAGACGTGTGATGTGCATCTGGGTTGTGCTCCGTTGACGATGAGATGATCTAAAGATGATGAGGAGACAATAGGGTACACAGGTTTTGCATACGCATATAATCAATCCTGGGATGCTCCTTCAGGTTTTGCAGTGGCATATAATCAGTCCTCGGAGATCCTGCAGGTTTTGCAGAGGCATATAATCAGTCCTGGGATGCTCCTTCAGGTTTTGCAGAGGCATATAATCAGTCCTGGGAGATCTTGCAGGTTTTGCAAAGGCATATAATAAGTCATGAGATGTACCTACTTGATGGCTTGCTCGCAGAGATGATGAAGACCTACATGGAGGCTAGGCCTACATCCAGCATGAAAAAGGGTTGGCTCTGTAGAACTTCCTATAACGAGTAGACTGGAGACTGATGGTCGAGATAGCAGCAGCAGTGGTGATGATGATCCAGCTCTGATGATGATCCAGCTCTGATGATGATCCAGCTCTGATGATGATCCAGCTTTGATGATGTTCCAGCGACGAAGACTTGTGCTGATGACTGTGTCAAGAGAATACCTTCCTAGTTAAGAGGGGGTGTTAGTGTAATTGTAACTTCGGAAGATATTCACTTGTATATTTTATATTGTATTTGTATTTTATTATTGTACCTCCGACGGAGATGTTTATTCCTCCGATCGAAGAAGTCATTATTGCATTTGGGTCATGTAAAGTCATTGAGGTTAACCCCCCTTTGTATGTCGGGGCATTAGACCCCAGAGTTAAGTTGTCTATGGGCTATTAGACTCTCCTAGAGAAGTCGGCCCAGTCAAGTACAACTAGAGGCCGACCTAGTTGGGTAAAAGTCAAGTGAAAGTAAAAGTATAAATAGAGAGGGTGCCTCTCTCATTTGCTCAATTCACTCACTCATGAAGTTTGCATTAGTGAGGAGAAGGACCAGCTCGCACAAGTGGAGAAGAGAGAAGCTGTTGAAGACCATTTCTACTTTTGGGGTTTATATTTCTGCTATTGTATTGTTGCTCATTCTATCTCTGAGGAAGTTGTGGGGTTTTCTCCTTTATGGTTTCCCCAAGGAAAAACTTTGAGTCTCTTGTCTATTGTGTTTGAATGTTGTGCTTGTTATTCTCTCAGATAAGATCATAGATAATCTTGAATTAAATTGTGAAAAACTAACAACTTGATCTCTCGATCAGCAACATCATCTTGATCTTTCGATCAACAACATCATCTCGATCTTTCGATCAGCAGTAACATGACCTGCAACACACATGATACAGTTACGGGATGAGCAGTCCCTTAAACTTATAGGACATAAGTCCAAGGATGATACAATCCAACCACATTCTCGAGGACATAAGTCACCGGATCAGTTCTGGACTGAAGTCCAAGGATGATACAATCCAACCACAGTGCCAATCCTTTTTCATATTGGATCTGACCTAGATCAAATCTAGGATTTTCCACCGCAGTGCCAGTCCTTTTTCATATTGGATGTGACCTAGATCAAATCTAGGATTTTCCACCACAATGTCAGTCCTTTTTCATAATGGATGTGACCTAGGTCAAATCTAGGATTTTCCACCACAGTGCCAGTCCTTTTTCATACTAAATGTGACCTACATCAAATCTAGGATTTTCCACCACAGTGCCAGTCCTTTTTCATACGGGATGTGACCTAGATCAAATCTAGGATTTTCCACCACAGTGCCAGTCCTTTTCCATACTAGATGTGACCTAGATCAAATCCTACGATTTTCCAACACAACATCATCATCATCACATTCTCGGAGACAAAGAGTCTACGGATCCCTTTAGGCCATGTGTCCAAGGATGATACAATCCCACTGCAACATCATCATCATGACATTCTCGGAGACAAAGAGTCTACGAATCCCTTTAGGCCATGTGTCCAAGGATAATACTATCCCACTGCACCATCATCATTATTAGCATCAGCACTGCTCCCCCTTTGGAGGAAGGTCCTTTCTAACCACACCAAGCTTGTCACGGAAGTACTCAAACTTCACTCGATACAGAGGCTTAGTCAACACATCAGCAACTTGCTCATCAGTGCTCACATACTGGAGCTTTATAACTCCCTTTTGTACCATATCCCGTATGTAAAAATACGGGATTTCTATGTGCTTTGACTTGTCATGGAACATTGGGTTCTCCGTCATCTTTATACAACTCTGGTTGTCACATAGAATCACCGTGGTATCCAACTCCAGGTCAAATAGACCTGACATCAACTTTCGGAGCCATATGGCTTCACAACTTAGCAGAACAAGCTGTTATATACTCTGCTTCAGCTTGTGTTGAGAGCAACACTGAACTGCTTCCCGCTAAACCATGAGATCATGGTGGATCCCAGACAATAACATCCACCCAAGGTGCTCTTCCTGTCTGAGACACTTCCGGCCCAATCTGCATCTGTATAACCATACAATTTGTAGTCATGATCTCCAACATAGTATAGACCAAAGTCTATCGTACCTTTCAGGTACCTCATCACATGCTTTGCAGCTACCAGGTGAACACGTCTAGGCTCAACTAGATACTAACTCAGGGTGTTCACAGCAAAGCATATATCTGGCCTGGTATTCGTCAAATACATCAACGAACCAGTGATATGTCTGTAAACTGTAGAAACCACTGTCCATCATCCCAGATCTCTACTTCACATTTTCCCTGGCTAAGGAAAAATCTCATCTGATCTCAGCCACATATTTAATCACAAGAATCATGCCAAGATTCTTTAACTCTAAGATCTACTCCCTCTAAAGTGGAGTTTTCTACATCTGAGTATTGTCCTCCCTCTGTGACTGAACATCATCCACACTCTGTATTGAGTGATCTTCTGCATATCTATCTGTGCCATCTCCCGTCAGATGGGTCTACTCATATGAGCCTCAAGATCACTCGAACTCTATGGTGAGTTCCTTCTTGCATCCATCTGAGAGAAGCATGTCATTTGTATATAGAAACCATTTTCAACCTTGTAGCAAAGGTTGAAATCCGCATCACCCATGGTGATCATCAAGCTTGTCAAATGACTATCGATCCTGGGTACCTGTTGAACCCGTACAAAGCCTTCTTCAATCATGTAATTCTCTTTCAGATCTTGGGAGTTTGCTCGATATGCACTTCTTCTTCAATTACACCATTCAAGAGAACGGTCTTGTCATCCATGGGTGTAATCTATCTCTGGAAGTGTGTCTAGCCACTGGAGCAAACATCTCATCATAATCCTCTCCCTCTTTCTAAGAGAATCCTCTAGCCACGAGCCTTGCTTTGTACTTCTATAGTATGTTTGATTTGTAAGTCTTCTTGTTGAACAGTGATCACTTGTAAGTCTTCTTGTTGAACAATCATCACTTGTTTTGTAGCTAATCAAATGCTGCAGAAGATGAAGACTCATTACTGATGATGTTGATGTTCCAGTATTGACTATCTTCCAGTAACTGTTTGAGTTACTGATGATGATTGAAGAAAGCTTCCAATGATTTATAGATGTATCATGTATGATGTTGATGACTCCTTGTTCCTTCAGATGTTGTTATAATATCCTTCTCGTTAAGGGGGAGTGTTGAAATATTGTCACTTCTAAGAATATTATATTTTGTACTTTATTATTTCGGAGATGTTTATTCCTCCGTCGGAATGTGGTAACATTGGGTTATTAGACTTCTCTAGTGGGGTCGGCCCTGTATGTGTTATGTGGGTTAAAGGGTTATTAGACCACCCTAGAGGGGTCGTCCCAGTCAGCTTTATGTAAAGTGGTTAAGTTGGGGCCGACCTAGTTAGAGTTAAAAGTCAAGTGAAGTAAAGTATAAATAGAGGATGTGTGATCCTCATTTATCACACTCACTCATTCACTCACTTGTGAATGGCGCATAGGTGAGAGGGAGAGATCTGCATAGGAGGAGAAGGAGCTCATGTTTAAGATATACATCTCTGTATTGTTGATCATCTATATTGAGGAAGCTTTGTTGGATTTTCTACCCCATGAGGGTTTCCCAAGATAAATTGTGTCTCTTGTGTTTATGCTATCTTGTTCTTTCAGTGATCCTGTATATGCTATTGTTGTGAAATTGAAATGTAATACTAATGTTATCTATCTTAGCATATTGAATTTTAACATCATGTACCACTATGCATGCTTAAGTGTGCACTAGTTTCATCATTGTGTCATCCTCAAGATCTCATACATAATCATACATTCATTAGTATAATCGCAATACTATCAAAACATTATAATTCTAAATAATCTTAAACATGTATGGTCATGATCATTTCATACACAGGTAATTTATCACAAGCATTAGTGTTCAAGGTTTCAAGGAGTACTTCTTTTACTCATGCATATTCTTATTTGACCATAGGACTCTTCTTGTTTTTCATATCATTAATCAAACTAAGAACATAATATGCATAAACCCTTGATTACTTAAACTTCTAACTTCAAGAATAATCATCATCAATCATACAAAAGTATACTTATCTAAGATCCTAACACAAAGTAGGATTCTTACTCGATATAGGAAAACATACATGGATTAGCATGCTTGCTAGTTATGTCTAACATACTCAAACAGTATCTTATTTGTTCTTCTTAAAAGCCTCTCATACTCTCCCCATCCTTATCATATCTCTTCCTGTCATGGTCGGGCTTTCTCTTCAATGATTTAGAGACCTTATGCTAGTAACCTGCATATCTCATAAGTTAAGCATAGTAGAACCAAATCATACATACCTCGTAAGTAGAGTTTCTATGTGATCAAAGACTATGGATGAGTCTTGGTCTTCATGTCATCATGGTCATATATTCTTGATCTAGAACTTGATTTGTCTTTCTTGATGTACCTTTCATGTTAGCAGACAACATCATCCTCATACAACACCACAAGTGCATTAGTACAATCATAAGTGTCATAACCCTAATCAATGAATGTCTTTTATCATTCACATGCATTCATACTTTTACTAAGGTGATCAAACAAGTCTAAAATTAATCATGATTGTACTAACCTCAATAATATGAAGACAAACATATCATGAACTTAATCATCAAATAAATGAAACAGATTTCAAAACATACCTGCATCTCCTCGAGTCATACCTGTAGAGATTGCTTGTAGTCATCTCTATAAGGGTAAAACCCTAATCATCCAAGGTAGATCACTTGTAAACATCTTATATAGGTTCATGGTGCTAGGATGATAGAATATCAGTGCCATTTAAACCTCCTTCATTGCTGCCCTATGAGTCTCCCAACTTTGATAGGGTTTCATCTTACTTGGAAACCCTAATTTTCAATCTCCTTCCTCCCACAACATTTTGATAGAAGATTAATATCTATGATGAATGGATTCAAAATCCATTTTCAAAGTTTCCAATGTTGCATCAGGTGTCTCCAAAATTGTATCAAGTCATGCCATACCTAAAAAACTAAAAACCCTAAGTGAGAACGTCTTCCTCCTCTTCTTTGATTTCCTCCTTTGAGCCATTTTAGATGTGCAGTATTGTTTCTAGTGTATCTCTGAAATTTTGGATCCTCAGGGTCTGAAACTTCGGCCTATGGTAGCCTGACCTGTCATCTTTCCAACCCCACGGGTTTGAGCTCATGGGATTCTCCATCAAAGAGATATGCTACGTTTCCCAACATGACCTATTTATGGGATGAAACAGCATAGCGAACTTGTACGGCGTGCCACGTGTCACTGTTTCAACTTCGGCCTCTAATACTCAGACTTGTGAAACTACAGTCTATGCCCTAATTGTCACTTTTTACGGAATTCCATTTGGAGCTTCCTAGCCCGAGATATGATCTTTTTTTCTAGGTCACCTGTTTATGGTTGCATTCTGGAAGACGCAGAAACCCTAACTTGTACAGATCATATCTCACAAAGTACAACGAATCTGAGGCTGAAACTCGAACACACGGTACATGAACATTTCATCTTCGACCTGTCCAAGTTTCAGATCCTAAACCTTCGCCAAAAGCAATTTATAACGAAAATGCCAATATGAATAGTTTTTGCTATACAAAGCCCTAGCTTTCAAATTGTCGCAAGTGAAACAAGTGTCGTAAATGCCATACATTGCCTTCTTTCTGGCTAGCTCTGATACCATGTTAAGATTCAATATGCTAAGATAGATAACATCAGTATTCAATTCAATTTCACAACAATAGCATATACAGGATCACTGAAAGAATAACAAGCACAGCATAAACACAAGAGACACAAATTTATCCCGGGAAACCCTCTAGGGGAAGAAAACCCAGCAAAACTTCATCAATATAGATGATCAAAAGTACAAAGACAAGACCCCAAACAAGTGCTCCTTCTCCTTGCAGATATCTCTCTCTCTCTCTCTCCTATGCGAATTACACAAGTGAGTATGTGTGTCCAAATGAGGAGCACATCACTTCTATTTATACTTTATCTTCCACTTGACTTTTTCCCTAACTAGGTCGGCCCCAACAACTTAACCTAATGTTGACTGGGCTGACTCCTCTAGGGGACTTAAACACCCCATTACATTTGACTCTAAGGGGATCTATTGCCCCGACTTACAAGGGAGGATTTACCTCAATGAATTTACATAATCAAATACAATAATAACATCCCGACGGAGGAATAAAACATCTCCAAATAAATTACAATAATAAAATACAATAGAATATTCTTCAAAGTTACAATATTTCAACACTCACCTCAGAGTTCGAGATGAAAGACTTAGGTCTAATGCACTACTTTCTTGGCCTTGATATTTGGCAAAGAAAAGATGAAATTTTTCTATCTCAAGAGAAGTACATTATGGATATATTGCGCAGGTTTGGCATGATAGATTGCAAATCTATGATTACACAGATGGTTTCCAATTTGAGGAAACTTCATGAGTCAGGATCTGGATCAGATCCAGTAGATCCCACTTTGTATAGACAGCTTATAGGCTCACTAATGTACTTGATATATTAGAGGCCTGATGTATGTTATGTTGTGAGCATTATGACTCAATTTATGTCTGATACGAGACACAGACACTGGATAGCTGCTAAACATGTGCTTAGGTACCTTTAAGGTACAATTTCATATGGACTCAGATATGCCTCCAGTGGAGGAGTCATGTTACTTGGTTATACAGACTCAAACTGGGGAGGAAGCATTGTGGACCGTAAAAGTACATCCAACTACTATTATAGCCTAGGATCAACTATGATATCTTGGTCCAGCAGAAAGCGGGGCTCCGTATCCCAGAGCACTACAGAAGCATAATACATAGCTGCTACTGTTGCCTGTCGAGAAGCAGTGAGCCTTAGAAAGCTACTTGCAAGGTTGTTCGGTGAAAATCTTGAGCCTACAGTTATTAGGTGTGACAATCAGAGTTGCATCAAACTTTCCAAAAACCCAGTGTTTCATGACAAGTCGAAGCACATTGAAATGAAGTATTACTTCATCCAAGACATGGTCCAAAAAGGTACAATGAAACTTCAGTACATTGTTATTGATGAGCAGATTGCAGATGTGTTAACAAAGCCTCTGTCAATGACAAAGTTCAAGTACTTCAAAGACAAGCTTGGTATGGCAAAGAATGCCTCCCTCACTGAGAGGGAGTGTTAAATGTACAGCATCAAAAGACATTCTCCAAACCAATCTTCCGCAGTCAAGATTGATCCTCCCGTATAGAGGTGAGCACTTTGATTGCCTTCCGCGTAAAGGTTATTCCTCCCGTATAGAGGTAATTGATCAAAATAATGATGTTATAAAGTCTTGTTGGACAAGGCTCCAAACTTGTGTGTCAAGTCATGAATCTCATGTGAACCTTCTGTATAAAGGTATCCATGGGATGGACCTCCCGTATAGAGGTGGACCTTCCATATAAAGGTCATGCTTTACTTGTTAAAAGCATTTAATGTTGTGTGATGCATCATTAACCAAGATCACCAATTGCTATTAAGTCTCCTTTAGAGACTGATCACCTCTAAAGTGAATTACTTTAGCATATGATCATTTGGTCCAGAATAATATAATATATCACAGCATTCGATAATTCTTCTTAGTATAATGTAATGTGATAGATAATTAAAGTTAGCACATATTGACCATGCAGTAAAAGATAAGAAATAAAAGATAAAGCATAGAGATCAAGAGAATTCGAAATTGCCCATGCAGACACTTCAGCTAATTAAAGAGAACTTGAATTGTTAAAGCTTCAGTTAAGTAACAATGTATTCCTAAATCAATGCTTCAGTTAAAGCATCAGTTAAAGATATGCAATCAGTTAACTTAGTGACCACTTCAATAAAATCAATCAACATGATTTTCAGTTAAGATTAGTTAACTAAAGTTAGTTAAACTAAAAATTAAAAGACGACACTTAAGTTACAACACTAAAGTTGCTCCTATTGCATGATGACACTTAAGTTACAACACTAAAGTTGCTCCTATTGCATGATGACACATATGTTAGCTTGTAAACTAAGTGCTCCTACATCAATTATTAAGCAAGTCCATTCCAAAGTCAGTTAAGCATGATTTCAAGTTAAGGAAGAAAGGCATGGCACAGTGATGGTGCATGATTGAAGAAACTAGAAGTGCACTGCAACTATCCAAGAAGATAACTTGCTATGGTTTGCATGCGAGGCTTATCCTTAATGCATTGATTCGTTATTCCTTGCATGGCAGTGATTTTTGCTATATATTGATGTGTTGGGCACATTGGAAAACACATCTGATTGATCTCTCTTCTCTATTACTTCCGTATCTTCACCAAGAGTGTTTGGTGATCTCTTATCTTTCGAAAGCAATCTGCTATGTCGTAAAAGAAAGACATTCTCTGTTATCCATTATATTATACTAAGAAGAGTTGTTGGGGTTTTTGTTCTCATTGTTTTGAGGATTTTCCCTGGTGTATATCTTGTGTTATGGTTGAATTAATTTCATGTGATTGAATTGTCTCATTGTTTCAAGTTTTTGCATCTAAAAGAATTAAAGATCAAAGCTCAACCAAATATTAACATTTTATTTAGCCATCAGGATGGAAACAAGCATTAATAAATCTCTTATTCTCTGTAATGAATTACCTCCAAAAGTGGAAGCACAGATCTATCTCATGTTCTCTTTCAGAGTAGAGTTGGTGGGCAGTGGACTAAAATATCTTGGTTACTTTTTGAAACCTAATGATTATAGAGTTGTTGATTGGATGTGGCTTTTCAAAAATGTCGAAGCAAGGATTAGTTGTTGGTGTCATAGACGGCTATCTATTGGTTGAAGACTAGTTTTCTTAAAGTAGTTCTTGAGAGAATTCCCATTTGTTGCCTCTCTCTAGCACATGTGCCAAAGAGTATCTTAAACAAAATCAGGAGGAGATGTATCAGTTTCCTATGGTTCAGTAAAAAATAGAAGAAGAGCATTCCCCTAGTGAACTAGAAAACCCTAGCTAAACCAAAAAAGGGTTCAGTTTCTTGTGGTCCGATAAAAAACAAAAGAAGAGCATTCCCCTAGTGAACTACAAAACCCTAGATAAACCAAAAAAGTGTGGCAGATGGGGTTTAAAGAACATCACCCTATTTGGTCAAGCGTTGGCAACTAAATGTCTTTGGCGGTTATTTTTTAACGAAGACTTGTGGGGCAAAATTATGAAGCTTAAATATTTTAATTCTTATTTTGTGGAACAATGGATTAGAAATTAGCCCAAGTCTTGCAAGAGGGCATCGAACATTTGGAAGGGTTTGGTTCGATTGTTTCAAGTGATTGGTCAATGGGTGGCATGGAAAGTTGGCAAGGGGGGGCGTGTACGGTTGGGAGAAGATCTATGGGTTGGAGCAGCTAGTAATTTCCTCTTATCTCTGGATCTGAGATCTCATTTAAAGTATCGTGGTTTCACAAAGCTTGTACATGTAGGGGTGCAAGTGCAAAATAAAGTTGGATGCAGGTTTGGATCTCAACAGAAGACTTAAGACATGCATAGGGATTTGGCGAATGAATGGAGGGACTATATCCGACTTCTTTCTCGCAATGTAGTCTTTCTACATGATGAGGAGGATGAGTTGATCTGGACATGGAATAAGGCATCTAGTATCCTCACCGCAAAATTGGGCTACAAATCTCTTTCATTTAATTTAGTAGAGGTTGATAGCAAGTGATGGTGGCCTATATTATGGAAATGGAAGAGTCCTTTAAAGACTAGAACCTTCACATAGCTGACGATGGCAAATAGGATTTTGACCTGGCATAGTAGGAAAAGGCGAGGGTGGCAAGGTTTGAACAAGTTTACATTGTGTATGGTTGATGAAGAGTCAGTCAATCATCTTTTTGTCTCTTAACCATTTGTTCTGCAGGTTTGGTAAGAGGTAATCTAGTCACTGAGGTATCCAGGCTCTTGGATCTATGGCTTGTTAGAACATTGCATGTGGAACTAGGTGAGGAACTCAATGATCTAGTTTTTCAAGGATCTTCCTCATTATGTTCTATGGGGTATTTGGCTACATAGAAACCGATTGTTATTTGAAGGCAAAGGAGGGAGTCTCAATCTAGTAGCTCATAAAATCCGAGTAGCTTTTATGGAAATGAAGAAGGAATCTAGACAAGCCTCTGTGTGCTCCCATTTTTAATTTCTATGTTGCTTGGGGTTATTTTGTTGTCACCTGTTAGGGGACAGTAGGCTATAGCAGATCCAACATAGTGTTGCATATTTCTCCATATCACTTCTTCTCTTTAAAATTAGGTGTTAGTCTTGGCGGCTACATAGAAACCGATCGTTATTTGAAGGCAAAGGAGGGAGTCTCAATCTAGTAGCTCATAAGATCCAAGTAGCTTTTATGGAAATGAAGAAGGAACCTTCAAGGAATCTAGACAAGCCTCTGTGTGCTCCCATTTTTAATTGCTATGTTGCTTGGGGTTATTTTGTTGTCACCTATTAGGGGACTCTAGGCTATTGCACAGCCAGCATAGTGTTGCATATTTCTCCAATCACTTCTTCTTTTTAAATTTAGGTGTTGGTTTTAGCACTACCACTCGAGTTGAATTAATAGTCATTTGGGTTCTTTTAACTTTGCCAGAGAAACAGAAATTTCACATTTACAAGTGGTGGGCGATTCTAAGGTATTGATAGATTGATTCAAAAGAAAAGCCTAGATGGATATTTTAGTTTCGTTACCTTAGCAACACCAAATTTAAGAGCTACATGAGTCTTATGATTCTATCATTATAGAACACCTTTTACAAAGATTTAATCAACAAGATGACACCCTTTCTAAAGAAGCGATTGCTCTTAATGAAGGTCTCTTGGTATGCGATGAGTTCCAAGGCACAGAGGTGTTCGCAGAGGCTCATCTTCATATCTTTTGATGGATGAGTGTATGCTCCAGGAATGTAGGGTTATTACAATGGCCTCATGTACTTGTTTTGCATAATGGACAATGTAGTGCCTTGCTAGTGTTGAATATTGTAACTTCTAAGAATATTATATTTGTACTTTATTATTCCGAAGATGGTTCATCCCTCCGAGGTTATTCTATTATGTATTCGAAGATGTTTATTCCTTCGAGGGATTGTGGTAACCAGGGTTATTAGACTCACCATGTGGGGGTCGGCCCTCAGTTTATTATTTAGGGGTTATTAGACTTCACTAGGAGAGGTCGGCCCCATTAGGGATTTTGGTCAGTCAGGAACTAGTATAAGTAGAGGAGGTGAGCTCCTCATTTGACACACTTCCTCAACTCAGAAAGTAGCGCACTTGTGTTTGGGAGGTCTGCATGGGAGGTAGAGAAGAAGGACAAGTCTTGGAGCACATCTTGTATTTTGGTTGATCATCTTATTGAGGAAAGCTTTGCTGGGTTTTCTACCCCATGAGGGTTTCCCAGGGTAAATTCTGTGTCTATCTTGTGATTATGTTTCTTTCAATGATCTTGCTAGTCTAATTGGTTTAAAGTTTAAACTTAACAGCTAGATATGTTATTTTAAACAATTTGCTATATGTATTTACTAGAAAGTTCCAATACCTACCAAAAAATTCTGTGACAAATTCGGCTATAAGTTTTTAGAGTCTCTCTAATATCTACAACACTCTCTATGAGATGGTCAATCTATGTATGTTTTGATTTCCTCTTGAAATAGCAAATATACAATTTTTTTTCTCGGAGAGAAACAAATTTTTAAAAAGCTCAAAATGATGTGTGTTTCAAATATAGTTTAAAAGTATTGTAAGAGGGGAGTTGTAGAGTCTTTTGAATAGAGGGTATGGCACCAAGGATTAAATTCCCTCCACTATCTATTTTGCAAAGAAAAACAAAAGAGGCTCAGATTATATTTTGAAGGTGAATTAATTTTTTGAAAAGGAAAAGAATTAATTTTATAAAAGAGGAAATTATCTTTTATAATTTGTTATTATAATTAAGGATAGACCAAACACTCCTATGTTGCAACGACAATTATTTCACAAAGACCCATTTTTTCCTTATGTAGGCAATTCACTCCATATACCCTCATTTGACTTAGATGAATTAAGCATGTTAATTTAGAGTCTCACATGTACAAGAGTTCTAAGGGTTACACCAATGTTAGACTCGATAGGTAAACATTATTAATTAATGAGTTACATAGGGAAAGTGTGTTTGTAATGTACATATTGTAAATTATTATCATCTAAGACTAACTTCGCGTAAGTTCTGATGTTGGTTTATTATTATTACATGTACAAGAGTTCTAAGGGTTACACCAATGTTAGACTGGATAGGTAAACATTGTTAATTAATGAGTTACATAGGGAAAGTGTGTTTGTAATGTACATATTGTGTATTATTATCATCTTAGACTAACATTGCGTAAGTTTTGATGTTGGTTTATTATTATTACATTAAAGGGGATTAATTACACATGTGCATTGATGTTTGGACATTATTGATGGCTATTAGGCATTATTTGATGAGGCGTGACACTTGGAGTACATTGCATGTTGTGTTTCCTAGCTAGGAAAAGCGACTAACCCCTTTCCTCATCATGAAGACTCTTGCTACTTGGCATGTGTGGCTTGGAGGAGGTTCTAGACTGGTCTCTCTTGCTTATTTGACCATGAGATTGCACATTAGAGTCTTAGACCATTATTTCCTCACCCAGGACACTTGGACATCGATCATTGGGCTTATCGATGAGGTCGTTAGACATTTTAACCACTTTTGGAACCTTTTCCCAACCACTTGGACCATAGCACACTTCATTGGAGGACCATTTGGACCATTTTGAGGTCACACGTGTGGCTTTTATTCAGGTTGTTGGAGTTAGTTGGCTAGGAAGTCGACTTTTGGACCATATTTGATGGAGCGCTCAAGGTCTTTGGACCTCATTATTGCAATTGGTTGGGAATGGAGCGTCCATGTTTGTTGGACCATGGAGGTTAGATTTGTTCCATGTTTATTGAGCACCCTCACTCTTTGGGATGGTTGTTATGTATTGGACCATTATTTGAGCTTATATTGGACCATTATTTGAGCTTATATTGTACCATTATCAACTACTTCGACGATAATTATGAGGGCGCCCTCTCTCTTCGAGGAATTTGTTGGTAGTTGAGCATTATTTTATGTACTTTGACTCTACCTTAAACCGTCCCTAGGATAGATCTAGGATTTTAGTATCTTTATTATTATTTTATTGTAGAAGAAGTTGAGATTTTCTCCTATATAAGAGAGCTAACTTCTCATTGTCATTTGTTGTTGAACTTGGAGAGTAATACTATCATACTTGCTCTATCTTTGGCTCTTGTATCTTAGTGTCTTCATGGCGAGCTCAACTTGGTGACTCTAATTGAGGTAACTTGTCTAAATTTTATCATTGTTATTTCTATTTGTTAGCCCATTGAAGAGTGGTATGCTACATGGTTGATCATATGCTACTGCATGTTGCATATTGAGATATTTTGCATCTTAGGAGGGATAGGTTAGTGTGTGAGATAGACAAGTAGAATGAAGGTGTATGCATAGCTGACCTTCCTCAATGAATTTGGCAAATCAAATCAATTGCTTGTAGATAAGATAAGATAATTTTATTAATGTCCGACTAGTGACCACAAAAGCAGGTCAAAGGGACTGCTGAGTATAATGATGTCAATACAATGCAGGAGTACCAAAAGGTCTCTTATAAAAGGCTATTTTGCAGGGATTCTACAAGCAAGGCTCAAGTGGGAAGATCTAGGACTCCATTAACCCAAGGATCTAGAAGGCACTAGTCTTTTCTTCCATCCTTCAACCATAATTTTTGAAAATCTCTTTACATTTAGGGTAGTAAGTAGATAAAAAAAATTAGTAAAAAAATCCACAAAATGAGAAATAAATAGAAAAAAACACAAAAATAAATTTTTTTATTTTTTTTAGAAATTTTTAGAAATTTTATGAATTTTCTTTTAATTTTTAAGTAATACTAATTTTAATTCCAACCATCAAAAACCCAAAAAAAATCATCTTTGAGAGGGTTTTACTTGATAGAACTTCACTAAAAACATTTATGGGCATATCTGACATGTTTATGTCATGTTTTGGCTAGTTTAAAGGTTACTTAAACGGCCATTAGATTGAATTCTGGAAATTATTTTCTATATATAATTAATTCTGGAAATTATAGTTTAAAGTGACTAAACACCCAAAATCTAGATCTAATGCTTCATTTATTTTTCTGAAATTTTTCCAAAGTTAAATCTAAATTTTACAAGTGATTTTTTTTGTTGATATATGCCTTAGATTAACTACGACAGCATTAATATAAATTCTGGAAATTTGTGTATAGTGGACAATTACATGCCTAAGTAAATATATTTTGCTACTTCACACCCTAAATTAATTCTAGGATTTTTTTATTTACTGACATAACTGATGAACAGCAAGTTAATGTGAATGAGATGATCTATACATGCCAAATCTGCTATCCAATTTTTTGAATATTGCATCAGCAAATACTTGCTTAATTTCCATATTGTTTATGGTTCTTAAATGCACTTTTAATTTCACATGGCATTCTGGAAACTGTCATAAATTGATGCAGTAAACTCACTGCCATCTGTTGCTCATGGATATTGAATGTGATGGTCAACACACTAATTAATAGCTCTTAAGTTTGTGGAATTAACAAGCCATTTTGGTTGAAGTGATTCAAGTCACTCCAACTTAAGTGGACATTTAAATAAGTTTGGGTGACATCATTTTGCAGAGATTTCATCTCTTTGAGAGGGCCTCATTCAAGTAAATAATTTCATAAACTAACCAACTTAATTTGTCACCACTAATAACAATTACTTGTGGATGAATTGGGGCAACGAGTCATTTACTTTAATGCAATTTTATCATTGATGTATTATGGTACATTGCTAATCTTTATTTCCATAAGTTCTCTCTTTTTATGTCCATGAACGTTTTACTTTGAGCAATGATTACGAAACATTTTATCTCTTGATTATTTTATATTCATTTGCTGAAGTAATTTTGTGGGATGCTTAACATGACTACATACTTTTACATCTTTAAAAAGGTCAACTTCTTAAGATCATCCTAAACTTGATAGGGAAGCTTCCCTTGGCCTTGAAATTGACCTAAAACATGAGAGGACTCAAACTAAGGTGACAGTGGTAGTTATCTTTCAAAGTTACATTTCTAAACACTATTGGATTGGGGCATTGCTACTAAAGTGCTAAATTGAGCTATAACATGCTGTAAAAAAAATTTAAAGGAAAATTATAATTGAAAGTTTTGTCCATTGAAAGTTAAAAATTCCACTAAAGGAAGAGTATCTATGTTGCAAAATGTGGAGAACACAATAGTTATTAAGACCATTGTGGAACAATATGCTAAAGTTGCCAAGTAAACAAAGTTGTCTACCTAAAATCTCCGCCATACATGTCAAATATCCATTCCACAATTAATCACATAACAGTCTGTCTAGTGCATCATATGTTCCTTGATAAGATTGTTTGGAAAGAGAAATTTAATCGCAGAAGACATAGGTTATAAATGCCATTGGATGCTATAGCCATCATTGGATTGCCACCATACAAGGCAGATTTGGAACAGTAAAATACTGTTCTTACGGGAAAACCCAATGTAAGTAACGTAAGTGGTCCATAAATGGATCAATAGTAATGTAAAAATGTATTGTATGGTAGATGATAATGGTTACATAGTTTTGGGGATTTTATAGGCCCGTCATGTACCTTTTCGACAAAAGGTCATGACTATTGATATTTGATTAATTAATAAATTAATATTAATATTAATATTAATTTATTATTATTTTGTTGTTACATTGCCTTCCCCTTAAGGGAAGCTTTTGTTAATTTTAACATAGATCTGAGATTAACAGTAGCAACAGTCTTCTTTTAATTTTGACTTCAAATTTAAATTTAGCAGCAGAAGGATATTAACAGTAAATCAAATAGACAAACATGCATCCACAAGAACACAGATGTTTACCCTGGGGAAAACCTTTTAAGGTATAAAAACCCCAGCAAAGAATATCTTCCTTAAATATGAGATGTCTGAATTTTACATAAGAGACAAACTTTTACAATGACTTTGCCTTTTAGGGCATACAAACAGAGGTGACCACAGTTACCATGCCAACTGCTGAGATGAAGTTTGACCAAGGAGAAAACATCCCAAACTTCTGTTGACTGACCTTGATTATTCTGAGTCTGAGCTTACTGTTGACTGTAGATGCCTGATTTTATGAGCTGCAGGTCGATGTAGTCTTAACAGAGCTGGTTTGAAGATAATAAGCCCATACTAGGGCTCAGCTGCAAGAGAAAAAGACTAGCTGCATCAGACAGGCCTCAAACTGTCCCTTCCTTACTGTCATGAATTTCGGCCTGCCTCTATTCCACTGAAACAAACCTGCGGCTAGGGTAAGGAACCCTTAACAGAGGTTTGATCCTCTTCACAAACAGAAATTCGATGTTGGATAAATGCCTTCACTAATTCGGCTGTCCAAAAGATGAGAGAACAAACTTCAAGAAAAACATAAAGATATTTCTGTTGTAGCTGCCGAGTTCTTGAAGAGAGAGATAGTTAAAGTCCACAAACTGAGCCTTAGTCAAACCCACGAGCTAAGCAAAGGATGCCACGAATTGTGTATTAGGATGATGAGTTTCACTTTTTACTTATAGTGGAATAATTCCACTTTTAATGGAGCCGACCTGTCCACACTTATATATATATATATATATATATATATATATATATATATATTTTGTCCTCAAAACAAAAAAAAGGAATGAGGCCGACCTGTCCAACTTGTCATCATATTATTTATTATATATATTTTTCTTCAATAATGAGCCAACCCATACATAAATAAATAAATAAATATATTTATTTTTCTTCTTCTAAATGATGGGCTCATGGACCAAGCCAAGCTATGCTTGGGTTTCATTTTATCTTCAATAAATCATGCAGGTGTTCTTCAAGGTCTTCATGTCCATTCCAAGTACATCATCATAGGGAGATAAATTAGTTGCTTTACTTCACCCTCCTGTTGCCACCAAGACCAAGTGGAGGAGTACACCACATGCCCAGACCCAGTCTAGGGCTTACAGTGAAATGCTGGTAACTGACCAGGTACCGCCATTCTCCCAGAGAATGGCTCTCAGCCCCAGGCTGAGCTTCCAGTCCTAGACTGGATCAATATCCTGGTAACTGACCAGGTGCCTCCATTCTCCCAGAGAATGGTTCTCAACCCCAGGCTGAGCTTCCAGTCCCAGACTGGATCAATATCCTGGTAACTGACCAGGTGCCTCCATTCTCCCAGAGAATGGCTCTCAGCCCCGGGCTGAGTTTCCAGTCCCAGACTGGATCAATATCCTGGTAACTGACCAGGTGCCTCCATTCTCCCAGAGAATGGCACTCGATGCTGCTCAGGAAAAAATCAACAGCTTTGTCCTCAAAGCTTCATTGACATCAATCTCTGATTTTGTTTGAACTGTCATCTCTGGAATCCTTTGCGATACTTGATGAAATAAGACGATACGAGTTCCGGATTCCCCAGGAGAATTGTCGCATCGTATCTGCTGTGGTCCATCCTAGATCTATTTTAAGCGGACCTTTGAGATCGTTTTGGGGAATGGGTCGTCTCACTTGTTGCTTAGTATGTCGAACTGTTTTCCTGTCAACATAACTCTCCTATGAATGCTCATTTTGACCCTATCGTTGGTCAAAATGACGATTATAATTGGGATGTCTATAAGGCGTATGTGTTGTTTGTTTTTCTTTCTTTTGAATTGTGGCAAAGACTGCCTTCACTTTCTCGATTTGATTTTTGGATGCATCTTCCTGGATCTGCGCTTCTTGGTTCGACAGTAGATTGTGATGATTCTGAATCTTTTCGATTCTTTCCTCTTGCGACTTTTTGTCAATTTCTAACTTCTTGATTTGATTCTCTAGGTCCTGATTACGATTCTTTAGAGACTGGTTTTCTTTCTGCTTTTCCAGTGTTCTTCCTTCGAGGTCTTCACCGACGTGTTCCCTCTTACTATTGTTTTTCAGTTTTTTAATCTTTGTAAGCAATGTTTTGTTATGATTTCGTAGACGAAAAATCTCTTCGGTATTGCTTGATAACACATTGTTGACTTTTGTTAGTTCCAACTTATGTGCGTTCTTCCTGTCGTCATACTGCTGCTGGAGTTTTTCTTTTTGCTGTTGACGATGGCATAAATCTGTTTCTTGATTTTCTAGCTTTTCATGTATTTGCGCTAATTCATCTTCCTTGTCCATGACGACTTTGTTTAGACGACTAATTTCCTCTTCTAAGTCGACACTATTTCCATACGGATATCCTTCGACTTTGTTTGGGTTTTTTATCTGGTCTTCAAGTTTTTGAATGATACTTTCCAGACGTGATATTTTCTCGTCTTTATCTGCTAACCTTTCTATGAGTCTTTCTTTACTATCTTCCAAAAATTGAATATTCAATTATGCGTTAGTAATCTTTAGTGTGTGCTTGGCGTTTTCAAACACTAGACTATTATTGGTTGCCTTGCACTGTTCTAGTTGAGCCGAAACCGCTCGTAACTGTGATTGTAACTATGCTATCATCGTTTCCATGAGATCTGAATTCCAACTTTTTTGAATTGGTCTTCTTTGTTTGATAGCGGATTTTGGATGCTTGACAAGTCTTCTTTGTTGACTCTTCCTGCTTCTGATAACAGGTGGACACCAAAAAGGTGTAATAACCCTTAATGTGGTTATTTCGTAAAAAAATCTTCTTTTGTTATGGTTAAACAACTTTTTTTTTCCAAAAGTAATTATTATTTTAATAAAATAATAATTTTTCTTTTAATATAATAACAATTATTAATTAATTAATTAATAATATTATTATATTAATGTTTTATAAACTATATATATATATATATATATAGTTTTTTTTTCCAAAAAACTAATTTTTTTGTTGGATTACGAATAGTTCAAGCCTTTGAGATAATAATAATATGTATTATTATTATTATAGTTATATAATAACTATAATAAAAATGGATTATTATTACTATAGTCATATAATAACTAAACTCATCCTAATTAAGGTATGAGTTGTTATAAATAATGGTTTCTTTATAAAACCAAGGCTAGTTTTATAAAACCAAGGCTGGTTTTATAAAACCACGGGATGGTTTTATAAAACCAAGGCAATATGTGGTTTTATAAAACCAAGGTTGGTTAAATAAAACCTATGCTGTGTTTTTTTTTTTTTATTCTCTTTTTTTATGCGGTCTTCTTTCTTGTTCTCTCTCTTTTTTTAACTTCCCTTTTATTCCTTTCTCTTTTTTTTTCTCTCTTTTAATAATTTTTTTTCTTCAATAAGGATGGCTAAAGGCCTAATGTAAAGTTAAAAACCTAAATCTCAAGAAATTTTGACAATTTGGCCACAAGCCGGAATCAACAAACTCTGATACCACTAGAGGAATAGTAAAATATTGTTCTTACGGGAAAACCCAATGTAAGTAATGTAAGTGGTCCATAAGTGGATCAATAGTAATGTAAAAGTGTATTGTATGGTAGATGATAATGGTTACATAGTTTTGGGGCTTTTATAGGCCCATCATGTACCTTTTCGACAAAAGGTCATGACTATTGATATTTGATTAATTAATAAATTAATATTAATTTATTATTATTTTGTTGTTACAAGATTACATCCATATTGGACCATAGGAAATCTTTGAACCCCAAGAACCGCTAACTACAATATAATAAAGAAGGTTGGAGTGCAAATTTGGAGCCACAAGTCTGTAAGCAGATCACCAATGTAAAATAACGTGGAAAGATACCACTGAATTCATAAGATTTGTTACACTGACTCAATTCATGAAGTGATTGTTGCCGTAATTAGAGCTTTTTATAAGAGATATACACAGAATCATGGGACAAACACTACCCTAGTTGGAACGCTGCCAATTTCCTGCCCGAATTTCGCGACCTTAAATTATTTATTAGGGGTTTAAAATTGATTAGAGGGATGCTCCAAATTATTTGGAAAAGTTAACAGAGTACATCAAAAAGTTAAAAGCTAAGTAGCATGTGTACCCATACCCAGGGGTAGGGTACACGTACCCATAACAAATACCCATACCCACGTACAAAATACCCCGTACACACATACCTTGTCGTATCCAAAACCTGGCCAAAGTACCTAAGACGTTTGTCACATATTCAAGGGACATTGATTGTAGAGGGGACGAGGCACCCCTGTTTTGGGGACACCTAGGGACCAGTTTTGTATGGGGTACCCCTGTTTAGGAGACGCCTGGGGACACCTAGGAACCAGTTTGGTACAAGCCCAGCCAGTTTTGTACAAGTGACATTAAAGCTAGTAATATTAAATGGTATTATTAAATTCCTAAAGTAAAAGTGACATTCACCTTATCTTTCATTTTCTATCCTTTACTTAAATTTTTAACATTACCATTAATTGTTTCAACATGTTTGAGAGTGGTTCCAACCTGATTGGACTTCATATGCAAAAAGTATAATTTTAAATCCCATTCAGAATTCAACAGACTTAACAGTTTTCAAGATTTCAAGATTGCAACATTTCCACTGGATTCTATCATGAGGGTATGGGATTGGCATTTAATCAAGCACATCAACCTCTCTAATACTCTATGTACCTTGATGTTGTTGATGCTTATTGATGAACTCCTCTGTCATGACCTTAACAAAAAAGTACCCTTCCCTCAAGAAAAAACACTTATTAAGCATGGGAAGCTTTTTCTACCTTATTTTAACACTTGGATTAGGAAGTTTCATCAAAACTGTAGGGTGTTGACTAATGTTCTTGGACGACCAACTTCGAGATTCAAGGTAGAGGCAAGGACTAGAGCCTAGAGGAGGGGGAACAAGGTGCTATTAATGAATAGGATCCCAATATAAGCAAGGATTTTTATATGTAATTATTTGTTGTAGCATGAAGTTTTTTGGACTCTATAGGCCATTTAGCCTCTTTGTTTATATATTTTGGGTCAGATATGGATTGCACTTTATGTTTTTTTAGTTGTATGCACCCTTGCTATATACATGAGAAACTTTGCATATTTGTGTGTAATGATTTGGATTCATATGGATGCACATGAATATATATGCACAATGAAAATGATTCAAATTTCATATGTATTATAATTTATAAATTTATAATTCTAAAATGTGTGTGTGTGTGTATAGCAAGACGATGTACCCAAGTCCCCTATTTCAAAAAGTGGCGTCCCTGTCCCCGTACCCAATTTTCCTGGCAACTTAGGTTAAAAGAGATTTCCGGCCTAATCTGTAGATGTAGATATTCCTTTTTTAAAATAAATAATGATTTCACCCCATCCAACTGTTTTTACCTCTGAAATCCATTTTCTTGAAAATAATCTTTATATTGCATTGCCCAGGCCTTCATTGTAATTTGTCACTGATATGGATGACCAAGAACCCTCTTACCCAAACCAATTATAACACCAAACTAGCATGCTGTCTTATAGAAGTCCATGGAAGCTCAAACAGAGATTGCTGTTGTGCAAAATCTACCAGAACCACCATGTCAATCCCAGTTCATCTAACCAACTGGAAAAGGAAATATCATATGGTAGCTATGTTCAGAACTGTTTTCCAATGTCTTATTAAGTCAACCTTTTAAAACTCTGCAGTGATTAAAAATTATTTTCAGAAGTTAATACCTTCAAAAGCCATTCACCCTGGCAAAGGAGCCGTAAGAATATTTTTTCTTTAACATGAAAACTAACAAAAAGGCCTCATATATCATTTTTTGCAAACCTATAGCTGGTTTGATTAGAGTTTTTGGCACTACTTTGAAAAGAAGCATCATTATTAATCTTGTAGCCAACAATTTACATTCTAAATGCTCATTCACATTGCAAGAAATAACGAAACTTCAAAGTTGATCGATGGTAACCCATATCATGCTCAATGTGGATTTGGTGCAGTAACTCTGCAGGATGTTCTACCTTGCCATGTCCACTAATTTATTTCCTACAAAATTCTTTCAATACCATGTTATGTCGAACAACCGTACCCATCGAAAGAAACCAAACACTTCTTACTCGGTTAAAAAACAAAAACACATATGCAACAATGAGAAACTTGCCTCCAAAGTGGAACCTATAAAAGAGTGCCTATAGTTCTTTGAAATTACCAAATACAAAGGTCTAGGAGGTTTCTGTGCAAATACATACACACACATAGATAGAAACAGCAAAAGCCTTAACCCTTGAACCCTAAACACAATGATACTCTACAGCTCAGACGATATACTCTACAGCTGGGCAGTATTTAAGGACTATGGTTCAAATATCCATCTAAACCTACTCTCTTACTGCTACATTACATCCAAACAACTCAAACAGAATGTAAAGTGCCCAGAAGAATGTGGAAAAAATTACCCGGGTGGAAGATGTAACTGCGAAATCGTGAGGAAAAAATTACCCGGGTGGACGATGTAACTGCGAAATCGTGAGGAGGTTCAGGGCAAAAATCTATGCAAGTAACGCCTGCAATCTGCCGGGAAACCTCCTTCTTCTTGAAGGATTTCCAGAAGCTCGAGTCAGACGAGCCCGGAGCGGCTTTTGAAGGGTACTCTTTTCGATCAAGTGGTATGAAGTCGCCGCCGTTGTTCTTTGCCATTTCTAAGGCTTTTCTGATAATTCCGACGGTTTTTCTGTATACTCTGATAGCAATGAAATAATGGTGATCGCTGCGGTGAGAATCCAGGCAGAGAACTTAAACCCTGGGGTTTATGACGGGGATGGCACGATGGAAAATGTTGATAGATGCGAAAGTATAAATGCACTAGGCAGAATGGGCTAAAAGATTTCTCAATGAGGAACAAAAGCTCACCGCACGGATACGCCACGTCATTATACTAATTAATAGTACTAACTATTAAGAACTAAATAAATAGCAATGGTTTGAGAGGGTGAAAAGGAATGTCGATATAAGTAATAAGAAAAATAGCTGCAATGTAGCTAGCAGGAATGTCGATATAAGTAATAAGAAAAATAGCTGTAATGTAGCTAGCTCATGTTCTTGTGATATTGATTTGTTTGTTTGAACATGATAAAGTGAGGTAAAAAGTTAAATATGAAATAGCATTTTTATTATGAAATAGTATTGTTGTGATGAAGTTAAATTTAGTTATTTTTTGAACCTATTGAGTTTGGTGACTTTAAAGAGTGCCTTTACACTACATCCATTAACCATCTTAAAATATAAATTAAAAATAATTTATTTTAATGAATTTGTGTTAAATTTATATTGGAGTTTTGTCTATTAGATGAGACTAATCACATAAAAATAGATCTAAAATAAATAACTTAATTCTTGTGTCAACCTAATTAATAATTAAAATGTAGAAAATTGGATTAAATAAAATAAAAGAATAAAAACATACTTTGTGTGATGGTAAATATCTTTTATTTTGTTTTTTCTTTATTTTTTTATCTTTAATATTATTTTTTAGTTTCTTAAATCCAAGTTTGTGTTTGTAAATATTTTCCTTTATACTTTTAGTAAAATTCTTCTTTTCAATTATATTTACAACATTAATATTGATCTATTTTGGCTTATTATTATTATTATTATTCATACACAAATAAAAACAAAACCTCATCCACATGGACATTAAGATGTATTAAATGTTATATTGGAAATATTACTAGCATTTGCCCCAAGAGGGGCAAAAGGAACGCCGAGAGGAAAAGAGCACAAGGAAATAAAGTTAGTTTGGGCAGATTATGGGCAATAGGTCATACTAGCGTCATTGAAACAAAAAAAAAACACACACACAATTTAAGTATGAATCTTAGACTAACTAATAGAAGCAACTCCAAACATGATGTAAACAATTTCAAAGTAACCCTGAAAGCTAACAAGGTGAGGCAACTGAGAATCAAATACAAATAGGAGATATGTAACACTAGTTCAAAAAGAATAGGAGATATCCATATTTGACTAAAGGATTTATATCCCTCCTCAAGTGATCCTTGAAAATTCTAATAGTCGTATCGTAGGTTCTCAATGAATCATTTCAAGAATGAAATTGTGTCACAACAAACATTATTGAGTCTATATGGGCTTGAACTATCTAAAAAGTAAGTTTAAGCTCATTCTTAAGAGATTCTTGACCCTCAACTACTAACTTACAACTGTAAAAGATACACATTGTTAGCACATTTTATGTTCCACAAGGTTGGAAGTGTTTTAAGAAACATTGATTGCCACTTTTTACCCTAAAAATCACCACGTCTTACTGCACCTTCTCAACTTCAGTCTTTAATTCATTGATGTCACTATCTGATTGATCTCCCCTTGCATGGACATCCCGTTGCACTTTTCTCTACTGCAGCAAAAGGTAAAAATGAAGATTTATCACAAAGATATTGAATAAGAAGCAAGACTTGCTTAACAAAAAAAATCATTTATATCTTCAGAAATGGGTTAAAGAAATTGTTTTAATGTTTAACCAAATACAGTTAATTGGGTAACATTTAACTAAATATAGTCAATTGGGTCTAGTCCGAGTGGTTGGGATGGAGTGTTATCCTCCCCACTCAGGTTCTATTCCTGTAAGTGACATGTTGACAGACTTTGTAAACTACATCTATATCTCTTAGTAAGGTTGTTTTCCATCTCAAATCCTAAGGCGGTCTGTCCATTTACTTTTTTGCAAAACAAATTCAGGAAATTGAGTCTGAAATTGATGGTAAAATAAGCAGTAAAGAAAAACCTAGAGCTTTGTTTTATAAACAATATAAAATACACACAAATCTTTATTGTGGAATTATCTTGAAATGCATCAGAAGTATTTGCTACACACTTACCTAGATGTCAAAATTCTGAACCAATAGTTACCAAAAACATGTATTCTTGAGACTTCGCTCTTGTTGATTTGATTGACTACTCAATTCCTAACGGTTTGGCCATCTATAGTTTGCTCATGTTTTTCTTAGCATGGCACATTCTTAGTGTCCCTATTTCCTTCATGGGAATTTTTCTGCCTCCAGGATGTTTTCTATGCCAGAGTTGCCTCATGGTTGTTGATTCTATCTGCCTATATTTAATTTGCTTAGAGGATGTACGATTCAATACCTGGTCGACTGCAATGGTTTCATTCACCAGTCAATTAACAATCTCCTACAAAACCTAATAGACAGTATTTCAGAACAATTACATGTCAGTCTTCCTGCCTTCCGTCCATTAAGGTTTAATCTGTTCCATCTGTCAGGGTTCAATCTGCTCCATCCATTAAGAGATGTACTCATTAATCACATGGCATGATGAATGATTACATGGCATATGGAAGCACGATAGACATGAAGGACGTGCACGAGAATCACAATCGATGGAGGATACATGCAATAGAAAAGCATTCAGATGGAATAGTTTAATGGCATCTATGCAGAAGGGAATTACAGACTCTTACGGCACACCTTGAGATCCCCTTGTCATTCAAGCTTGTGCGGATGTCCACGCTTGCAATGTCACCTACATGGGAAAGATGTGCCACTCTCGAAAGATTCTGCAAAAATAAATGACAAATGGTTTTTGGGTTAAAGCCACATGGTTGGAATCGAATCATTTGCATAACACTGGTTTTTTTCTCTTATTGGAATCAAACAAATTTACTACCCTGTCATAGCTAACATGTGTGAAAGGGACCCTATTTTTTTAATGCATGGTAACAAGGGTTTTATCTTACAATGTCAAAGTTTGTGTGCATAAATAAAGTCCACGTGACATGAGACTGCAATGTCCTCAAGATTTACACTAGCGCATAATTATATTGATAATTGATAATTGCACAAAAGGTCAGCGTTGTGCAAACTGATAATGCTACCTCGAACCATTGAAATATTTTCCATCTTTTTAGTTCTTTTGATGAATCAGTTTCCACAAAGAAATCTCTAGTATATTTCTGTTTAATACACCCATGATATCTGAAATCTTTTGCGGCTACATTAATGGTTTGTCAATGTTTTCATGGCATTATTTGATTTCCTTTTTCATTGTTCCAACTAGATTCTCCACCATCTTTACACACAACATCCTTCACAACCCATGGCACTTGAACTATTTTTAACGTGATCTGTTTTGGCGTGTTATAACTCCCTTAACCCAACGCTTGAAAATATACGATGCAAACTTTGGATAGTACCTTCTTGTAACCTGCGTAAAATGTGAAAAATATGAGTTATATCTAATGTCTACCAAATATTAGATTAGATATCTTTGCATGACGTAGGGCATGACTTATAATACTTTGAATCACTATTATGGTATAAATATGTTATTATCAAAACTTTAGTGAAACTAATATTTGTCAGTTTGAAGGATTAATGATATAAAGAATGTAATTGAAATTCAAAAGGAATAAAGAAAATACTGGAAAAATTAAAATTTTATCAATCCAAACTTTGACAAGGCATTCAGATTATAGAAAAGGGCGTAGGTCGAAGAGCTTAAGCCACTGAAAATCCCAGGTCATGAGCAACATTAAATCTTGAAAAACGTTTCTACCGAGACTGTGGGCATATTGCAGGCCATTGTAAAAAATCAAATTGTTACATCACTAATACAATTATAAGAACATGGCAGTGATGGCACTTCGACAATAAATATGAAAATGTTTTTTAAACAGAGAGAAAGGATAATTGTACCAAATTGTTTAGGGATCGTGTCGTATTCTCCATTGCTGATCAATGCCTGCATGCAATTGAAAGTCACCTCCCCATACAGTTAATTATTCCCTTTTCAAATATTAAACCATAGAAAATAAAAAATGTTCCATTGCAACGGACTGACATGGCATAATCAACATTGCCAAACTCGTCGGGAAAAATAGTTAATGTTCATTGTGGCTTGACTTTTTTTTAAAACCAAATGATATTTCAACATTAACAGTCCAAATGACATTGAAACGAGGTGATCATAATGACATTCCAAATGCCATTGACAATTGGACTCCATGCATGCATATACTTTTGAAGATATTACACGTCCATGTTTCACAAACTTGTTTTATCCTGAAAAACATCGTAATATGTTATAAAAAATAATTGGTTAAACAGTGGGTGAATGGGCTCAGTTCCATATGCTCTGGAGGCGTGAGGTGACATTATACCCGTTATCATTTACTTCCAGGTTAAACATATTTTCATTGCTCTCGGTTGGGTCATCATATAATTGGACATCGGCTTTAAATTTCCATAAAATGTTGATCTAGATTAACTTCCATGTGAACAAAAAGTCAACCTATCCGAAAATATCATTGCAATAACAACAAACCAATGTGAACACAATTGAGCAAAGCAACTTTTTATAGCAACATTTCATAGACATATTATTTTCTAATCGGCAGGGACATCGCTACTCTGTAGTACTTGTTTATATGAGTATTCAACAATTTGTGACCGTAATCAAACATTTTCCTTGGAAAGAAGTAATGTTAGACGGTACTTTAAAATGGAAGAATGATCTGCAAGCAAAAATGTAATATGTTTTTTAAGTTAGGTTAACATATTTTTATTGTCTAATCTCACACTGCAATAAAATTCAAAATAGACTAATAGTTTGTTTATAGTACGACTGCTAATATCTCTGGAACTTCGAGTGAGTATGCTAAAACGATCTTTGTGATGCAATGGGAGGCCACCTCCTTACAAAAGAAAGAAATATGATTTCTCATACATACACATATAATGGGGATTTCTCATACATACACATATAATGGGCAAGCCCCAGCATCTGGTTCTACTTTGATCAAGTTGGTAAGGGAAATATATTGGAAACTTTTCAACCTTTCCACCAGGGTGTGCTCAACCATTTGTGTGCACTTTCTGGACACTAGGTTGTTCCTTCAACTCAATGTTTCTTTATTCAGACCGAAGAGGTCTAAATGCATTTTATTTAGTTTATCCTTATGCAACTGTGCAAAAGTGACTCCTTATGTCCCAATGGCTAGAAGATGTGCATTGTCCATGTTCAAAATATATTCTTCAATTACTTGGACTTATGGTTTATATTTTTCCTTCATTTCTACTTATATGAAATTCTTTTGAAATCTTGTTGCATGAAGTGAAACTCAAAGGCGTTAATTTGACATTCATCTTCCATGTCTAATTTAGGATTCATTAATTCCTTTATGAACCGCGATGCCAACCCTTCTACATTGCTTGCTACTTCTATTACAACACCCTCATCCCACTTCTTACTAATGTAGCCCTTACTTGTGCTTGCATCATAGGACATAAAGCAATCGTTGTGGCTTGTGATTGAATCCTCTACTATAAATATTGATTTAGTACCAAGCATCCAAATTATTTGAGAATATGAATATCAATTGGCTCATTGTTAGCTACCGACACATCCTTTGTTATTTTGACTACCGAGACTTAATTTTTATTTGTATTTTGGATATTTCCTTAGGTTTCCTAGTGGATGTAATGAATATGGTGCTAAATGTCTTAGGGAGCTCAATTGATGGAACTAGATCTATTGGGGGGAGAGATATTGACACTTCTATGTGCTTGCTTGTTTTTTCCACTTCTACATAATTGATATCTCTACTACAAAGTTCCTCTTATTTGTTCTTTTGATGACATAACCTCCATACCAAGGTTTGAGAAGTGAAGAACTTCTAGACCACTTTAAGAGGGCCATGGACCTTGATGGATTTGAATTGAAATTGTAAGTCGCAGTCTCCAGATTTGATTCCTCCCCATGGGATAAGTTGAATATCGATATCCTTCAATTTTTAGAGACAACTTGGGGCATACAACTTCGGTCTCTTCTTTAATGTTGTTACTGCCCAATGTGATATGGTTTGAAATATTGTTTCTCAAATTAGTAGTTGAATTGATAGATGATTAGGAAAAGTGTGAGGAGAATTGGACATACCTCGTACCCTTATATAAAAACTTTGCTCAATTAACCACCAAAACTAATTTAAAAACTCAATGGCCTTTGGTGAAAAATGTGGGCACTTCTTACCATGGATCCTCTCATAGAAAGGGGCTAGGACAAAATGACATATGGCTATATATCCTTGCACATATATTGTTTTCTACAAGTTCTGAAAGTAGGTATGCACTGGTGCAAACATTGGCTATGATGTTAGATAAAACCCCTAGAATTCTATGTAGGCACAATTATGATACATAAGGTAAGGTGCCATATAAAATTAGGTTGTGCAAATGTATAAGAGCATTTTTATCTTCTCAAATCCTCCCAATGATGTTTTTGGATATAATGCTTTTGCAGTAAAACACAATTCCATGCTTGATCATTTTGGACATGGTGTGGAACCAACTTAACCATATACATTGGGTGTTTGGTCTCCCATACAAATAGTTCATGAGCATTACCAAGTCTTGTATTTCCCCTTTCAAATTCCTAGCTAAGTACACCTTGCGTATGGTTCTTCTGAAGTATTTATCTTGGAGCCATCACACTTTCATAATATCGTGGGCATGGTTCTCTTTCCTAGTTTCGCGTAACGCCCAAGGCTTTCACATGCAAGAGGAGTGTAGGCATCTATAATATTATTCCTTGGGCCTCCCACTAGAAACTTCACAACAGGCATGAGCTCAAGACCATCAAGGCATAACGAGTGGTTCTCTTATAATTACAATAGTATCCTCCTTTTGCTAGCCGAACATATCATCGCTAGCAGACTGGCGAGAACCATGGGTAGTTGCCTTTGTGGATTTGAACCAACGAGGACGGGTCCCTCCAATTGCCACGGATGTGGATAGTAGTAGTGATTGTTCATTCACACGGTCGTTTTGAAGCTTGATTTACTGTAATCAAAGCATTTAGACCTCATTAAGCTTTGCTTATTGATTTACAAGAAGCTTGATTTCAGGCAAAAGGCAGAGTTTGGTTTCATAATTGGAGAGAGATGGGGAGAGGCGCGAGATATTTGTGCAATGCATGCCATGAATGCCAATGATTTGGGAGCGTGAGAGCATTTGCTACTATCTCCAACACAAATATCTTCTACCAGATCCTTAACAAATCTATTTTTACTTGGATATGACCTCATGGCTATGGTTCAGTGTTTCTTTTTTTCCAGCCAGCTGTTCGAAATGTGTATATTGGCATAAGATAGTGTATATCCTGGTGTGCAGTATCATGGCAAGACTTTGCTTTTGATGGAAGATGTTGGGGAATGTGATCGGATCTCTCCAGAGACGTGAGAACGGACGTTGAAAGAGTTTTAAAACTACCATATTCAAATTTTTATTAATTTTTAAAGCATATTATATGTATATTTTTTAATTCTCAACTCATATTGTTTGGAGCGTATCTGCCTCTCACACAAATCGAGCAATCTAACAACACCATTACACTGCTCTTTAATTCTTTAATCAATGCCATATTAAATTATGGTCATAAACAACAATTATTAAACCTGGAATTGCATGTATTAAATCAAGAATTGCATGCATCTTTACAGATATCCAATTTAATACCACCTGGAGCATCACATTCTCTCATACGAGCTTTAGACTTGGCATGTGTTACGTCTCCCGCACCAAGGACTTCTCTTCGCGAGCTATTAGTGGCGACCTCGGCATATCTTCCAAGCGACACCCAACCCAACAGGTGGTAGAGAATTCTTGCGAGAGCTGGAGAAGTGTCGGAGATCAACAAAGCACCATATATATCCATCTCACAGCTTCCCACCTACGCTCCGCCCTAAAGCTTTATATCGTCTCTTTGATAGGCTTACTGAATATACAATGCATTTCCCCACATTCCAAGCCAGGTACATCAGTTTTAGGATTCTCTTCACGATGGACCCTGCAAATGTTGATATATTCAAGACCAATTTCTCATATATGTCAAAGTAAGTGATTTTTATATGTGTGTGGATATAATGATATATTGTATTCATGGCTTTATCTCAGGAGCCTGTAGCTCATGAGATATAATATGACCTCCTCTGCATCTAATGAAAATGAAAACGATGGAAGGAAATAAACGAGGGGTAATGGAGTTTATGAAGTATTTATGTTTTTATTTTGAATCTGCAAAATTTGAACAACTCATGAACTCCTCTGCGTTAACTTTGAATCTATGGCATATTTTTTATATCAATAGGCTATGTGCACCGTTTGATGATCAACAGCCATTTAAGTACAAGGAGTCCATCAAATCCAAGAAGAGAAACATAAAAGAAGACAGTAGAATTAAAATGGTGAAGTAATATTGTGGTTGCAGTGGATGAGAGTGAGGAGAGTATGCGTGCCTGCGAATGGGATTGCGAACACCTCTCAAACTGACATCCATCAATCCTGTAACTTCATATACCTCCATATCCAGCAAATTGCCTACTTTGTATTTGCGGGTCCTGGTAATTCCATTTTCATCCTTCTCCTTTCATAAGTTTGGAATACGGCCCAATTCTCAACTTTATATTGAATTTATGAATTGGGACTTAGTTTGATTCCATCTTCTGAATGAGTGCATCCTATATTCTCAACGATGAAGTGTTCCAGTTTCTTGAATTTGATACGAAGAGGACGACCACCCAAATAATATTGAACCGAGCTCTGTAAGTATAGATCTGTGAGACAGAAAAATGGCAGAAACAAAAGTAGATGAAGAAGGTATGCTAAGTCGTCGAATCCTAATTTCTTGTCATAATGCTCAGATATGACTATTAACGATGTAGAACATATAGTATGCATGAACAAGTAAACGCTCAATGGTAACTAATGGCAAATTTGTTTATTGTGAAAGCAAAAAGGAGATTAAACAAGTCTTTTTCTATATAATGTATTGTAGTTTGGTTGAAAGAATTCTAACATCTTGTTACATGTCTAAATTGCTATACCATCTAACAACATTATGGTTGCAGCATTTGTTTTTGTGCATCCTTATCTTTAAAAAAATTAGTGCTCATAAAGCTCGTGGAGAAGCATGGTGTGCATAAATGGTTTCAGATTGCTGACTGGTTGGACGTGTTGGCACAACGAAACAATGCCAAAACGATGGCACAATCACCTTATCAAGGTTGTAATATGATTTTTCTGAATATATATCTACCTGTAGGTTTTAGTTTTTAGTGAATATGATATGAAATATGAAGAGTTCATGGCTGAACTGTAGATTTACCTAATTTTCTAAAGGATCTCAAACAAAATTTCTGCAATAATTGATATCTTTGCAGAGGTCTAGGAACTGCGCTTCCTCAGATACTTTTCAGAAGCACGGGTTGCTGGTAAACGCATCTTTGAGATGATTGATAGAGATCCTATCATTGATTCAGAGGATGTACGGGTTGGAGCACGCTGGGAGAGCTGGAAGAGTTCTCCTGCAATAACCAACAATAGCCAGCGCCAGGGCTTGAAAGAACCAGGCTCATGCAGAGAAAGCCGTAAAAGTAAAAGTCATAAATCTGGGGCCAAAGCGGCCATCCACGTGGCAGGATTTCATTCACTCTATGAGCGAGGAATCTATGAGCGAGCTAGGAATCTATGAGCGAGGAATCTAGCCAACGTAGATGGTTATGCTTCTCTACGTAGATGGTTATGCTTCTCTACTGTGAAATGCCTACGGCGTAATTAACGGCAAATATGAAGAATCAAATATGCAAAAAAATAAATTTGTAGTAATTACGCCAATAGCCAGCGCCAGGGCTTGCAAGAACCAGGCTCATGCAGAGAAAGCCGTAAAAGTAAAAGTCATAAATCTGGGGCCAAAGCGGCCATCCACGTGGCAGGATTTCATTCACTCTATGAGCGAGGAATCTATGAGCGAGCGAGGAATCTATGAGCGAGGAATCTAGCCAACGTAGATGGTTATGCTTCTCTACGTAGATTATGCTTCTACGTAGATGGTTATGCTTCTCTACTGTTGCAAAAAAATAAATTTGTAGTAATTACGCCGAAGGCGTATATTAAGGGGCCGGCTCCCCTTGGGCTTTCGTCGTCCGTCGACCGCCTATGGGGAGCCGCCACCTGTCGGAACACCTTTCACCCTATTCCTCCCGCCACCGCCTCCACCAAGTCCACCGCCACCGCCTCCACCAAGTCCACCGCCACCGCCAGCTCCTGCACCTCCGCCTACCCCGCTCCCCCACCACCAGCAGCTCCGCCTCCGCCTGCACGGCCACCAAACTCTCCACCACCACCCAAACGACCTCCGCCTCCAGCGCCACCGCCCAAGCCTCCTCCCGCGCCACCTCCGGCCCCTCCGCCCAAGACGCCGCCTCCTCCTAACCCTCCTCCACCACCGAGTCCGCCTCCTCCTAACCCTCCTCCACCACCGAGTCCGCCTCCTCCTCCAATTCCATATTCAGGCTTCAGACTCTCAGAGTGATCGCAAAATTCCAAAAGCCAAAAAACATCACACAGGAGCCAGGCAGGCAGTCAAGTAGAGTTTGAAGCAACTCGTGGAAGGTCACATGGAACCCAAAACAGTGATTTCGGCAGATCAGGATAACAAACATGAATGGCTGGTGAAAAACGATACCCGAATTATACTGTCGAATGAATTTCGGGTGCATTCCGGGAAGATTCTTTGTGCCAATCCCCTATCAAATATAAGGAACGACGATTGGGATCTATCATTATAATCCATACTGTACTTCACAACGCAAGTGCCGCAGAGGGAAAAGATCACAGTTATCACACACATATCACAGTCTGCAACCCACAAAACGTCCAGGACAAAAATTGTGAAGTAATTTGTCTCTTTGTACCACGGCGTGTAAGGATTTTAGAGTGATGATTGTGGAATGTAAATGCTCGCATGGTAAACTTTCACAGAAAAATTTGCGGTCTATGAGATACAGCAGACTATAGATTCCCCGTCTATAGATTCCATAAGATCTAGATCTGAGAAGAATCAATCACTATCAGTCTGCTCCAATGACCCATATGGAGGACGTTTATCATATGTCAGCCATTTGTAACCTTCATTGGGATTTTTTATATGATTTGGAAACCACCGGATGTCAAGTGCAAAGCCAGAATTACTTTCTTCCAGCACCATCGCAGAGAAACGCCCTTGATACCCTTGCGACCATACTGAGGCAACCAAATTTCATGTTAATTACAAAGAAAGATTTATCGAAAAACACAAAGGTAGCTTATGATGTAATTGAATTTCAATACAAACAAGCTACAACTTGGTTAACACACCATCGCTCTTCCATCAAACCATGAAAATATGTAAATTATTATTAAGGAGCAACTCTTATCGTACGTTTTTATACCATTGTGTGTAGTACTTTTCAAACATTCATGAGAATTGCAGTTTATAATTTCAATGATGCACTAGTACATTGGCCTAAAGCACCTTATCTACCAAGACATTAAAAATGTTCACTTCCCTGCTTAAAAAAATGTGAGTTGGGTACAAGACGGCTGCTCGACGCCAGGTGTAGGAGACCTGGAATTTTAAAATGAAAACCTCTGCAATTTAGAAAATTCACACTCAAAAACTTTGGACAGGTTGTTTAATGAATAAGAAGATGGATCTGGGCAGCAATGTTGTGGCGAGAGAGTTGGTCGACCTCTGTATTCAGAAGGGAAGGACCCCATCGATGATAGAGGAAGTAACAAACAAAGATCCAAACTAGGTCGTTGGAAGATACCCCTTTTAATAGTTGAGACAGACGGGCCGATGTTTTCTTTGCCATTTGAAGTTGACCGTCAATCCCATCACTCAATTTCTTTCATACCTGCATAAGCCGTGCAATGGTATTTTTTTCTATCCCACCACTGGCTCTAAAATGTTGTATGCATAAATTGTCCAAGGTTTTTTGTTTTTAATGTCCTACGACTGGCTCTAAAATGTTTTCATGTCCTCCTACTGGCTCTAAAACTTTAAAATACATTTCAGAAATTGGTGTACTGACCCAAAGTTGATGACGGATAGCTTGGCATTCAATTTTGAGAATGATACGACAATCTACTTTGAATGGAGAAACATTTGTGCTTGGAATACGTGAAACTAGAAAACCTAGCATTTGATCAATGCATTCATTTTGCCTGGTTTCCGCTGAAATTATTGGAATCTAGAGACCTCAAGATTGTTTGAAATCTTACATTTTTGTTGTTCAACAGTTTGTGATAAATATATTAAATTGGATTTTAGTTTAGAATTACAATTTGTGATAGATGAGATTTCAGGAATTCCCAATTTGTAATAAAATTGTAGGGCAGAATGGTCACTCCTTTATCCACGTTGCATACCCAACGCTTTACTGCAACAATATTTTTTTAACAGAGAAACTGATTCATGTGGTTTTTGTATATCGTCAACGGCACTGCGAAAAAGAAGTGATGAAGCCATTATGGTGTCTGTCTGTTCCCAACAAAGGAGATCATCATCTCTTGACTTACAGAAGAAGAATATCCAACATGGGAAAATCTCCTTGTTGCAGCTCAGAAGAAGGGCGGCTCAATCGTCGGGCTTGGACCCATGAGGAAGATAAGATTTTGTACAAATAATTTGGAATTCACGGGGATGGTGTATGAGTGAATATCCCCCCAAAAACTGGTAAATCTGTAGTAATAGTAATATTGATATATGAAGCCGTCTAAAAGTGCGATTCGATAATATTGCATAGGTAGATGTGATTCAGGAGGTCAAATAAGTCCGGAGATTTTGTTTCACATGTCTAAAGCGACATGGAAGAATTTATAGGTTACGTTGGCTGAACTATATTCGTCTGAATATTAAATGGGAAACATTTACCCCGATGAGGACAAACATTATAACGTCTACCATAGCAGAAATTGGTTTTTCCAGTACGACATCAGATCACAAAACCAAATTAGCACTCAAGAATTTGCACAAGGTGACAGGCATTCATTGATACTGATGTTATTGGAGGACACATGTCAGTTGAAATCCCCACTCCAAATAACTAGGGGAGTTTCAACCTATTATAATTAAAATATAGACAAAGTTTAACTTTACGACGTGAAAAATAGATTTTTTGAATTTAGTGCAGATGAACTAATATGTGCAAAATGAAAACATTATGTCATAGACGTTTTTGAATTTATTGCGAGTTTCAACCTATTATAATTAAAATATAGACAAAGTTTAACTTTACGCCGTGAAAAATAGATTTTTTGAATTTAGTGCAGATGAACTAATATGTGCAAAATGAAAACATTATGTCATAGACGTTTTTGAATTTATTGCAGATAAATTAATATATGCAAAATGAAAACATTATGTCATGGATATGGACATAATAACGTGCAAAAAAATACACCACAAAATATTTGTGAAAGAGAGTTTGGAAAGGAGAAGTTAACAACAATCATGCGGTATACCGTATATCTCACGGTATAGAGATTTTTACAAATGTATTGATTTTTGCAAATGTATTCATTGTTTGAAGTTCTTTTTGGAAAGGGCATATTAACATAGGCTAATTAACCAAAAAAATAGTATAATCTTAGTCAAATATAAAAGCTTGAAATAATATAAAGCATTCAAAGATGTTTGACTATCCACTCATTGAAGACAATTAGATAAACAATATATTGAATTTGTAGTGGAAATACAAAATTATAAATCAAAATCACAAATAACCAAAGCAAAGTAAGATTAACTGTAATTAAACTACAAACACGATCAAATGCTCACTCAACATTCCGATACTACTACTCCCAAAACCCACTTACAATTAACCAAGTAAATTCTCCCCCAATTTACAGAATTGAAATGCACAACAAGCTTCTTAGTATCACAATTTGCATTAAAACTCAGCATTCAAATAAGACTACTTTGTTGAGTACTCAACATTAAAGTGTTTTGTAAATTGTATTGTGAGTACTGTGTTGTGCAAATATAAAAAAAGTGTTATTCACTACGAAGTTACTTTTGACATTATGGTCTGCTCGACTACTACAAAATCTCGTACTTCATATGTCATGCTCTAATATCCACTCATTTTCTATTGCTTAGTTATGAAACATACAATAACATCATCAGAATGGAATCATTTTTCCTCCTCCTAATGCCATTGTATTTGAGATAGCTTGATAGTTATCTAGGGTTAGTTTGTGTTGTACAAGTTGTCGACGTTCTCTAAGAAGGAAGCTGCCACTATTGTATATTGTCTTCCATTTTAAACTTCATCATTTTCAACAACTCAGACCCTTTCGTTACATTGCTTAAGATATAGAGCCATCCTATACATTGCCTCCAGAATGAAGAGCCACTCATTTCGGTTAGCAAAAACAGTTTCAAATCTCTCCAAAACCTCTGCAGCCGCAAGTGCAGTAGCCAAATTTTCCTTCCCTATTTCCTTCTTGACACTCTTCCACCAATCATCATAATGCTCTTCACCATGTAGAGTTCAACAATATCCTTTTGAATACCATAAAATAAAATAAAAATAAAGAAAATATAATTTAAATATTTCACATAGAAGTGGACGACTAATTTCATGTTTAAATAAAAAAAATACATGAAAAAATCTACATTTATCTAATTCAGATAATTTGGCGTCAAAGGATCACCATTGTTTGTCTTTTATTACTTTCTTATATAATGATGACAACCCATTGAGTTAGCTCCTTTTATAAAATTGTATTGACTACCTACACAAGCCTTTCCCTCATTTTACAACATATTAAAGTTATTCTTGGCGTTTCATTTCCCCCGCTTTGGGGGTATGCTAATAATAACAAAATTTTACATATGTTAGTCATGATTGACTCAATCCTTACAAAGATGAGTTTTGGTTCTTGCTTTTTAGTAAATCAGTTTTGGTTTTTACTTTTTATTATTATTAATGGATAATCTTTTGAAATACTTACAAACCTTAAATCTTATACTCCTTTCTAGTGGACTAATCCTTTATGTTAGAGGTTGATACGAGCTTAACAATTCTACTGCCTTAACTCATGAGTAAAAACATGATAATGTTGACCTTGAATAAGAACTTGAATTCTTCCTATGTTATTATTATTATTTTATATAAATAAAACTATAACATGTTAAATTTAATCTTAATGCACAAATATAATATTTCTCAATTTAATTGCAGGCATTGGCAGAGCTATGAAATATAGGCTAAGAGTAAATAACAAAGATGGGTATATCAACGAATGGTGCCGATGGGTTAGGGTTTTTTGGTGATGGTGGCAAGTTTCACCTAGATTTCTCTGCAGGCGGCAGGCCTGCTGAAGGCCCGACACTGTCAAGCTAGCTACACGGTTTCCAAGATGCATGTTACACGTGTTTGTGGTTTTTTGTGTTTTCTTGGCAGGTAAGTTTTTGGTAAAACTTGTTTTTTCTACCCTAACCCTTCCCGGTTTACTGTTGTTTTTCCTTTGTTTTAGCTGTCATGGAGATGGACGATTTACTTGATTATGGTAGTGATCATCTGGCGCCGGGGGATATATGGGTCTCGCCACCTGGAGGTCCTCGGGACGGGGTTGGTGCCGGGTTTCATAGTGGGTGTGGAGGTGAACGGTTTCTGTCTGCGGATTTACCATACAACCCTGTTTACTTTGTTGCGGAAGGTTCTGTCCTACCTTCATTACCGGGTAATATTTCTAGCGCTCCTTTCTCCTCAGTCTTGGACGGGATCTTAACGGCGAATGACAGGGACTTAAACATTTGGGGCTTCCCGGGTTCGCATGTTCCCTTATTTTCGCCGTTGAGGTCTCCATCTGGTCTTGGCAGCGTTCCGGATTTTCTGAACTCTACTAGTGGGTCGGGCTCGGGCTAGTCCGTGGCTGGATTTGGTGAAGGTGGAAACCCCCTGGTATCGGTGGTTAGCGCTGTTGTAGACTCTTTCTCCTCACCTGGACCGGGTTTTATTGCAGGTTTCCTAAGCTCTTGTGAACAGAGAGGGTTTCCTAGTCCTACTTTTGGGGACGTTCATGATTCTGCTCCTCGGTGGGGGGGGTAGGCATTGATGGAGAGGCTTGTTCTAGGGTTAAAGTGAGGCAAAAGTGGCTTAAAAACACGGGGAAGGCACCTAATTACTCTTTGGGGGAGGACATTGGTTTTCAACAAATTTTACAGATGGTCAAGACGGTGCTGGTTGGGAAGGTTTATGGTCGTGCGGTGGCTCTTAAGACTGTTATCAATTGGGCTTCGCAGGTTTGGTTGAGGTAATTTTGTTACGTTCCACAGGTGGTGGCTCTCTCTGGTGGATGGTTTGCTTTCCACTTTACCTTGGAGGAACATGACCTGTGGGCTTTGGGCAAGAATTGGAGTTTAGTGAATGTACCTTTGGTGCTGAAACCGTGGAACCCTCTCTTCGACGCCAGTCGCGAACGCATGGATACTATTCCCTTGTGGGTTCGCTTACCTAGGCTTCCGCTGCACTATTGGGCCAAGGAACATTTTCGGAACATAGGTAATCTCCTAGGTTCCTATTTGGACACTGATTTCTCTTATGTTAATTCCAAGATACAGAAGGTAGCTCGTATTATGTTTAACATCAATGTGCGGGATGGTCTCGCTGATGGAATGGACCTTCGTTGGGGACCTTATTTTTTTCCTCAAATACTTGATTATGAAAATGTGCCTTTCTGGCGTCGTAGATGTCACGAATATGGTCACCCGACCATTGATTGTCACATTCCCCTTCGTACTAAGAATGGTTCTCCCTTACAGCGGTCAAATGGAAAGGGGGATGGCTTTGAGGTTCCAGGGGTCGCTATGCACGGTATAGCCGCACAGGTTCCTACTGGTTCTCAGGTTGCGTCTCCGAGTGATGAGACTCCTTTGTTTGAAGATGTTGAAGTTCCTGATTCGGCCTCTGCAGCTGACTTGGATGTGGTTATTTCTTCGCCCCCTTCAGTAGAGGCTTTCGGTGAGATGTAGAACTCCTTCTTACGATCGGCGTCCATGTCTTTGGGTACTATTCCTTCTCCTTGCACCTCTTCGTCCTTTAATTTCTTTTTTAAGAATTTAGCTATCCCGGGACTTGACTGGGTGGAAGGCCTTAAGAACTTGCACATCTCCTCACAGCGTTTGTTCCCTAATTCACTTGCCTCCTGCTCCTCTACGTTGGTCTTGTCTCTTGATCCCCTCCTTCAAGAGGTTAACCTTGACTCGCTTCCTGATGTTTCACTTGTTACTATTACTCATGTGGATATGCCACAGTCCCCCACTGGTTCGTCTGAGTCTGGATATTTTCTTCGTTCCTTTACCAAACACTCTATTGGTGGTCTTAGGAAAGACAAGGTTCGTTTGGTCAAGGGCCGTGGTCATAAATCTTTTTTGTCTAAAGCAAAGTACAGAGCATGCTTGGACATGCTGGAAGGAAAACAAATCTCCATTGAATGGGCACTTAGAGCTGTGCAGGCCCAGAAAAAGGGGCGCTAATGAAGATTATGTCCTATAATTGTCGAGGTCTTGCTGGTCCCTCTAAAATATCAGCTTTGCGGCGGGTGTTGGATCTTGAGCATCTAGATATACTTTTGTTATAGGAAACTATGGGCGGGGGGTTAGAGGTGTCTGCGAAGTTGAATGGCTGGTTCACGGGCTGGAATTTTGAAGCCTCGGATGCTAGAGGGCGATCTGGGGGTTTAGCAGTGGGTTGGCATGAGGCGCATATCAGGGTCACCAATTTGTTGGGGATGGATTATGTCCTGGGATTATCTTTTAGGACTCTGGATTTTGATAGAGAGTTCATTGTTGTTAACATTTATGGTCCTTATTGCAATAGGATTCCTTTTTGGGAGTCGTTGTTGAGTAAAGAGATGATTAAAGGAGATTCTATTATTCTGGGGGGGGGACCTAAATTTTTCTTTGGGTCAGGCTGAAGTTTGGGGTCCACATGCTCAAGTGGATACTCTTACGGATTTTTTTATCAGGGAGCTGGTTGAGGGTAATTTGATTGATGTTGAACCTGTATGTCTTAAACCATCCTGGAGAAACAAACGGGTGGGGGAGGATCGGGTTGCAAAACGTTTGGACAGGTTCTTGCTAGCGGATCTTTTGGTGGAGAATTACTTTCATGTTCGTCAATGGGTCGGTTCTGGGGGTTGCTTTGATCATGATGCAATTTTTCTTGAGATTATGAATGGTCCTGTGAAGCCGCCTTGCCCCTTGAAATTTAATAAAACGTGGCTGAAGGATCCAACCTTTTTTAATTTATTTCAGTCATTATGGAACCCATACAGGCCTGGAAACAACATCTCGGCTACGTTTCATTTTGCTGAGAACATAAAAAACCTTAAGGGACCGATCAAGAAATGGGCGACTGAAAAAATAATCAAGAAGGATCATGAGCTCAAACAAATTGAAGTGGAAATATCAACCATTGCTTTGAGTACTGGAGGTGGTTTTCTGTCCACTGAGTCAAAGGATTCTTTGGCTCGATTGGAAGGGCATAGAAATCACATTCTTTCGGAGATGGAGGAGACTTGGTGCTTGAAGAATAGGGCTACCTAGTTGGAAAGTGGTGATGAGAATTCTAAATTCTTCCATGCATATGCTAAAGGAAGACGGTATGCAAATACTATTTGGAATTTAAAAGATCATCTGGGCACAGTACAACATACTTTTGATGGGATGTCCAGTGTGGGGGTTCATCACTTCCGGGATATCTTCAAGGCATGTGACAGGGTAAATATTGAAGAAGTCATTAGGGTGGCTCAATTGTTCCCAAGGTTTGTGAAAGAGGAGCATAATAGAATGTTGATGGGCGTTATAACGGTTGAAGAATTGAAAGAGATGCTCTCTGGTTTTCTGAAAGACAAAAGCCTTGTGGATGGATGATCGAATTCTTCCTGGGACTCTTTGATTACATTGGTGAGGATCTTCTTCGTCTGGTTGAAGATACTCGGCTGGAAGGTAAGATACCGGCTAGCATAAATTCTACTTTCATTGCCTTAATTCCTAAGGTGGACACCCCATCATTGTTGAATGATTTTCGACCTATTTCACTATGTAATTGTGTCTATAAGATTGTCACAAAAATTATTGCCCAGCGCCTTAAGGCCATCCTTTCTACACACATATCAGAGGAGCAAATTGGTTTTTTGGAAGGCTGTCAGATCCATGAAGCCATTGGGGTTGCACAGTATTAAAACTAAGAAGCTGAAGGGGGTTGTTCTAAAGATTGACTTATCAAAGGCATATGATAAAGTAAGTTGGCTCTATCTACGACTTTTGCTTACTCATTTGGGTTTTGACATTAATTTCATCCGGTGGGTTCTGAGTTGCATAACCACTGTATCATTCTTGGTCCTCATCAATGGGGAAGCTACACCATTTTTCCATTTAGGCCGTGGTTTGTGCTAGGGATGTCCATTGTCTCCTTTGCTCTTTTTGCTGGTTGCGGAAGGATTGAGTCAAGCCATCATTGAGGCCAAGAGGATGGGTCACTTTGGGGGAATACAGGTGGCTCCAGGTTTATTCATTACCCATCTGCTATTTGTTGATGACATCCTTATCTTCTGTTCGGGCTCTCGAAGGGATGGGAACAAGTTGAAGGAGATTTTGGACCTTTTCTCTCGTGCTACTGGGATGGACATTAATGCTGGTAAGTCCACTTTGTCTACTAACCTTCTTTGTGAGGAGGATTTGCACGCATATACTCACCTTTTCCCCTTCTCACATCTTACACCCTGGGATGGATTGAAGTATTTGGGTTTCAATCTGAAACCAAACGATTATAAGAAACAGGACTGGGTGTGGCTGATTGAAAAACTGGAAAAGAGATTGAAATGTTGGAGCTTTAAATTGTTGTCTAGGGCTGGAAGATTGGTCCTAGTCAAATTGGTTTTGGAGGCTATTCCGGTTTACTGGATGTCCTTGGCTTGGATTCCCCGGGGCATCCTGGAACAAGCTAAACGACTATGTTTTTGTTTTCTGTGGAGTGGTAAGGGGGATACGCTTGTTGCTCCCTGGGTCAAGTGGGATCGAATTGTTGTTCCCAAGGCTATGGGGGGCTGGGGCTTGAAGAATATATTTTCTTTTTCCAAAGCTCTGGCTGCAAATTGTGGATGGCGTCTGATCAAATCTGGAGGTTTCTGGGCCCGGGTTATGATACATAAATACATTGCTCCTGATTCACTTGACAATTGTATTCAGAATCCTGCTAAATCACACTTGGGTGGATCGATTATTTGGAAGGTTGTGGTAGCATCCTTCCATATTATTGAACGAGACTTAGCTTGGGACGTTGAAAATGGCCATATGATCCGGATTGGTCGGGACCCGTGGATGGGTTGTGAACTACAACATCTGATGCCGGAGGGGACTATTGAAGCCTTAGGTCGAAGGGGCATTTTATTTCTTCATCAACTTGCTGATCAGGAGGAACTTTTTTTGGGTCGTCATGTATGGCTTTCGGCCAATTGCTTCGGCCTCGCGGAGGTTGAGGAGAGGGAATTGGCTTGATACCTTAGGGCACTTTGTTTGGATCACATTACTCTGGAGGAACAAGCGGATGATCTTTGTTGGGACAAGGATCCTTCGGGAAACTATACTCCAAAAGAAGGGTACAACAGGATCAATGTTGATTTGGTACAGCGGGAGCCGATATGGTGGTGGAAGAAGGTGTGGAAACTGTCGTGTCCTCACAAGACTTGTCTTTTTATGTGGTGTACGCTTATGAATAGGGTTCCTACTTGGGATTTTTTACAGAAAATGAACAAACATGGACCAGGATGGTGCATTCTATGTCGTCAAAATGAGGAGACAGTGGGACATCTTTTCCTTCAGTGCACTTTCATCACTACTGTATGGGTGATTGTTTCCAGGATTTCGAAGGTTCTTTTTTCGTTGGGTTGGGGCATCGGTGGTTGATGCTTGGCAACAGTGGTATCAAAACCTGACTTTTCGGGATTACAAAACACTTCTACTACTTGTTGTCTGGGGTGTTTGGTTAGCCAGGAACAAGCGTGTGTTCATGGACACCGAGTGTTTACCTGCACAAACGGCTGTGAACTGCTGCAGGCACTTTTTGTCTTGTAAATGGACCAAGCAAGCGGTTAACATCAGAAACGTTCAGCCCGTGGAAATAGATCGCTCTCAACCGTGGGGATTTTTTGACGGTGCATTTCAAAACAATCTAGGTGGGGGAGGGGCAATACGTTTTCTTTCACTTGTACATTTCTTCAAAATGTCGCTTGGTTTTGGGGCTGGGAGTAACAATCTTGCGGAGATATTAAGCCTAAAGTACCTTGTCATCTTTGCACTTGAGAAGGTGTGTCGAAATATAACAGTCTTTGGGGACTCCCTGAGTGTAATCAATTGGGTTTCTGGAACACAACTTTGTCACAACCGTAGACTCTCAAACATCTTGGCTTATATCCGGTCTACCACTGCTACTTTTGACAACTTTGCATGCACTCATGTCTACAGGGAAAATAACGAAGAAGCGGACCGAGCATCGAAAGCGGGGTTGCTGTTGGGAACAGGGCACTGGAAGATTAAAGAATTTACTGATGGCTTGGTCAGGGAATACTATCATAGGCCCTTCATAGATTGAAGGATTACTATGTTTTTTGCTTACGGAGGTGACTGGTATGACACTTATGTACAGGCTCTTCATTGATTGAAGGATTTCTATGGTTTTTTGTTTACGGTGGTGACTGGTATGACAGTTCTGGGCACTGATACTACTTGACGGTCTCCCCAAAGACGGATCGGGTTATGTGATATGTTTGATGATGTATATGCGTTTTTACTCGCATATCTCAGCTCATATAGTGGACTCAATATATGGCTAGACTTATGGTTTTTTTTGTCTATTATGCTAGACTAAATACATGATTTATGCCTGTATTTTTTGTATGTTTTTTCCTTTTAGTTTTGGAACCTTTACACATATATGTGGAGGTAGTCATAGTTTTATCTATCATATGATCTTCAAAGATAGAAATGACACTCTCAAAGAGTGAAGACAAACAATGTAATTTTGTACTCGAAAGATGAAATAAAATTACGTTTTTTTTCCAAGGAAAAAAAAAACAAAAAAAACAAAGATGGGTATATGCAATTCATAATGTTTGGCTAAGCTTGATGATTATATGTTCTCTATTGGTTATTGGTTCTTAATGTTCGAGTAAGATGGTGATTTTTTTGAAACCATATATATTATTAGTTTGGCTCTTCGTTTTACTTATAATAAGGATAAAGTTTGTTTGTATTGTTTTGATTGCATTCTGTTAAGATTATTATCTAGAATCTAAGGAGGATATACTCACTCTGTTTGGTTTTATGTTTGATAAGGATGTTTATCTCCGAGATCAAATCTCTCTATCTTAGAACCCGTCAAAGTTACATTCCATGGTTCTTTGGCATGCAGGTGGATTCCTGTACTTTCTATTTTGAAAATGACTATTTTATTTTATATACTTTGATAATCTTAACATTCAAATGATGTGTATGCTAGATGGATTCTAAATTATGTTTTAAATACTTCTATTTTCAACAAAATATAATACTTGGTATTGGTAATTATTCATATGATGAGGCATGGATAATTATTCTTTGTGTAGAAGATTTCATTGATGTTCCTTTATCTATTTATTTTAGATACTTATCTTTCATTGTTCCCCATTTACCGCCTAAGTCTTACCCTAGTTTGACCTTTTAGTGTTGGCTACATTAATTTAGGCAAAGCCTATTATCCGCTATTATTGATTTCTGGTGACATAAAAAGGCATAACACATCTATCTAATAGTTGATGTGTTAAGGGACCGATCTTTCTTACTATAGAAAGGTTAAAGCTATGTTTTGATATCCCTTAGATGTATTTGATGGATTACTTGTTCGAATATGTGATAGCTCTATAAGGTTAAAGTTTGATAAGAGATTAGCCCGGAGGAAACTACCATTTTATTTTTCAATTGCATTCATAAATGAAAGATAGGTTGTTTGCCATGGAGGAACCAGAACTAGAATTGGGCCCAGAACCTCCAAGATAATTTATCTAAGGTATAATAATCTAATTTTTTTAATCACAGAAAATGACTTTTTATTAAAAATACAGGTAGTGGTTTCAATCGCAATTTATTCAGATTCCCGCAGTATGCAATGGGCATTGGCTTTTAAAAGTGACAACATTGGGATTACAAAATTATTTTTTGCTGAAATCCTTACTATAAAAAATACCAACAAAACATTGCAGAAGGCATATAACTCTTTGTTCGACTCAAAATTAAGAAATCTTGTTTCAGTCCATATTTCATACCTAGAATATTATCTTGACAAAAAGAAACAAGCAACAAAATCCTTCATAACACTTTAAATGAAAAGGAAAACATGCTTCTCTGCTGTCCATCACTAGCATAAAGATTGAGGTTACTTCAGTTCTTTGCTTAGCACCAGTTGTCCCATGAGGTCCGTCCAACCAGCTCGCCAGAGCGATAAGGTTCTTGGATGGGTCAAAGGGTTTCCTTTGATTCCCAACAACGTGGAGGGCCTTCCTAAAGTTGAAGTGGACCCAGACAAATTTCAGTGTTTAAAAATAATGTAGTGAACCATCTGGCATGCATGCAGACCATGTATCAATGGCATAAAGACAACTTAAAAAATATATATCATGAAACCATCTGTCAAGTATGCATGCAATTGGTAGTGTCATGAAGAAAAATAGTCTGTCAACGACGTCGTCTGTCAACCTGTTTAAGTTAGGCAATGTACATTCAAAAATACTTGATATTGCTTCCATCGATTGAGTTGATTTTCTAAGTCTCTTTTATCTAGTTTCAAGCTTCACAATGATGTTACAGTTTTCGGAATCAAGCGCAAAGCTTCTAGGTACTGTCCATTGCTGATTTTTGTGCTTTTTCATTCTACCATTTTGGGATTGAGTTTCTCATGCATATTTTCTTGGGTTTCAGGATTATTGGATGTATTTATGTATGATCTCCCATCATATGTAGGATTATTGGATGCAGTCATGTAATAGGATTGGCTTGTGGATAGCCGTTGGGCGAGTCATTTCTTCGTTGTAGAGGTTGCCATACACCATGCTCCGTTGAATATTTTTGTGCGCATTTTTTAATCCTCGAGAGGCTGATTTTTTCTTCGTTCTTGTCTACGTTGAGTGTAATTTAGGCCAAGCTCGGTCGCTTCTCGGCTCTGTGGTGCACTAAATATCGAAAAGCATGCCTTCCTGGAACAGAAGCAGAGGCATTGATCATGTTTTTTCCACTACGCAAGATTATGGAGCATGCTTTCATGCCATGGTCAGTTTATGTTGTCTTTTTTCCATGACTGAGCATCGCGGTCTTGCCCGAGCTTTGTGCTTTTGTGCTGATTGTTTTGACTTTGATGTGTTTGTAGGAGGATGTTGCAATTCGTGACGGGATAACGATGTTCCTGTAGAGCTCTATAATATTGCAAACCTTTGGTGTTAAGGGAAAGCACTGTTGCCAGGACGTTGAACACATACAGGTTCCTCCTTAAGTTGCTCCCAAGCCCATTAAGGCTCCATGGGATGCTACATCTCCGAAGGCCTAAGAACATCAGTGGCCACCTATACAAGAAGTAAGATTGAGTAACTGTTCATTCAACTCTGAATTCCAAGTTTTGTTTTTATGGTTTTCAATTAGTTGACGTGTTGTATGTGATTTGTAGGTGAGTGAGAGCAGTGATATGGAAAAAATTTGGGCATAATAAGAGATTCTACATCAAGCAGAAGTGCTTCGAGGAATACTAGACCGAAATCTTGCGCTTAGTTTTTTGCCTGTGCCCGCGGGGCTAGGCGTCGTGGAGCTCGATCCCTCGTATAGTGGAATCTGCTGCCCTCGGTTGTGTCCCCATCATCATCGCGGACAACGTTGCCCTGCCATACTCCAATGTGGTTCCATGGGTGAACGTAATGCTCTAAGTGCTTGAGCGTGACGTGGCGAAGCCTGGAAAGGTGCTGGAGCGAGTCACAACACTAATGGCGGTTGTCAAATCTTTCATATATCACATTAAAGGTATTAAATGAAGGGTTGTTGCCAAGTGTAAATGTATTAAATGAAGGGCTGTTGCCAGATGCACGTGGCAAGTTTTTTTTTCTTTTCAATTTTATATATTTTATAATTTTTATAATTCCATCATTATTTTGCACAGCGGGGGAAATTTGTCAAATCTGTGTGTTGCACCAATCAAAAAATAAATAATCTAATTTTGAAATTTCAAAAAATTATTTTTAATTTTTAGTAAATTGATTTTAATAATAAAAATTTGAAAAACTTTAATCAACATTAGGTTTCACTCACTTTAATAATATTTGTTGAAGTAGGTTTTTAGTTAATAAGAACTATTTATAATCTAAAATACAACACAAACATATACATTTAAAGTTGATATTCATTTTCATTGTAATGATGACGGTTGACTGCGCTTAATGAATATTCGTCCATTTAATTATATAATGTCTAGTAAAAAAACAACCAAGTAAAGAAGACAACTCAACTCATAAATAATCTTTGACAAAACAACCAATCTTGTGAAGCAAACAACTCAACTAATAAATAGTCCTCGACAAAATAACTCTAATTAACAAATGATCTTTCAAAATATAACTCCATGTCACATCAACACACACTTGGCCTATAGATCCATGCCATACTATATCAACTTAACACTTTGTAGGCTTTCCTCTATTAATGAATAAATAAACCACAAAAATCCAGCTCAACAATTGTATTAGTGTGCATCAAAGCTAGCAGTTTTTGTCAGCACAAACAATGAGCTCGCATCCCAAATTCTAGGTCAACTCATACATTATATCCTCCATGTGCATCACAAATGGCGTTCTTGGGCATTTACATAAACAAAATGCATTTACTCATATTCATGTGCTCGTCAATTACATTGTTCCTGAAGGTCGTGCCATGCTTTGATTCAAAGAACTCCACCATCCCAAATATTGTCTAGAAAAGTCATTCAGTTGAATAGCTTGGATGTTTTCATGGGTAGCTTTATTTGTTTGAATTATGTCTTTGCCTTCACTCGCTTCAATAAATTTACTTTTGATGGATTTAGAAACAACAATCTAACCCTGGATGGAATGGTGAATATCAATCCTATCGAATTTTTAGAGCTCACAAACGCCACACATAATATGTTGGGCCATGCTTTTATTCATTTCCATTCTCATTCAAGAACCTTTTGAACAATTCCACTTTTTATTTCAACGCTACCTTTACTATAACCATTGTGGTGCAGTACCCCACTCTCAAAGGCCACAGTATGGCTTTTTTACTGGCCCCTTTTGAAGAATTTCAAGGAGCTTCACCCAAGCATATATCGTAATGTTCAATGCTTCCAACAATGGGAAGGGTTATATCCCCTTTGCCACCAAAACTGTGAATCCCTTGACCATCTCTTCCTTGATTTCCCTTTTGCAAAAACTGTTTGGAATCTCATGGTCCACGAGCTTAACTTGACCTTACCCAAATTCACTTCCACCACTTGCCTCCTCAATGACTGGAAATCCTCTTATCCATCACCCCTTACAAACAAGAAACTTTGGCTTCAAATATGGATCACCATCCCTAAATTTACCTGCTGGAAGATCTCGATTGCCAGAAATAAAGCCATTTTCCACGATGTTCATCTAACTCCCTTACAAGTTGTTGGACAGGCCAAAGGCCTTCTGCTAGAGTGTTTGATTTACTCCAGCCATGCCTCAGATAAAAATCTCAGCACTAATGAATTAAAGTGGATCGACACTCCTCTATCTAAAACTGCAAGTGGTATAAGACCTCAAGTTCAAAAACCCCTCCCTGGCAGATCATACTTTCCAGCACTGACTTTAAAGAATGGAGGAACAAGCATAATAGCGTCAGTTTGTACTTCAATGGTGCCTCCAAAAAAATTCTTGGAGTAGCAGGGGCGGGAGGAGTCCTTATCTTCGATGGAGGAATGACCATAATTAGATACAGATGGGGAATTGGAAATGTTCCAACAATATCGTAGAAGCATTAACACTCTTGAAAGGATGCTGAATAGCAAAAAAACTCGGGATTGGGAAGTTACACGTATTTAGAGACTCACTTGTAATCATCAGGGCATTCAATATGAATATGGTCTTCAACAATCTGGCAATAGAAAGAGTCATATATCGAACTCAACAAATTACGAGCACCTTTGATTACTTCAAAGTTTATCACATAAAGAGAAATACAAATCATGAAGTCGACATTGAGGCAAAGGACGAAACAAGCCTGCCACCTGGGAAAATTGAAATATCAAATGGGGATACCGAATACCATCACATTCCCTGACTAAAGATGACTAAGCACACTAAAAACTAAAATAAGATCTTGAAGAGTCTGAATAATCCAATCCAAAACAACAGTTGATTTTGACTTACTACTAGAACAGGACCTTATCAACTCTGACAAATCAATGAGACATTCTCGTTGTTCTTCTTCAACAATGATGCATAGAATTACAAGTCTGCTTTTCTCACTCACGCAAATAACAAGAGTACAAGCCCGATGTTCTGAAGTATGTTTCAATGATGCACAATCCAGAATCTGATGGTGGATTTAATTGACATTTGACATTGGTTTCAATATGACAGAATTCAATGGGAGCAGAAAGTTAAACTCTTAACTCTTTGTTATCATCTAACAAATGTTGCAACCAACAGAACAACCTTGGTTCCCAAAATGTTCACGCACAGAACAAGTGAATTCATTCACACACTTAGAAACACCACCAGATATACGATTCAATATTCTTAGTACATTCCAAATTTGGATGCAGGAGCAAATTGAATTTTGAATTCATTTTTTAGAACGATCTAGAGCAGAACTCGGGATTGGGTACAACAAGTAACGTTGCAGCTAGCAGAACATACATATAGATCTTGATTCAAAGAATGTTTTTTTTTTTAATTGATTATGATTCTTGTAACTTGCCAATTTTGGCTTTCAGCTACGACACATTTTTTTATTTTTTAATACATTACCTGTTTTTGTTAAAAAAAAAACAATGGGAAGGGTTATAATCATGTAATTGCGATGGAATTTGATATCGAGGATTTTGAGTTTCAGGATATTAATGACAACCATGTGGGTATTGATATCAATAGTTTGATATGAAATATAGTTGCAAAAATCAACTACAAGATTAGTAATGAGATTGTTCAAGTATTTGATCTTAAATCTTATTGGAGCATTCAATGTTAGATAGATTGTTTAACGATGCAAAGAATGTGCCTAATGTAGGTGTCGTACCAAGGGGGATGTTGAAGCTTATCGACCATCAATAGATTTCCATGTTAAGCTCTTGGATGTCCTTCTTGATAATATGTATGTAGGGTTTTCAACATCCACGGGGCTTCTTTCTAGGGGTACATTTAAGATATTCCTTGAACACATTTGGGTCTAACACAACCACAACTCACACACATACAAACCCCCTGAACACACTCAGATAATCATCTTTGTTGTATTATAACAAACATTCATAATTCGTTGCAACAAAAAAGAATACAATTTGAACCCTACCTTTACATCAATTACCTTGAGTATATCATACATTTGATTTGTTCCCTTACTATTAGAGGGCGAGATTTAATGGCCAACTTTGTGAAATCAAAAGAAAATAAATTACAAAAATAGGTAAAAATGCGTTAAAACATTAACACTAGAGCAAACAAACAACACCCTTGACCAGTGGTGTGGTCTTTTGCTTAGATTATAGGGCTCAAATATTACTTATCATGGAAGGGCTTAATGAAATGCCAAATGCCCCCGAAAGGGGAGTACAAAATGGCCCCAAAGCCTCTAAAAACCACTTGTTTCATATAAAATCTTCTACTTGTTTTTGGCTAAATATTTATTCCTCCACTCCAACAACACACAATAAATTAGAGCTTTAAGGTATGTGCATTTGGTAACAAAACTCAATTGCTATGATAATATCAACAATAAAAGTTGTGCTTACCCATTCAACTAGAACTCCTTATGTTGGAGTTGTTGATTTTGGATTGTTGTCATCATGAAGGTTTTTCATGCTTGGTTGGGAGCTTTAGATTTTGCAAGGTGTTTCTTCAACTTCTCTAGATCCATCACAACCTAATTGAACAAGATTTATCGTAAAAATTAGAGACAAATATAATGGGATTTCTTGAGTAGTTATGGTTAAGACTAGACATAATTAATACAATATAATAAAAAATATTTCCCCCTCGACATAGGAAGGTGATAGGTTTCTACAGGGAGTTAGGACTTCCGCGGATTTTCTAAAATCCAAGGAGCTAAAATCAAACAAAAAGGTGATGAGGATTACCATGAGTTCAACTAAAAGCAGGTTAATTATTGTCTAATGTCATTTTACCCTCCATCACCACTAATTCCTTAAGCTCGTCAAACTTCGGTAGGGTAGACCACAAGGATGTTGATGTTACAAAATAAGGTTATTTATTTTCACATAAGATAATAAACTAGCAATTGCACCTCTGGGTGTAATAAAAGAACGTGGTATTACAAGTGAATCAAGGAAATGTAGGCATTATGAAGAGATGCAATTTCATTAGTAAATTTAAAAAAATAATAAAAATCTCATTTGAATTTTATTTTCAATAAAAATGTCAAAATTTTCAAGTTTTGGTTAAGATTTGGCTTCAAAAATATATTAAAAATAAAAAAATAAAACTATTAGTATCTAATAAAAAGCATTGCGCATATATAATTTAAAAATCTCCCTTTTACAATTTCAATAATTTATCAATTGTATTTTCAATTAAAAAAAAATTAAAAACATTAAATTTCATCATATTTAAGGAGAATATTTAAAAAATTCAACCGTTGTTGTAAATAAGGAAACAATGAACTTTCATTAAAATGTTAAACATAATATCAAATTTTTAACTTAGTTTGCATTCCATACATTTCGCAAACTGGGAGGATCTTGCGCAGCCTTCGAGATGCACATTACTTTCAACATTTAGCAAAGTGGCAACTAATAGAGGACTCCACAACGGCCACTTCTCATCAATGTGGCAATTTCTAGCTTCCACACGTCATCAATCTCTATATTTGAATCTGCATTGGTCTCTATGATATAACACGTTTTATTGCCTGCAACCCAATGTGTGATTAAAAGTACATTTTGGAACATACATAATTGGTCTCTATGATATAACACGTTTTATTGCCTGCAACCTGATGTGTGATTAAAAGTACATTTTGGAACATACATATAGAGCTGGAACTTCCAGCAAAATAACGAAAATGTATCTAGAAGGCAACGATTTTCTCCATGACCAGCGATGAAAATTACATCATTGAGCAAAGCGGGTTAAACCAGAGGGCTTATTTTTCAATGTAACTCTGTTTTTAATACGATTCAGTCCTTTATTTGTTCTAGTGGCGCTGCTTGACTACCATTACACGGAGCTAGTGAAGCTAGTCGAAAGGGCGTTGCTTCTCCAGCCCCTGCAATGTCACGATCTTCGCTCCCCATAATGATATCTTGGAGCGAAAGCTGGATCCAGAATTCAAGCGTTTCGTGTACAAACCGAGGAATATGATGGCTCTGTAGAAGCTGCTCATGTACCATGTGGTTCCTCCGAGAATCGTTGCCGAGTAATGGCACGCATGAGACGCTAGCCAAAGACCGGCTGAAGCTGTCGATGAATGGAGACAAGAAGACCATCGATCTAGCCTCCATTGCCCACCCCAATGCCGCTGTGAGACCCGACAGTGTCATCCATGGGATCGAAAAAATGTTGATACCCAAGAGTGTTCAGGATGATTTCAATACCTGGATAAGCGGCGTTGCTCTGGCTGTTATGCACAGGGGGCTCAAGAATATGAAATTACCAAAATCTGTAGCCGGTTCATGTTTATCTGCCAAGTCTCTGCCCATTCACTCAGTCTACCATGGCCTTCACTGGCACCAACGCCCTCTCTCGGGCCCTCTTCCAGGCACTGCTGGTTCGATGGCACGTACTTGAAAGGCACGGAACCAATTTCAATCGACGTGGCATGTACTCGGCACAGAACACATAACCAAATTCAATCGACGATCTATAGGAAACGCCTTACTATGTAATTATAAAGTCTGAGAGACTTGGATTCAGAGTCCATCATAAATACTGAGATGAACATGAACTTTAGGCTAATTTTCAATAAATGACTATGTTTTAGAGTTTGAAAAAAAATAAATAGAAGGCATACGGGCACAACCATTATTCGTATGAATAAACACAATTTATAAAATTCAACATGAAGGTAGACCCACTTCGATGAAAACACCATATATAACAACACAAATCCATTTTCAGAAATTCCATTTTCAGAAATGATGGTGTCGAACATCATATTTTAGAAGAATGATTTTTTTAACATAAATGGATGAAGAACTTTAATTAACAACAAAAAAATTACATAGAAAAGCTAATGGATTGTTCCCATAACAGAAAGGCATCCGTCACTCCTTGTTCGTCTTTGCCAGACTTGTAACTGCAGTGAAATTTCCCTAACCTGTTATAAAGAACAGAGAAATGTACTTCTTTTGCTCATTTCTTCTTGGCCAATATGTCAGGAGAACGAAATTGCACAAAGCAACAAGGTGAAAATAGAACCTGAGCATGTAACTGAATTCGTTATTTAATAATTCAACCAGGTAAGGTGGAGGAAACGAGCAATATATTTTAGGGTTATGGACAGCAAGATAGAAGCAGATTTTGGTAATTAGAATAGTAATGGACAACAAATGCGGAGGAAGATTGGCATGCCTCCCGCGTCATCAAAAGAAAAAACAGGGGGCCTGTTACTCACTTGTACAACTAGTACGAAAATTGAAGAAGTGTTCAATAGACAGTGAAATACCTGAAAAATGCAACCGCCTGGATTTGCAGCAGCAGAGCAATCTCGCAGCCGCATTCCGCACTTAATTCCCTGTTCCTGCATTCATTCCATCGCAACTGGAAGGTACCGCATTCAAATCGATGGGAAGTGGCGCATTCAAGTTGCAGGTGCTGCATGAGAAATCGATGGACCATCTTGTTGCAATGGTCGGACAACCAATCTTACGGCTACCATTAAACAAAAAGGAAAATCAGGGGAGTAGGTTCCCACCTGTGAAACGCCTTACGGCGTAAATAATATGATGCGGTGTTCTTTATGAATGAGCGATAGGTTCATGCGACTTAAAACTTGGTCACTACTTAGCTTAAGCTACGCCTTCGGTCGTTTCTTTCTTCCTTGGTTTGTATGTATTATCTTGATTTCAAAACTCGCAGATGAATCGATAGCCTGAGCTTTTTGCCAATTTAGTTAGCAGAGTTTGATCCGCAGCTGAGGCTTCTGCCATTTGGTTAGACGGGGCTTAATCAATCGCTGTCTCCGCGTGGTTGCAACCCTTGGCTCTCTGACTCCCTGTAATGTAATTTTGTGGTTAGATCCATGGATTAAAGAATGTACTAGTTTTAATTAGATTTTTTTTCGATTTCTAGGTTGTCCTGGTATTTTTGATTGGGATTTCTTGAGGAGGGTGAGGATTGATCGTTGTTCTTACTGTTCACCTTGCCATGGACTTGTGCATGGGAATGGGAATGGGACTGGGGCTTTTGCAGTATCAAGGGAGGGGACTAAGCAATAACATCGACGATCATAATGGTTATTATGATGCTTCCCTCCACGCTGCATCTATGGACGTGAAGCTTAAAAATATCTATGAGGTTCTCATGGATGCGATTCATCTACTTCGAGAAAATATTATAGGTAATGATAATAATTCATGCTTAGGGTATTCCTGCTTACCTGGGCATGATGAGGTTGTTGATTATCCAACTGCGCTCGTGCTCCGCAAACCGCTCTGGCAGCGAGACTTAGTGATGCAGTATCAGCGCCCCAGGTTCGAATTGCTTCCAGACTCAACCAGTCTCCAGCTAAGAGGAGGAATGCCTTTTGAACAGCACTAGGCCACGCTGGACACTCAAGTTATTGACAGAGGAATGCCTTGTAAATGCATCTACAATATGCTCTTGAAAATGTTATTCTCTCAGCTATCGACGGCAACATGATGGACTCCTGTGGAGATATTGAAGTAAAAAGCTTGCAGAATACTGTGTCGGAGGAGGAAGTCGTCGGCTGTGTTTTCAATTCACAGCCCCCTAATGCTCACTCATCTTCACTAATGAACTACTGCTTTCCACCTCCAGAATCGGGTCAGTCCATAGGGATAGCATTACTGTGAAATCAACGCAATCAATTATACACCTCCTACTGGAAAGAGCCGCCCGCCAAACGTCCAAGAACCTCCGACTGCTATACTTTAGAAGACGTAATCCAGAAACTCTTCTGTGATACTGAGATTGGGCTATACACCGTACGAAACAACTAGACTCGGTCATGGATATTTTTCTGGCGACTTCTCAGTTTTCGTCTGATTTCAACTTACCCTCCCCTAGGACTTCTTGCTCCAGCACCTCGTCTTCCCTGGAAAGAGATTCCATTGAGAATCAATTTCAGCATTTGTTTTATCGTAAACCAGCATACGTTTCAATGGAGCCTCAGAGGATTGTAGCGCGTCACAAAAAAATCTGTTGTCTGGAGAAACTTATTCCGCTAGGTTCGAAGCTCGATACCGCTAGAATGCTGGAGGAAGCCTTTAAATACGTGAAATTTCTCCAAGCGCAACATCTTCTGTAATATATATCTTCATCTCCATCTCCGTTACATTCTAAAGAAAGTATCAGATCAACAAAAACACTAAACCCTAGCTTAACTTCAACAACATAAGTATTCGATGGAGGTAGCGGCATGAGCAGCAGCTGAGATTGTGGATTCAGTTTCCCATAACACAGTGATCTGGAGGATTTATACACCAATGTTTCCATACTGGGCAGCTTTTCTAGCTCAGAGCACTGAACCTGCGCCAACCACCTGATGCTCTTCATCTTCACACATCCGTCTGCACACAACTCCTCAAAAGACTCTTTGTGATGTCTGGTTAAACTTGTTTGACCGCCTCGACCACATTCGCAAGCAATTGAATGCAGGTAAGAGTGGGGAATTGAATGTAGGTAAGGAAGAGTTGGTAGAAGTCGGTGGACAAACAACTGGCTGAAGTGGCAAACGAACCATCTATCGACGAATCACCTGTTCCGAATCGTCGGTAAACGATGGACGGTCGAAAACGTGCCAAATAAAAAATTTGGGAAGTAGATCGGAGAGTCCAGACTATCCCAATCATCCCGATTCCCAATCCAGTAGCTGGGGCAATAGAGCCTGTTGTTTACCTTGAAGCAGATCCAAATTAAGCAACAGCAGTAGCTTAGGTTTATGCCGCAGAAGCAAGGGTAGAAAGCACACGTTGGACAAAAAGCAAAGCTAGTTGTATAATTTACAGATGCGAAGGCTACATACGATATCTAAAAAAACATATTCACCAGTCCTAGCAACACAAATATGTATGTTAGCTTATCCACCATGTAGTAGTATCAGTAGATACATAGCCTAGCACAGATACAGATTACCATTATCCAGATCAAGGAGTTTCAGTTCCAGGCGTAGATAAAACAGTCATTGAAGAAGCACAAAATACAAAATTTGGGAAGTAGATCGGAGAGTCCAGACTATCCCAATCGTCAAACGAGGATGAGACGGCTAAAACTTAATAAAAATTTAAAGTCGGAGAATCGACTCCCACTCACAGAAACGCCTTACAGCCTAATTATAAACTAGCATACGGGGAAATGAAACGCCGAGAAGAACTTCAATATGTTGTAAAATGACAAAGATTTGTGTGTACGTAGACAATATAATTTTATGTGTTTGAAAGAAAATCTAGCTAATTTATGGTAGGGATAGTAGTCAATGAAATTGAAAGGAAAACTATGTTGCAAGTACTAATAAGCAATAAATAGAAACCCATGTAATCGATTTGTACATTAATTTTCCATACAAAAAGGTATACATATGTGAGTAAAACAATAAAGGGCTAGGTAGTGATCAAGTTTGACTCTAAATATATTGGAAATCAACATCGGTGGTTTCATTTGGTAGAGGGAGTGCAAGGATTGAGGATTGCAATTTTAAGTGTGAAAGGGATAGAGAATGAAGATATGTCTCTTTCTTTTTTCGAAGTGAGACATATGAAGTGTCTTTCATCTTTGCATAGTGTTTGAAGGAGAACGATGGTGTAATTTAGATTCCTTCTAACGTTGTAATACGTGGAATTGCTGTGAAGGTTAATCATTGACCTTCATTGTTACCATTGTCAATGGTTGACCTTGTTAATGTCAACCCTTGGGATTTATGGATAGTCAATGCCCAAGCCATATTGAGGGGGATTTGTTTCTTGTTAATTCGATTTATGCGTGGAATGGTATGTGATTTGGTATAATTGTGGTTGTTGCCCAGGAGCATGACCTACAACAAATAATCTCGGAAATAAATGAACGACATAGACATAAACATAATAGCAAAGTTTAAACTTTTGTTACGAATGAATTAATTCAAGCCTCATATTCTTTGAGGTATTCTCCAAGTGACAAAATGATGTGCGAAATGGCAAAAATGATTTTAAAAAGAAATCCTCGGTAAATGACAACAGTACTTGTATGGATATTCTACAAGAAAAATTGAGTGCAATGAATGTTGACATGCTTTAGTATAAATGGAGAGTTTGTCGTAAGCATATGTTGATCAAGTAGTCTTTGTAAAGGAAAACTCCTTCCATATTACATATTATTTGCGTAGTAACCATACATGTATATGTTTGTAAGAGACGAAGGTCCTACTCCTACCTATGAGTGGTTTACTCATTTCATGGCCTTTCAACCAAACATGTGTTGTAGATGATCATATTTACACCTAATATATTTATGTTGTTGGTATGTTGTACAACTGTACAACCATCTATTGGTTTATTGGATTATCTATACCCTTTTAATGTGTCATAAAAGATTTCTTTGCATATGTAGTCATACATGCTTTCATGTGATATTCATGAAATGAACTTTCGGATAATAATTTAAACATATCATCTTTCTTATAAAAAATTTATTAACTTTACTTACACATTCATTCTCCCCTTCATGTACTTAATCTCACTTTTACATCCATTCTCTCTTCTTTTACTTGACTTATAACAACCACAACCAAATAAAAAACCTTAAAAATAGGTTGCATTGAAAATAAATGTCAAGTTTTTAATAAAAAATTGTACATAATAAACAATTTAGTAGACATTACAACAATTTTCCCTTCGAGGATGGGCATGTTGAAACATCAAGCAACTTAAAATGTTCCTCCAAGGGTTTATTTAATAGAAATTAACAAAGACAGTTCCTCATCGGCCCGTGACAGGGGATGACAATAGTGCTTTAGAAAATCTCTCTAGTAGAACATTCGACAACTGAAACTAGTGTTGTATCTCACTGACTTCATCATGTCTTTCAGAAATAAATTTGTTCCTTTCTTCCATGGGTGGCTCAAAAAATTCACTTGCCACTCTCATCACTTCTCTTATCAATGATTCCTCCACACCGTGGTTAATCACCTGCAAATTAATTTTTCATAACAATGCTTTGTGTGTCCTTCAAGTTTGTTTTTTCATGTAATGCAAGGAACTCATGCTGTTGAATACTCTCTTGTGAGGGGGCTCTAGATGCATATTATGAAGGTGCTAAGGTGGTTGTTTCACTATCATCAAGATAAACGACTATGGAATCTCCAAGACCAGTGAAATGGAGAGAAGAAATTTATTAAGTGTTAATAGAAAGTGCTTCCAGTAACACACACTGCTTCTAAGGCTATCCGCTTCTCCATGTGAACTATCCACATAGTCACAATTGATAATTTTTAATATTTCAGGAAACATTATAGGAATGTAATTTCCATCCAAAATTCCTCAAGCGTAAGATCATCAAGCAACTCATGCAATCATCAAGCAACTTATGCAAAGGTACTGAAGGAACATCTTCACCATCTTTCATAGACGTTGTATGAGAATAGTGGAGCTAAAATCTAGCGATATGCTGGTTTCAACAACTCCTCATTCTTCACGTCTAGTTTTAGCACATATAATTTTTAACACATTAACGAATGTTGGCATGGTATTTCTCTATTAAAAAACGAAGAGACCCTATAGATTTATTCTTAATACATAGGACACCTCACCGTCATTCCAATGAGAAAAATGGCATTGAAAATAGAGTAACAATAGAAAGATATGAAGAAATACTAACAAGTTGTTTGAATGAGAAAGTATAGTGACATAGGTTTGCAATTAAGTGTATGGGCCAACAACAAATTGCAAAATTGCAACAAGAAAACGACTATTGCTTAAGGGATCTACAATATGTAAGATTAGAAGATTTTTTTTGCACTATCTTATTTTTTCCTTGGTAATCAAGGTTTGATTTTAAAGAGAGCTAATGAAGGACTATGCTATATATTTTTGTCCAAAAAGATGAACATATTTCTCGACCTATCTTCATTGGACTTACCAGCAAAAAGCTAGAGCATGACAAGGATGACAGACAATCTTTTGCAATTACATAGTATGAATTTGGAAACAATGTTGTAACATATGATGAATATAAGGACAAAGACTTGAATATAGAATTTCAAGAACACAGAACGTTGCCACCTAAGTCACTATGAGGAGACCACTTTCCAAGTCACTATGAGGAGACCACTTTCCAAGTCACTATGAGAAGACCACTATCCAAGAGTAAATCATAACACATATACACTGCAATACTAAATATAGAAATGAACTTCCAACGAATGCAATTTCTATTTAGAGTATGGAGCTGACCACATGGAAATAAAAATTGTTGAAAGTGTCAAAGATGTATGCTACCTATATGTGGAAAATCCAAGCCTCCAAATGGCAGAACCTGCATCCTATATATGTGCATCTAATCGAATATGGAAATGTTCAAACAGGAAGAGTCTAAAAGAAATCAGATTGAAGAGCAATGAAACGAGTCTCCAATAATGTGGGCATAGATTCATATTTTGCAGTGGAAACAGAAGGAAGAAATGGAGGCAACCAAAGCTTTTCCTTCTACTTGTTCAGTTTCATTAACATTTGATGCGGACCTCCTCCCTGTATGGCTAAATTCCGTGGGGCCTGTGTCCATGTATGGTAACAAGTCCTCTAGAAATCGTTGTGGCTGGATCATGCATGTCTAGACTTGCATCTTTTCCTCCAGTGATAGAATCAACAACAAGAGTTGATGGCATCTTTGTCAAATGATAGTAGCCGCACACCTTTCTTCCTTCTTTGGTGTCATCATAAATCTACCAGAAAATCAAACTTGCACTCAGGAGCCTCCTTCACTGCTTGGTTGGTCCATGTATCACTATTAAGCGTATAAGAGATGAACTCTTTGGTGGATAGTATATTTTATATAAGCCATTTTCCTTTGCCCACAACTTCAAATTTTCGCTGCTCACTAAGCTAACAATATTGATCCCTCTCTAACCACATCCTTGACGGGAAGGAGAAGGAAAGAAACTCTGTATCTATGTTAAAGTTCCCATGCTTAAATATTTCAGTTGAAATACATGAATAACACCTAATGTGCTTAATGGTATCCTTCTCGGGTTGACCGAGTTCAAATTTCCAGATCTTAGATGTTTGTTTGTTCAAGTATGCAAGAAGAGGGATTTTTGTAATCATATTTATGCTGCATTTTGTACTGGCCAACTACCAATACAAAACCCTCTTACCCGAATTAATCAATATATTTGCTTCAATGAAAATAATAACCAAAAGAAATGGGCTAAGGTTTGCCCCTAAAATTTCACCCATGGGCAAGATTAAAATTATTATCATACTTGCAATAGAGTTTTCCTTTCATCTACATATACACAACTTTCTCTCATTTTACAACATATTGAAGTTATTCTCGGCGTTTCATTTTCCTCGCTTTGGTATTTTCATTTGGTAGGGGAGTGCAGGGATTGAGGATTGCAAGTTTAAGTGTGAAAGGGACAGAGAATGAAGGCATGCCTTTTGCTTTTTTAGAAGTGAGAGATATGAAGTGTCTTTCATCTTTGCATAGCGTTTTAAGGAGAACGATGGTGTAATTCGGATTGGACTTCTTATAATTTTATGTGTTTGAAAGCAAGTCTAGCTAATTTATGGTAGGGATAGTAGTCAATGTAATTGAAAGGAAAACTCGTTTGCAAGTACTAATAAGCAATAAATAGAAATTCATTTAATCGATGATAAGTAAAATGAAATGTACATTAATTTGTCATATGAGAAAGTATACATGTGTGAGTAAAACAATAAGGGGCTAGGTAGTGATCAAGTTTGAGCGGGGACATGATATATTTACTTGTATCCCTGCTTCCTCAGTGCATTTTGAACACTCATGGGCACTTTAAGACAATTTCTTAGAAGGTATGCCTATAAGGTGTTATGCAACATCTTGGAATGCAACTACATTGATTTTGTTTGTTTGGTCTTCAATGATGAATTGGAAAACGTACTTGTATTCACATTCATAGACACGTTGAGTGCACCTTTGGCAATTCTAGACAACATCCTCAATAGGTGTGCATTTTTTTTTGCAATTCCAGTCTTTAAATGTAAAAGGACATGCATAATACTAACAATTGTCTATATCCATAGAAGCAGTAGTTGTCTTGATTAAAATGTATGTAGGTTCTTGACTTCAACCGATTCCTTCATTTTTAATGTTAGATAGTTTCTTTCATATGGAAGGACGACCTTTTGAAGCACCATGTGTAGATAATGAGTGGGATTGGAGGCATGCTCCTCGTTTCTCAAACCATATTCGCAAATATTGAGTTTCTTTGAGATCAAGATTGATATAAATTTGGGATGAAAATGATGATTGCAGGGATTGTATTATCGATGGAAACCTTATGTGAGTAGCATGTCATCGCTACCAGGGAAATAATCGTTTTAAGTTTCTTATATTTGGCAAACCAAGGATAATATCACGGATCAACATTATCTTCACTCGTAGCGTGCCATGATAAATTTAGAAGCGAATTAAGAAATAAGTTTATCTAATGATTTTTTTGGATAATAATTCGTGCACTTGTTTCATAAGGTAGGTTCAAGTACAATGAAATGATAGATATGTTTGTTTTGTTGAGTTAGACATGGATCAACACTATCTTCACCCCTAGACTCGATGATCTAAATGAGCCCGAGGGTCTCTTATTTATACAATTCTCAACCGGTTACCCGGTGAGCACGGACCGGCAAATGGCGGTCAAAAGATTCGGGACAATCACGAGTACTGTCATTATTGTTATCTCGTCCCTTAGTGGTCAGTGACATATGGGGACCCGAACCAACATGACGGAAAGCAAAAGGCCAAATGGCCTACAAGGCATCAAATTATTACATAAGTAGAGCAGACTGGCCCACCACAACATTCAACAAGTAAAACAAATTACATCAAGGTGAATATGGATCACGACCTTGGGTACACAGGAAAACTTCACGGTTGCGGATCATTATTCCGCCGCAGGTACAATCGAAACCACCTAGGATTTCATCACTAAGTTCCCGATCGTAATCATCTTCATATGGCTGAGAATCTTCAAAGCTAGGAGCAGGAGGATAGAGATCACTGCTGAAGCATCTCTCAACATCGGATCCTTTAAAGATTGGATTATCTGGACAAATATATTCTCCAGTGAAAAGAGATTCTACACGGAAGTTTAGTGGGAGTTGTCTTGTATGAAATTTGGAATCAACTCTCTTTCCTTCATGATCACGTTTTATAAAATTTTGCCTTATGAACATGGTGTGTTCAAGCTGCGTATAGCGTCCTCCATGGTTTCTCAACAAGAACTTAAACCACTGATGGTTTTGGTCTGCAACTTGCATGTCTGCCTGCAGATGCAGAATGAAGTTGGCTCTTCTATTCTCCCAATCAACACGAGGACAAAATTTATCTAATAACACTTTAGTCCAGTCGGACCAAGTTTTATTTTTGAGAGCGGCTGGGTCGCCACAAATGACAACGGACTTCTCTTCTTTGCAAAATTGCAAAATCAAATTATAGCTAGTCCATGTTAAATCACCTGCACTAATATCTACATACCAAACTTCATCACAATTTTCTCCTTCAAAATTACAGTCTATCCAGAGCTCTTTGCATTGCTTCAATTTGTCTCTGGCTTTCTCAAAGCTATGGAAAGCAAATCTTTCCCATTGTTCCATAATCTGGATTTTCAACGGACTTGCTTGGATTTGCTTAATCAGTGTCAAATCCAAATATTTCTCAGCTTCCCTTCTATCAGCAAAATCCAGAAGCTGTCGACATTCTTCAGGAGAAACAGATTCATCCCAAGGCTTTAAAAACAGGGATTCTTTGGGTTGGTACACAAGTTCAGCAGGTGCTTTTCCTTTTCTGGAACTGGAGCTGGAACCTGGAGTAAACATATTTAATGCAGGAAATGGCTCTGCAGGCTGAGACCGTTCTCTGGTTAACATATCAGCCAAACAATTTAGATAGCCAGGCTTATATACAATGTCATAATCAAAACTACTTAACCAAACAAACCATTTTAAAATTCTACTGCTATTTTCTGCCATTATGTTCTCATTTTAAAAGATACCTGGCATTATTTTCAAATCTATTCTAATTACAAACTTAACAGGCTTAAGAAACAAAATAAAATGTTGCACAGTCTTCTTTACAGCCAGAATCTCTTTATGGCTACTTGGATAATTAAGTTCTGCAGATTTGAAGGAACCAGAAGCATAGCCACAGATATTTTCTTTGGTGTCGATGATTTCTATCAACACACCACCCCATGTTTTAGATGATGCATCAGTTTCAATTACCAACTGACCAGTGCCTTGAGGGAGGTTCAAAGCTGGGAGATTCTGAACTTTCCTTTTTATTGACTGGACTGCCACAGTCATATCTTCAGACCACGCTGGAGGGTTTTTCTTCAAACGCTGCTGCAACACATGAATATATGTTGCTTGCCCTCTGTAAAAAGGTCTGATATAATTCAGGCTTCCAAGAAATCTTTGAAGCTGCACTTTCTCTATTATTTGGTCAGGAAAATCACTGAAAACAGAAAGAACATGTTTCTGCAAAATTACTTGGCCTTTTTGAATCTTAAAGCCAAAAAAATCCATTTCTGTTTTACCTATCTCCATCTTTGACTGAGACAGGACTAATCCATGCTTATAGACCAAATCATAAAAAAACTGTAAGTGCTTCAAATGTTCTTGCAAATTCTTGAAACAGATGAGGATGTCATCTATGAAAACTAATGCCCATTGCTTGTCTTTGAAGATATCCTCCATTCTTTTCTGAAATTCAGAGGGAGCATTATTTATTCCAAATGGCATGACTTTCCACTGATACTGTTCGTGAGGGACACCAAAATCCGTTTTGAAACGATCTTTCTCATTTATACCTATCTGGTAAAAACCAAACTTAAGATCGAACTTACTGAAGATTGAACATCCAGTAATTCTTTGCAGAAGACTTGACTTATCAGGGAGAGGATAACGAACTTTCTGCAACACTACATTCAGAGGTTTATAATTGACTACTAGTCTAGGTTTACCTCTTTTCTGTTCTGCATGCTTATTTACCACAAAGGCTCTACAAGCCCATGGACTCTTTGATGGTTCAATCAACCCTTTACTTAACAGTTCTTTTATTTCAGCAGCACAAAATTCCTTCTCAGAAGGAGACATTAACCTTGCTGAGGCTTTCATTGGTTTGATTTTCTGAAGAGGATCAAATGGAAGTGAAACAAAATATTTTTCTCTCTTCCAGAAAGCATTGGGACTTTCTGAACAACAATCTTTTATCAATTTTTCCGTTATTGCTGCAAGAGACTTTTCTTTATGGCTTTCAGCATAAGCCACAACTCTTTCCATTTTATTCAAAGCTGCCATACCGGGTTTTGGAAGAGGAGCAAGGAGCTGGGATTTACAGTGGTAAGTTGGAGTGAAGGACAGAGGGGAAATCACAAGCTGGTTATTGATAGTACAAGAAAATAACATTTTGGCAGTATCTATAGAAAACGGACTCCAACGATGAAGACATTCTGACCCAATTACACAGTCTTCCTTCAAACTATCTAATCTATACAAGGATAAACTGGAAGAAGTATTAGAAATTTGTACAGGGAAATCTTCGACTTTACCAGTAAGGGAAACTGCAGTGCCTTCAATGGCTGAGCCATGATCTTTAAATTTTTCCCAATAAAAGCTAGGGATAGCTGAACCTTTTGCAAGATTCAACTGACAACCAAAATCTATCATGCAATCTAAAGTATAAGACTTAAATTCTGGAGCACAAAATAAAATCTTTACAAACAATTTAGGACCTTGAAACATTCCTAACAAACTGGGAAATTGTGACACATGAGATTGGGGAGGAGAAGAGGAGGGAGAATCTTCCTTCCTTTCAGGGTCAACCAATGCTTGTTCAAGGTGTTTGCTTAGATCATCATCAGAAGATTGATCTTTTTCCATAATAACAATTCTGAGCATTTCTTTCATACCTTCAATTTCTGTAACAAGCTTTCTCAGAATTTGCTGCTTTTCTTTGATCTGTAAACGAATCAATTTCTCTTTGTCACCTCCGTGACTCTGCCTTTCCTCATGCTGATCTGGATAATGTCTATAAATATCAGCTGGATTGTATTGTAAAGTGAAAGGTGTTGCTGAGACCTTTTCGTTACCCTTTGTTTTCTCAAGCTGACTGATTAATCTTCTTTTCTCTGTAAAATTAGTCACAGCAGATCTAATGAACAAGTAAATCAATCACAACAGATGAACATAGAAAATATGGTGTAAAACTGTGTAAAACATGCACAGTGCTCAATATCCCAATAAGGGTGAATAATTACAATACAATACAGTAATCTGACAATGAGCGAGCAATTCGAATTGACTAAGTAGGCCATTCGAATTACTGAATGGTGTAGCTTGGCTCCAACTAGGAGTCCTCATCATCAATCAGTGGTGGTCATCAATGCACAAGAACCAGTCATCCAGGTGTCAATCTGAGTCTAACTGAGTGTAACAAGTGTAACTGAAGTGTGTAGCACTGATATAGGGAAGTGGGCTCAGTGGAGGGTGCATGGGAGGCTTAACTGAAGTCAGAACAAGTCATCTAGTCAATCCGGAGGTCCAACGGAGTGAAACAGTCAGTCGGGAGTGAAACTAGCCTCAAATCAAGGAGAATCGGAGCTAACTAAGTGGAATTGCAGTGGTAGGTGAAGAAGTGCGCCCTTCTCTAGCAGTAGGTGAGAAGTGGGCGCCTTCATGACTAGGAGGGATAAAGAGCTGATGTAAGAAGCTCCCGGGTGCTAGAATAAGCTGGGTAAGGTGCTGGAGGCATCAACTTGGTGACTGGGATGCATGCAAAATGCATGCAAACCCTAGAGTTTGCATGCAAACCCTAATTGCATGCAAGGTCCTGAAAATGATGATGTGGATATCCGAACACCCCCCCTAAAGCTAGACTATGATGTGCAAAAAATAATGTAGGGCCCTGGTAACTAAGACCAAAGGTCACCCCAATACAATAATAATCCAAACTAATAACAATCAATCAACCGAGGAAATGGGGAAAACCTCATGGGAAAAATACCCCCCCTCAAAGATAGACTGTAACACACCAAAAGATTTAATTGCTCCAAAATCAAGTAGATATGTCTGGAGGTATCTTACTCTTGGGAGTAAATGGATCATGCTCCAAAAACATGTGCTTGAATTCTCCATCAATGGATGCAAGCGAATGTGGAGACTTTATGAACTTGCTCTTCATACCGAAAATGGTGAGAACAAATCTGAAAATATAAGGATGATCCTGGAACCTGTGATTCGAACCAAGTGAGGTAGGATAAGCTCCAATAAGATCAAATAGATCTTCAAACTTGAACTTCTTATCAATAGAAGTTAAATCAACTCCAAAAATAGATGAATGGTTTCTTGAGATCTCCTTTGAACCAACAAGGGTGAGATCAAAACCAAAATAAGCAAAAAAGTGCATGAGAATTGAACTCAAGCGAATGGTAGTGCTCTTCATCTTCATTAAAAATATGAGAAACTTTGCAAATGATAGAACATAAGTCTATAGGAGGCATGCAATCAAGTAGGATGAATGCTTCACCTCCAAAATCAGATTTTACCTCCAAAACTTCAAGTAGATCATTATTCTGCATGTCGACAAACTCATGTGAAAGAGAGGATTCAAGAACCTCTTCGGAATCTAGAGTATGAGCTTGTTTATCTTGCTCAGAATTTGAAATAGAAGACTTTGAGAGAGTGAGTTTTGAATCTACAGTTTCTTCTTCATCTTGAACAATTGTTGAGGCCAAGAGATGATTTGAAAGAACACATAAGGAGATCTCATTGGGCTTGTTCTCCAAAAGGCTAGCATGATCCTCTTCTTCCTGCTTTCCAAATTCTCTGTCAAGTTGGACCCATAGATCACTTGGATTTTCAGCAGTATTACTGAGGTAGCGCATACAAGGAGACATAGCAAGACACATTGCTCCAAAAGCTCTGTCACAATCATTGAGCCAATCATTCTCCTCTTCATTGGAATCAAAATCTCTTGTATTACCAATGCACATATCAAAAAGACATTGTCTCTTCAAGAATGCAATCATCTTTGGTTTCCATTCATCATAGTTGAATGGAGTAAGAATATTTTGTGAAGAAGAAGTCTCCATCTTTGCATTAGCGAATGCACATGGAGGAAGTAAGAAACCTGCAAATCACACACAAACAAACACTATGTTTTCAGCCTTGCATGCACATGAGATTTTGCATGCCGCTGCTGAAATATATTGATGAGCAATTCACTCAATCTTCATGTAGAACACCTGTAGAAAAGAGATATTATCCCTGCAATGGCTCTGAAACCATGTAAAATTAGTCACAGCAGATCTAATGAACAAGTAAATCAATCACAACAGATGAACATAGAAAATATGGTGTAAAACTGTGTAAAACATGCACAGTGCTCAATATCCCAATAAGGGTGAATAATTACAATACAATACAGTAATCTGACAATGAGTGAGCAATTCGAATTGACTAAGTAGGCCATTCGAATTACTGAATGGTGTAGCTTGGCTCCAACTAGGAGTCCTCATCATCAATCAATGGTGGTCATCAATGCACAAGAACCAGTCATCCAGGTGTCAATCTGAGTCCAACTGAGTGTAACTGAAGTGTGTAGCATTGATATAGGGAAGTGGGCTCAGTGGAGGGCGCATGGGAGGCTTAACTGAAGTCAGAACAAGTCATCTAGTCAATTTGGAGGTCCAACGGAGTGAAACAGTCAGTCGGGACTGAAACTAGCCTCAAATCAAGGAGAATTAGAGCTAACTGAGTGTAACTGAAGTGGAACTGCAGTGGTAGGTGAAGAAGTGCACCCTTCTCTAGCAGTAGGTGAGAAGTGGGCGCTTTCATGACTAGGAGGGCTAAAGAACTAATGTAAGAAGCTCCCGGGTGCTAGAATAAGGTGGGTAAGGTGTTGGAGGCATCGACCTGGTGACCGGGATGCATGCAAACCCTAGAGTTTGCATGCAAACTCTAATTGAATGCAAGGTCCTGAAAATGATGATGTGGATATCCGAACATTCTCCTCTCTGAGATCTTGCCTTAACATATATTGATGTACATGCACTGAGCATAGTTGCAGATCAATTTCTGCCAATTGTTTTTCTAAAGAAGATTGTTGACTGAAAGACATGATATTTAAAGAGAAATCAAACTCTGGCACTTCACACCCCCCTAAGTTTGCACAAGACTCATCCGAGTCAGAATCGGAGGAGGAGGGAGCAAACTTAGCTAAAGCAACATCCGAATCAGAGTCGGACTCGGAATCATCAAATTCTTCGGGAAGAAATAGAACTTCACCTTCTAGAATGGGGTCATTAACAGAGAATTTACAGAGATCCCACCAACGTGGATCTAAAGCTGTACAAAAAGCTGCCAACTGCGGACGAGATTTTCTATCTGGACATTTACTAGCCCAATGGCTTGTTTTACCACAAATGAAACAAACATCTATCCGACCTTTCTCAGATCGCCTTTTCACAAATTTCTTGAAAGGCTTCTTATGGAATTTCCTTTCAGAATATCTCTTTTTGTGTTTATAATGCTTGTCAGGGTGATATCCGGGCTTACTAGTATAGAATCCTTTCTTTTTCTTTTTGCAGTGGCAGGATTCTTTCCCAAAATGTCCTTTGTTATGCGCACCACACCCCCAATTGGGCATCTGAGCTACATCCTTACAGAATGAAGCTGAATACATTTCTTGGTGCCGTTTCAAATCCTTACTCACTTGTCGCTCTAAGCAGTGTTCTTGCCAGGTTTCAAGAAGAAAACCATGCAATTGTGCTAATGACATTCCTCTGAGAGCAATGTTCTTGTCTTTGAGATGCTGCTCAACTGCATCTGGGACATGACCAGGATAACTTCTCAGATATTGCTTTAAATAAGCTGGATCACCTGATTTACCTGAGGAGACTAACAATTGCTGCATATAGCAAAAGTATTCTTCACTTTTGCTCAGATCACAAAGTCTTGCAGACATAAAAAGTGAAGCTAAGTGGTCATAGTCTTCACCTTGATCAGGACCATAAAACTCTCGACCTAGGGCTATCAAAATATGACTGTTAGCATCATCAGCTGCTAACATTTCATTGCGTGACTCCTAAGGAATCCAACACCACCATTCACTTGCTAAACCTGAGAGTCCAGCAATCAACTGTGTACCTAGATTTTGACCAGTGAGGTTATTATCTTGCGTTTTCTTATACAAAACCCATTGATTCAAAAGCTGCAAGGCATTCTTTATCTCAGCCCTTGTCTGACATTGGATGTTTAGAACAGGCTGTTCTGGAATTTGTGAGATCAATTGATTCCAAATTGGAATATGTGAGGAGGAGGAGTAGAAGCATTTACATCTGCCATATGTACATCAAAAGCTGGAGGAGGTCCTTGAGGAGGAGCTCTCTGTGTCTCACCTCTATTGGAAGAACCGACATCATGGAAACCTACATCTAAGGCTCCAAGGCGAGAGACAATAGTTGGATCTACGCAAGACTTGAATTGTTTAAATTCAAAGATCCAATTTTCAATTTCATTTCTCAGATTATCAGATTCTCCAAAATCCCATTCAGGCAAAGAATCTTCAGTCTAAACAGAGAACTGTCCAAGAGACACACTTTTCTTATGAGAAGATGGTGTACGACCTTTAGCTGGTAAGGCAAAAACATGATCAGGAACAACATATGATTTCTGCTTCAGACTTTCTGTTTTGGAAAACAGATCTTCTAGTACACCTAATCTTCTTTGAGCTTTGTTTGATGCTTCATCAAGGCTGATTTTGATTTGTGTTGAATCATGTAGAAGATGATTCAACAATTCAAGCTTTGTTGCCAGTGCTTCTATCATAGCTTTCTGCTCTATGCAACTTCTCTTAAGAAAGAGAATATCATGATGCATATCATCAATATTTCTTCTAGTTTGAACTTGTTACAGATTACCCCAGTTTGCCAACTTAATTTCATCAGACACAATCTGATCAGGAGCAGAAGATTTGAGGGGCATAAATTCTTTTTTGGCTTGACCATCAGATGTGTACTGTCTAAATGGGAAATCTGGTAGATTTCGACCAGTAATAAAAGTTCGACCACTGGGAGTAGTTGTTTCCATATCATGAACTTGGCGTGGAAGAGAAAACATACCCAAGGATGGAAGTTCCCTTTTGGTTTGATGTTGTAATCTTTGGATGATCTTTTTACAAGCAGGACAGTCATCATGCTGGCCATGGTGTTCAGTTTCATACAACCCTGTGTATGACGGTTCTGTGTGCGAAGAAGAAGAAGAAAGAGTATTGCTAGCTGCTTGGCGTCTAGCATTATCATAAGAGGAACGAGAAGTATACCTAATTAAAGGTGGACCAAATCGAGGAGGAGGATTCCCTTCAGTTGCTTGGAAAGAATTAGTACGTCTATCAAACTGTAAAGGTTTGTTCTTGATTAATCTATTCATTGGCTCAACATCTATGAATTCTTTATATTTTACTTCCCAAGCTTCTGGGTAAGTAATGCCAATCCAATCGAATGTGACAGGAGTAGCATGTCGAGATGTGTCAGTTTCCAGCATGCTTTGCAAGCGCAAACTATGATGGACAGTGGAATGAAGAGGAGGCAGGGTATCATTTCCGAATCAAATACAAACAACTGCTTTTAGCTGGATAATCTTGGAATCAACAAGCATTTGGAAACCCTGTGGTTGGATATAGGCCTTTAACAAGTCATAGATATGGGGATATGGGGATCAGACAGACTAACAACATACTTAGGAAATATTGTACCAAACGCTGGACCATTGTGCAAAGGTGTAGTAAAACCACCAATAATGGCGTCTGCAAAATTAGTATGACGGGTATCTACAACCACACATAAAGAAGATACAGGGAGATAAGGACGGACAAGCGGTCCTAAACCTAACTTAATAGCACCAAGATGTGCATACAAAAAACCTTCTTTTCTCGCCCAATCGATTTGAGCTTTATCTATGAGATTGATATGGACAGGATCATCAGAATCAGTAAATGAAACATCTACTGAAGAAACTTTTATTTGAGTTGCAGATCTAAGCTGCCACCATCTAAGCTTATAAACATCAGAAGGAAGCATTTTAGGCAGTTGCCAATTTTCAGATGGATTAATGTCATTTATATGTATGATGGAAGAATTACTGGAAGATGCTCCTTGAAAAGATGATACTCGGTCTGCTAATCTAACTTCATTATCACTGGCTTTACATTCTAATTTAGTGAGCTCAATAGAATCCATTGCAGGGTCCATGATCTAAGAGAGGATGAATGCTCACAGAGTATTGTCTGGGCTGAGGACTTACTTATGCCAACCTCGGCTCAACTGCCTGTACGACTTACGACAACCCAATCTTACACCCCCACATGCCCAACAATTCGCTCGATGGTCATTTCCACCATCTACCCAGACTCTATTGTAGAATATAAAACACAGAGACTGATGAAATAAAGCAACACATTTAGTAGATATAAATCGTGAGCATACACTTACAGAGAAATATGCAATTCTTCAATACTTGTACTAGCTCTGATACCAGAAGCGCCAGGACCTCAACCATCAATTTTCTTTCATTAAATGCGGAATCTTTCTTGCTCATACATCAGAAATTTTATTGAAACAACAACATCTCAATACATTTAGGCAGATTGGCTTCGGAGGGAGAAGCTCATCACTGCAACTTAATCTAAATGCCTAGACACAATGTTTCAGGCCCGTTTACCTTTGAGAAACAGCAGAGTTGAATCTTACTCGGAAGCTACCTGGGGACACTGAAATATGTCTACTAGCATCTAACAGACTCCATACTTACAGACTAAGCTTGGGCGTTCTGATGCAATGTTATACCACTAGGGCAACTTGCAGAGCATAGGCCTTCGGCTCTTGATTCTCTAAGACTCTTGCAGAGCTCCAACTATTGGATTGCTTGAAATTTAACATGTTTGTTTCAGGATTAAGTACTATTAGTACTTGAGGCTACTTCTAAGTCTGACGTGTCTTTTATCTGCACTAATGAAGATGTGCATATTTTCTTCAATTTTGAATGTGAGGTGTCTCTTAATATACAAGACAAAAGATTGGTGATGAATTAAGGTTTCTTTTTATTTTGAAATGATGTTTCAGAATGATTATTAGATTTTGTTCAAATTTAAAACAATTTTTGATATTTAAAAAAAGTTTAAATGTATCAAAATATTAATCTCTTTTTTGAAATGATGTCCACAATAATTATTAAATTTTGTTCAAATTTAATATCAATTTTTATATTTTAAAAAAGATTAAATGTAAAGTTTGTGGAAATAGCTTAACGCCCCTCCACATTGTTCTACACTGCAAGACCTTTCCAAGATGCAAGAATCATGTCAATCGGAATTGGTAGGAGGAAATTAGATCTTTTGAAAGTTAACCTATCCACTTAACCACCATAGTCGATAGATTGTGGAAATAAAATACTATTATTAAATATTCGATAGATTGTGAAAATAAAACCTTTCTTTAAGGAAAATTTCTTAATAATTGAGCTTCGACAAAAGATTTTTATGACAAAAATATCTTTTACGGACATCACATGGGTAATATTCTAAATAGCCATGTGCTCAACTTATTATTGAAGGTAAGAATTTGTCTAGGTTTTGTTCAAAATATATAATTTTAATATTCAAGAAACAAGAAATGGGCAAAATTTAATATTAAAAAAAGTAGAGTATGGGAAAAGAAAGTACATTTGTCATATATGTATGAATACCAGACATAGTTTGTTGCAGTGAACATACATGATTGGGAAGAATGATATAGGAGACGGAGGACGGCAAAGTGTGTGTTTGAGTGGGGAGAGCTCGAGATGGAGAGTATGCATTCAAGGAGCAAATCAACGAGGCCCTGGCTGCCTCCTCTGGCTCTAATTCATCTCCTTGGGACCTTATTCTCAATCATGTACCACACGAAGATACATTTCGATTTCCATATACCTTTCCACCACCACTAGTGACCCCTATTTTGTAAATCAACAATTAGATGAATATATCCCAACTTTGGCGTGTAGTTTCGATGTGAAGCATGAATCCATATGAGTTAACATTAGTTTTCTCTTGACAAGTTATTGCACAACTAAAGTTTAAAGATGCCTACCTCCAAAAGGTGAACTGCTATCAAATCGCACTACCTCCAATTGTCTAGATGGCTACCATAATTACACCATATATTGGATCAGGAAGCCTCCACGTCAACAAATCGTTGTTTTTTAATGTGCATGTTAACTGACCACATCATTCAGATTTTGAAAAACATGTCATACATTTGTTGAACATGGCCACCTTCGAGAGCCACGTTAAGAAATCATTAAAAAGTCTACCACCAATTTTCTTCATTATCATTGCAAGAAATCATGGAGGTTCAACGCCAGCCAAGAGAAGGTTTACAATGTTGTCAAGTGATCCAATACTATGTCAGAGTAATTTACCGAAGATCCTACAACCAATTGCTCTCGAATCAAATCCTAGAGATTGTTAGCGTAAGTACTTGGAGGCGATTAATCTGATAATTATCATGTGCAGAGAAATAATGCCAAAAATCCAGATCGATGAATATATTCATGGAAAGTTACACCAGAAATTCAAGTTTTTCTAGGGTCTCTAAAGAAATAACGCATTTTTGAATTACAGGAAGATAATCTCTCAAAACAGAAAACGATTTAGAAGAAGTTGAGTATTTTGGAAAGAAGAGTATGGACTCTGAGTTTTTGTTGGCCCTTCGGTTCCAGGAGATGCTGGAAAACAAGTTGTCCTCGGCACCCAAAAGCAAATGGCAGGATTTCGACGAACCCACATCATTTACAGAGGATTTGATCAGCCAAAAGAGCGGTTCTAAGCAGCAGGAGTGGTTTGATATTGAAGAATTTGGGTCCTGTGAGGAGGAGGAAGATGAGTGGTGAGATGCAGAAGAAGTTGAAGAATACAGTGACTTGAGCTGCTGCAATTTTCCCGGTTGCAGAGATTCCTCGAATCTCTTGCTATCGATCCTTAGGGGGTCTCGTTTGGAGAGTTATTATAAAATGGTGTTTAAGGGCATGTCTGAAATTCGGTTAGGTGAATTGGGTCTGAGTTCTTCTGGCATAGGTGTCGTCATACAGAGCCCCGATGGGGATAACTTGAAATTGCAGAAGCAATTGGACTTTTATGTTGATAGAATGATGGCCGAGCATCTAGCCCTCATGGATGGGTTATTGGCAGTTTTGGAGCATGAGGGTTCTACGTATTCAGGCCTTTACGGATTCACCTCCGGTTGGAGCTCACCTCTAGTCACTCAGACGAGAACTCATTCCATCCCGGTCTTCTTAAATCCATTCTGTAGTCTATTTTCCAAAATAGATTCCAGTTTCAAGACAGGTGGCAGCTCCTCATAGGTCGTCGAAAGACGACGATGGCCTGAGGGGAGCCGGCCCCTTAATATACGCCTTCGGCGTAACTATAATTTGTATCATAAAGATCACATAATGAAATTCAGATTCATTGAGAAATAACAAAATGCACGAGTCTAACCAATTCTAAAGTGAATTCACCCCCTTTTCTGACTTCCAAACTAACAATCCTAAATTTCTCCTTTATCTTTCCTCATGATGATACTTTGGTAGCTCGCCAAAATCCATAATTTTGTGACATCTATATGTTAAAATATCTTGCAAGAATGAATATAGTACTTGTACAGGACTACATGTATTTCAAGCAGACATACACCAATGAGTAAAACATTATGGTTGGCTTAGATCAAATGATCAATGTTGAATTAGGTTATCTTGTTTGTGGGTATGCTTCATCCTAGAATAGTAGTAACTTGTGTGATTTCTTTTCATACCAAAAAAGGGATTTTTTCCACTATCCCATGCTACAATAAGAGAATGTTCACAAGTGGTATCCCTATGGAACACAAGTGACTTAACATACCATGCCATTAATAAAATTTACTAAGAAATGAGGAGGAGGCAAGGAAACCAAGCTTTGCATGTGAAATACAATAGATATGGGAGATATGAGAACGCCGATGGCTATGATTTGTAACACATAATTCCAATTGCAGTGGGTAAGGAATCCCCCAATGGAATGGTGCGAGAGAATGAGTTGTTGGGGTGCTCAACCTCTAATTATGAGCCCGCCTCTATTCTCATCTTCTCGTTCCTTGATTATATGAAGGATTGTAGTAGTGTTGTTATTAACCCATATGAAGGGATTATCCATGGCCTCCAATCCACAAGCTAATTCCATCATTTGTTCATTAAACATAATGGGGTGGTTTCCCAAACAAACATAGATAACGAACTCTTCCTTCTAGGAGTCCATCCATTGAAGGCAACGGTTCTAGTGATCTTTGGAATTATTAGTACCTTGAGGCAGCGAAATGGGGTCAAGTGGCCAAATAACTATGTTTGTGATCTTATGTGGGTGATCGATATTATTGAGCTCAAAATTGTAGAAGGTGTTGATGACGGAACCCCAACTCTAGAGATTCAGCAATGTGTTCTCTTTCATCAACTTCAACACAAGACCAAATCTTTGGAACATTTGGGCCATTCGAGAAATACGGGTTTGGAAAAATACGATTAGTAGAGGAAGGTTGGGCCTACACATAAATATTCATTGTTGGTCTTGGCCTTGGGATGTGGCATTTGTGTCTAAAGGGAATTGTCCGTGTAGGCTCTAAATGCAGTTATTGTGTGGAAAACAATTATTGAGAGTTTGTTCAATTCATCGAAGGTAGAAATCACTCATGATGCACATCAGATGTGACATATGTTGTTGCACATGGCGACTTTCTATTGGGGGGGTAGATGGAAACTATGTGAATAATGTTTAGGAACCAAATCTCATAAAGAAATGTCTATCTGTGTAATTATATAGGTAGGGATATACATTGTCCTTAATTAAATATATAATTATATTAACAAATGAGTGTTGGTGAGTTGGTTTTGGGCAAAAATATTTCCCATTCATTAAAGATCCATCCTCGTTGTGCAGTGACGGGGTATTCTCCATGATTATACTCATATGAATCATGGTTGGTAGGTTGATATTTTAATTAGAGAATGCTTGACATAACCACTCACACAATGTAAATATAGTGATAAATGTTAAGAGCATTTAATTAATATAATTGGTAACATCAACATTACAAAGAGCAGTTGGGTTCCAAAATAAGCAATGACTTTTTATTTATTTTAATTAACTATGAAAAGTTTTTACTATTCAAGACATTTATTATAATTAATTCCCTATTGGAGAGGCAGGAGTGGGGGTATCCTTCTCTATCCTGGAAGAAGTGAAGTATTAACCTTTGAATGGAATTTAGGGAGAGCTACCAACAATCAAGCAAAATGCCATGCACTCTACCTCGGATTAGACTATATTGTTTACCCATGAATCCAAAAGGTTGTTATTCTCGGTGATTCCCTCTTGATTATCCCCCAAGCTAGGAAAATAGTGGGTCTAGAGGATATGATTGTTGGGAGGCTTCAAAATCGTATCATAGAACTCATTTGACAAATTTCTGACGTTAATCTTATGCATATTCAGCATGCCAACAACACCATTGCCGACAAGCTTGCAAACAAGGCAGCACTTCTAGAAAAAGGAGAAATGGTTCAAAATGGGGGCCAACTTACATCTCGTTGGTTCCCCCAAGGTTCACATACAACTTAATGGCTTCCCCGTGGTTTATTTGCAACTCAAATCAAATTTTAATATAGTCCTCCCAAACTTGAATGCATTTAGTCGTAGTTGCGATCCCCAATATCACACCATAAAGGATTATCTTCCCTCATGCATGAGATAACCTTCAGGAAGCCCGACCATGTGTCTAATACCTTCATGTTATGTTTATCTTTTGCCTTCTATACTTTACAACATTGCATATGGGATTAAAGAGTGAAGCTATCCACGCTCTAAGCCTGCAAATTATGGTATATGTCTTGACAGCCCTGGGATGGTGATATTGACACTTGCTGAAGACGTCACCTTCCCCTAAACACTCAGGAGGAGTGGCTCTCTGCTGAAATAGTCCAAGGAACTTTGACAAGAGGTCTTTCGATGAAAGTGTGCATTTGTTATAGGTCTGTGAATAAGGGAACAATTTTGATTCTTCTCTAGAAGTTGCAGGGTTCCAGTTTTTTGTGGGGGAAATTAGAAGGGGCGCCCAACTTGAAAATAGAGGTAGAATGGGAAGCCAAGTTGGCTGAGTTATAAACTATTGGAATTAGGGATGTCAGGGTTGACATTTAGGACTTCAAGAGTAATCTTTATTGGATGAATTCTAAGTTGGAATGAGTCTTGGAGGTAGTCCACTAGCTCACGACACACACCTCATGATTAAATCACAGTATTGACGAAGCATAAGGACAAATTTGCATTTATGGTGCCCAAGTGGAGACTATGATGACAACAATGGACCACCACCAAGAGATGTTGATAGTGAAATAGTCTAGGCTCACCTGTCATGCCAGAAGTAGATGTATGGATGAATATTTTGCATAATGTAATGTCCCTAGAGACTATCAAAGGGTCTCAGGGACATGTCATTAACTCTACGAGGCTAATTACTTGATTTTTAGTGCAACGGATAAAAACATTTAATTTCTATTTTTCCAAAATTAATTGCGACACAAAATCCAATAATTAACAATAATTTAATTTAAATTCATTAACACATACAACATCTGATCTAAGGGATGGGAAGGCTTCTTAACATCATATAACATCATCAAACTTCAATCCAAGCTATATTAGAGATGATAACCACTTCTAAAGGCTAATTATTCCTAAGCATAGTTAACTAGTAATTAAGGTGTTAATTTCGACACTTATCACAAATCCAATTGTTTAACAAATAACCAACAATTATCAATCCCATTGGATTAATAACATCTAATTACATTAAATAAGGACTAATTTCCAAAATTACAATAATCAATCATGGTAATTACGAAAGAGAGTCCACAAGACTAGTTGACTAGTTTTGCAATATAAGCAGCTAGTCTTGCATAGAATCAACTTGTAACCATGCCATTAAACCCAAAAGCAATCCTACAGCCATTAACAACATATTTAAGTGTGCACCTACAGCCAATTAAGGGTTTATTTGCATATCATTCCAATTGGACATAAGGTGATATTTTCCATCAATTCCAATGAAACTAGTTAACATTCACCGCAAGGAATTGAGTCTAAATAATTGAACCAAAATGCAATGCATACATAAGTAAAGGATCACATTTGATAAGTAGCCACCTACAACACAATAACATTTTAGAAATAGAGCACATGTCTGTAGCATTCCATTTTTACGAAAACAAATATTTCAATCCACAACTAGTTATCAATTTTCACTGCAATGTACCTAGTTTCCAATTTAACTTTCCAAATGACAAATAAAGAGAAATATATGACTACTGTAGCTCATGGAAAGTGTAGCATGGGTCACCTACATTCATATGGTTGTAGCTTTCCTCCCATATACAATACATTAAATAATTCACAAAACTAGCTAATTCTACTCATCCGAATTGACTAGTAATTCTAGGAATTGCTAGAATAATTAAATCCACAACTCATAGAACCATACAAATTCCATTCCAACTCTAAATAACATGTTTTATCAGTCATAACATATATCTATATCTCATTCGAACATTTTTTCAAACACTTCATATGCAAAGTCACAAATCTACTCAAAACAATTCCATTGAAGGAGTTAGAAATTGGAAATTGATATAGAATTTCGGTAGACATTTCCCAAAGACTATCAGGAAGATTTCCCCTCACATTATCACACACATTTCAAGTGTATTTATCAAACATAAGCATAGAAATAACACTCAGGCATTTTTACAAACACTTCATGTGCCAAGTCTCCAAACTATGCAAAACAATCCAATCTTAGAACCAATTTTCAAATAAAAGATAGAAGCATAAAAAATGCACATTATATAATGAACAAGGGCAGAAATATCAGTTCTATAACAGATGTGCCAAAGAATCATTTCCTCAAACAATTTGTGCACAAAATCCCAAAAACTAGTTTCCAATTCCTTCACAAAATTTACTTGCATAAATAGATTGAATTCCATGAGAAATTTCTTCCACAAATAGCTCATACATTTCATCAAACATTTCATGTGCATCCATAAATGAATCATATCAGAGCCAAACAAATTAAATAAACATGAAATAAAGCACTTATCTTTTCCAAATATTCAACAAGAATCGACCGTGCCACGTTCCACCTAGCTGTAGACACAATGCAAGCCAAAACTCACTTTGCAATGGTCACCCCCAAGCTGGAACCATGATGCCACAAGAAAGAGTGCACTCAACCACAAATTCTCTCAAGAAATAAGTCCAACCACAACCCAATGGAAAGTGTGGCCTCTGCTTCCACTCCAGGAAAATTCTAGTGGCTCCAAGACAACAGTCCAACCACAACCCAATGGCAAGTAACACTTCCAATCCAGGGAAATTCCAGTGGCTCCAAGAAAACCTCAAATCCAAGGTAGTGGACGTCACCCCTGTTGCCAAACCAAAATATCCAGTGGCAATACACAGCTATGTCCAACCTCAAATCCAATGGCAGTAGACCTCATCCCTGTTGCCAATCCAAGATCTCCAGAGGCAATTCCAGGACATACACTAGTGGCTCTAGAGTAACTCAGCTTGGGCACAAGCTCCACAAGGGCACAATGACCAGCACATATCTCATACCAAAAACAACAAAATCAAACCACAAGTGCCAAACACAAGCACCAGAGCAAAAGTATGAACCAACACAAAAGTGTGACTAGCCAACACAAGCAAATTGAATTCCTTCATGAGCAATTCAAATTGGGAGAGAGAGGGACACAAGCATGAGAGTTACATTCCCATAATAGTAAATCGGAGTTACACATCAAGTGGCTACACCAAGAGACACACTAATCCAACTCATGAGGGCGCACTAGGTGAGAGAGGGACTCCAATCCTCAAATAAAAAAATAATCTCAGGGTAAATAAAACCAAGGAGTGACATAACACATCAGGGTGCATAACCAAGAGGGTCCATCAAGTACATAAGAAGGGTGTACAACATCAACATAGGCTCTACACACATAGGTAAACACTTTTCCACAACTGCTTGCTCGTAACATCATGGTTCATCATACTCTCTTTCGTGGCATCGGTCATCCGATTGTTTTTATTTTATTAATTATTTTATGAGTTCGACATAATAAAAATAATAATAATGTGCAAACCATGGTCCAGGTACCTTGTGCCACTATGTCCAACATAACAACAATAATAATATGTCTGGGGGCTAAAATAGAGGGCATTACACATAACAACTTGCCCATGCCATTGTGGACATCTCAAGCTCTAATGGCAATACAGGGGACAATGTTCTGCCTCAGGTCATGTTTAGTGGTCACAGTGATAGTTAAATTCAATTGTGTATGGTATGCTTTTGTATTATGTTACTTGGACAATATGTTAAAGTATATAGTTGTCTAGTAGATGTTAGCACCTCTTTAATAGTATCAAGATTGTGGCCTGATGTAAAAGAACAAGAATATGCTCAGGAAAATTTCCGTGCTTTGCTTTTAGACTTATGTAAACTGATCTATTGATCTTTTTTTGGCCTTCTATAATATAAAAATACATGTTTTAGTTATAAATAAAAAAATATCCTATGGAACAAATTCTTATTGACTTGAATAGGTCACTTAGCACTCATTGCATTAGGTGATACTCACAATGGTGAAGAAATGGGATTGAAGCTAGCAAAATGAATCGCATAGCACTAATTGTCACTTACAAGTCTTGCACTTGAGTTAGGTGTGTGCATAGGTTCATAGGTTAGGTATGTTTCTTATGTGCTTGAGATTCACTTATGCATTTCACTTATGTGCATGGGTTAGTGGCATCGCTTTCATGTGTGGAGTGTTAATTGCATATGTTAGAAGTGTGGATAGGTGCATATGTTAAATGCATTGCTTATTTTAGGTGTGTCATTTAAGTGTGTGAGTGAGTCGCTAATATACATAGGTTGATATTGCTCATGCTAGGTGCAATGCTACTTATGTGCATGGGTATGTGGGTTAGGTGTGTGGGTAGTTGCATAGGCTAGGTGTGTTGCTTATCATGTGTATGAGTGCATCACATATATCTATTGTTAATCACTAAAACCATGAGCCAATTTATTGACCTGAAAGTAGACCCACTTATGTTGAAAAAGAACCTCTATTGCTACTTTTGGCCTAGATTACAACTTGGATTTCAACCTAAATTAATAAAAAGAGGTCAATAAGTTGAAAAATTCCAAGAATTTCATGTTGAAATGTTAGAGAAAATTTAAGTAAAAACTGAAGGAGCTAGTTTGGTTAACAATTAGGCGGGAAAATATATTAAAATCTTGTTGGATAAGCATGTTGAATATTGTAACAAAATTTATACTAGTGCGGTTGACGTTAGTGTCAAAAAATTATTAGGATATATTGGTCAAAATTATTTTAAAAAGAAAAAAAGAGTAATCTTGTTCCCAAGCTCAACTAAAATCTTGGTCCCAAATCATGATCTTGAGTTAAGGCCCCAGGTGGCATTCGGCCCTATTGTGGGGAAAATAGCCACAAGGGTGGACAACCTTCCCACAATGAGAGTATCCTTGAGGTTACAGCAAGGACACAGTATTGTCTTTGAGAATTAGGTAACCAAAACCCCAAATGGCCAAGTCAACTATTGTTTAGAAACAAAAACAAAATAATAAGAAATAAATTGAAATAAAAGAAGGGTAATTGATAAACCAAATGGAGCAAGAGTGTGCCAAACCAATTTTTTATTGCCCAACGATCCAACTAAATACATTAGCATCACCTAGGAGGTTCAAGCTTCAAGGGAAGCCAGAAATATTCCTTAGGGAGGTCCTTTTTGTCCACACAATTGCAAGATAACTTGGATAAAACAACGAAGAAACACTTGCCTCTCAGGGGAAGAGAGCAAGGGAGCTTGTGTATGCCAATACGAGGGAGGAAGTAGATTGAAAATGGATCTCTCAATGTAATTCCAACAACTTAAATTTGCTATGAGTTTCTCTCATGGAATGCATGCCCATGGCTTCCTTTTATAGGGAAAATGGAGGTCAAGAAACATCTAGATCCATATGTGAACATTCCATTCTTTGAATTGTTTTCTTAAGTACATGAGAGGGGTTATTCAATGTTCCCAAGCATGTGAGGAGTCCTTGTTCTAATTTTGGAGCCAAGACAACCATTACGAGCTTTCAGTGCACTGCGGAGATAAGTGGTCTCGCCATTTTAACAATCGCACATGTTTCGAGGGAAATCCCACATGGATATGCACGGGTAACTGTACAAAAAGGTCACATTATTAGCGCGACTTTCTAGTGCTTCTAGTCGTGCGATTTACCATATTGACTGATTTTGGCATTTCAGGGCTCAATTTGTCTTTAGGATCTGATGAGGATGTCTTCAATGAGCTACATTATGTATGTTGATGAAGCCTATCTACAAGATTAGCCTAAATGTTGCATGTATGCAATATTTAAGCATTAATAGATGCCCCTTGATGCATGAGGTTTGGAGTGTACTATAGGGCCGATAATGCATCATCATTTCTTTTCTTCTCCATGTTCTAATAAGTTATCAAGCATCTGTGGGTTAAAAGAGACCTGCCCATGGGGGAAGGTTGTTGGTGATAACTGTTGAAGTTGTAAATAATATATGGTGTTTTCTACAAAGGAAATAGGCATACCTATGCTCATGAAAATCTGTTGTAATAGATTACAGTAATAGGGGACCGAGCGATCAAATCTTGACACAATTGCTGCAAGAATGAAGGTGAATTCTATCCTTGTATGAGTAAATGAATCCAATAAATGGTGTTACTGGTGCCGAAGAAGCGGAACTGTTGATGACCATGAATATCCCATTGGGGTGGGGGACCTGAATAATGATGGAGTTTTTGAAAGAACTTCACTATACCGGGTTTTTAGCTACCATGAATCATAAATGTGAACACTGCTACCACTGGAACATGTGACTCCCCTTGATTTGATAGACTTATTGACGTCAAGCATAGGGGAGACCACTGAGTTAGGGAGCAATAATGACTCTCCCTACTTAGTTTGAGGTGATTCCTTATATTGATGAGAAGGAACCCTGAGGTACAACTGCAACTACTATAACTCTCATAATATAATGTTTTGGTGTCAATGAGAGTTAAAGCATGTGATAAAACATGAGTCTTACCTCGAGAACCAAGATCATTTTGTAACCAAATGCAAAATTGATAGACTTGACACAAGGCTGGTTGATAAGCGTGGGACTCATGAATTCCCTTGATCGATGTAAGCATGAGTGAGTGACTAATGACAACATTCTTCAAATAGCGATGTAGGGTGTAATGGAGGGAAACATACTACAAATGAAGTGATTTATCGAAGACACAATACTAATGAGGTGACAATGAATGACAAAACTGATAGTGTTGGGGTTATGTGGACTAAAATACATCGATCAAGGGTGACTAAGGGATGTTTCCACAAGAATGGTGTAATGGGGTTACCACAATTTTGTGTGGATTGGAGAACCATTTGTACACAAAGAATAATTGGTGTCGTTCCCACTGTTTTGAGTGGGTCGAGGAACTAATTTGTATGGGTTGGATTCCCATGATTTTGAGTGATTCGGGGAATCATTTTGATGATGATGGGATGGTTTTTTTGCAAACAAGAAGACGGGTGCCCCATGAATCATTGCCATGTAGAATGTTCTTGTGGGAATAACTCAATGGGATCGGTGTCTTTAGAGGGTGGGGGCCCCATTGGTGTCTTCTCGAGGGTTGATGATACAAAGAGAAACATGGATGGTATATTGCTCATGAGGGGGATGAGAGGTTTTTTGTGAATCATAATCGTAACATGTGCTGAGGAATCTGAGGGATACTAGGGGTAGAATGTAAGGCGATGATATGCGGTTTCTTCGTTCCCAATTGCATGAGCGATAAGATTACTCGAACTTGCGAGGGTTTGACATCATGGATGCCAAAAATATGAGATGGTTTGCAATGAACCATATACCTATGGGGGAAGATGCTATTCTCGAGGACCACATTGATGGTATGACATCGTCGAGGATTAGGACCCGATGGTTATCAGCGAGAAAACTGGACAAATGCAATGTAAACAGAGGGAGAACGTTGCCTATATGCCAGGATGAGATGATATACCTTTGATTGGTGTCCCTTCACCATTGTTGTAGAGTGACAAGGTGTTTTATTGCTAATAGTCTCGCACACATGACACACATACCCAAGCATAATGTTGATTACGCCAAGAGTAATGACAATGCAAAATAATTGACAATAACTATTGAGCACCTGGGGTGTTGTAAAAGTGTGTGCTAGATGAAGCTTCTAGGATGAAGGAGCAGATGGTACCATGTCAAAGAGCTCGAGATGCTGATTGTGGTGGTGCGAATGGTTTATCAAACAGGGCTACAATTTGTCTGCATGGGTCATTTGAAAATCAAGCTAACTACCTATAAATAGGGGTAGGGCCCACTTTTCGAAATCATTTATATTGTTTGTTGTGCGTGTTTCCTAGAGCATTTTTGTTGATTTCAGGACATTCAAGTATCGATTTTTTTATTCTGTGAGTTCCAAGTAAGCCTAAGACTCATCCTCGTCATTTATGACTAGTTGTACGAGTTTTAAGGAGTCACCTGAAATACCCTATGCGGGTATCTCCTCAGCAGTTGCACGTTGCACGGTAGATGCACGCTGGTTGCATGGCCGAACTATGCATGTCTTGCATGATATTGTCGCCCAGTTAAACCTGTTATGGTCATGCTAAGTGTGACTTGATGGTTTAGTTATTTGTGTGGATATTTAGTGGGATCGAACGACTGTGTGTTTGCACGAATCATGAGAGTTTGGTAGGAATAATCGTGTGGGTTTTTGTTCATGAAATGCTAGGACTGAATCTTGGTTTTGGTTTTTGTAACTGCAAGTACCTTATGAGTGCGATGGCGGCTTACATAAGGTGGTGAGAGAGCCACTATGATGAGTTGGCCCAAATTTTGGTGGTGACACCTGTAGTTGAGCATGCCCTGTGAGATGCAGGGTTCCTCAAGTTCTTTTGGTGCCTCTTTATGAAGTCGAGTGACACTCTCCTACAGGAGAATGTGTAGATGTGGAATCCTGAGCAGGGATGTTTCCATGTCGGTGATGAGGACTCGGGTATCTCATCTCAGGATAACTACTTTTTGTAGGGGTTTCCTATCCATGGGTTAAGGGCGTCGTTGAATCCATTCATGGTTGGTCATCGTACTACTGGGAGGCTGATTACCTAATATTGTGGTGGGGACCCTATGGTTTGAATCTCTGGGTAGATTGGAAAATTACACATTAGTGATTTGCCAGTTCGAGTGGTTGCCACTATTGTAGTGAAGGTTCTTAGTGTGACGACCCCTAACAGGATTGGGAGTGATTAACTCTTGTTGGTAGAGAAGGTGATGACTGGACATAGGGTGGCTTTGTGACAGATGATGCTTCAACAATTGTTGAATATGCTTACTAAAAGGGCCTGGAGTGGTACTAGGGGTTTTTCCTATGGGAGCGCGATATGCTCTTATTTCTTTGAGCAATTTCCTTCACTGCCGCCACAGGTGATAGTGCCCTCGAGGGGGCGAGGGAGCCTTGGATGACATACTGAGGGTGAGTGATGCCCAGAGTTGGGGGTGGGGAGGTAGGTGCCATTTTTACAACACACTACCCCTAGGGCTGGCGGCAATGGATTGGACCTATGGAGCGATATCTGTGTACATCATCCTTTGTGGGATAGTACCATAATTTGAGACCGATCTTGAATGTTTGTCTATTATGATCCCATCGACAGATCAACTGTTGTATAAATGTAGAGTCCCCCCTAATGGATGTGGCCTCCTCATAAAACTCGGGGAGGCCGACATTCCTTGGAAGGGAATGAGTCTAAGATGTAATAGGGCAAGGGAGCATCTCCCTCTCCCACTCCCTATCCTCCCACTCACGTAAAAAAAATTGTATGTGTCAACTTGTTGTTGTTGTTGCTGCCCTTGTCGTTGTCGTCTCTAATTCACATACAATTCATTTTAGGAACATATATATATATATATATATATATATATATATATATATATATATATATAACAAATTCAAATTATAAAACACACACATATATAAACATTTTGTATTTATCAAAAACTTAAATTAATTTATGAGTGAAGAATAACTTGATTAAATGGCAGGTGCACTTGTAATAAGAGATGTGCATCGGTCACAATGCTTAATATAAAAAAACTACCCTGAGATGAAAATGATGTTGTATTTTATGAGGCGCACTGGGGTGCATATACCAATGCACCGTACACAGTGAGTAATATTGAAAAAAGGGCTTCGAATATATGGACAAAACACACAAGTTTGCGAACATTTTATTATTTTAACATTGCGGTGTGTTTTATGTAGCGCATTATTAATGGTGTGTTGCCTTTTTTGTATCACACCATTAAGGTCATGCCATAAATAGTCGCATAGTCACTGGTGATCTGTACCATTTGAATTCTTCGAAATGATGCACCAGTTTGATTTTTTTTAATTTCTAAACCTTCCGGTGCATTTTTTTGTGCACGCCATATAACTACAAATATCTTTGATGCTAATTTGTCGATCACATGCACTATATTGCTAGATTTTTTTTTTTTAATTCTTAAACAATGCAGTGCATTTTTTGTGTGTGCACCGTGTACAATGCATTATAGTTTAAGTGATGCCTTGGGAACGTTGTTTTGTGTGCGCACTGAACCACTAAAAACTCTCTAGTGCTAATGTGTCGATCACATGCACCTGAGTACTAGTTTAAATATTTTGTAAACACTGTGGTGTGTCATTTGTGTGCACACCATTTAGAATGTGTCATAGTTTCAGTGGCACATCAGAGTGCTAATGTGATCTACACATTAGAACTTTAATGTTAATGTGTAGATCAATGCATCAAAGTGTTATTTAAAAAAAATGAAATGGTGCGGTGCATTGTTTTTGTGCACATTGTTCACGGTGCGCCATAGTTTCAGTGGCACACTGGAGTGTTAATGTGATCGCCACATATGCACTCTGGTTCTAATGTGTGGATCAATGCATCAAAGTATTATTATTATTATTATTTTAAACAATGCATAGTGTCATTTGTGTGCACACCATTCACAATGCGTCATGGTATACGCACTGTAGACGATGCATTTTATGTGCAAAAAGAGTGGACTGTAGGTGTGGTTCTGGTGCGAGCCGAACTAGTAAAGAGCACCACATAGATTAAAAAAAAAAGCAAATTAAAGGTGAATTTTGAATTTTAATACGATGAATCTGAAAATGAGTATGTAACAAAGAATTTACTTGGTCTCTTGTTGGTCAAGGAGGCATGGTTACCCCATAGAGGAAAATTGACTTTTTTTCTAAAATTTCAAATCAAATGGAAATGATCGATAAGGCTATCTAACAGGAGAAATGGGCACTGTAGAGCACTAAAAGCGGGGTGGTCGTGTAGGGTCTATGAGTACTAGTGCTTGGGTGAGTGGTTGGATGCACGAAGGAATTGTAAAAATGAAATTTTATTTTGGTAATTTATTTTATTTTATTTTACCTTGTCGCAGTGCGTCCCATGATAGTGAAACGCACCAGGGCATGTCGAAATTGGAGCACCGATAGGTGTTTTATTTTTTAAATAAAATTAATATTAAGTTTTTTAACAATATCAAATTTTTATGCTTCGTAACAGATATGCAGTAGTATGGTTGTATGGTTTGTGTGCATTAGGGTGTTTAGTGTGCCAATATGATATTTTTTTTATTGAATGAGAAACTTTTCTAACATGATATAGTGCGTTATTATAAGGCGCAACAGTGAATCATTTTCCTTCTGGATCTTAGCGGTGCTTGCTTATTTTGTGCATTGCTGCGACATGATTTATATCACATTGGTGTAGTTCTTTTTCTTATTAAAATTATTTTTTTTAATTAAAAGGTCCTTTTTAACCACACTAGTGCATATTTACAACATGCACCAGTGCTCTGTATTTATTGGAGAGCGTTGAAACACATTTTATTTTATTTTTAAATTGAAAACAATAATTCAGTATTTCAAAAGCATAAATGTGTTCAATTCATTTTATGTGTTACACAATGGTGTGTTTTGTATATATGCCAATCGATGCATGTTATTTATTTTAAGCATGTCATGATGGAAACCTTCGGCCGCCCTCCTCCACTACCAACTTCTGCTATAAACAGAGAAGGACAAACCTTTTGGGGAATTTATGCAAAAACCTTTGCTACAAGGTGTTTTCCTTATAGTGAGCAGAGGCATTGTTTCAAATCCTTGAATTATCTATGTTGTAACTCGGCTCAAACAAACTTGGCTTTGGATTCACCCTTGGTCACTTGGCTTAAGATCCAAGTGATATGAGAGAACCCTAGCACAAACTTGTGGTAAAAGTTAGAAAGGCCCAAGAAAATGTAGAGCTTTGTTAATGTCTTCAATGATAGCCAATTGAAAATTAATTGGATCTTGGTTGGACCCACATTCATACCATGCTCATCCATGATGTATCCAAGATACTTAATTATCTACATGTTGGAGCACTTCTCCAGATTAGTATATAGCATGTGTTTCTAAGGGGTGCTCAAAACCCATTGAATGTTCTTTGAGCGATTTTCATAAGTTTTGTTAAAGATGCTTTAATATCATCTAGATATACAATCACAAATCAATTTGTAATTGTATACAAGATATCATACATCAACCTCGTGGATGTTATTGGGGCATTAGTCAATCCAAAAGGCATGATCAACAAATTTCATAGACCTTCTTTAGAATTAAAGGTCATCTTCCATACATTAGTTTTTTTAATTAGCACCTAGTGATAGCTTGCCATTAGATCAAACTTATTGAAAAAATTTCCACCCTTGAGCTAATCAAGAAGATCGTCAATTTAGGGGATTGGATACTAGTTCTTGATTGTGAATTTGTTGAGAGTTCTATAGTAAATATAGATTCCCATGTACCATTCTTCTTATGAACTAGTACAATTGGGATCCACAAGATGAGGATCTTGGTTGAGTGTGTCCCTTTTGAATTAGCTCTTGAATCTGGCATTTGATTTCTTCATTTTCTAGAAGAAATCATATGTAGATTGGGTTGTTAGATAGAAGAGAAGTGGGAGTCAAATCAATTGCATGATTTACATAATAGTGCAAAGGTACCGTTATAGATGAAGCGAAGATATCCCTATATTCTTCCACTTTCTTGACCACCTTCTTCTAATGTGTGCAAAGACCTCATAAAGAGGTCCTAGTGCTTGTAGTGATATTCTATTCACTTTTAACCAAATCATGAAGAAAACAACTCTTCTAGTTTGAGAGGTTACCTTCATGCATTGCTTTGCTTAGATCAAAGAGATTGCATTGAGAAAAACTACATTTGGTACCCTATAGAGTTAAGTTCCCAGACTAACAATGACACTATGGGGCCTAGACTCGTAAACAACATGATGGTTCTATATATATGGTTGTCCTAAAATAACATCATAAACTTCAACAAGGGAAACATCACACAATACCTCATATTTGAAGGGCTTGATGTCATGGTGAATGTGGCATTGTTGACTGACACTAACATCTCGTCCCCCAATCAATGATGTATGGTTGGGACTATGATTTTGTCGGTATATTTCTTGCTCGCGTAAAAAATCCTATATTGGGAAGACTGGTAGATCCATTCAATCCCGTCTCAAGGAGCACATTGTGGACACCAATCATAAACGTCTCAAAAAATATTCCATAGTTGAACAATACTTGAAATTCAAACACCACATTTGCTTTGACTAAACTATAATTCTTGCTTCTACCTCTCACTATTCATCCTGTCTTATTAGATAAGCCCAATAAATTGAGAAAAACCCTCACAACTCCGATCATGAAGATGGATACAAGTTGAGTCAAGCTTGGAAACCTTTAATCCATCACCTCGGCCACCATTGACCCTTTCCATCATGTCTCTTTCTTCTTCTCTTTCCTTGTTTATATTTGAAGCTTCCCCCTTCCCTTTGAACTCTACTCCATCCCCTTAATTTAATTTATATCAAGGGGTTCTCTTCCCTTTTTCTCTTAAATTTTACCTATCTTCTAATTGCCCCCTACCCCCCTCCCTCCTTCTTTCATTTTTCTATTTATGATAAGATTTATCTTATTTTAATTATCTTATCAAATTATGGGAATTATTTTTGTTTTGTTAGTAATTATTATTTATTTTTCCCTAAATCATTTAAGGGTTATCTTCCCTTGAATACCTTTCAAATTCCCCCTCGATATTTTATATCTAATTAATTAATTGTTTAACCCCCCCTTATAGCCCTATTTATTTTAGGGTTAACACCTCTTAATTCCCCCTTCAATTAATACAATTTTCTCCCGATTTTCTAATCTCTCAAACCCCCCTTATATATATATTATATAAATAAAATTTTACTCCCAATATTCACTACTAATTATCCAATCTCCTCCCCTTTCTTAATTTAAAGGCCCTTGTAAACCATATAAAATTGCCCCAATAATTTATGACTGAATGTCACATCACTTCTTAACATATTACAGTTGGGTTAAAAACTCAAACAATAATGACTTCGTAAGAGCACACTATCACATCCCATGCATTTTATTATTCATCAAAATAAAAATATTTACCCACTTCTATGAAGAGATTGCTTCTTTTTGATATCATACTTTCTCGTTATAGCATTGTGAACATTTTCCATGCCTTCAATCATAGAACATCAACCTCAATGGCTAGATTTCGACTAGGATTCAACTTTCACTCTCTCCTAGCATCCCATGGTAGTGGTGACTGCTAACTTAACAGAATGCAAGATATAGGCAAGATCATATGCTAGACACTTTATATTATTCATTAAACATAAGAGTCATTAGATAATATATCTTGGCTTCTCATATTTGCAGATATGTGCATGATCCACTTCTACATAATTATTATTTTATGCATATCTCATCTTAAAAACTAATTTAATTTAATCCAAGAGTATCAAGCTTTTAATCAGGTTCTCTTCTTCTCAAATCGAACCATGCCCCAATGGTATTTTGACATATGGGCAGCTTCACTTATTATTTCCTTGGCACTGATGCTCATATCTAGCCTGGATGTAGTGAGATAGTTAAAACTTACCACTAGTTGTCTATATAGAGTACCATCCACCTCTTTTATGTCATCATCACTACAGATTTTAGCATTATATTCTAATGGAGTAGGCAGTGCCTTGCATTCATTCATATGAAACCTTTGAAGTAACTCCCTTGTGTATTTACTTTGTGTGACCAATGTCTTACTAGTCTCTCTCCATACTTCAAGGCCTAAACAATAATGCAGATATCCAAGATCCTTAAGCTCAAACACCTGTGACAATTGTTGTTTGATTTATTCAATCAATTTTAGAAGCATTACATGTTATGATAAGATCATCAATATACAAGGAAATCAATGAAATGTGTCCCTTCTCATCTGACTTGACATATAGGTTAGGATCACTCTTACTTTTTATAAAACCCTTATGAGTGAAGAAAGTGTCAATCTTCACATACCAAGATCTTGGAGCCTATTTCAATCCATATAAAGCTTTCTTCAACCTGCAAACAAGATGTTGACCTTTCTTTACAAACCCTTATGGTTGAACAATATATACTTCTTCCTTCAATTCCCCATTTATAAAAGTAGACTTAACATACAACTAATTCAGTTTCCAATTGTGTTTTGTGGCTAATGAAATCATTACTCTAATAGTGTTTAGCTTGGCTACAGGTGCAAATGTATCTTCATAATCAATTCCCTCTTTTTTTGAATAAACTTTTGCAACCAATCTAGCTTTATATTTTTCTATGCTACCATCAACATTGAATTTGGATTTGAACAACCATTTGGATCCTATAGAAACTTTATTCTCATGCAACTCTATTAATTCCCATGTTTCATTCTTCATTATAGAATTATTTTCTTTTGTCATAGAATCCATCCATTCTTTATGTTCTTTAGCTTGTTCAAAATTCAAGGGTTCTACAACATTCATTACCTTATTCATCAAGGCATAATATTTGAACCTTACAGGTGGTTGAGTATGTCGTGTTGACCTCCTTGGTATTACAGTGCCTATTGGAGTCCCATCAAATATTCTTTTGCTTGTTGGAGAATCTTCACCGTTTCTTTGTGAATCCTCACTAATTGAAGTGTCCATGCTGCTTGAATCTTCATCATGTTTTTGTTTATGTTCCACGTATGCATATTCTTCGATGTAATCAAGAGGAATATCCCATGTATCGTAACTTTCCACATGATGACCTTCATCTACATCTTCATGAAATATTACATCTCTACTTGGAAATACTTTACGTGTGTTAGGATCAAACATATTGTATGCTTTGTAATCATCACAATAACCAATAAAAATGCACTTAATTGATTTTGCATCAAGCTTTCTCCTATCATCTTTAGGAATGTGAGAAAAAACTTTACTTCCAAATACTCATAGATGACTTACTACAAGCTTGTAACCATAAAAAGATTCAAAAGGAGTTTTATGATATAAACTTTTAGTTAGAATTCTATTTTTCAAATAAACAACAATACTGACTGCTTCAGCCCAAAATCCATTAGTAATATTTTTACCTTTCATCATGCTCCGTGCACATTCAACCAAGGTTTTGTTCTTTCTTTTAGCTACTCCATTTTGCTGAGGAGTATGCGACATTGTGTACTATTGCTGAATTGCATTGTCCTTACAGTATCCGACGAAGGCCCTTGATGAATACTCTCCCCCTTGATCTGATCTGAGGATTTTGATGTACTTTCTTGTTTTCTTCTCAACCAAGTTTTTAAACTCTTTAAAATACTCAAAGACATCACTCTTCTTCCTCATGAAATAAAACCAAGTATACTTAGTACTATCATCAATAAATATTAGGAAATAGGATGCTCCACAAAGTGATCTTGTTTGCAAGGGGCCACAAACATCCATATGCACAAGTTCAAGAATATCTCTTTTCTTTTTATTTGTATGAGTAGGAAATTCTTCCCTATGCTTCTTACCTAGTGCACATAGTTCACATGCAGTATGTTTGTTCTTAAGCAATGAAAGCCCTTCCACCATTCCTTGTTTTTGCAATAGAAACAACTCATTATAATTCAAATGACCATACCTTTGGTGCCATAACACTTATGTTGACATGGTTGTGGATGCCAATGCTTTATGACCATTCATTGTCACATCAAGTTTGTATAATCCTCCAACTCTTATTCCTATAGCAATCACCTTGTAATGATGCTACATATCCTTCACAAAACAATGTGACTTAACAAATTCTACCTTCATATCCTGATCTGTTATGGTGGACACTGAGATTAAGTTCTTCTTTATAGTAGGTACATGCATCACATTTTGTATCTGCTTAACACTACCATTTGGAAATGTTACAAATATATCACCATATCCTTTAACCTGGTGTGAGCAATTATCCCCAAGATATATTTTGGGACCATTATTTGTCTCGTGATAATTTTCATACTAGTCCTTATTACAAGACATATGTATGGAGGCACCAAAATCAACAAACCAAGCATTAGAGTCATATGTTTCATTTGACAAGGTAGCTTTTGAAATAAATAATTTGAGACTTTTGAAGTCATCTCCTTCAGTAAAATGACCATCATGCCTTCTATTTCTATGTTTGGACTCATTGGACTTCTTTTTATAACAATCGCTAGCAATGTGTCCAGGATTACCACAATAATGACAAATAGCATTCACATCAAGCTTTGGTGACTTCATACCTTGATGTGTATTTTCATCTGGTGGATTACCTCCTTTATTTCTTTCCCATGGATTCTTCCTATATAGATGTTTTCCCTTTGCTAATAATGCCAAATATGAAATTGAAGTCCTACAATCAAGATTTATTTGACATTATTCTTCTTGTACAAGAATACCTGTCAATTCTTCAAATGCAGGAGCATTTTCTCGAGCTGCAAGACTTGTAATAAACATGTGATATTCTGCCAACATCCCCTTTAATATGACAGTGACTAGATAAGAACTGGAAGCCTTCTCGCAAATATCACCAAGCTTCTCTTTCAAGTCTTTAATTCTATAAATATAGCCATTAACATCTTCGTTCTCCTCCATCTTAATTGAAATCAATTTAGTTTTTAAGAACAAGAATCGATTTGAATTGGATGTTTCATACATACCTTTAAGAGTGTTCCATGTATTCGTGGATGTCTTGCACTCTCTGATATGTGGAATAATATTGTCCTTCACAAACATTCTAAGAATTATTTTTGCTTTTCTCTCACGACGCTCCCAATCCTAAATTGAGTTGGCTGCAGTCTACACATTCTTCTTGAACTTCTTAGGGAGGACCTTGATTCCACTATAGGGGCTTGAAAAGAGGCTACGAAAACCCTCACAAATATGTGGCTGCTAATAGTCATCTTCTATGATAGCAATGAACTTAGCACAATGATCCTTTTGCTCGGCCTTATGTCAAAGTCACGTGGTCTTTCTCCAAACACTAATAGTCTTCTTCTCAGTGACGACCTCAAATAGAAATTTGTGCAATAAACTCTTCCTTACTGCTCCAGCAATGGGCTCCAACTTCTCCAAAAATAGCGATCACTTAGGTCACAGTGATCCTTAGCTCACGGCCTCCTTGATATCTCAGCAATATTCCCCTCTAAGCAGGCGATATCTCCAACACTGGCAGTGATTCTGCACCACACAGGGTCTTTCTTCCAAGCAACAACAACCTCCTTTTCAACAACGACAGAATGGTGGCTCCTTCACAATGTATCCCGCATGCATTCTAACCTCCTCACAGGTTCTTCATGTCTAATAGATCATCTCCAATACACCGATCACACTTTCATTGGTTGATACGCACTTCCCATCTTAACTCCTTCAAACTGACTGCAATTTTTTGACCCGCGCAACAACGATCTCTTTCTATCCACAAGTCTATCTCCAAGGCTTGGATACCAAATTAAAATTAACACAACAGATAAGCCACAATGAGATCACACAGAAGAGAGACTATGCTCTCACAGCCTTGTTTAATCAATTTGGAAAATGCTTACATATTTATAGGATGGGAGAGTCTCAAACAACCTCCTAAAAATATGGATATAAAAAACCATACATGAGCTTGAAGACAAACTCAACTCCAACCACTTCAACAAACCACACAACAAATTCTAACCATATGCTAATTTCTCCTTTATTCTCCAACAAATCCTACTTAAACAATGATAGTGACTTCCTCTAGAGGTCGATTCATTATTGTATAATCAAGTAGTCCTCCTTTAATGGCGGTCTGCTTTGTGATCTACACTCACTACCCTTCTTGTTTAGACCGTAGGCAATGGTGGATCTATTATTCATCAACAAAACTATCTCTTCGGATGGTGGCTTTTGGGTGCAGGATTCACTCCTTTGATCGACATTTCCTTGAACTTCACAAGTATATTATCAAGCATTCACAGTGGTTGCCTCTCTGTGATTGGAAATTCTCTTCTATGGACTCATCCAGAGATTTTCAAATCTCTTCTATGATATACAATGACTTGCTTTCTATTGGTTGTTTCTAGTAACCACTACTTTATGCTTCTGCTGGCCACTCTGGATTCTCTTATAGTGTCGAATGTGTGTCTCATTTCTCTCTCACAGAGAAAAAATTCAACAACAATATAAATAACATCTTTGCATCACAAATTTGTTGATCTAGTTCTCAAAGCTACTACTTGGAACTTTTATTCTCTAACTTGGAGAAGAAACACAGAACTGTTGCTCAACACTTGATAAGTAATCATATCATACATTCACACAAGTAGATCTACATTTTCTTGTCCGCAACGAGAAATAACCACATGTTAGAACCAACATCATTTCACTTCAAAGATCTTGAGATGAACAAATTTGAAATGGAGAAAACTACAAATTTACAACAACAACAGCAAAAATTACAAGGCCACAACTAATGTTCATATTGTTTAGAGGTAAAGAAAAAATACATAAAAAAAATAAAATGTATGACTGTTGCTACAACCACACCAATTTGGAACTGTTGATTTATTGCTCACACACCACACCATATCACACTTGAATTACTTCATAAAAATGGCTTTAAATACATAGAAGGAGATTTCTCTAGAAGGATCTAGCTACCAAAAAACTATCTAGATGCAATGTCTAGGTCTAACTATTATTTGACTATATCAGTCTTGGGACTCACAAACAACAAGTAACCCTCTAACTTCAACCACTTAAAACAACAATATTAATTACATTTTTCCAACACTCGGCCTTAATTACGACCACTTAGAATAAAAAACAACAACTTTCAATTTTCAATGGTCTGTTGGTCTTAGTGTCAACTAGGCTTACATGGATTCAAAAATAACTGAAAACACTTTAATTTTACATTCTTCATTGGTGCAGGCTGCTACTACTGATTCTTCTTCCATAAGCTTTCTTTTTATTCTTTTGATTCCAAAATTTGAATTTTGCAACTCTTTTTATCTTCTTCCTCTTCACATATACTATGGTATTACTGTGTTCATTCTCAATAATTCCTCGGGTTTTTTCAAATCGACTGCAACCTTCAACATATTCATCGTCATTTCTTTTATTTTTCAGTTTTTCTTGTACTTGTTCTGAGTGCTCATCCACCTTCAAGTATGTAAAATTGTTCTTGTCATTTTCTTCACACTCATTAATATGAGCAATAGGTTCTAGCCACCTCATTAGATGTTGGAAATACCTGAGCTCCTCCAACCTCTATATCATAAGAAACTTATCCATTTTTACATCTTCAACATTGTTATTTACTTCCACGTTTTCACCATGAGCTTCAACAACCATGTCTTGAACACTTGAACATACACTATCAGTTATTTGATTTAATGAAATATATATCACTTCAAGATCCTTCCTCTTAATCTCGCTATCCACTCCACTCATAAAATATTCGATCAACCTTATCTATTTGGTGACATGCAACATTTCATCTTCACTGATGAAGTCCTCCTCATAATTTTGAACGTTCTTTTCAAGTTCAATTGCTTCTACAACATTCATCACTGCTATAGGTTCATCTTCAACTTTGTATCCTTCATCAAGTTCCTAATCTATTGTCTTATGATCAAACTGATTGATATTCTCCATGGGCATGCTTTCTTCATTTTCTTCATAAGCTAGGGTTGTTGCTTCTCCCCCTTCAGGTAAACTACCATTTTGATCAGCTACTATCTCCTCATATTTTGATAAACAAAGTATAAGCTGATGCTAAACTTCAAATTCAACTTCAATTTCATCATCCACATGTGTATCTACACAATGGGATTCACCGTCCTCATGTTCATGCTTTGCTTCACACACACAGACTTCATTGTTTACTTCTTCAATCTTAGCTACAGTGTCCAGGAGAATTGTAGTTTCCTTATCTTCCTCATCTTCTTCTACTTCAGCAGGTTCTTTCGCTTCATTGCCAACAATCTAATTGTAAGCACTCTTTGACTGAGCTTGATTCTCATTGTTGTTGCTCCTTTCACTATATATTGTGTTATCTCCCCAAATAATTTTGTCGAGTTGATTAATTTTAGATGATGGGAGGTCATTTGAAAATTCATTTCTAAATTTTTAAGGCTCATTTTTTATATCTTTATGCATGTAATAAAGTTTGAAAAACATTAGATTGGGTTTTCATTTAAATTTTTTCAAAAGACAGGTTTCGGTAGCTAAGCGCTTATTTAAAATGGTCCTTAAGCTACCGAAAGCCCTGCTTTCGGCAGCTTAAACGAAATTTTTGAGGCTCTCCTAGCTACCGAAAGTGAAAGGACATGCAGCGTGAGTTAGGGGCAGTTTTCGGTGGCTTGGGAAAACATGTCAGATTTATTCATTAACCACCGAAACAGAGCTTTCGGTAGCTAACAGAGATCAAGCTCAGACCTACTAGCTACCGAAAGCCTAAAAATCACAGGAAATTGCCATTTTTTGCACAGACCTAAGTTTTATCATTCTAAAGGGAATGAGGATGGTTTCTAAGTGAAGGTTTTAATTAATAAGATCTGTTTCAATGTGCTGCTCCAGCTTTGAAGGTGCCAGCAAGATGGAAATAATGAAGAAATGTGGCGTTTTTTACTGTCCCGAGTCATCATTTTCAAATGACGATTCTGAGCGTCTGGAGAATATTTTTGCAAAACGATCGGAGGTTTTTGTTCCTAACATGTCATAGAACAATAACCTCTCCCCGTTTTCCTAAGGTGTTGCAGATTGAGAGAATCAAATCCGTCACTGAGCCCCAATTTTCGGATCCCAGAACCTGCCAGTTTGACACATGTTTTTGAAATGCAGATCTCGGGAAAACCAAAATAAGTTTCAAAGATCCGAGAGAGGTTTTTGCTCACAACAAATAAATGCACAATAACCTCTTTCAGTTTATACACAAGTGTCACATAGCTGGAGAACTCAACCCATCTCTGAGCCTCTTTTTCAGCAGTTTCAACAAAAGTGGCATTTTTACTGTGCAGAGTCATCATTTTCAAATGATGATTCTGAGAAACTGGAGAATCATTCTGCAAAACGCTCAAAGGTTTTTCTTCCTAACATGTCAGAGAACAATAAACTCTCTTAGTTTTCCTACAGGTGTCACAGATTGGGAGAATAGAATGCATCTTTGAGCCCCATTTTTCAGCAGTCTGGCCAATTAAAAATGATTTTCCCGGGTTGTTGAAAAACGGTTTTGGGATTTTCCATCTAGAGTAAATTCGACCCAGCTTCTTAGGATCTGGGGAGAGGTTGTAAAGTCTATAAATCCCATAAATCATGTAGAACAATAGGGATTTTGGAGATACTTTTCATACTTGTACTCTCAAGCTTCTCATTTTCAGATCAATGATACAAGCTTCTTTTGCCATTATTTGTTCAGACTTTCATCTTCTTGTCTAGTCTATACTTGCACCTGAATGTCAAATTCATGTTTATTCTGTTTTTCTGATGTTTGATAACTGTCAACTTGTCAATACATCCATGAACTAGAATCTGCAAGTACTTTTCTTGGTTTATCTGGCCATTCATATATACTTGGTGCGTATGTTTCTGCTAGTAAATTAAGAGTTCTTCGTACATTCATTTATCTACAGCTCTCTGAACAATGATAGTTGAAAGCCTCGTAAATTTGTTGTGTTTATTGCATGTCTTGAGTGAGTGAGGTTTGATTTAGTCATCTGGATTGATCCATTTGAGTGAAGCTTTAAGATATTAGTTAAGTTACCAGGCATCTTTGAGATGCAACCTAGGAGAGTTTCTTGGAGTGATAACATAATGGCGCCGTTGCCGGGGAGAGGAGATTGAAGCTCAGCTTCCCTGGGAGAACGACATAGATCCAGCTTTGATGATAGACAAAGCCTGGACATTATTTTGGTTGTAACTATCTATTCGGCGACTCCATGAAGGACGAATTCAGTGGCAACTCCACAATATTCAGATGTCGAAAGCATTTGCTGCTCTTTTGGCTCGGAGGTTTGCACCTCTTGACTTCTCTTCAGTTCCTGGTTTCCCACATCCAATACCTGATATGTCCGAATGGGGAGATTTTCTACCTGTCTTCAAAGAGGAGAAAGAAGACAATCCTACAGAACACCTCCTCAAGTTCCATGAATGCACGGATCTATTAGATCTGCAGCATGAAGACATTCATATGAAGATGTTCATGCACTCATTATATGGCGATGCACGTTAGTGGTATTTTGCTTTACCTCCCTCCAGCATTTCATCATTGAAGGATTTTCACAAAGCATTCAATGAGCACTGTAAAAGGTACTTTTTAGACGAGTTCTTATTTAATGATTGTTGTGAAGGACATGAATTGCATTCTAAAGTTGAAAATCTAAATGGAGAGGAAGATTTACCTCATCTCTCAAGTGATCTTCACTGTGATGTGCTTCCTCATAAACATGAATCAGAAAGGAGTAATGAAGGAGCTGAGGGCTTTCCTATTACCTCTATTTCTGATTTTTATAAATCTGAAGAATTAGTTTCTTTCGCTACACATGGAGGTGGTCAGCTCTCTGTTAGTCAAATATTCGTTGAAATCAGTAAGGCTAGCCCATAGTTTTCAGTTTTCAAATCACAAGGATGTGGTGAAGGGGAGCAGAAAAGTTTATATCAGCAGTCGAGCATTCATATTTCTCTAACAGATCTCGAGCAGCCTATATTCAACACTGAGACCATTGAAGGCAACCAACAACATTTCAATTCTCAGTCGGGACAACAAGAAGACTATCAAGGAAGACATCTATCTACAAACAGTGAGGTCAGTAAAAGCAGTCTGAAACAACATTTCGATTTTCAGTTGGAACAACAACAAGGAGGGGTATTTCATTGTGACTTTGATGACCCTATTGCTGACTATTTGGATTCTATAAGCAGCATAAATGTCCAAATACTTTTGTCAGATGAAAGTTGGCTCTGTCATCTTTTCAAGTTACATTTTTGCATGCTATGGTCCCTTATATTGTTTGGGTCGAGATCAATTATGATATTAGCAAGTCCATTACATTCTTGGTTGCATTGGAAATTTAGTTTTACCTGATCAATCTACCTCTACTGGTTAGTGTAGGAGTAGGTAGAAGAATAAGCTCTTCGTACGAGCAGCTAGATCATCTTCAATTGTTTTCAGTTTTTTGTTGTTGTTGTTTTTCTCAATAAGCAGGCTATAGGCAAGCACATGCAGGCTGCAAGTTTTCAGAGAATCAGTTGCACACGCCAAATGACTCCATAGCCCAATGGATATAAGACACTATTGGCAGGGGTATTTTGGTTTCAAATGATGAGCATGGTTGCAGGATTTGGATCAGGTTTCTAGAGGCCAAATGACTCCATAGCCCAATGGATGCAAGGCGTTGCTAGCAGGTTTACAGTTTAACATTTGTGGACAGATTGCAGAGATTTGGTGGCAGTTTAAATGACTCCATGCCCAATGGAACACTAGACTAGGTTCTGTATTTTGTCTCTCCAGAAAAGGCATCAGATCTGTGGTTCTTGAAACCTCATAGGGAGGCTTTCATCCCCGAGTAGGAGCCAGGTGTTATCTCCCCAAATAATTTTGTCGAGTTGATCAATTTTAGATGATGGGAGGTCATTTGAAAATTCATTTCTAATTTTTTAAGGCTCATTTTTTATATCTTTATGCATGTAATAAAGTTTGAGAAACATTAGATTTGGTTTTCATTTAAAAAATTACAAAAGACAGGTTTCGGTAGCTAAGTGCTTATTTAAAACGGTCCCTAAGCTACCGAAAGCCCTGCTTTCGGCAGCTTAAACGGAATTTTAGAGGCTCTCCTAGCTACCAAAAGTGAAAGGACATGCAGCATGAGTCAGGGGCAGTTTTTGGTGGCTTGGGAGAACATGTCAGATTTATTCATTAACCACCGAAACAGAGCTTTCGGTAGCTAACAGAGATCAAGCTCAGACCTATTAGCTACCGAAAGCCTAAAAATCACAGGAAATTGCCATTTTTTGCACAGGCCTAAGTTTTATCATTCTAAAGGGCATGAGGATGGTTTCTAAGTGAAGGTTTTAATTAATAAGATCTGTTTCAATGTGCTGCTCCAGCTTTGAAGGTGCCAGCAAGATGGAAATAATGAAGAAATGTGACGTTTTTTACTATCCCGAGTCATCATTTTCAAATGACGATGCTGAGCGCCTGGAGAATCTTTTTGCAAAGAGATTGGAGGTTTTTGTTCCTAACATGTCATAGAAAAATAACCTCTCCCCGTTTTCCTACAGGTGTTGCAGATTGAGAGAATCGAATCCGTCACTGAGCCCCAATTTTCGGATCCCAGAACCTGCCTGTTTGACACATGTTTTTTAAATGCAGATCTCGGGAAAACCAAAACAAGTTTCAAAGATCTGAGAGAGGTTTTTGCTCAAAACAGATCAATGCACAATAACCTCTTTCAGTTTATACACAGGTGTCACATAGATGGAGAACTAAACCCATCTCTGAGCCTCTTTTTCAGCAGTTTCAGCAAAAGTGGCGTTTTTACTGTGTAGAGTCATCATTTTCAAATGATGATTCTGAGTGACTGGAGAATCATTCTGTAAAACGCTCGGAGGTTTTTCTTCCTAACATGTCAGAGAACAATAAACTCTCTCAGTTTTCCTACAGGTGTAACACATTGAGAGAATCGAATGCATCTCTGAGCCCCATTTTTCAGCAGTCTGGCCAATTAAAAATGATTTTCCTGGTTTGTTGAAAAATGGTTTTGGGATTTTCCATCTGGAGTAAATTCGATCTAGCTTCTTAGGATCTGGGGAGAGGTTGTAAAGGCTATAAATCCCAGAACTCATGTAGAACAATAGGGATTTTGGAGAGACTTTTCATACTTGTACTCTCAAGCTTCTCATTTTCAGATTAGTGATATAAGCTTCTTTTGCGATTATTTGTTCAGACTTTCATCTTCTTGTCTAGTCTATACTTGCACCTGAATGTCAAATTCATTTTTATTCTGTTTGTCTGATGTTTGATAACTGTCAACTTGTCAATACATCCATGGACTAGAATTTGCAAGTACTTTGCTTGGTTTATTTGGCCATTCATATATACTTGGTGCGTATGTTTCTGCTAGTAAATTAAGAGTTCTTCATACATTCATTTATCTACAGCTCTCTGAACAATGATAGTTGAAAGCCTTGTAAATATGTTTTGTTTATTGCATGTCTTGAGTGAGTGAGGTTTGATTTAGTCATCTGACTTGATCCATTTGAGTGAAGCTTTAAGATATTAGTTAAGTTACCAGGCATCTCTGAGATACAACCTAGGAGAGTTTCCTGGAGTGATAACATATTGTATCCAAAATATCCCATGCTTCTTTAGATGTTGTTGTTGTTTCAATCTAGGGTAAAATGCCATTAGCTAAGCCTTGTTGAATGAGAGACAATGCCATTGCTTCCCTCTTCCTGTTCTCCATGATCTCATCCTTTTGAGCTTGGGGAAAAACCTTATGGGCTTCCTGGTTTGGGGTTTTTACAAACCCATTCTCCACTAAATCAAGAAAATCTTCTACTCAAAATAAAGTATTCATCTTTATGACCAAAAATCATATTTTTTCCAATAAATATTGGAACAAATGGAAGATCAAAGCTACACAAATCCATATTGGATAAATTCTTCAATTAACAAATCCCTTTTTTAAACTCTATACTCCAGACTTTTAACAATGACCCAAACATATTTTACCATCACCATTTTTCACTCTATAACATCTTTTGAGATTTTACATTCATAATCCAAGACTTTTACAAATTGTCTTCATTAACCCTCTAACATAATACACACATGATAAGCCATTATGCATTACCTTAAATTCTATGCAATAAAAAATTATAATTATACCTTCACTCTCCCAACACACTTGTGGTCACGAGCAATATGGAGGATGATGTTGCGCGGTGTGTGTAGGACAAACCCCTTTTTGGGTGAGTTGGACACATTGTGGCTCCGTTTTCCTCCCTCCGCTAATATGTATGTAACTTCAATCTTCTTTTCTACTTCTCCTAGGAGAGTGACGTTGCCTTTTTTTGTTCTTGATCTTACAACGATCACCACAGGGCGGAGTGGATGACACAAAGCAATAAACTCAAATCTTACCACTCCTTGAATCGATAAGTGGATTCCTTCAATTTGGATCTGGTTCACTCTAAGGTTGTCTTTGCACCCTCTTCGCACAATCCATGAAGGATTATATTCAAGCTTGATATGATTTGTGCAACAGATTGTTAACATGGAATGGGACTAGTCTATGTTCGCCTTCACTATGAATTCCTCCTCACACGAACTTCCTACATGAGTGGCCTACATTCCTCTTTTCTTAAGAATGAAGGCTTCTACACAAACAAACTCTTTGTCTTTCCAAACCAACTTCATATCCACCTATTAAACCCTCATGTGATTGGTGAAGGATGTCTCTAACCTGTGCTTTGATACCAATCTATTGTTTATCGGCAAAGAAAAAATACACAAAAACAAGAAGAATTCTAAGTGTTGCTACAACCACACCAATTTGAACCATTGAGCTATTGCTCACACACCACACTATAGCACACTTGCATTACTTCATAAAAATGATTTTAAATAGATAGAAGGATATTTCTCTATAAGGATCTAGCTACCAAAAAACTGCCTAAATGCAATGTCTAGATCCAACTGTTATTTGACTATGTCAATATTGGGACTAACAAACAACAACTAAACCACTAAATTCAACTACTTAGAACAATAGGAGTAATTACATTATTCCAACATTTTACTCTACTCTCTAACCTACTCCTAATCCCGTAACTATGGAGGATTACATCCTCAAAACTCCATGATCTAGGAATTCCCTTGCTCTAATACCAAAAAAAACAAACAAACAATGTAGTCACAGTTTTGAACACTCAAATCATAATATGTTATATTTGCATCAAGACAACTATTTATTGTATAAGAGAGTAGATTCTATCGAATGATCTTGATAACATATCAAAGGCTCAATTTTAACCTTATCTTGATCTGCCTAGGAACCCTATCACTATCAATGTTACCCATCCTTATAGCTATATAATTTTTTTCCATGTTTACAACTAAAGGTATGTTGTAGGTAAATCTATTTCTCAATTATCTATCTCAAAAACACCCATCATCATGAAGTCTCAAGTCATAGTATTTATAAAAATAATAAAACATAATAACAAAGGGCCAAAATCCGAAACATATAACTAAACAACCACTCGACCAACCATAGGATATGCTTGGTCATAGTCATATGGGGTCCTGCCCCAGCAAGTTAGAGGCATATCATTAATATGTACCAAGTTCCACCCATTAGTAATCATATCTAGGGGCTTAGCCCCTCTGAGATAGAAAGGGAAAGGCTGGTAAAGTGCTTTTCATATTTTAGAAGACCAATAGACATAGTGAGTGTGTGTTTACGCCACTCTCAAAGTTTTCACTGAGCTGTACAACATTGTCTATGGTCAGCTCACTCATTGGGATTGTTGCATGGGACCCAACAAAGCTAGGTTGTGATAGAGGTCCATGCAGTGCAAGTAGGCCAAATGGGCCTGAAGGATCAAGAGTTAGTCTACTCATCATACAAAAATCCCCATGCCAATATGAGAGAAGGTGTTGGAAGTGCTCCATATCTAGTCATAGATTGTGTATTTGAATAGCAATCTGCAAACACAATATGGCACACATTAGTGCAACATCCAACCAAGAGAAATGGTGTGAGGCATTAACATACAAAAGGACAAACACTAGAGCCAAGTCAATATGTTTCCACGTGGTTGGATAAATAATAGAAACTTATATGCTCAAATGACTTGCAAAAATCCACATGCAAGTAGCTAAGTGTATAGAGCCTTAACAATCCCGTGAACTGGAACAATGAAAATTGCCAGCTTATTCTCACCTAGATTCACCGAGACCCTATCAACTCCGAATGCCTTGCCATTGGTGAAGCCAAAGGACATGGAAAATATGACTTTATGGCAAAAGGCACTCCTCCTAGTAAATACATTGTAGAAGCAAAAAATTCAAATAGATTTATCAGACCTACTTAAATATCTCTTTGTTATATATTGTTTTCCACTCCATTGATTTTAAATATGTTAAATGAGTTTTTAGGGTATGTATGTCAAGTTGAAAAATGTTTAAGCACTTATTTTTGACAAAATTAAATTTTGTGTGTTTGACGATATTGAAAGTAACGCTTATTACAAAGCAAAGCATCAAACAAGCCTTCTACTCAGTTTGTAAATTTTCCATTTACTATCGTAGAAGCTTGAACAATTAAATATATAATAAACGAAAGAGTTGTTTGTCAAAGGCCCATAATCTTTCAAAAACTTATATGCTTCATACAACAAGGCTACCAAATTCATTCACATGGAAAACATCCTCTAACAAATTGATAAAAGAAAGAGTTGTTTGTCAAAGGCATGTAATCTTACAAAAACTTATATCAAGCATGAGTACAGAAAGGCTACCGAATTCATTCACATGGAAAACATCCTCTAACAAATTGATACATGACATGTAGATAGAACTAAATATAAAAGGTACAAACTATAAGCAGTACATGCTACAGGAACAATGAAAACAAAATATAGAAATAAAAAAGGTACAGAAACTAAACGACTAAGAAATAAGTGAGATGGTTTGAGAAGATAGGGCTTTCACCTCGAAACAGAATGGAAAGAAACCAAATTTGGAATAAGCGGCCGGTTTTTGAATTGCTTTGAAGATTGAATTAAGATGACCAAATAAAAACTATATGCTGCCATTGAAAATAAACACAATGCTATCCAGGTGTGAACCAGGTGATGTCAGCTCTGTCAACCGTCAGCTCTGAGTTTCAGGTGCATTGGATAGACCATCCCAAAATGAAAAGGTAAATCATAAATCATATCATAAAGATTAATTTAATATAAATTAATTTACTATTCTATAATTACGCTGAAGCCCTTTTTTTCAAAGATGATCCATGTTCATGTAGCAGAATTCTTTGTCTATAGAACGAATAGAATCTTGCCACATACATTTTCACTACCAAATTTATCATTTCCGTCAAATTTACTGTTTTCATCCAATTTTTTTAGCGGAGAGATAACGCGTTATGGGTCTGCAATTTGAATTCGGATAACGTGACGCTGAAGTTACGGGCTCGTTGTTCAAGGTTTTAATTTCCATCAAATTCTTACCGGAGAGATAGTACCTGCCGAAGTTACATGACCTGATGACCTGATGTTCGAGTTCTGATAGCGTGTTGTTGAAGTTGCAGGGCCTGCCATTCGGGTTCACATAGGAAGGTGCCATTCGAGTTTAGATAGCAAGTTTCTCAGTCGGCCATCGGAACTACTGTAGGCGAGTTGTTCATAGTTACCAGAACCATCATGAATAGTATGCTTTCTAGCAAATCTTCCAGCGAGTAATTCAAGCAAAAGCTCTTGCTCCTCAAGCCTACCATTGACGAAATCTCCAAGCTTTCTTCTGATTCAAGCCCCGCACCTCACAGAGGCGGCCCATTCAAAGACTTTCAAGCGCAAGTGCAAGATGGCCTTCACCCTGTCAAAAAATTAGAGCGAATGAGCAGCTTTAATTTATATAGAAGGTATCGATATGGTAAGCAAATCCCAAAGGTAGAGAAAAATGTCTATGATTTTTTGCTTACTCAAGGCCTGGTCAACCTCATCCCTGATGCCCACAAGCTAAACGTGGATTTCAGGGATCGTGGCGAACGATCTGAACGTATTGAAGAAATGGGTCGGCATATAATGGACAGTGTTAATGCCAAAATGACTAATGATGCCAGTTCCAACTCTGTTCTTCTTCATCAAATGAGCACAAATCAACTGTTTCAGAGCTCCATTGATGGGATGCATGATACTATAATGGATGAACAGTCCACCAGCAAATACAACGCCCAAGTCCCAGGTATGCCAGACGTTATAGTGGGACTGAATAATATTCTCGATGATGTCAAAAAAATCCTATTCTAGAACGGAGTTAATATCAATGGGGTAGAAGGGATGGGTGGAAGCAACAAAACCACCCTTGCATTAGCCCTTTGCAGCGATTCCGAAGTCATAGGTAACATCAATCCCCCTTTTAATCTTCACTCGAAGCTTTCATTTTTGTTGCTTCATTTTGGTTTGCAGTGTTTATTGTCTGTGTGATTATCATATTTCTTCCAAAACAATATAGTTTTCATTACTGTTTCACGGTCTCCAAATGTAAAGGACCTTTTGGAGACCATGTGGGATAAAATAATTGGAGGTGCAAGGCCTGTATTTCAGAGCATTAAGGATGCGCACAACCAACTGCGCATCCATAAAAGAATCTCAGTTTGAAAGGAAATCTGCAAACTTTGGTGGTTTTGGGTGATGTTTGGTCAAAATCAATTGTGGAACAGTTGTTGTTTGAAGCAGAGGGATGCAAGACAATTATCACAACTAGGCAGGATGACACTATTCCTACTACAAACAATAGCCGTGTGTATAACATACCGATGTTGTAGAAGGATGATTAGTGATTCCCTGTATCTTTTTTGTTAGTGGGCCTTTGGAGTGCCTTCGATTCTAACAATAGGAGATGAAAAACTTGTTAAACAAGTAGAATTAGACATGCTATTCAAAATCTCAAACCCTAACTTTTCTCTATCCTTCTCGTATGCTTTGCTTCCTAGGATACAGTGTTAAAATTGAGATTGACTTTCTGACCCTTTGATGGATAAATGGTTTTATGAGTCTAAAATTGGAACGTTAACAACAATAGTGTTGTGATAGAAGTCCAGAAAAAGTTTTAGTACTGTAGATTTCTGCAGAAGAATAACACAACGTTTAACTAGTAGAAGATTTGTAGGTTGAAGCAGTGTGTATGGGTTTACCACTTGCCCTCAAGGTGATTGGAAGCTCTTTGCGCAATGAGCTCCCTGCAGTTTGGGAAAATGTTAAGAAGAAACTTTCAAGAGGAGAATCTATATCAAAACATCACAGGGAGGATCTTCTTCATTGCTTGGAAACAAGTATAGATGTCCTCGATGATGAATCTAAGGAGTTCTTTTTAGACTTGGGGGCATTTCCAAAAGGTAGAAAGTTTAGTGTAGATTCATTATTGGATATTTGGGTACACATCCGTGGAATGTAATGGCAATATGCTTTTGTGGTTTTGTTAGAACTTGCAAGTCGACATCTCCTAAATCTCACAAGTGATCCAGGGTAAGAAACTTGTTTAGATTTGCTACTTTTACAAGTCTTTTAATTTTTCTGCTCTCTTCATATTTGTATCTCAACTTCATTTCATGTGCTGGTGCAATCTTTGATAGAACATGAGATTTGTAGAAAAGTTGAGGCTAAAAAATAATTAGCAATCAGTAAGGTGAGATAAATCAATGTGTTAACCAACACAGATAAAGGGGCTTTTGAGATTACTACTTTCCCTTATACAAGGTTTGGATGTGTCAGGAGTCTAGCCATCTCGTTTGGTTGTGCTTGTGAGCTTTCATTTTCTCAACATGATATAATGCGAGCTTTAGCCTTGCAGCTGGCAAGTCAGGATAGTACCATTCACTATAAGAGGCTTTTCATGCCTGGCAAGGAGGATAGTATTTCGACAAACTAGTTGACGCTCAAAGACCATACATCTAGGGTTCAATTTGTTTCAATTCATACAGGTTATCCCTGAAACTTGCTTTCTTTTCAATTTGTTTCAATTCATACAGGTCATCCCTGAAACATGCTTTCTTTTCCCTGCATAAGCATTGAATAAATTTTAGTTAGTTCAATTTACTAATTTTCCAAATTTATTAGGTGTGCTTGATAAGCATTTTTATCAGCACAACATTCTGACTTTTACATTTCTGGGGCATCACTATAGGTCCAATGAAGGAGGAAAATTGGTGTCAAATAGATTTTCCTGAGGTTGAAGCTTTGGCTTTATTCTTTACTACAAGTCAATACTGTCTTCCAACATTTTTACATACCATGCCAAAACTTAAGGTTCTTATCATGTACAATTACAGTTCAAAGCGTGCAGTACTTAATGGGCTGCCAGGCTTTTCTTCAGTTACCCAACTTAGGTCTGTACTATTTGAGAAGTTGATTGTGCCTCCTTCCTATTCATGAGTATTGTAGATCCTGGGAGAACTTGGAAAAGTTGTCTATATGCCTATATGAGGGCTTTGGAAATATGACTCTGTTTGATAAGGCACAAGTCCTAAAGTTTCAAAAGTTTGTAGAAATTAACTTTGATCACTGTAGTGATTTGGAGGAATTGCCTGCAAACATCTGCAATTTAACTTCCCTGGAGAGGTTGTCCATCACTAATTGCCATCTTATCCAAAAGTTACTTGATGACTTCGGGATATTAAGGTCACTTACGTTGCTGAGATTGTCTGCATGTCCAGGCTTGTCAATGCTTCCTCCTTCCATTGGTAGACTTCAATAGCTCTAATTTCTTGATATTTCACTGTGCAACTCTTTGAAGGACCTTCCGATAGAATTTGATCAACTATCAAACTTAAAGATTTTGGACATGAGGGAGTGCTCCAGACTGAAGATGTTGCCTAAAGCATTAGCCAATCTAAGGTATTTACAACATGTAATTTGTGATGAGCAAACAAAACAATAGTGGCTAGCTATCAAAGCCTCTGCCATGCCTAATCTCACCGTGGATGTGGTTCAAGAACGCTTTAATTTGGACTGGCTCGATGATTGAAAAGGTCAATGATACATTCTCTATCACTTTGCAACATCATTCCTTCAATACCCTAAGTTGATGAATTATGTATGGAATTGTTTACTGGCATTATATCCTTAAAATTTGGGGGATATTGATAGATAGGTGTTCTTGTAGTTCTTAAACTATAAGATGACCAGGGAATCTTTTTGTGAAACCCTATGATATTTGCATATATTTTTGGATTTTTGGAAGAGGTATAGTTTCAACACACTTTGTTTTTCTTACTTTAGCTGTTAAATCTGTTCTCGTTATGTTCAGGCAGAAGAAGCTCTGTGGGGAAGAAGATTTCGAACGTTGTGGTGATCGTGATGTTACAAAGGCTTGCTTAGGTTAATTTGCATTTCCTCCATTCATGATCATTTCATGAGGTCGTGAAATAATGCATTGTGAGCATTTAGCACATGGACATATGCCTTTTTACCATAATTTTCTTTAGTTATCACTTAGTGCAATAATAGTGTGCTTTTTTAAATTTTATTCTCCAAAATCATGTTGCTTTCAGTTTAGAAGAGCATTATAGGTATCTTATTGGGGGAGCAGGTTAATATGTGATGGACTATCTAATTCTTCATCTTGATAAAATGCTATTCTGTTTTACCTTTCTTTGGTCCTTTGTGTAGAAAGGGGCACATCGGAAATGACTAGGAAACTACAAAATTACTCCAAACAAACAAAGCTTGCCAAAGATGGAATGCAACCGGGCCGAACTGCCCAGAACCTTGTCTATTCATTAACCAAGAACATTGATTTATACATTGCGAACTATGGCGAACTTTCTCGAAGAGATCTGGAAACATCTACAGATAGGCTTTTCTTAGACGCTAGGTAGCATTTAGGACTACCAACTAACACACCGTATACTTCACGTGATCACACGGCTCTAGGTGAACTCATTGCTCGAGGTAGGTGATGTGGCTACTGGGAATTAATTCCACCACTCCCCCTTAATTCAATAGCCACATTACAACACCACATTACAACACACACTTTACAAAAACATGAACTCTGAAAGGAAAAAAAAAGGAAATAAAGTAGATGTGATAAAGTAAAAAAGATAATAGTGTTTTTCTTATGAATAATCACTGGCACATGTTGGAATCCAACCCCATGATGATCTTCTACCCAATGTCGTGCAACTCAATAACTCTTTGTTTATGATTCCAGAGCCACCATGTTCGTTGTATCATGGACTATCAATTATATATGTGTATTGTTGTTTTAGATGGTTTAAACATATGGGTGCTTTGGTAGATGGCCCACCCAATTTTGAATTTTTCAGGTACTTGTGGACACTCAAATGCTCTACCTTCATCCCTTGTTTTCCATCAAGAAGGTTGTGTACTCCACAATGTTCAATTTCATCGAGCCCTAGAGTTGTTGGGATTTTATGAGCTATGTTTCCATTTTAGCAAGTATGTGCATTTCCCTTTAAATGAAAGCAACAGAAAAATATGGATAGTATGTCTCTTAAAAAGAAAAAACAACTCATAGTCATGTGCATTGCATGATCTTTAACACTTTGATTTAAATTTATGGATATAGACATACTTAGTTGAAAATGTATTTGTACATTCATAATTGACTCTAAGCTATAATGAACCTATAGTTGCAATAAGTATATGTGCATTTCATCTTAGATGCACTTCAAAAGATAAAACTATCCCTTAACTGAGTACATGGATTTTAAGTGTTACATAATATTCTTGATTCCTCTAATTCTTTTCACAGATCCCTTTAAGGATATCCAAAATATTACGATAGAAGTCTTGAAGGAATTTGTTCACATGCTAATTTCCTTGGATTTCTTCATAGAAAACACTACCTTGTAAATTCTCCTCTAGATATGGGCCTCATTAGAGCGTTGGCTTTTCAGTGATCAATTATCCTTAGAGAGGATTCCAAAAAAGGTAGCAAATCTAGCCTAGTCTACCCCCCTTGTTATGAAAGGTGGTTCTTTGTCTCTAGGAGAGCTTCCATTATTTATGGAGTTTTCTGTCTCTAGGAGATCATCATTGCACCTTGACCATAAATTGGGTAGACTCCTTGCTAACAACAACAAGTGAAAACAAGCAAATTGTAGTAGAGGTTGTAGTAGAGCAAATATTGAATAGAAAAAAGTAACCATTTTGAAATGTACTCATAGTATGAGTTTAAAAGGAAATGATATGAGAAGGAAAGCATAATGCTTGGACAAAGATGCATTTATGAAATGGGAAACTATCATTTCATCATATATTGTATCGATCATTGCATCCAATGGGATCAACCATCTTGAAATTTGAAGCAATTGTATTTCAAAACCCCATCTGGTCATTTAGAAAAATTTCAATCTTCCATGGTGATTATACTTTTTAGTGGTATCTAATACTACTATGATGGACAATAACATGCAACAATTGATACAACTGTTGAGGCAAATATTTGTGTGTCCTTGTAGTGAAGGGTCATTGCTTTTCTTCCTTTATCCATTTTTGGATTTGATGAGACCATACAAGTTCATGGAAATACATTGAAGCTACAGATGTAATTATTTAAAAGTAATGTGTGGATTCACTTGAAACTCCATTGGTTTGTGTGTGATTAAGAAGTAGTGTGTTATGATGTTGAAATAGTTGTAAATCACAACAAAAGGCATTTGGTGGATAGGTATGGCAGGCATAAAATAAAAGACATATGACTTGGGATTGTGCATTTGAGTTAGGGTCTATTGCAAGTCTTTGTAATCTTTAATCCTTTGATCCGTTTATATTTACTTATATTATTGCTAAATTGAATTGAATATTAAATTGTATAATATTAAATTCAATTTAACAATAATAAGTTGGCTTACTACAAATGTTTTTCTATTCTTTAAGAGTTACCAATTACCCTATACTCCATGAACACCCGCTAAGCAATTCAAAATAAATAAACTTTGTGTATTTCCTTTTCAATTTATAAAAACATATGTAAAAACAAATTATATTTACAAAAATAATGCAAAATTGAAGATTATATTTTTTTGATATATATATATATTTTTAATATTAATGTCTTTTATAATTTAGTAAAGACAAAATACATCACATCAATTTTTTTCATCCAATAAAAAATAATAGTTATATAAAATTCTTAATTTTTAAAAATACCTTAAAACAATAATGTTTCGAAAATATAATAAATTTGAGGAAATCTATTTATAAAAACCAAAACATTATTCTTCTTCACAAAAAGAGGTTAATACCTTTTGAAAGCAATTCACATAATTGCACAAACTTGCCCAACCCCACCCATTCCTCCCTACAAAAACCCTAACTCTCACCTTAGTTGAACCATGGCCTTCATCATCCCCTTATTATTTTCGAACCATTGTGTAATCATGAGGGGAAGAAATATAAAATATGTATGCAAACAAGAAAGATTGATTCTAATGAGGAAACATCAAGGGATCATCTTTCCAATTTGTGTTATGACAAATGCTTATCATGAGTACACTTTGAACTCAAAAGTCTTATTCAATATAATTTCCTTAGAATACTCTCACTATTAGGTCATGGCTCTTTCCTTAGAATTCTCTCACTATTAGGTCATGGTTCTTTTAATCGTCTTATTCTACATAATTCCCTTAAAATTGTCTTAGAATGGTATGATTATTTTAGGGCAATAGTTTTTTTGAAAATGGATGCTCTTGTTCTCTCTTCATGCCTTCTTATGTGTAAAAGCTCTAGTTTGAATCACAAACTACCATACATATCTAATGAATTTTATTTCTAATAAAACATAACTAAGACAAATTCACTAAATCAAGATCCTCAAGACTTTTATAAATAAACAAGAGGTATTACTTGAGGATCTCTAACTATATTATTGCTAAACAAATATCCTAGCTAACCCAACTCTATTGTTGAATGGTTTCCTTTGCAAACTCATATACTAGGCATCAAGCAATTCATTCATCCATCATCAAGGAGCAATGGTGCTTCAAATATGCTTGTCTACAACATGTAAATGGCATGCCTCATTCCAACAATGATTGATTGTTCAATGCTCGTCATCATCTATAGTATTTTCCATGCTTGACAACCTATGATTTATAGAGAATGAAAATCACCTGGATTTGGTTCAATTTAGATTTATTGACTTTTGTTTGAGTTTTTCCCTTTCTAGACCTAGATTTTGCGATCTTTGTAGATGTTTTAATTTGCACACAGGTTTTGGAGTTGTCAAGTTTGAGAATAATAGGCTAACATAAGAGGAAGATTTGATAATTAGGGAAATGTTTCTACTACAGGTAGCATAATGGAATCACAATATGGATCATGCAAGATGGGTCCAATTCAAACTATGCAATGGACATGCATCTACTTTTGAAGTTTGACCACAAGGGACATGAACATTTGTTGAGTATCGTGCACCAAAAGGGAGTTGAACATCTATTGATTATCGTAGCAATGCTAGGAATGTCAAATAGTATTGACAATCGCCTTCCAATACACTTTTGAGAACCATTTACAACATAATGTTGCATCCATGGCTTCTCAATATGGGTTGAGAAAAATTTACAATAGAATGTTTCATCTGTGGTTTATCAATATAGGTGTGGTGTTGCAACATTTGGTGTCTTAATATTGGTTTGGTGTTGTAGGATCCATGGAGAGGGTAGCCATAGGTTCTAATATTGGAAGAAGCTCATTGCCACCTTATAGCTTCTTACATAGAAATATTGTATAGACTGGTCATTAAGTAGTTCTCCCCATGTATATCCCATTTCTCATTTCCAATTTTTTGGTGATACCATGTTTATAGGAGTGCCCACTACCCTTGAAGTCAAATCCTTTTGAGTGTGTTTGCAACTATTTTTCTAAGGCTTTTTGGGGTGAGATTAAACCTTGAAATCAAATCCTATTGAGTGTGAGATAGGTAATTTTTTTCTTCAACTCTCTTATTGTTGTATAGTTTCTTGTTGCACTTCACTAGAACATCTCTTCCAACCAAGTATTGGGTTTCCCATCCCTTCACTTGATTGTGCAATTGGGTCATCCAACAAACACACAACAAAGTCAAACATTTCCTTTTCTGCATGTCCATTAGATGACTTGGATGCATAATTAAATTATAAGCACCATATTGGTTTGTCTTAACAACAATAATTGCAAGTCACGTGTACACTTCCATAAAATATTATATATATGTTTCACATATAATCATGGAACATATACTTTAATCCAAACATAAGAGGCACATAACAACACCATCCTATGTTTCTAATCAATTTTTATTACTATTTTAACAAATATGGAATGGGATACAAATAGATTACACAATCCCTCCCTTGTTACGAGTGTTCATCCGTTCATGATCACAAGTGTTGGTGCATGCAAGAGCTACCCAAGAGCTACCAACCATAAGTGTAAATTAGCATGGGAAAGTTTGGTTTGAGATAGCTATTAACAAATGGCTTATGCAATCCCTCCCTTGTTATGAGTGTCCATCCCTTCATGGTCACAAGTGTTAGTTCATGTCAAAACCAAGACCTACCAACCATAAGTGTGAATTAGCATGGGAAAGTGTTAAGTGTGAATTAGCATGGAAAAGTGTGGTTTGAGGTAGTTGTTAACAAATATGGAATGGGAGACACATGGCTTACGCAATCCTCCCTTTGTTACAAGTGTTCATCCCTTCATGGTCACAAATGTTAGTGCATGCAAGAGGTGTCTTATCTAGGGAAGATCATGTTATATTGAGCTTGTTTATTTCATTGATTACTCATTAGAAAATGATGTGCCGCTATTTGGCTTGTTCTCGACACTTCATTTCAATTTTAACTCCTTTTATTTTTCCATGGTGCTTTAGCAAATGAAAATAGGCATTTTTATGATGAGGGTCGAGCTCTCCATGACATGTCTTTAAATGCTCTCTTTTTCACTTCATCACACCTACTTTACTTTCTATTTCTTTTCATTTCGGCATTCCTTTGCACCTTATGGGGCAATTCCTAAGAAGGTGCAATTATTATATAGGTTGTTTGATTTTCTTCTGTTCAGTTCTTTTCTAAATACCAACTTGATTATATTCTTTTGTTGCATTCACTCTTGTAAACTTTCAACTTTGTGGCTTGTGTCTAGGGTGCTTTGGATGGAGGATTAGATATTCCTCATAGTGAAAAGCGTTTTGCTGGTTATAACAAGGAAAGCAAGAGCTTGGATGCTGAGGTCCATCGAAAGTATATTTTGGGAGGTCATGTAGCTACTTACATGAAGGTCATAAATTATCTATTTAAGGATTGTGTGTATGGTTTTTATAATTATCTTGATTAGAGGTGATGTTCTATGGAATACCATTTATGGAATAATTCATAAAAGTACATTGCCATTGAAGCTTTAGGAAGTTCTGCAAATATTTAGAAGTCCAGACTACTAGGTAGAAGCGCAACTATTTTTGCCACCCATGATAGGATGTTATGTTGAAGTTAGTTGATGCTGTTGATATTTAAAGGTTGATCTCTGCATCTTCATAATTAGGTTTGTGTTTATGGTCTTCCATATCCATTCATTGGTTTGTATTGGCATGCTGTGTTACTTGCAGATGTTGAAAGAAGATGAACCAGAGAAGTATCAATCCTAGTTTTCTAAATATATCAAGAAAGGTATAGAGCCTAAAAGCATTGATGATTTGTACAAGAAAGTGCATGCTACTATTCGAGCAGACCCGACAATCAAACACACTGAGAAACATGTTCCTAAAGAGCAGAAGCAGTAAGTGTTTTCAGTTGATATGTTCTGAATATTTTTGGAATTATTGAAATATTATGAAAATTTTAAATTAGTAGAATTACTTTATTGTTGAGTCATTAACACAGGAAATCTTTTACCTTGATAGTTACTGTGACGAGGAAACTAACTTATGACGAGAGAAAGGCAAAATTGATTGCTCGGTTGAATGCTTTGAGTAATGTTGAGGATGATGATGAATGAATTATTGAAATTATTGGGCCAGATGTATATTCTCTTCCTTATTGGTGAATTGCAGGACTTACAGACTTAGTAATACATTATGAAGCTTTTATTTTTTTAGCCAAGTTCTTAAGATGTGTTGGCTAAAGGCTGTCGTGCCTCTAATGCCATTTAATTTTGGTAGGATAATGTGTTGCTGAGATAGATATTGTGAATTGAATTTACAACTTTTCTAAGTTAATTTACAAGAAGGCATTCAAGGTCTGGTTTGGTAATTGCTAATGAGTATGGTATAACTATTCTTGCCATCAAAATTAGTAATTGCTAATGGTTAGCGTATACATATTCTTGCCATCAAAATTAGTTACGTGTTCATGTCTGGCAACTTCGAATTTAGTCCTAATGAAATGTGTGGCTAAGCACCATGCCAACTTGGTGAATTTAAATCTATGGGTGTGAATCTTGTCATTTATGTTTCCAGATGAGTTTTCAAGTCTAGTCTCTTCATTGCAAATGAAGATACCTCATTGAATGAACATAAGTTTTACAGTTCATGGTGCTAAATTATGTGTTCATATGCCTCGTATCCTGTGAATCTGCAATTTTAGTCTGTACTAAGTAGGTAGATATATACCTTAGTAGGCTAGATATATCTTGGTAGAAATATTCGACTATTGTTTTCGTTAAGTTTTTTGCAATGTAGGCAAAGCAGATTTTGGGACTTAGAAAGTGTAAGTGAATTTAGTTTGAACCAAAAAAAGATCGTATGTTGAAACTATCCAAAATTTTAGAAAGTATTAGGTATGCTTTGGAACTTTATTTTTTGTCATTCCATGTAAATTGTAAATTGGGATTAGCTCCACTGGTTGTCACTAATGGTGCCTAGGCATTTGGTTAGTATTGTGTCGGCAGGTGCCTTAATTCACTTTATTGTGTTAGGTGCACTAACTCGTGGGAAATTATCCATAAATCCAAGGAATAATCCTTTTAGTTTTTTGGTAAGGTCTTCCTTAAGAAAATGTGTAAACGAGTTGTAGTGATGTTGAAATCATTTTCATTGTATTTTGCATCTTTGTTGAAAGCACCATCCTTTTATATTTTTGGTAAGGTCCTCCTTGAAAAAAGGTGTAAATGAGTTGTAGTTCCGTTGAAATCATTTTCATTGTATTTTGCACCACTTTGTAGGATTAACTTTTTCGATGTTACTTTTAGAAGTGTACCAATGCTGACATGGACAATAGATACTCTTTATTTTTCCTTTTTAATAGAGGGATCGCAAAAATGATTTGGTGAACTTGAGATGAAATCTGTCGTGAGATTCATGAAAATTGAGGTATATGCAACTCAAATGGGTTATGATATGATATATATAAATCTACAGTACAGACGAAGTGATATATAGATCTATACTATATAGTTTGTTCAGGCCTAGGAAGTGATCTATTTAGTATCAATAAGAGCAAGAAAGCTATGCCCAAACCGTGCTTTGCAATTCTCATTGCATACGGCTTTCCTTCCCCATGTAATGTATTTATTACGTTAATGCCAACACATATTTGATAATTCAAGATTCATGGTGACTGCATAACAAAAATGAGTTCTTTGGTTGTAGCTTGAGTGGTTGGGTGGAATGATTGTTACCCTCTCCACCCAGGTTCAATTCTCACAAGTGACATGATGCTCTTGTTGAGTCCCTATTGTATGATTGTATTTATGGCCATACCTTGATTCTCTAGTTGGAATAGCAGGTGTTGGCATTCTTCCGGTGGACTAGCCCACAAATAGTGAACCACCATTTGAAAAAAAAATGAGTCAAAATGATCCAGGATCATATGTTGTTGTCATATATTATGGCATTTGGTTTGTCATTGCGCAGTATCTTGGCCCTTTTGGAGTTGATCTTTCGCCTGTTGCTACGTGGGATTGGTGCCTTAAGCGGATTCAGTGCAAGTGCTCAAAAGAACAAGGTAAGCAAGTTTCTAATTCAATTTTTATATAATTTATTCCTCCCTACAGATTTATTCTTTTGCGTTAATTCACCATTTTCCAATGGAATAATATCTCTATGTAAATAATATAGCAGTGTTATCGGAACAGGTCTGCGTGGGAGAGATCGTAATCCGTGATTTTTCCTAGAATTTATGCATCAAGTGAAACACTGAAAAATTCTGCAATTTTATTGTTCTCTTCATAGCATCTATTTCACTATTCCCTTTTTTGCTTCATCACATTTACTTTACTTTCTATTTATTTTATTTTTCATGTCGGCGTTCCTTTGCACCTTATGGGGAAATTGCTAGTTATATATAGAGAGGGAGATATTTCTACAAATCCTTAATTTCCTTTCCTTTTTTTAACTCAATTAACCATTTTTCTTATATTTAAAAAAAATAAAAAATTATTTTTTTCACCCATGTTCTTTGTTTTTTAAATTATTATCAAACTAATTTTCTTATTTTATTGGTAGAGTACTTTTTTTCTATTAAATAATAAAATTTCTACCATTTTAATTTCTAATCTTTCAAATCTCCTCAACTCGCTCTTGGCTCCTTCAAGCTTCTAAACCCTAATAGCTATATTTTCCATCTATATAATCATAGCATCTCTACTCTTTTCAATATATTACAATTTCTTCTTCTCCCCAATGATGGGTGGAGGGTCCACGCGAAACATTGGGTTTTCTAAATTCTTACAGAGTGAAATATGGAAGCAAATATCACAATGAATATCTGTAATGTCTCCAATTTGGCCAATTTTCGAACTTTGGACTAGTGAAACTCCAAATTGCCCCAAATGATCCCAAGTGGTTTCGAATTATGTCTAGAGTGGATTGAGGTGTATTAGGACACACTAATGTAGATATTATATGCTTTGACACTTTCTAAATACTTCAACAACTTGCATTTACAAGTAGAGAATGAAAGGCAAAATTACTAGGAAAATCGATGTTGAAACCCCCAAAGGTAAATGGATCCAAAAGACTCCTAAGGATTTCGAATTGGGTTTGAGAGTGTTTGAAGGGTATTAGGACATAAAAATGAACCTAATGGGTTCTTAGACACTATCAAGAGACTTCTACAACATTCATTTAAGTGCAGGAGAAAATGGGGAAATTTGCTAGTAAATTCGAGGTTCAAATCCCCAAGGGTAGAGGTCACTAATGGCTTCCCAACTGTTGTACGAACCTCCAAAATTTTAGAACAGAGACATGGATTAATTATATTACTTCAATGGGCACCCAAATGCATCATTAATTAGTTCCTAAATGTTGCTGCAACTCCCATAAATCAGATATTTGTAAACATGTCTTAACATAGGGGGAAATGAGAGAAAAATGCTATAACTTGCTATGAAATTTGTGAGAAATGTTACAAGGACTTGTATAAGGTGTATAGAACTTATTAATTATATTAATGTATCTCCAAAAAACAATAAAACCACATATATTTACTGATACAAGTCGATACCAAACAACTTCAAGCTCTATCAACAAGATATATGGGAAAATGGCTCGAATCTCCTCTTGAATGTAAATATCACTTGAAATACATAATGTTTCGAGCTATGGCTCTCATGATATGATTATTATAGATATATATAGCACCTGACATGTCCATGAAGTCGAAATATCATTCATTCACTAACTATATGCAACAACAAGTGCGCTAGGCAAAAGCTATGGGGAAAATGGCACCATTCATACATAGTTTGGAATTTACACATAGTTTCACTTGGATATTCGACCCGAGGTTCATATGAGCATAAATTACAGAGTTCATACATCATATTACAAATAAATGGGGCCCCTTGGACTTGCCTAAAGAGATCAACATATCACCATGTGTGCCCTTCCTCCAAGAGCAAGAATATGAAGAGAAATGCGAGAGAGATGTGGGAGCAAGTTGAAGAAGAAAAGATCACGAACAGACCTGTAGCTTCAACCTGCAACAAATGAATCCATTGTATCTCCAAATGAAAGGTCTGAATGGCCTCTCCAATTTCCAATTAGGATGAGAATCTTGCACCCTCGAAAGTGGTACTAAGGCAAGTAGAGTAAACACTCCACTAGCATGGACAAGCTATGCTCTCCAATTTGCAACATGACCTGTAGCTTCAAACTACAACAAATGAATCCATTGTATCTCCAAATGAAAGGTCTGAATGGCCTCTCCAATTTCCAATTAGGATGAGAATCTTGCACCCTCAAAATTGGTACTAAGGCAAGTAGAGTAAACACTCCACTAGCATGGACAAGCTATGCTCTCCAATTTGCAACATGAGAAATGATAAAAAGTTGCTCTCTTTCTTTCCTCTTGTCTTTTATTAACCTCCCAATTCCTCCTTAGCTTGAATTCCATCCAAGATACTCATCCCAACTCAAGTTAGGGAGAGATTCCCATGAATGCCACTTGTCCAACTTTCCCTAGCTCTCCTCTTCCATCAATTCGAATGGGGGACTCTTGGCTGCCCTAACTCCCCTTGTGAGCCCTCTTGGAGGCTATTTTTAGCCCTGACATATCATATATGTTAGATGTCAGCAAGAAGGTCTGAACTTTGTCATAAGTGTCATAGAATCTTCATCATTGTTGTCGTATGAGTTAAGGAATCTAGCTCCAAGTGTCACAATTCTTCTAAGATGCCTCTTCCTCTTCCATGGGAGTTTCTCTTCCACTCCAATTCGACCTTACATTATTCATGCCATGAATAATACCTCCTCAAATCCTCCAAGTATGTTACCCTTCATCTTGAACTCGAATTGGTGGAAGAATAATTCCAAGTGTAGTGGGGAATCTTGCCACGTGTGGGTCCCACAATCTCTTATGTGCCCTCATGATCCAATGCCACCTTATTTTCTTTTTATTATTATTTAGTTGACCCATTTAATGTGAATTTGTAAGTCTAATGTCATTTTGGGTCTTGTAGCTCCCTTATTCCAACTTTTAATGCTTTCATCCCCAACCTAGGGAACTAGTAATTTTCCTCCATGATAGTTCATTTGGATGGGTATATTACAAACTTTGAATTGGGAATTTTCTCTTAATGTGACCCTTGTCCATTTGGTTCTAATTTTACATTATTACTACCTTGGACATCATTCTTGGCAATTATTTGACCCTTAGCACCAATTTGACAAACTATCATGAGTATGGCCAAGTGGCTTAGGCCATTGTGACCCAATGCAAAATTTGGGGACATGACAATATCCACTATGAAAACAACACTCTTAGGTATAACCTCTTTATGACCTTTGCTGAGATTAGGTTCTTGTAGTTCTTGTTGTCAATAATGAAATGCAATAGAAAGGTACTCACCATCCTCATGCTCCGCTAGTTGCTCCAGTTGGATATTTGTGGTACTGATGATAACATTAGGTTCCACGTCAATGATCCAATTTCCCTTATTTGGCTATAAATCAGATTTTGAGCTAGAATCAAATTCTAAGGCTTTAAGCTCAACTAACAATGAGTGTTTGGAGCAACATTCATCAATGTCATGCTGAGGGATTTTGTTGAACTCACGCCACTTTCCCATGTCCTTAGTCTAAACTTCTCATTACCCTTCTTTGCTTTATCTTGGACTAGTTTTCATGAGATTGGTCATTCTTTATTTGTCCTCAGTTATGTGATTTAGGAAAGCCTTATCGTTATTTTGTTGTGGTATATTTGTAGACCAAACTCCTTCTTACTCTTCTTCTTAAAAATTTGTGATTCAATAAGACTAATCATTCTTTATTTTTCCTTAGTTATGTGATTTAAGGATGGCTTATCGTTATTTTGTTTCGTAGATTTGTAGGCCAAACTCCTTCTCATTCTTCTTATTAAACATTTGTGATTCAATAATAAACTCCTAGTGAAGAGATGTTCAAGAATTCCATCTATGTTTGTATGTAACTATGTAGACCACTCAAGTATTTTAAAACCAAGTGCCCCCTCAAAGTCTCCAATACCCATGTTTGAGCGCAAAGGATGGAATATATTGGTGTACTCTAGCACTGTCTAGTCCCTCTACTAGCACAAAGTTCTCCATCTCATTTATTGATCATCGTAGTTTCCAACATGGTCGAATTCCTCCTTGAGGGAATCAACAAAATTTGTCCATGTGGGATTTGTCCTAAATGTTTCAGAATCATCTCCAACATGTTTCCCATATTAAGTGCCCACCAATATTTGACATGGGGAAGGGACTTAAGGAGTGTGAAAGTGATATTCTTGTGGTCAATTTTTTTTAATAGAGGAATAATCTTCTAGCATAGTCAACCATATCTCCAAAGCATATGTTTCTCTCCAACCTTCAAATAAATGAATGCCAAAATTAACTTGTACCTTAAAGGGAATTGTACCTCCAAAGTTACTTATTTCCAAATGTGCCTCAACCTGCATTGGTAGTCATTGAAGGACATCATTGAAATTATCCATCATCGCATTCCTCTATCACATGCATTTTCCTTAAGAAACATCTTGATAATATCTCCTTCTCCACCCTCTTTCCTTTCACTAACCATGGAAGGTTGCTTCAACCAACAAGGTAGGTTTTCACCAACTTCGATTAATTCAAGGCCCAAGTCCTTGTAACATGATCTTGTTTGGGACATGCACAAAAAAACAACAAAGAGCACAATTCTCTTATACCATTGATTCATATTATGTGGAGAATGAAATGAAGATAACAATATAAGTGGAATCACATAGAGTTTATTGTAGAGAGAACAAAAATATAGTGAATCCCATGATGAATCAAATAAAAAAACAATACAAATTGGTTAAATATTGATGGTAACTTATTTGTGAAGAGAGTTGTGTTGGTGATGCTCATTCAAAAAAGTCCCATTACATTAAGATAGAATTTTATTTTAATATAAAATATAAAACCCTAAGAGGTAAAAAACTAAGATACAAAAACCCAACCCTAGGAGATGAGGTGCAAAAGGGGAATGTGGGCCTCGAGGATCCTAGTTGATAATGCCAACTTTCTTGGACCAATTTTTTTGCCTATGATCTATATTTGGGACATTTCTTGGACTATTTCAAAGCTTATTTTGAGGTCTTTATGTTCGGAAGGATAAAAAATCGATGATTGTGAGGTTGTGCCAACTACCAAAAAGGCATGGGGAAAGCTTGTGAAATTTGTGACCTGCAAAATTGTTGTAGAACTACCAAGTTATAGGACTATTTTTGAGGTGGGTAGCCACCTGTATCCACCTCAATCACTCATACCTATTTAGGAAGTAATGATATCCATTGCATCGAGTTCCTCTATTAGATGGGGATACTTATGTTAAATTTGACATTTGTTGAAGCACTTGCCCTAATGAAGAAGTTGCCTTGATTCAATGACCCGATAGATTTGTATGTTCTATTGACATGTGCTCTTTATATTGATGTCCATGACCCAATTGACTATATATTAATCAATGTAGTCATGGTTTATTTCTATAGGGGCCAAGTGCTTTTCCACCATTGAGGTGTTCAATAGAGGTGAAAATATGGTTAAAGTAGCTCCACATTAAGTACAAGGTGTAAGCTAATTAGGAATAAAGGATTATTTAATTCAAATAATTCTCACCCATAGTGTTAGTGATTGTGTAAGGCCCATATTGAAGTGGTTGAGTTTCACATGGGGAACTGTGAGTCAGCATTTGTAAGCATACCTTATCATCAAGCTAAAACTTAGGTGGAATGCAATGCAAATCATATTGCTACTTGAATTTATCATTAACTTTCTACAAAATATCATGAGCTTATTATTGGACATGCTAGATCCATTCAATGAAATTGGATACTTTATTGGCATTAGTACACACATGGGAGGAGTATTCCTATGTAGATGCAATAGACAGGCTATGCCAATTGCCACTAATGGTTGGAACAACAAGCAAACCTAAAAAGGGTTATGGCCAATAGAATTTTTGAGGGCGCTATTGTAGCCATGTTGAACATGAGGAAGGATTTCATCCCATCTACATGGATTATTGAAGTTATGCATTATGAGGACACGAACAATAATCCTATTGACTATCCTTGTCTATCCATTGATTTGGGTTGGAAGGAAATCATTTGGTTAGCTTGGTGTCCATCATTGACCATAAGTTATAACAGAAAGTACCAAGGAACCTATTGTCCTTATTTGAAGTAATGGTATGTGGTAGCCCAAATGATCCAAAACATGCTTGAAGAAGAGATTAACATTGGCATTAACTATGATACTCTTCTTGTAAGGCGCTAGAATGGTGATCTTGGTGAACCGATAAACAACCACAAATACACAATCTTTCCCATGCTTAGTAGACGGAAGACCTAACACATAATTCATGGATATTGACTTCGGGGTAATTTTTAGGGGCGAAATTTCAAAAATTGGCTATTTTTGGGGCTTCTTTTCAAAAAATAAATTTGTTATTTGGTCATTTTTGCTCTCTGATATCGTCTACATTTACATAAAATATGATTTTTTATTGTAATATTTTCCAAAATCTACATTCTTCAATAGTAAATTGTATGTTTCACATTTGATTTTCACCTACCTATCTATATATATGATTTTTTCAATCCAAAATAATCACCTAGAATATTATACTTAGGTATACTATTAGTGTTTGACGGACAATCCACTCGAGCGGACGTGAGCTGGATCTCCCTAGCTCAATGTGAGTCTAGAACAAATATAACAGACTATAAACCACTTTCCTAGATCTAGTTAAGGATCAAGTTATTAGATGTCTTACCTTAAGTTTGTAGACCTTTCTCCTGGATGTTGTTCCATGCCTCACGATCGTCAGATCTAAGCTACAAGACCTGCCAAGGTACACAAAACAATACAAACAAGTAAAAACATCTAAACAATAATAGATCTAAGTAAACAGTTAAGCAGGTAAACTACACAATATCATCAACACAACAATATTGGTGGAAAGCGTTTATATTACTGTAAAAATAGGGAAAGTACATAGAAGAGAACGACTACGACCGGAGCATAACTAAGCAATCCTTCTCCATCTAAGCCAATGCCATATCCTCCCAAGGAAGTGTGAGTCTCTCAATGGATGAGTAGAGATCTCTCTAAGATGATTTCACCAACATGTAGACACTATAGACTTCCTCCCCTTGGAATGGGAGTGAGCTTCATTTATATAGGACTAAGTGGATAGGGTATGGATGGGGTAGGTTGATATATGGTAGGAGAGAGATAGGGGATCCTTCCAAGAGGTTAGGAACCGAGTGCCAACTCTCCCAAAAGGTCAGGGATAGGGATCCATGTCAGCTAGCTTCGAGAATGGACTCGAAGGAGCTATTTTTGTCCATTAACTAACATCGTCGCACCTTGCAAGAGAGCAAGATGTGACGTCGCATGTTGCATGAGGGCAGCCTGCAACGACCTCTCAAAACCTAGTATGAATGAGTTAATATCTCTTCCAGGCCAATAAATTAGTCAAGGAAACTTTAGGGATGTATACACTGAATCCCAATATGGTAAGATTTTAGGTGTAACAGAATGCCGCCCAAAGCATGAAGTTGTTAAAAATTGGACAGGTGAAATGCTTTGACAGAAGGAATGGCAATGGCTTGTCGAACGAAGGACGTTGCTGCAGTACAACTGACTCTGAGTACACATTCTCATATGATGTACAACATGGCTACCGACCAATACAATGCAGATCCATGGTAGTAATGACCGATTGAACACAATCATGGCTACTAGACACAAGCGTAGATCCATGATGAAATGATAACACAGCCACGACCAATACAAATGTGGATCCATGTGATATGACTCAATACAATCTCCACCGCAGCCTGGGTAAAACATGACTCCCCAAGGTCTTCAAGTCGAACCCGCAATGATACGAATCTATCCATGTGATTACAAATGTCTTGACGTCGAAGATGGTAGAAACCACTTGATTACCGGTCATTAATGTAAACCGTTAACAAGTGCGAGGGAAATCACCATTGATGTCAATGATTCCCAAGGTATCACAGTACATTTCATCAAGCGTGAATAAATGAGTTGAATTCGAATGCGAGATGAAATCTTTCAATCAAGAGTGAATGATGTAAACTCATGTCGAAAGCGAGGTAACCTGCCATTAAGGCATGCAGGGCCAAGGTACTTGGTTGGTTTCTAGATTCAATCCTCGGATGATGAGTTGAAGTTGATAAGGATGAATTCGTCGAAGGAGGGCCATGATAAATCCCCCATCATCGACATGAAACACAACAAAGGATGTGTAGAATAGATCAGATGGTATAGTAACGTGCAAGACTGACTCAGAGTAGACCGACATGATGGAAGTGTACTGACTGCAGATAATGAGTGGTGATAATATTCTTGAACATGGGCATGGCATGCCTTGGCAGTATTGACTTGACGAATTAGAGTACCAATTCCTAATGCAACTGATGATGGAAGCGTTCTTTGAATGACTCAAAGGAGTAACAAGACTCAGGAAATAGGTGTGAAACTCGAGGACAAACGGATGATCCAAGTGCAGTATGCATATGCAAATGAGTGCCATGTTCAATAAATGACTAGGTACTGCCACTGATAAAGGGTGTAACATAAAAGCTTTCCTTTTTCCCCATCATGAACGATGAGTGCCTCATGTGTTTTTTACGAGCTTGATGAGGGTAACCAGATGCTCGGTATAGCTCATCTCATATATGAGTCCAATCCCAAATATTTTCCGAACCTGGGATAGGAGGGGTTCGTCCCATGACGGGCCATTCAATGTGAGAGTTTAACGTGTCAATAGAAGGTAAACTCGGTCGTCATTTCATGTTTAGAGAGTCTGAAAAGAACTAAAGAAGACTCCAATAGTCCTTTTTCATAAAGTTAGCCTCATCGCCCGAAAAATGGTAAAACAATGCAGGAGAGGACTCTTCCAGTCATGATTGGATGGAGTATACCTTTTTTCTAAGTAGTGCCCCCTGGTCCGAAAAAGGGGTAAACTATCGCCAGGAAGATGACCATTCAAATTCCTTAACAAGCGTGAACGCAACAAGTTCGCTTGGAAATATTTTCGTATTTCAAGAGCTTGAAAAGAGCTTAAAGATAGACTCCGGGGGGGTTCCTTTTCCGTAGGAGTTTAACGAGCCTGGAAAAGTGATAAATCGTAACTCAGTAACTTATTCTCATGGTTTTAAGAGCACGACAAAGAACAAAGAGTAAGCTCATTATCATAAAATAATGACAATCTAACGGATATAAAATAATGACAAAACAATCAAGGGGTTTTTCATACATGAAATGACCGTTATAATGCGAGAATGGTGTGCAAAGACCACTTAACAACTCCTGCACACTTGAAAACTAGGTCAAAAAGTCAACCGGGTATTCAAATGTCATAACAATAATCCAAACTATAGCAAATGACCTAAAAAGCATCAAATATTTGAAAAAGAATATGCCTTTTGTTTATAAATAAAAACAAAAAACCAAATATAGTCACCATTGTTCATTTGCCAAATTTGGGAGAAGAAGTGCCATTTGGAGCCAAAATTTCACTTGTCGATTCCGGGAGCTGCGAGCAATCATTTCACTAGCCGTTCAGAGAAGGTAACTCTAAACTTCATCCAGCATAGTTCTAGTGGTTTACATTTTTTAAGTTAGTTCATTTCTTTGGGTTTTGAGGTGGTTTGTGGAGGGTTATTGCGTCCACGGGTCGTTGCAGGTTGCCCTCTCGGGATCTGTGACGAACCCGGGTTGTCGCAAATCCCACAAAGGTGGATTGCGACGACGTTGCACTATTAGCATTGACGGGGTGCGATGGTGGAAACATCCAACCCAACCATCAAACCTAGCCCCAAAAATGGCCTTTCAGTGGTTGAAGTGAGTCCTAATGATGTTAAAATGCTCCTTTTGGCAGGTTAATAGTAGCCAATCATGGTCTTGGAGTGGCGTGAGCGAGAACATGAGGTAGATGACGTGCAAGCTGCAAGTGACCCATTATTTGTAGAAGCACCGAGGAACTGTGGTCTCCTAAAGTTCTTCCAGATCCAGGGCATGAGGGCCCAAATTCCATTGCTGACCCATATGCTGCGATGTTGGGACACGACTCAGCAATACTTTGTGATTGGTGAGCACATACTCACTATGGATTTCGAGGACATCTACTTTTTGACTGGATTGTCCCGAAGGGGGGACAATGTGACTCTTACTGGTTCACGGGGAAGTGATCAGACCGTGGATGACATGATCCTACAGCACTATACTCCTCATACCCATGATTCTAGTGGGAAGATTCCCATCAAAGAAGTATGGGAACATCCGTTGTGTGCCATAATTTTTTCTCATCACGAGGATAGCAGGGATCCAGGATCCTCACTTAGCTACCAGGTCTCAGATGCTATATGTGGAGGACTGCATGTCTCCGAAGATCTTCAACTGGTGCGAGGGAATCCTCACGAACATTCGAACTCAGCTGACCAAGTGTCGGCGGGGAGAGCTCAAACAGTTTGGATACAGGTCGATAGTGATCTCGTTTCTATTGGAGTGGGTTCCCCTCTTGCGCTCGCAGGTACCGTTGGATGACAGGGATCCTAAGGATCCTCACATGGCCAGATGGACAGAGGTGATGGCCCTCCATGGTGGGGGCCCCATCATCAAATATGGTGCTGAGTTCTTCACCTGGCTAGAGGGCCAGTTGCTCATGGTAGAGGACCCGTACAGTGGTACAGATTACAGAGATGACCCAGACTTGGTATTTCCTGAGGGAGTAGTAAGGGGAGACATAGGTAAGAACAAAAAACCCTTGTACTTTGTATATTTATGATTTTTTTGTTATAGTGCTGATGAGTTAACAACATGTCTGTGCAGATGTGGGCCTCGTATGACCAGTAGGAGTCTCTCTTCTTGCGAGGAGAGAGAGGAGAGGGAGCAGTCATGGCTCCAGCCGCACATGCTGCCATCGCGGAGATGGAGGATGTCTACACGAACCTAAGTGGGTTGACGTTAGACATTCCAGAGCCGATAGTGGATGAGTTATCACAGCCTATGCAGGGGTATACGGTGGGAGCGTCTGCACACTTCAATGTGCTGCTTCGCAGGGTCGCGAGAGCAGTCCAATGCTTCCATACTCAGCAGGCTAGATCTGTGAGACCTAGGGGTGTACAGGCCAGGCGTTGGGCCTTATGTTGTTATCATGTATGTACTAAGAGCTTAGAGGCCTCATATTTTTGTACTACTGAAAGCTACGAGGCTTTTGATTTTGTAGAGACTCATTGAATGTCGTCATGCTTCAGATTTTGTACCAGCACTACTTTTTATGATGATATATATATATATATATATATATATATATATATACAGACATTGTGGCGGTTTTATACATTATGTGTTTTAAATGGATGAATGATGTGATCTTGTTTATGTGTTTGCTTATAAAATGAGTTATTTACATGTTATGTCTACTTTTAACAGTTCATGAATATGCTTATGTGTGTGCAATGTACCAATCTAAAATGAAGATGGCCATAGAGTCGGCAACTGTGTTCACGTCTTGTGGAATGTGCAAGTACTGAATGGACTCGAAGGACCTTTCCAGAAGACAGACTCGTCTATAGAGACATATTAAGGTAGGATCGCGGATGGCGTAGAATCGGTTAAGATGAGATACCACTAGTTGAGAATCCAAGTGGATGACAACATGGTCCATACCCAAAGAAATAACGTCAGTTAGGGTTCCAATGACTGCTTGATATTCTGCAGCGTTGTTAGTCGTGAAACCTAGACACATTCCCCCTAAGCTGATGAGCTCGCCAGTAGGTGAATAGAGCACCCAGGCTGCCGAAGCAAGGTTGTGGGTATGCTGGCTGGCGCCGTCTGTGAATCCATAGCAAGTTTCCATCTGCACACGTAGACAGAACATGGTATAAGAAACAAAACAAGACCTAAGCACGCAAAAAACAAAGCATCACACCACACAAAAAACACACATGCACCATGTACAGTATATATAAAATTACTTATGCATGAAAGACTCAGGCATAGTACCTCTTTAGGTAGAGCCCATTGCGGGGCTCACCCAAAGATATCCCATTGTAGTCTTCAAGCTCATAATCTCCCTTCTCTAAGACGTGTTTCACTACGTAAGGTCCATGCCACATGGACTCAAACTTTCCTGCCCCTAGCTTATCATGTTTTTGGTCATACGTGAGGACCAAATATCCCTCGTTGTAGGTGCAAGGTTCTACTGACTTGTCGTACTGCGCTTTGATGCGTTTCTTATGAGCCTCGTTGCCAAGAACGACATCTCGACGAGTCTCGTCGAGCTTAGCTAGGTAGAGGAAGCGTTCTTCCTTGGCGGTAGTGTTGGGGAGAAGTTCAATGGCGAGCTTGAGGGACGGAATCTCGCACTCAATAGGAAGGACCGCCTCCAATCCATACATTAATTGGAAGGGAGTAAATCCGGTGGCGGTTTTAACGAAATTTGTATAAGCCCATAGTGTGGAGAAGAGCATATTATGCCAGTTGGACTTGTGCGTACCCACCATACGTTGGACCATAGTTTTCAAGACCTTGTTAATGGCCTCAACCTATCTGTTTGACTGTGGCTAGTACGATGTTGAGTTTTCATGGAGAAAACCCAATCTATCGCTCAACTCGTCAACCATGTGGTTCATAAAGTGAGAACCATGGTTGGTAACTATCGCTTGAGGAACTCCAAACCGCGCTATAACATGATTAAACATGAAGAGTGCAGCAGTCTTGCCGTCGTTCGTGTATGTAGGCATTGCCTCGGCCCACTTTGTAAAGTAGTCCACAACTACAATGACGTAACTATGCCCCTTGACCGAGGTAGGCTTACAATGCATGAATTCAATGCCCCATTTAGCGAAGGGGCCAACGGAAATAACCGAGTGTAATGGGGTGGGATGGGTGCGCTTTTTGTATGAAAATGTTGACATGGAGGACATTTTTTTATGGTCTCGATACAATCTTTAAAGATAGATGGCCAATAATATCTTGCGCGCATAATCTTCTGGGCTGTAGCCATCCCAGAGAGATGACCGCCACAAGCCCCAGCGTGACAGTCATTTAGGATGTGTTCAGCCTCGTCATGAGTCAGACAACGTCGAAGAATAGAATCAATACCACGGTAGTACAAAGTATCACTGATGATCAGATAATACTTCGCATGGTGGGCTGAAACGTTGGGTTTGAAGATACAAAGTGATATCTCCATACCACGGATTAGACGTACTGATAAGAAACAATGACTCGTCTGGAAAAGAGTCATTGGGCTCAGATTCTACATCAGTACGGGGAAGGTCATAGATGATCTCGACAAACACCAACGACATTTTAGACTTGGATTTTTTGAAAAGAAGATCGAATTCTTGCAGTATCACGATCGAGCGTGAATACTTGCCCCCAAGCACCCAATGAGTCAGAACGTGGTACATGGGGTTCGAATCGGCGATGATGGTGGTGGTGCAGAGCAAAATGTAATGTCGAAACTTCTGCATGGCGATAACTGCCACGAGAGCAAGCTTCTCAACATGTGAATAACAAGTTCCAGTGTCAATAAGACCTTTACTGGTGTAGTATATCACATGTTCTTGGGCATTCTGGTCTTCCTGTACCAAAACCATGGCGATAGTGGTGTCAGAAGTAGCCAGGTATAGAATGTAATCTCGATAGTAATTCGGCGGTTGGAGTACAGGGGCATGCGTGATGGCATGTTTCAAACTATCGAAAGATTGTTGAGCTTGATCATCGCAAATGAACGAGACGTCTTTTTTCATCAATCTCATGTAACCTTGCTTCTTTTGCTCGAAATTACAAACGAAATGCCATAAATAAGTTGCTCTTCCTTGCAAACTCTGAAGTTCCATAATATTAGTTGGAGGTGGAAGAGAGATAATGGCTTCCACCTTCAAGGGATCGATGCAGATCCCATCTTTCGAGACGATAAACCCTAGGAGGCATCCAAACTCGACACAGAAAATACACTTATGAGGATTCAGACGAATATTGTACCATCTGCATCTGAGGAAAACAACCGTCAGATGATCTATGTGGAACTCGCGCTGCTTTGAGTGGGCAGGGAGATCATCCAAGTAGGGTTCCACAAAGTCCTTCACATCATGGAAGGCGTACGACATGGCCCGTTGGAATGTGGCACCAATGTTTTTAAGACCAAATGGAAGTTTACGATATGCAAAAGTTCCCCAAGGGAAGATGAATGCAGTCTTGTGTTGGTCGGCAGGGTGGATCTCAATTTGGTTGTATCCAAAAAAGCCATCCATAAATGAAAAAATGACACTTCCGGCACAATTATCGATAATCTTGTCAATAAAGGGAGTCGGGTAGTTGTCCTTGGGACAAGCTTTGTTGAGATCCTGATAATTGACGCAGACACGAATGGTACTCTGTTTTTTAGTAACGGGGATGACATTTGAGACCCATTCTGTCAATGGGACAGGGTAGATTAAGCCGGCCTTCAAGAGTTTCTCTTTTTTAGCCTTGATCGCCGCAGTCTTCCGAGGGTGTACTGGTCGCAACTTTTGACGAACAGGTTTGACGTCAGGATAGGTTTTGATTTCATGTAAAATAATGGTGGGGTCTATCCCAGGCATCTCCTCATAGGTCCAAGCGAACACATCTCGGAATCGCCTGAATAAGGCCGTGGAAGCGATGACTTCTTCAGGGGAAAACTTCTGGCCTAATTGAATGTGTTCCACTACACCAGGAGGAACCGAAATGTCTATCAAAATGGTAGGCTCAATGTTGGCTAGGTTGCCTTCGGAGTCCGTTTGACACGTGAGTATCGAGGACGGAGAGCCAGAGTAGAAATCCGGTGTGATGATGGTGCTAATGATATTCTCCACGGTGTCCGTAAAGGGAAGGAAAGATGAACGATGATGGAGGTCTTCCCATGGAGGATCATCCGCACTCATGATTTCCATAATGGACTCGTTAGAATGAAAAGTCCGTAGCAGGGGGTCGGATGATGTTCGCTGTGGAGAATAGGAGGTGGAGGCCACAACTAAGTGGTCCTCCGATGCTGACTAGATAGCCTCGTATATGAGTTCAGCGGGTGACAGAGGCATGGTGTCTCCAATCAGGTGTGTGGTGACTTCGTCAAGTACAAGCAATGAATCAATGGAGTTGGGGATAGATGAAATTTGCGAGGATATCATGTTCACCATGGCAACATGATTTGGGGGATCCAAAGTAGGAAAGACACCCATAAGGGATGAGTCCTTAATGAGGCCGACCCCCACGCTCTCATACTTTTGTGAATATTATCCAATTGACAGAACGTTATCGCTTGGGTGAGTAGTGGTGTCAGGTGTGCAGAAATCCAGTTGGTCGATTGTGACAATTCGGCCTTGATGGGGAAATTGTACTATGTGGAAGACAGATGATGAGACCACAGTGATGGCGTAAAACCAATTACGACCAAGTAGAATGTTATAATCCAACGGGGCAGTGACTACTTCCACATTGATGGTTGTGGTCTTTCCCCCCATCTCGATTGGTAAGGCTTGTAACAGCCCATGAGGTTTAAAGCCACGTCCATCGAATGCTCTCAAAGTGGTAGGAGAACGGTTCAACTCGAGAGAGCCAATGGCTCTCCAACATGCGATCGACATGACTGATGTAGAGGCTCCTTCGTCCAAAACGGTACAATGGATTATCTTCCCAGCAATGTTTGCAGCAACTTGAAATGCCAATTGATGGGAGAGCCTCGGTTTGAAGTACTCCATCCGGAACATGATGGTATTCGATGAATTCGGGTCAACTGCACCGATGGCAGCGAGGAGAGTCTTTCCTGATTAGGACAGTTTTGCAAGACTTCAAGTGTCGACATAACACAAGGGGCTTGTGCTAGGTCCTCTACAATGTTGTAGCTTTGGGAAGCTCGAGCATTAGGATTGAAAACTGATTTTCTAATCGTGCTCTTGGGTGGACGCAACACTGACTCGAAAGAGGGCTTCTCAATGGTGACAGGAGCAGCCGGTACAGTGACGTTAGGCATCGAAGTGGAAGCTTTTTCAGTATTACTTCCAACAGGTTCTTTGGCCGGAACAGAGTCATACGAACGAGAACGGGTGTTCAAGTTGATGGTCTCATTACGCACCATGAGAACATGCGCGGTGGTAGATGCTTCTCCTTGGGAAGGAGAAGTGTGAGCGATCAACTACTGATTTTGAGCAGGGAAGGGATTGTTGAGAACTGCAGGTGCGGGTTTTCTCTTAAGAAACTTTTGAACTTTGTCTCTATGGGGGCACTCTTTAGAAAAGTGGTCATCACCACACAATAGACAAGGATACTTTAACTTCCTTTTTGTTTGGTATCATCAGGGGTGCTCTTTTGTTCCTGATGGGTAGAAGATTTATTAGGTTTCCCTTTGTTCTTCTTCTTACCACCATAATTTTGAGGTGAAGCTAATGAGACAGAATTCACTTCTTCGGTGACAGCAGGAGTGGATGATTTGGTGGTTCCATGACCAACCTGTGTTGGTGATGGGGAAGAACCCTGGGGGTTTGACGAACAAACAGTTTGAGAAGAAGGATGGGATTTAAGGGATCCAATGATGCCATTGGCTTGGGGTCCCTTGGGTGGTTTCGCGGGTTCGTACGTGTTACGGGGTGCGTTAAGAAGAATATCAAACAATGTGCCAGATTGAGCATAGACTAAGTCTAGCGAATGGGCACGGGCGATGGCTTGTTCCTCAGTGACAACACCTCCCATGGAAACATCTCGTGCTATGGTAGGTATGAGAGACTGTTTCATGGACAATCTACCGAGAGTGTACTCAAGGCCTGATCTCCCTAGCTTAACGTAAGTCTAGAACAAATAGGACAGAACATAAAATACTTTCCTAGATCGTATAGAATTACAAATGTAAGAGTAGATCGTTTACCTTAGATTTGTAGATCCCTTTGTCCTTTGTTGATCCAATACTCCAGCGCTTCCAGATCGCAAGTAGCTAAACCCTGTTGAACATGTAACAGACCACGAGAAGTGAAAGCATATATCTCATATGATAGATCTAAGTTAACAGTTAAGGAGGAAAACTTTAAACATCATCAAAGAGACAACATTCATGGAAAGCAATTATATTAACTGTATTGAAGAGTGGAGAAGTACAATAGAAAAGAGGATTACAACCATTGCCTTAACGCTGCAAGCTCCTTCTAACAAGCCATTCCAAAGCTCCTAGAGAGAAGTAGATGTTCCCCAAGCTAGAGTGTTAGATCTATTGGGCTTAGTTTCACCAGCATAAGAGTACCATAGACTTCCTCCTTTTGGGATGGGAGTGAGCTTCATTTAAATAGGACTAAGTGGATAGGGTATAGATAGGATATGTTGAGATATGATAGGAGAGGCTTAAGGGATCATTCCAAAGGGATAGGAATCGAATTCCAGCTCTTCCAAGAGGTCGGGGATAGGGTCCCAAGTTAGCAAGCTTCGAGAAGAAGCTCGAAGAGGCTATTTTTGCCATTTAACTGACTCTGTTGCACCCTGCAATAGAGAAAGTTGCGACGTCGCATGTTGCATGAGTGCAACCTGTGACGACCTCTCAAAACCTATTACAAATGGGTACAAATCCTTCCAGGTCAATCACTCAATCAAGGTAACTCCAGGGGTGTATACACTGAATCTCATGATGGGAAGATTTTAGGTGTAATAGAATGCCCCCCAAAGCATGAAGTTGTTCAAAAATAGATAAGTGAAATGCTTTGATAGAAGAAATGGCAATGGACTTGTCGGACAAAGGATGCTACTGCAGTACAACTGACTCTGAGTACATAGTCTCAAATGACTCACAACATGGCTGCCGACCAATACAATGCATATGCATGGTAGTAATGACTGACTGAACACAATCATGACTACTAGACACAAACGTAGATCCATGGTGAGATGATAACACAACCACGACCAATACAAATGTGGATCCGTGTAATATGACCCAATACAAACTCCATCGCAACCTGGGTAAAATATGATTCCCCGGGGTCTTCAAGCCGAACCCGCAATGATACGAATCTAACCATGTGATTACAAATGTCTTGACGTCGAACATGGTAGAAATCGCTTGATTACCGGTCATTGATGTAAACTGTTAACAAGCACGAGGGAGATCACCATTAGTGTCAATGATTCCCAAGGTATCACAGTACATATCACCAAGCGTGAATAAGTGAGTTGAAGTCAAACGCAAGATGAAATCTTTCAATCAAGAGTCAATGATGTAGACTTATGTTGAAAGCGAGGTAACTTGCCATTGAGGCATGCAGGGCCAAGGTACTTGGTTGGTTTCTAGATTCAATCCTTGGAAGATGAGCTGAAGTCGACAAGGATGAATTCGTCGAAGGAGAGCCATGATGAATCCCCCATCAATCGACACGAAACACGACAAAAGATGTGTAGAGTAGATCGGACGGTGTAGTAATGTGCAAGAATGACTCAAGGTCGACCAACATGTTCGAAGGTATACTGACTACAGATGGTGAGTAATGAAACATCTCTTGAACATGGGCATGGCATGACTTGGAAGTATTGACATGACGAGAACGATACTAAATCCCAATGTGACTGATCATGGAAGCATTATTTGGACAACCCAAAGGAGTGACAAGACTCCTGGAATTGATAGGACTCAAAGACAAACGGATTACCCAAGTACTGAATGCAAATGCAAACGAGTGCAATGTTCAAGAGTGACTATGTATTGCCATAATTAAGATATAACACAAAATCTTTCCTTTTTCCCCATCATGACTGATGAGTGCCTCACTTGTTTTTTAACGAGCTTGATGAGGGTAACTAGATGCTCGGTATAGCTCATCTCATAGATGAGTCCAATCCCAAATGTTTTACAAACCTAGGAAAGGAGGGGTTCATCCCAACATGGGTCCTTCAATGTTTGAAATTTAACGAGTCCAAAGAAGGAAAACTCGGCGTCATTTCATGTTTAGAGAGTCTGAAAAGAACTAAAGGAGACTCCAAAAGGTTCTTTTTCGTAAAGTTAGTCTTTTCACCCGGAAAAGGGTAAAACAACGCGAGAGAGAACTCTTCCAGCCATGGTTGGTTGGAGTATTCCTTTTTCGTAAATAGTGCTTCCTCGTCCGAAAAAGGGGTAAACTATCACCAGAAAGACGATCATTCAAATGCTTTTACAAGCGTGAAAGCATAAAGTTCGCTTGGCAATCTTTTCCTATTTAGGGAGTCTAAAAAGAGCTTAAAAGGACTCCATGAACAACTGTCATGGTTGATGACCGAGTACGACAAAGGAAAAAGTAAACTCGGCATAGTTCCTTTTTCGTAAATAGTCTAGCGAGGCCGGATAAAGTGATAAACCTATACTCGTTAGACACACCTTTTTACTCAAAACTTTAACAAGCACGAGAATGGTATCAAAAGCACTCAGAATCTTTTTCATATTTGAACCAGAGCACAAAAAAGTAAAAAGTAAGCTCAAACCACTTTTCATGTTTCAACCAGAGCACAAAAAAGGTGAAAAGTAAGCTCAAACACTATCTTACTGTTTTTAACGAGCTCGAAGATAGGTTGGATGAATGTTCATGATGTCTGCTTCATTTTTTAATGATCTTGTAACAAAAAATGAATTATGCTCAGGGTAATTTTCATGGTTTAATGAGCTTGAAACCTAAAAAAAGGAAAGTATGCTCGAAAATGTTCCCAATGGTGAACTTCTTCCCGTCATGAAATCCAGAGGTTGGTGTGTGCCCCCAGCATGATTGCTAGAAGTAAGTGACTTAGCTCCAACATGATGTGGAGAGGCAATCAAGTTGACTTCAACGTAACTTCCAGAGGTTGAAGACATGCTCCCTAGATTCATTTCATTCGCCTAAGGCAGAGGCGGGTGAAAAGAAGGTTCAGGTACTAAGTCTATGAGAAGACTCGACTCAAAGGGAAAGTAGTTGTTTCATTTTTTAATGAGCTTGACACAAAAATAGAACTCTGCTCAAAAGACTTGTTTTATTTTTTAAAGAGCTTGACACAGAAAGGGAACTATGCTCATGGTTAAGGCCCATTGACGGGTTCCTTCCCAACATGATGCCCAGAGGTTGGTAAATGCTCCCAACATGATTGCTAGCGGCTTAACATGGTAGTGTTCCTTCAACATGATTGTTGACAGTACGACATGTGGCATGCCCCCCAAGCTTCATTTCATCTGAAAATGATGCTTGCTAACCCAACTACCAACATGGCTACTAATATGAAAATGTTCACCAAGGGGGGGAAAACGAGAATCTGAGGAAATGAAGGTTCAAGTTCTAAATCTAGCGAGAGACTCGAAATAATGGGAGGGAGATCTATTTCATTTTTACACAAGCTTGAAATAGACAATAACTATGCTTGAGGGGGCCCATTTTATTTTTAAACGAGCTTGAAATGGAATAAAACTATGCTCGAGTGGATGGTTTTATTTTTATACAATCTTGAAATTGAAGGTAAACTATGCTTAGAGGGGTCTATTTCATTTTTTAACGACCTTAAAATAGAATAAAACTATGCTCCAGTGGATTGGTTTAATTTTTATGCAAGATTGAAACCAAAGGGAAACTATGCTAGATTGGTCGGTTTCATTTTTTAACGGCTTGAAACATAACATAAACTGTGCTCATACCCCCCATCCTTAGGGGAAAGAAACCACTAAAACATGTGGAACATTTAGGGAAGTCTGATGACTAGGAGTCATGTGATGAGTGGGTGTCACATAGGAAAGCTGATCAATGGTCACAATCCTCCCATCATAGGGAAAATACATCACTCGAAAGAGTGTGGACACGATGGTTTTCATAGCATAGACATAATCACGTCCAAGGAGTAGATTGAAATCTAAAGGACCTTGGACAACCACGACATCACTATAAACAATTTTACCTCTCAACGTGATAGGTAACTGTGGGAGAATCCCTAAAGGTCCGGTAGGCCTTCTATTAAAAGCCAAAATCTGGTCAGTTACTGGCACAAGCTGAGGGGAACCTATAGCTTGCCAAGCAGTTGATGATAAAATACTAATAGAATATCCCTCATCAACTATCGTACGGAATATTTCTTTATTAGAAACTCCTATAGATATTTGAAAAGGAATACTCGAAGGAAAACGAGATTCTGTTAGACCATTCCAATCAAAGGAAATGACCTCAGTACTTGGGGGGGGTCCTGTATGAATGGACAGGGTCTCCCCTTGCCTAGGACATTCTGAACTGACTAGGAAAACATCAGCGGTTTCTAATTCAATCTCATCGAGGAGAGTAGGATAGGGTGAAGACTGTGTCAAGGTGACAGTTGCAGTCGGAACGCTCTCTGATAGAAGAGCGGGATCGAGTCGAGATGACAGCGACTCGATCACTTCACTCTTGGAAGGAAGAGCGGGATCAATTACAGATGAAACTGAATTGATCACTTGGTCAACCAGTGAGGGGTCGAGGGACGACTTACTATCATTTGTTGGAAGCACCTGTTGAGGACTAGTAATATCTTCCAACCATCGTGAAGCTTCATCCATGCTTGGACAAAGGTAAGTACGATGCATGCCTTTGCATAGATAGCAAGCGTCTGTAGCTCTACCCTTCCGACCCTTCACCAATGGGTCACTGGTCGAGGGAGTATCATCAATATGATGATCAGAGGTTGACGATACAAGCGGTTTGGGGTTTTTAGACCACACTTCTGACACACGGGGAAGACCAAGACAATTTTTGAGAAGGTGATCACCCTTGTAAAGTTTGCAAGGGAACTTGGGCTTACGATGTGTTCTCATAGAATGAGTGCCATCAGAGGCAGATGGTTGACCCTTGGTCTCTTTCTTATCCTTCTTCTTCTTAATCTTCCTTTTCTTCTTCTTCTTCTCACCCGCCTTCTTACTAACATCAGAGTTTTCAGTAGGAGAAGAAGAAGAGACGAAAGCCGATTCGACTTTCGATGAAGAAGGAGAATGGTCACCATGAGATTGATGCTCATGTGATGAAGGACCTAGGTTCGACACAATTGGTGCACTTGGTATAACTGGATTGGAGAATAACCATATTGGTAATCCTATCATCAATCCAGGAAGACTCAACGTAGCCATAAAGGGAGCACCAACAGTTCCACAAGGAGGAATAACAAATGGCATACCCTGGAAAGGGGTTTCCTAGTTGGTAGTCCTGGAAGAGTCTTCCATATCTAAGCTTCCTAATAGTCTCTAAAGTACCACACAAATCAAACACTACTCAAGTCTAAAAGCAACAAGCAAACTGTGTGAATAGGAGTGGATTCAAAGTCTGGAACCTCACAGGATTATCAAGGCATCGCAAACCGCTATATACTACAAGGTCCAACAATATGATGCAACAAGGAGGATTGGGACCGTACCATTTCCTGCATACCCGATTACCTGGACAATACATGCATGTTAATCTCCCCGAGTGCTGTTCTCGGTGTATTGCTTTGCCAAGACGGCCAAATGGTTAACTCAGTTGATTTTAGGAATCCTAGTGGTGTCTCCCGATATACGCAAGGTACGTGGGAGCTCAAATCCGTAGTGGTGCTGTCTAATGCACAACCGTTTGGCAAGAGATCTTCCGATATACTACCGAGCACATGATACACCCTTCGATATACACCAAGTATGGATTATGGTACTTGGTGGGTACGTGAAGGAGCTCGATATACCGATAAGTACGTGGAAGACTACAATACCCCCGGAATGCAGTGCTGGAAAATAACGACAGCTGCCACGCTTAAAGACGCCGGAACACATCTCTAACTTACACACAGTTACTAAATGATTTTAACCTAAGCTAGTGTTAATTTTATCTTGTACGGTTAGGTGGATGCATGAGGTGAGTACATAAATGTAAACATATTGCAATCCTCAACTACATGATAATGCACGGTTTCCTTTCCTTTTCAATGAAAACTACTTAAGGTAAGGAGAGATTTTTCTTTTTTTCAAACCAAAAGTACTTAAGTAGTAGCGAAAAGAAGAATTCCTTCCTAGAGTGCAATAACTCTAACTTTCTACAATAATTAGCTAAAAGTGCAAAGAAAACGAAATATGCAACTAATCTAAACAATGTATAAGACAAAATAATGAAGCACTTTCAATTTTCAAATGCATGTACCAAAAATGGAATTTGATAACTAAACGCTTTTCATACCTATATATAGAAAGTGAGAGAATATCTACAACACTCTAATCATTTAGAAATTCCCAAGGAAAAATGGCAAGCACCCAAACAACTCAAAGGCACTCAAGAAAGGCTCAAAATCTATCAAATGCAATAATTATAACTCATTTCCTATCTTTTTACACTTGAAAAAGACACATCTAAGCTACGGAAAGAAGGATTCCACAAACGTTTCCAATCAAGTGCAAGACAAAGATAAGCACTTAACAATCTTATCTAACTCAAATGCACACAAATCTGAAACAAGCCTTTCTTCTTCTTATGATGGTAAGACCAAGAATATCAAATGATCACAATAAAGTAAGAAGAATATTTACGTTTTCCAAATTTGTGAATATAGCAAAAAAGTGACAAAATCAAGACGTTCTTTGAACTAAAGTGGAGACAAAGAATCAATCTTCCCAATAATCATTAGATAGCTTAGCATGTAAAGGAAACAAGATGCATAACCCAGGAAAAAAAAAGGTTCAAAAATACATGGATATCCCACACTCTTCAAGTCTTTAAAACAAGCCAATCACGCCAAACCAAAAAATGATCTCAAAACCTTGAGATGGGTCAAAACGACTAAAGGATGCACGATTCATGGACCCCCCCCGGCCATGAGGGGGAATTTTTTTTCAAAAATAGAACCCATTTCGCTTAAAAACTCAAGCAAAACACTAGTTTTGACTCAAAGGGCCAAAACATGAATCCAAATCTCAAAAGACCCAAAAACCAATACAAACTAGCCAAACAAAACACTGCTGGACAAAAGGGTCTCTGCCTGGAAGATACAGTGCAGAGGAGTTTGCACACAAACCAAAACTCAAATCAGAAATGGAGAAGGGGTGCCTGTATGGAAAAAATGGCAGATCAGTGCAGTCTGTGCTTGTATAGAGTGCGACGTTGGAGTTCACCAGTGCGGGAAGTGCGACGACGTCGGAGTAGACCAATGGAAGGGTTGCGACGACAGACTAAAAGGCTAAGAACAGAGATAAAAAAACACACAGTGTCGCTCTGGGTACACTGACTAGGTGCGACAGGCGAGATCTAAGTTAAAAAATGAACCAATTCTCCAGATAATGAGCAATAAACAGGTCTGCAAATGAGATGTGCAAACTCAGAGGAAGGTAATCAGACTCTTCAAAGTGAAGATCTGATGGTGAAACCAACTTAGGAGGCAAGTGACAAATGGAAAAGGCTTGGCAAGAAATCAACTGAAAACAACATTCAAATTGACACTACAAAGCAATGTTCTTGTCCCCAGTATGGTCACCAGATTTGTTTCACGAACAATCTACTGAGAGCGGACTCAAGGCCCGATCTCCCTAGCTTAACATAAGTCTAGAACAAATAAGACAGAACATAAAATACTTTCCTAGATCATATGGAAGTACAAATGTAAGAGTAGATCGTTTACCTTAGATTTGTAGATCCCTTTCTCCTTCGTTGATCCAATACTCCGGCGCTGCCAGATCGCAAGTAGCTAAACCCTGTTGAACATGTAACAAACCACGAGAAGTGAAAGCATATATCTCATATGATAGATCTAAGTTAACAGTTAAGGAGGAAAAATCTAAACATCATCAAAGAGACAACATTCATGGAAAGCAATTATATTAACTGTATTGAAGAGTGGAGAAGTACAATAGAAAAGAGGATTACAACCATTGCCATAACGCTGCAAGCTCCTTCCGACAAGCCATGCCAAAGCTCCTAGAGAGAAGTAGATGTTCCCCAAGCTAGAGTGTTAGATCTATTAGGCTTAGTTTCACCAGCATAAGAGTACCATAGACTTCCTCCTTTTGGAATGGAAGTGAGCTTCATTTAAATAGGACTAAGTGGATAGGGTATGGATAGGATAGGTTGAGATATGATAGGAGAGGCTTAAGGGATCCTTCCAAAGTGATAGGAATCGAATGCCAGCTCTTCCAAGAGGTCGGGGATAGAGTCGCAAGTCAGCAAGCTTCGAGAAGAAGCTCGAAGAGGCTATTTTTTCCATTTAATTGACTTCGTCGCACCCTGCAATTGAGCAAGCTGCAACGTCGCATGTTTCATGAGTGCAACCTGTGACAACCTCTCAAAACCTAGTACAAATGGGTACAAATCCTTCAAGGTCAATCACTCAATCAAGGTAACTCCAGGGGTGTATACACTGAATCTCATGATGGGAATATTTTAGGTGTAATAGAGACTTCGTAAACCAATCCGCTAGGTGTTGGTCTGGAATAGGAGCCTTAATGAGACGTCGTCTCCTCCGCCACTCATGTATATGATCTGAGATGTGAGTAGCGGTATTTTGACAGAGCGAGGTTAAAAGCTCTGTATCAATTTCATACCGTATAGGCAGCTGGAAATGAGTCAAAAAATTCATAGCAAGAGAACCAAAATCAGGAAAAGAATGGGGTGGTAGTTCAATATACCACTTGGCAGCTAAACCAATGAGAGTCCTTTGAAATAATCTAAGACGGATCAAGTCGTCCATAAAGGAGTTGGATGAACACCACAAGTGGTATGTCATCACATGGTTTTTAGGATCCTCACCCGGCTTGCCATCAAATTTTGGGATATATGATGGAAGTTTCACTAGATTGGGTGGCCAATTAGTTCCGTGGTAAACAGGGTCGTTGGTCAGGTGAGACAGGTCGGGCAGGTCCAAAGTAGCAAAAAAGGGCAGCTGCAGATTAGGATACGAGTACTGATAGTACTGATAAGGCATGTAAGGACCAGTGGGACCTTGTATCGATTGACGATAAGGTGTTCCAGGAGGAAAATGGCCATAGGGGTACAGGCCGCCCGGACTAAACGTAGGTCCGTCGTCATAGTAAGGTGGTCCATTACCATAATAAGGTGGCCCATTACCATAAGGTAGGGGCCCGCCTCCACCGTCGGGAGGGGGTGGGCCACCTCCAAATAGTGGGGGTCCACCACCACCGGCAGGGTAGGATGGGCCTCCGCTGCCTCTACCGGGAGGAGATGGTGGTCCACTACCACCACCGGAATAGGGTGGGCCTCCACCACCTCCGCTGGGAGGGGGTGGTGGGCCACTGCCGCCGTCGGAAGAGTAAGAGCCTCCTCCTCCACCTCCACCATAGTGGGGTGGTGGTCCTCCACCACCGCCACCAGGATGAGAAGGTCCTCCACCACCACCACCGGGATGGGATGGTCCTACACCACCACCGCCATGATGGGATGGTCCTCCACCACCACCACTAGGGGGGGGGGTATGATGACCGAAATGAGGTGGTCCTCCGCCAGAAGGTAGAGGTCTGCCTCTTTCAGAGTTATATGGGTGCCTGCTGCCTCCAATGGGAGGTGGGGGTGGACCGAATGGGTGTGGAGGGACTTGAGTGACTGTGAGTGGGGGTCCATGTTGTAAAACATTTTGTTGTCCCCATAGAGTGTAAGGATTTATGGGGTAGGGTACCCCGTAGAGTGCGCTTCCGGGATTAAGTTGACTCGGCACAAGGTTAAAATGACCTGGATAAGCTTGACTCGATGGAGGTTGAATTACATTGGACGGTCCCCCAACATGGGATAGTCCCGTAGTGGAAGGTCCAGGAGGTAAGGAATTTCCAAAGGAAGGACCGATGGGAACTCCTGCTGCAGTATTATGGTTAAGAGACGGGGGTTTCTCCCCAGCAACAACTTGCTGACCACTAAGTAAAGGCTGGCCCAACACTGGTTGTTGATTATTCATCGTAGGATTACCATTACTTGTAAAGAAGGTAGGGGGTAAAGAGTATCCTCCCCTCGAAGTTTGGGGTGGGGGAGGAGCAGGTGATGTAACCGTGGTGGTCACAGGTGTGTTGGACTGTTGTCCTTCAACAGGTTGGGAAATAGGGTTGGGCTCCTGTGAGGGTTACCCAGTCTCGGAGATGTTCAGGTTGTGTATGGATGGTTCTGGTGAATCAAAAGATACCATGTGAATCGGGATTTCTCTAAACCTGGCCCTATATGCTAGATTTTGTCGTCGAGCTTCATCTCCCAAGGAACATAAACGATCCAAGCGCTCACGAAGAGGTGCAAAAAGCTCGACAGAACTGGGCCAGTTAGTTGGTGGAGTGCCTTCTGGAGTGGTCCAGTTAGGCGGGGATGCAACGGCAAAATGGGCCACTAGGTGGCCTAGATAAGATGTCCAATAAGCTGCTGAAGCACCAACAGCTGCTGAAGGGTTGTCCTAGGGTGAATTTATCCTTTCCAACGGTCCAAGATCTCCTGGGAAAACGGGAGGTAGGTCTTGTGAAGTGGGGATTTGTGCTTCTTCACCTCGCGGGGGATGAGAGGCAGGTGAATCTGGAGGAAACATATGTGCTCCAACATTCAACGTGGGTTTTTCCACTTTGAGTGACATGACCGTGGCTTGTGGGTCCATCCTTACCCTCGAAATTACCTCATGGTTAAGGGGATATTCGGGTGGCAAGTTCTAAATCCTACGGGACCTTCTCCAAGGAAATTCATCTAGAGTGACTGGAACAAAAATTTTCTCCTAAGGCAAGCTAAACAAAAGAAAAGCAGACTAGACAAACCCTACACAAACTAAGGCCACAAGCAAACTTATGTGATAAGAGTGGATTCAAAGGTGTGGAACCGCACAGATTGTCAAGGCTTCGCAAATCGCTATATACTGCAGGGTCCAACAGTAAAACACGACAAGGAGGATTGGGACCGTACCCTTTCTTGAATACCCGATTACCTGGATGGTACGTGCATAGTAATATCCCCGAGTGTTGTTCTCGATGTATTGCTCCGCCAAGACGGCCAAAAGGTTAACTCAGTTGGTTTAAGGAGTCCTAGTGGTGTCTCCCGATATACGCAAGGTACGTTGGAGCTCAAATCCGTAGTGGTGTTGTCTAATGCACAACCGTACGACACTCGACCTTCAGATATACTATCGAGTACGTGAAAAACCTTTCGATATACGCCAAGTACATGTGGTACTTGGTGGGTACATGAAAGAGCTCGATATACCGATAAGAACGTGGAAGACTACAATACCCCCAGAATACAGTGTTGGAAAATAACGACAGCTGCCACACTTAACGATGCTGGAACACGTCTCTAACTTACACACAAGTTACTAAAAATTTTACCCTAGTTCTACCGTTAATTTTATCTGAATGGTTAGGTGAATGCATGAGGTGAGTACATAATCGTAAACCTAATGCAGGCCCTAACTACATGCAAAAAATACACTTTTCTTTTGATGAACTCTATGTATGGGAGGGAGAAACTTCTTTCCAATGATTTTACCAAAGCAACACAATGCAATGCAATCCCAAATCTACCAAAAATGACTATGAAGTATTCTTTTCCTTTTCAAGCGAAACACAAAAAGAAACACAACACTACTAAACCAAATCAAAGCATGTTCTTCCTTTTCTTTTATCTTTTCAAAACAAAAATGATGCTAAGGGATGAAAAGAGAGAGTTTCTAAGTAGATCATGCAAGCTTTTCACTTTCACTACAATGGCCTAAAAGCATAAAAACCAAAAGATGCATTTAACTTTCCAAGCATGGAACTACTTTTGCAAAACTTGATATCTATTCGAATTTTTCAAGAAGATGAGTAACTTCATAATTCGTGAAAAACACAAATAATTCAATTCTCTTTGAACTTTTCCAAAAGATCTACAAATGAGACATTCCAATGCATGAACAATTCTTCGAATGAGCTTGAAAAAATGATGGAAATAAAGTACTTTTGATCTTTCAATGGATGTATCAAAATAACAATTTGATGACAGTGATGCTTTTAAACACAAATACTCAAATGAAAAGATTACTTGTAGCACTCCAATGATTCAGAAAATCTCAATAAAATGACTAGCACTCGATGGACTAAAAGTACACACAAACACTCAAAATCAATCAGTAACAAGCAGCACTAAAGCAAGCAAAGCTAAAAAAAAAAGTATGCAAATGAGGTCTGGAAACCGATCCAATACAATGACCAGATCCGACAAGGAGAGGAGGGAATGCAAGGGTGAGTGGATGCAGGTGGGGGAGACAAGAGTGTCCACCACTACCAAATCTCAGACTTGTCCAAGATGGAACCCAAAACAACTCCAAATGAAACCAAACAACTCAACACACAAATCAAAATGGGGTCTCTGACTGGATATTAAAGTACAGAGGGAGTTTGCACACAAACCAAAACTCAAGTCAAAAATGGAGAAGGGATGCCTGTATGGCAATTTTGGGAGATCAGTGCAGTCTGTGCTTGTACACAGTGCGATGTCACAGTTTACCAATGCGGGAAGTGTGATGGTGTCGCAGTAGACCAATGAAAGGGTTGTGACAATAAGCCCACAGAAAAAGAACAAAGATAAAAAATAACACAGTGTCGCTTTGAGTCCACTGACCAGGTGCGACAGGCAAGATCTAAGTTAAAAAATGAACCAATTCTCCAAACAATGAGCAATGAAATGGTTTGAAAATGAAAAGTACAGACTCAAAGGAAGGTAATCAAAATCTTCAAACTAAAGATCTGATGGTGAAACCAGTTTAAGAGGCAAATGACAAATAAAATGGCTTGTAACAAGAAATCAATCGAAAATGACATTCAAATTGACAACTACAAAACAATGTTCTTTCCCCAGTATGGTCGCCAAATTTGTTTGAAGGACAATCCACTCGAGCGGGTGCGATCCGGATCTCCCTAGCTCAATGTGAATCTAGAACAAATATAACAGACTATAAACCACTTTCCTAGATCTAGTTAAGGATCAAGTTATTAAATGTCTTACCTTAAGTTTGTAGACCTTTCTCCTGGATGTTGTTCCACGCCTCGTGATCGTCAGATCTAAGCTGCAAGACCTGCCAAGGTACACAAAACAATACAAACAAGTAAAAACATCTAAACAATAACATATCTAAGTAAACAGTTAAGCAGGTAAACTACACAATATCATCAACACAAAAATATTGGTGGAAAGCGTTTATATTACTGTAAAAATAGGGAAAGTACATAGAAGAGAACGACTACGACTAGAGCTTAATGAAGCAATCCTTCTCCATCCAAGCCAATGCCATATCCTCCCAAGGAAGTGTGAGTCTCTCAATGTATGAGCAGAGATCTCTCTAAGATGGTTTCACCAGCATGTAGACACTATAGACTTCCTCCCCTTGGAATGGGAGTGAGCTTCATTTATATAGGACTAAGTGGATAGGGTATGGATAGGGTAGGTTGAGATATGGTAGTAGAGAGATAGGGGATCCTTCCAAGAGGTTAGGAACCGAGTTCCAACTCTCCCAAAAGGTCAGGGATAGGGATCCATGTCATCTAGCTTCGAGAATGGACTCGAAGGAGATTTTTTTGTCCACTAACTGACATCGTCGCACCCTGCAAGAGAGCAAGATGCGATGTCACATGTTGCATGAGGGCAGCCTGCGACGACCTCTCAAAACCTAATATGAATGAGTTAATATCTCTTCCAGGCCAATAACTTAGTCAAGGAAACTTTAGGGATGTATACACTGAATCCCAAGATGGTAAGATTTTAGGTGTAACAATTAGAATCCTTAAAAAATACCCTGATTGACTACTAAAGCTTTCTGGAGTAGGTAGAGGAGTGCATAGTCTCCACTCCTTGATTCAGGTATAGTGATAACATGGGTGGTGCACAATTTGATATACGCACTAACATCTTGTCAAAGCTTTGGCCACTAGAAGTACTTTAAGTATTTCCAATACATTCTCTACATTAAAGTGCCTTTCCACCCGATTTTAATGTTCCTCCTAATTAAGATTACCATGCTTGATTGAAGGAACACAAAGATGGCATAGATTGCATAGAATTTCACCTCAGAGGTGGAAGTCTGAAATCTAGTTTATCGATGCCCATTGTTTGACATGTAGCAGTGAAGTTAGTACCATTGTCATATAAATGAGACCATCTAGAATTCTTGTGTCCACAAGAATCAAGTACTATGGTTAGTGATAGAATTAGAATTTTGTTGAGTTAGTCTACAAAGGTACGTGGATCACTTCTGATGGTGGTAATTATGTAACTTTCCCTACATCTAAATAAATTTTAGGGACTTGTGATCAATGTGGTTGATAATTTTCTTCCTAGAATATAATGCTTTCATTATCATCATGCTTTCATAATGTGTACATATCCTTGTCAGAGATGGGGCATCTATGAAACACATATGAGAGTGGCATGTTGTGATAGACTACATGATGTGTGTGTTGAGAATTGGAATTGCCAAGGTGAAGATATCTCTATATTATTCCACATATTGTTGGTGAATGAGAATTGGTGTTGAGAAGAGGTGACATTTTAGATGCTTCATTGCTTTCTTTTGTGACTTATATCATACAAATTTGTTTTTGGCTCCACTCTTGGTCACATGGATTAAGGTCCAAGTGATATGAGAGATCCTCTAACACAAACTTGTTGTAGACGTTAGGGAGGCCCAAGAAACTATGGAGCTTTTTTACTATCTTTGGGTCCGACCAATTGTTGATGGCTAGGACCTTGGTTGGATCCACATGCACACCCTACTCATCTATGATGTATCAAAAATATTGAATTATTTGCATGTTGAATGAGCACTTCTCCATATTAGAATATAAATTGTATTTCCATAGGGTGCTCACAACCTGCTAAAAGTGCTTCAAATTCACCTCCCAATTTTTGTTAAAGATGATGATATCGTCTAGATATACAACCACAAAGGAATTTGTGAATGGCCAAAATATATCATCCATCGTCCTCATGACCATTTCCAAGTCAGGCCAAAAAGCATCACTAACCACTTGAGAATACCTTCTTTAGACTTGAAGGTATATTCCATATATTAGTTTTCTCAATTGGCACCTAGTGATAGCCTAACTTTAGAACATTTTTATTGAAAAATTTGGTAGCCTTGAATTGATCAAGAAGATTGTAGTTTTAGGGTTTAGATATTGTATCTTGACTATGGTTTTTTTTAGGGCTTTATAATCAATACATATTTGCCACATCCTATCCTTCTTTTGGACCAACACAATTGGGCTTCCGCAAGTTGAGGTGCTTGGTTCAATGTGGCCCTTTTGAATTAATTCTTGAATATGACTTTTGCTTTCTTCATTTCCTAGAAAAGAGCATATATATATTGGGCCATTAGGTGGTGGAGGAATACATGTCAAATCAATTACATGCTTAACTTGATAGTGGAAAGGCACCCTTATAAGTAAGGTGAAAATATCTCAATATTCTTCCACTATCTTGTCCACCTATTTATGCTATATAGAGAGACCATGTATAGAGGCCCCAATGCTTGCAATGATCTTTCATCACCTTCCAACCAAATCACTAGGAGGACAAATCTCCATGTATGAGATATCACCTTCCTGCACTGCTTTGTCGAGATCAAAGAGACTATGGTAGTCAAAACTACCTTTGTTATCTTATAGAGTTGACATTCCAAAGTAATAATGATACATGGGACTCATACTCATAATCAACATGACACTTCCATGTATATGGTTGTCCTAAAATAAAATCACAAACTTCAAGTAGGGTAACATCACAAAATACCTCATCTTTGAAGTACTTGATGCCATAGTGCAAGCGACATTATCGTTGGGTATGTGATATATTTTTTGCATGTGTGTGGGGGGGTTGTGTCTAAGCAGGACGCGCCCGACGATCCCCACCATCTATTTTTGGGTTTCTTCTAAAAATATGTAATTTAATCCTAGTTAAGGGATTGAGGTCTATTTCTAATCCGGGTTAATGGATTAGGGTTTTGGATGCTGTGGAATACCTATATTTTGTATTGTGAAAGGTTAATAATTATAATGAGAAAATAAGAGGTTTGGCTCTAAGGTTTGTTGGTTTTCTCGGTTAAGGGTTTATAGGATAAATCTCTGTGTATTATGTGTGAATGTTGTGGTGTAATATCTACTTTTCTTAAAAGAATCTGTATGATTTGATTCTCTGCATAGGCTTAAAACTTACATGTGCTATCAAAGCATGATTTTTGGCTTCAGGGGGATGCCTTTGTTGCTTAGGGTTCCATGCAGTTGACAAATCTTGGGTCTATGATAAACCTAGGTTCAGTGGGATATTTGCAACATTGATTCACTACAAGGAAAATCCCCTGTAGCGAAGGTTTTTAGTGTTACAAGATTGGCAAAATTTGTCAAAAAAACATCCGCTACAACCTCCACCAATGGTAGCAAATATTTTAATGGAGGTTATTACAGATATATCTTATAACTAAAAAAGCCTGGTGGCTGGAGGTTTTAGCAGATTTTTATTTATCGGTGCGCTTTTCTGAAAAACAATGCACCTGTGTGGACACAACAGAAACACACCGGTGCAGAAAGATATAAATAATCTGTACTGGTGCACTCAAACAGTTCATGCACCGGAAAGCACCAAATTTCTACGATGTATCGGTGCTTACATGTAGATTATATGTACCGGTGCTTACAAACAACATAAATGAACCGGGTGGATATTTTACGTGATAAACACCAGAGGCTCTCAATATTCTTACACTTTAACGGTGCGGTCTATTTATGTTATCGCCTCAATGCCTTTCATCATAATATGCATTGATTTGTACAAACTATTAAAATATCCCAGTGCATTTAAACAACATAAACACACCAATGTGATTAATTGAAAAAATAACTTGTGCGTAAAAGATCTTAAAAAATCCAGTGCGTATAAACAATTAAAAAGCACTAGTGTGATTAACTAACAAGAATGCACCGATAAATGCGATTGAGAAGTGGGAATTTTTATTATTTAAATTTAACTATTCGTGTAATTTACATTAGAGTACCAGGGATTTATATACACGCACTGGTGTGTATAATTCGTACAACCACACCAGTGCGACTTAGATCACCAAAAGCACTGAAAATGATTCTTTGAACAGTGACTACTGACATTGTAGTGAAATACCTATATTATAATTTTTTATATTTTTAATTCCTTTATTTATCTGAAATTGAAAGATTTTTTTATAGTACTATTTATTTTTATTTTTATTATTGCATTTGTTTGGATTAATTTATTATATCTAGCATCTATTGTAATATTTGATCATCCATATATTTAATTACCAATGTACCATTTCACATGTAACATTTGATAATAAAATTGGAGAATGCAATAGAATAAAAAGGTTTATTTGCCAGTGGCAGCGGCGGAGGCGGCACTCCTGCGACGGCTTTCACATTGAAGAAGGAACGGGCGTTGGCCGAAATGAGACCCGGGCGGTGCACAGACCAGGCGAGGAGTATCGCAGCAGGCCGGCCGGCGGGGAGCCGAGGGCATAATAATGCTTTGTTCCCGTCTGCACCCTACGGCAACGGGTAACAGAGCATCCAGTGCATTGCAAAACATGTCGCGATTTTCTTGATAGTCTGTGAAATGGGCGGCCCAGGTAACCCAGAAGACATGGGTGACCTCCGAAAGCGTCTGATCTCTGTGTTAAATCACAGGCTATGAATTGGATTTTGGGGGCGATTGAGCGTGGCATAAACCGCTAGGCCGCCGAACACCACCTCGAGCTGGTCTTCCACTGACGGCGTGGCGGCGACGGCTGATACCAGGTCTTCTTGGCGGTTGCGATCTTGGAGGCGATTCTTTCCTGCTTACTCCCTCACAGGATTCGAGCTGGTCTTGCACTGACGGCGTGGCGGCGACGGCTGATACCAGGTCTTCTTGGCGGTTGCGATCTTGGAGGCGATCTGTAAAGCGGCTCCAATGGCGGCCTAATGACAGACCCGGAGCGCTTGCGGTTTCTTGCGGCTCTGAGGATTTCTTTCTTTGTTGGAATTGGCGCGCGACTTTTCTGCACAGTAGATTTCTGTTGGTTGTGACATTACGAAGCAGACGGCACGTATCTACTGGAGGAAGCTCCCAGGAAGCAGCTCGCTACCAAGGCTGCACGCAAGTCTGCTCCAACAACAGGAGGTGTCAAGATGCCTCATAGATACCGTCCTGGTACGGTTGCTCTTCGAGAAATTCGAAAGTATCAGAAAAGCACAGAGTTGCTAGCTACGGCTCTGCAATTCAGGCAGACCTGAAGCGGCTAGTGAGAGGGTTCTCGAGGGTTCCAAGCGAAGGTCGACGGAAACCTTGATTGCTTCTTTGGAAAGAAATGTCCGAAATCTCGCCATCACTCTATGGCTGGGCCTGCGTTTTTTTGCTTTCAGGAGCGTGATGGATATTTCTGAGTATGGAGAGAGGGCGGCGCCTTTGCGCGGCGACCCATTGGGTCTACACGATCTAGTGGCGGCGGCGGTGGTTTCAGGGATCAAACCTAAAACCGGTGGCCCCACTTTCACCACTGTTCATGATATATTTGTTCTATTTTTTGTCTAGTTTTCTCTTTCTTTTGGTTCAGCTCAATATAAGCTGTTTTTCTGCATATATGAGACAATATGTGAAAATGTAGGGATCCTTGTTGATCTCACTACATCTGCAATATGTAATTTTAATCATCTTTTTGAAATAAAATTACGGACATTTTCCCAGGGGAAAAAAAAGGTTTATTTTATTATATATCAATAGGAGGGCCTTTGTCATACAAAATAGGACAACATAGAGATGCAACAATACAAAATGTCAACACGCATGTACTTGTTATAGATATTGGTAACCCATTGTCTTTCAATTCAGATATTATGTGCAGTACATTATACAAAATGTCTTATTTTCACAGACAATTATTTCAAAATATACATCAGCTTGCATTAACATAAAAAATAAATATGTATCGTCATTCTTCATTGGAACTGTTATCAGTGCTCGATCGATACATTTGCATCAGTTGGATGATTTGGCCGAATGTTTTGTTGATTGACTCGATTGCTTTCCTCTTTTTTAGCTTTCATTTTTTCAGCTTTCATCTGCAAACATAAAAATAAATTGTACTAAGTGTATATACATTGTTGGTAATAATGAAAAATAAAATAGATAATATACATGAATGTAAATTGAAAAACAACGTACCATAGAAAAATTTGAGTCATGAATGATACACATTCTTTCAAAACCAAATATCATGCCTTCTATCAACAAGTCTTCTATTGGCTCCACTCCATACTTTGTTTCCTAGAAGTTTTATACCCTGTCATAAATCGTATATTTAATATAAATGATTTATATTATTCTATTAATTAGAAAATGAGAGAAGTAAAACAACATAGATACTTACAAATTCCACAATTAATTTTTGATACGTCAACATATACTCACAACCCTTGCTTAACCCAATGTCTATCAATTCTTACGATGGCTCCTCTTTATATGTTAACACCTATTCCAAGACATCCAAGGATGGCCAGTGAAAAAAAAAATATATATATATATAAATATCACAACCACTATAAAATATTAATTTCTTATAAGGAAATCACAAATACTCACAAACTTTGCTATCAACCCCTTTTTTCCTTGTCGTCAAGTCTTGTGTGTTGAATGGGTTCCATTTTGTTTTCTTTTCTGCAACAAAACATTTGAAAATCAATATTTAATGTTGAATTAACTAATGAGATGTACATAATCCAAAAAATCAATGATTTCATACATTTGAAGCACATTGTTGTTGAGATGGTTCTTCCCGCGATGCAATTATGTCCATTTCCTTGACCATCTCCTTGTACACTTTTTTGGACATCCCTACTAGCACATTTCGCATATCACCTCATTCATCTCTTGGGATTTTCATTCTTCCTGGAAATGTAAAATGACATTAAACTATTTTCCTTTTGATATGAAAAATAAATATAGCAAAATTAAAATTATTAAAGGAATGACGCTTTGTAGTGGTTCTAAATACATATTCTACACAAACATGTTTAGGAATATTACTTTTTGAATGATTCTTTTTTATGTTGTATGTTTTTGTTATTGCAAGTCTGACAAGTGTGATTGACCATTGTTCTAGAAACGCCTCTTGTAGTTTACATATGACCTAAATCATTTGATTGATTTATGTATTGTAAGTGAAAATTACGTCTATAAGTTCTTTCCACTATATCCCTCATAGTATTATAAAAGTATTTCCCCCTTCTATTAACTTCCAACACTACTCCAGATGTGCTAAGGACCAATCTATCATCATTTGCATCTTCCATAAAAAAACTTCTTATGATGACAGTCATTTTTGTTGCTATCAATCCCTGCATAACATTCAACATATGTGAATTAGATTATTTGAAACATATTAGTGAATATTCTTAAGTACATTATTACTTAAATTGGAAGAAATAATTCATATTGACTTACTTTTTATTCACCTGATTCATCCCTCTGCAACTTTCGCATCAACGTTTTACGCTCTTTTGGACTTAGATTGGTATGCATCTTATCAAGCTTCCTAATTACACTCTTTTGGACTTAGATTGGTATGCATCTTATCAAGCTATTAATACATTTCACAAATAAATTACAGACTTGAAAATAGAAAAAATGTCTGACATCGGTGCACTTAAATACATAAAACACCTCGATGTGTTATGTATCACAACTTACCTATGCATTATATAGATATAGGGGTACCATAAACGACATAAATTATTTAGCATTTCAAGATAATAAAAAAGTTGTATTCTTGCCATTGTCGGTGCCTTATTATTATAAATGGACCAGGGTGTTAATGCGAGACTGTCGTACCGAGAATTGAGAAATGATTTTTTGCTTTTTTGAAAACAAAATATACAGTAACACATGTCACCTCCGGTGTGCTATTAATGAAAGCACATCGGCGCGTTACATATATATAAACACACCAAAAATGACGGACACGTTTTCTATTGAAAATAAAAACAAAAAGAAAACTTGACAGGGCCAAAATGGTTATGAATTTGACCTAAAAAGTGGCCCAATATCACCCTACGGTTTCTATATATAATCACAAGCTCATCAAATCTAAAATCCCTAAAAGGAAAAATCTTAATTGTCTGACAATAGAGCGATTTAAACCCTAATGTAAAAGTTTGCAGCCATATAAAACAAAAAGAGGGAGCTAGAAAATAAGGGTTGCAACATTGAATGTACCTATGAAATTTTTTTTCTAAATATAGTTAAAATCTATATAGGATAATAAGATTTATTGTAATATTTTACATACCTGAAATTTCTACTATGTAGGGTTTTGTTTGATTCACCATACTGAACAAATTTCTATCCTTAGAATAATTTGGTTGCTCCAAACTCCTTCCACGTAAGTCTCTCCTCTAAAACTTTCCCCTCTAAATTTCGAAAAAAGAATGAATTAATGTTTAGTTTTTTTACTTTTAAATACCTTTTAGAATTAGTTTTCGAAATTAAAATTGTTGCCCTTTTTCAGTTTAGGGAAAAATTAACTTGTGCGATTTTTTATTTATTTTCGACATTATGGCGCACTTGTTATTCAGACGCACTGGTGCGCCTATAAATAAAATGCACTGGTAAGTATTCAATAAATCATTTTGCGGTGTGTGTTGAATATGAACGCATTGGTGCATATATATGTAGATGAAGCACCGGTATGAATTATTTTGTAAAATGAATCAATAAATATCCACTATCAAATGCAGCAAACATATATTGATTGTTGATTTGGCTCAAATGTAGGGAGAAAAGGTTATACTATCAAATGGCCAATTCTTCAGATTCCAGCTCCTTCCATCTTGTTCAAAGTTCGACGAGTTCTCCTTTCCATCTCCAGTAAGTTCAAGTTTTATTTAAATTTTGACTATTTATTTGAATTTATGTTACTTATCCATGTGAATCTGAACATCAATTTATTCTATATTGCAGGATCCCAATTCAGGTTCGAGTTTGGATGCACAAGATATTCCACTAGTTTCAAAACATTGTAAGCTCTCATCATGAGCAAAATACCGCAAGCAGTTTGTAGATGAAAAGGGGCAGCCACTTCACCCCACCAATTGTAACATGCCATCTTCAAGTTGTAATCCTGGTTCATCGACGGTAATTCGTCATGAGCTGAATCTCTCTTATGACACCCCATTAGTTTGTAGTTGTTCAAAATGTCAAGGGTTGAAGGAGAACCCTTGGTGTGTCACACTTATCCATTACACCAATGATAGATTACCCAATGTTGATGGTCTAATACCCCCTACTGCAGTAAAAAATCCAATAGGTGATATAGAAAAGACATGTAGGAATGCTTCCCTATGCTCATTTTTGAAAAAATTGGAATCCAAAACAATTATGTCTCGTCCTAAATTGACGAACCCCTCTACTTATGTTCAGTCCATTGAAAGTTTTAGTGATCCAAAGTATGGTATGAATGCCACCCAACACATGTCTACTAGAAGATCCAAAAAGTTGCATGAGTTGAGAGCAAAAATGTCCAAGTACATACCAAGGTTAGTCTAATTATTAGAGAGTAGTGATGATTTCTCCCTTCTTGTGAATTTGCAAAGTAAATATAAAACTTCTTACAACCGCGCTTTGTATGGCGCTTGGTCACCTTCTCTACCTATGCCTAATGTTGGAACCAAATTCTCCTTTTGTGGTAATCTTTTTATGATTTCCAAGTATAATATAGATGCTTCAAATCTTGGGTTGTTTATCATTTCACATGTACTTGTCCCTCCCAAACAGTCAGTAGCACTTATGCCATTTCGTGGTGCTATCTATTGTCAGTCGGATTACTTGAATATTGTTAAATACAAGCATAGCATTTCCATGTATAGTATGTGCATGAATGGTTATGTTTCTGAAAACTTTAACATGAAGAACTTGTTATATATAGATGGTCGTCCACGCACTCATGGGAACATTGAAAGGTTCATAAATAGTTCTAGGTGCTCTTTATTTTATGAAAATTGTTCATTTGAGGAACACTTCAATGACCAAGATTTCTTTATCAAAAGGAAAGCATTCAGATTTGTTGTTGTACATGCAATACGTAGTTTGTCTCTTGGTGACAAGTTGTTAATAAACTATAACTTTCATAGACCACCAATCACTCGTCAAAGACACCTTACATTGGGATTACCCTTATACATCCCCTTTGGGGCGTAAGACAAAAAAACATTGATTAATTGTATTTGTTAATTTTCAATGAGATTCATGTTAATGTATTGCTTAGTTTGAAATTTTCCTTTATAATTTTTTTTATTTAATTTATAAATTGTTTCTTTTATGGCCAAAATATGAGTCTTTCCCTAAACTCCTCATGTGAGTTATCATACAGTCAAGGATGTTTGATCACACCGTTATCATATGTGTAATTGTCACTCCAAAATCTCACACACACATTCATGGATTACAATACCTGTACTGCTAGCTCAGATACAATGCTATTGTTTAATTAATTGTATTTGTTAATTTTTTATGGGATTCATGTCAATGTATTGTTCAATTTTCCCATGGGGTGTATAATAGGTAGTTAATGGGTGTATTGTTAAGGCTCTCCTTGCATAATTTCTATTTGAAAATGTATTGCTCAATTTGAAATTTTTAAATTTAATGTGGGAGTGATGTTAATTTATCACTCAATCTGAATGTTTGCTTTATAAATTGTTTGCAGCTTAACATTTTCTATTGAAAATGATTCTCGTGCTTTTGTAATAATTATTTTGTATAATGCTGGATCAAATCATTTGCATTATGCTTACTAACATCATCGATGTAATGTTCAATATTTTTGAAATCGGGATTATGATGATGAGCGACTTGTCTACCATCTTCCGTTGCACCCTAGTACAATGTCAAATCGAGAGAAGGTTGAAAAAAGAGCACAACTTGGAGAGAAAACATACCAATCATGGTTGAATAAGCCACATGTTCAATTTTCACTGCATCCATACTCACTAATTAAGAATGCCTATAGTAATAGTAGTTTTTCACATGTTGGAAATGGAGGCAATGAAGTAGAGGTTGGTATCGATGAGTTATTACGACAAATGAGTGCCATGGATGCAATGTTGTTACATACATTCCAAGACAATGAGATAGGGGATGACGCTCATATCACTGAAGCATTCTTCGAAAGCCTTAAATTGATTTCCAACACCTCTCTTTGGACCTGGCCAGTCAAATTCTACACAGTTGGGGACAACAATATTACTATAGAACTTGAAAGTAATGTTTGGCATGTTAGATGTGTGTTTCTCGACACTTTTGAGGTAACTGACCATCAACTACCTTATATTTTGAGTAATCTTGTCACACAATCAACATTGAAAATGGTTGATTTTATGAATGTTAAATGACATGGTACATTTATATTGCTCACTAACTACAGGTTATTGAGAGATAAGGTACTTACGAGTGATAATGTATTGCCCGACAGCTATGAAGAGGCGAAGCAAATGTTGAAAATGTTGGGTGTTGAGTACATATCATATCATGCATTTCCCAATGATTGTATTTTTATACATAGATGAATATGCAGACAAAGAGATATGCCCAAAATGTGGGCATGATAGGTATAGAGAATTTAAAAACAAAGATAAAGCACATGGTCCTCCTCATAAGATACTGAGGCACATTCCTGTAATACCAAGGATTCGAAGTCTCTTTCATTGTAAAGAATTAGCTATGGTGCAGGGATGGCATGCATTGCACTGAAGTGAGGAAGGAGTTATGTGAATCATAACATATTCAATAGCCATGAAGCATATAGAGGATACGTGGCCCGATAAATTCAATGATCAATTCTGTAGCCTCCGATTGAGCATTGTCATTGATGGCATCAACCCATTTTCCCAACCAAACACCACCTATATTGTTTGTCCTGTAGTAGTGATCAATAGCAATAGCTCCCCATGGTTGTCCGTGAAGAATGAACGTCTTCTGTTGGATCTTATAGTCCCCGGTAGAAGGCAAGTAAAGAATATGGATGTTTATTTACAACCATTGATCGATGAGTTGAAGGAATTATGGGAAGGGATACAGGTATATAATGTATCGAGACCCATCCCATCATAGAGGAGTTTTATGCTATATGGAATATGTCCATACACCACACATGATTATCTGGGGTTAGGATTTTGCTCAAGTACATATGTTGTTTGATTTGTTTATATTCAAAGCAATATTTTTTGGAATATTTAATTCAGTGCGACTGTCTTGATCTTCAACACTAACTGCATGCTCTATATACCATAACATCGCAGGTCTTGTAACAAAAGGTTATCATGGATGTAAATGTTGTGGACCTTCTATGAAGGCTAGGTGCTCCAAATACCTACAAAAGCTAGTGTACGACTGCTCCAGGGTATTCCTCCCAACAAACCACCTTTATAGAAGAGGAACATCTGCTTTCAATGGTAAACCCAAGAGAACCCAAATGCCTAAAATAATGACACTGGATGACTGGCTTAGGGCACATGACAAAGAGAAGGAGAAGGAAATTGCAAAGATGTTCGATTCAAATGGGGAACCTATGTTTGATGATCCTGAATTCTTCAACACCTATGTTGAGAAAATTCCCGAAGGGACGAAAAGGAAATCGATATTTTATGAGCTCCCATATTAGGAGCATCTTAAGATTGCCTACTTACTAGATCACATGCATATATTTAAAAATGTTTCATGTTCTTTGTGGAGTCACATATCATCCAAAAAAAATGGGAAGTTGTCTTCCAAGAGAGATCTTATTTCTTCAAATACTAAAAAGAAGCAATGGCCAAGACAAGAAAATAGAGGAGAGGATAGCCCCTCTTTTTCATTTAAAAAATGTGATGTCCCATGGATTTTGAAGAAAGAATATCTTAATTTGGCAAAGGAAGTTATAGTGGGTGTGAAGGCGCCTTCTTTATATGGCCCTACTCTACGGCGCTGCTTCATTGCAGATGAAAAGTTGTCGGGGTTGAAATCACATGACCATCTCAACCTTCTAAGGGTACACATAATGTTAGAAAAATGTTTTTATTTTTTATTTATATCTTTTACCACACAATTTAAAATGCAATTAATTGTTTGTGTTTACTTTGTAGTTTCATTATCCGTTGTTCATGTGTGGTGGGTGAACCATGAATTTTTCGATGACCTGCGGCGTGCCATATCTAGACTATTTGCATTTGTACAGTGGATCACATCAAAGGATATTTACATTGCTAGCATCCTCCGGTGGCGTTAAGAGATAGCAAGATTGTTTGTATGTTTAAGAAGGAATTACCAACGAGTTTCATGGACTTGTAGGTTCTTCTAATTAACCTAGTCGATGAAGTTGAATTAGTCGGGGTGGTCTCATGTCACTAGATGTTCTTCTTGGAGAGGTACATGAAAAAATTGAAGGGATTTGTTCGACAAAGAAAAAAATCCGAGGGGTCTATGGAACAGGGGTACATAGTATATGAGTCGTTCTATTATGCTAGTGATTACATAAAGCAAATCGACCACACACCAGTTGCAGTGATTTGGGATGATGAACGTGATGAGACCAAAGGGAAGGGGAGGTTCTAGAAACAAATGAAAAAAGGTGCATGATAAAGAGTAAGTCACTTATCTTTCAATCTTCAAATTTCCACATAGTAACTATTCACAACAAAATTCAAAATCTATATTTGATCCCACAGGTACTGAATTTGGTTTTGTTTCCATAAATACAACAACAAATTTAGAAATTGATGCAATCAATAAATTCATTCTTTATAGCGCGGAGGTAACACAACCATGGGTCGCATTGTAAGAAGAGAAGAGGAGGAAATGAGTGCATCAACCATTTTATTTTCTTTCCCCTTTATGTTTGATTTCAACATCAAATTCACATAAATTTTTCAGCCATCAAGCTTGCCTTGCATTTAGTGTTGGTTGTTCAAACAAATATTTCATACCACAATGGTCTATCCTAAACTCAAATTTCATTCCCATCAAATAGTGCCTCCACATTTTCAAAACGTACACTATGGAAGCAAGCCATAAATCATGGGTATCATAATTCTTTTCATGCTCCTTTATTTTTTTTGACTCATAATATACCACATGACCGGCTTTCATAAAAAGTCTTCCATTTCCCTGTTTACAAGCATCAATAGACACCACAAAATATTTTTCAAGATTTGAATTTTTTTAAATTTGAGCACTTGTAAGAAGTTTCTTCAACAATTGGAAGCTTTCTTTACATTTTTTTGTCCACTCAAATTTTATTCGCTTCTATTGTAAAGAAGTGATGGGGTGTGCAACCTTGGAGAATCCTTTGATGAACCTTCTCTGATAACCAGCAAGACCCATAAAGGATCTCGCATCTATCGTATTCTTTGGAGTTGACCAATTCAATGGTCTCAATATTTTCGGGATCCACCAATATTCCTTTCCTCTAAAATAATGTAACCCAAATAATGAATTTGTTTTTGATAGAAGCCACATTTACTTAGCTTTGCGTATAGATGATGCTCCCTTAGCACTTGCAAATCCATTCCCAAATGCTCTCCATGTTCATCTTCATTCTTAGAATAAATAAGAATGTCTTCTGCAAAAAAAAGTACAAACTTGTCCAAATACTTGTTGAAAAAAATATTAATGAGACACATGAATGTAGATAGTGCATTGCGAGACCAAATGTCATCACCGTCAACTCATAGTGTCCATACCTTCTTCTAACGGTTATCTTGTGGATGTCTTATTCCTTGATTCTCACTTGATGGTAACCAGAACTCAACTCAATATTTGAGAATACCTTTGCCCCTTTCATTTGATCAAGGAGATCATCAATTCAAGGTAATTAGTACTTAGTATTCATTGTAGCTTTATTCAGTTGTCTATAATCAATACATAACCTAAGTGTTCCATCTTTCTTTTTTCACAAATAGTATGGGTTCTCCTTATGGAGAAACACTTGGCCCAATGTACTTCTTTTCTAACAACTTTTGCAATTGCATTTTCAGCTCTAGCAATTCTAGTGTACACATTCTATAAGGTGTTTTTGACATTGGTGTAGCTCCTTGCACAAGCTCAATTGTGAAATCAATTTCCCTCTTTGGAGGAAGTCCTGGCACTTCATCAATAAACACATCCCTGAATTCTTGAAAGACTCGGTAGTGGTCCAATTTGGGAACTTCATTTTCCAGTTCTCTCCAATATATGGTTGCATACAAATAGTCAAACCTTCCTTATGAACTTCTTCAGCAGCAAGGTTGAAACTTGTCTAATAGAAACCACCTTTGGAATGTCCTTTACTATCCTTGGATTTCCTTCTTCATCCCTACATTTTAAGGTCTTATTGTAACAATTAAGTTTTGTTGAAGATTGTGTAACTTCGGAATATATTTTTGTTGTATTATTATTGTACTCCCTTCGGGGAATATTCATATTATATTTGATCATATAAAAGTCCTGAAAGAATCAATGTAAACCCTACTTGCTAAGTCAGCTCAAAAGAATCCAGAAGAAACATTAAATAAGGGTAATTTAATGTTTCCCTATTGAAGTCGGCCCTGGAAGTTAGACAAGTCGGCCCCATAAGGAAAAGTCACTTGGGAAATCCCCATAAGGAAAATTCACTTGGGAAATAAGTATAAATAGCAGGGTTGCCCTCCTCATTTGGATTATCACTCACTCAAGCAAGATCGCATGACAAGAGACAGAATAACAAGTTTGTTATAGGAGAAGAGTAGTTGCATTGTGAATACATCTTATCTTTGGGTTTTCTATCTTATATATTCTTGGGATATTTGTGGAAGAGCTTTAGATCTTCATTGTACTAGTTTGACATTTTACTTGCTGACGAATCTATATTGAAGAAGTTGTTGGGTTTTCTTCCCTTAAAGGGTTTCCCAGAGGGAAATATTTGTGTCTCTTTTGTATGTTGTGCTTGTCTACCTTTCAGTGATCCTATTGTTTATTGTTATTGTGATATAGTAGAAATCGATTAAAGATCTGACCTAAGTACTATTCAAGTGCAAATTCTAACATGGTTTTAGAGCCGTGCTAAAAGAATTCAATGTGCAGCTGTAACTTACGAAAGTTGTAAACTAGGGCTTCCTGTTCTGGGAACATACCTCCATAGATAAGCTTGAAAAGGAGGTCAATCTAACTCGCCCTAGGAGGTTTCACTTTCATGTGGAAACATATTTCAGATCGGAGGACTTTTAATTTTGACCTCATCACTATTGCTCGAGAAATCTAGGGCATAAGATTTTTGGCAGTTCTTCCCATAGATCCAGAAGAATAATATCTTTGCTCAACTCACCTTAGGGAGGCGCATCTATCCCTTGGATCAGAATTGCAAGATTCACAAGTTGAAAAATTAGGGTTTCTTTGACAAACCCTAGGTTAACAAATTTCTGAAGGGCATTGAAGCAAGCACCTAATCTGAACATCTCAATTGGTAATTTCTATAATCCTTATTTCCATTTGAGGTTCTCATATTAAAATTATCAAGATTTCAAGAAACAACAAGCTTGAAGGAGCTGATAACTTCCGAGCATGGAAGTATATAATGCTTCTCATTCTAGAAGAAAATGATTTGGAGAAGTATGTTAAGGAAGAAGTTGCAGAGCTAAAGGAAGAGGAAGACAAAGCAAGACATAAGAAGAATCTAGTTAGGGCTAAAAGGATTATTGTTAATTCTATTAAGGATCACTTGATTCCTCATGTTTCATCCTTGAAGACACCAAAGGAGATGTTCAATGCATTAACCAGATTATGTGAAGGGAAGAACATCAACCGGAATATGAGCTTGAAAACTCAACTCAAGAATGTAAAGGTGCAAAATTCAAAGACAATCCAGTCTTACTTCACAAGGGTGTCTCAAATCAAAGAACAACTTGAAGCTATTGGAGATACAGTTGAAGAAGTTGAAGTGGTAATGACCACATTAAATGGTCTCCCAAGGTCATGGGAATCATTTATTCAAGGAATGTGTTCTAGGAGGAAACTAACAAGTTTATTAGGTTATGGGAAGAATGCACTCAATAAGAAGCTATATTTGTAGCCAGAGAAGAAAAGTTGGGTAATGATGAAGATCAAGCCTTAGTAGCTCATATCAAGAAAGAAAAGTTTAAGAAGGAAGATCATCTTCACAAGAAACACAAGAGGTGTCATAAGTCTCACATGTACTATAAATATTACTCATCGGTTAGATGATACTCTTATCAAAAGATGGGACAGATTGCGAGGAATTGTCCCAATGCAAAAGATCAAGACAAGAAAGGAAAGAAGAAGAGGTATCATGCTGATTCTACAAAAGATGATGAGCATGTTCACAAGGAGGTAAGAGAAGATTCTTCAAGTGAAGAAGAATATGTTTTGATTTTTTTTCTTACAAGTACTATCACTCATGGGAGTGATACTTGGCTCGTTGATAGTGGTGCCTCCAAGCACATGACCGGATTCAAAGACTCACTCACCAACTTGACAAAGAAGGATTCACCTCATAAGGTGAAACTTGGAGATGACTACCAGTATCCCATAAAAGGGGTAGGAGAAGCTTCCTAGAAGGTAAGCTCCAGCAAAAACATAAAAATGAAAGATGCCTTATATGTACAAGGTTTGAAGAAAAATATCCTTTCCATATCAGCATTAGAAGATAAAGGATTCAGATTTGATTTTGTTGATGGCCAAGTCCTTATGTGGCCAAGAGAAAAGAATATTAATGATGCAGTTGTAATTGGAGAACAAGATGGGGGCTTGTACAAATTAAAGGGTCAAGTCGAGCAAGCCATGATACATAACACAGTGAACCCGTAGAATATTTGCTCATATCCACTACAAAGCTCTGCCAATTATAAGCAATATGATGATAGGTCTACTAGAGATCTAGGAAAACCACGATGGTATATGCAAAGGATGTGCTCAAGGCAAGTATGCAAAAAGTCTATTCCAAGCAATGTCAGCAAAGAAAAAGGAGATCTTGGATCCAGTGCATGAGGACCAAGGACGAAGACTTCAACAAGTTCCAGTCTAGATCAAGGTCTTCAGAATTAGACAATGGAGTAGAGTACGCTTCTAGAAACTCCAGTGACTTCTGCAAGGAGGCGTAAATTAAGAGGGAGCCTACAAAACACATGAAAGATAAGTACTTAAACTGTCATTTGAGTTATTCCTTATTAAGTGTTTAAATGATATTGTTCATGATAGTGGTATGCATATTTGTATTCCTAGAATCAAGAAGTGTATGTTATACGGAATGCATTGTTATTGCTAGGATAAATGAACAATATACTCTTAATGTACAGATGGTGGGTAAGTAGCCTATGGTGTTTCACAACATTCCATGAGCCATTGTTGCTTGTCTAGAATGAAACCTCTTTACTAACATGTTGAGAGCAGTGCATGCTCTTAATAGTATGTTATGGTAGAGATGGAAGGCATATAGATAATTATTGTGTGTATACGGGGTATGGATGAATGTTGTGCTAAATCATTGGCTAAGATGTATTGGTTACATGACTGTGTACATTATGCATAAGAAGTTGTCATTACATTGAATTGATTTATTAGTATGTAATGTTGCTTATCCTATGACTGAATTTGACTTGTGGGAAAGATCATGTGTTATGACCTACAAGAGAAGGATGATAAGACTTGTTCTAAAGAACAAGTGATGAATGTTCAACAGTGACCGTCAAATAGATTTACAAAATCAAGCATACTACAGAAGTACAAAGCAAGGTTCATGGTTTCTCTTAGAAAGAGGGAGTTAATTATGACGAGACATGTGCTCCTGTAGCATGATACACTTCAATTAGAGCTATACTTGCGATAGTTGCAGTGATGAAGTGGAAGGTACACCAAATGGACATGAAGGCAACTTTCCTGAATGGTGTAGTAGAAGAAGAAGTGTATGTGGAGCAGCCACTGGGATTCAAGACACAGAATAGGCAGACACATGGGTGCAAGTTGAAGAAGGCTTTGCACGGATTGAAGCAGGCACCCAGGACGTGGTACGACATGATTGATAGTATTCTGACGAGCTACCAAGAATAAAGAATATTCCAACCTTTACTAGAAGGATGAGAATGGGAAACCAATGATGTTGCTATTAGATGACCTGTTTCTAACAGTAGATGAGAAGCTCATTGCATAAACTAAGAAGAAGCTTGTTGCAGAGTTCCAGATGAAAGACCTGGGTATGATGCACTATTTATTAGGTCTAGAGGTGTGGTAGAGTCCATATGAGATTTTCCTTAGCCAAGGAAAATATGTTGTGGAGATCTTGAAGAGATTTGGGATGTTGGATTGTAAGGCCATGGCCACATCGATGGCATCAAACTTGAAGTTGTTGTGTGATACTTCTTCAGATACAGTGGATGCCACATTATACAAACAGATGATTGGTTTGTTGATGTACTTGATGAACACTAGACATGATATATGCTTTGCGGTGAACACTTTGAGTCAGTACATAGTTGAGCCGAGACGTGTTCACTTGATTGTGGCAAAGCATGTGATGAGATACCTAAAGGGTACACTTGAGTATGGACTCATATATGAGTTAGATCGGAATATTAGCTTGCAAGGATATGTTGATTCAGATTGGGCCAGTAGTGTCACAGACAAGAAGAGTACTTCAGGATGTTGCTTCAGTTTGGGATCAAGCATGATTTCATGGTTCAACAGGAAGCAGACTAGTGTGGCACTGAGTACATATGAGGAAGAGTATATGGAAGCGTGTTCAACTAGCAATGAAGCAATGTGGCTTTGGAAGTTACTTGCAGGGATTTTTGATCTCGAGTTAGAGGCAACTTGTATTTTATGTGACAACCAAAGTTGTGTGAAGATGTCCGAGAACCTAGTGTTCCATGACAAGTCCAAGCATATCAAGATCAAGTACCATTATATCAGAGATATGGTATAGAAGGGAGCAGTGAAGATCTGGTATGTTGCAATGGGCGAGCAGATAGCCAATGTGTTGACCTAGCCTCTATCGAGAGTAAAGTTTGAGTACTTCAGGGTCAAGCTTGGCATGATGTATAGAGATGCCCTCGTAAGAGGGAGGGATGAGTCCGATGTACGATTTCGGGGATGTAGTTGATGATGTGATATCAACAAATGGTCATTTACGGGCATGTATTACTAGTCTTTGTGACAACTAGAGAGAGTGACCAGCTTAGGATGTCTGGAGAGAGTGACCATACATTGGCAGTTTGGAGAGAGTGACCATAATTTTGTATAAGTATCCAATCGAGTATGTGTATCCAATCGAGTATGTGTATCCAAACGAGTTGTGTATCCGGTTAGAGCTAGTATGTGTGTGTGCACTGGAGAGAGTGACCAGCTCATTGGAATTGGAGAGAGTGACCATACGTTGGCAGGTTGGAGAGTGTGACCATACTTTTGATGACTGGAGAGAGTGACCATACGCTGGTAGTTTGGAGAGAGTGACCATACTTGTGATGACTGGAGAGAGTGACCATACTTTTGTATGTGTATCCAATTGAGTATGCATATCCAATTGGGTATGTGTATCCATTTAAGTATGTGTATCCAACCGAGTATGTGTATCCAATTGAGTTGTGTATCCAGTCAGATGTGTGAGCTAGATGAAGTCCCATAATGATGTAATATGTGCTCCTAGATTGTTGATGAGTTGCTACTGAGATGTCCCCAGATGTATGATTGTCACAGATTCATGTTTGAGATGATGGCTTGCTCATGGAGAACTTCTCATGATGTATAGATTCGAGAGATGTCAAAAATCAATGGTCAGAGTACAGAGCAGCAGTGATGATGATCATGTCCATAGAATACCTTCCTTGTTAAGACAGAGTGTTGAAGATTGTGTAACTTCGTGTTGAATATTGTAACTTCAAAGAATATTATATTTGTACTTTATTATTCCGGAGATGTTTCACCCCTCCGAGGTAACCCTATTATGTATCCGGAGATGTTTATTCCTCCGAGGGTTTGTATTAACTAGGGTTATTAGACCCACCATGTGGGGGTCGGCCCTGTGGTTATATTTTTGGGGTTATTAGGCTTCTCCAGGAGAGGTCGGCCCCATTAGGTCTTTTAGTCAGTTGGGAGTCAGTATAAATAAGAGAGGTGAACTCCTCATTAGATCATTCACTCACTTGTGGAAGAGTGCGCACTTGTCTGGGAGATTTGCTAAGGAGACAAAGAAGGAAGGAGCACATCTTGTATTTTGGTTGATCATCTTATTGAGGAAAGCTTTGTTGGGTTTTCTACCCCATGAGGGTTTCCCAGGGTATATTCTGTGTCTATCTTGTGATTGTGTTTCTTTCAGTGATCTTGCTTGTCTATTTGGTTTAAACTTAACATGGTTTCAGAGCTAGACTGAATAGGACATATTTCACAAGGTAAGAATACCTCTCTCTCTCTCTCCGGTGAAGTTAGGGTTTCAGCCCAAAGTTGGTATTATTGATTTTTGGTTGCATGGCTGGATAGCTCTTTTCAATACCTTTCTTTTGAGCTATAGATCGAACTTTTTTGTTGGGTAGAACTCCGGGAAATCCAAACCCTAATTCTACCAAAAGTGCGATACGTCAGAATTTGGTTTCAGAAAAAAGTTGGAATTTTTGAATTCTGATTACATGGCTAGATAGCCCTTCTCAAGATCATTCTTTTGAGCTATAGATCGAACTTTTTGGTTGGGTAGAACTCCAGGAAAGTCAAACCCTAATTCTACCAAAAGTGCGATAAAATTCTGTTCCAGATTCCGGAAAAGTGAAAAGTAACTTTCCAGGTAAGTCTACTCTGTCTCTTGGACTCCCCCAAGAGAAGATGGCTCCAAACACTAAGCTTGAAGACAAGCTAGAAGGTATAGAGAATTTCCGGGCATGGAAATACAGAATTGGTCTCATTCTTGAGGAGAATGATCTTGCTCATTACATAAAGGAGGAAGTTGCAGAACCAGAAGAAGATGAAGCCAAAGAAAAACACAGGAAGTATTTGATTAGGGCAAAGAGAATCATAGCTGATTCTATTAAACACCACTTGATTCCCCAAGTGGCTTCCAAGAAGACTCCAAAGGAAATGTATGATGCCCTAGGAAGAATGTATGAAGGAAAGAACATCAATAGGAAGATGAATCTAAGGACTCAGTTGAAGAGTACCAAGATGCACAAAGGAGAATCCATTCAAGACTACTTCTCAAGAGTCTCTCTAATCAAGGAGCAACTAGATGCCATTGGTGATACTCTTGATGAAGATGAACTTGTGATGACAGCTCTAAATGGTCTCACTAGACCTTGGGAGTCATTCATTCAAACTATGTGTGCCAGAAAAGAAAGTATGAAGTTTGATGTAGTTTGGGAGGATTGTGTACAAGAGGAGGCTAGGGTTGCAAATCGAGAAGCCTTGCTCAAAGAGGATGACCAAGCCTTGGCCACCCACACCAAAAGAAGAAGGAATCAATCCTACTCCAAAAGGGGTAGTCACAAGGAGTCTCATCCTCCACACATATTTCAGAAGAAAAGAGGATCTACTCAAAGAAGAGATTACTCTTCTTTCCAGTGCTTTTCTTGTCACAAAATAGGACACATTGCTAGAGATTTCCCTCTACAGAAGAAAAAGGGCACTCACCACAAAATACACCAAGCACATCTTGCAGAAGATGATAGTGAAGAAGAAGAAGTAGAGGAAGAAAGGTCTCACAATAAAAGACCTAGAAATGAAGAGGAAGAAGAAGAAAGGACCTTCTTCAAAAGAAGGTCAAGGAGAAATGCAGAAGAAGATGCAGAAGAATATGTTCTCTTCTTCGCACTCTCTGGATCTATAACCCCTGGAGAAGGTACATGGCTTATTGACAGTGGTGCTTCAAAGCACATGACAGGTCAGAAAAGGACTCTCTCAAATCTTGAAGAAAAGACTTCTCCCCAAAAGGTATCTCTAGGAGATGACTATCAATATCCCATTAAGGGAATTGGTGAAGCAAACTACAAACTCGATTCTGGAACTCCCATGAAGATGAAGGAAGTTTTGTATGTTCCAGGATTGAAGAAGAATTTGCTTTCAATCTCAGCATTAGACAAGAAAGGCTATAGAGTTGCATTCATTGATGGACAAGTGTTAATGTGGTCCAAAGGAAAATCTATTAAGGATGCAATTGTTATTGGTGAAGAGGAAGGAGGTTTATATAAACTCAAGGGTCATCCGGAAGCTGCCTTTGTTCATGAAACCTCTAGCCCCAGTGAGCTATGGCATAGAATACTAGCTCACATTAACTACAAAGCCTTACCCTATGTAAGCAAGGTGGTCATAGGACTACCAGATTTGAAGGTTGATCATGATGGCTCATGTAAAGGATGTAAGAAAGGGAAGAATGTCAAGAACCCCTTTCCAAAGAGTGAAACAAAGACTAAGGGTATCTTGGAGTTAATACACTCAGATGTATGTGATCCAATGCCCACCACCTCTCTAAGTGGATTTTAATACTATCTTTCATTCATTGATGATCATTCAAGGAAAACTTGGATATACTTTCTAAAAGGTAAGAATGAAGTTTTTGGAAAGTTCAAAGAGTTCAAGGCTCTAATAGAAAATCTCTCAGAAAAGAAAATCAAGATTCTCAGAACAGACAATGGTGGAGAATATACTTCAAAAGAGTTTGAAGAATTCTGTAAAGAAGTTGGAATCAAGAGAGAACTAACCACTCCCTACAATCCCCAACAAAATGGGGTTGCAGAAAGGAAAAATAGAACCATCATGGAAGCTGTGAAGACTATGATACATGACCAGGATCTTCCCATGTATCTATGGGATGAAGCAACCAAGACAGCAGTATATGTTCAAAACAGATTATCTCATAGTGCTCTTGATTTCAAAACTCCAGAAGAAGTGTTTACTGGAAAGAAGCCCGAGGTAAGCCATCTTAAAATATTTGGGTGTCCTGTGTACATCCACATTCCAAAAGAAAAGAGAACCAAGTTGGATCCTTCTGGTAAGAAAGGAATATTTGTTGGCTATTGTGAATCATCCAAAGCTTTCAGAATTTACATACCAGGCTTTCATCATATAGAAATCAGTAGAGATGTAACTTTTGATGAAGAAGCAGCTCTCAAGAAATCAAGAAAATGCCAACTTGAAGAAATCTATGAAGAAGATCCTTCTTCTAGAAATTCAGAGGCTGTTCACATCCCTAAAGATAATCCACCAGAGGATCATGACATGTTGGAACCACAAGAACCTCCTATCTCAGATTTATCAAAGAAAAGAAGGCCAGCATGGGCTAGAGATATTATCCAAGGGGCTGAAAAATATGGTGCTCCTGAAGGCTCCATTAGAGAAAGAAAGAAACCAAAGCTAGTGTCCAACTATATGGCCTTGATGTGTGATCTTGTGGATCAACTACCTACTAGCTATGAAGAGGCAGCTCAAAAGAAAGAATGGGTAGAAGCAATGACAGAAGAATATCATTCGATAATGAAAAATGATGTTTGGGATATAGTCCCCAAACCAAGAGATAAAAGTGTGGTTTCTTCCAAATGGATTTTCAAGATAAAACATGTTGCAGATGGTAGCATTGAAAAATACAAGGCAAGGTTTGTAGCCAGAGGATTCTCTCAAAAGGAGGGAATTGACTATGAAGAAACATTTGCACCTGTTGCTAGGTATACTTCAATTAGAACTATCATGGCACTTGCATCCATGATGAAATGGAAATTGCATCAAATGGATGTTAAGACAGCTTTTCTGAATGGTGTAATTGAAGAAGAAGTTTACATAGAACAACCTCAAGGTTTTGAGGTCAAAGACGGAAGGACCCATGTATGCAAACTGAAAAAGGCATTATATGGATTGAAGCAAGCTCCCAGGGCTTGGTACGGAAGGATTGACAGTTTCTTAACAAGCATGGGCTTTACCAAAAGTAAAGCTACCCCAATCTTTATCTTAAAGTGATGGATGATGAACCTGTTATATTACTATTATATGTAGATGATCTATTTCTAACCGGAAATGAGAATCAAATTATTGAAAGCAAGAAGAAGCTTTCTTCAGAATTCGAAATGAAAGATCTCGGATTAATGCACTACTTCTTAGGCCTAGAAGTGTGGCAAGAGCCAAAAGGAATCTTTCTAAATTAAGGTAAGTATACTGTGGAGATTCTCAAAAGATTTGATATGTTGGAGTGTAAAGCCATGGCCACTCCCATGGACTCCAACCTGAAACTATTAGTTAATGATTCATCAGAACTAGTGGACATAACCCTTTATAGACAAATCATTGGATCATTGATGTATTTGACAAATACTAGGCCGGATATATGCTTTGCTATAAATACCCTAAGTCAGTATCTAGTAGAACCTAGAAAGGTTCACCTTATAGCTGCAAAGCATATAATGAGGTACCTAAAAGGTACAGTGGACTTTGGCCTATACTATCTTGGAGGTAATGAACTCAAGTTACATGGTTACTCAGATTCTGATTGGGCAGGTAGTGTCTCAGACAGAAAAAGTACTTCAGGCGGATGTTATGGTCTTGGATCTGCCATGATCTCCTGGTTCAGCAAGAAACAATCTGGTGTGGCCCTTAGTACTGCTGAAGCAGAATATATAGCCGCTTGCTCTGCCAGCTGTGAAGCAGTGTGGCTTCGGAAACTCTTATCTGGAATTTTTGACTTAGAAATGGATCCCACTGTGATTATGTGTGATAATCAAAGCTGCATTAAGATGACTGAAAATCCTATGTTCCATGATAAGTCAAAATACATTGAGATCCGTTACTTCTATATATGAGACATGGTGCAGAGAGGAGCCATCAAGCTCAAGTACATAAGCACTGAGGATCAGATTGCCGATATCCTGACTAAACCTTTGTCTCGAGTAAAGTTTGAACAATTCCGAGACATGCTTGGTATAGTCCAGAAGGACCCTCGTCGAAAGGGGGAGTAGTATAGTATTTGATAACAATTTTGTTTTGTTGCACTTAGCTACTTACAATTATTTAGATTTAGAACTCTTATATATCTTTTATTTTTTATGGATAAATGTTTTGATGCTAGATGTATTAGTGAGAATACATGCTAGATGTATACATGTTTTGGTGTGATGTATACATGTTTTGATGATTAGATGTATTAGTGAGAATACATGCTAGATGTATACATGTTTTGGTGTGATGTATACATGTTTTGATGATTAGATGTATTAGTGAGAATACATGCTAAATGTGATACATGCTACCTGTATAGATGAGAATACAGAAGGGGATTGGATCATCCCTGGACTTTCAGTCCTAAAGAGAGCCGTAGACGTGAGGTCTCCGAGAATGAAGTCCTCAGTGGACAGTTGAGGGGATTGGATCATCCCTGGACTTTCAGTCCTAAAGAGAGCCATAGACGTGAGGTCTCCGAGAATGAAGTCCTTAGTGGACAGTTGAGGGGATTGGATCATCCCTGGACTTTCAGTCCTAAAGAGAGCCGTAGACGTGAGGTCTCCGAGAATGAAGTCCTTAGTGGACAGTTGAGGGGATTGGATCATCCCTGGACTTTCAGTCCTAAAGAGAGCCGTAGACGTGAGGTCTCCGAGAATGAAGTCCTTAGTGGACAGTTGAGGGGATTGGATCATCCCTGGACTTTCAGTCCTAAAGAGAGCCGTAGACGTGAGGTCTCCGAGAATGAAGTCCTTAGTGGACAGTTGAGGGGATTGGATCATCCCTGGACTTTCAGTCCTAAAGAGAGCCGTAGACGTGTGGTCTCCGAGAAGTGGGGATTGTATCATCCCCGGACTTCGGTCCCTGAATTGATCCGTAGAAGTGTGGTCTCCGAGAAGTGGGGATTGTATCATCCCCAAACTTTGGTCCCTGAATTGATCCATAGACGTATGGTCTCCGAGAAGTGGGGATTGTATCATCCCCGGACTTTGGTCCCTGAATTGATCCGTAGATGTATGGTCTCCGAGAAGTGGGGATTGTATCATCCCTGGACTTTGGTCCCTGAATTGATCCGTAGACGTATGGTCTTCGAGAAGTGGGGATTGTATCATCCCCGGACTTTGGTCCCTAAATTGATCCGTAGACGAATGGTCTCCGAGAAAGTGATTTTCGTATTGATGATGTGGTTACTTGTATCGGTAGGATACTTGTATTGATGATGTGGTTACTTGTATCGGTAGGATACTTGTATTGATGATGTGGTTACTTGTATCGGTAGGATACTTGTATTGATGATGTGGTTACTTGTATCGGTAGGATACTTGTATTGATGATGAGGTTACTTGTATCGGTAGGATACTTGTATTGATGATGTGGTTACTTGTATCGATAGGATACTTGTATTGATGATGTGGTTACTTGTATCGGTAGGATACTTGTATTGATGATGTGGTTACTTGTATCGGTAGGATACTTGTATTGATGATGTGGTTACTTGTATCGGTAGGATACTTGTATTGATGATGTGGTTACTTGTATCGGTAGGATACTTGTATTGATGATGAGGTTACTTGTATCGGTAGGATACTTGTATTGATGATGTGGTTACTTGTATCGGGATACTTGTATTGATGATGTGGTTACTTGTATCGGTAGGATACTTGTATTGATGATGTGGTTACTTGTATCGGTATGGATACTTGTATTGATGATGTGGCTACTTGTATCGGTAGGATACTTGTATTTTTAATATGATTACTTGTATTGGCATGAATACTTGTATTGTTGATCGTGCGAAGACGATGTTGCTGATCGTATGATGACGATGCTGCTGATCGTGTTATGACGATGTTGCTGATCGTGTGATGACGATGCTGCTGATCGTATGATGACGATGCTGCTGATCGTGTGATGACGATGCTGATGATCGTGTGATGACGATGCTGAAGATCGTGATGTTGATGTTGATGTTGACATTGATGTACCAGTAATTGTTTGAGTTACTGATGAAGACAAATTAAAGAAAGCTTCCGATGATTTATAGATGTATCATGTATAGTGACTCCTTGCTCCTGCAGATGCTGTTATAATATCCTTCTTGTTAAGGGGGAGTGTTGAATATTGTAACTTCAAAGAATATTATATTTGTACTTTATTATTCCGGAGATGTTTCATCCCTCCGAGGTAACCCTATTATGTATCTGGAGATGTTTATTCCTCTGAGGGTTTGTATTAACTAGGGTTATTAGACCCACCATGTGGGGGTCGGCCCTGTGGTTATATTTTTGGGGTTATTAGACTTCTCCAGGAGAGGTCGGCCCCATTAGGTCTTTTATTCAGTTGGGAGTCAGTATAAATAAGAGAGGTGAACTCCTCATTAGATCATTCACTCACTTGTGGAAGAGTGCGCACTTGTCTGGGAGATCTGCTAAGGAGATAAAGAAGGAAGGAGCACATCTTGTATTTTGGTTGATCATCTTATTGAGGAAAGCTTTGCTGGGTTTTCTACCCCATGAGGGTTTCCCAAGGTATATTCTGTGTCTATCTTGTGATTGTGTTTCTTTCAGTGATCTTGCTTGTCTATTTGGTTTAAACTTAATACTTCGGAAGATATTCTTCTTGTATAATTATTATACTCCCTTCGGGGAATATTCATATAGTATTTGATCATTTAAAAGTCCTTAAAGAATCAATGTAAACCCTACTTGCTAAGTCGACTAAGAAGAATCCAAAAGAAACATTAAATAAGGGTAATTTAATGTTTCCTTGGTGAAGTCGGCCCTGGCAGTTAGACAAGTCGGCCCCATAAGGAAAAGTCATTTGGGAAACAAGTATAAATAGGAGGCTCACCCTCCTCATTTGGATTAGCACTCACTCAAGCAAGATCGCATGACAAGAGAGAGAAGAACAAGTTCGCTATAGGAGAAGAGTAATTGCATTGTGAAGACATCTTATCTTTGGGTTTCTATCTTATATATTCTTGGCATATTTGTGGAAGAGCTTTAGCTCTTCATTATACTTGTTGATGAATCTATATTGAAGAAGTTGTTGGGTTTTATTCCCTTGAAGGGTTTCCTAGAGGAAAATATTTGTGTCTATGTTGTATGATGTGCTTGTCTATCTTTTAGTGATCATATTGCTTATTGTTACTATGATATAGTAGAAATTGATTACAGATCTAACTTAACTACTATTCAAGTGCAAATTCTAACAAGTTTAACTTTGTGTGCTTTCGACCAATCCATTCCAATGAGAACATCATAGGAACCAAGTGAAAAAATATTTAGATTTTCCCATGTGAAGGGTCCATCCATTTCTAATGGACATTTCTCCACCATTTCATTAATTTCCTCTTGGTTCGAGTGGCTAGTTGAATTGACCATGATTTAATATGCTTTTTATTCTTAAAAGCACAAATCTCAATAATGTTAGGAGTGATATAACTATGAGTGGATCCAAGGTCAATCAAAATAGAAAAAGATTGCTTAGCAATCTTACCTTCAACCTCGACCACAATTGATTGATGGGCTGCTTGGTGGTCCTCTAGGGCAACATAGATTCTAGGGATGGTCATTTCCACCTAACCAATAGTTTCAACCTCTTTGATGTTGTGAACATGCCTATCACTACCATTTCAATGTGGAAAATTTCTAAGCAAATGGTCCTCTTCACATCCCCAACATTGAAGTGGATCTACTAGGGATGGTCATTTCCACCTAACCAATAGTTTCAACCTCTTTGATGTTGTGAACATGCCTAGCACTACCATTTCAATGTGAAAATTTCTAAGCAAATGGTCCTCTTCACATCCCCAACATTGAAGTGGATCTACTCTTGGATAATCTCCCATCATCATAGATGGCTTAGTCACACCTTGTGGTGGATGCCTTTGTTGATTTATGAAATGAGAAGGCTTGAATCCCTTCTTTCTTTTGTCAAAGTTCTCATTTTTCTTTTCCTTGCATACCTTATAGAATTATGGCCTACTTTTGTTTTGATCATAACAATATTTGGTCTTCCTTATGGTTTCTTCTAGAGTTTTAGGTTCATTAAACTCAATTCTGTCCTTATATGACTGAGGTAATCCATTTAGGAAACGTTGAATTTTGACCTTATCATCTTTGATATACTTGACACACTTCAACAACTCTAAGAATTTAATGGCATATTTCTTCACACACATTTGTCCCATTTTCAACTTATGGAAATTTTTTATTTTATCATCATAGTACCTATTAGAGAGGTACTTTTGCTTGAAGTACTTCTTGAATTGCTTCCACACAATCTTCATTTCATTGATCTTCTTGACTTGTCTAAAGTGATCCCACCATATAGAAGCTATTCCATTTAACTTAAACATGGCCACCCTTTCATGTCCATGTTCCCGTAGTAGTCTTGGACTTGGAAATACTTTGTAATCCCATGAAGCCAAGCCTCGGCTCCATGACCTGATTTGGATTCCCCATCAAAAGTGGGAGGTTTGGCCTTCCAAAATCCTCCATGTGACTTGCTCTTTGTGGTATTCTTCCTCGTATTCCTGCGAGAAGGAGATCTTGAATATTCAATGGAGTCTTTAGAGGCAGATGAATCACTAGAAGATAAATATGGACTGTATGGCCTCCCTCTTAAAACCCTTCTTGAGCTACAGGACCACTTGTGAGAATGTCTCCTTGAGCTACTCCCACTTTTGCCTCATTTCCAGAGTGTTGTCCATGGTGAATATTCCTCTCAATGTATGTTAAGATTTACAGCATGGATGCATTTATCTAGTTCTTCTCTTCCTAAGATCTTAGCAGCCTCTCGTTATCTACTACACAACTCTGTAATTCCACTCTTGGACTTCTCATGGTTTCTGCAATATTTGGGGCAATTACTTGATTTATTCAGCCACTAGACTCTGCCTCTACATTCTTAACATGTATATTTTTCCCATGACATATGTTTCAGCTGGATAAGGATCTTGTGCATCATCCATGGTGATGGTTTTCTTATCCCAACCGAGACCAAGGATCTCCAAATTGCACTATAATGAATGTGGGCTCTTAATTGTCCCTAATATGATATTGTATCTGCAAAAGTGTTCATATAAGTGCATTTGTTAGCTTCATTACATTCTTAGAAAATCATGAAATTAATTTTCTTGCATTCTGGTAACTACCCATATTAACATTTTTTGTCAAAACAAGGCTACATGTACTTTTTTGTTCAATTTTTAGAAACATCTGAAACACTCTTTCAAAATCCGATTGTGCACATTTGTTCTCCTATGGATAAGATTTCCAATTATTATAAGCACGTTTTTTTCTTATTTTAGTTTTTTAGTTTTTTTTAACTTTTCTAATGACCTTTATCGAGTCTCTTCTACTAGACTCTTTCTTTGAAGACCTGCCTCCAATGAGGCATCTTCGATGCATCATGTCTGATACACCATCAGACCTTACTCTATTGGGTGTTCCCTCATACACTTTTCTGTTGTTCTATGATACCACACTCTCAATACAGTTTCCGAGATACGATATCAGGCTTCAGTTCATCGAGCCTTCCATCACATACTTTGCTTCTGATATGGTGTTCCCGATCCATCGAGTTCGACACCTGGAAAACCTGCTCTCGAAACTTTCCATGTGTACTCTATTGTAGAATTCTCAATACATCACCTTTGACATATCATAATACTTCATTCTATCAAGGTCCCCCACCTGTACTCCTGACATCGATTCCCATTACTTCAATTCTAATATGTTGGTTCTAACACATTGGGATTCTCCTACATGCTCCTTCACAATAATCCTCCAATATGAAATCTCTAATCCGTCAGGTTCTGACACATCAGAATCTCATTCTCAGAATCCTCCTCTTGCACCCTCTATGACAATCTTAGAAGACAAACCTCGATCCGATGGGGCTCTCCCTAACACATTGGGTCCTAATACCTTCAACTTCTTTGCTCTGTCGGACTTTTCCCTAAGCACATGTGGGTTGTTTCCTCGACGACCAGCCTTTGATGAGGTCTTTCTAACCCATCGAGAATCCTCATTCCATCAATATCTCTCACACTCACCATCGACATCATTCTCTGATGCTTCGCCTTTGGTGAGGCTCCTCCAATGACCTTGTTTCGGGTCCTGCCACCCACGTGTTTGTCCAACATTGTTGGTCCATGTCATGCCCCCTAGCCACATGGATCTTCCATGTCACACTTTTGTCCATGTGGCAAGGGTGAGGCCCATCTCAAATTTTCTCGATTTTTCAAAATTTTGCAAATAGGTCAATTTTTGTTTCTATCACAGGTGTCCACTCAAAAATTTACGAGTGACCTTTCCTCCATTTTGGAACTTCTCTGTCACTTAACATAACTAGATTTTCATCGAAATGTTTGTCAGCAGTTCCTGTGCAACTCTGGTTTCCTACCTATAACTGTGGATTTTGGCCAATACAACCTCGATGTTGCAACCAAGAGCTCCGATACCAATCTGTCATGACCCCATCCATCAATCTAACCAACGGAGGGGGATATTCACAAATTCTAGGTTTCTAAATTTTGACTCATGGGCCATAAATACAAATTCGTACTATGAAATGTATGTGCAGATACATAAATTTGAAACATAGTGGAAATAAAACACTATCCACTCATACAACATGCATATACAAGCATAATTATCACATGAATAAAATAAAATCATCCCACATTCAAATACAAGATAATACTTATCCTTAAACAAAGAAGATCCAAACAACTAGATGTGTAAGAGTGATTTTCCACCCAACCATAGGTATCAGTTGCAAATACCAGCCCCAAGCTAGGCTATGAGGCCACCACAGTGAAGAAAACACCTACATGCTTCTCTCTCTCACTCCCCTATCGCGCCCCATCCATCGATCTTACCAACATAGGGGGATATTTATGAATTCTAGGTTTCTAAATTTCACCCCATGGGCCATAAATACAAATTCATAATATGGAAGGTATGTGCAAATGCATAAATTTGAAACAAAATGAAAATAAAACTCTATCGACACATATAACATGCATATATAAGCATAATTATCATAGGAAGAAAATAAAATCATCCCACATTCAAATACAAGAGGATATTTATCTTTTAACATAAAATATCCAAGCAACTGGCATTGAAAGAGTGATTTTCCACCCAACCTTAGGTATCAATTGCATATACCACCCCCAAGCTTGGCTATGAGGCTAACAGAGCGAAGGTAACACCTACTGGCTTCTATCTCTTAGCCCATAACCCATTTTCTCTCATGCTTAGCCAAACTACCCACCTATGAGTACTGACAAGGATCTCACTCAGTCATCCCTACCATGTCACTCATTTCTACTTCCCCACACAATACAAGGAAGACATATCCCTTCACTTCTCCATAGTTCCCTCAGGAAATGTTACACCTAAATCTCATCATCATGAGTCCCTTGTTAACTCAGTGCCTTGATCCCTGAAGTCTCTATGATCAATTAGAGAAAGTTGATGCCTTTTGTCTAAAGTTTCTAGTTGGGATGGTGCATGTTGTCTTTGAGTAAGAAGCACCCAACTAGGTCCAGCGCGGAGTGTATTTTTCCAGATTGCACCAGTGACGCGGGATGTCTTTGTGCAGCCTACGCTTCCCCTCTCAGGCGCAGGTTTCCCTCATGCAGCTTGCGTCGCAAATGGTTAAATTAGATAAAGGTGGCTTTTGAGTGATTTCTAGAAGTTGGATGAGGTGGATCCCTATCCCTAACTCCTATGTGAGTTTTCCTACAGTTCCCTAACCTCAAGGGAGGATCCCTTAGCCCTCTCCCCATAATCCTCAACCTAATCTATCCACTTGGTCCTATAAATACAAAGCTCCTCTCCATTCCAAAGGGAGGAAGTCTATAGCACTTACATGCTGGTGGAATTAGCCTAGGTGATCCCTATCCATCTCTTGGGAGGCTTATATTTCCTTTGGAGGCTTTGGCTTGGCTTGTTGGATGAGGATTGCAGTGTTAAAGCTTGGGTTGTAATCATCTCTCTACTTTGTATTTCCCACTTTTATACAGTAATATAAAGTCTTTCCATAAATTTTATTGTGTTGATAATGTTTATAGTTTACTTCCTTAAATGTTTACTTAGATCAGTTAGTGTTTAGACATGTTTTACTACTTGTATTGTTTCCACATGTTTTGACAGGTCTTGCAGCTACGGATCTGATGAGCGTGGAGCTCGGAACAACAACGAGGAGAAAGATCTACAATCTGAAGGTAAGACGTCTAATTAATCTATCTCTAACTAGATCTATGAAAGTAGCTTTATGTTCTGTCTTTATTTGTTCTAGATTCACATTGAACTAGGGAGATCTGGCTCGCGTCCGCTCGAGTAGATTGTCCGATAACAAATCTGGCGACCATACTGGGGATACTTTAACTTTTATTTCAGTTTGAAGTGTGTTTTCATTGATTTCTTAGTGAGCCATCTCTTAGACTCCTAGAACCCCTCCTATCATCAGATCTTGCTATCTAAGAGTTTGCTAGCTTGCCCTGATTCTGTTTGAGTCAGTATCATATCTTACATTGATTATTCTTTGGAGATCTTTTGATTTTTACAAGTCATTGTTTTCCCGAAGCACCTGGGTTGTGCATACAGTGCGCCTAGACCCATTCGGCGCTTTCCTTATGTGTGCAATCTATGTCGGCGGCACAATTTCCCTGCATACAGTTTGCGCCAGCGGTGCCTTACCCTTGTAGACAGCCTGCGTCGGGCGATCTGCAGCATACTAGTAGAGTGCACCAGCCTTTTGAGCTTGGTGCTTGCTTCAAACCCTCTCCAAGTTTTTCTTTTTGATCTGATTTTCAAGCTTCTGTGTGCTGCACCTTACAGTCACAGGACCCCTAGACACAACATACTGTCATTTTCTTCCATTTTTGGGTCTTTCGAGATTTGGATCCATGTTTGGCCCTTTGAGTCAAAATTAGTGTTTTGCTTGCATTTTTAAGGGAAATGGGTTATATTTTTGAAAAAACAAATTCTATATCCTACAGTCGTTTTGACCCATATTAAGGTTTTAAGATAATTTTTGGTTTGGTGTGGATTGGCTTGTTTTAAAAGACTTGAAAAGTGTGGGATATCCATGTCTTTTTAAGCCTCTTTTTTTTGGGTTATGCATCTTGTTTCCTTTACATGCTAAGCTATCTAGTGATATTTGGGAAAAAATGATTCCTTGTCTCCACTTCAATTCAAAGAGAAGCTTGATTTTGTCACTCTTTTGCTATATTCATGAAATTGGAAAGCATAAGTATTCTTCTTGCTTTATTTTGATCATTTGACATTCTTGGTCTTACACTCATAAGAAGAAGAAAGGCTTGTTTCAGATTTGTGTGCATTTGAATTAGATAACATTATTAAGTGTTTTTCTTTGTCTTGCATTTGATTGGAAACGTTTGTATAATCCTTCTTCCCATAGCTTAGACGTGTCTATTTCAAGTGTAAAAAGATAGGAAACGGATTAGAATTATTGCATTTGGTGTTCATAAAAAGATCTCTTTTATTGCTTTGGGTTAGTTTTGGGTGCATCATTTTGATTTTTTCACTTGTTTCCAACATTTTGAAAGAGCTAAAATTGCATTTGCATGGGGTTGTGCATTTGGGAAGAAAATATATCTCTCTCTCCTTCTTAATTAAGACTTCATCGAAACAAAGACTTGCATTTTTATATAGATCAGATTTGCATCTTGTTTAAATTCCAAGTTTTCACTTCATGGATTCACTTAACTGCATAAGATAAAATCAAGTGCTAGTTTAAGTTAAATACTCTTATCAACTTGTGTGTTAGGTCAGTGACGTGTTCCAGCGTCGTTAAATGTGGCAGCTATCATTATCTGCCTACACTGCATTCCAGGATCCTGCAGTTCTTCCACGTACCAACCGGTATATTGAAGGCTCTTTCACGTACCCTTGGGTATATCGAAAGGCACTTCACGTACTCGGTAGTATATCAGAAGGATCTTGTCGTACGGTTGTGCATTAGACAACACCACTACGGATTTGAGCTCCCACATACCTTGAGTATATTGGGAGACCCCATTAGGATTCCTGGAACCATCCGAGCAAACCTTTTGACCGTCTTGTTGTCGCAATACACCGAGAACAACACTCGGGCAGATTACTACGCACGTACTGGTTAGGTAGTCGGGTTATACGGCCAAGGGTACAGTCCCAATCCTCCTTGGTTAGTGCTCTGAAAAATTGGGCCGAGTATAAATTTTGGACCCTACAGTATATTGCGAGTTGTGACAGCTTGACACACCCATGAGGATCCGGCTTTTACATCCCTCTTATTCACAAGTTTTCCTGTCGCCTTTAGTTTGAGTAGCGTTTCTTATGCATGATAATTAGAAGGACTTAGAGAGTTTAGATATGGCAACCTCTTCTGGGTCTACCAATCAAGAGACTCCTTTTCAAGGGGTACCTTTTGTATTCCCTCCAGTCGGAAATATTGGTCCTCCTTTTATTGCCACTTTAAATCTTCTTGGATTAACCATAGGATTACCAGTATGGTTATTCAATCTGGTGATTCTGGCTATACCTAATGTTTCAAATTTTAACTCTCCACCACAAGAGTGTCAATCCCAAACTGCTCCTCCTTCTTTGGATGTGTCTTCTTCCGTTTCTTCCTCCGCTCTTAATCAAAGCAGTAGTGTTAGTAATCAGGACGATAAGAAGAAGAAGAAAAGGAATATAAAGAAGAAGAAGGATAAGAAAGATACTAAGCATCAACCATCTGCCTCCAATGGCACTCATTCTATTCGAACACCTCGTAGACCCAAGTTCCCTTGCAAGCTTTGCAAGGGTGATCACCTTCTCAAGGATTGTCCCGGTCTTTCCAAAGTGTTAGAGGAGTGGGCTAAAGCCTCCAAACCACCTATATAATCAGCCTTTGGACATCATATTGATGATACCCCATCAACCAGTGACTCTATGGTTAAGAGTCGGAAAGGTAAAGTAAAAAATCCTTGTTTGTTATGCAAGGGTATGCATCTTACTTACCTTTGTCCACGCATGGATGAAGCTTCGCAATTGTTGGAAGACATTACTGTATCTCATAACCACCTTCCAACTGGATATCATAAGTCGTCCCTTGACCCCCCATTGGTTGATGAAGTGATTTATCTAGCCCATCCTCGGTCGATCCCACTCTTTCTTCAAAGAGGGAAGTTAAAGTGGTAGAGTTGATATCACCTCCACTCGATCCCACTCTTTCATTGGAGAATGCCTAGACTGAAGTAGTCGCCATGACACAATCTTCGTCTCATTCTAGTCTTCTAGTTGAGAGTGAGTTGGAAATCGTTGATGTTTTCCTAGTTAGTTCAGATTTTTCTAGGTGAGGGGAAACCCTGTCCATTTACACAAGATCTCCTCCAAGTACTGAGGTCATTTCCTTTGATTCCAATGGTCTAACAGAATCTCATCTTCCTTCGAGTGTTCCTTTCCCGATATCTGTAGGAGTTTTCGATAAGGAAATCTTTCACACTATAGTGGATAAGGGAGCTTCTGTTAGTATTTTATCCTCAACTACTTGGAAAGCTCTAGGTAACCCTCAGCTTGTGCCAGTCACTGACCAGATATTGGCCTTTAATAGAAGGATTACTGGACATTTAGGGATTCTTCCTTAGTTACCTGTCACTTTAGGAGGGAAAACTATCTGTATCGATGTTATGGTAGTCCAAGGTCCCTTAGATTTTAATCTACTCCTTGGACGTGATTATGTCTATACTATGAAAGTTGTAGTGTCCACACTCTTTCAAGTGATGTATTTTCCCTATGACGGGAGGATCGTGACCATTGATCATCTTTTCTTTCTGACTCCCACTCATCGCATGACTCGTAGTCATCAGACTTCCCTGAATGCTCCACATGTTTTAGTGGTTTCTACCCCTTAGAGATAGGGGGCATGTCTCCAGCCTCTGGACATCATGTTGGAGTTCTTCCCCTAGCTTCTTATGCTGGGGGAACACTACCAACCTCTGGACATCATGTTGGGAAGCAACCTGTCAATGGGCCTTAACCATGAGCATAGTTCCCTTTCTGTGTCAAGCTCATTAAAAAATGGAATAGACCCCTAAGAGCATAGTTTACCTTTGGTTTCAAGCTTGCATAAAAATGAAGCCAACTTCATGAGCATAGTCCCCTTTCTATGTCAAGCTCGTTAAAAAATGAAACAAGTCATGAGCAGAGTTCTATTCTTGTGTCAAGCTCGTTAAAAAATGAAACAGATCTTTTTCCATTGAGTCGATTCTTTCCATAGACTTAGTACATGAACCTTCTTTTCATCCTCCTATGCCTTTTGAACTTCGTTCGTCTCTGGTGAACATATTCATATTAGTAACCAGGAGTTTAATCGAGTGAAGATGTAGATTAGGAGAATGAAATGAAGCTTGGGGGAAATGTCGTCAACCTCTAGACATTATGTTGAAGTCAACTCGATCGCCTCTCCACACCATGTTGGAGTTAAGTCACTTACTTCTAGCAATCATGCTAGGGGCATGTACCAACCTTTGGCTATCATGATGGGAAAAAATCCACCAATGGGAATACTTTTTTAGCATACTTTCTTTTGGGTTTCAAGCTCGCTAAACCATGAAAATAATCCCGAGCACAGTTCATTTTTTGGTACAAGCTCATTAAAAAATGAAGCAGGCATCATGAGCATTCTTTTCACCTGTCTTTGAGCTCGTTAAAAAATAAGATGGCATTGAGCTTGTAACGAATATAAATGACATTAAATATAAAATAAATAACAATGTAGATAATCACATAAATAAATAGTTAATTAGCGGGAATATTAGAGAGACGTGAGTTTTAAGAGTCACTATCAAGCCTATAAAAACTAGGCTATCTTATCATTGTAAATCATCTATCTATTAATCATTATTTTATTCATATATTTCTTCTCAAGATGGAAGTCGGATTTGCTTCTTAACCAGCAACCGGATTCAATTGTTTCGTTTGGTATCAGAGCGGATTCGCTCCTCCGGCACTGAGCTCGGATTCAGCTCATCCACTTACTTTCACCCATCACTCACGCTTCATTCTTCATTTCTCTCACACATCCTCTCGTCCACTGCTTGCTGATCCACACAACTTCCCTGCCACTCCACGCGCCCATGCAACCCCCTCCACTCTCCTATGCATTTTTCTACACACTCCTGCTCCCACACTCCACCCATCACCGCTCGCCTCTCTCCTCTATGCATCACATCCCCTGTCCTCCCATTCCAACGCACCCACCTCCACCTCCACCTAGCCTACGTCCACCTCCCCCCAGCCTCTCCTTGTTTCACTCCCGCCAACCCTCACCTCTGCGATCTTCACTCCTCACTCTTTTCCTCCTCCGTAGTCGCGACTCTTGCAGCTCCACTTCCCTCCGCTCACCATCTCCCTCCCCTCCCGTGCTCCTTCCCCAGTCGCCACCCCAATCATCCACCTCTGTGCGATCTTTCTCCCGCGATGTTACCCACAAGCCACCCCTTCTCCACCATCCATTTCCACACTCCCATCTCTCACAACCCTCCCCCACGCTCCTCTACTGTCCACCACCACTCCATATCCTCATCCTTCTCCCCTCCTCCCCATCCTCCCGCCATCTCCTTCATGCATCAACCACCACCTACACTCACAACCACGTTGTTGTGCACCCTCCTCTTCAATCCACCATCCATACTACCTATCCTCTCCACGTCAACCTACATTCCAAACAAAAAATACATTATAATAATATTATTATTATTATTTATTTTTTTAATTGGTAAATAATATATATATTAATAGTATTATCCTTTAAACTACTAATATAATATTATTCTCTTCCACCATCACCATTTCATAGTTAATTATTACTAAACAATAATTAGCTTAATTGTCAAGAGTCTTTCATCTCCAAAACCAAAATTGCACCCAATTACTCACCTCGACATACTAGGTCAAGAACCATGGCGGAAACAAAAGACTAATTGGAAAAATTAGAAAAAGACCAGATTAGAGATTTGAAAATCCTGGAAGGTCTAAACGTTAGAATGGACAAACTTGACAAAGAGTTTCAAGAAGAAAAATAAGATTTTCCATGCAAGGTGCAATACGAAGTTGCCGGAGTAGTCTCATGGGAAATGAGGAAGGTACGAGAGGAAATGAAAGCATACTTCGATGCAGGACTAGAAAATATCAAGCAGTTTTTTAAGGATAGAGATGATGCTAGAAATGGCGAGTCGCCAAAGGGAGATTACTCATGTTGCAATACAACTGATACCAATGATCATCAATCAAATCTCCCTAAAGTGGAGATCCCAGAAGAGCTTGCACAATGGCGTACAGTCCTTTTTCATACATCGAATATCTTCTAATAGTGTCGTTAAAAGTTTCGAAATGAAAAGCGACTGGGTAGCCAGACTGAGTGATCACTGAACCCAAGGCATAGTCTGATGCGTCCGTCTCAATCTCAAAGGGTTGATGCAAATCAAGTAACAAAAGTACTAGTGCAGTACAAAGCTTGTGTTTGAGTTGTTTGAAAGCTGCTTGTTGTGTCGATGTCCATTTGAAGACATTTTTCCCACTTCCCTTGGTCAACCGATTCAAAGGCCAGGCTATGTGACTAAAGCCGAATATGAATCATCGATAGAAATTCACCAAACCAAGAAAACTTCTTAGTTCATGGATGCTTTGAGGAATGGGCCAATCTTTGAGGATTTTCACTTTGTCTGGATCGACGTGAATGCCTGCGAGTCGATTACAAACCCCAAATATTTGATGTTGTTCATCACAAAGGAACATTTGTCCATGTTCAAGTAGAGTCGATGTTGCTGGAGAGTGTCGAGGACTTGTCAAAGTTGTCCGACATGTTCTTCCCATGATCGACTGAAAATCAGTATATCGTCGAGATAGACAATGACCCATTTGCCGATGAAAGGTCAAAGAATGTCCATATATCGCATGAAGGTCACAGGTGCATTGGTTAAGCCGAAAGGCATGACTAACCATTCAAACAATCATTCCTTGGTCTTGAAAGCATTTTTCCATACATCTACGGGCTCGATTGGAATTTGATGATATCCTGACTCGAGGTCAAGCTCAGTAAAGAATTTAGCACCTTTCAGACAGTCAATGAGCTCATCTATCCACTGCAGAGGGTATATACTCTTTACCGACATTTTGTTGAGGGCTTGGTAGTCGATACACATGCACCAAGTCCCGTCTTTCCTTTGAACAAGGACGACTGGACTTCCACAAGGAGAGGAGTTGGGTCGGATATGACCTTTGTCGATCAGATCTTGAATTTTCCTACGAATCTCTTCATTTTCGAGACTGGATCTTTGGTAAACAGATTCTTTAGGTAATGAAGAACCATGAGCAATTTCAATAGAGTGTTTTACCTGATAATGTAGAGGTAATCCATCTGGCTCTTGGAATAGGTTCCAGTACTCATCAAGAATATTGTTGATATGCTGCTTCTGTCGGGAGCTACACTGGTCGATGAGTCAACTGGTTGCTGCAATCTTCCTGGAATGTTGCGGCTTGATCATGATTAATGTGAACTTCTAGGCATGGTTGATGAGCTTCTTCGTCTGTTTAGCAGATATCATTGCAACCGTTGGTGTAGGTCGTCGTTCTGGTATGCCGTATCCTCGGTTCTGAATTCTGACAATCACCTTCTGAGGTCTTGACTGGTAACTTCCATTTCAATCCCATAGGTAAGGTTTCCCAAATAAGGCGTCGGCTATAGAGAGTGTTGCCACATCGCAGACTACTTCATCTTCAAAAGGCTTAATGAAGTAGGTGAGTTTGCATTATCGGGTGATCCTTAGCTACTGTCCATCCTTCATCCAAACGATGTTGTAAGGCTAAGGATGTGGAGTGGTAACAAGACCTATTTTCTTCACGAGATCTTGAGAAACAAAGTTCTTCTTGCTAACATTATCCACAATCAGATGTAATGGATTGTTTTGAACCCATATCTGTGTATGGAATAGGCGATGTCGTTCCTTCTCGTTGACGATAGTCAAGGCTGCTGGAGTGGTCAATGTTGATGTCAAAAGATTCATTGCTTCTGGGGTCAGATTCTACCAGAGTTTTGTCGAACAAGTCGGATGTCGACACTTTTTCCAAAAATGTCTTCTGAGCTTTGCATTCAGACTTATCATACCATGATGAATTGTGGTAATCACACTATTTCCCGGTAGGGGGTTGTTTGCTACGTTCCCTTTTGTCTTTTTGAGAATGATTCTTACCATGATCTTGCTTTGGCGTAGTTGGTTGAGAAGATCTTGACTTGTCGAATTCGGCTAGTGCCTTCTTGTCGGGTGGTCATCCTATCGGTTTAGTCACGAAGCGTGCTTTTCCTTTCTATTTAGGTTCAAGCTTACTGGCATAGTGGAATGCATCCACGAGCGTATTGACAATCAGAAACTCCATCTCCTGCTGAATTTATGGGGATAATCCGCTAACATACTTCAAAACAAGCAATTTATCTTCTTCTTGAATGCCAAGTCTAGCCATTAGTCGTTGATAGAACTTGTCGGTGTAACTCTGTACGGACTGGTCTTTCCATTGCCTTAGCTGATGCCACTTCTTATACTGTTGTTCAATGTACTTGGATGGGTAAAAATCCTTTCGAACGTATTCGACAAATTTCTCCCATGTCTCTATGGGGCCTCCACTTTTCTCCATCTTTGCCTATAGGTTCTCCCACCAGCAGTTCACAGATGTTGACATCTTTAAGGATGCAATGGTGATATTCTCAGTTTATGAGAGTTGATTCACAGAGTAATAGGATTCCAATTGTTGTACGTTGTACCCAATTGTCGACGGATTCCGCATCAATCTTGCCTTCTAGATTCGGTATGTCCAAATTCATTTGCACCTTGAATGGACTGATTTTGTTGGAGTTAGATCTTGTCGGAATTCCTCCTGATGTCGAAGCAAATCGCGTGAGAATCTCACTAAACTGGGTGAACATTTCAGTTCGTTTTCGATCCAAGGCTTGCTCTATGAGTTTCTCTTTCTCGTCAATTGCATGTCTACTATTTGTTTCTTATGCCATCTTTGAAGGTAGTGTCTGCTTGGATTGCTGAGTTTGTGAGCATGTTTGAACAGACATAAGTCAGGTAACTTCAATGGAAGTGTTTACGCACAACTTAAGCACAAACAAAGCTAAGCTCTGATACCAATGATCCATACACGCCCAGGTGCACGACGGGGACAACAGTTTGACTGAATGAATCGGTATTGTTATGGCGGAAGCATAAGAATAAGGAAAGCAGGAATACACTACCCACATAAACATACACACACAGACAATATGCATGGATGTGAACTGATCTTGATTCTTCTCTATTACTTGTTGTATATTACAATATTTTACATGCTTAAATAGAGTACTGATATGCTTGGGTTGTCTGCCCATTACATTCAGTTACAAGAGTCGAAGTTAGAATGATTTCAGAAGTTCAACCGTTACGGTGGACTGGAAGACAGAGAGACAATCTGTTGTAGTTCGTGAGTTGGAAGTGTCGACGATGCATGTCAAAGTCGATGACAGGTCAAAGTCGTTGAACTTGTCGAAGTCGATGACTAGTCGAAGTTGTTGAACTTGTCGAAGTCGATGACTGGTCGAAATCGATGACTAGTCGAAGTTGATGTTGGCATCTGACAATAATGCCAACTGCTGGGTGGATCAATAATATATATTATCCATCCTCTCTCGATTGATCAAAACCAAAGAAGGAAATGTGGCAATGCAATATTTTTGTCATTTGATGTGGTATTATCTCCTCTATATGTCAGCAATACTTGGTCACCTTAATAGGTAATCACTTAGGCTAGTAGGAAAAGGTGAATATGCTTTTCAATTCATCCTTGAAATCTTGTCTCAACCATGTCAAAGATTTGACCTTGAAAAGTTCAAGATGTAGAGTCCATTGTTGGTTTCCATGCATTTCTTTCTTACTAAAGGTGTCTATGGAGAGCAATGACCTAGAGATGATAGTGAGTCGATCACGTTCAAGGAGACTAATTGTAATGATCCTTAACCCTTATACTTGAACCAAAAACAAGGTATTAAAAGAATAATAATGCAAATAATTAGACACGAGAGGCAATTGAGATTAAATATGTGAGTTATAACCCTTGTATTAATGGTTTCCAAAAGAAAGAGAGCAATATTCATAGGCCTATTAAAATAGGGTGACCTCTCACTAAATAGAGCTTCAATTACAACGACACAAAATAAAACACTCCATAGATTTCTATCTTTATGAATAGATTATTAATAGAAAAACCCTAACTAATTGTGGCCCCATCATTAATGAGTACAAACTACCTAGTGATCTTAATTTGATAAAGAGGGCTCTTTTACATTAAGTAATTATCCATTGGTTTCGTTAAGGCTTTCACAGGTTGCAGTTATTTTCAAAGGGAATTGAGAACAAAAACTCCACACAGGTTTCCAATTCCCTTTGAAAATAATTATCCATTACCTAACTAATGGGTCTTATTCAAAGAAGATGTTTGCATACAGTAATTGACTAACTCCTAAGTAACCTAAATATGGAGGTTAGGGTAGGACCCTAAAATGCTCTCCCTCTTCAAGAGAATCATCCTCCTCAAGGATAGAGGGGTGGGAATTGTTGTAGAGTCATTGTTGATTCCCATGTGGCATCTTTTGGATGCACGTCTTTCTACAATATCACTACTTCTTATACCATGCACGACATAATTGATGCTTTCTGGTGGCCAACACTGCTCTCGATTAGAGTCAAATGGACCCTTCTTCATCAAGTTTTGGTAGGTTAGTTTGCACCTTGCAATTTGATCACACTACCTTCTTCAAACAAGGCACTTGGAAGATGGGATGTATCTTGGAGTGGGTTGGAAAAGATAGTTTATAGGCAACTTATCTAGTGGATTAGAGGATATTATAGGGTCCATAGAACTTCATTGCAAATTTTTGGTGGATTTTGTCTTTGAGAGATGTTTATTTATAGGGTTGAAGGTGAAGAAGCAACTTATCCCCTTCTACAAAAGAATGCACTAAGTGATTTTGTTAACTTGTTACTTCATTCTATTTTCAACCAAAACCAAATTGTGCTTTAGTGAGTGGAGAATAGTTTCTATGGTATGAAGCATATGATCCACATCATGAACCTTGGACATTCCTAGTAAATATAAAGCCATTAACACATTTTTTTTCCATAGATAACTTCATATGGTGTCATTTTGGTAGCACCATGATAAACATTATTGTACCACATTCTACAAGGGGTAGCAACTACCATTCTACAAGGGCTAACAATTATGCCCATTAGTGTGGCCATTCCAAAGTGAAGCATCACAAATATGTTTCTAGCCACTTGTTGATCACTTTCGTTTGACCATCGATTTGAGGGTGATATGTAGTGCTTATTTTCAATCGAGTACCCTGAATTTTAAATAACTCTTGTCAAATTTGTTGGTGAATGTGGGATCCCAATCCAACACAATGGAAGTGGACATACCATGTAACTTAAAAATATGGTCCATGAAGACTTGGGAAATTATGAAAGGTGTAAATGGGTGCAAAAAGGCACAAAACGAGCATATTTAGAAAGGTGGTAGATTACCACAACAATTACCAATTTGTTACCAACTTTTGGGGGAGCACTATAAAATCCATGGAGATGTTAGTCTAGATAGTGGTTGCGATGCCCTTGGAGTCTTCATCATCTCACATTTATTTCTTTAACAAGCATTGCATGGCATGACAACAACCTGGATGTATGTTTTAATGCCTTCCCATAAGAAAGAGAACTTGGCTCATTCATAGGTTTTATGAAAGCCAGAGTGACCCATGGTAGGTGATGAATGCAACTCCTTTAGGACCTTTTGTTTTAAAGCAAGGTTTTCACCATAAAAAAACACCCTTTATACTTTAAGGTATCTTGGTACCATGTATAACCATTAGGGGGTTGGTATCTTCCTGAACCCTTTGAAATGAGTTGAACCACAATGTTGTTTTCCATCCATTCTTGATGGGCTTCATTGAGCCAATCTAGTATGGGTAAGGATAAGGCAAAGAGGGATCCTTCCTCCTCATATTTCATTGATAAAGCATCAACAACAACATTTTCTTTACCTTTTTTATGTGATCTCATAATCATACCCAAGCATATTAGTGACCCACTTATGTTTCTATGGTGATGATAACCTCAGTTCCAGAAAATACTTAAAACTATGATAATAGGTCTTGATCTAGAAGTGTTGCCTAATTAGATACAGGCACCAAGTCTCAACTACATGGAGGATGGCCATCATCTCTTTCTCATAGGTGTATTTTCCCAAATTGTGCTCACACAACTACTTACTAGTGAATGCTAAGGGGTGCCCTTCTCGCATCAATACCGCACTAAGATATGTGCACAAGGCATCACATTCCAAGGAAAAAGTCTCAGTGAAATCAAGTACTATGAAGACTAGGCTAGTGTACATGGCTTCCTTTAAAGAAGAGAAGGCATGCTTAGCAGCCTCACTCCTTACAAATGCATTCTTTTTAGCAAGGTTTCTAAGGGGCCAATAATTTTCCATAAATTTTCACAAGCTTCTTGTAGTATATTGTAAGTCGTAAGAAACAATGTAATCTCTTCAAGGTCTTGGAGTGTGGATAATCATGCATAGCTACAACTTTCTTGGGATCCATGGGCACCTCATCTTGATTGACAATGTGGCCCAAGTAGTCAACCTTTGAAGCCACAAAAGCACATTTGGAATGTTTAAGGAACAATAGTCAGTCCTGCAAGAGTTGCGAGGCTCTATCAACATGCTCCACTTATGTTTTGCTATAAATCAAGATATCGTCAAAGAATACCCAAACAAAAATGTGTAGGAAGGATAAAAAAATATTGTTTATAAGGCTCTAAAAGGAGGATATAGCATTGCAAAGTCCAAAGGGTGTCACTTCATAATGACCTTCATGTTTGCGGAAACTTTTCTTAGGGATGACTACCTCCTTCATTTGTATTTGTTGGTAACACAAGAGAAGGTTTAGTTTAGCAAAAAGATTGGGTCCATGAAGCTAATCCAAGAGATCAACGATAAATGGAATGACACAAAGTTGTCTTTGATGGTTAATTGATTAACAACCCCTAAATTATAACACGTGTGCCAACTACTTTCTTTCTTTAATACCACAACAACATGTGATGAGTAAGGGCTAATACTGGGATAGATGATTCCAACCTCCAATAGTTCCTTAATGATATTTTCTATTTCATTCTTATGTGTAAAAGGGTGCCTATAAAGACACACATTGACTAATATATTGGAATTAGGGGGATACTATGGTCATGCTCACCATGTGAAGATGATAAGCCATGGGGTGTTTCAAATACCTATTGATGTTTCATCAAGACCATATGCGCATCAAGGTAAAACTCTTATGGGGGGTTGTCCACAACTTGCAGGGCATTGAAATGTGTAGTAATGCTATATTGGCCTTTCGTTTAATGGATTCTCAGTAGAATGATATATAATGATTTCAAGGAAACCAAACTTAATACCCTTGAAATTGTGTTTATGCCCTTCCTTAGTGAACCTTGTATATAATTCCTTGAAATTCATAGTAATAGGTCCCCAAGTGAATAACAAGTTTGCACCTAGATCTCTATCACAACCACCCATTTCAAAGTAAAACATGTGATATTTGAGATTATACTCTCCCATTTGAAGTTTCACATTCTCACATTAGCCTCCACATTTCATCATACCGCCATTGGCTATCATAATTTGAAAATTATGTATGGTGTGGACACAACAGTGGGTGTATTCAACCACTCTCCTATGAATAAAATTGTGGGTGTTCTCATTGCCAATAAAAAAATCACCTTGTTGTTCTTTATGTAGCCAATCAACTTCAGAGTTTGGGGTGCTAAAAAGATGGATAAAGCATTGAGGGAAATTTGGGATTCCTCACAAGGAGCTTATAAGGTTGTTTCTTCTTAAAGATGAGGGATATTTTTTTTTAATTTTGATTTATAAGTGTCTTCTAATGGAATGTCTTTTGAGTGGTGTTTGGAGGATACATCCATTTGAAATAATTTATATTATTTACATTCGTGCCCTTTGAAATACCATTAATCACAATTATAGCAAAGTTTGAGCCATTAGCGTTTTGTGAATTCTTTTGGGGATAACTTTTGTATAATACCCCCAGTTTTGACTTCGAATATATCAAATCAGATTATGTAAATGGTGTAAATATTCTAGTATGGATTCCTAGTACGGAGGTCAAGGCCTAGACCTGACTAGTGAATGGTTAGGCATGTATAATGTAAATATTTCTATATGGACCATGTGGTTGGCTTGTCATGCTAACTCAAAATCTATGTAAATATTATGTTGGAAAATTAATAAAGTGGTCCAAGATGGTTGTGTAAATAGCACTATAGGGGCTATGATTCCACTAGAGGGGAAGATGAATGAGGGGCTATGGGAGATTAAATCCTCTATTCCCAAGTTCTTAGAACTCATCCATTTGCTCCCATGTTCCTTAAATGAGCCAATTACTTCATTTTGACTATTAAATCCAATCATTGAATGCATGTTTGAGGTTGGTGGGAAACGTCTCCTCACGTATTTATGGAAGGATGGGATGAATATACTTCTATGACAATTGTAAGAGTCGTCTCTTATATGGTCAGAAGCTATGTCAATTGTCTTTTTCACCATCCTCTCATCTCATTTGGATTCTACCACTCATTTTTAGGAGATTTTTACATCATGGAGAGTTTTTTCCTCTTGTTGTTCATTCCATTTCCATTACCATACTAGACTATGAAATAACCATAATTTTGAATTGTGAACAAATAATTGTATACATTAGAGAAAATATATGGTTGTAGGTGAGCATACAGGATAGGAAAGATAGGAACCTTTACCCATTATGTTTTGATACCTCTAAATACTTGAGAAGCCATGGGTTGATGTTACATGATGTTCTCCAACAACATACAATAGGTTGGACTCTTTTTGCACACACTAGTAAGGACTATAAGGGTTGGATTTCCTGAGGGATTTATGGAGCAATGCAGGGAAATTCCATCCTTGTGTTGTGTGGGGTAGTAGAAAAGAGTGCCATGGCTGGGATGGCAAATGAGATCCTTGTAAATGCTCAAAGGTGGGCAATTTGGCTAAGCATTAGAGCAAATGGGTTGTGGGCTAAGAGAAAGAAGCTTGTAGGTGTTTCCTTCATCCTGGTGGCCTCATAGCTCGACTTGAGGGTAGTATCTGCAGATGATACCTACTATTGGGTGGAAAATCACTCTTACACAACTAGTTGATTGGATCTTTTTGTTAAAATATAAGTATTTTATTTGTATATGAATGTGGAATGATTTTATTTTCTTTCAGTAATGAATTTACTTGATTATTCATGACATGTGTGTGTGGATGGAATATTATTTCCACTGTGTTTTACATCTACAATTTTTTCCATGCATTTCTTATTTATGAATTCATATTATGGCACACGGGGCGAATTTTTAGAAACTCGTAATTTGTAAATACCCACTCCTTTAGTCGAAATGATGGATGGGGATGTGATAGAGTGGTATCATAGTTATTGGTTGTAGCACCATGATTGTATAGGCCGAAATCCACAATTACAAGCATAAATCATAGTTTGCATAGGAAGTGTTGACAAAATGCTTATTCGAAATTCTATGGTTTCAATTGTTAGAGGAATTTTAACATAGCCATGAGTTAGATCTTGCAGTCTACTATTAGGAATGGTATATTGGCTAAGGAAATTTGGATAATATTTCTAAAATTGCAAAGCTATCAGTGAAATTTTTTGGTTATGTTGTGTGAAGGAGAGTTCGATGAGGACCATTTGATAAAGGAGGTTCGATAAAGGTCATTGGAAGAAGTTAATCAGCTGATATACTTTCCAATGTTAACCTAGGAGCCTAATATGAAAAGTCTGAAAAGATGAGTTCAATAAAGGAATGTCAAACAAGGCTAGTTGGGATCCAGAAAGGGCAATGTTGAAGGTAAGTCTAATAAGGTTAGTCCAACCCAATGAGTCCTATAGAGGTTCTATCAGGATCATGATCTCAATGTAACCTTTCCTATGTTCACTCATGATTCCAATGGAGTCAATCAGACTCAATAAGTCCGATAAAGGCTCCATCAAGAGGAGCTCCATGTAACATTTTTGATGATAACTTATGAGTCCGATAAGGGGAGTTTGACTCGATGATTATGATAAAGGATCTACAGGGAGGAACTCCATGTAACATTTTTGTTGATAACTCATGATTCTGATAAGGGGAGTCTGGCTAAATGAGTTTGATAAAGGCTTTGTTGGGAGGAGCTCCATGTAACATTCTTATAATAACCCATGAATCTGATAAGGGGAGTTAGACCCGATGAGTCCAAAAAAGGCTCTTTCGGGAGGAGCTCCATGTAACATTTTCAATGATAACTCATGAATCAGATAAGGGGAGTCCAACTCAATGAGTTTGATAAAGGCTCTATCGATAGGAGGTCTATTTAACATTTGCAATGTTAACTCATGAGTTTGATAAAGGAAGTTTGACTCAATGAGTCTGATAAAGGTTCTATAGGGAGGAGATTCATGTAACATTTCCAATGATAACTCAAGAGGTCGATAAGGGGAGTCCAAAATGGATTATTGGATGAGTATTGTGTAAGTGGACATGGTGCCACATCACCCCTGCCACATAACATGCCATTTTAGCAAGATGCCACATCAATAGTATGGAAAAACTAAAAAAAAGGTATGGAGACCAAAAAATGTTGTGGCCATAATAGGAGCAGTTTAGTTCGTAATTTGATGAGACTTGTGGTGTTCCAATGCCAATAAGGAAGGATACATAATTGTTAGTGAGAGGCATTGGCCCATTCTGCACCAGTTTTATAGAAATTTTGAAATGGTGGTTTTTAAATATCAGTACCCAGTGAGCCAACATGGAGGTTATTGGGGACAAGCTTGTTATGGTGCAGTTGTGGTCCAGGAACACAGATAAATCTAGGGATTATGGCTAAATTCCAGAAGGTGTGAAGCCTGTGTGCAAAAGAAGGCCAAAATCCACTATCCTAGGCCACTTTTTAGGGATTTTGGAAAACCTGGAGAAGATAAAAGTGACCCTAGATGTCGAGACCATAAAAATTTATGAAATTGAAATTTTACCTACTCATCGAAATGAACAAATTTGGTTAGATGAAGTTTTTTCCATAAATGCTTAGTTTGGGAGATAACAGTTTTTGGAAAATAAACTAAGTCTATAAAAGATGCAAAAGTTTAAATGAATTCAATTCCAAAAAAATATAGAAATTGAGTGGAGCATCGGATTAAAGATCTAAAAGTTGTTGATTAATTCTTGTTATGAGTATTATTAGTGCTTGATAGGAATTTTTTTTATGGTTATGCCTAGATTTTCTTCTACATGTGGTTGAAGTTGGTCTCCAAAACTAAATGCACTTGTAGAAAAAGTGCAGAATTAGGGAAAATTGGAAATTTTGAAATGCTATAACTTTTTTCCCAAATTAAGAAATGGGCATATTTATGGTCATTGGAAATCCTATCCATAGGGGAACAAATGTGCACATTCAGACCCTAAAAGAGTGATCTAGAGGTTTATTAAAATCGAATATAAAAGTGCATGTGACCATAATTTGACAAAAAATGTCAATATGGGTCGTTCCTAGAATGCATGAAAAAATAATTTTATGATTTTCTAAGAATGTAATAAAGCTAACAAGTGTTCTTATATGAACAATTTTGCAGATACAATATCATATCAGGGGCAGTTAATGGTCAACATTCAATATAATGCAATTTGGAAAATCATTGGTCTTGTTTGGGATAAGAAAACCATCATCATGGATGATGCACATGATCCTTATTCAGTTGAAATAGATGCCATGGAAGAAAATATACATGTTGTGAATGTAGAGACAAAATCTAATGGCCGAAAAAATCAAATAACTTCCCCAGATATTGCAGAAACCATGAGAAGTCTACAAGTGGAATTACAAAGTTGCAGAGCAGATAATGAGAGGTTGATTAGAGCTCAAGAAGAATAGAACCAGTTGAATGTAGCCATGCTCCAAAGCTTAACAAACATTCAAAGGAATATTTACCATGGGAAACACTTAGGAAATTAGGAAAGGAGTGGGAGTAGCTCAAGGATGCATTCTCACAAGAGGTCCCATAACTCAAGAAAGGTTTATATAGATAGGACATATACTCCAGAATTATATTTTAATGAGTCATGTTCATCTAAAGACTCCAATGAAGATTCAAGCTCTTCATTTCATGGGTATAAGAGGAAGAGACCTTTCCAAAACAACTCACATGGGGAATTTCAAAAGGCCAAACCTCCTACTTTTGATGGTGAAGTAAAATCTGGTCAAGAAGTTGAGGCTTGGGTTCTTGGGATGTGGAAGTATTTCCAATTCCATGACTACTTAGGGAACATGAAGGTAAGGGTGGCTATATTTAATTTGAATGGAAGAGCATTTATATGGTGGGATCACCTTAGACAAGTCAAGAGGATCCATGAAAGGAAGGTTTCGTGGAAGTAATTCAAGAAGTATTTAAAGAAACATTACTTCTCCGATAGGTACTATGATGACAAAATTAAAGAGTTCCATGAGTTGAAATTGGGAAAAATGACCATGGATGGTTATGCCAATAAATTCTTGGAGTCGTCAAGGTGTGCTAAGTATATCAGAGATGATAAGGTCAAAATTCAATATTTTCTAAGTGGACTTCCTTGGTCATACAAGGACATGATTGAGTTTGATGAACCTCAAACTATAGATGAAACCATAAGGAAGGCCAAGTATTGTTATGATCAAAACAAAAGCATTCCAAAATTCTGTAAGGCATGGAAGGACACGAAAAAGGATAAGTTTGACCAAAGAAAGAGGGGATTCAAGCCTCCTCATTTCAAAAATCAACAAAAGAAACCACCACAAGGTGTGACTAAACCAACTAAGATGATGGGAGATCATCCAAGAGGGCCACTTCAATGCTGGGGATGTGGAGAGGACCATTTTCTTAGAAATCGTCCACATTGAAATGGGAGTGCCAAGCATATTCACAACATCCAAGAGGCCGAAATTGTGAGTGAGGTGGCAAGGATCATCCCTAGAATCTATGTTGCACTAGAGGACCTCCAAGTAGACCATGAATAAATTGTGGTTGAGGTTGAATGTAATATTTCTAAGCAATCTATTTCTATTTTAATTGACCTTGGATCTACTCACAGTTATGTCACTCCTAAAGTTTCATTGTTCATTTTTCCATAGTTGGAGCGTGTTCAGAGAGGGAAACCTGTGGTGATGATTGTTGTTCTCCACATTTTCGAAGCCTAAAGCATGTCCATCGTCAGAAGAAGCTCCCCAGGAGCTTCTTCTGACGATGGACATCCTTTAGGCTTCGAAAATGTCGAGAACAACAATCATCACCACAGGTTTCCCTCTCTGATCACTCCTAAAGTTGTTGAGATTTGTGCTTTTAAGAAAACAAAGAATACCAAATCATGGTTGGTCCAACTAGCCACTGTAATCAAGACAAAAGTTAGTGAAGTGGTGGAGGAATATCCATTAGAAATGAATGGACTCTTCACATGGGAAATTCTAAATATTTTCCCACTTGGTTCTTGCTAGATGTCCTCATTGGAATGGATTAGTTGGAATCACATAAAGTTAAACTTGATTGCTACAACAAGACCTTTGAATGCATGGATGAAGAAGGAAAGCCAAAGCTAGTAAAGGGCATTTCAAAGGTGGTTTTTATTGGATAAATTTTTTCCTTGTAGGTGAAGAAGTTCTTTCGAAAGGGTTTCCAATTATATGCAACCCATGCATTGGGAATAACAGAAAATGAAGTTCCCAAGTTAGAGGATTACCAGATCTTGCAAGCATTCAAGGATGTGTTTCCCAATGAAGCGCTCAGACTTCCTCCGAAGAGGGATATTGATTTCACAATTGATCTTGTGCTAGGAGATGCACCAATGTCTAATACACCTTACATAATGAGTACACTATAATTGCTAGAGCTGCAATTGCAAAAGTTGTTGGAAAAGAAATTCATCCAGCCGAGTGTGTATCCATGGGGGGAACTCATGCTATTTATGAAAAAGAAAGATGGAACATTCATGTTATGCATTGATTACATGTATTTGAATAAATTTATAGTGAAGAACACGTACCCTTTACCTCGAATTGATGCTCTCTTTGATCAAATGATAGGGGCAAATGTATTTTCAAAGATTGATTTGAGGTTTGGTTATCATCAAGTCAAAATAAAAGAAGAAACATCTACAAGATAGAATTTAGAACAAGGTAAACATAGCCTTTAGAACAAGGTATGGACATTCTGAGTTCATGGTGGTGCCATTTGGTGTCACTAATGCACCAACAACATTCATGTGTCTCATTAATAGTGTTTTCAACAAGTATTTGGACAAGTTTTTTCTTGTTTTTTTAGATTGCATTCTTACTTATTCCAAGAATGAAGAAGAGCGTGGGGAACATCTGAGAATGGCTTTGCAAGTGCTAAGGGAGCATAAGTTGTATGAAAAGCTAAGTAATGTGATTTCTATCAAAAGCAAATCCATTATTTTTGTCACATTATTTCTAAAGAAGGAATATCAATGGACCTAGAAAAGATTGAGGTCATTATGAATTGGCCAACTCCAAAGAATGTGGAAAATGTGAGGTTTTTTATGGGTCTTGTTGGTTATTACAAAAGGTTCATTGAAGTATTTTCGAAGGTTGAACACCCCATCACTTATTTTATTTAGTCGAAATACATACCTTGGGGAAACTCGTCAGGTACTTCCCCTCATTTCAAGGATGGTACCCAATGTAAATCGGATTATTCAAGGCTTAAGGCCAATAAAACAATATGCTCATTTAAGAGCCCAACATGTCACTCGTGGGAAATGATATTGGGTGGGGAGGGTAACAAAAATTTATCCCAACCACCCAATTGATACCCCATAACTTCTTTTCAAAAGAAGGGAATAACATTCGAGTGGACACAAAAATGTGAAGAAAGCTTCCAGTTGTTGAAGAAGCTTCTTGCAAGTGCTCCAATTTTGAAAAAACCAGATCTAGAAAAGGATTTTGTGGTGTGTATTTATGCATGTAAGCATATGATTGGAGGAGCTCTTATAAAATACAACCATGTCACATGTTATGAGTCAAGAAAGCTAAAGGAACATGAAAATAATTATGTTATCCATGATTTAGGCCTTGTTCCCATAGTGCATGCTTCCAAAATGTGGAGGCACTATTTGATGGGAAGGAAATTTGAGCTTAGAATAGATCATACCAACACTAAATGTAAGGCAAGCTAAATGGTTGTCATTTTTATGTGAATTTGATTTTGAGATCAAACACGTAAAGGGGAAAGAAAATAAAGTGATCAATGCATTAAACAGAAAAATGCATGCAATGCATGTGGCATCTATTAGCATTTTTCCAATCATATTTGGGGCAAAATATTGTTGACTCTCTTGCTAGAGATGAGCATTATGTGTAGATAAAAGAAAAAATACAACAACACAATTTGGAGAAGAGGTATGAAGGTTATCATTTGGAGGATGATAAACTTCTTACTTATAAAAATAAAATGTATATTCCCAATGTGGTAGATTTCATGAGAATTATTATGTATGAAATCCATAAAATGCCATATTCTGGTCACCCAAGATACCAAAAAACAATTTCTACAACAAGGAAGCAATATTTTTTGCCAGGAATGAAGAAAGACAATGTTGAGTACATTTCTAGATGCATTAAATGCCAACAATTGAAGTTTGAACATCAAAACCCAATGGGTTTATTGTAGCCTTTGCCACTGCCACAAATGGAAATGGGAAGTGGTAACTATGGATTTTATTACTGGATTGCCAGCTACTTCAAGAAAGCATGATTCCATCATGGTTGTGCTGGATAAACCATCTAGGGAAACACATTTTATTCTAGTTAAATATACTTACAAAGCTTATGAGATAGTTAGAATATTCATGAAAGAAGTATTCAAATTGCATGGGTTACCCAAATCAATTGTATCCGATTGAGATACAAAATTTACTTCTAACTTTTGGAAAAGTCTTTTTACATATTTGGGTACATATTTGAACTTTAGTATTGAATACCATCCACAAACATATGTACAAACAGAAAGAGTAAATCAAATGATTGAATACATTCTCCACGTGTATTTGCTGGACAAAACATCCAAGTGGAAAGATTATCTACACTTGGTAGATTTTTCATATAATAATGGGAAACACAAATTGTTGGGAATGAGTCCATTCGAAGCTTTGTATGGAAAAAGGTGTTGGCTTGTTCTTGAGGTTTTCTATAAAGACCCAGGTTCTGCACGGTTCGAGGAACCAACAAAACCCCTTTTCACTGGCCCTTTTGGAAACAGCCTGCGAACAGACTGAGGTCTCACCCAAGGCAACGCAATGGGGGGGTTGCGGAATCAAGTTTCCACAACCAGGTGATGAGTGTTTAAACAGATTGGCGGGCAGCGCACTACGGGACTCGCACTGCGGACTTCGGAATGCGCGAAGTTCAGCTTCTTCGCGGCCAACACTTAGCCTATCGCGCATCCAAGGACTGCGCGATGCGGGGTAGTTCTTGACAATAGAACAACGTAACGGAAAACTGCGTGTCCTCTCAATACTTATGCAACTTGATAGATTTTACTTAGTGCAATACAACGCGTTCAACAGGCATCATAGATTGAACCTTGCAAACTTATACACTACAACAGACAACAATATCACTGCGCACTTCCGGTGTTGCACTACTTGTTTATCCGACTAGTTCATACATTCATCTAACTGCAAAATACTGGTGCATCCGACATTCATTCACATATTGTTGTTACTTAACATATTATTCCCATATTTCGTCCATATGGTGAATACATATAAAAGCAAGAACATAGGCATTCACAAGCAGAATCTTAACCATTCACATAAGCAAATACATAGAGCTAAATGCATACAATCAATCACATAACACGGAATTTAATGTGGTTCATCCTCAGAATGGGAGCTATGTCCACAGGAACTATTGTTATATTATCTTTGGGAAGGGTACAACAGTTCCAATCTGCGCACTCAGCTGTAGACTCTCTTTCTCTCTCTGTAGGTCTCTGCGCACGCAGCTTGCAGAGCCTTTTACAATAGCATTCACTTCTTAACACTTAGAAGATTTTACAATGAATATTATTTAGCTACTAGAGATCAACCCTTTCCCTTACAAAATGTGCCCTTTTATAGATCGTGCCCGTAGGTCACGTCTTTACAATGCATAGGATAAAAAACCCTAAGGTTCCCCAAAACTGGTGCAGTTACCCACCACCCTGCCTGTTGCCGTCGACAGCTTACTCCACTCGCTTTTGGCTGCCTTGCTGGGCCACTCGTGGCTCACATGTTCTTCTGACAACTGCATTCATCACCAAGATGGTTACAACCGCATCATGGCCTGTCGCTTTCCGCCCCTTTAGCTTGCCTGTTGCCGTCGACTTAGTGGCTTAGCTTCTAACGGTTTTTTCGCCACTCTCTTGACAGGTCACTTTCATCTGCCATTATGCCACTCCTTACCCATTACCGAGAATCCTTGGAGGCGCTTTACTAAAAATGGTCGCTTTCACGGTTCGACCCTCCTTTATGCTCTTTACCCAAAATAGCTGCTGCACTAAAACTACGCACCAGCATAACTGCACAAAATTGACTATGCAATCCGAACTGTGCACTCCGTAAAACTGTGCCATCTGACTTCGCATCCCAAATTGCGCAGTTCCCAAAACTGTCCTTCTTCAAAAGTATACCAACTTGGGCCATGCCCAACAGGCCCCTAACACTTGTGGCTCATCTCCGAGCCACTTCCTTCGCCGACTGACTTCGTTTGCGCGTCTTCGGTGGTGTTTAGCTTTGCAGTGAAGTTGTGCAAAGCAATGGTTATCTCTGCAACCGTTTCCCTTGCCTTATTCTCGAATTCTTTTATGGTCCCCAGCATCGCCTGTGAGACCTCCACCTGAGCTTGTTCCTTCAATGTGCCCTCTGTTGATTGAAGTTCAACGAACTTCTCATCAATTTGTTGCATCAGTGCCATCCCTTCGTCCTCTATAGGCTACAACTTTGTTGAAACGATAGCCTATCTTTCCCTTAGCACTACTAACTCTTTTTGCATCTCTTTTACTTCATTGAATTTTTGCATCTTTGGTCTTGCTGGCAAAGTCTTCATTTTTGCATTTGCGGCCTCGATTGCCTGCTGCCTTTGCTGTAAACCCCCTCTAAGCTGCATAAGGTCTGGATCTTCACTCAATCCAGCCAACATCGTATTTGCTTCTTTTAGCAAATTCTGACACTACACCACCTCGGCTGAAATGTTGTTTAAAGTGGCCCTTACTTCTTCTATTGGAGCTGCGCGTTTATCCAGTAGAGTACTGGGATGTCGAGCCTCCAAGTCTACAATTTTCCCTATATAGGAAATCTCCATTTCCATCATTTATGTAGTAAGGGACTCCACTTTGGCCCCAATATTGATTATTATGTCTTCGACACTTGCTTCTTCTTCACATTTGTCAATCTTTGCGCATACCGCAGATACCATTTCTTTGATTTTGCAGTTTCTTTCTTGAGCCTCGGGAAATAGCGGATGCTGTTTCTTTGATTTTGCGGTTTCTTTCTTGAGCCTCGGGAAACTCCTTGGTGTTCCGCGCTGATTCTTGTTTTAGCTCATCGAAGCTTTCTCGAATCTGGATACTCTGGTCATATGAGGCGATGCCTCTTTCATGAATCTCCTCTACAATCTACATATGCAAATTGTTCAAATCTTCAATAGGTAATGACCCAATGTTGAGATCAAAATGCTCCAAGTTCTTTTTTGCTTTAGACACCTTATCATTTGGAAAAATAAGGTGCGCAAGTTCAATATGCGCCACCCAAGGGTGCGCTCTCATAGGATGGGGTTGCCTCTTCCGCTTGCTTGAGCCACCTGGTTTTCCCTCTGAGTCTGATCCTTGGACCAACTCCGACCGGGCTTCTTGAATGTCTGCGACCATCGTTTTTACTGATTTGACCACTTGAAGGAGGCTTAGTTGCAATTGTTCTTGTTTTGCCTCTTTCTCTACGCGTGTCTCCTCCCATATTTCTTCGACCTTCATCCCAATGGTTTCAAAATCATTCACGTGTAGTATTGGCACCAACTTAGGTTTATTAGCCTTCCGCTTCTTATGCTGGCCTTTTGCCGATGAGGGGCTCGCAGTTGCTTGTCTCTTCTCTCCCACCTGGCCTTCCGGCTTGTCCTGCGTAGCTTCTTTTTCCTCATCAATAGGTGTTGTTGTGGTTTCTTCCTTATCCTCGTCTTTCTCTTTATCTTCGTCCTCTTCGTAGTCGGACTCAACGTCAATTGGTTGGTCCAATTTCCATTTTGGTGGCCATTCCTCCATCATCTACTTGATTCTCTCAACATCCAGCTAATAGAATCCTGGATACCATAGGTATGTATCCATATCAGCCCTGGGATGAATGTATGTTTTATGCATATCGGCCATGAATCTCAATTTCCCTTTGTATGCATTGGCCAGCGGTTGTGATACTCGCGATGTTCGGCGAATCACATCACATAGTTGTTGGTAGTATGTGTAAAATACTTCATTGATTTGTCATTGCCTCGAGGACTTCGCGTTTGCCCATAAGTTAGCAAAGTGTGTTCCCCGGCATTGCCCTGGCAGAACTTGAACACCTTGGTAGCCAGCCAGCTCTTTCCAACCAACGAAGGCAATCAGTACCCAACTGTAGTGGAATGGAGTTCCATTGCCTTGAGTGTCTTTGACATCTGCCAAAAACTCGTTTAGCAGGTATTGCGCCCAGTTGTAAGGGGTGCCTTTCATCATTTTAGAGGTGAGTCGGATTGCTGCGGCCGACACCTCTGGTGGTTGGTATTTGTGTAGTATCTTCCTTGCGAGTAGTTGCACTATGAACCCCGTAGCTTGATCATTGATGTTGGCTGTAGGGAAGCCCCGCTTTCCCTGGATTATGCCAAATTCTTTCATGATTTTGCTGGCGAGGTCTTTTTCATGTCCCTTTCCTACAAACACTTTTGCAGGGTCTTCACCTCTTTGATTAAGCATTGTGATATAGTATATCATATCGATTCTCTTGTCCATCCATAGATATCCCGAGTGTACACAGGAGAGCAATGTGCGCACTACTCCATTGAGCTCTGGGCTCCTATCAAAGTGTGGGATGCGCAGTAGGTTAAGCAACCCAAATGGTTCGAGCCCTTTCAGTCAATCCTGCACGTACAGAGTTTCGGTGCCGGATTCATCAACTTGCCGACACATGTATTGGTCGGGTTGAAACTGTTTGAACTTCTTCGGCTTCGATTGTCCTCCTTCCAGCAAGTCAGGGTCTTCAAACTTGTAGTCTTGCACTTTCCCGAGGAGCTCTCACACAACCCTCACCCGACTAGATATGGGCGGTGTCGGAACCTCATAATCAACATTTTTCTCAAGGATGGCAATAGGTGCATCATCTCGTCATGGTGGAATGTATTCAGGGACGAGATAAATGGGTTGGTCTTGAGCCACGACCGGTGTCTATGGATTCTATGTCGTCGACTCTTCCTGCTCAGTAGCCTGGTGTTTGTATTTCTTCATCTCTGCATGCCTTGTAGAACTCTTGGATGAGGCACCTTTCTCTACTATAGGTTTCTTGGCAGGTGCCGACATGATTCCTTTAAATCCTGACTACCTAAATATTGTCAATACTTCGTCAATGGTCAATGGTTCGCTCATGCATTTAAAGACTGCTCGGCTCTCTAGATGTTGAAGCTCTGAATTCACACACAGATGAGATAAAATTCCCGGTAAAACGCACAAGTGCTTGGATGATGGCTATTTATAGACCCTGCTAGTCTGGAATGTGGTGATTGACCATTACTGGGGTAGTTAATGTTTCGTCCTTCGGCCAGATCTCTTCTCAGATCTCGGTCTTATTGACCAATCATTATCTCTGAACTAATGATGTTTCCTTAATTGCTAAAAGGTGTTGGTGCGGCCAGGTTGTTAAATCAGTTAAGTGAGTGATTAATTACCAGCCTGTTAGCCGGATCTCGGTCACTTCACTCTTTAATATGCCCGAATGGTCAGATTCTCTTTTAATGCTTGATCTTGTCGGTGCCGCCCTTTTGGATAACGGCTCACTAACTGGACGATAGTTGTCACGGTCACCTTTTTCCGACATGATGCGCTGGCGGTCCTGATAGAATGTTTTCTTGTGCACGTGTGCTTCTTTCACTTCACAGCTGCGCTTTCGCCTCATGCTTCGCATCTGTCCATGTTCTTTCGATCTGCGCGGCTGCCTTTTGAACATTGCCACTGTGCAGTTAATTTTATTTTTTTTATCTGCGCAACTTCTCGTCTCGATTAGTGTTGCGCGGTGCATGCATCCTTTCTATCAAACTTCGCATATCAGTCCAAAACTGTGTACAAACTATTTTGCATTTCTAGTGCCCAATTTCAACTGCACTTGACACTTATAAATTTCCTTTTCTTTCGATCACTAAGGGTTCTGTGAAGTAGGGCTATCCCGATAGGGTTTTAGTCTACTTCCATTCACCAAACCTAGTAAGGTATCTTCGGATAATGTGGCTAACTAGACTGCGCCACCATTAGTAACATGCTTAACAGTATATGGTCCAAGCCAATGCATCTTAAATTTTCCAGGGAATTTCATAAACTTGCTATCATATAGGAGGACAAGGTCACCTACCTAAAAGGACTTGTTCTTGATGTGGCGATCATGCTATGCTTTTTCTTTGTCTTTCTGCACTTGCCGGTGGAAGCCTGCGATGAAGCGATCTTACTCCAATCCAACCAAGTGTAGAAGTATTTCCTATATGGTCTCTTGATCTTCCATACCTGTGAATGCAGCTGTTCTCAAGTTGGGTACAATGTACTCCATAGGAATGACAAATTCCTGTCCAAAGGCCAATCTGAAGGGTGTATGGCCTGTCAACTTCTTGCAAGTGGTCCTGTATGCCCATAAAAGAGCTAGAATGCGCAAATCCCAATCATCCATGTTAACATTGCATACTTTTGTCAGGACATTCTCCAATACCTTGTTGAAAGCTTCAACGGTTCCATTTGCTTGAGGATGGTACGGTGTACTCCTCTGATGGTAAAGGTGGAACTCTTCAGTCAGGGCCTCAATAGTTATGTTCAAGAAATGAGTGCCTTGATCACACATCAAAATCTTCAGGCATCCAAACCTAGTAAGGATGTTCTCAAAAATGAATTGCACGGCAGTGACTGCGCTACAATCCTTCATTAGTTTCGCTTCTGCCCATCTGGTGAGATAATCAGTCGCAGTGATAATGTATCTCGCACCATTCCTCTTTCCAGGTGGGTTAATAGGTCCCACAAAATCGATAGCCCATTTCTCAAATGCCTAAAGTGTCAATTGCGGATTCAACGGCATTTCATCTCTTCGCGACGGCCTTTTTGTCCTCTGACAAACATTGCAGCTCTGGCAATGTTCCTTTGAATCTTTGTGAATTGTAGGCCACCATAGCCCTACTCTCAATATCTTATGCCCAGTAGCTCTGCCTGTGTAGTGACCTCTCGATATACTTGAATGTGCATCAGCCAATATGAATGGCTTCTCATGCTCCAGCATGCATCTGCGTAGCACTTCATCTGGTCCCAACTTATATAATTGACCTGCAATTACAGTGAAGTTTGTTGCTCTTACTACCATCTGCTTCTTTTGCTGCGTAGTGAACTCTGTCAGTGCCAATCCCGTAGTCAAGAAATCGACAATGTCTTTATAGTAGTCATCTGCGATCTATATAGAAAATAATTGTGCTTCAGGCATACTGTCTTTAATATTGGTGGGTTCTTTGCCTGACTCAATCCTTGAGAGATGGTTAGGTCCTAGGTTCAGTCTACCTGGTTTAACCACAATTTCAAAATCATACTCCTGAAAGAGTAATAACCATCTGCAGATTCTCCCCCCTAACACTGACTTATTGACCAGATATTTCAAAGTGGAATGGTCAGTGTACATGGAGAAGTGCGCACCCAACAAATAGTGCCTGAATTTCTACAGTGCGTAGACCATAGCTAGACCTTCTCTTTCAATTGTCGTGTAGTTCTTTTCAGCTGAAGATAGCTTCCTGCTAGAAAATTAATTGGGGTGATCAATGCCCCCTTCACCTGGTTGAGCTAGCACAATGCCCAACGCTATAGATGAAGCATCAACATGTACATGGAACGTCTTATCCCAATCTGGAAAAACTAGGATCGACACAATTACCATTTTCTCCTTTAGCGTGTCCAGTCCTTGCTCACATTCTGCGTTCCATATAAACTGTGCTTCTTTCTTCGGCAGCTTTTCCATCGGTGCGGTTATCTACGCATAACCCTTGATGAATTTTCGATAGTATCTCGTATGGCCCAATGTGGTGCGAAGTTGTTTCCCTGAATTTGGTGCAGGTAAATTCACAATCACTGCGATCTTCACAGGATCAACCATCAGACCTTGTCTGCACACAATGTGTCCTAGTAGAATACCATAAGGCACACATAAAATACATTTATTTAAACTCAATGAAATTTGATGTTGTCTGCACTTAGCTAACATCATTCTCAGGTTTTCAAAATGGTTCTTCATCAAACCAAATACAGTCCAATCATCAAAATAAACCTCTAGGAACTTATGGATAAGGTCCTTGAATGCAGCCACAACAAATCTGGAAAATACAGCAAGTGCATTCTTCAACCCAAATGGCATAACGGTCTACTGATACGATCCCCATTCAGTAGCAAATGTCGTCTTATGCCTGTCTGTTGGATTGATCCTGATCTGATGATATCCATAGAATCCATTAGTGAATGAGTAAGCCTCATTTCCTCCAACATTATCTAATACTTCATCTGTAAAAGGAGTGGGAAATGGGTCATGCAGAGAAGCATCATTCAGCTTCCTTAGATCTACGTAGATCCTGATTTCACCTTTAGTCTTTTTACCTTGGATAACCATCAGGCTTATCCACTCTGATTCTTCAATGGGCTCGTTGATCCCTGCATCAAGCATCTTAGCAATTTTTGCCTTGACTCTTTCTTTGTATCTGGGGTTCAATCTATAAGGCCTTTGCTTAACAGGCTTCACGCCTGGATTGAGAGGTATTTTCATAACTCCCAAGTCGCCCAAAATGCCTTTCATTTCGGGAAACTTCGTTGGAAACATATCTTGATATTCATGTAGAAGGTTTTCTATCTACGCAACCGTTGCATCATCCCAGTAGTCTCCAATGGACGCGAACTTCGGCTCTTCACTTTTTCCAATGTTCACTTTTCTTGTTTTAACAGTCCACTCATATCTGGAATTTCTAATGGAGGTCCCTCTACATTGTGCGCTCCCTCGGACTCAGGTATATTGATGTTATGTGGATCCTCCTCATCGCTCTCTTCTTGTTCTTCTTCGTTTTCAATGAGGTTATAGCACTCAAGGGCGTGTTCTATCATTCTTGCCCATTCTGGTTGTAGGTTCATAGGTACCTTTACATCTTCAAACACCTTCTCTTTAATTTCCTCCAATGCCTCATTTATACTTGGGCATTCCTCTCTGAATATCATTTCTTTGATAACCTACAGAGCTTCGTTTATGCTCGGAGACTCGTCTTCAAAACTAAAAGTTCTCTGGAAGTTCGCAGTCAGGATAGACCAATCTGCTATTCCTCTGCGAAGATCCGTGTATGTATACCATTCCTCTAGAATTTTCTCCAGTGTGTGCACAAACAGATGAACCCATTCTGTCTGTGGTCTCTTTTCCCATGCTTGTGAACAAATTTCTATGTGATCCCTCGGATCCATCTATCCATTACACTTTTCAAATGCTAGTGCAACTTTCTCAGTGAATTTGATTTGCATCATATGTCTGCACTGATCCCATGTTGTCAAAGTCTGCTTATGCGCGACCCACCATCTGGTAGGTGTAGCGCGCAGTGTTATATCTAATGCTGGTATGCGGTGTTCAACTACAATTGATATAGTATATTCTTGAATAAATGAATAAACATTAGTCGAACCATCATAGGTAGGGATTGGACTTACCTCGGTTCCAATCCAGCACAATGACTTTGTGATCTGCGCGCATCTTCTTGCAGATACTTCATGCATACGGCTTTGGCAATTTTCTAGTCCTGTGTCGGAGTCTGAGATGCAAGAACTATCACATCGCCAACTGAGTGCTCCATCCACAATAGGATTAATGTAGTCATCTTGATTCACGGTCATCTTGTAAATGCGATCAAGGTCCTGTGCTCTAGATTCCTCCTGAATCGGCTAGCTGTATCTTTCTCCTTGTGAAGGGTCCAATGGTGTTATGACCCTGATATCCTTCCCTTCAAAGATCATCTTCTTGGTCTTCAGGTTTATTATGGCGAGGTTATCCATCGCCCAATCTATACCCAATAGTGATGGATAAGGTTGACTATCATCCACAATTTCAATAACCTTGAAGTCTGCATGACTTCACACTCCATCAATGTCAATGATAATATTGGTTAATCTCCCAAAAGGTATGACTTTGTACTGGTTGGCCAATCTCAACTGTATGGGTGACCATGACAACATTGGTCTTCCCATCTGTTCCCATGTCTACTTAGTGAAGACATTCACCTCTAACCCTAAGTCAAGGATGATCTCATCCATCTCATAATCTCCTATCTGTGCACTAAGCCTCATTTCTCTACTTGTTCTCTTGTGCCTCTTGATGTGATGAACTGCGCTCTAGGCAGTATCTGTTTCACTGCGTGGTTCATACTGGTTTAACAATTTTTCTAATTTCACTACAGCATCTGCGCTCTTCAATAATTTCATGCAGCTCCATAGGAACTGCTCAACATAAGTGCTTACCTCTGTTGCTTTGCACGTTTTGTCATACGCTACTGGCATGTCTTGCATGTGCGTTGTTTCACTTCGCAACGGGGTTCTTGGTGACATAGGTGCTGGCTCTTTGAAGATGTCCCGTGCTTCTTCAAAGACTTCTTTGTTCTTCTCCATATTGAAAATAGGTGTTTTCCCAGTAGCTTTTATGATCTAGACCACTTCAGCAGGGGTCTGCTTAGTTTCAAAATCTCCAGACTTCGAAGATTCTGCTTGCCTATCTCTTCCTATTGCGGTGCCACTTCTCGCCACAACATTAATACTTGGATCTGCAGTCCTTTTCTTTGTTGCGATCAACTGTATATTCGGGTTAGGTACTTCTTTCTTTCTCTTCTACATTTCTGTTGCTAACACTAGGCATGCCTCAATGACATGGTGAAAAGATTTGCAGTAATTAGAGGTAGTAAACGGATTAGTACAATCTCTAGATAAGTGACCTGGCTGGCTACAGTTATAACAGATCATCTGGACTCTTCCTCTTCCTTGTCCTGGACCAGTATTTCTTCCTCTTCCTCAGAATCCTCCACGGCCTCTGTATGCACCTTGATCATACAACGCGTTATCCTTGTCCTGCGGAGTTTCTTCTTGGACTATGTATACTTCACCACGCATATGCTCTAAGTCTTGTTTTCTTTCCATCATGAGCTCATATGCTCTATAGTTGGAATCATCATGTCCAACTTATTTACAGAATGTGCAATATAAATTCTTAAGTGTTCACACATACTTTTGAATTAGGTAGCAATCTTCTAGCCGGTGTCCTCTAGTTCTACAGATCTCACACCATGGCGCTTGGTTCTGATTTAGTCGATTTGGTGCTCCACTATTAAGGTATTCTTGAAACAAAGGATAGTGCTCTCTGGTGTGTCCTTCTCCTTTGTATCATGTACACTAGACTTCTTGTCTTTGTTCTTTCCCCTTCTTCATGTCCTGCAACTATAATGTCAAGGTAGCTAGCTAGGTCTGGATCTGAGATATTCCAGTGCTAGTCTCCCCTATAGGTGAAGCTTCTAACTTCATCGCGATCTCCAAGGCTTCTGCCTACGAAGCCACTTTCTGCTGCATAAACGGTAGTCTGATATGGGGAAACAGCGCGGCTATAAACCACTCTTGGTGTTGTTGCGGTGCTATGACAAAACTGACCTGGTCTAACAATGCCTTAAACTTCTAGTCAAATTCCCAGACTGTCTCATTAGGTTTTTGCTTAATTTCCTTTAATTCTGTTATACATTGGGATTCTGACTTTGGTTTCTTGAACTTGCCCAATAGTGCAGCCCTAATCTCCACTAGAGTTTTGTTATATCCCTGAGAATACTTCATGAACCAGTTCAAGGCTCTATATCTGAATGTGGTGACGAGCTGCGCTTGCTTCACAGCATCATCCCGAACTTGCTTGACACTCCATACAGCTTCACATAGAAACCAATGTTTCTCAGGGTCTTCTAGACTCGTTCCTTTAAATATCGACAGCTTAATATCATTAGTCATTCTTCTTCTAGGTGGTATAGTAGTATTCTGCGCAATGGTCTGAGTGGTTTTAGGGATGTTACTGCGCGGAATGTTTTGAATCAGAATAGTCTGAGTTGGGATGGTCTGAGTACTCACTCCCGCAGTTCTACTGGTATTGACACTCTGAGGATTAGGAATATTAACAACTGGAGGGTTTTGAACTAGTGGATTTTGTGTAATAGGAGGCGCGGTGTTCACAACCGGTGGGTTCTGTGGAGTAATAAGCTGATAGGTGGCTGATGGAGGTGTTGTCCGGCTATCAGTCTAAGCTTCTAAGTCAATATCTACGCGGAGTCCATGTTCACTGTAATTCTTCTTAGTGGTATACTTATATCTTTTTCCACTTCTCAAATTGTGTGTATCTTCATCAGAATCACTATATATGCTATTGATCATTACAAATTCAAAAACTTCTAGGAATTTTACTACATTCTTAAAATGACTTTCTCAACTAAAAGCATTTTAATGTATAAACTCAGATTGTTGAGGTACTTACCTATGAAACCTTTGAAAAATTATGCTTCGGCTGCGTTGTAAGACTTTAGGGTGTCCACAGTGAACTCTACCACGAAGCCTTCTCGTATACCGTCACCCCAAAAGTCCACTGCTTGCGATAGTGGACTATCTATTGCTTTGAGCCTCTAAACAAGCTCTAGGATCCACTCGGTCAGTATTGCTAGTTGGAAATAGTTCTTTCACTTTGCGAGTCTTGATATCCACTCGTGTAACTCGTTTCCAAAAGATGCCCAGAAAATTTCATGAATATCCTTCCACAGGTATTTATTTAGCCAATCCACGTCATAAAGATGCGGATGTCTATTCTCTTTTCTGGCAAAATCTCTCCCTGTCTTGTCGCACCAACTCCAAATCTCTTTCTTGTCTGGATCCCAATTTTCAGTGTCTTTACTCATCACCAGTTCAAGCGCAGCAACATAACCATTTGTTGGCTTGCATAACTATTCTTGAGGTTTTCTACAAAGACCCAGGTTCTGCGCGGTTTGAGGAATCAACAAAACCCCTTTTCACCATCCCTTTCAGCAGTAGCCTGTGAATAGACTGAGGTATCACCCGAGGTGAAGCAATTGGGAGGGGTTGCGGAATCAAGTTTCCACAACCAGGTGATGAGTGTTTAAACAGATTGGTGGGAAACGCACTATGGGACTCGAGATGCGGACTTCGAACTGCGCGAAGTTCAACTTTTTCGCGGCCAACACTTAGCCTATCGCGCATCCAAGGACTGCGCGATGCGGGGCAGTTCTTGACAATAGAATAACGCAATGGACAACTACGCGTCCTCTCAATAATTATGCAACTTGATAGATTTTACTTAGTGCAATACGACGCGTTCAACAGGCATGATAGATTGAACCTTGCAAACTTATACACTACAACAGACAACAATATCACTGCGCACTTTCGGTGCTACACTACTTGTTTATCCGACTAGTTCATGCATTCTTCTAACTGCGAAATACTAGTGCATACGACATTCATTCACACATTGTTGTTACTTAACATATTATTCCCATCTTTCATCCATATGGTGAATACATATAAAATCAAGAACACATGCATTCATAAGCAGAATCTTAACCATTCACATAAGCAAATACACAGAGCTAAATGCATACAATCAATCACATAACATGGAATTTAACGTGGTTCACCCCTAGGATGGGAGCTACGTCCACAGGAACTATTGTTATATTATCTTTGGGAAGGGTACAACAGTTCTAGTCTGCGCACTCAGTTGCAGACTCTCTTTTTCTCTCTGTAGGTCTCTGCGCACGCAGCTTGCAGAGCCTTTTACAATAGCATTCACTTCTTAACACTTAGAAGATTTACAATGAAGATTATCCAGCTACTAGAGATTAACCCTTTCCATTACAAAATGTGCCCTTTTATAGATCGTGCCTGTAGGTCACGTCTTTACAATGCATAGGCTCAAAAACCCTAAGGTTCCCCAAAACTGGTGCGGTTACCCACCACCATGCATGTCGCCATCGAAATCTTACTCCACTCGCTTCAGGCTGCCTTGTTGGGCCACTCGTGGCTCACACATTCTTCTGCAACCGCAATCATCACCAAGATGGTTACAACCGCATCGTGGCCTGCCGATTTTTGCCCCTTTAGCCTGCTTGTCGTCATCGACTTAGTGGCTTCGCTTCTAACAGTTTTTCCGCCACTCTCTTGATAGGTCACTTTCATCTGTCATTACGCCACTCCTTACCCATTACCGGGAATGCTTGGAGGCGCTTTACTCAAAACGATTGCTTTCACGGTTCGACCCTCCCTTATACTCTTTACCCAAAATAGATGCTGCGCTGATACTGCGCACTAGCATAACTACGCAAAACTGACTCTACGCAATTCGAACTGCGCACTCCGCAAAACTGTGCTATCTGAATTCGCAGCCCAAACTATGTAGTTCCCAAAACTGTCCTTCTTCAAAAGTATGCCAACTTGGGCCATGCCCAACAAAAGGTGTAGGACACTAGTGAGTTGGGATAATCCAACGAACATAATTGTGCTTGGGCCATAATTGCTTAAGGAAATAAAACAAGAGGTTCCAAGATTAGGTAGAATTTAATGCCATCCCAAGATAGACAGAAAATTTATGGAAATAAGATTCAAGTGCATAGAGAATTTAATCTTGGGGATCATGTTTACCTTTGAGTGAGGCCAAGGAAGAGTTCCTTGAAGCTTGGGAGTTGTTCCAAGTTATCACAAAGATATTTTGGGCCATTTGAAGTGCTTGAGAGGATAAGGCTAGTTGCATATAGAATTGCATTGCTTGATAACACTATAGCTCATAATATTTTTCATGTTTCTTTGCTTAATAAATATGTACATGATCCTAACCATGTGTTTGATTGGGATGCGATCTAGGTGTAACTCGAGGGAGAGTTCCAAATAGAGCCACTATGCAATATCCATGACAAGAAGGTAACAATGTTATGGAACCAAGCCATTAGAAGAGTAAAGGTATAGTGGAAGCACTTTGGTCTTGATGAGGCTACATGGGAGTTGGAGGATGCCATGAGAGAGAGATATCCATTTTTCTTTTGATTTTGGAAAAACATTGATGACAGTGTTATTCCAAGGGAGGATTGTAATATCCCCAATTTTGACATGAAATATATCAATTTAAATTATGTAAATGATGTACATATGCTAGTATGGATTCCTAGTGTGGAGCTCAAGGCCAAGGCCCAACTAGTGAATAACGATGCATGTATAATGTAAATATTTATATATGGACCATGTGGCTGGCTTGTCATGTTATCTTGAAATATATGAAAATATTATGTTGGAAAATTAATAAAGTGGTCCAAGATGGATGTGTAAATATCACTAGAGGAGCTATAATTCAAATAGAGGGGAAGTGGAAAGGGGGCCTATGGGAGATTAAATCCTCTATTGCCAACTGTCGACATTAGAACTCATCAATTTGATGCCATGTGCCTTAAATGAACCAATTACTTCATTTTGACTATTAAATCCAATCATTGAATGCATGCATGAGGTTGGTGGGAAAATTCTCCTCATGTAGTTATGGAAGCATGGGATGGATATACTTCTATGGGAGTTCTAAGAGTCCTCTCTTCTATCATTGGGAGTTATGTTAGTTGAATTTTTCACCATCCTCTCATCTCCTTTGGAGTCTACCACTTGTTTTGAAGAGATTTTTACAACATGTAGATTTTTTTCCTCTTGTTGTTCATTCAATTTCCATTACCATACTGGACTATAAAATAATCAAAATTTCAAATTGCAAACAGAGAATTGTAGACATTAGAGAAAATAGATGGCTATAGGTGAGCATAGATGTTGGGCAAGATAGGAACCTTTACCCATTATGTTTTTCTACTCATGAATGCTTAAGAATCCATGGATTGATTTTATAGGAGGTTCTCCAACAACATACAACATGTTGGACTCTTTCTGCACACACTTATTAGCACTATAAGGGAGAACTGTGGAGCAGTGAAGGGAAATTCCTTCCTTGTGTTGTGTAGGGTAGTAGAATAGAGTGCCATAGTTTGGATGGTTGAGTGAGATCCCTATAAATGTTCAAAGGTGGGTAGTTTGGCTAAGCACAACAACAAATGAGTTGTGGGCCGAGAGAGAGAAGCCTTTACGTGTTTCCTTTGCCTTAGTGGCCTCATAAACCAACTTGGGGGTGGTATATGCAACTGATCGCTACTGTTGGGGAGAAAATCTCACTTACACAGCCAGTTGCTTGGATCTTCTTGTTAAAATAAAAGTATTTTCTTTGTATATGAATGTGAAATGATTTATTTTTCTTATTTTTGAATTTGTATTATGGCCCATGGGGTGAACTTTTAGAAACTTGTAATTCATAAATACCCCCTCCGTTATTCAGAATGACGGATGGGGACGTGACATGTTGGATTCTCAAGGGATGAAGGGGGAGGGGTTGGTGGTGGTTTCTAAAGAAGGGTGAATGTTAGAAATGAATGAGGTATTTTGGTCTATGCACTTATCGCCATCTCAAGCTCTTTAGCTCTCTCTTAGGCATCCAACCAAGTATTTGGGTGTTGCATCATGACTTATGCTTTAATTTTTCTCCTTGAGACCACTAATGAAACATTCTTCACAAAATAAATTAGATAGGTCCTCTTTGTGGATTTCTCATTGATCAAAGGTTGTCATGAACTGTACAACTATGCCTGTTTAGTGTAATTTTAGTAATCATCCCAAATGGTGAGTATCTCCTTCAAAACACTCATAGATGGTCTTCACAAACTTGCTCTAGTCAATGTGTCCTCCATAATATTCATTATGCCATTACCACCATTACCAATGTTTTAGATTCAAATCTAAGGCCTCCACTCCAAGTTTCATTACATCATCAATAATTCCATGTAAAGAGAAATAATGTTCCATTTGGGTAACCCAAATGAGTGAATTGAATCCATCAAACTTTTTCATGTATACTTTGGGAAAGCATTTGTGTATATTGTGATAATGAAAGGGGGTTTAATAACTATGGTTATCCAAAAATATCATGTTAGTGCAATGCTCTCTAGTTCTTGAAGATTTCCCAGTGGATGGTGTTAAATTTTGAGCATTAATTCACAATACTCTAGGATCTTCACTGAGAGAATAACATATACAGTATATCAATGCATAACAATCACAATAAGCATGACAAACATCACAAGAATCAAAAGCATGAGAGACAAGAGACAGAGTTTCTGTGGGGAAAACCCTAAGGTGAAAAACCCCACAACTTCCTTAGAGATAGAGAGAGAAATGGCTCAACCAAAGTACAACCAAAATACACTAAGATAGTCTCCTAGTAGCAGATGATCCTCCTCCTCACTAGTGCGCCACTTTCTGAGTGAGAGAGAGATGACTTTTCGAATGATCCAAATAGAGATCTCCTGATCTCTATCTATACTTAACTTGTTTGCCCAGTTACACTATGGGGCCAACTTGTCTATCTAGATACATCCACAATATAATATATATTTTAGGGCCGACCCCACACATGGTGGTCTAATAACCCATCGGCAAGTACACACACTTGCGACACTTGTCAATCCACACGACGACACTTCCTTATAGAGGAATAACACATCTCTTATAAGGGTACAATAAATATATATAAAATACACAGATGAAATACATTCCGAAGTTACATATACATCAATAGATGGATCCATCTGTTGTTCTAGCAATTCGATCTCCATGGATGTAGTAGCAATCCTAATTGATCTGTCAGGTTCTTGAGGTCAACACCCTATTGGTTAACCTTTGATGTGAGTTCAATACCTTGTTTGTAAACCTTTCATTCAATATATTGGTGTTGAAGTTGCAGGTCTTGAATTTTTTCCTCCATGGCTACCAGGTTGTGAGTATGGGTCATGGGATCAATTAAGATCCCCCCAAAGTGTTATCTCATACTTATCATAGTGAAACCAATTGCTCGAGAGGAGTCTTTGAAGATATACCACAAACACATGTACTATTGGGTCCAAATATTACTAGAGAGATATACCCATGCGATCAACATGATGCACAGAATGTTTGAGATAACACTAGTACAAAATGAGAGATAAGTGACCAGGCGACCAAAAAATTTGGTCGCCATGGTTTTTTCAAGGGATAAATGACCAAAATTGAGAAATTTTAAGTGAGCTAACTAAAAATGACCAATTTGGTCACAGGATAAGAACTAAACTAAAAATGAACACATAACAATTGGTCATTTATTCGGTCATTTTTAGTTGTGTCACTTTGACAATGGAAAATTACAATTTTGACAATGAATTTGTACAATTTACTAAATTTCGACACTGCAAACGGATTCAGAGACCCCCTTCTTACTAAATTTTGACAATTGGTCAAAATTTAGTAAATTGTAACATTGTAGATGGATTCATATTATATCAAGTTCAATGTGCTTATCATGTCCATATCATATTTTACCATTTTTGTTTTCATATTATCCCTTCAACAGATCCACAAAGTTGCATCATGTGCGTCATCATAGCGTGCCAGTTGAGTTGAGTCTTGGATATTTGTCATCTTTCCTTTTGGGAATTGTCATGTCGTGAAGTTGGTGTCATTATGTTCGGATCATCATACTGGTCACATTCATATTTTGTTTGAATAAAACCGTTGTTGTTTGATCCTCACGGTAGTTTATTAAAGTTTCGGTAAGTTTATGTATTTTGCATCATGTTAGCTAAAAATTGTCGATTTCAAAACCTCCATGAATTATCCATATGCATCCATTCTTCATGGTTCTCCTTATGCATGCCGTGTCATGAAGATGGTGTCATTGTGTTCAGCTCGTTGTATTGGTCACGTTCATATTTTGTTTGAAAAAAACTCTTGGCGTTTGACCCTCTCGGCAGTCTATTAAAGTTTTGGCAAGTTCATGTATTTTGCATCTTGTTAGCTAAAAATTGTCAATTTCACAACCTCCATTAATTCTCCATATTCATCCATTCGTCATGGTTCTCTTTGCGCTTGAGTTCAGAAAGTTGTAAAGTCCCCATGGGTACCTCTCCTGCAAAAAATCACTTATATATATATATATATATATATATATATATTATATAATTAATATATTAATATCATTATCATCATCATCTATTTTTAAGGTCACCGACAAACCAGACACCAAGTTTGTGTGTGACAACCCCGTGTTTGTGGGACAAGGGACCTTCCTCTACACAACGATTTGCTAAATATACTTAATATATTAATATACCATATAATGTTAATATATTTATATACTATATATTTAATATATTAATATAGTATATATTATATTGTTAATATATCCTCTGGCTGTGGGTGTCAAAGATGTCACGGCCGTGGAAGGCAATGGCACGTACTCACTTGGAAGGATGGCTCACCCACATGGCAGCGGACCTCAGCAAGTTCCCTTCCCCAAGCATTGCACCTAGGATTACGTCCTCACCCTAGAGATGGCTCTCACGCAAGCGACTCTGTTAAATTGGATGACGCACTGGTGGTTGGCATTAAAGTCGGTTCGATTGTCATCGTCCTTGCTCCATTATTGCAACAGCCTGTCCATTCCACTCTCTCGTGTGACACCTCAGTTCTCCCTCCTCAAGGCATTTGAAATGATGCCTCTTCATTCCATCACCTTCATCTGTATCAGCATTCCCAGTTATCCTCTGCATGCTCCTGCGGTTGTAAGTTCTACTCTGTTTTCCCCCTCCTACGTGCTCGCTGATTACACCATAACTCGTCCGCGCGGCACCTCTAAGCGTGGTGCTTGTCATGGCGTCGGACGGATGGATACCTCCCCGGAGAAGGATAAGAAAGCCATTAGCGGCTACGATGACAGGATCACCGCTCCTGTTCGAAGGTTGGTGGATGATTGGGAAACTAATCGGGCATTTGAAATTCTCACCTCTGGTAGCCAAGGTAGACAAATAAACTATTACTGGTTAATGAAGAATATGTTGGGTACCCTAGTCGAAGAAATGCTTGTGAATTGGACTATGGCCAAAGTTTCCATCATGGACACCAGGACGCACATGGTCCTCCTGAATGAAATGTTCACAACACTGGAATCCAGCATGGCTGGAGGTAAGTATTCCTTCTTCAGCAAAGCCACTCCACACTGCGAATATGGTCTTAATGTGCCCGGTATCAACTTTGAGGGCTTGGATGGTAAGGGAAGCACTCAACCTGTAGGCATCGCTATGGATATAGAAGCACATGCTTCGGGCTCCACTCCGCATGATTCGCCTGGTGTAGTTGCAGCAGAGGTCCTGGCTCATGTCTTGGGCTCCACCTCTGGGTCGGTGTCTCTTACTGCTGTCATTCTACATGAGGGGGGCCCTCCCCCTAGATCCTCCTTCCTGATTCCTTCAACAATTGACGTGCTGCATTGCAAAAGGGTCTGAAAATCCGACGACGAAGTTGCTACTCCTCGCAAGATTGAACCTCTCCCGGTACAGAGCTGGGATGAAGATTTCTTTGGAAGCTGCCCCATAATTGAAGACAAGCCCAACCCCCTGAATGCAAAAGCAAGCACCTAAGGCTGCTATGGAAGACCCCAGCTCTTTTTTGCGACGGTTAGTGTATCAGGTCTCCTTGTTTTTGTTTTTTAGTTTACTGTCTTGCACTGCTTGTTTTCCTAAGCAGAACTAGTCCTTTGTTTTTAATGATTGGTTGTAACTATGTCTATGACTTTCAACCCATCTGTGTGCAGGTCTCCAAAGACCTTATTTTTTATTTTGTGCTCGACAAGAGGCACCAGATTACTCTCAGAACTACATAATATCTTGTGCTTGTAACTTTTTTTGTACTATACTATAAATTCTCTTTGCAGTTTACAAAAAAAACAAAAATTGTTAATATATCAATATACTAATATAATATAGTTGTATGTAATATATTAATATTAAAATTAACAAATTAAAAAAATAAAATAAATATAATAAAGAGAGGGAAAAAAAAGAGAGGACAAATTAAGAAAAAGAGAAAGAGCGGGAAAATGGGTAAATTAAAAGAGAGATTGAGACTGAAAAGAGAAAATAAATAAAAAATAACACTTTTCAAAGAGAAACTCCAATGGATCTACATGAATTGCATCACGGAAGCTCGGTCCTAGTAGTGATCGAATCCTAGTGATAGAATTGTGCAGGCTGGAATGAGATACTTGCTCATAATGGTCAAGCCAGACATTGAATCCATGAACATGTTAGATTCTCACTAGTTGTATGTAAATCTAGGGTTTTGGTCTCTTTTCTAAATGATTGTTTGGAAGCTCAGAATGGTCGGGTCAGACACAAAGCCATGAACAGGTTAGATTCTCACTAGTTGTATGGAAATCTAGGGTTTTGGTCTCTTTTCTAAATGATTGTTTGGATCCTAGGGCATTGACTCATCGAAGTTTGCTACTGCATATGGGGGAGGAAAGGGGATCTGGCCAGGGGGTTGCCCTCTGCAAACAAGGTAGAAAACAAAAAAAAAGTGTATAGGCAATGAAAGTTAGTCCTTTGTTATTTGAATAATCTACAAAAAAAGTGTCGATTTTGTTTTAAATGGAACACGTATGCAAGGGACTACTATTACTGTTCTATTTACATCGAATGATCTGTAGAATGTGGTAGTAAATTTATATTGAAGGTTAAGAAATGAATTATTACTGTGATATTCAAGTCGACTAAACCTGTAGAATGTTGTTCAGTTTGGTATTAAATTATATGTGCATCTAATTTATTCAAGGGATCGCTCACAGCAAGTGAATCGTAGTAGATTATTATGGAATCGTTGTTAAAATGTTAACCTATGAATTGTGGTAAGTTGTGAATCATGTTAAACTGCTCTTATTAGAATTTCTGATCGTATTTCAACCTGCAAGCATCTGTATAGAACGAACAGGTCTCTACCTTCAGCAGGTTCACCTCCCCTTCTTTTCCACAAACCATGGTCAACTGTAAAACTTACCATTGCAATTTACCTTGCATTAATAAGAGTAAGAATGCACAAGAAAAGTTTTCTGAAATAAATAATGGTATGTTGTTTTCTAATTTTTGGTTTACTTAAGTTTTAAGGAAGATTACTAGATCTTCTATGGGGTTGTATTTTATTGATAAGAGTCTAGCTAATTGATTATTTTTTTGTATCCAGTGTGGTAATTCTAGTTAATACCCTTCTCGATTTAAAACGACACCCAACTCACCTGGCTTATGCAAGAAAACTTACTTTTATATATTGCATTTCCGTTTTTTCTCGTTTTTGCCAGTACAACAAATCTGGTCAATAACATTCTCGATTTAAAATAACACCCAGCTTACATGGCTAATCCTGGCTAATACAAAAAAGCTTGCTTTTATATATTGCATTTCTGTTTTTGTTTTTGGATCTTCTACTGCACAGGCTAAAGTAGCAGCGTTTTCTTGCAGACACTTACGTTTAATATATTTTTTAAGAGTTGCTTTTCTGAATTGTCTAGTAGATTCCAATTACTTATTTTTGTTATATTTTTGTGCCAGCATATGAGATTCTGTCCGATGAGGATATAAGCAAAAACTATGACATGTATGGTGATGAGCAGGGAAATTCAAGGTTTGAAGGTGGTGGGCTTGGGTATGGGTCAAGCCACTTCAATTTTGATGGCCAGAATAGTGAGCACTTCACTTTCAGGCAGGGAAAATCTCAAGGAAGGAGTGGAAGAGAGAGCTTTCAACATTCCACATCCCCCTTTAACGATGGTGGCAAGTCTTTTACATTTGACTTTGGTGGCTCTAGATTTATGGGAGACATTTTTTCAAATTTCTTTGGATCTAGAGAGACTGGCTATGGAAATGGGAATCCATTTGGAATTTTTAGCGGCTCACAGGGAGGAGCCAAAAGTGGTTTTGGGGTGACCAAGCATCTCTGTACTCTCATCAAATTCAAGTGCTGGACTCCAATAACTTTAAACAAAAAGTTACAGATGAAGGTTTAACATGGTTATTGATGTTTTACTCTCCGTCATCAAAAGGCTACCAAGAATTGGAGGGAATCCTGGATCAGATTGCCAACTCATTTCAAGGAATCGTGAAGGTATGTGATCATGACTTTTCAATTCTTTTTGTGAAATTTTAAGACAATCCTTGCTTGTGACAAAAGATACCATCCTTGTAGAATTTAAGAAGCAATCAAACTTTTATTTTCAATCAAAAGGCTTGTTTGGTTGCATGACAGGTTGGTGCTATCAATTGCCAGGTTCAACAAAAATTATGCAAAGAGCAAAGTGCTTGGCCTAAAAAAATGCTAAAAATATATGTATACTCCATCAGAAGCAACGAGAAAGGCTCCATGATATAATACACTGGGGAGTGGAACGTAAAGGATGTCAAGAACTATTGCTGAGACCTACTGCCAAGGTTTTCGAAAAGAATTGATAACATTAATATTGATGATTTGTTGAAGGCATCACAGAAGCTACCTCAGGTGTTGTTACTCACCACAAAAAAACATACCCCAACGCTTTGGCGAGTTCTTAGTGGGTTATATTATAATAGAGTACTATTTTATGATGTAGAGGTATGTTCATAACATTCTATGAACATTTTGGGTAGCGAATCATTGCAAGCTATACCAACATAGATCCATCTTAAACCCGTATCTATCAAGCACCGAGAGGGATCCAATTTCTTGAGGTGTATTTCTTTTTTAAAATTTAAACTCAAGAAATTTGATCTCTCTTGATTGATAGATCCAGGTTTAAGTTTTAAGTTTTTATTTTATAAACGAACATCTATTTTTTAATTACTTTTCATAATATTTTATTTTATGAACCAACATGGATTTTTTTAAATACTTTCCATAATGTCGGCCTTTATGGCCGACATTATTCTTTTTTGACCCAGCCTAGATCCAAATCCTAGGCTCTATCAAGCGCCGAGAGGGATCAAATTTATTGAGGTGCAAACCTCTCCTTGAATAGCTCCTTGAGTGCAATACCTGAGCCACCTAATCCTAAGCTCTAAAGTCTCTAGTTTAAGTCTCATATTTACTTTTTACTTTGTATTATTCTTTTTTGTTTATGGCCGACATAATATTTATTACTTTTTACTTTGTATTATTCTTTTTTGTTTACTTTGTATTATTTTGTTACTCGACAAACTTGACAAACACACTAAAGTCTCATATTTACTTTTTACTTTGTATTAAAAGTAAAAAGTAAAGTCTCTACTTTAAGTCTCATATTTACTTTTTACTTTGTATTAAAAGTAAAAAGTAAAGTCTCTACTTTAAGTCTCATATTTACTTTTTACTTCGTATTATTCTTTTTGTTTATGGCTGACATAATATTTACCACCTAATCCTAAGCTCTAAAGTCTTTAGTTTAAGTCTCATATTTACTTTTTACTTTGTATTATTCTTTTTTGTTTATGACTGACATAATATTTACCACCTAATCCTAAGTTCTAAAGTCTCTAGTTTAAGTCTCATATTTACTTTTTACTTTGTATTATTATTTTTTGTTTATGGCCGACATAATATTTATTACTTTTTACTTTGTATTATTCTTTTTTGTTTACTTTGTATTATTTTGTTACTCGACAAACACCTGACAAACTCGACAAACACTCACATGTTACAAGATCTCCCTCATACTGGGCTGTAGAGTGCCTCTCGACGCAATGATGTTTTTGCTAAAAAATTCACAATTTCAAAATTTTATTGCAGGTTGTTGATGAATTACATCCTACTGCTAGGAAGTTTGGAGTCAAGACACTTCTAGCTATGATAGGACTTTTGTCTAATGGTGAAGTACTTGTTATGGCTAGTGGGAGTGGCTTTGAAAACCTAGGACCACAGAAGGTAGAAGAACTTGGAAAGCTTATTAAAAATTTAAAAAAGAAGAATTTGGAGGTTGGTCATGCCAAAACAAACAGCCAATCAAACCGTGGTGCGAAGGGATATATTTCTCTGCTCACCAAGGAAAGTGAAGGCATGCTATGTGGAGAAGATACACCTCTCTATATGTTTGCTGTGTTTAGGTCATCTTTAGGAAAGGAGAAAGTTCAAGCAGTCCTGATGGTTGTAAGTATAATCACTTTTACCCCTTCTGTGTTCTTTACATACTTTATAGGATGTCCATTTTGCAGTGATTTGCTTCGCTAATTAATTTTTAAACTGATGCTTTCCTTTTGTTGCCAAAGATAAAATTATAGTTACTGTGAAACCGTGGATACTGATTTGCTTTAACTATTTGTATTAACTTGTTATCATAAGCCTTAAACGTGACTATCTGATGTATTTAAATTGTTGGAAAGGTCTCCCAAAAAACCTTGACAAGAGGAGGAAAATAGTTTGATGAGGTAAAGGACCTAGTATCATACTCCATGTTGGATGCTGCAAAAAAAAAAGTCATCTTTACTCGCTTTTGACAAAACTGGCTTCAAGGACATGGATGTTGTTTTGGTTGCTTACAAGCCTCGTAAAGGAAGATCTGCTTTTTACAAGGGTCCTCTTACCATAGAGGATGCATAAAGGTTTATAAGTGGAGCATTGAATGGTGATGTTCAGTTCAGAAGATTTCTTCAGAAACCCGAGTTGTTCTAGGGGAAACAGTTGATAGATCCAAGTATTTTTTTAATTGAATCTTCATTAATGCAGAAGTTTATGTATTCCTAGACTTCTGCACAGACTTAAGGAGATCGCATTATCTTGCATACTATGGGTTTTCCTTTGGCTTGACTCTCCCTTTCCATACTTTGAAGTTTACTTGCGGTTTGGATTTTGAAGTTCACCAGCAGTTTGGATTTTGGATTTTGATTCTCCCTTTCTGGATTGTGGAACACTTGTAGGGGCCCTGGGATGCTGAAGGACATAATGTATTAGTTTGATAAGAGTAGTTATCTCAGACTAGAAACCAAATAACTAGATAGTACGTTTTTTACTCTTGATTGATAATAATGTTTTCCTTGCAGTTCAGAGGACAATGGGGATGCTCTTATGGAACGGCTTCAAAAACACATAGGACCTGTGTGTCTTTTTATTTCCTCATTTATTCGTAGTTGGGGATGTAGGTTTTTTATTAATTTTATTTGTGAGCAGTGCAATAGTTTTCTCAACTTCTTGGTTATAGGTTTGTGGTCTGGAGTTCAATACAATTTCTACAAATTTGTTGGCCTATGGAGCTGAGGATGGGGAGCTTTATATTTGGGATCTTGCAAATCTGGTAGAACCTATCCATTTTCCACCATTGAAGGTGTGGCCTGGTACCATCATAAGATTTGGATAATTGTCTCTAAGTGAGTAATTGTGGAAGGCTTACTGGTATATGCTTAATTTCAATATATTAATAGTAAACTTTTTTCTGCAAGGTGTGGTATTAGTTGCTCAAGGGAAACTTTCATTTTTATCTTGGAATCAAAATGTTCAACATATACCGGAATCCACTTCATATAGTGGAAGAACAGGTGAGGATGTTGGTATTTTACATAATCCATCTTGAATTTTGCTACTTTGTTTGTTTATTGGTTGCCGAATGAGGTATCGGTTAAACATAAAGTCTTTGTATCTTGTAATAGGATGTTAATGAGTCTTTTAAATTTGGAATGCAATATGTGCAATGGTTTGGGATTTAAGGTGCCATAAACATATTATTAGGTAATGCACTTGTTAATCCGGTGTAATCTTATGTAAAAGCTTTGGCTTGCTGATAATGTGCATATAAGGTTTGGTTGATATTTTGGTAAATTCTGAAGAACTGTTACTTCCATCCTATTTCTGGTAACAACTTTCCAGACGCAACTCGAAGACGATGCTCTGTTTTACAATGGAATCCTGATGCTTCAACACAACTTATTGTAGCCTCAGATGATGAAAAATCACCCACTTGACCAGTCCGGGCAGCTTTTGTTGATTAATTTGCATTATTTTTTGGTTGGTCCAAGTGAAATTAAGTTTGTAATATATAACTTTTTTTTCATTTCTTCTCAGGTATGGGATTTGTGAAACCCTATATTCTTCAGGACACAAAGCCAATCGACAGCAAGGCTCAAAGCCATTATGTATATTCATTATGAGCTCAATATATCACACTCCACCCAGGCCCCACAACTACCCATAATAGACCCAATTGACATAGTTTAGTTTGCATACCATATGTATGGTAGTGATAGCATGCCATGGTAGTTTCCATAGATGACTTTGGTGCCTTTGAAGGTTGTTTTTTGTTTGCTTCAACTACTTGAATTTACATTAATTTGGCAATTGTTTTTCATGTTTTAGCACTGGGAGTCAACTTTTCTATTAGCAGCCATTTTGTTTACTTTGATTCAGTCTATTTATTTGTTGCATGTTTCTTAAAATTTATGTCAGTGTACCAAATGATTTCTGGACGATCCTATATTTGTATCAGGAGTAGAAGATCAAATTTTATTATCTGTGATGTTTTATCATGCTGAACTAATATATTGAGATCCTTTTTTGACAAGATGTTTTGGGTTCTTTTAATCATATCTCAAAAAAAGTACTAGATAGAAAGGCCTTGAATTACAAGTATAAATTATAATGCACAAGCATAAAGTCAGTTCATTCTGGGCATTCACTAGTATGCATTGTTGTATTGTGGTTTGCTTCCGTGGAGGACAATGCAACAGTTGGGTTTCTTCTTATTAGTCAATGGAACTATGGGTCCATCCTATATGAGTAATTTATAGATTATCTTTCATCCATGCAACCTGTCCAATTTGACTCAGTGTGACCAACCAACTTGAAATTGTTACTATGCACATTTAAGACGACAATGAATTGTTTTCTTCTCCCTCATAAAAAAATATAATTTTTGTTTGAGTTGAAATGAAATTACATTGTTCATATGCTTATAGCATTCAAGTAGATCTTGTAGATCTATTAGGGTTAGGCACTTAAGTGTTATACCACCATTTTCTTAGGGTTAGCCATTTAATCTATTATGGTTGTTTGTTGGTAGCTTAGCAATGAAACTAACCTTCAAGGCACTTGTTCAAAACCTCTATTTGGCCATTTGTTTGTAGATGATAGGTAGAGATCATAGCTAATTGGGTGTTATAGAGATTAACTTCTCTTTATAGAAATCACTGGTGAATTTAGGATATTTTTCAAATACAATCACCTTAGGAAATTCATGAAGAAAAACATTTGCAATTTGGCTAGATTTGGCATTGGATTGAATTATATTTGGTAAGTTTATCAACAATAACCAAGATGGCATCTTTTCCTTCAGATTTAGGAAATCTTGTAATATGAGATAATAAGATAAGATATGATTTGTAATTAATATTGAAGGAATGGATCACAAATAGTTTAATCATTAATGATACTTCAAGGGTACTAGCTCAATGGAAGAGCACCTACCATATAGGCAGGAGGTTGGTGGTTCAATTTCTCCATACCCTATTTACAAAATCAGTGAATATTCACATATAAAATGATTAAAAAAGACTAAATTAGTGACAAAAAAATGAGAGATAAGCGACCAAAAAAAAGATCAAAATTAGCAGATAAACAATCAAATGGCAGTTTGGTGGCTAATTTTCGGTCTCTTATCACACAACAAAAAATGTGGTCATATTTAGTTTGGTCATTTATAGTTTGTCTTGTGGTCATTAATTGTGAAAATTAATGACCAAATATATGACCAAATTAATAACCACAAGACAAGCTATAAATGACCAAACTAAATATGACCAAATTTTTTGTCGCGTGATAAGAGACCGGAAATTAGCCACCAGTGATCGCCAAATCAAAAGTGGTAATTTATATGTGGATTTTGGTCATTTTTTTGGTCACTTATCTCTCATTTTGTACTAGTGTAGGTCCCCCACGATGGTGTCATTGGGTTCTAGATTTATTTATTTTTTATTTTTAAACTCGGTGGGAGTTTTACTCTGTTTTGAGTATTACTACATTGACATAATTTCCATATTCATTATATACTCAAAGATGTAGGAATTTCGTTGTTGTATTGCAGAGGTTAGGGTTTTAAGGGTCATAAGGACAAAGGAATGCCACATGATATAGCTCTCTAATATACTGAAGAGTTTCCAACAATAGTGTTGAGTTGAATCTTTCAAAAAGGAGGATAAATCATACCCTTAGTTGTACTACCTGATTCCCTTGTACACATGAATGATCTCCTTTAGTGTTGTTCTCAGTGTACTACAACAACATGATGAACAGAGGTTTATGTATGGCTAGTTTTAGGTGCACCTAGAAGGATTTTGATATACCAAAGGGTAAGTGGAAGACAATTCCATATACAGGTGCTATCTGGTGTAATACTACTTTAAGGGGTACCAATAAAGGTTATTGGTTGTCCAACTATGTGACACCATTTGTATTTTCTGTATATATTCTTCCCCAACCACATACTTACCTATCAAATGACATATATTTATGTTATTTAAAGATGATAGAGTATGTTTGTAGCCTAAAAAAATGGCTAAATGTTGGGTGCATGCTAGCTCAAGAAAGAGCTCTGATAGCACTTGTAGTGATCCGTGACACGTTGACATGAAGCATAAACATTGTATTCAAATAATAGAATGCAAATAAACAAATACAAGATACAATTGAGATCAAATATGTGAAATATAACCCTTGTGTTAATAGTTTCAAGAAGAAAGAGAGCAATGTTCATGGGCCTCTTAAGGTAGGGTGACATCTCATTAAGCATAACTCCAATTACAACAACACAAGACAAAAAATTCCATAGCCTTCTAGCTTTATAAGTGGATTCTTAATAACAAAACCCTAACTACTTGTGGTCTCATCATTAATGAGTACCAACCACTTAGTGGTCCTTATTTCATAAATATGACCTTTTTGCATTTAGTAACGATCCACAACTAACTAATGGGCCTTATTCAAAGGAGATGGCGACATACATTAATTGGCTGACTCCCAAGTACCCTAAAGTAAGGAGGTTAGAGTAAGACTAACACTAACAAGCCATTAATTATTAGATATAAAATAACATTTTTATGAAATCACCACTATTGTCACTTTATCAACACTTACTCAATAGGAAATCATACAACCACAATTTTATCTATTTGGAATTGACACCGTAAGCTTGTCTAAAAAGCATGAACATTCTAAGCATTTGGGGCCCATTCTCTAGGTCTTGCTTCATTCCCCACTTCAAACCATTCCTCCCTTGTAAGCAAATAAACAATTAGTTTATAGGCACCCTTAGCAAATAACGAGTGAACATACCTTTATAAGTCTTTTAAAGTTTTGCAGCCAAATGTTTAGGTTTAGGTTGTAAAAGATGTTATGATGGCATGGCATGGACATGGTTTGTTATTATTATATAGATAACTTTATTATGTTTTTATTTCCATGTAATTATTTTGAGGCAAATCCTTAGATAGTTCCCCTCATTTCGAGGATGGTACATAGATAAACCCTAGATTTTTCATGGCACACGACCAAGTCAACAATAGGGATCGAAGCCATTACAACAATATACTCATTACGAGCTCAACATGTCACTTGCAGAGATAGAATATGGGTGGAGAGGATAACACTCCATCCCACAACCACTCCATCTAGACCCAATTGATTTTATTAGGTTAGGTTAAATCATTTAGATTCCACATTTTGACATTGTTTATGATGAGATCTTTTATCATTATCTCATAACCTCGACAATGAGCTCCTATCCCAACCACAACTCTATAATCCTTCTTTCCATGATACTAAACACAGTATAAAATAAGTTAATAAGTGGACAAACAAAGTGATTTAATATGTGGACAAACTCAATCCCTTTTTATAGAAATTCTTCCCCAAATATGGTAGAAACTTTGCTAGAAGTTATAGTTCCACTTGATTAATGACAATTTTGACCCATTTCATGATGACATAAATCACTAAATTTATAAAAATTGATTGGATCAAAACGAAATGTTACCTTGTTGAAAAAAATAATGTCACTAAAAGGCTTGTGTTTGTCCACTTATTAACTCACTTTGATATACTACATGTTGCTTCGTGCATTGTCCTATATATCCATCTCATGATTCTCTTTTATGTTCACCCTTCATATTTGTCAAAGGTATGTTGACATTACAAATTATGAAATCAATTGATTTTTTTTTCTTAGAAAAAATCATACTTTCTATACATAGGAGAAAGAAAAGTACATTCTTTATGTGCTTGTGCATAGTTACATCAACAGTGGTAAGTATATATACCCTCACTTATAGGAAAAAAAACTTGGTCAAGATTCAGTGCCCACCGCGAGTTTCCTGAAATAAGATTCTTGTATCTTCATTAACATAATTTTGTTCACAGAAAAAAAACAATCAATTGTGTAGATAAAGTTTAGTAAATATTAACCCATATTACAATATTCCATTAAGCATTTAATATCCTTAAAATAAGTTGATGGAAAATAGGGAGAAAAAACTAGCGAAAAGTTAATGAACCCATGTGAACTACCAAACATATCCTCCATCAAATTCCTTGACGAATAGATGTTCAATCGCCTTAGATAATCCTTCTTCATAAAGTTGATCAACAACTTAGTTCAGTTCTTTGTATAGATGGGTGAAAGTGAGTTTGACAAAATGACCAGTTACAACCTTAAGATCGAGAGCAAGTGACTGAAGTGTAATGTCCATTATCACCTGCACAGTATTCATCCAATGTATAACAAATAGGGAATCATCAAAGATTTGAAGGTGAGTGACATTCCTCTGATGGGCCAAATGCAGGAGAGCATGAAGTGTTAATAGTTTGGCTCGATTGTTGGAGCCAAGGCTCACATTGTCCAAAAACTAAAAATAATGTTGATCCTAAAGAAAGAGAACCTCACAATATCACAAATGCGGTTCACATCTTGGCAAGAACAATCGGAAAACACCTAAGGGAGTTATTAATTACAAGTTTTCCAACCACTCGATCCTTTTTATAATTGCCCTAATGCTTATAATGTTTTGCAAGTAAACATATAGTAGTATAAACCTCGAAGGTTTGCTAGAAACATCCTTCAAGACACAAGAATTGTGAGCCAACCAAATTCCCCATAATGTGAGATAAGGAACAACTTTAACAACTTGAAAGTTGTTTAAATCTTGGTGCTCAAACCATTTCCTCACCCCCTCTCCCCCCATATCACCTTGCCAAACATTACTAATACCCATATCCTTCTACACTTGAATTAAAAAGGAGCAATGCATTCAGATATGAGTAACATCTCTATTCTTATGCTCAATGACAAATGTAGGATCAAGTGATGTTTTTATAATGAGGATGACCATGATTAATATCCATTAAAACCAATTTTATCTATAAGTTATTAATATTTTTGTTTTAAATTAATTAATTTACTTATCACTTTCTTTTTATAATCTAAAAATACACTACCTAAAATAAATCATTAAATTAATTTGAAATATCATTTCCTAAATTAATAACAATGTAAAGTAAATCTTTAATATATGACTCATCTCTTATAAACATTAATCAATGTAGTAACTTGAATAATACACTTAATACCCATTGAATTAGAAAATACTTAGCCATATTAAAATTAAAATTAATAATGAAAGGAATGCTATAACAATTTTTTTTAAGATGGCAAAATCCATAATATGAGGACAACTATCACATCACCATCCCTAAATGAAAGTTGACTCATCACCCCACGCCATCTAAATTTTTTTTAAGATGGCAAAATCCATAATATGAGGACAATTTTTTCGAGACTTCCACTTCTGCCAAGAAAAACTAACTCATTGGGCCGTTAACCTGTTTCCTTACATCCAAGAAAAACTAACTCATTGAGCCGTTAACCTGTTTCCTTACATCCAAGAAAAACTAACTCTTAGCCAATTAAAAACAGTAAAATCTTACTCGAACGCCATAACATGCACCCAATAACAAGTCTACTTAACGCTCTTAATACATCCAAGAAAAACTAACTCATTGGGCCGTTAACCTGTTTCCTTACATCCAAGAAAAACTAACTCTTAGCCAATTAAAAACAGTAAAATCTTACTCAAACGCCATAACATGCACCCAATAACAAGTCTACTTAACCCTCTTCATTATTATTATTATTTAAAATATTAAGAAAAAGAAAGTAATTGAATCAAAGAATGTCGGCTTTGACTATAAGGGTTTGAACAAAAAAATATACACAAGGGTTCCAGAAGTAATGATATATACACAGCACAAGGGATCATTAAGAGGAAATATATACACAAACACAAGGGCTCATTGAGAGGAAATACATACACAAGGGTTTGGGCTTCTTCTGGTTTTATAAACAGGAAAGCCCAGAGAAAATAACCATTTTCAGTTTCAGCCGCCATGGGCACGCCAGAGACCTCGCGGGAGCCATGCCCAGACCGAATTCTGGACGATGTTGGAGGAGCCTTCGGCATGGGGGCGGTGGGAGGATCAGTCTTCCATTTGATTAAGGGAATTTACAATTCCCCTAAGGGTGAACGGATTCTCGGTGGCACGCAGGCCGTGAGGCTGAACGCTCCCCGCATCGGTGGAAGTTTCGCAGTGTGGGGTGGTCTTTTCTCGGCTTTCGATTGCTCGATGGTATACGTCAGGCAAAAAGAGGACCCCTGGAATTCCATAATCGCTGGAGCCGCCACTGGAGGGTTTCTCCAGATGCGGCAGGGGCCCAGGGCGGCTACCAGGTCGGCTATATTTGGCGGCGTTTTGCTTGCTTTGATAGAGGGTGCAGGGATCATGCTGAATAGGGTTTTGAGTGCGCAACAGCAGTTTCCGCCAATGGTTGAAGATGTGCCTAATATGCAGGGTCCTATTCCAGGGTTTCCAGGCTATGGGCCTATTCCTGCCAATATGGGGGGTCCTGGGCCTGAGCCGGCTCAAAGCCCCGGGCAGAGTAGTTCTTGGTTTGGAGGATTAAAAGGGCTTTTTGAGGATAAGAAGGAAGAATCACAGCATAGCGGTGGTGGTGGTAAGGCTGAGGTTTTGGAGAGTTTTGATCAGCCTAGCACTCCGGTGCCCACTTTTGAGTTCAAGTGATTTGGGGCACTGGGGCACTTTGGTCTTTGTCAGCTTCAGCTACCAGGTATGGCCTGAGATTGATCCCTTTTAAAACTTTTGAATGAATTGAATTCTTTCCTTGTGCTTATTTTCTGCAATAAGCTTGCCACAATGGGCTGCACTACAAATAATGGAGTTACAGTTCCAATTTCTGAGGCGCCATGTCTGAGGGTTAGCTCCCCTCATGGATTCATCCATCTGGCCTAATATAGATAATTGGCGCAGAAGAGCTTTTCTATGTTTTAGAATATATGCGGGGATATGTTATAGAGTACAGGGTTGGGTTCTCTTTGGATGCAAAAGTGACAAAAGTGACTGTATTGTGTATGTGTTCGGAGTCCAAAATAGTTGTTAGCTTCTTGGTATGAAAGCATCGATAACCGTGCCCTAGACTACTGAGTTTTTTCGTTGCAGACATCTTCATGTCAGTACCGGGCATGTTCTCAGGATTTACTAGAGTTGGGCTTTATTTCTCACTGTCTGATATCTCACTTTGTCTTTGCATGCTCTAGAAGTTTCATATAACACAGAACGCGACTATCAATGGATGCTTGTCACATCTGGTGCAAATGACTTCCAATGTTTGCTAAACTTGCTTTATTTCTACACAACAACGATGTGTGAAACAGACGTCTGTGTATATTTTATCTTCTTCAATGGTGGTATCTTGCCCACTTTCTGCTGGCATCTTTGTTCTTCTTTCTACTTGTACATGGTTTTCTTACCCATGTCATGTTTGCTTGCTGTTTACTTGGCATCTGCAAAACTACCTGATGTAGGGTAGTTCATGCCTTTTTAAAATATTTTATGTAGTTGTTGTGCTCCTGGTCTGTCCACGAGGCTCTTGGCTGTCAAATTCTGTCGCCCACGCCCTTGATGTTTTTGATCTTCTGGATGTTCATGTATTTTGCTTCTCCACACTTTGATTTGTTTTAGAACTTGATTTAAGGTTCTGATTTTTATTTCTCCAACTTCAATTTTTGGTCTTTTTCAAATCTTCGCTCAGGTCTACAAGCAGAATATAAATAATATTAATTTGACCTTGAACTTATCCCTTAATTTGACTGCACATACCAAGAGCCCGTTTTAAACACTGGACTTGTCTTCATTTTCTTTCTCCATGCCTGCTGACGACTGTGCATGCCCAATAACAATGCCGTTATTCATTCTAAACATTTACAAGAGGAGAGAAATGAAAGGTAAAATCCAATGTTTGTTCATTGTTATTATCATTCATCATGAATTGCTTACATAGTAGAACATTGGTTACCTATTATGGTGGCTTCTCCTCATTGCAAACTTTAAGACAACTAAAAAAGATTATGGTTATTAATAAGATCATAGTCCTATGTACAACATTTACGTAGCCTAGGTGCACAGAACTTATCACTCTTAGTCATTTGTCTTAACAACTTATATTTTACTCTAATGCAATTTTAATTACATCTACATGGTTGTTTTGGTTATATGTTTATGTGTTTCATCTATCATCTTGTTTCAAACATTCATGGATGCTTAAAGTTACTCATAGCTCCTGCATATACAGTTTCATTGGTTCTTTTCATAGTTTTTTAAGGTGCAAAATGGAGATTCCAGAGGCTGCCAAATTGATTTAAGATATGTTTGAAGTTTGATGCTGTTGACAGAGATCATTTTTTCTGATTGAATAATGAAACTTTTGCAGTCAGCTAAATGTGAAGTTCAACATTTGGATTCATGAATGTTCAAATTTATATTGTGCCTACCAAGAACAAGCTCTCCTAAGGCTGAATTTTGAATGTTAACTTGATATTGTGCTACAGAGAGTTTTTCTATTTAGGCCTAGCGTTCTATTTTCTCTTACAAATGCAATGTTAGCTTTATATTGATGGTATAATGGAGGCTTACTTAGATTACTTTTGTGCTACATTCATAAATTGAGCTGAAAGTGCTCTAAATTATATCTGTGAATGGAGCTGCAATATATTTCAAGTCCAATTGTTACAAGTTCATTTCAAGTCCAAGTCCAATTGTTACAAGTTGATTGCAAGTTCAGACCTGCTGCCTCTCTGTTATTAATATTAGTAAGGATCCAGTCGACTTGGAAAACCTGCCTCAACTCCAAGCCCTGCAAGTTGTATCTAGTTATGCACCATCTTAGGAAGGCAGGATAAAAATTTGAGGCATCAAAAGTTCTGGAGGAAATGATAGAATGTTGATTTTCTGTACATGTTAAGAATATACTGTGAAGTAATGTCTGCTCTATTTCAGGCTGGTGAAGTGGGAAAAGCATTACAATTACAAGACAATAATTAGGAGATGCTGTGGAACTGACTTTTTGACATATGGTCATCCTGTAAAACAGCTTTGCTTTATAAGGGAAAAGTTGATGAGGCATCCAAGCTTTTAGATGACAAAAACCAAAGATATCCAGTAATAGGTATTACATTATGAGAATTTAGAAACGGTTGGATTTATTATTTTTTCAAGGAGATTACTCTTGTAGGAAGGAATCAAGAGGGCTCTGCTTTGTAAGAAAGTACTGAACCAAGCCCATTGTCAAATTACAATACTGAGTCTGGTTCAACCAATACCCTAGCATTAGTGAGGATCAAGTTCCACTTTCAGTATGATCTCCAAAAGTTTACGCATTTCATGAGGGTTTTTTAAGAAAAGAAAAAAAAATAAGTCTCTCCAAATTGAGTTCTGTAGTGAATTGTTGGCTTTGAAGAAATGGACAGCAAATGGCAGAAGAGGCAAATTTCTGTTGAAAGATACCTCTTTTATAATGCAAGTAGATTCCTGGATGAAAAAAATCATGGTGTTCCTCTCTGATTTTGGGTGAGAGAACATAGGAATATGTTTCCTCTATTTGGAACAGAAGCCAAAAGCAAGGCAACTTTGGCTGGGTTGGCTGTTGCTGCGTTAGCTGTAGCATGTTGAGATAAATGAGGGTTGAGCTGTAATAGCACTGTTGAATACAGAATAGTAGGGTCATAAGTACAGTTAGCCAAATAAAATAATAACAGAGCTGTTTCAAGCATTCTTGCAAGGTAGAGCCAAAAGCCATCTCAATCAAAAGACAGAAACCAGTGCCAAAGCCAAAAGCAAAGGGTGTAGACTCAATACCAAGGCACAGCTAAGCTGAGTGAAAGCCAAAGACGGCCTTAAGTCAGAAGTCTGTTGGCCGACTGAGTAGAGAGAGCGTCGGGCTGGCACCTGGAAAGCTCGAAACCCAAATCTCTAAGGCTCTGCTAAGAGACTGTATGCATGTGCATTGAACCAACACCAGAAGATGTTTTCAAAACGGACTTATCAATACATTCTGCAGTTTTTATTTTCCCAACACCAGAAGATGTTTTCAAAACGGACTTATCAATACATCCTGCAGTTTTTATTTTCCAAGAGAGGGTTTTCTCCAGTTTAAAGGTCTTGTGTTCTATTATTTGAAATTTTACGTTCGTGTGCAGCTCTTTCATTTCTTTTGGTTACATGTCTTAGTCAACCTATTTGCAGTGATAAGCACAATTAGCCAAATAAAATAACAGATCACAGACATAATGCTAGGTGCCCTCTTACGAGGGCTTGGTTGGGCATTTGGATTTGGCACCATGGAACCTTGGCTTGATGTGAGAAGTAGTTTGGTGGACACGCAGCCTTGATTTTATTCCTTTTAGGTGGAATTTAATCAACGAGACCCATACACATTTTCAATAGCGTTTTAGAGGCTTTAGGTTTCGAGCCTATGCTTCGATACTAGATGGAGTGCCTACCGTATTTAAACTAAGTTACTAACCTTAGCCACAAATATCCCAAATTAAAATTTGACATGAGTAAATCATTTGTTTTACAAAAGTCTAATATACGACAAGAACATCACACAGCTTACATTCATTTACATTTACTCATGAATCAAACAACTAGTGATTTAATTAACGAAATGACTAGGAGTAAGGTTTACTTACATTAAAATAAGAAAAAAATTGACTTACTGAAGTGTGCAGCAGGTCTGTACCAGCAGCAACAGTGACAGCGACAGCAGCGGGCAACAAAGTGTGTGGAACAACTCTCCACCCAACCTATCCCCTAGTTGAAAACTGAGAGCCCTCGAGCTCTCTCAATTAGTAAAACTATGTTAGACATGATCTCCTTCCCAATACCTCCTTACCAACCTATCCCCTAGTTGAAAACTGAGAGCCCTCTAGCTCTCAATTAATAAAACTATGTTAGAACATGATCTTCTTTCCAATACCTCCTCACCACAGTAGGGAAATCCTCTCACCCTCCTTTTCCAACAGCCAAGTCTCATGCAACAGACTAACTAGACCAAAAAACTCCACTAGCAGCCTAGCGGAAGAGTAGAATAACCCATGAAGTCATCCACCTCTCTTTAAAAGCCCATTTTCCTTTCCCTTTTATTAAATTAAGTTTTATCTGCATGGATGACAGTTGTCATCCATGCACTAATTCTACTTATTACCCCATTATTTCAATTTATTAAATTTATAATACATATATATCATTATGTACCTATAATTGCGCTGAAGAGGTGCATTCTACAGCCCAGTAGGGGAAGATGTGTAACTCCTTCCGTGCTAAACCTGGAGCTTACATGTGTCTTTTTATAAAAATAATAAAATAGTATAAAAATAACACGTGGGCTATTTAAAACATTTACAACGACATATATCTACACAAATTAGATAAATTAAAACCCTCTCTAAAAAGGGGTTTTGCACTTCCTCTCGGTGCTTGGTAGATCTCCTTTAAGATGGATCTATGCTGGTTATAATTAATTTGCAAGTTGAGGCATTAAACTTCTTTTTCTGGTTACTCCGAATTATTGGAAACATTAAACTGTTAAAGGATTTTAAGAATAATTATTCACTTGCCTTCTAAATTTTTTTAAGTAAAGCCTTGTTTTCTCTCTCCTTGGACAAAACTCTTGGTGCTCGCAGTCATAGCAATCACAGACATGTTCTCCAAACCAAACTCTAATCTTCAAATACTCTGGAACAGGTAACATTCTGTGATACCATATAGAAAACTAAGAATGCCAATACATAGGATTTTTTAGTCTTCTTCCCTGGGCTTCAACAACACGAGCTGTACTATATGTTGGTGAGGATAGTAATTTAGTGACATGGTCTCTACCAAAGTGCACTCCAAAATACTGCAATCCCTCGATTCTTTTATTTTAGCTGATATGTATGCATTTTCTTAATACATGACCATTTACCATTATTCCGACTATTTTGATGGACGGAACGAGTATAATGTAGGTGACAAAACTGCTATTATGATATTATATGATATAGAGGAAACCTGACAAGCTCACGAAAGTACTTAACTGAAATACATACTTTTAAATTACAGGCACTACTTAAAGTTGTCTCTATTCCTGTTAAACATTATTGAATATTTTTCCAATAAAACATATTTGCATCCATAAGTTCTTACATCGAGTTTATGTTTTAGATTTGGAGTTTATATTTTAGAATTTGGGGTGGAGTAGTAATTATGCTTTTCCTAGATTGCAGGTGGATGAGATAAGTGTACTATGCTAGTCTCAATTTGTTCATATTTTCATTTGTGTTAAACATTATTATACTAACCAGAGAGGTCAATACCTTGGAATTGTATTTTTGTGACATTATTATTCAAATTAAAGGTAAAATTTAGCCTTTAATTGTTGGAGTTTGGTAATTGTGCAGGAAACAAAATGAGAGGATTCAGCTATCCATGCTATGCGACCAGCTAATATAAATTTTCTAGTTCAAGAACAGGAATGATTCGGTCATGTCAAATTGACTTGGTTTGATGGAAGTATCTCGTAATTTGAGTTCCGTGGCTGTTTACTATTAAGAGCTGAAGAAATTTTGTTTATTTCCAGGGCATTTTGGTTATATATATTATTTACGTGAAAGCTGTAGAAATGAATGTGGCAGGTATGATCTGCTTTTTGCAAAGGCCTGACCAATAAAATGTAGTTGTAGAAGTGTATTTTTAATGCCAACGGTTCTTGTGAATTTTAGGCTAACAGAGGGAAGGAAACTCCTTTTTTTCTTAAATATGGATTCCAACGGTTCTTGTGAATTTTAGGCCTAACAGAGGGAAGAAACTCCTTTTTTTCTTAAATATGGATTCCAACGGTTCTTGTGAATTTTAGGCCTAACAGAGGGAAGAAACTCCTTTTTTTCTTAAATATGGATTATTTGATTAGGACTTTTAGATATGATTATTGATATTACCAATGATAATTTTAGATTGCTTATGCCCGGTTAACTTAGATTATTCAGAAATTGTACCCGGTAACTTACTGTAAGTGCTTTTTGTTACAAGCTTTCATACAATTGGCACTGGTCACCTGCTTCTTTTGTTTAATTTTTAAAAAACTTTCCCTCAGAATCTATTATGCTGGTCAAAGATTCAGGATCACTTTTTCCCAAAATGTTCTTGTGAAGGTTGCATACATGAGAATCTTTGGAACCGAATAATTGTGAAGTTTTCTCACTGGTTTGTTTTTATTGATCATTTTTTTGATTAATATGCATTTAAGTGTGTTATTAGCAGGGATAAAACTTAATTACAATGTCAACAAGATATGTTTACATATATTGTTATTATGAAAAATGCAGGGTATAATTCTTCAAATAATTGTTATCTGTCAATACAGAAAAGTGAGTATTGCCCTGCATCTCTTTCTATATACATGTCACAACACTGAAATGAACAGTACAAGCTGACTATAAGAGGCGGAATAAAAACTTAAATTCTTTAAACGAATTTTGGACTTAACGAATGCAATTTATTAAAAATGAACATATTGTATATGTTTTAAACAATTAAAGCGTAATGTAATCAAGGTCAATGTTTTTCAATATAATGCTAGTAGTAGAAATCCAAACGAATAATTTAACATAAAATCCAGTTTTTCTTTGCAAAACTTCTATATCAACTGTTGGTCATGAAAACTTAAGCAAGCACTTGAAGTTGAGGCCAGATTGATACAAAGTGTGTTAAACGATGGAGCAAAAAGGAGAAATCACTTGAGTTGGATTTACCACTATGCCCAGAATTAGAGCATATGTTCATTTTGGTGAACATTAAGCAAGTCAAGTCGCCTGTGTTAGATGAAGAATTGTTAAAGTTGCTAGATGACAGATTGGATGTCAAATCCGATCACACACAAGTAATCCCGGGGAAGTTGAAAAGATTTGATGGTTTAAAACAAAATTTCAGTTACAGTGTTAAACACAGTCAATGGAAAGATTCTCTTATTCAACACATTTCTGTTACCAATTGCAAACTATACATCAAAATGCACTCAACTTAGATGTCTTACTATAGTATAAACAACAAAGTATTATAGGTCAACTTCACAACTCGTAGACTAACCTCAAGTACAGGGCTTAAATGTTTGATGAAGCTCAAGTCGTGAATGTTTGATGAAGAATTGCTAAAGTTGCTAGATATGACAGATTGGAAGCGACCAACCTCCACCACTAGGAGTTGAAGAGAAGCAAATGCAAAGCAATACCTATAAGTTGTCTTGGGGAGGACAATAGGGTTTGATGGGTTTTTTAATTTCAACTTCAGTTCAAAGTAACGCTTATGGTATTATTGAACATAAATCATTGAGGGCAGTCTTCAGATGCATTTGTCAATGATTATCAACATTTGGTGGATAACTATAGGTAAATACTTTACGTCATTTAGCATAAAGCAAATTCATCCACGATTAACCTTTGTTATGCTAAAGTCATCCACAATTAACCTTCGTCTTTGTCCGTTAAAACAAAACTTTGTAATTCTAGAATATTTAAAACGCATTCACAAAAAACATTTTCATATACCTAGCCTATCTACCATAATTGCAAAAGCGATGTTATTAGATCTATCTAGGTTCCACATGGATTTGCTTCCGAAACAAATGTCATGCATCCATACAAGAATTCCTGTATGTGGTATGCTAATCCCCTACTGATTTGTAAAGGAACAAAATTTGATCGGGAACCTAGAACAATATAAAAGTCGCAAAGACAAAGGCCAAACCTGAAATCGACTTAGAAACACATATGGAGTTTGAATCTAAGGAGAGAATGATGCAATACGTTTCATGAGATAAGTTGAAGCTTCCTACATGAAATCAACTTGGAAACACATCAGGGAGTTTGAATCAAGGCGAATGATGCAACACATTTCGATATAAGTTCAATAATGAAGAAAGATGGATGTTTCAATAATGAAGTTCATGAAAAAATTAGAATTATATATATATAACATGACCCATTACAATGAAGTAAAAAAAACATTTTTGATACTATGATGCTCTAGAAATATGCCATTACAATGCACAAATAAACTAACATATTGAATAAACATATCAAAGAGTGGCTCTTCTTTATTAGGTTTGCAATATTTTGAAAAAATCTGGCTCTTCTTTATTAGGTTTGCAATATTTTGAAAAAATCTTCTTTATTAGGTTTTCAATATTTTGAAAAAAACTAACTAGAAAATTTGAAGATAGGTTTCAATTTTTTTTCCAGTCCATGCATGTTGTTTGTCGAATTGAAAAATTTGTAAAGAGATAAGCTTACAATTGCATCATTGGTTTCAAAGTTCTCACATTTTATGTATTGACATTGTTTTGAGTCAAACATAAACACATTTTTGAGACAACTTAGGCAATTAGAAAACTTGTTAGGATGTGTTCCATGATATTTTTGTGTTTTGTTTAGGATGCATTGGACAACTTGTTCATAAGTGCTTGGTTGGTGTGCTTTCTTTGCAACATGTGCAATGTAAGTAAGTACTAATAACTCATTACTTATATTTATTCTAGAGAAACTCAAATGGAGGCATACAATATTTTTGGTGAATCAAACGCCTTGCACATGCATTGGAATTAAAAAGGGTAAGGATGGGAGTTATTGTTTTTCTTTTATATAGTGTGAAGGGAAAATGAAAGCTTAAGAACAATGATTAAATAACAAAATACAATTGAATATTTAAATGGGATGGGAAATGAATTTTTTCATGGCAACAAAAGTCGCTCGCTTTGCCTTTATGGAATCATCATTTAAAATGTCAATAAACATTGCTAAACAGAAGCAAATTATATTTGATTCGACTTATTTTTGATGGAATTGGCAACACTTTGGAGGCCATAATGGTTAGAGTTTTACTTGCAACACTTATTTGAAACGAGTTTTTAGACTAATATGCTATACGTAAAAAATTATAACAAACCAAAATCTGATTCTTTTACCATAGGTAGTTAGATATGTTTCCACATGACCTTGAAAATTTTGTTGTTTCACATTATTAGAGGCGCGTCTATTTGACCATAATCTTTGATGAACTTGTGGTAATAGCATGCAAACTTATAAGAATCCTCTAAGATTCTTAAAAGTTTTTGGAATTGGCCATTATAGATTTAATTTTATTAGAGTCCATTTTGACACTTTCATGAGATACAGTATGACCTAAATATTCTACTTCTTGAATCCTAAAGGCACAATTTTAAGGTTTAAAAATATAATTCAAGCTTTGAAATGTGGTGGGTGCATTTGTAAGGCTAAATATAACAAAAAATTCATAATGAGTTTTATGTGTTCTAAAAACTAATGTTTGAATGTCTTGCCTCATTTTGATTTGATAATACTTGAATGGAGATCCAACTTGGTAAAGAAAATCGCTTCTTATAATTCATCAATGACAAGAATATGAAACTTATCTTTGATGGTAATCTTGTTGACCTCTCTATAATTTCAACACATACTCCATGGACCTTCCTTTTTATGAACCATCAACACTAGTGCAAATAAAGCACTATGGCCTTTTAATGAAAATCTCATGAAAAATTTCGGAAAATTAAGAGCCATTTTTCCCAATGATTGCAACCATTGGACTCCTACAACATTAACACCATCCATTTGAATTTCAATCATTGGACTATAATATGTTAAATTTTCAGAATTTACTTCAATCTGATCTAGGATCTTATCTGAGAGAACAATATGTACAGCAAATCTACAGCATATCAATCATGGACACAATAATGTAAGCACACAAGAGACACAGAGTTTACTTGGGGAAAACCATAAAGGTGAAAAACCCCAATAACTTCCTCAGAGATAGATAGAGCAATGATACAACCAGAATACAAGAGATAGTCTTCTCCTAGCAGCAGAGCCTCCTCCTCATAAGTGCGCCGCTTTCCGAATTAGAGAAGTGTGTGAATGAATAACCAAATAGAGATCTCCCGATCTCTATTTATACTTGTTCTGTCCCGCCCAATAAACTAATGGGGCCTACATGTCTAGCTTAACCCATGGTTAACTTAATCCGGGCCGACCCCACTCTTGGTGGTCTAATAACCCTTTGACCCACATGGCCGACCTCCAATAGGGTGGTCTAATAATCCTTTGACCCACATGACTTATATAGGGCCGACCCCAACAAGGTGGTCTAATAACCCATCAAGTATAAGTTACGACATTTACAATATAAATGACGACACTTCCGTATAGAGGAATAATAACATCTTTATAGGAATACAAACACTTCCGTATAGAGGAATAATACCATCTCTATAGGAGTACAAAATACATATATGAAATACATGGGTGAAATACATTCCGAAGTTACATATACATCAACACTCCCTCTTAACTAGGAAGGTATTTCTCGACACAGATCTGCTAGCACAAGTCTTCTTCTCTGGATCATCACCGGCAAATCATCATATCCTCGAATCATCGTCATCGTCACTGCTGCTGCTATCTCAATCAATCTCTAAATCTACTCGTCATAGGAAGTTCTACAGAGCCAGTCCTTTTTCATACTGGATGTAGGCCCACCACCTGCAGGTCTTCATCATCTGTGCGAACGGTCTGATAGAGGTGGCCTCTCAAGACTAATTTTATGTGCGGCTGCAATACCGAAAAGAGTATCCCAGGAACATTTATGTGCCTAAGCACGACCGGCAAGATCTCCCAGGACTGATTACATGCATCTCCTCCACAATACCTTTAAAGAGCATCCCAGGAACATTTATGTGCCACAGCACGATCGACAAGATCTCTAAAGAGCATCCCAGGACTTATTACGAGCACACAGCTCAACCTCTCGGATCTTCAGGACTGATTACATGTGGATAGACAAAACCTTTAAAGAGTATCCCAAGAACATTTATGTGCCACAACACGACCGACAAGATCTCTAAAGAGCATCCCAGGACTAATTACGAGCACACAGCTCAACCTCTCGAATCTCCAGGACTGATTACATGTCTCCGTAGTAATATCTCATCCTAGGACTGATTACGAGCACACAGCTCAACCTATCGGATATCTGAGGACTGATTACATACTACATAGTAATACTGAAAAGAGTATCCCAGGAACATTTATGTGCTGCAGCACGACTGGCAAGATCTCCCAGGACTGATTACATGCTATTTGCACAACCTGCCACATATCATCTCTGACCTCCAAGTATCAACCCGATACTCATGATCCAACGGATCATCATTGCACAAAGCATCATCTTGATGCTCATGATCACACTGATTATCATCACTGTACCATCCTGATACATATCATCTGGAGCAACACCCTGAAGCTCGTCATCATGATCATCTTGATCATACAATGCATCCACCTGATGCATACCAAGTATCTACCTGATACATATCATTATACATGATCCACCTGATCATACAGTGTATTCACCTGATACAAATACACATACATGATACATATCAACATACATGATCTACCTGATCATACAATGTATCCACCTGATACATATACAGATACATGGTCCAAGCATCCAACATGATGCATATACAAAATACATACAAATGATCCAACTGATCATATCCAGCATCCAACATGATGCATATATACACAAATGATCCAACTGATCATAACAAGCATCCAACATGATGCATATACATATACAGAGTAGTAACTGGAGCATCGTCCTGATGCTCATCATCCATGATCTTTCTGATCATCATAGCATCGTCCTCTTCAGATCATCTCATCGCCCACGAAGCACAGCCCAGATGCACATCATCCAACACTTACACCACCGACATGGGAGAACACATCTACCACCATTCAAGGAAGGCTCCAGCCCTTACTTTTTCACCATGGGAGAACACATCTACCACCATGTGAAAACTGGATCAGCAATTACATCACGACCAAGGGAGAACACATCAACCATGTCAGAAAAGCTCATGTGCATCTGCATCTTCCGGACTCATCACTTCCCTTTGGAAGGAACCTCGATTTGAAGTGCACCAAGCCTCTCTCTGAAGTACTCAAACTGCACTCTGGCCAACGGCTTGGTCAATACATCTGCAACTTGCTCATCCGTCGCAACATACTCTGCTTCGACTGCACTCAGTGCTACGCAGGACTGCTTCCTGCTAAACCAAGAGATCACACCTGATCCCTATCTGCAGCACTGCCTGCCCCATCTGAATCAACATAACCCTGCAGGTTAAACTTTTGATTCGCATCATACTTGAGCCCATAATCAACTGTACCCTTCAGGTACCTCAGAATATGCTTTACAACAACCAGGTGAACACTCCTCAGATCCGTTAGGAACTGGCTCAATGTGTTCACCGCAAAGCAAATATCTGGTCTCGTGTTCGTCAGGTACATCAAGGACCCAATCATCTGACGATACATAGTGATATCAACCGGCTCAGATGAAGCATTACACAGAAGCTTCAGGTTCGACGCCATAGGTGTGGCCATAGCCTTGCAGTCCATCATCCCGAACCTCTTCAGGATCTCTACTGCATACTTCCCTTGTCCAAGGAAGATTCTATCTGCACTCTGCCACACCTTCATGCCAAAAACAAATAGGGCATTATCCCCAAGTTCTTCAACTCGAACTCGGCAACAAGCTTCCGCTGCATGTCGGCAATCAATCTATCCTCACCTGTTACAAACAGGTCATCCATATACAAAAGTAGTATCACTGGATTGCCTTCCTCGACCTTGTAGTAAAGGTTGGAATCTGCTTTACTCTTGGTAAAACTCAAACTGGATAGAAAGTTGTCTATCCTACCATACCAAGTTCTGCACATATATGACTCCCTGTCATGTGTCTCAGAACCAAGTAGTTGCACCACATACACTTCTTCTTCAACTACACAATTCAAGAAAGTGTATCTTCCTCTTCATCACTGCAGCCAGAGCAAGTACTGATTTAATGGAAGTGTATCTGGCTACAGGAGCAAAAGTCTCTATGCTACCACCTGCAGCATGCTTGATTTTGTAGATCCTCTTGGAAGTCACTACAGACTCCCCTTCAGGTCTTGGGACTGCATTCCAAACATCTTCATGATCGACTGGTACTCCTCGATCATGGCATTCTTCCCAGAGCCTGGGAACTTCAATATCTTCAATATTTTCAATAGATAACTTTGTTGCTGAACAAATGTTGTAGTCCTTCTTTTGTAGGTGATGGTATACGATCTTTCCTACACAACAAGTTAAATTGCATGATTAGAAAACATCTCATAGTTTTCAGAACAAATTCTTACACATAAAGAAATATTTCATACAGTCATGCAGTTATCTTAGCCAATGCTTCAATACAATATTTATCCATATTCTGTAACTTTCTAGATGCCTTCCAATCTCTACCAGAACATTGTTAAGAGTGTGCACAACTCCTAACATGTCAGCAAAGAGGTTTTATTCTAGATAAGTAGCAATGGAATGTTGTACAGTGCCATAGGCCACTTACCCATGTATATTAGTAGTATACTGTTCATCAATGCAACTATTCTAATATGCACAATACACAACCTAATTCTAGGAACATAAGCATATACATCATTGAATAACATTATGTAAGAAATGTCAATTCAAATACTTATCTTTGTTTGGTTGTTGGGTGGACTCCCTCTGAATCTTTGCAACTCCATTCTGATGTGGATTGTGAGAAGTGGTCAACTCCCTCTGAATATCTACATCCTTGCAGAAACTACTGAAGTGTGCTCCTTTGCTTTCTTGCAGGAACAACTGGAGTGTGCTCCCTCTTGATCTTTGCTTCCTGGATTACCTGTCCTTGAACTTATATCCATCCTTAATCACTATGCATGCTTATTATTATCATCATTTTGCTATCCTTGAGGTCTCATACATAATCACACATTTATTAGTATAATCTTAATACTATCAAAACACAATAATCTTAAACATATATAGTCATGATCATTCACAGATAGTAAACATTAGTATTCAAGGTTTCAGGGAAGTCTTCTTTTCCTCATGCATATTCTTATTTGATCATAGGGCTCTTCTGATTAGTTAAATCATCAATGCATAAACCCGTGATTACTCAAACTTATATCTTCATGATTCTTCTGGTTAGTCATATCATCAATTATGGTAAGAAACATAATATGCATACAACCATTACTATTCAAACCTATGACTTCATGAATAATCATTATCAATAACACAACAGTATAAGATCCTAACACAAGGTAGGATTCTAGCTTGATATAGAAAAAAACATACATGGATTAGCATGCTAGCTAGTTATGTCTAACATGCCCGCATAATGTCTTCTGGTTCTCTTCAATGACTTGTGCTAGTAACCTGCATGTCTCATAAGTTATCCATTGTAGAACCAAGTTATACATACCTCGTAAATAGATTTTCTAAGTGATCCATGACAATGGATGAATCTTTGTCTTCATGTCATTATGATCATATGTTCTTGAACTAGAACATGATTTGTCTTTCTTGGTGTACCGTTCCTGTTAGAGGACAACATAAACCTCATACGACACCATAATGCATTAGTACAATCATAAGTGTCAACACCCTAATGCATGAATTCATAATTTTGTTAAGGTGATACGACAAGTCTAAAATCAAGATTGTTCTAACCGTAATAACATGAAGACAAACATATCATAAATTTAATCATGAACAAATCTTGAGACATACCTGGATGAGTCATACCTGTCGAGATTGCTTGTAATCTTATTATGTAAGGCCTTAGCCTCATCTCCCTCTGAAATAGGAACTTGTTCACTTATGCAGGTGACCAATCCATCCTCTTCTAGGATTAAACCAATCCACTTGATTTGTAGGAATTGGATCTGGAGTTGTATTACGGTTTGTCAAAGAAACCCAAAAAATTCAAACTTCCGAAAGGATATAAATATGCGCCTTGATGAGCTGATCAAGCTGGTATATTCCGAATTTGAAAATTGCAAAGTTTCACTCCTCAATTTTGCCTTTGAAACTTCCGGATTCACTGGACGTGACCCTGAACTGGGGTTTGATGAAGCTCACTCTTCTGCCCAATCAAAAGGTTTGATCCAAAGCTCTAAACTTCTATTTTTCTGAGGAGCTTCCAGCCGTGGTCACATATTTCAAAAATTCCCATTTTTACAGAAGCCCTAATTTTCCACTTTTATGATCAAAGTCCCGAACTAGGGTCTGATCAAGCTCGGCCTTCTACCCAACCAAAAATTCTGATCTTGGTCTCTAAATTTTGATTTTGATGAGTAGCATTCAGCCGTGGTCTCTGATTACAAGAATTCCAACTTTCTCCAAAACCCTAAATTCCGGAAGCCATGAATGAAGGTGCTAAAAAATAATTCTGTTTTGACAGAAATATGTACCTGATTGTTTCTGATGTACCTCCGCACTTTTCGATCCACAGGGTCTGAAAACTTTTTCTGTGGTAGCCTGATCTGTCATCTTTCCATCCCAACAGGTCTGACCTCAATTGGATTTTCTGAGAGAGTTATGCCAAGTGTTGCAACGCGACCTGTTTATGGGATAATACAGGAGAGCAAACTTGTATGGCGTTCCACGTGTCACTGGTTCAACTTTGGCCTCTGAAAAAGTTTCCTGAGATAGTACAGTCTGTTTACCACCTGTCACTTTTTACGAAATTTTATTTGGAGCTTCCTATCCCAAGTTATGACCTTTTTGCCAAGGTAACCTGTTTATGACTGAGATCTGGAAGAGGCAGAAACCCTATATTGTACAGATCATAAATCACAAAGTACGACGAATTAGAAGTTGTCCTTTGGACACAAGGTACATGGGGATCTGATCTTCGACTTGTAAACGTTTCAGATCCGAAAACTTCTCCAAAATGGATTTATAGCGAAAGTGATACGATGACTGGTTTTTTCTATATCAAGCTTGAGCATCGTAAGTGCAACAAGTGTCATACATGCCATATCATGCCTTCTTTTAGGCTAGCTCTGATACCATGTTAAATTTTCAGAATTTACTTCAATCTGATCTAGGATCTTAAATGAGAAAACAACATGTACAACAAATCTACAGCATATCAATCATGGACACAATAATGCAAGCACACAAGAGACACAGAGTTTACTTGGGGAAAACCATAAAGGTGAAAAACCCCAATAACTACCTCAGAGATAGATAGAGCAATGATACAACCAGAATACAAGAGATAGTCTTCTCCTAGCAGCAGAGCCTCCTCCTCATAAGTGCGCCACTTTCCGAATGAGAGAAGTGTGTGAATGAATAACCAAATAGAGATCTCCCAATCTCTATTTATACTTGTTCTGTCCTGCCCAATAAACTAATGGGGTCTACATGTCTAGCTTAACCCATGGTTAACTTAATCCGGGCTGACCCCACACTTGGTGGTCTAATAACCCTTTGACCCACATGGCCGACCCCCAATAGGGTGGTCTAATAACCCTTCGACCCACATGACTTATACAAGGTCGACCCCAACAAGGTGGTCTAATAACCTATCAAGTATAAGTTACGACACTTACAATATAAATAACGACACTTCCGTATAGAGGAATAATAACATCTCTATAGGAATACAAACACTTCCGTATAGAGGAATAATACTATCTCTATAGGAGTACAAAATACATATATGAAACACATGGGTGAAATACATTCCGAAGTTACATATACATCAACATAATAAACTCCTTCATAGTAAGTTTAATACTATGGCACTTCCTTGACCAATTTATGGTACCCACCATTTATAATCATTACTTGAAATTTTAGTGCTCAATATATAAAGCAATTGAGAAGTTTGACAATTTTGCAATTAATGAAGTTATGGGTCTACTAAAATCAATCGACATTGCAACCTTTTTCTTTTTTATATATCCTTCTATGTTGAGAGTTCAAGTGCTAATGTTGATCAATGCATGACAAGATATGGTTGGAGTAATATCTTCTTGTTCTACCTCTTAAGACCGTTCCAATTCAATATCTCCTTCCTCTTCACAATTTTATGTAGAATAATTTTTTCTCACTACACTTATGCCCCTTATGTGAGGAGGTGAAGTCAATATTCAAATGTTTGATATTTTCCTAGAGATTGGTGCATGGTTATCTCTACATGTGATTTATATGCATCAAGGGGATCATAAGGGGGGTTGACTAGGCCCCCACTACCCAAATGTGATGAGGTTTCCCAGGACAAATTTCTAGAACCTTCTAGTGTATTTTGGTTTTTTCTAGAACCCTCTTATGTATTCTATAAAAAGGAAAATGACCTTGACATTTTTTAGTACATGAAAAGTTGTAAAAATATTTTGCCAAGTAATAATAAGATTTGAATTTGTTATTGCCCCGTGGTTTTACTTGCACACTTAAGGTTTCCATGTAGATTTCATGTTCTTTTCTTGTTTTTTTCTTATGTTTTATATTTTTGAACATTTGATATTAGAGTTGGGTTCTTTGAAAACTCGTTGGGGTTTTCTGCAAGTGGGAGCTGCAACAATGATAAGAGGTTTAACCAAATTTCAGATTGAAAAGTGATAGAAATTTATCCTTTTGAAAGATGAAGATGAAAGATTTGCTTGTTTAGAATGACCTAGCCCTAGCTTTGAAACGGATTATGCAAAAAACCTAGTTGCATGACAAATGAAGAGTGTAAAAAGCTAAAAATGAAGACAATTTCTACAATTCATCTTTGCCTAGCAATCTCTGTCTTGTTCATTCTTGCTAAATAAAAGATTGCAAAAATCGATTTAGAGAAACTTGAAAATAAGCTATATGATATTAAATCAACAACAGATAAGGTTTTCCTACAAAATCATCTTTATCATCTAAGAATGAAGGAGGATTCATTTGTGGTAGATAATCTAAATAAGTTCAATACCCTAATCAGTAAATTGGCCTTGGTTGATTCAAAGATAGAGGATGAGGATAGAGCAATTGTCTTTCTTTGTTCCCTCTCGTACATTTGGTGATGACCATCACCAATTCATCATCAAAAACTTTGAAATTTAATGTGGTAGTTGCTTTGTTGGTAGAAGAGTTGAGGTGAAAATTCTTTGGAACCCTTTACTTGTGAATCCCTATCTATGAGAGGTCAATCTAGTGAATTGGGTCAACAAGGTAGATCATAGTCTGGATCTAAGTCAATAGGATGCAAGCTGAAAGGGAAGCACTAGAATTGTGGGAAGCAAGGGAAATCAAGGAAAGGATATGTTGTCATTTGAAAAATGAAAAGAATGATGAAAGAAGGATCCATCATTAGCCGAATCTAGTACAACAGATTCAGAGGAGATAACATTTGAGACCTTCTGCCTTAGTAATAACAAATCTCTTTTATATGCTTGGGTGATGGAATTAGGTGCATACTTCTAGATGTCTACATTGAGAGAGATTTGTGAAATATCAACCCTATAGTGTTGGGTTGGTCTACTTGGGTGATGATCATCCTTTATGAATTGTGGGAATATGGGACATTAAGGATTCGGTTGGATGATCACATAGAAAGGAAGTTGTGTGATGTAATACATGTACCTGATCTGATCAAAGAGGGGGATCTCCAAGAAGTGCTTCGAAGATGTACGTTAGCAATTTAATGGTGAATACTGGAGGCAGCTTTGATGATGACTTCTGGAAGGAATATGAGAATGCTGGTATCTGAGTACATCGCTGGATCATACAGAACCGGATTTGGAGGATCACTTTCCTGAAGAGATTAATGAGGTTCGTGACTATTGATCTGTGCGCTACATTGGGAAGAATTATGCGGGAGTTGCAGAGTTTCTACCCTATGTGGGGATCCTGTGCGAGTTGAGAACATTTGCGACTGGAGATGAGCACATTGACACCATAGCGAAGTGCTAGATTCCGGGCTTGATGCTGGCTGTTTTCTTTAATGGAAGTTGCGTTCTGGTGGATTCGTGCTGAAGCTGATTGAGTGCTTTCTTGTTTCTTAGCCCACTGCCGGGTGCTTGCAGGCCGTGAGCTGCATTGATGGGGCACAGATGCTTTGGCCGTAGATGTTCTGTTTGGGAGTGATTACTGCTACGGATTTTCTAGTTGGGGCGTTGTGGTTGCATTTCTTGCATGAATACAATTCTGGACAAGATTCTGGGAAGTGATTTCTCCATTTTTTGCACTTTTTCCTATCGGATCCTGCCTCTTTATCTGTATTACAATCATTGTGTAATTCGATTGGCCCATTTCGCTGGAAACAGTGTGGTGCATTGATGGCGGTCCCGGGGAGTGAGGATTCCCAGCCACGAACAGGGATGTCTGCCAAGGCTGTTAAAATCCTTGTTAAGAAGGTCAAAGAACGCAAGAGACTGGATCTTTTAGTGCTGGGGGTCGATGTTACGTTAGCAGAGGCCGTGGATTACTCACATACTGCTATGGTAGGACATGTTAGAGGCAGGAGATTAGGCAGAGGCTTCCTTCAGCGTTGGGTGGCAGAGCAGTGGATTAACATCGCGCCTTCAGTCCCTGAGGTCCGTGTTTTGTCGAAAGGTTGGTTCTCCTTCATATTCTTGAACAGCGGGGAGGTCAATGCTGTTCTGAGTAATCATTGGTCGATGTTGGGAGTCCCACTTGTTCTGAAAAGATGGTCCCCCTTCTTCGATGCTAAAACGGAAAGAGTAGCTAAAGAACCGCTGTGGGTTAAGCTTCCAGGACTTCCCATGCATATGTGGAACGAGACTCGGTTTGCTGAGATTGGGAATTATCTTGGTGATTACGTGTGCTCTGATTCCTCCCATCTTAAGACTGGCATATACTCGGTTGCTAAGATATTAGTCAATCTCGACATTCGGATGGGACTTTCTGCTGAGATTAAAATTCACTCTAAGGATGGGGATTATGTTCAAACACTGGATTATGTGGGCGTGCCGTTTAGGTGTCATCGCTGCCATGCTCTTGGACATCTTGTAGCCTGTTGTCCCTTATCGTTTCGGAAAAGTATGCCTCTGCCTGATGATGCTGCAGATGCTGTAGCTGTCCCAGCGTTGATAGTGGACTCTCAGGGGGCGGTGAAGGGTGGGAGTGAGCCTGCTACTGACGGGGGGGGGGATTCTTGATTCTGTGGAACCTTTTGTTAACTATGGGAGGCTGGAATCAGAGGAGCGTTTGCCATCCTTGGTGAACACTGGTAAGGAGAAGCAAGGGCGTGTGCCTCCTGTTGTTGAGGGGGATTCTTTGTGTTCTGTAGCTCCAAATTCTCAGGCCACTTTATTGCCGCGGGAGATGCCCTCTCATCGTCGGGGTCCACCTGAGATACACACGGGTATGTCTCCTTTTCTTTCTCCTTCAGTATCCTTACTAGCTGACCCATTTGTATTGGGGGGGGGCAGCCTTGGGTCTCCTCCTCGACAGGATGATCATCATCTTCGGCCTGATATGGGTAATGTCACGCCATCTTTTGTTTCCTCCTCACACTCTACATGCTCCGAGGGTAGGAAAATTCGATATGCTCTTCGTAGTAGGGAGATTCCTGCTGATGGATCGGGGGGCAAGGGACTACCCGAATTGGCCTCTAGTGTTGAGGGGAAAGGCAGGGGACGCAAATCCCATATGACTAAAGCTAAAGAACGAGCTAAAGTGGATTTAGTGATGGGAACACAATCATCTATTGAGTGGGCACTTAGAGCAGTGAAAGCCTAGGATGGGGATTTTTTATGAAAATTATGTCCTTCAATTGTCGTGGGTTGGCGAGCCCCATTAAAAAATCATCGCTACGGAGGTTGGTTGACTTAAATCAACCGGATGTAATATTGCTGCAAGAAACTTTGGGTGGCTGTGAGGATGTTGTTCGTGCATTAGAATCTTTGCTCCCTAGTTGGAAGTTTGTAGGAGTGGATGCCCGGGGGCGCTCTGGAGGGTTGGCATCGGGGTGGAAGGTCACGAGCTGCAGATGTGATTGTTCTTGGGGGATATCCTCTGGTCTTGGTTTGGAAGTTTGGGATTCTGAGTTAGGTCGGTTGACCACGGTACTCAATATTTATGGGCCCTACCTAAATAGGGTGGGCTACTGGGACTCCTTGTTAGGTATGGATATATTTGATGGCAGGGATGTGATTTTGGGTGGGGATTTGAACCTTACTCTGGGGGCTTCTGAAGTCTGGGGGCCTCGGGCTGTTCCAGATTCATTAGCAAACTATTTCATTAATGCCTTTGTCAGGAAGGATCTTCTCGACATCATACCATCCAAGCTATCTCCTACTTGGAGGAATATGAGAGCTGGGGTTCATAGAGTAGCTAAACGACTGGATAGGTTTCTGGTGGCCGAAGGATTGGCACATGGGGTTGATGTTGTCCGACAGTGGGTTGGGTCAGGTGGGATATCTGATCATTGCCCCATCTTCCTGGAGTTACGAGGTGGCAGGAAAAAACCACCCAGCCCTTTCAAATTCAATCCTAGCTGGCTGAAGGAGGCGACTTTCATTAATCTGGTACAAGAGCAATGGGTTCATCGTCCACTTGACTCTCAGACCCCTGCTGGTGCTCACTTTTATCACAACCTTAAAAGAATTAAAGAAGCCACTAGCAATTGGGCTCATGACAAAAGGGTGATAGATGACCTGAACTTACAAGTTGCTGAGCTAAACATTGCTAGGATACTTAATAGTCTGGGCATGGGACTCTTGGATGAATTGCAGAAAGGTGAGTTGTTGGAGTGGGAGAGACGCAGGAATGTGATTCTGTGTGAGCGAGAAGAGCTGTGGAGGATGAAAAGCAGGGCGGTTTGGCTTCAGTGCGGTGATGAGAATACTAAATTTTTTCAAGCTTATGCTAAGGGGAGAAAATTCACCAACTCTATCTGGGAACTATCTTCTGAAACTGGGGAACAGGTTTCAAGCTTTGATGGATTAGCAGAGTTGGGAGTTCGACATTTTGGAGATCTATTCACGGCTCCACCTGGAATATCCATTGCTGAGGTTATTCGGGTGACACAGCTTTTTCCCAGTTTCGTGGGGGAGGAAGACAACAGACTGTTGATGGAGGAGGTGACGCAGCAGGAGCTCTCGATGGTTATGAAATCCTTTAATAAAGATAGAAGCCCGGGGCCAGATGGCTGGCCTATAGAATTCTTCCTGGGATTCTATGATTTCTTCGGGGAGGAGATTTTGAATGTGGTGGAAGAATCACGCAAGGCTGGGTTTGTCCATGGCCCCTTCAACTCCACCTTTTTAGCTCTGATACCGAAGACGGACAAGCCTGTCAGCTTTGCTGAATTCAGACCAATTTCGATCTGTAATTGCATCTATAAGATCATCTCTAAGGTTATGGCGCGAAGACTCAAGAATATATTGTCTAAGCATATTTCTTGTGAGCAATTTGGCTTCTTGGAAGGACGCCAAATTCACGAGGCCATTGGAGTTGCACAGGAAGGATTACACACTCTCAAGGTGCAGAAGCAGAAGGGTGCTGTGATCAAGATTGATCTCTCCAAAGCGTTTGATAGGGTTAGCTGGCTTTATATCCGGATGCTTCTCACCCATCTGGGGTTCTGCTATGAATTTATCAGATGGATTATGGCCTGCCTCACAACGGTGAACTTTGCAGTTCTGATTAATGGTTCTGCTAGCCCTTTTTTCCAGGCTGGGAGGGGACTACGACAGGGATGTCCCCTGTCTCCGCTGTTGTTTCTCCTTATTGCAGAAGGACTCAGCCGATTCATTCTGACTGCAAAAGCTGATGGTTCTTTTAGAGGCATATCTATCTCTCAGGTACTGTTCATTACACATCTCCTTTTTGTTGATGACATCCTGATTTTCTGTGATGGCACGAGACAGGATATCGACAAGGTGGTTGAAGGCCTCCATTTAGTGCAAGCTGCAGCGGGTATACTAGTAAACATTGACAAATCTACTATCACTTGCTCGAATTTAACTGAGCAGGAGATTCTTAGTATGGTTAACAAACTACCATATAGGACTTTGGCTATTGATGAGGGATTTAAGTACCTTGGCTTTCACTTGAAACCGAATGCTTATTTGAAGAATGATTGGTGCTGGTTAATTGCTAAATTAGAACAACGTCTTCATGGTTGGAGTCACAAATGGCTCTCTCGGGCTGGGAGGCTGGTTTTGATAAAATCAGTCTTGGAAGCAATTCCGGTGTATTGGATGTCTCTTGCTTGGATACCCATTGGAGTTCTGGAGCAGATCAGGCGACTGTGTTTTGCCTTTCTTTGGAAGGGTACAAGTGAGCAGAGGGCATTGGTGTGGGTCAGATGGGAGAGAATTGCTGTTCCTAAGGCTTTGGGCGGGTGGGGTTTAAAGAATATTTTCATGTTTGCTAAAGCCTTGGGGGCCAAAGTGTCGTGGCGATTAATTCATACACAGAGTCTCTAGACTAGAGTGGTATATCATAAATATATTGCCCCTTTAACTATTCTCGAATGGATCAGGCTGAGAAATAAGTCGAGGGCAAACTGCTCTGTGGTCTGGAAAGCGGTGGTGCAGCATTTCTCTTTAGTCGGTTCTGGATTAGTGTGGCGGATCGGCGATGGGCGTCTCCATCGAATAGGGATGGACCCTTGGGTTGGATGCAGGGTGGACATGTCCTTTCTGTGGAACTGCGATCCTTTTTGGCTACTATAGGATGTCATAATCTGGCTGATTTAGCGGATCCGGGAGCTTCTACACTTTGGCAACAGGGGTGGATTTCTGCACGACTACTTGGGATCTCGGCTGAACTGCAGGGGGAATGGGCGGATTATATTCGGAGGTTAAGACTTACCCATATTAGATTGACCAATAGGGCTGATGTACTTATCTGGGATCACCATCCCTCCGGAGTATATTCACCTAAACATGGATATATCCAGCTCAATGTGGAAATCCATAACAGGGTATTGGTGTGGTGGTGGAAATTTTTGTGGAAGTTAAGATGTCCGGGTAAAGCAAAATTACTCTTCTGGGCGATCCTGGAAAATAAGGCCCCTACTTGGGACATTCTGCAAAAACGTTTTCTCCAGGGTCCGGGGATTTGTCCACTTTGTAGGGATGCAGAAGAGAATTTGGCTCATCTTTTTATACATTGTCGATTTTCACAGGCTGTTTGGATTGATATCAGCATTATTTTGGATATTAAGGTGAGGTGGAGGGGAGCGAGTGTGCTGGAAGCATTCCAATCGTGGTGGTCTGTTCAATCTTCCTCCTCTTTCCGGGCTCTCCCGTGTATATACACTTGGGGCATATGGCTTGCCCGCAATAAGGTGATATTCCAGGACTGCAGGGTTCCACTGGAAACTGTCGTGGCTCAAATGGTGGCGGTCTTTCAACATTTTGTGGCCCCTGTACAAGTGAGCAGAACTCGACCTGTGCGGGTAGAACAGATTGATATCTCCATGCCGTGGGCATTTTTTGATGGCGCCTCCTTAAACCAGCAATCGGTTTGTGGAGGGGGGGGAGTCCTTTACAAATCAGAGGCGCATTATTTCCATCTGGTGGCTGGTTTGGGAAGAGGAACAAATAACTATGCAGAACTCATGTCTCTAAAATTGCTGATGTTATTTGCCCTTGAACAAGGATGTTTATCTCTTCAGATTTTTGGTGACTCCTTGTTAGTCATCAACTGGGCCAAGGAAATTACACTGTGTCATGTGATGCATTTATTACCTATCCTGGAAGAAGTGAACCGGATAAAATTGGATTTTAACCACATCACTTTTACACATGTTTACAGGGAGCGGAATGGGATGGCAGACCAGCTATCCAAGGAGGCTACACAGCAGGCATTAGCTCATGGAACTTGGAAGATAACTATTCATTCTCCGGCAGGCACATTCAGCTATTATCACCGACCATTTAATGAGGACAATGAGGCTCTGCCTTGATCTACCACGATGACGGGGGAGAAATGGTGGCTGCTCGCTGAACTCGCTCAATGGGAGGCATTCCACGGGATTAATTTTTGAGGACCGACTGGAACTAACTCTGGACGCGGGCTGTAGCATTCTGTTTTCTGTAGGCGGGATGTATGAACAGCATTATCTTTGTTATCTGAGAGGGTCACGACCTACATCATTGGAGACTTGTAGTCGAGATGCAGGCTGGGACAGCCATATCACATTTGAATTCGTATGGGTAGTATATGCGGGAAGTATGGACAGCAGTTGATCAGAGATGGTCAATTTCATTTCTGAGACAGTAGTCGGATGCAGGCTGGAGGACAGCCATATAAATTTTTGATTGGATTTTTGACTGGATTTTTGATGTATGTAATATGGGATGTAATATGTGACAATGTAGGGATCTTAGTGATTCTATTACATGTGCAGAATGTAATTTTGTTCCTTTTTTGAATAAAATTACGAATTTTTCCAAGGAAAAAAAAAATACATGTACCTGATCTACGAAATAATTTTCTCTCAACCATGACAATGGATAAGCTAGGCTATTCTACTACCTTTGGTGAAAATCGTTGCAGAATTACCAAGGGAGCATTGATGGTAGAAAAATGATAATCTTATGGGAACTTATATTGTTTAATGTGATTTAATGTGTGGAAGTGTCACGACTATCGAAGTGAAATCTGTGGGAGGAGCATGCTTGGGGCTTCAGGATCCGCACAACTATGTAGACATCAATGCCGACCAAGAGGAGGTTGAATTCTGGAATTGAAAGGTATGGAACGATTCACCCCTTCGAGGAAGGTGGCGATGGAGCTTAAAGAATGCTAGTAGGTAAGGGAAGAGGTGGAATAAGTTCCAACACAATTCCAACAGCGTAACCTTGCTCTAATTTCTCTTTACTAGATGCATGCCCATGAATTCCTTTTATAGGCCAAGAGGTGACCAAGAAATAACTAGATCCAAATGTGGACTCATTAACTCCATGATCTAGCTCCAAAGTACACAAAGAGGGGCCATTCAATGAAAGCTCATGATGGAGATTTCATGAGCTTTCAATGCGGCATGGGTGGCTGTGGTCCCGCCATTTTTGACCATCGTGCAGATTTCGACGGAAAATCTCTGCTAATGTAGAGCAGGCACATAACTGATAACACACACTATAGTGTGGTCTATCATGGAAATAACTGTGCTACCTCTTCTTTTGATTTTTTTTTGGCATTGTTGGACTCATGCCGCTGTCTGTATTTGATGAGGATGTCTTCAGTGGGATGCATGCTGTATGTTGATGATGCCTTATTACAAGATTAGCCAAAATGTCGCATGTGTGTGAAATTTAGGCATTAATAAGAACTCCTTCCATGTATGAGAGGGATGGAATCTTTGTAAGCAGAGAAAAATGGTACCACCTGGTCAAGGTTAGAAAGTTATTCGTCATCAATGCACACAAAGGTAAATAAAAAATCTCTTTGGTAAGTGTTAACCAAGGAAATAAATTGATCAATTCTAGTAGGAAGTTTGTATTACTCTTCTTGAGAGAGAATCAACTAAGAGATGAACCAGTAAAAGTAAAGGGGATCGTTGGAGGAATGTACAAAAGAGAAGAAACATTAGTTAAAGGATATTTTTCAATCGTATAGATAAGTGTTACAAGATCCTAAAGGGTTACCACATAAGAGGGAAGTGGAGCATGAGATAAAGTTTTTGCATGAATCCCCATTTCCAAGAACTAGGTTGTATAAACCATCCTCCTAGAAGTGAATGGAGTAAAGACAAAATTGCTGCAATTGGAGAAGGGAGTAATTCAACCAAGAACCTCACCTTGTGGGTCACCTATCATCGTAGTAACAAAAAAGGATGGGACACGAAGAATGTGTATCAATTACAAATATTTGAATAAGATCACTCTCAAGAATCAATATCCTTTGCCTATGCTTTTTCACTTACTAGATCCGTTGTAGCATGCCAAGTACTTCACTAAGTTTAATCTCATATCATGATACCACTAGATATGAGTTAAATATGAAGACACCTTGGAGACTACTTTATGGACAAGGCAAGGTCTATATGAATGGATGGTAATTCATTTTAGTTTATGTAATGCACTAACTACATTTATACATTTGATGAATAATGTATTGCATCCCTTTCTATATTCATTTATAATAGTATAGTTATAGAATATATTGGTTTATATCTCTACCCAAGGAGAGTATATGTCACATCTCATCTAGGTGTTAGAGACCTTGAAAAAGCATAAACTAATACTAGAAAACCTTAAGAAATGTGAATTTACTCAACAATCATTAGTGTGTTTGGTGGAAAGGAACTCAAGATAGATGCCACGAAGATAGAAGCCATCATCAAGTGGGAAAATCCTACTAATTCCATTAATGTAAGGATATTTATGGGGAAGCATAGTACTTACATAAGTTTATAGCATCATTTTTAGCTATGGTTGCACCACACCATGCCATAATGCCCCCTAGTAAGAGTTTGTTGTGGGGGTAAGAATAAACATAAATATTTTGAAGAGAGGAAATGAAATATTAGTCAATCAATGGATCTTGCATTGACTAATTTGTAGAAGCCTTTCAAAGTGGAGACAAATGTAAGTGGACATGCTATGGGAGTGGTCTTGATGCAAGGAGGTAAGCTAGTATGCTAGCATTTTGAAATGTTTCATGGTGGAGCCTTGAAATGCCCTACATATGAAAAATAAATCTATGCTCTAGTTCAAGGTATTAAAAAATGGAATATCTATTTGATGGGAGAGGATACCGTTGTCCACATAGATCACCAAGCACTATAGTCTTTACAATCCGAGAGTAAGCTTCAACAAACCAACAACTACAAGTGGATGGGTTTCCACAACAATTTCATCTTATCATAAAATATAATAAGGGAAGAACTAATAAGTTGTCAAACATTATTTCAAGGCCTCCCACACCCAAGATCATGGATTTGGGAACTCTTATGAACATGGATCCTTTCACCAATGATGCACATATAGATGGATTCACAAAACATGAGGACTTTAAACTTTAAAGAGGTGTTTTAGCAACTACAAGTCCCATTTCATGTTTAATAAGGTGACAAAAAGGCTAACTATCATATCCAGGAGGGGTTTCTCTACAAGCTAGACAAGCTCTATATTCCTAAAAGTGAAATATTACATCCTATCAAGAGGCTCATACCTCCAAAGTTGTAGGGGATTTTGGTATTGGGAATACAATTGACAAGTTACAGAGGGAAAATGTAGCTTGGTTTATTAGAGGGAATAATTTAATTTACCAATAAACCCAATAAAAAATGGTTGTACCATCCCTTACATTTACCTACTTGGCCATGTGAGAGAATCTCCATGGATTTCATGGGTGGTTTGCAAATAACAAAGGTCATGACTATCTATCTGTGGTAATTGATAGGTTTAACAAGTTGTGAACTTTCATTCCTTCTTAATTGGAGGTGATTTTGAAAGATCGACCCTATACAATTTTCTCCTTTGGATATGGTATTAGAGACTTCTTGAATCAATTAGTAGGCTTTGAATCAATCTTGACTGGAAAAACCAACTTTTTAGCCTTAGGATTGTGGGAATTTCCTTTATGTATAATTTAAGGGGTGGGGCCTTAGGCCTCATGTCACATTTTTAGTAATATTTGGAGTGATTCTATCATACATTATCTCAACATAGGTTGATGCCATACCTAATAAATGTAACTATCTTGCTAGAAATTAGTCCTAGTATTCTTCCTAGACAATTTTTATCTAGGTCCAAAACCAAGGCATACAAAAGATTTGATATGATGTCATCATAAAAAGGAGATACATTTTGCCTAAAGTAGAAGGACATACACCCAATGGATATTGGTATTACTAATTGGAGTACAATGATGACTAGACTTCAAGTGTCATCAAAGTGGAATAATTATTGAGGATTTGAGGAGGATCTTTCTCTTCATATTTCCCTTCCTATCAGTGGGGGTTTTGATGCCTTAAAAGTTGTGTATGGTTCCTTAGAGTTTTATTCTAAGTTCATGGCATAGGTCACACGGCAAGGTGCTTGTATCCTAATTGCTTTATTTTAGTAAAAAAAAAAGGCAAAGGCACACAAAAGTGTCATCCTCTCCTCAATTGCATGGTTTTTAGAGCTAGGCAAATTGAAAGAGGAACGCTATTCTTCATTTAATTTTCTTCCATATTTAAAATCTCAAATGCACCCCAAATATAAACCTAAAAACTTCTTCATGTTATTCTCTAAGTCTTTTAGTTGAACATGGTTTCAACGTCTCCAGATGTTCTTTTGTCTCAAATGCAAGGAAAAGTTAGAATTAAATGAAGAAGCATTGGAAACCATTATAACTAGATGAGAAGGTTTAGTAGTGGTGAGGATCTTGTGGTATAATATTGTGAATATTCTATTGAATTCAACCATAGACTCATTGTTCTTGTGATTCATATATTAATTAAACTTAGTGAGAAAATAACAATTTAAATAACAATTTTCTTTCTTGATTTCCCATCTAGCTAAAAACTTGTCATGGAACTCAATCCACGTTCTAATGGATTTGTCGCATGTTCTTAGACCAATTTGTAACATATCATTCCATTAAGTGAGTGAAAATTCTATTAAAACTGTTAACATCCTTACTATTAAATATGGAATAACCAATGTGATATGGGTCACATTGGTTATTGAGAAATTATTCTATTAAAAATGTTATCCTTTGGATAACTTATGCATCCAATTATACAAAAGATTCTTCTTGCATATCGGGGTAAATATATATTGATTATGTTTCATTAATTTAATAAGATATTATTTTTTATTTTGTTTAATGATGCGTAATTTAATTCTTCAATAGTTATAGTTATATTCTCCATTATTCGTTATTTCTTTAAAGTTATTAATGCATAATTGATTATAGTGTTGTGCAACTCCTCGTGGATTATTTTGTTTAATGATGCGTAATTTAATTCTTCAATAGTTATAGTTATATTCTCCATTATTCGTTATTTCTTTAAAGTTATTAATGCATAATTGATTATAGTGTTGTGCAACTCCTTGTGGATTATTTCTCATTGTTGTGTAATCTATTTTCATTTTTAGAATTTAACCGTCTTTGCTAATTAGATGTATGGGCAGTGTATGTAGAATTAAGAATATAATTATTTATTTATCATTTCTACTGCATTGCTGCTTTAATATATTGTTAATTGCAGAAATTATTTTCTCTATTTTTAGTAATATTATCCTTATTCTATGTATTTGATTAATTATAAATAAAGATCTTGATCATATATTGATAGGGATAGGTTTAGTTTTTATTTATTAAAATAAATTAATTTTCTTTTTGCACATATTAGATTAACTATCATAAAATAGTTGGAAAACAAAATTGTTTAAACTTAATCTCATTAGTGGCAACTGGGCCCACATACCACTCAGAAAGTTTTATACCAAATGTAACCGAGCCTAACTTGGGGTCTTGTAAACAGATACTTTCCCTTATGTCATGTACCCAACCATGGACCCAATTCCTGGAAGGGAACATGATGCCATATTTTGGGCTTTTACATAAACTCAGCCCAATTATTAAATTCACAGCAATTAAAACAAATGTGCGCAGATGCAATTTAAAGCAAACATGCACAGCGGAATAAACATCATCCACACACACATTACATGACTGTCATTCAATTTAACACAATCAACAAATTAATATATTTGCAGAAGTAATTACACATAAGAAAATACTCATCTTGATGTAATGCTGTCCCCAAACAACTAGCTATGTCGCTGCAACGTTCCACCCAACCGTAGGTCTCTGCCCAGCCTATATTATTTCAACACTCAGAGACCACCCCCAAGCAGGGCATGATTTCTACAAGGAAAAGGGGACATTCAAGCTCATACATGGCCAAATAATCATTTCATTTAAGCCAAGCCAGTCCACAACTGGGTTTATGAGGCTAAATCTGAACCCTCTTCATCTCTGGATACTTGCATTCAAGCTCAAGCCAAAGTAATGGATACCCATTTCAACCCCAACATTCACTTACACACAATAAACTCAAAACTAGGCATGGATACACATTTTCAGCAATGGGATTCACAAACAGGATGGCCATGGGTTTTCCCCAAATCGTGGGCACACCAAAAACAGATTGTGGATGGGGAAATCGTCCACAGGGAACCAACCCCATTTTCCATGGGTATTTTGGCCATCTAAATGGCCAAAACAACCCCACTGAAACCCCAAATCAAGCTCCCATACTCCCAGCCACTTTGCAACACAAAAACGCCCTGTTTCCAGCTAGAAAAATCAGGAAAAACCATAAAAAAGTGGAGAGAAAACGCCCAGGAAGCTCCCAACTCGTAAGAGAGAAAAACTTGTTGATGGGTAATGGCTTGGGGAGCAATTCATGGCTGTTTTCTTGCCCAAGAAGCTAAACACGTTTTTCCATGAAGGGTGGCTTGCCCATACTCGAATTTGGACAGCCACACCTCTCCATTCCCAAGGCATTGACTATCTCAACCAACTCTTGGGAGAAATGAATGATTGGGTACAAAAGTCAACCTGGGTAGTTGAGGGTTTGATGGGTTATTCCATTGACACTTGGCTTGACTTGATTGGCTCAAGGGTTTGTATGTTTTCCCTCCCAATTCCTTGTAAAATCATGTCCCCATCTCTTGTTGCATTGCATAGCTAGTTGTGGGTATTTTATTAAAATGCATATTTACATAATATTCGCAATTTCCACTGTGCCTGGCTAGCACGTAAACCATATGCATCAATAAATCGATGGCGGGGACTTGGCCTTGAGCTCCTCACCATGATTTTATAACAATATTACATCATTTACAATTTTAATGCAATAGGGTCAAGATGGGGATGTGACATTCCCCTCCCCTTGGAATAACACCGTCCTCGGTGTTCCAACACTTCGGAATATATATACCCACTTTACACATGCCTCAAAATTCACAACTGGTGGCAGGTCTGTCCTGCGTTTCATCTCTTTACTTGAACTTTCAGGAACAAGTACTTTGACTTCCACTAGTTGCTCCTGCTGGTTTTGATCTTTCAACTCTGTAGGTGGGCATTGCTCCACAGCAATCTCTTCCTTTTATTTACCTTCCAGCTGATCTACAAGTTTGGAATTTTATGGATGCCATCTTTCTTGTTGTCCTGGCAACTATTTGAGGAAGATTTTCAGCCAAAACATATAGCTTTTGGTCTGCTGCCATGATCAATGTGCGCAACTGGTTCTTACTTTGCTCGCTAGCAACACTTAGGTGGTAACAACTACAACCAATGGCTTCAATTTCTCACCTGTGAGACTCATCATGGCAATTCCTGTTAGGCAAGCATAACACAATATTAAAATTAGTCAATTATTTTCCCAATTGACATGGAAAGTCCATTCTTCACTCATGAGACTTCCACACTTTTCATGCTTTCCCAACATACACATGAACTCATTCATGTTCATACTCTCACAGGGAAATAACTATTTTAGCATTCACAATTCGTTTCAAGCAGTTAAACACAATCTATTTTCATCTATGACATGCATTCAACAATCGTTTGTTTCTAAGATGCATCAGTCAAAAGGAAAGAGAAGAATAAGAGTTTCCCCCTCTTAGTCTTGTTCCAATTCAGAGCCACGCCATCACTTGTGGTCTCATGCTCCTCAGCCTCTTTCACTTCAATGTGAATGCTTGACTTGCCCTTTCTTGGCTATGACATTTAGTGTCTAAGGTTTGTCTGAGGATTTTCAACTAGGGAACCCTTCCCCATTGTTGCTTACAGAACCTTTGGCTACTAGGACCCTCACATGTCTACTAGCACCATCTTTCATTACTGCTCATACTGAGATCTCTTTAGGACATTCACGTGTCCACATGCATCCTCCAAATGCTTTCATAGTCCTTTCTTCCAACCATACCTACACTCAAACATTGAATCAATTCACATGTTCAGTTTTATTCTCAAAGGGTTTATTTCTAAACAAGAGTTTAAGAATCATACACAATTCATATACACATGTATATTCATAAGCAAGAAGCTGCAAGATAACCAAATACTTATCTATATTGGATGTCTTCCTTTTATTCCACAGGATCCTTCTTTGCTTTACAAGCCTTGGATTTCCCGTGGACACCATAATGAATGTTGGGACAGCATGCAGGCTACTCCACAATCATTTGAATAGGAAATGCCAGGCCAGTACGTCGATTGGGTTTATTAATCATCTCACTTAGCAATATGCTAGGCCAGTGCTCCAACTGGTTTTATTAATTAATTAAGGAATGTTTGGCCAGCATGCCGACTTCTCCACAACATCAAGTGGTTAATGCTTCCACCAACTTCTTTATGAATTAATCGAGCATCAGTTACTCTCTGGATTTACAAAGAATTTTATAGCGCCCGACCAGTTACTCTCTGGTTTACCAAGAATTTTATAGCGCCCGACCAGTTACTCTCTGGTTTTACCAAGCATTTATTGTTCTTTCAAGGTCTTTGCTTTCCTGTAATGACCAAGGTTTCCAACAAATAAACAATAGTGTATCAGCTTAGCTGTTAGAAGAATTATACCTGAAATCTTCATTACTCCAAACAAGAAATAAATGAAAATGAATACTTATTTGTATTGTGCATTTTCCTTTCGGGTCCACAGGGTCCTGCTTCGCTTTGCAAGCCTTGGGATCGCCTATGGACTTGGATGTTTTTCCAGCACGCATGCTGCTCCACAAAATCAGGTAATTAATGCTCAACCAGTACACCTTCACGCCGAATGGATTTACCAAGCATTTGTGGTGCCCAACCAGTCCCATACTTGGTTGGCCCTCTCCATTGGCGAGCCAACACATTCGTCTGGCTCATCGACCAATGGAAGGAAACTGCGCCACCGACCATTATAGGTCAAGGCTCTACTACTCTGCCTTAGGCTTTCATCATTCTTTCACACATGTCACAACCCTTCATGCGCATAACAATTCTTCATCCACACAAGGATGGCATTCCTTCTCCTGGGAAAACCAACGGTTCTCTTTAGGAACTCTATAGGTGGCTTTCTTAACTGCAGGCTATCATGACCCCATGATACCCACTCACACTACACAAAGGTTTCCACTTCTCATACAGTCCTCTTGAGTGCCCTTTCTTCACTTTGCCTCTTAACGTGCAACACCAAATTGCATCTGTGTAAGCTGATAGCACAAGAAGGATAAGCAGACTTATCAGTATTATTGCTCTAAAATTATAACCATATTTCATAACATTCACTATCAAGTATTGAAACACCAGGAATGCGTCCATTCCCTTAGGCTGTAGTCAATATTGACGACCCTATCATAACCCAACACCAGAAAGGTGTGCACTCCCTTTCGGATGTGAGACATGTAGGCCCTAATCACACTCAAGCAGTCTGGAATAATAATGAAATAATAAAACATGCTCTACATATTAAATCTAATAACCAGACATGTATTTTTGAGTTAGGGTTACATAATAATTATCCCTTTTCAGATGTATTTTTTCTTCATTTGCAAAGAATGGGGGCTCCCTTCTCTGAGTCAATAGTACTTTGGTTTTCCACCCCATTATTTCCACGTTCCATAACTCACACATGCCTTCTTGGCATAATTTCACCCTCTCACTCACATGCAGTGCAACTGAGGTGTTATCAAAATTTACAATGGCGTTTCCCCCGAAACCCATTTCCAAAGCATGGGATCCTTCCCATCTAGTTTGGCTTTTGCAGGCCATCACACATGGTCTTCCTGCAATGTGTCATCCTGGCACACTTATCAAATAGCCAAACAGTCAGCAACATTTAGCAATAAAATTTCAAGTCTGATTGTTCCATAACTAATCAATGTCATTAATAATTAAATTCAATGTGAATTTGCAATTCTGTCTACTACAGAAATTGATTTGCTCAGCAATGAGGCTATCCTCATATTGTTTGGCTCTTGTAAGTGGTATCACTCTGTCCATTATGGTTTCACCCTTGCTACCATACATGAACATCCACCTACAACATGTCCTCCTGACACAATTTTATATACGCCAAACAATCATTAGCAATTATAAGCAAATTCTCAAATCTGAAATCTACAAATCTATTTTCCTACAGAATTTAGATTTGCAACCATGAGATTATTCTCATAAACTTAAATTAGACACTTTTCAGATTTGTTTCATGCATAAGTTAAAACCATGAGAACCCTCCCATAACCTTTGGCTTCTGCACATGGTAGATCCTGGTCTTTACTATGGATTTATACTCATTGCCATACGCAAGACTTTTCCACCTGAAATCTGAACTTCAATCAGCCAAACACATTGTGAGTATCTATGCATATCATCCTTTCATTGCCACAACAGTCACTGAAGTGATCTCAGAATTATAACAATCAGTAATTCAAACACCTTCAGCTGTTAACATTTGAAATGCAATGAAATATATACATTTCTATATATGCATCATTATCACAAATAAAATTGCAAGACACAGTCACAATATACAGGCAATCTAAATAAACTGTAAAAACTCATTACTTCACATTCCATGCAACTCTGTCCTCCCAACAGAGTGCTCTGGCATCCCATCACATGTCTACCTTTTTCATGCAGTCTTTCTCTTGCATTCATAGCAGCTCATGAAATGATCTCAAGATTAACAATAGTCCACCATTTCATCTATTATCTACTGCATTGAAACATATTTATCACCACCATGCATTCACACAATGCATCTCAATATGTGCACCCGCACATATGCATGCACATTCACAACATTTACATAATATTTTGATGGGCATTCATTTAATGCATAACCCCTCAATACAATCTTGTATTAATCCATGAATACTATGCATTCCAACATATTATGGCCTAACCATGCCTATATCATATGGCATACACTACAATAGGACCATAAGTCATCACTTGCTTTGGTTGTTAAACTCACAACCGACATACACAAACGACATGATATAATTTTCATATGAATGCATTGAGATTTTTAAGCAATTATAGGGTGTAATGATCATTGCCTTCACTTACCCACACCTCACCATACTCGGTAGGTTAACATTCCCATTCGGGCACTCAATACCACATGCAAACCAAATCATCATGGTTCAAACATAGTTGAAGGGATCTTACCAAATCCTCTTTCAACATTCATGCAATTAAGCACCAATAATCATTACCTGCATGGCTGTCATTAACATCACTTGATGTTACCTGTTCAGTTGGCCTCTTACCAAGGCTACACAGTCCTTTTTCCAACCTCATGATCACAGATTTGTGGCACCATCATTTCTTCATAAGGTCGTTGGTCACATGCAACAACATCATCGACATCTTTAGCCATGCTTCGGTTGCCTTTGGTCCTATAACCAATGCGAACACAAAAATTATCTTAAGTGGCTCATTGCATATGTAAAACCTTATTATTTTACCAATATGCAATATCCTATTCATGCACAAACATTTTCACGTGCACTGTGCAATGTTTATTAATGTGCCATAGTTTATATTCATGACAATTTCATAATTATAAATACGATAGCAAAACACAAGGCTTAAGGAATTCTTCCTTTCCAATCCCTCATCGTAGCATGGAATCCCTCTCCCATATCATAGTTGGTCTGATTTCCTTCTAGTCATGCAATTCTAGAAATTGCCCATATTGACAATAAATGTTTTTTTTGGGTCAAAACAACCACTAGCACTCTTTTGTACCACATATCTATGATATATGTGGACCTCATTCAAATTCTGGTCATGCATCCCCGTTCTCCTCTGGATAAGATTTCCAATGCATATCCCCGTGCTCCATTCCGATCTAGGACATGGAATTTACATTCTTTCAAAAATGCAAATTTTGCCCAAATTTCTGCACTTTTGCACAGCTGCAATTTATTCTGAAAGGCCAACTTCAGCTGCTTGTAGAAGAAAATTTAGGAAGAATCATGGAAACTTATCTACCAGGCGAAGGTAGTCCATATAACAAGACACACTCAACAACCTTCGGATCCCTGTTTCGATGCACCAGTCAACTTCTATAAAATTCGGGGTTTGGCTACTTTTAACTTTTAACTTTTCCCCCCAAATCTCAAAATTTGGCCAAAAATGGCTATCTCCCAATCTATGCATTTCTGGAAAATCTTCGTCTAATGAAAACTGTCTGTCTTAATGAGAAGATGAAATGTCTAGTTCAGTAAAATTTCTGATTCCAACGTCTAGGGTCACTTTTGCTGTCCACAAGCTTTTCAAAATTTCGAAAAAGTGGCCCGGAACAGTGCTTTTTGGCCTTCTTGCACACCCCGACTCCACTTACTCGGGAGTTTGGCTCCAAGATTCCAAAATTAACACTGTGCTTGCTCCATGGCCATGCCATATCAATTTCAGCTCAATCTGACCTTCCGTCAAGCCTCAGGACACCGTTTTACAAAAGTCACTATTGTCCATTTTCTGTCAAATTGGAGCATAATAAGTTTGGGACCCTCTCTGGTTCTTTCATGGTCTTCGTCAATGGACTCCGAGCCTCACAGGAATCATCCCATTTTGAGCTCGACTACTTCTACCCCAAAATCAAGTTTTGGGCTCTATATATATTTTTTTCCGCTCCTCTAATTGCTGGTCTTAACCTTAACTCCGCTGACCTTGGCGCTGGATTTAACCTTAAAACTGCCACCGCGTTGCATACTTCAAGGCTAAAATCGCCGCCCGCAAGTCTCCGTCGCTGTGTCCGCGTTGCAGATTTTAAGGCTAAAATCGCCGACCGCGTTGCAGATTTTAAGCCTAAAATCGCCGCGCCGCCCGTGTCACAGCATTTAAGCTTAAAATCGCCGCATGTGTCATAGCTTTTAAGCTTAAAATCGTTGCTTGTTTTGGCGTTTTCTGGCTTATCTTTTGTCGACAGAGTCTTTTCTCCGCGACCGTTTCGGCGCAAAATTAACCCAATTTTTGCCGACCATGTTGCAGCAGTTATGATTAAAATCGACGACAGAGACTTAGGCAAAAATTTCAAAACACTTAGAAAAATTTTCAAATTTTTCAAAAATAGTTAGTAATTTTTTTCTGAAATATTTCCTTCTTTTTTGATGTTTAGTGTTGGACAGGAGGCATACTTACCTCTGCAACTGTGATAGGTAGCCCATGAAGGCCCAATGCTGCAACCAACAGCTCTGATACCATTTGTCACGTACCCAACCATGGACCCAATTCCTGGAAGGGAACATGATGCCATATTCTGGGCTTTTACATAAACTTAGCCCAATTATTAAATTCACAGCAATTAAAACAAATGTGCGCAGATGCAATTTAAAGCAAACATGGACAGCGGAATAAACATCATCCATACACACCATACATGAACGTCATTCAATTTAACACAATCAACAAATTAATATATTTGCAGAAGTAATTACACATAAGAAAATACTCATCTTGATGTAATGCTGTCCCCAAACAACTACTAGCTATGTCACTGCAACGTTCCACCCAACCGTAGGTCTCTACCCAGCCTGTATTATTTCAACAGTCAGATACCACCCCCAAGCTGGGCATGATTTCTTCAAGGAAAATGGGACATTCAAGCTCATACATGGCCAAATAATCATTTCATTTAAGCCAAGCCAGTCCACAACTGGGTTTATGAGGCTAAATCTGAACCCTCTTCATCTCTGGATACTTGCATTCAAGCTCAAGCCAAAGCAATGGTACCCATTTCAACCCCAAAATTCACTTACACACAATAAACTCAAAACTAGGCATGGATACACATTTTCAGCAATGGGATTCACAAACAGGATGGCCATGGGTTTTCCCCAAATCGTGGGCACACCAAAAACAGATTGTGGATGGGGAAATCGTCCACAGGGAACCAACCCGATTTTCCATGGGTATTTTGGCCATCTAAATGTCCAAAACGGTCCCAATGAAACCCCAAATCAAGCTCCCATACTCCCAGCCACTCTACAACACAAAAACGCCCTGTTTCCAGTTAGAAAAATCAAGAAAAACCATAAAAACGTGGAGAGAAAACGCCCGGGCAGCTCCCAACTTGTGAGAGAGCAAAACTGGCTGATGGGTAATGGCTTGGGGAGCAATTCATGGTTGTTTTCTTGCCCAAGAAGCAAAACACATTTTTCCATGAAGGGTGGCTTTCCCATACTCGAATTTAGACAACCATACCTCTCTTCCCAAGTCATTAACTATCTCAACCAACTCTTGGGAGAAATGAATGATTGGGTACAAAAGTCAACATGGGTAGTTGAGGGTTTGATGGGTTATCCCATTGACACTTGGCTTGACTTGATTGGCTCAAGGGTTTGAATGTTTTCCCTCCCAATTCCTTGTAAAAAATCATGCCCCCATCTCTTGTTGCATTGCATAGCTAGTTGTGGGTATTTTATTAAAATGCATATTTACATAATATTCACAATTTCCACTGTGCCTAGCTAGCACGTAAACCATAAGCATCAATAAATCGATGGCGGGGCCTTGGCCTTGAGCTCCTCACCATGATTTTATAACAATATTACATCATTTACAATTTTAATGCAATAGGGTCAAGATGGGGACGTGACACCTTATAGTCGACATGGTCATTTTGACCCATCAACATGCCCCATCTTATCATGGGTTAATGAGATTGTGGTGAATGTAAATGGTGTACTAATCATACTGGGGATCATAGGTCATTAGTGAATCATAACTAGAAAGTGCCCGGGAAATCGAAGGGGGAGGCTAGAAATATGCATCATGAAAGAAGTATGTGCATTTCTTGGTGAGAATGTGGGTTGTCAAACTCCCGTGCCTAAGGGTGAAGCAACATGGGTGCCATGATACAAGGGGTTGTAATGGCACACACACCCATGATGGTAGAATGCTAGTACTCAATAAAGCTATGGTGTAGTGGAGGGTATGATGTGTATTGTCAGGAGATGAAAACCTTAAGGATATCAACAGGATAACTAGATATATGCAATGTATATAGAGGGAATATGAAGCTTATATGCAGGGTTGAGTAAATATACCCTATTGAGGCGACCATGGGCCTATGGGTGAAAAAGAAGGCATCAGACCACAATCCTCCACACATGAAACAAATACCACATGTTATAATGTTCATGAAAACAAATCCATAGGTCCAAACATGATCAACAATGGGTGATTATAACTAGGGAAATGGTAAAAAATAAGGTCTAAATGAAGTTCCAAGGGGTACAAAAAAATGGTACCATGTTGAAGAGCTTGCAATCATGGTCACAATGGTGTAAATGGAGTGTCGAACAGAGATACGAAACTCCTAAATGAGTCAATGGAAGATTGGGATTTTTGGATATAAATAGGGGTGGGGTCCACATGCCGAAATTCATTGTTACTATTCATCCTGTTGATACCCTAGAGCTTTTGGTGTTAATTCTAAGAGACTGGACTAATAGTTTTAAATTTTGTGAGTTCTAGGTTAGTCCTTAGGACCTGCTTATCATTTTCATTGGAGTAGAATTTATCTTAAGGGAAACTATGACTCAACCAGAAGCCCATAAATTTTTCCTCCATGTTGTGCAAGTCTTGAGGAAAATTTCATGCGAAATCATGTGGCTATTTTCATGAATAGTTACATTGTAGTGTGACTGAGGTTCACATATTCCAAGTCAACTATCAATATGACTAATAATTGTGACAGTCATACATAGAGTGGGATGTGGGATACACACATTGCATAGTTAAACTTATGTAGTTGTTGTTGTGAACAGTCTCATGACCATGTGGATGAGGTGAATAATGCTTGTTCCAATAACTAGTGTGACTAATCATGGTGATAATCACACGTATCATAGAATTTTGGTTCCACTAACCAAATGACTAAACTATGTTTTCGTTTTCGTGAATACTCACACATGGGTGTGACATAATATTTTTGGTGTCAATTGCTGTGTTTGGTTCCTACGCGAGATGCTATATCGAACATTAATTATGGTGGTTCACACAACTATGTGATTATTTGAGAAAATTCTATGCGGTCGTGTATTTGATTTGCATGAATTGTTATGATGGACTAACACATGATTTGGTTGGTTTGTTTTGTAGATTACACAATTGTGATGGTTATTGAGTGGCATGAGTTCCATTTCAATGGCCTATGCAGGGGGTGGAAAGCCTCCTAGTGCCTATATGAGGTAGGTTTGTTGAAATTTTGGGATTACCAGATATTAAGGTCGAGTGACAACCTCCTACCAGAGTTGATAGGCTTTTAGAGTGATTAATTAGGTTTCTTTGTGGTGGGTGGAAAGAGGGTGAACCTCAACCACTTTGACATATAATTTATGATGGGATTTTTGATCTAGGGGATCCGTGAGGAGGCCCAATTGTCCTTGAGTGGGAATAGGATGGTAAATCAACTAATTGGATAATACTATAGGGGAAGGATGTGGGCATCCTTTTTTCTATAATCAAGGACTTGATGGTCCATGCTATGGAAACCGTATTTATTTGGGTGTTGGAGTGATGACAACTCATTGGGTTTATAGGGGTTAACTTATCCTAGTGGAGAAGGTGTTAGTTGGAACCAAGATAGCCTAGTATCACATGTTTTTTCTCATCATGTGGTCCTTGTTAGAATATTTGACCCCATCTAGACCTTAGGATATAATTTATTTTTCATTAAGTTATGTTCGTAGGTGTTTAGACTAGGTTAATTGGCCCCTAATGCATACTTGGACTGTTAATTTTTTGAGCATTAATTCAATATACTCTAGGATCTTTACTGAGAGAATAACATGTACAACATATCAATTATAACAATGCATATCAATCACACCAAGCAATCACATGAGACAATAGACACACAGAGTTTCACTGGGGAAAACCATAAAGGTGAAAAACCCCACAACTTCCTCAGAGATAGAACGAGCAATGATACAATCCAAGTACAAGAGATAGTCTTCTACTAGTAGCTACTCCTCCTCAACTAGTGCGCCACTTTTCGAGTGATGTAGAAGTGAATAATGAAATGAAAAAATAGAGATATCCCGCTCTCTATTTATACTTGTACCAACTTGCCTAATACACTAGCAGGGATGACTTCTCCAGAAGAGTCTAATAACCCATGGTTACATTAATCCAGGCTGACCCCTCACTAGGTGGTCTAATAACCCATCACATCAAGTTACGACACTTGCGACACTTGTCAATACAAATGACGACACTTCTGTATATAGGAATAATGACATCTCTATAGGAGTACAATATACATAGGTGAAATACATTCCGAAGTTACAAATACATCAACACTCCCTTTTAACTAGGAAGGTATTTCTCGACACAGATTTGCTAGCACAAGTCTTCATCTCTGGATCATCGTCACTGGATCATTGTCATCGTCACAGCTGCTGCTATCTCAATCAATCTCCAATCTACTCGTCATAGGAAGTTCTACTTTTCATATTGGATGTAGGCCCACCATTTGTAGGTCTTCATCATCACTAGCCATATTGTGGAATCCTCAGGACTTATTACGTGCGTCACAAAACCTGGCTGTAGCATCCCAAGCTGTTACGAGCACACAGCTCTACCTGTCGGATCTCCCAGGAGCATGTTACATGTGACCCCACCACAAAACCTAGCTGTAGCATCCCAGGCTGTTACGAGCACACAGATCTAAGCACACAGCTCTACCTGTCGTATCTCCCAAGGACATATTACATGTGGTCATGGAAAAAAATTGCAAGAGCATCCTAGGCTGTTACGAGCACACAACTCTACCTGTCAGATCTTACAAGGACACATTACATGCCATAGGACAAAACCTCGAAAGAGCATCCCAAGCTGTTACGAGCACATAGCTCTACCTGTCGGATCTCCCAGGGCGCTATTATATGTCCTTCCAGAGCAATGCCTCGAAAGAGCATCCCAGGCTGTTACAAGCACACAACTCTACCTGTCGGATCTCCCAGGTCAACTTACATGATCATCTGCACAACCTGTCCACGGCCACAAAGTATCAACCTGATACTCACCATACATCATCCTAATGTACATCATCACATGATCATCCTGATCATCATCACTGCATCGTCCTGATGAATGTCCATTAGAGGATCGTCCTGATACTCATCATCCATGATCAACCTGATCATACAATGCATCCACCTGATGCATACCATGTATCTACCTGATACATATCATCATACATGATCCACCTGATCATATAATGTATCCAACTGATTCATACACAAATACATAATCCATCTGATCATATAATGTATCCACTTGATACATATACATATACATGATCCAACTGATCATAACAAGCATCCAACATGATGCATATACATATACATGATCCAACTGATCATATCAAGCTTCCAACATGATGCATATACAGAGCAGTAACTGGAGCATCGTCCTGATGCTCATCATCCAACACTTACATCCACAACCATGTGAAGGATCCTCCTCTCACCATGCTTGGAATGGCTTCAACAAATGTGTCCATCACTTCTTCCTCGAAGTGTCGTCAATATGAAGAACACCAAGCCTCTCTCTGAAGTACTCGAACTTCACTCTGGCTAGTGGTTTCGTCAACACATCTGCAACCTGCTCATCCGTCGCAATATACAGGACCTTCACTGCTCCTCTCTGCACCATATCCCTGATATAGTGATATTTGATCTCAATGTGCTTCGACTTGTCGTGGAACACCGAGTTCTCATACAGCTTCACACAACTCTGGTTGTCACAAAAGATACCAGTAGCCTCCAATGGGAGATCAAATAACTCAGACAGTAGCTTTTGGAGCCATATTGCCTCCTAACTAGCCGAACAAGTTGCAACATACTCTGCCTTGGCTATACTCAATGCTATGCAGGACTGCTTCCTGCTAAACCAGGAGATCACACCTGATCCCATACTGAAGCAGCACCCAGAAGTGCTCTTCCTATTTGCAGCACTGCCTGCCTAGTCTGAATCAACATAACCCTGCAGGTTAAACTTTTGATTTGCATCATACTTGAGCCCATAATCAATTGTACAGTTCAGGTACCTCAGAATATGCTTTACAGCAACCAGGTGAACATTCCTTGGATCTATCAGGAACTGGCTCAATGTGTTCACCGCAAAGCAAATATCTGGTCTTGTGTTCATTAGGTACATCAAGGACCCAATCATCTGACGATACATAGTGACATCAACCATCTCAGATGAAGAATCACACAGAAGCTTCAGGTTCAATGCCATAGGTGTGGCCATGGCCTTGCCGTCCATCATCCCGAACCTCTTCAAGATATCTACTGCATACTTCCCTTGTCTAAGGAAGATCCCATCTGCACTCTGCCACACCTCCATGCCTAGAAAATAGTGCATCATCCCCAAGTCCTTCATCTCGAACTCGGCAGCAAGCTTCCTCTTGGTATCGGCAATCTACCCATCCTCTCCTGTAACAAACATGTCATCCACATACATAAGTAGTATCACTGGATTTCCTTCCTCAACCTTGTAGTAAAGGTTGGAGTCTGCTTTACTCTTGGTAAAGCCCAAACTGGATAGAAAGTTGTCCATCCTACCATACCAAGTCCCAGAAGCTTGCTTCAAGCCATACAAGGCTTTCTTCAACCTGCACACATATGACTCTCTGTCATGTGTCTCAAAACCAAGTGGCTGCTCCACATACACTTCCTCCTCGACTACACCATTCAAGAAAGCTGTCTTGACATCCATCTAGTGTATCTTCCATTTCATCACTGCAGCTAGAGAAAGTATTGATTTGATGGAAGTGTACCTGGATACAGGAGAAAAAGTTTCTTCATAATCAATCCCTTCTTTCTGGGAGAAGCCACGAGCTACAAATCTCGCTTTCTATTTCTCTATACTGCCATCTGCAGCATGCTTGATCTTGTAGATCCACTTGGAAGTCACGACTGACTTCCCTTCGGGTCTTGAGACTACATCCCAAACATAATTCTTCATGATCGACTGATATTCCTCGACCATGGCATATTTCCATTCTTTCTTTTCCGTTGCTTCTTCATAACTGGAAGGTTCTTTGTTCATAATGTCATAGAGTAAGGCAACATAACTGGTGTGAGATCTAGTTCTCTTCCTTGCTTTGTGTTCTTCTTCTGGAATGCCATACCTTTCTGCATCTTGAATGAGCTCTCTCGCCCATGCCGGTTTCCTCTTGTGAGAGTCCTTCTCACGGGGTGGATCTACAGGTTCTTGTGGATCTTCAAGTTCATGATCTGCTTCTGGAATTGCTTCAGTCATGGTGGTGTCTTGAAATCTGGTTTCCTTTGGTTCTTAATGATCTTCAACAGGTGCCTTCCTTGACTTGATGAAAGCTGAGTCTTCATCAAATGTCACATCTCTGCTGACATCAATTTTCTTGAACCCTGGAAAGTATATTCTGTAAGCCTTCGAGCTTTCATTGTACCCCACAAAGATACCCTTCTTTCCTGAAGGATCTAACTTTGTCCTCTTTTCCTTTGGAACATGTGTATATACTAGACAACCAAACATCCTGAGATGGCTGACCTCAGGTTTCTTACCAATGAAGACTTCTTTTGGTGTCCTTTTGTCCAATATCTTGTGAGGTGTTCTGTTCTACACATATACAGCTGTCCTAGCTGCTTTTGCCCATAGATGCATAGGCAGATCCTGGTCATGCAACATTGCCCGTGCTGCTTCCATGATTGTTATATTCTTTCTTTCTGCTACTCCAATCTGTTGTGGATTGTAGGGAGCAGTCAACTCCCTCTTAATCCTTGAATCACTGCATAGTTTCTTGAAATCACCTGAAGTGAATTCTCCGCCATTGTCGGATCTGAAGGTCTTGATCTTCTTATCAGTTTGATTTTCCATCAAGGTTTTGAATTCTTTGAACTTATCAAATACTTCATCTTTGTTCTTTAAGAAGTAGACCCAAGTCTTCCTAGAGAAATCATAAATGAAAGAGACATAGTATACATACCCACTTAGAGAACTAGATGACATCGGACCGCATACATCGGAGTGGATAATTTCCAAGATCCCTTTTGCTTTGCTTTCACTGCTTAAAAATTCCTTCTTAATGTTCTTTCCTTTTGCACATCCTTTGCAAACACCTTCATGCTTTGACTTGATTTCAGGAAGACCTTCTACAACTTTGCTTGCAATTGGTAGTGCTCTATAGTGCACATGTGCAAGCCTTATATGCCAAAGTTCACTTGGCTCCATGGATTCATGTACCATGGCATGTTCAGGTTGTCCCTTCAATTTGTACAATCCTCCCTCTTGCTCTCCAATCACTACTGCATCATCTATGGTTTACCCTTTGGCCACATTAGGACTTGGCCATCGACAAATGCAACCCTCATGCCTTTTGCATCCAATACAGATATGGAGAGTAGGTTCTTCTTGAGCCCAAGTACAAATAACACATCTTTAATCTTCAAGGATTTTCCAGAGTTTAGGTTGTAGGAGGCTTCACCACTTCCTTTGATAGGATATTGATAATCATCCCTAAGTTTCACCTTATGGGGTGATTCATGTTCAGATAGATTTACAAAAGATTCTTTAAACCCAGTCATGTGTTTAGAAGCCCCACTATAAATGAGCCAATCATTACATCCAAGAGAGATAGTACCTGTGAGGGAGGATATTAGAACATATTCATCTTCACTTGATGAATCATCACTTTCTGCTCTAGCCTTCTTCTTGGGAGGTTCATCATCCTCAACAGCATGAGCATGATATCTCCTTTTGTTGTTGTTCTTGTTGTTGTTGTCCTTTTTGTTCTTGGGACAATTTACAACAATATGTCCCTTCTCATTGCAGGTGAAACTTATTCTCCTTTCTCTATGGTGGTGTGAATATTTCTTGAAGTGAGATGGCTCTCTCTTGGGCTTCCCTTTCTTGGTGTGTGTTGTGAGAGCTTGATATTCATTCCCCATCTTTTCTTCTCGTGCCACAAGCCTTGCTTCTTCTTGAGAGCATTCCTCCCATAGTCTACTGAAGAAGATTAGTTTCTTTCTTGCACAGATTCCTTGGATAAAGGAATCCAATGACCTAGGTAGGCCATTCAATGTGGTCATAACAACTTCACCATTATCTAATACCTCATCCACAGCTTCGAGTTGTTCCTTGATCTGAGAGACCTTAGAGAAATAGGATTGAATGGTCTCTCCATTCTGAAGCATTACCCCTTTCAATTGGTTCCGTAGGGTCATCTTCCGATTTATGTTCTTCCCTTCAAATAACTTGGTAAGGGAATCAAACATCTCCTTGGATGTCTTCAGAGATGACACATGTGGGATGAGATGGTCCTTGATAGAATCAACAATGATCCTCTTTTCCTTGACCAAGTTCTTCTTGTGAAGTGCTTTAGCCTCTTCTCCCTCTGGGATAGGGACCTCAGAGCTTATGTAAGAGTCCAACTCAATTTCTTCCAGGATTAGCCCAATCCTATACTTCCGTGCTCGGAAGTTATTAGCCCCTTCAAGCTTATCTTCAAGCTTGGTGTAGTGAGACATCTTTAAGGAGTACTTCAAATGGAAATAGAAAAGATTTAGGTTTTACCACTTGATTTGCTGAAAACTGGATCTGGTCCTGGATTAGGGTTTGTTAGAGAAACCCTAAAAATTCAAAATGTGAATTTCAAATTTATGAAAGGATAGAAAGATGCACCTTGATGAGTTGATCAGCCTGGTATACTCAGAATTTGACAACTGCAAAGTTTCACCCTTCAGAAATGCTTTTCAATCTCCCGGATTCATTAAGGAGGACCCTGAATTAGGGTTTGAGTTTCCCGGAGCTTCACCCAACCAAAAGATACGATCCAAAGCTCTAAACTTTGATTTTTCCAAGGAGCTTCCAGCTATGTCTTTAGATTTCAGAAATTCCTATTTTTGTGGAAACCCTAAAATTTAGGGCTAAAAATGAAAGTGCCCAGAATTGAATTCTGATTGGACAGAAAGATTCTCCTTGATGAGTAGAGTCAATCTACCTTGCCGCTTTTCCAAACTCTGTGGAGAGAAACCCAATAAACAAGAAACGCTAGTTTCCACCACTGCACAATGTCTTCTTCGCAAGTTAGCTCTGATACCATGTTAATTTTTTGAGCATTAATTCAATATACTCTAGGATCTTTACTGAGAGAATAACATGTACAACATATCAAGTATAACAATGCATATCAATCACACCAAGCAATCACATGAGACAATAGACACACAAAGTTTCATTGGGGAAAACCATAAAGTTGAAAAACCCCACAACTTCCTCAGAGATAGAAAGAGCAATGATACAACCCAAGTACAAGAGATAGTCTTCTACTAGCAGCTACTCCTCCTCCTCAACTAGTGCGCCACTTTCCGAGTGATGTAGAAGTGAATAATGAGATGAAAAAATAGAGATCTCCTACTCTCTATTTATACTTGTCCCGACTTGCCTAATACACTAGCAGGGTTGACTTCTCTAGAAGAGTCTAATAACCCATGGTTACATTAATCTGGGTTGACCCCTCACTAGGTGGTCTAATAACCCATCACAACAAGTTACGACACTTGCGACACTTGTCAATACAAATGACGACACTTCCATATAGAGGAATAATAACATCTTTATAGGAGTACAATATAAATAGGTGAAATACATTCCGAAGTTAGAAATACATCAACATGGACCACTTCTTGGTATTTTTATCCACAAGTGTGCCCCAATGTTGCTTTGTTTCCTATTTTTACTCTACTTTTCTGAGTAAGAGCGCTCTGGCTTCTTTTAGTAGATTTATCCTGCTTTATTATGGTTTTGTGCAGGATGAGGATAAGGCAAGGGTGCTAACATGCTTTTGGAAAGTCTGCTTCTTTTTGGCCACCACCTCCTCCATGTGAAAAGCATCCAACATGCTTCCTTTTAGTCACTCATGGCCTACATAATCCCAATTAGGAAACTCGTGACATTCTTGCATGAGTTGGAGTGAGATGTGTCCATAGATGGGGATTTTACTATTTAGTAAGCCTGACACTTGTGTGATTTTTGAATGGCCTTAGAGGCATTCAAATTTAATCTATTGTATTATATTTTGATTGCTAACACAGTGACAAAGGTTGGATGCAATACACATGTTCAATTGAAGTTAGCCATGTGTATCAATTTTAGTGAATTTTCTTCTCTAGTCTTGTATCTTTGCTTAAACAACTGTGAGGAACTATTTGTTGCAAGATCCTACTGTGATAAAATTTTCACATGGTATCAGAGTGCATTGGGATTACAATCTCTCTTAGATACTTCCATTGAAGCACTAGAAGCACTGGAGTTTCCATATAAGTCCTGGGGAAATTTCCTTGAGTCCTTTGGCTTGTCCATTGGGGTATACCCATGTGTGAAGCACTCCCGAATGTGCTCAGTGCCAAAGTAGAGATTGATTGCGATAAAATTTTTCCTCTTGAGTGTTGTTTTATTGTGCAGGTACAACAACTTCATGGATTCAAAATCCGTTCCTCCTCTTACTCCACTCAATTATATTGAGTGGAATCCAAATATGTGTGCATATCTCAAGAGACAATGTCTCTATGATGTGTCTATTGGTGATGTGAGCGATCCTGATTCCTTTGAAGAGAAGAATGAATGGATAAATGACTATGACAGAGCATTCAAAGCTATGTGCTTGGCCATGTCTCCTAATATGCATTATCTCATTGATTATGCTCAATATCCATTTGACCTCCGGAGCAATCTGGATAGAGATTTTGGAGTGCAGAAAGAAGAAACTAATGCATGGATCGAATCTATCACCTCATCATGTGCTCTCCCTCCTTATGTCTCAACCTCAAATCTCTATGAAGAAGTTGTTCAAGAAGACCGTGCAGAAATTTCTTCAACACAAGTTCATATTGCTAGCATTCTCGTTGATTTGAATGCTTCCTCTGCATGTCATGAAGCATAAATTGAAGAGACATATTCTTCTATGGGTCTAGAAGATTATGAGGATCCTGATTCCTCATCCTATGATGTTGATGATGAAGAAGACATGACTAATGGAGCTTCCATTGTTGAAGAGATTGACATCCATCAATTCTTGGTCTCCTATGATTCTTTTATTTTGAATTTTGAGCAAAGTAAGCTAGTTATTGCTCTAGAAGTTGAAGAGGAATTCGATTACTCTCTTTCCAATGAGTCTACTGGTGTGCATATTGGTGATCTATTGGATGTTTTGGAAGATATATAATATTTTGGAGGTGATGCATTCGCTCTCCTTGATCACATATTTCCTATGGATTCCTACTTGATTGTTGGGACTAATTCTCAGAGTTTCATTGAAGATGGAGAACCTTATTCATTTTCCATCACATTGGAAAACTTGTAACTCATGTTCCACATTCTTGGAGTTGATATAACTTTATCTGATTTGAAGTTCAATTTTCAAGAGCATCAAGTCTCTTTTGGACTTGGTCTTACCTTCTATGGTTCAATGTTCAAGTCCGAAGAGAATTCACAACTGCTTGGGTTTACCTCACATGGTTTGAAGTCACAAGCACATCAAGGTTCATTTAAATCTACTCTTACCTTTGTTGGTTCAAAGTTCAAGAATCCTCATGACATTACCATCATGTTGGCATACTTTCTTGGAGCTACTCATGGTTCAAATTGCAAGTTTCAGGATCATCATTGGCATCTTTGGGAGAAAATACCTCTTCTTGCAAAGAGGAAAGTACCTCCTGCTATTCAAATTGCCAATCATTGGCCTCATAGGTCTTCTTTGGACTGTTACGTTCAAATTTACAGTCTAAAGTAAATAATTTGGTTTCTCTTTCATGTCTATTCTAGAGGGAAAGTTTTGTTCCCAAGTGGTTTTCCTCTTTTACCTTAGCTTACATGGACAAATAAAATTGTAAAGGGTGACCATAGGCCATAGTTTCTTGGGCCCTCTTAATAATTCATACTCACCTATGTCATTCTTAAGGGGGGGGTGTTAGAATATTTGATCCCTTCGAGACCTTAGGATATAATTTATTCTTCATTAAGTTGTGTTCCTAGGTATTTAGACTAGGTTAATTGGCCCCTAATGCATACGTGGCCCACTTCTTGTGATGTTTATCCACAAGTTCTCCCCAATGCTACTTTGTTGCCTATTTTTACTCTGATTTTCTGAGTAAGAGCACTCTAGATGCTTTTAGTAGCTTTATCCTACTTTAGTATGCTTTTGTGCTAGATGAGGATAAGGCAAGGGAGTTAGCATGCTTTTGGCTTCGCCACCACCTCATCCATGATTTTCTCCTGAAAATCCTCCAACATGCTTCCTTTTAGTCACTCATGGCCTACCTAATCCCACTTAGGTAATTCATGACCTTCTTGCATGAGTTGGAGTGAGATGTTTCTATAGATGGGGATTTTACTATTTTGTAATCCTAACACTTGTGTGCTTTTCAAATGGCCTTAGAGGCATTCGAATTTCATCTATTGTACTATATTTTGATTGCCAACATATTTATGGAGGTTGGATTCAATATATATGTTCAATTGAAGTTAGATCTGTGTATCAATTTCGGTGAATTTTCTTCTCTAGTCTTGTATCTTTGCTTAAACAATTGTGAGGGATTATTTGTTGCAAGATCCTACTGTGATCAGACTTTCACAGTCCCAACTATCAAAGTGCTATTTGGAGGGCCATGGAAAGTTTTCCTATTCATCCATCCCATGTTCTTACTTCCTTGAGTGGTTTTTGTCATTGAGGACATTCGTGGTAGTATTGGATTGAGGACCTAGGGAGCCGCATATGGTGTTTTGGGGGATTGTGATGCCCCATATTACAAGTGGTTAGGTGGGATAGGTATTTACGCCCAACTACATGGCATTGTGGCAGTATAAACTCATCCAAATGGAGTGATATCAATAGCAAGGGATGTATTTTAGGGGAGATCCAAATCTCCCTTGACAACATCCTAGCGATGGGTGGGGTCCCATGGGTAAGTATCTCTAAGTCATAACTTGTTCATGTTTTAATTTTTATTATTATTTGCATGCTTCAACTATGATGTATGTGAGTGACTAATGGGTGCCATGTTGTTTTCTGGGTGTAGATATGGGACTAGAACCTCATCCAATTATAGCAAATCCATTTGAAGGGGCTTAGCTAGGAGGAGGTCTATGACGACTATGTCGACGAGATGAGGCCTTTCCATAGGATAGTGAGGCCAATGTAAGAGGTACAAAATGTGGGGTCTCCTTGGGGGGGTCCTCGATGCAGGTTTTGTAGAGATGGAGAGACACGTTTCTAGGTTATTGAAGGGTGTGGACGACTATGGTTGGGATAATAAGGGTGGCCAACTAGTGGTCACCTACCTCCAAGAACTAGAAGGAATTATTCTTGGGTGGTGATACCTTTTGAGACAGGTGGCTATGGAATGACATCGAGTTTAAGAGTAGGTAGTAGTAGTAGTGACTGTACCACTTGCTGAGTGAGAAGTTGTGGCTACATGACAAGTCCATCCAAAAGTATTAGTAACACAACTATTCCAACCAACAATGATTGGGCCATCATCCAAGGCCATAGTGATGTATGGGCCATGATACACAAGTTGTTTGTGCATGATATTTTGGTTATATCCCATGGGAGGTAGTTTTTGATATACCCCCATAAGGACATTTTTTATGTGGCCTGTGAGATGTACATTGTATATGGTAAATTAAGAACTCTGTGTGTGTGTGTGGTTTGTGAGATCGTCTCCCTATTTTAATTCATGTGTGTGTGTGGTTTGTTGTAATTACCAACAAGGGCTGATGATACACTAACTCTAACTCCTACTAGACTCAGCTAAAAACAATGAATTCAAAGACTAGTTTTAGTGGAAATTGGAAAGATGAACACTCTGTATGGGAGGAATAATTTGATGGCTGAAAGTACCTTTGAACAAAGAACTAGTACCATTGATGGTTCGGATTCAGCAAGGCTAAAATATACTACAATTCTCCTGGGCACCCCAACATATGCAAACTAGTACTTTAACTATACAACGACAGGAAGCTGTGGATGAAGGTTTCTGACTCAGGGAGGCTAATAAAAATTAAATATTAGTCAATATACAATCATAATACACTCCATAAAGTTTGAGGAAGTTCTGAGAAATATTCACAAAGATACTAGCAATTTGACATTCCAGGATTGCACAACTAGTTAATTCCAGGAACTCCCAAACAATCAATGAAGGCTCACTAATTTATCATATCAGACATGTATTGGTTCATTTAACATGTTAATTAAAATCAGGAACAAAAATAAACTCATTTGGATCTATTCTCATTCATTTGTCACATGTATTCTGAAAACTAATCAAATTCTAGGCAAATCTAGAAGGGGTGGAGAAAACACTGAATATATCAGACTTCTGCTATATTAAATGTTATGAATGATATCAGAGATTTATATTGAATTTAATTACTTCAGATAATATCCAAGATGATTCTCAAAATGTTACAAAAGCTCCTCTCCTCTTCAATACAAAATACTAGCTCTGGAAATCAACAATAATCCTAGAGATTTGAACCATAAACCACATGAATCTTTCTGAAATTTGACCCAGCCTTGGATAAGCTATAGGAATTGCAATAAAAATCAACGAAAATGGATGAATTCCATCATCCTCTCACAGAAAGCAGGGGCATATCACCCAACTTGGACTAGGGGCACATCTGCCAAGTCTTTAAGGCACAATTGCTCTCATACCAATACTCAAACTGACAAAAGATGTGAAGGGGGTGCACACTAGTTTATTTATAGAGAGAGGATGAATTGAGGATCAAGTCTCCTTAGCTAATGCCCTCTCCATGAGTGAATAAGGAAATCTAGCTTTCCTACCTTTTCCTTTTTGCTTTGCTTTCCTCCTTTTTCCTTTTCTGTTTGCTTTTCCACTTTCTGCTTTAGCTTTTTCTGTTTTTTCCGAATTTTCTGATTTATTCTGCTTTTCTGAACTTTCCTACTTTTCTGATTTATCCCGATTTCTGTTTTGTGATGCTTTCTGTTTATGTTGCTTTTCTTGAGTTTTGTTGCTTTTCTGATTTGCTATTTCTTTCCCTTTTCCCGATTTTCTAGATTTAGGTGCTTTCTCCTTAACTTATCCTACAAGTCTTCTCCAAGTCAACCTCATCCACTAATGCACCCTAGTGGATCATTATCCTCATTTATTTATCATAAAATTATTAAATGCATGAAAATTAAATATTCCAAGTGCATAATAAACTTTGGATAAAAATTAATTCACACTCCTAATTAATTAAATGCTTGGAATTCAAAATTAACTCCATGATAACGAAGTTGTCTCCTCAACCCAAGGGATTGGTTGGGTTAGGAACTTGATCCAATGTTCACTATTGAGGGGACATGACAGTCCTCCCCACCCAAGATTGCTTGTCCTCAAGCAATTTCAAACTAGGATGCTGTAAGATGTGTTCTCCTTCCCAAGTAGCATCCTCACTAGGCAGTCCTTCCCATTGCACCAAAAATTCCTTAAGGATTCTGCTCCTTAGATTCTTCTCTCGGACCTCCAAAATATTCTCAGGGATCAGAACCAAATGTCCTTCATCATCAAGGGGTGGAAAATATTGCGAAACCTTGACTTGCTACCCTATTTCCTTCTTCAAACATGACACATGGAAAACATTTTGAATCCGGCTGCCTGAAGGAAACTCTAGCTCATAAGCCACTTCCACGATCTTTCTCAAAAATTGGTAGGGACCATAGAATCTTGGATGCAACTTATCAGCCCACTTATAATTCAATGATGACTGTCTATAGGGATGCAACCTCAAATATACCAGATCTCCTACTTGGAAAGCCCACTCAACTCTATGCTTGTCTGCATGCACTTTTTGCATGTTTTGTGCTACCCGCAAGTTGTCCTTGAGAGTTCTGAGTATGTCTTGAATCTCTTGGAGCCAATACTTTGCCTTATGTGTCTTAAAGTCACCAAATATTATATCATCAAAATTGAGTGCATCATATGCATATAGATATTTGAATGGAGACATACCAATCGAGAGGTGAAAAGTAGTGTTGTAACAAAACTCTCCTAAATGGAGCCAAGTAGTCCATGCCTTTTGCTAGCCTATGACATAGTTTCTTAAGTACCCTTCTAGCCATTGGTTCATTCTTTCCATTTGGACATCAGTCTGTGGATGGTAGCTAATGCTCATGTCCAAACTTGTCCCCACTAACTTGAACAATTCCTGCCAAAAATTGCTAGTAAACTTGCTATCTTTGTCACTGATGATGGATGGACTTGGGTATGCCATGAAGTTAAATTCTTTGATGAAAATTTCAACCACTTGGCTGGCTGTGATATTAGTTGTGACAACAAAAGAATGCGCATATTTAGTCAATCTATCAACCACAACAAAAATACCGTCTTTACCTTGGCTTTTTGGAAGCCCGGTGATGAAATCCATCGATACACTTTCCCATTTCTGTTCAGGAATAGGAAGTGGTTGTAAGAGCCCTGCTGGATGAGTATGCTCTAATTTATTTTGTTGACATGCCACACATGACCTAACATATTCCATCACCTCCTTCTTCAGCCCTTTCCATGTGAACCTTTCCTTCACTTTCTAGTAAGTCTTCACAAACCCCGGATGACTTGCTAGAGGCACATCATGGGAAGCCTCAAGGATGTTCTTCTTTAGTATGGATTATGGAACCAAAAAGATCCTATCCTTATAATAGTGTTGTTGCAGCAACACCCCTCCCCAAAATTTTGAACATGTTGGGGCCCCTCCTGTATTTTATAGAAGGTTTGCCTGACAAGCCATCCCAGCCGTCAGCTCTGTTTTCAACATAAAACCGTATTTCCCTGCTGAACATCTTGCCATCAATCCTTCCATGTTTTCCCCAAAGAGCCAGAAGATAACTTAGTTTTTTCCCCTACGTTTTGGAATAATTCGGACTATCTCCCCGACTTCAAAGACAAACGTCCAACCTTTCCGAAAGAAGGACTGAGTTTCTCTTTGTCAAAATCTGCGGAAGCCATTGAAAATTAGTTCCCGAAACGACGGAAGCTTTCGCTCAAGCCTTCCGCAACCGCGGAAAGGTTCCGGTTTTGCTCCCGAAACTACGGGACTCATTCACCTTAAATCTCCCGAAAGGACTTAGATTTTCTTCCGATTAGAAAAAACTGCGGGAACATTGGGACAATACTTCCCGAAACGGCGGGGGAATTCAGCGAAACCGCCCGAAACGGCGGAAGCTGCCGTGATATCTTCCCGAAAAGAAACTCAGCGGAAACTATTGGTGAAACCTTGCCGAAACAGCGGAATCGTTCATCATTTGCTCCCGAAATAGCGGGACTTATTCGCCTCATTCTCCCGAAAAGGATTTGGAATTTTGGTTGAAATTCTGCGGAAACCTTCCGGTTGTGCTCCCGAAATGGCGGAGGCCATTCTCATAAACCGCACGTCTAAGCCTTCCGAAGTAAAAGGACTTGGAAAATTTTCGATCGTTGCTTCTGCGGAACGGTTCAAGTTCCGAAACGACTTTGCTCCCGAAACGGCGGAGCCCTTCACTCAAGCCATCTGCAACTGCGGAAAGGTTCCGGCTTTCCTCCCGAAATGGCGGGACTCATTCGCCTTAGCCTCCCGAAAAGCACTTAGAACATTTTTCAACCGTCCGCGGAGAGATTGGAGTTTTCTTCCCGAAACGGCGGGGATAGTTCGTAAAAACGCTCCGAAATAGCGGAAGGACTTAGGAAAGACGCCCGAAAAAAGTCGGATTGGTTTGTTAAAATTGCGGAAGGTTTTGATGAAACCCTCCCGAAACTGCGGAAGCCATCTGCATAAGTCCCGCGGAAGAATTCACGATTTCCTCCCGAAGCTATGAAAGAACTTAGAATTTTTTCGGAGAACTGCGGAAGCCCTCCGAATGTTCCTTCGGAGAACGACGGAAGCCTTCGCAACTAGCTCCCGAAAGGGTGGAAGCCTTGGCATTTCCCGTCCGCAACGCGGGGTCTTTTGCGGAAGGCTTCGAGTTTCCTTTCGCGATGTGCCCCGAAACGGCGGGGACTTTCGTTGAACCCTTCCGCAACGGCGGATACGATTCGCAATCTGGTCCCGCGAATGGCGGTCACACGAAGATCGAGGTATTGTGACATGACAGCGGCGTGCGGCGTATTTAAGCCGCATTCTAATTGCGCCAACCACCAACCTTAGTGCTCGCACGTGCCCATTTTTTTTATAAATATACGGTAGGGGCTCGAACCAATGCACCATTGTTTCGTTTGGCCAACGACGTGGAACGCCGTGCAAATCGCTCCAGCTCACCTCGCTCATTCGCGCTCGCGGCCACCTTGTTCAAGCAATCCCCACGGTGCCAGGTAGGATTTTATCCTTGAATTTCACTTTTGGGTTGTCTTTTGTGGGAAAACAATGGGTTTTAGTGGGGTTTTGACGGGCAAAACACCCGTCAAGGGCTATGTTTTGCCCGTCAGATTCAGTTGAATGGAGTTGTCGTCATACAAAATCGTCGTAGGCATTCGTTAAAACATTAACATTTTATTTCGAGCAGTGATGGTGGGTGCGGGCGGTTAATCTTGTCCCATTGTTAAGACCCCGGGGCCGCGCCCCTTGTTTTGAAAAAAAATGTCGAAGTCTTATAGGCGTTTTATGTCCCCGGCCGAAACTCAAACGTAAAACCCCGGGCCCTTCCGTTAGCCTCAGTCCCAACGCGCCCTCTATTCGGGGCAAAACCTTGTCTCCGGTGCCATGGCCCCTGTTCAAAACCCGTGAATACTTAAGCTACGCCAGCCAGGACCCAAAAACCATGGTCGCTCGAACCTTTTTGCGTCAGTATTCCCCGGCACCCGCGCCCTCGCTCGAACTACTCCCCATGGAACACCTCGACAAGTGCCGCAAATGACATTAGCATTCGAATTCCCTCGCCTAATCGTAAATGCGAAAGGGGTTCCCCTTCCGGCAAAAGGTCTGCCCATCCGAGCTCACCCGCCACGGGCCTTCCAAACCACAGCAGTGACGAAATGCTACCCTATCCCTCCCCGAGGCGGAACCGAAAACCAACGGTGTCCGCAATTCTCCTATCGAGCCGAAAACCGATGGCTTCCGCAATTCCCCAAGGCTGACCCGAAAGCCCATTGCTTCCGCAAATCGCCCATCGGTCCGAGAACAAAATGTATCCGCAGCATAGCCTATCCCCTCAAGAGCATCCCAATTCCATCCTTTTAAGAGATTCAAGTGCTTCAATTTATGTTTCGTATTAAAATAGTAACAGCTTCATTGTGCTTATCATATTTGATATATTATTAAAACAATGATGCTTTCTGTTAAAACCTCACAGCATGTTGCTCAAAATCATGATAAATTGTATATGGATGTTATCAGGGATAAGTCAAAATGACGAAAACCGGTAAGAAGAAGGCGAAGATGACAGAAAAGAAACCTGCCCCCCCTAAAACTGAAACCTCACTCCAAGACACTAGGTGCACCACTGGTGTCCCTCCAGAAATCAGGTGGGGAGACATCTACCGAATGATCCGGGACCAAGAAATCCCAGATATGTTGCTAGAGGAAGCACCAATCTATCTCAACATCAGAGCCTCAGGCATAACTAGATCCGCTACCCGCCCTGAGCTGTTCCCCTGTGCTGAAGTGATCGGGTGGATACTCCAACATGCAGATGCTGAAGGGAGAGTGATAAATGATAGCGGGAAAGTGGCTATTGCCTCGTTTCAACCCGCGTATATTGCGGCGGCCTACAGATTTCCCCGTGTCCAACAAGCTCTGACTGACGAATGGTTGGGCCAAATGGATAACGTCGAGATGGCCAAGAAGCTATTGAGGGGAGGGAAGCATTTGAGAAAGAAGGGAAATGATGAATATGACGTACAGAACCTGAGGGCCCCTTTCAGATTGATCGCTTTAATGCTGTGCAGAATCTTCGGCATGCCCGATGGCACAGTATACAAGATTCAGTGGGTCCCTATCATTCACTATGTGGCATTTCAGGGGACAGTGTTTGACTGGGCCACTATCCTGTCAGATAGTCTGGCCTCGATGATAGCTGCTGCTAAGCCAGGACTGGCCTTGAAGAAGGATGAATTCTTCATGTCTTCATACCTGATAGATTGTATCTTGGCCAAGATAGAGTTCCCCAAATTGGGGTGTACATGGGATAGGGCCACCACCCCGGTCTACATCGCATTCAAGATGTTGTGGGCTCAGAATTAGAAGCCCAGCTACAAACTCATCTGTGAGGGGTTCATCATGCCCCTATACGAGAAAATGTTCAAGGAAGAACCAAATTGCCTGTCACAAAATGCTTTGGAAGTCCTTGAGGATTATGGGGACTTTTACTTTTCAGAACAAGGTACCTACTTGAGAATGTTCGGAGGGACTAAGCCCCCATACATATTGCCGCAGTATGCCACAGACTATGTGGTGCTCAAGGAAGCAGTAAGGCAACTCTTCTTGGATGGGATTGGAGCATTCCTACACAAGCTACACAAGGCTTCCTTTCCCCCCCTACCTTTCTGCATAGGGGCTTACAAGTTTTCAGGGGTGGCCTCTGCCGACGAATTTGTTCAAGAGTTGAAGGCCTTCCACTTCGGTGAGGTCATCTTCCACAGGAACGACAGAAAAGGTAAAGTGGCCGAGCATTGCAAGGACTTCTACGCTCATTTTGAATACTCACATTACCCCGATGCCGAGGAGGAGACATTCAGAGGTATCAGCAACATGACTGAGCTACGGATCTATCGCCAAGGTGCTGGAGCAAGCTCTAGCTCAACCAAGGCCCAGAAAACCATCCAGCAAAAGGAGAAAGAAGCTGAGGATGCCCGAGCTTAGGAAGAGCTCATATTAAGAGAAGAGGCAAGGTTACAGCAGGAAGCCGAGGAAGCAAAAAGGAAGCAAGAAGCTGAAAATGAAAGACTGCGGAAAGAGGCTGAAGAAGCCCAAAAGCAGAAAGAAGCAGAGACTGAGCAAGCTGAGGCAAGAAAGAAGGCGGAGGAAGAATTGAAGACAAGGGAAGATGCCGAGGCAGGTGGATCCAGTGTCCAAGACATGGAGATAGACACCCCTCAAGCAGGTGGCTCTGGTACCCAAAGGGAAGGAACAGACCCTGCTCAGGAAGTCCGGACCCCACCTATGGAAGAAGACATAGACATCATAAACCGACCAATTGTCCCGTACACTCCATCAGGGAAATGTACGGTGTCCAAATGGAATGAGTTTGTGTATGATAAGAAAAGAAAAGCAATGGTCCTCCAATCAGAAGAGAGGATTAAAAGTCCCTTCCATGAAGACATTGTGACTCACCGGGAGGTCACCGTCATGCAAAACACGGATCAAGATCCCATTGCTATGGCATCCGCAGTTATAGCAACAGCAAAGGCATCATTTTCCAATGTAGACGGTATAGTCAAAGAAAATATATTGACAAAGAAGAGAGCACGCACCCTGCAACAAAATGTGGCTGATGAGCAAGCCCAAAGAGATCTGGCAGTAAACAAATATAATTGCTTGTACGCTGAGCATAGGGAGCTGTCAAACAAGTACAGCCAGCTGGAAGAGGAAAAGGACCAGCTAACACTTCAAATGATGATTGTGGAAGCAGAGAAGAATGGTGCAGAAGAAAAGGCATCTCTGCTAAAAGCAGACAAGCAAACGTTAGATGAGCGTTTAGAGCAAGCGGAGAGCAGAACCATAGACCTATCTCCCTTCCACGAGCTGTCATGCAATATCCTGCAGCAAGTGTATGGCTCCCAAGAACTAATCACTAATGAGGTATGCGAACTCAAGGCCATGGTGGTTAGGCTAAAAGAGGTTAATACGGAAACCCACAGGCTCAAAGCTAAGAATACCCGTGTCAAGGCAAATGTCATAAGTCAGATGGCATGGAGAGAAGGGAGAGGAGGTTTCCCCCCGCATCTTCCTTTTAAGGCCGTGGAAGACTTTAATGAAGATATAGCCTTGTTGGAGTTTGGCAGGAACTGTGCCAATAAGCTGATAACCAGTGTGCAGAGGACAACAGATAGAATCAACGACCTATACCAAAAGCTCAAAGGAGTCCATGACAACTGCACATTGAGTTTCCCTCAGACCCTAGAGGACTTCCCGGAAAAGGAACAGCGGTTGTCTCAACTGAAAGAAGAGCTGGGCGTCCAGATGGAGTATGTGAAAAGGATTGATGTCCTGGCCATGGATGATCTCCAACATTACATCGGTTCATCAACACTTCACAACCATCTGCTAAAGGAAGCGCATCAAGTTGCTGAAGCAGAAGTACAAAGCATTAAAACAGAGCTAGGGAAGAATGTGACTTCTCAGAAAATCCTGTTTCCTGCTGCAGCAAACATAATCATAAGGGACACAGGTGTGTGGCACAGCTACATAGCAGAGGAGGACAGGAAAGCTGCAGCAGCAGCGGTAACATCAGTAGATCCGGCAGCCTCTCTCCCAGCAGCCTCTTCCCCAGCAATGGCAGAAAATCCGGCCAGTTCAATTCCCCCTTCCCAATTAGGAGCAGCATCAGCAGGGGATTCGAGGGCCTCTTCCCAGGCGGCATCAGTGACAATTAACTTGGGCGACCTTTTGCCAGGAGAAGCTCACGCACAGGAACGAAGAGGCTGAATTCAGTGAGCCACTCTATTCAGCCAAACACGTGCCCAACAGGGAAAGCTTTGATGTCGGCCAATTTTCTGTTATGTATATTTTAAATATGTAAGGCGTAAGCCATGGGACAGCTGTCCCTAATTTTTGTCAAAATATTTTTGTAAAGGAAGTGGCCATTTTGGTGATCGATTAAAGTAGAAATCCCTGTAAATGACAGGTGGAAAGTGCTAGGTGTCAGCCCAGAGGGCAAAGTTGTAGCTATAAATAGAATCTAGGAAAGATTAGAAAGGACTTTTGGCAGGGAATGAAAATTTTGGAAAACGATATGAGCTATCTTGTATCGGGTCTGTAAATTGAATTTTCTAATAGAAGCCACGGGAGATGGACGTTTTTCCTGGGATGTTGGATTGCTCTATATTGGACTATTCTAATGACTGCAGTCCTGCAATGTGAGATCATTCTTGACATCTGAATTATTTCTTTGCATTAATGATTCTGCTCCCCCCTGTGCATGCGTTTTTCTCTATTTTGTGAACAATGAAATGTATTGCTGTAGATTCCTTTGTCTAGATCGAATGGCTAACTGTTCTTTCCGGATAATTCCTGTGGCTCATTGTTCATGCCTTTAAATTGCTCCTTGCAGGGATCTTTAAGTTTAATTCCAGTTCTGTTACATCTAGATCTGTTTCTTTATTTTTGTTACGTAGATTAAATAATTTTGCTTCCTTCTGTTTTATGGGAAATAGATGCGTTATATGTTGAATTAGAAGCTATCTTCTAAAGATTTTTATCTTGCTGTAGCTTTAGTTGTGAGAAATAATGGCTATCTGTTCTTTGTTTACGATATTTGCTACAGCCGATTGCTCCTCCCTTAAGCGTGCTCCCTACAGGGATAGATAGACTTTGTTCCAGTTTCTAGGCTTAGATCTGTTTTGATTGCATTTAGATTAAGTATAATTTAGGCACTTGCATCTCATACAAAAGACATAAAAAACCCAAAAGAAAGGTGGATCGGGCCATAACCGGTAAGAATCGGATTTAAAAGTCCAAAACCACGGTTGCCGGAACCGCTAACCGGACGGATTCCCTACACCAAACGGGAGATAGTCTAATTGGGACCATCTCTCGGGGAGAATCCCTTTCTGATTGATGCTACGATATCCGAGGCATCAACAAATAGATAATATCATTGAGAATATTATAAGCATCATCATGAATTAATCCATCAAACAAATCACAAAAAAATTGGTTCTTTGTGTATTCTACCCCAAGCTGTACTTTCCAATCATCATGAAATTTGAGCAATGCAAGTGTTGGTTTTCTAGAAAGTGTATCAGCTACAATGTTCATCTTACCCTTCTTATATTCAATATCAAATTCAAATGCTTGGACCTTGCTTACCCACTTCTGTTTCCTGTCATTCATCTCCTTTTGGGTTAAGAAGTGTCTCAAACTATTGTGATCAATCTTGATAATGAACTTACCCCCTACCAAATATTGTCTGAACTTGACTAGGGCATGCATGATGGCTAGCATCTCTTTGTCATAGACTAAATATAATATTTCATGGGGCTGCAAATTTCTGCTCTTAAAGGCCAAGGGGTGCTTATTTTGCATCAATACTACTCCAATCCCATTCCCTGAAGCATCACACTCAAGAACAAAAGGTTGAGAAAAATATGGAAGTGCAAGAACATGACAAATGCTCATTACTTCCTTCATTCTATTGAACACTTGCTCATATTCTTCTAACCAATGGAAATATCCTTTCTTAGTGAGGTCTGTAAAAGGAGATGTCAACTTGGAAAATCCTTTGACAAACTTCCGGTAGTAGGTACAAAGACCAATAAAACCTCTCAGTTCAGTGAGATTTTTAGGACTTGGCCAATCTAGAATGGCTTGGATATTTTCCATGGAACTTTAACACCATCTTTCCCAATCACATGACCAAGATACAAAATCGCCATCATTCCAAACTCAAACTTGGTTAGCTTTGCATATAAATATTGATCTGCCAAGGTTGTTAGTAGAATATCCAAATGATGCAAATTCTCTTCCCAAGTTCTACTATAGATCAAAATATCATCAAAGAAAACAAATACAAACTTATGGATCTTCCTGCTAAACACTTTGTTCATGCAAGATTGAAAAGTTGCAGGTGCATTGTTTAGGCCAAAATGCATAACCAGAAACTCAAAGTGCCCATGGTGACACCAGAAATCTATCTTCTGGATGTCGTCTTCCCGCATGCTTATTTGATGGTAACCAAATCGAAGATCAATCTTTGAAAAGTACTTGGCCCCATGGAGCTCATCCATAATCTCATCAATCCTTGGAATATGATATATGTTCTTGATAGTCCTCTTGTTGAGAGCTCTGTCGTATAAGCACATCCTCATGGTACCATCTTTCTTCTTCACAAGGACTATCGATGAGGCAAAATGACTTGAAATTGGTCTAATGGATCCCAAGTCAAGTAGTTCCGTGATGATTCACTCTATCTCATCCTTGAATCTTTTAGGGTTCTTGTAGGGATGTACTTTGATAGGTGAGGTACCTATCTCCAACTCAATTCTATGCTCCACTCCTCTATCAGGTGGCCTACCATGAGGAAGGTCCCCAAAAACCTTCTTGTGCTTTTGGAGCAACTTCTGAATGTATTCTATATACTGGGATACTTCCAATGAGGTACCCTTTATGGTGATTAGGCATTCTACAACCCATTCAATGTCTCCATGCCTTAGTATGGATCTCATACTATGTGCACTTACCACTTGTTTTGGGTAGGTATTGATCCCTCTCAACACTACCTCCTTTCCATCTTCTCCTTTGAATACCATCTCGGGAAATTGGTAGTCTATTGAATGATTCCCAATGGAATACAACCATTGTATTCCCAAAACCATGTTAGTATCATCCACATCCACAACATAATTTATCTATCTGTAATAGTATGTTCTCCTATATAAATCTGCAATTTAGGAATCCATCTACAACAGTTCATAGAATGATTACCTGGAATGATCACAGTGAAGCCTCCAAAATTTTTAGTAGGTAGATTCCTTCTTTCAACTAGAGTTGAAACAATGAAACTATGCATTCTCATCCATCCACTAACATAATGACTGATTGACCTTGAACCACTCCTTTGAATCTGAGTGTGTGGAAGCGAGGCACCCATGAAAGTACTGCAATATTTCTCACCTCGGGAGTAGGTTCTTCTTCTGTAGTCTCATACGCCACTTTTGCATCCACTGGGGCCTCTTCTTCTTCTCCAGTCTGCTTCACATGTGCTATTTCTGTGAAGGTGATCTCATGATCTGTTCTCTCAAATATTTCAACTAGACTTCTTGTGAACTCTTCATAAGTGGTCACTTGATCATGCCCAAGAGTTTTTAGGCCATGAAAACACCAATCATTTGCTTCTCCATCTAAGTGTAGAGTATCCATCTTGATGGAATCTCTTTCATCCATAGGATTCAACTAAAAATATGTATCAAGCTTTTGAATCCAAGAGTTAGCAACACATTTATGTGAACCATCAAAATAGGGTAAAGAAATCTTACCAATAGAATTTCTTAGCTCATAGTTCTGATTTTGCATCTGGAAGCCTCCTCTTGGTTGTTCTACTGTAGATCACATAAGTCTTTGAATGGTAAAGCACTTCTGCACTCTTCATTCAATGTAAGGTACTCAACATATTTGTCCTCCCATGAAGCAAGACCTCCATTTCGAACCTCAGGTTCCTTTCTTTGATCTTTGATCTGTTCTTTGATCTTGAGATTCCATCTTGAATTCATCAGGGTGATTGTGAGGCCCAATATTTGAGAAAATATGGCCACTACCCATCCTCCTTTCGCCATGTGGGGTACCATTGCTACTCCCCTCTCCATTATTGCTTCCTAGCCGCTGAGCTAATAACTCTCCGGTCTCTTTTCCGGATTGGACAATATTGTGGGAGATGTATTGCAATCCTTTCATCGTGCCTTGAACAGAGAGTTTGAACTCCTCTTTGTATTCATTGTGAGACATGTCTAAATATCCTTGTAGTTTCCCTTTAGTAGAATTTATCTCTTCTCCCTCTTCTCCTTCTGACAAAGGATACTTCTTCTTGGAATCTAAATATATTCTTGGAATCATAGAAAGAATTCAAGAGCAGGTTCAGAGGACCATGCTCTGATACCACTGTAATGTACCAACAAGGGCTCATGATACACTGACTCTAACTCCTACCAGACTCAGCTAAAAACAATGAATTCAAATACTAGTTTTACTGGAGATTGGAAAGATGAAAACTCTAGATGGGAGGAATAATTTTATGGATGCAAGTAAATTTTCAAAAATAAATGGGACCATTGATGGTTCAAATTCAACAAGGATTAAATATACTACAATGCTCCTGGGCACCCCAACATATGCAAACTAGTACTTTAACTATATAATGAATGGAAGCTACGGATGAAGGTTTCTGAATCAGGGAGGATAATAAACATGAAATATCAGTAAATATACAGTCATAAGAAACTCCATAAATTTTGAGGAAGTTCTGAGAAATATTCACAAATATACTAGTAATTTGACATTCTAGGATTACACAACTAGTTAATTTCAGGAACTCCCAAAAATTCAATGAAGGATAAAATAATTCTCATCTAAGACGTGTATTGGGTGATTTAACATGTTAATTAACATCAAGAACAAAAATCAACTCATTTGTATATATTCTCATTCATTTATCACATGATTATGAAAACTAGTCAAATTCTAGGCAAATCTAGAAGGGGTGGAGAAAACACAGAATATATCAAACTTATGCAATATTAAATGTTATGAATGATATCATATATTTATATTCACTGTAATTACATTAGATAATATCCAAGAGGCTTCTCAAATGTTACAAAACTCCTCTCCTCTTCAATACAAAATACTAGCTCTGGAAATCAACAAGAAGCCCGAAGATTCGAACCATAAACCACATGAATATTTCTGAAATTCCTCCCAGCCTTGTATTAGATACAAGACCTGTAATAAAAATCAATTAAAATGTCTGAATTACATCATCCTCTCACATAAAGAAGGGGCACATCACCCAGCTTGGACTAGGGGCACATCTCCCAAGTCTCTGAGGGATAATTGCTCTCATACCAATACTCAAACTGACAAAATATGTGAAGGGGGTGCACACTGGTTTATTTATAGAGAGAGGATGAATTGAGGAGCAAGTCTCCTTAGCTAATGTGCCCTCCATGGGTGGATAAGGAAAGCTAGCTTTCTTACCTTTCCATTTTTTATTTGCTTTCCTCCTTTTTCCTTTTCTGTTTGCTTTTCCACTTTCTGCTTCAGATTTTTCTGCTTTTTCTGGATTTTCTGATTTATCCCGCTTTCCGCTTTATGCTGCTTTTACTGAGTTTTTGCTTCTTTTCTGATTTGCTCCATCTTTCTTTCATTTTTACTGATTTTCTATATTTAGGTGCTTTCTCCTTAACTTCTCCTCCAAGTCTTCTCCAAGTCAACCTCATCCACTAATGCACGCTAGTGGAGCATTATCCTAATTTATTGATCATAAAATTATTAAATGCATGAAAATTAAATATTCCAAGTGCATAATAAACTTTGGATAAAAATTAATTCACACTCCTAATTAATTAAATGCTTGGAATTCAAAATTAACCCCATGATATTGAAGTTGTCTCCTCAACCCAAGGGATTGGTTGGATTACGAACTTGATCCAATGTTCACTGTTGAGGGGACATGACATTTGTGAGACCATCTCCCTATTTTCCTTCAACCTTGGGTATGTTTGAAGGTAAATTTACTGACATGGGAGGGCATTCTAGGTTTTGTTGGCTATGACTGTTAATGAGTTTAGAAAAATCTAAAATATTTAAGCTAGCCATTAATGGCATGGTTGTTTAAGCAGGCCCAACCATTCTATGTGGTGGGGGTGTACCTCCTTTAGACATGGAAGGGTTTGAAGTAGGTGTGGGAGGGGGGTATTGAACACAGAATGTCTAATATTATCCAATCCGATCACAACTGCATGTATTTGAGAGCTGAGTGGTGGTTGGAAACATCAAGGACAAGGGGTAGGAATAAAAAAAACCCCTTCATTGGTGGGAGGAAAGCCTTGTATCCTTAAGGAACAATGACAGGGCGATAAGTTCACTATGATTTTCTAATTTGAGGAAAGACAATTGAGTGAAGTGTTCAACATTGAAATCATTATAATCAACAAATGCAAAAAATATGATGGTAAAGACAACATATACAAAATTGGTGCAGGTATGTGTTTTTGTAGCATAAATGTTGGTTTATAAATTGCATAAGGTTCTTTTTGTAAGTAAGAAACAACAAATATGTGATCTTATTGAATTACCATATTTTTGCTCAATATGGTAATCGAGCCTTATAATATGTCTCTTTCCATATGGTTGTGAATCCACTGAAGATGGATAGTGAAGGTAAGAAGTAACTAGTCATAATGAGAGGTGTCAGGGCTATGTTCCGAAAGGGTCCAAAACACTTCCAACATCCAACAAAATGTGATAAAGGTGAAAATTCATCCCACAAATGCCACCCGGTGATGATCCTAGGTTTTTTCCACTGACTTACTCGCCTCACGTGTGAATAAGGGGTTTAGCCTCGAACGATCAAGCGTTTCCTCTACAAAGAGTTGGGTGGATCAATGTTGAAAAAAAACAATCGAACCTCATCTTTAGTATCCTTGGGAACCACACCTATTTAGGATTTTTATACTTGGTAGAACATATTTTAAAGTACCCTAAAAGACAACAATAACTACTATTGCATGTGAAATATATTGATGGGAATTATTTGGATGCCTATCCCAACAATCCAAATTTATCTTATAAATTAACTTGTGACCTCGTATGGAGTATTTTAAGTTGGTTAGGTTTAAGTTTATTGATTTATTTTAAAGGGTCGAATTTTGATTTAAGGGTGTGAAAAAGGAGGTATTTCATACCTCTCAAGTTTTTTGAGTCATCAAGATCACTTTATGGGTGCAAGATGAAGAGCATACTCAACTGAGGGGAATATTTTAGGTCCTTTATGGTGTGCTTCAAGTGGTAAAACACGTGTGATGTGATGGTTTGACATAAAACTTGCAATGAAATTTGAGAGAAACTAAAGAGTTCTGAACATGTATGGGTTCTTACTCTTCCTTGATTAATATCCTAAATGTGATTTGGATGTTTTGCAAATAATGCTTCAAGGAAAAAATGTGTACATGGAGGTATTTCACTCTCTAATTCCTTTTTGATTTACTAATATTTCTTTATGAGCACAAGGCAAATAATATACTAAGATTTATTGAGATTTTAAGTCCCTTGTTTTTGTGAATAATGGGCTAATCTATATTTATTTAAAAAATAAATATTCAAACGGAAAAATCTAAATCAAATATAAGTTTACACAAATTGCATAGACTAATAATTCCTTATACCTTTGAAACCAATAAATATGTTGCAGGTTGCAAGCAACGATTTCCCTAGAAAAGGAACTTGCAAATTAATTTCACCCCCTAGTTAAACTAAAGTGATTTAATGACTAAGGGAGTAAAAGAAGATCGTGGTTGTTTTTTTAATTCCTTAGAATGTGTGAGCAACCATATGGACTACATTTGGAAGAAAGTGAGTTAAAAAAACAAAATTTACCACAATCGTGTGGGTCTCATACCTCACAGTTGGGCGGCTGATATGCAATATTACAGTTAGACTACCCATGGGAGAAATAAATGCAAGATACATAACCATATTCCTGAGTGATAATTCAAGATCTAGATTACAATGTCTGCAAAGTAAAGATTTGCGAATGAAAGAAAAATAAACTAGAGCGACTGTGTGATTGTTGAAGACAAAGCTACATGATATTGCTCGAAAAATATGACAACTATTGTACGATATGAAAAATGAAAAGAAGAAATCCTTTGGCTTGAAAAACTCACTTGTCAGGGGTAGAAAAGCAATAAGCCCCAAATTAGTAGAGATAAATTAGACAACCTATAGATGATAAAATACAGAAAAACATAAATTGTGGCCATCGATACTGTGGGGAAAAATGGCTCGATGGTGAGATAAATTTCCTTTCCTTGCATGTTAGGAAACATTACATGGGTGGTTAGTATGACAAATGCCATAATTTTGAATCCATAAAACAAATGACAATAAGCATAAGAGCTACTTCTAAGATTAAACTTTCCAAAATGATATGGAAACAAAACATAAGATATAAGATTTAACCAAATGATTAATGTCCAATGAAAAATATTTGAATACAATTGTGTCAGCTTGAGAAATGTAGCTTCCAAGGGGCAACTAACACTCCCTTTGGGAGGGTCCCTTGAATTCTCTCTAATTTTTCTTCCTGAAGAAGAAGTCAAGGGAGCTTGACATGCCAATGAATGGTAGGAATGGAATATATTTCTTCTAAGAAAATTCTTACATCATAGCCTTGCTTTAACTTTTTCTTATAGAATGCATTCCCATGGCTTCCTTTTATAGAAAAATTGAAGGCCTTGAAATAATTAGTTCAAGATGTGAATACTCTTCTCCATAAGTTGACTTCTAGGTACAAATATGGGGCTATTCAATGCCCAAGTACCTAGTAGATGCCCATCAAAACTTCTTTAGTACTCAAAATATAGTCGGCAAGCTTTGAATGTGTCATGAAATTTATGAGTCCACTTGTATGTAGAACCATGTGGGTTTAGAAGGATTTTCTGCACGATGTTTCTTGGGTTCCTTTTATGAATTCATGTGGTTCAAAAAAGTTTGACTATGCAAAATAACTTCATTCCACATGCCGATTTTTGATTAAAATGGATATTTCTAAGCTGCATGTTGTATGTTGATGATGTCTTTTTGTAACAAATGCCTAAATCTCTTAGGTGTGCAAAATTTAGGTAATAACACTTGGAAACAATTTTTTGTGTCGGTTCAAAATTATGGCATTGCATAATATTTTGTTTTATACTTGAGTGACAATTGAATGGAAATTGAAGTCTCATGGTGCCAACTTAGAGCTTGCCTACTTCAATGAATAATTAGAAGGATTTATAGATTTGTTGTTTTTCAAATGTCAATGTTATTTATGAGAAGTCAATTATAATGTTGTTGTGTTTCTATAAGTTTTCAACAAAGAAAATGAGAAACCATGTCTACCTATGGTTAATATATTACTCCATACTGATGTATCACGGGCCAAGCTAAATATAGTTTTAATGCAAATTTTTTTATCTTATATTGGTGGTTTTCATTTTCTATATGTATCTAACATATTAAAAATGTGTATGTAGGCACCATACTTCTTCTTCCATTCACCAAAAATTCCTTTCCTCATCCATCCCACACTTACTCCATACATCCCACAGTACAAGGAAGGTTTGGTTTATGGACAACCTACCTTGGCCCTTAATATCCCATTTCCCCCCTACAAGTCTTTGTCTGATACTACAAATCATGGTGTTTTATCATTTTCCACCCCCACTACTTGGTCAAGGCCATCCATACACCATGGTTTCACCCATCTACCTTGATAGAAATCCATTTGTTTCATCCACCACTGCAGCAACAAAGTTACATATATGGTAGTTTCATATACATCCACCACATCCCTCACAATTTCCTTAGAGCATGTAGTTTAACCAAGTTATCTGCCTCCTATCCAGGAAGGCCATTCTCTACCATTTCCTGTGATATTCAAAATGAGATCATTAGTTGGTGGAATTCTTATCTAGTCAATGAAAGTCCCTGATTTTAGGCATTTTAATATTTTCGTTAATTGATTCTTGTAACTATTGCAAGGAGACATTATGGATATAATTGGGTTAGAGAGGAGGTAAATACTCTCAAGACTTCCAATATAATCTATGATACATTTTTTATATATATTGAATTCTAATTTTATTTTGTAAGTTTGTTAACTGATAAAATTATGGAAAAAACTTATATGAATGTTGTTTACTCTCTAGTATCTAGAAATATGCACCACTCTCAAGCACAAGAAGTATTGAGTTTCCTCCATCTTGAAGAGGAGGAAGATACTATTTGGAGATGAACCTAGTGGTGGCAAGGATAATGGTAGTCAATAAGTGACTCACTATGTATCTCCAGTACATGTTGCATTTTATGTCCAAGTCATGGAATACCATTGTTTACTAGTTTGGACATGATGTGCCATTATGTATCTTGGAAATGATGTTCCATTTTGTAAAAAATATATAGTTAGACTAATTTTGAATATAAATACATTTCTTTGGACATATTTAATGAATTATTTATGGTTAATTTTTTATTAATATTGTTCTATTTTCAAGCTTTTGTTTATTTGATGTTTATGATGAATGATGTTGTACTTCAAATTTGAAATTATTTGTAAAATATTATTGGGAAAGTCAACCCATGCAATATAACACAATATGATTCTAATTTTTGGATTCTGCTTATTGGATTTGAAAAATGCATTAGAAAATGGAATCGTAGTGAAGCAATAATTTTGGATATAGAGAATATTTCAAGGAAATAACTATATAGCCATTACAAAAAAGGAATCTCAATTGTGATTATAAGATGCTTGAATTTCAATACAAAGAGGTCTTGGTTACCACTTAATAATTTCATTTTCTTTTCATGGAACCCCACACTTTTTATGGGCATAACAATCACACCTTGTTTATTCCATGCCACTTTTTGATTTGAGGTCATTCAAGTACATCATTCATTAATAATATTATTAACTATACATGTCATAACCATACTAGGAGGGTATAATATTTCATGAGGTAATTGAGGAGAAATCAAAGAAGAGGACACCGAAGCCATTTCAAGTTTCATGTTATTGGTATCTTGTTATATAAATTTACCCTTGTAATGAGGTTGTTGAGTTCATTTATTATCCAATTTATTGTGCCCATGTGTATATGATTGGTTTTACATTCATTTTTTTTTGTTATTCCTTGTTTTATTAAGTAATTTTTCACACCATAAACTAAATATTGTGTAGGTAAGTTCCTATTTGGAGAAATACAAATCAGGCACAATTTATCTCTCTAACTAAGAGAGCATATATGGAATATGTAAGTTCCTAGTTGGAGAAATACAAATTAGGCACAATTTATCTCTCTAACTAAGAAAGCAATATATGGAACATAGAGTCTTATTGCTTAGAACTACCATTGAGAATACATAATGCACCAAAATGGCCTATAATGGATTTAGTATGAACTTTACTTAGTGGTGGTCAAGTCAATAGCACATGAGTCAAATCAAGTTGATGTTACTAAGGTTTAGATGCCTACCTTAACTGAAAACGAGTGAGGTGATTTCCCCTAGAATATTAATCCTACTCAAATCTTATGGGTATAAGGGTTCAATATCCCTAGTGATTTTTGGCATAAATCAAATATTGAAATACCATTTCTACAACTTGCATTACAATCCTAATATGAAATGACACAAAGCACAAGATCATGAAAAATAAAATGATGATACGATAACATAAACCTTTGGATATGGGGGTCAAAACTTGAGAGGAGGTTTTTTTGGCCTCATTGAATGCATGGGGATGGTGGTTCCATTGAAAAGAATGTGATGAAACTAATGACACATATTTTTGATGCACAATTTTCATTTTGTGCTCCCATTTGCATTTAGGTCAAGTGTCTAAATAACACACGGTGAATTGATCTCGAGGCATATACAATAAACCAAGTAGAATAAGTGAGTGTTGTAAGAAATTACAAGCATGTTTGGGAAATCCTAACATGAGCATGCCATCCACATGCTCATGGGGCATATATTTCCAATTTTCACCTTTTAATGCAAAAATTACATTGTTTCATGTTGAGTAAAACCCTAGTTCCAAATTGTGGAATAAAATAATATTTGGGCCATATAATTGTAGAAAAGGTGTTAAACCCTATATATTGTGATATTAAATTTCTATTATTATATTAGTATAGCCTTTATTGGTTAGCTAGAACCTTAATTGTAATTGTTTGGTCAACTAGAATTGTAATTGTACCCTTTCTCTCCTATATATACTCATAAGACTTAGTTTTAGGAGCATATAATCTTTTATTGTTAATTTGATACATTGTATGAAGAAGGTTTCCCCTCAAAGCTGCTTCTCACTCTCCTCTATATTTCTCTTGCAAGGCATTGAGTCACTCTTTATTTTTATTTTTATGCTATTTTGGGAATTTGGTGCATAACACTTGGTATTAGAGCAATTTTTTCTATAATATTTTAAGGTGATGTATTAGATAACTAATTTTTTTAGAGCCTTATAAGACATAATGAAGTACATGTAGTAAAATGTTTAAGTCCCGGTCCATTATAAGTTGAGAGTTATAGTATGTGGAAGTTAGGGCCTTTTACTAGGGCCTTTTACAAGTCCAAAAACTAGTCTCAAACAAGTGTTATAAGTAAAAATGTTATATATGAAGATTTAGAGATCAAAATTAAGTGCCACCTGTTGCATTAGAAGGAATCCAAGCCTAGTTTTTGTGGTGAAAATTCCAAAAGAAAAGCAGGAAAATTAGACATGTGGCAATCTGTACAAGTTCACTCTTTTGAAAGAGACAAAAATAACAAGTTTTGGGAAAGTTACCATAAATATATCTTGTCACATCAGAATTGGGCCCAACCTATGGAATTTAAGAGAAGACATACTAGGATACTACATGATGAAATCTCATACTCATAGGGACAATTTTTTTGAGATAATTTAGGAACAATGTTGGCCAACAAAACAACCTAGAAACCAAGGTTTTAAAAGGTATGTTAACTTGAAACTTGCATAAATTTTGATTGGAATCTCTATTTTGGGTGATTCAAAAGGTGTGATAAAGAGGAAATATATAATATATCTAGTAACTATCAGTGATATTTAATGGAAATAGGTGGAGAAAAAATCTCTTCACCCACTAAACCTTTTTAAATTTCAACCATGACCCATGAAGAAAATGAAGAAGTGTATAACAACTATCTGATTTGGAGGTCAAATTTAAGGAACCAAGTGATAGGTCAGTGATCCATATTCAATTGGTAAACGAAAAAAGTGATATAGAAACTAAGTTTAAATTGAATATGCAAAATATGGAAATAATGGATCAAAAGAAGGGAATGATGGATTAAAAGATGGAAACAATGGATCAAAAGTTGGGAATGATGGATCAAATGATGGAAAATATGAAAGATTGTCTCAAAGAAATGGAGGGGGTAATTATGAATTATATAAGATATCTCATTTCCCCTAATTAACCTTCTCAAGAAGAAGACAGGGAGAACAAAAGGATAATGTCCAAGTCACATATTGAAAAGATTAAAAAACAATTGGAGAACAAGAGGTTCGAGTTCTCAACACTTGATCATTTATCACTCCAAAGTCCACGTCATCATGGGTTCAACTCAGGATGAAGGAAGTAATTAATTCACAAGATTTATATGAGAAATTTTTATGGAAATGATCTAATAACATGGATATTCTAGACGGAGAAATTCTTTGATCTACACCAAGTGCCAACTTTACAATGGTAACTATTGCATCCTTGTATTTAGAACCCGATCAATTTGAATGGTACCAATGGATTTGTGACATGAAAAAGACTCTATTGTTTCTTGGTATATATTTATGGATGAATTGGTAGAACATTATGGGGATATTAAGAGACCCAAACCTTCTTTATCCAATTGATAAAAATCAAGCAAAAATGTCTAATTACAAAGCACATTTAGTAGTTTCAGAAGTTGAGTTTTAGAGTGAAGAAAATTCCAAAGGATAATTTTTTGTATCTTATTATGGGAACTTTAAAGGAGAGAATTCAGCATGAGGTACGTCTCTTTCAACCTAAATGATTGGAGAATGATTTTAGTTTAGAAAGGAAATATGAAAGTAAAACTATGTCTATTACAAGGGATGTTACTATGTTTCCTTTGCTAACCTCACTCAACCTACAAGGTTGATGTATCAAAAAGTGGAGGAGAGAAGAGTAAATAAAATATGTTTTAATTGTGACATCAAGTACAATATATGGCCTAAGTTCAACGAGAAGAAATTATAATACTTAGATTGTGAAGAGGAAGAAGATCTAGAACTGGAATAGTGTAAAGAGGTAGAGCTAGAAGATACTACTCCAACCATAAATTTCCATACATTGGATGGAATTAGCACTCCTAAAACTCGTAGGATAGAACGATATATCGAAAAGGAAAAGGTAGAAATGTTGATTGATTTAGCTAAACTTTTCAATTGCTTTATATATATAAGTTAGAATTTCAAGTAATATTGTAGATGGAGGTACCTTAAATTGTTTAGGGTAGTTTCATAGTATTAAGCTTACTTTTAGGGAGTATTTATTAAATAGTCCAATGGTTTCAATCCAAATGGGTGGTGCTGACCGTACTAGGAGTCAAGTTTCTACAATCATTGGGAACAATGGCTCTTAATTTTTATGAACTTTTTGTGAGGTTCTCTTTAGAAGGAAAGGAAATTGAAATTAGAGGTACTATAGGAAAATGCTCTAAAGCGATAATATCTAACAACATGACAAAATTGTAAGAAAGGGATGCCATGGTGTAATTGCACATTAGTGTTGACTAGATGTTGAAGCATATATGCCTCTATTCTAGTGGATCTTGAAGAAGTTATAGCCAATCATTCCAAAGTATTTGGAGAGACACCTAAAGGTATTCCACCTAATCGAGACCATGACCATGATATTCACTTGCAACCATGAATTATACCACCTAACATTAGACCCTATAGGTACCCATATGCACAAAAGAGTGAGATTGAGAATATGGTTCAAGAAATGTTAAATGCATGCATCATTGAACCTAGCCAAATCATTTTCTTTGAAACAATAGAAATGGTTCACAAAAAGGAAGGTTCATGGAATATGTGTCCATATTATAGAGATATCAACAAGATGACCATTAAAGATAAGTTTCCTATTCCAGTGATTGATGGATTATTAGATGAATTACAAGGAGCAATTTTCTCTACCAAGTTGGATCTCCATTTTGGATTTCATAAAACCAAAATGTGAAAATAATAAATTCTACAAACAACCCTCAGAACACATGAATGCCATTAGAATTTTTGGGGATGCAATTTGGCCTCACCAATGAACTTTCCACATTTCAAGCTTGATGAATTCTATTTTTAAACCCTTAGCAAAATTTATGTTAGTGTTTTTTGATGATATACTAATCTATAGGAAATATTGGGAAGAGCATGTACAACATGTTGATAGGGTCTTAAAACTATTGGAGGAGCACCAATTATATGCTAATCCTTATAATTGTTCCTTTGGGGTCGAAGTGGGATATTTGGATCATATTGTGCAATACCCCCAAGACATTATTATTTTTGATTTAATATTTGATTTAATATTTCAATAAAACAATTATTTTTGTAAGAGTTATTTAAAAACTCAAAAATAATCACAAGAGGTGTGAGTGACACTTTGCACAACAAACTACTATTTTATTATTAATAAAAGAAAAAAACATGTGGATAATTCAGTTAAATGAGGGGACACCACCATGAGACACATAACATGTGTAAAGCAAGCAAGGGATATTTTACCAATCAAATCCAATATAAAACTTAACTACCAGACAAGATCCTAAATCATAGGGATTGAAGGATTGATTGAGATTTGATTGGGATGGCACAAGACTTGGGAAAAATCTATATATTAGTGCACTGAGATAGCACTGAACGCTGTGTTGTGCATGGAGAAATTGTGCTGCTAGTGCATGATTTGAGTGTTTCTATTTTTTTTCTTAAGTCCATCACTAAGCTTGTTACAGAATTCGAGAGAAAGTGCTGTGTGGAAGCTCTGCTGGTTGGTTATTGTGTGCATGGTGGTGATCCAACTCGAGGGTGGAGTTGACTAGCGAGGTTGATGTCCTTCTATGGTTGGGAGGAATTGATTCTCCAAGTACTTTTTCCCATACTTTTCAAGTAAGTGTTTTATGGCTTGTTTGTATTAATGATTATTTAAAACTAAAGTAGCTTAGTTTGTTCATATGAATTTTGGGTACATTACATTGTGGTATTAGAGCATGGTTCAAATGATCAGATCTAAGGGATCATAGTTTGCTTTCTGCTATCGCTAGTGATAGAGTATGTTTACTATCAGTTCATAGGAAGTTCTCGAAATCTGGATGTTAATTTGTTTATGAAAACCTCTTGTTGAGAGGTCCGTAAGGGACTTTCCTATGTCATCAGTATCTTCAAATGAATGTATTATTTAAATATATAATGCATGAGAAGTTGGAGTAGGTGTAACTACTCCAAATTCTTTCCATGTATAAATAATACCATCAATAATGAATAAAATCAGTTGAATGAATAAAATCAGTGTAATTCTGTGTATAATGCTGGTGTCTTCTTGAATACAACAGTGGCACCATTTCCGCTCTCTTTTGGCTGGGTGACATCAGCAACAAAAGAGGAGTGGTCGGATCTGGAAGAGAGTGCGATGTTACATGGACCTGCAAGAAATGTTAAGAAAGATTAAAGAATGCCCATGCGTTTTCAAAGAAATCTCTCGTGAAAAGAAAGATAAGACATTATTTTAGGTTGTTGGTTATTTAATTCAATATTGATGCTGTATTTTTTTTAGTGCTCATAGATTGCTCGGCTAGTGCTAGCATTGAACGAGTTCTTTGTCGCTGTCAAAAGATAGTTTCAGAATCGACTGGTTTTCATCCTTTGAATACATATATTATTGATGGAATTTGTATTACCCATCGATTTGTATTTGCATTATATGTCTTTCCCATGAAGTATAAATGTATCGTGGCTTCCAAGAATTGAAGAGACAATGGTTAGACAGGTTGGCGATATATGGAGAATTCGACTGATAGAGTTTAGCTGGTCGAGCACTAATCATAGTTATTTCTGCAATATGGTTGCTGCACATTCACCTGAAATTGAAAATCACTGACTAAGCCTACGATTGATTACTTTGACATATTCCTAGAGCAGTCGACCGCTTACTATTACTCTGCTGATAAGACAATCTGGTGGCCATACTATCAATCGACGATTTAGTATGAAGTTGGAGCAGTATGTTCGTTGACTATAATTGCTTGTCGACTAAAAGCAGTTTTGAATTTTTGCTCAACCATCGTAGTATGCAAGTCAAGGAGAAAGTATTGGCACAATATTTAAACATTGGTCAAGTGGAGGCAGTCCGTCGAAGAATGCATTGAATGCATGCGCTGTGCTGTTTGGACATAAATATTATGAGAAATTTCTTTCGAGGTCATAAGTCTGATTTCTCCCTGACGTGTGCATTACCATTCAATTTTTTGAGGTCAAAACAACAATTCCAGTGACCAACCGTTATGAGGTTAATCGATAGATCTGTCCCGACAGTTAGCGGTCGCCCTGTAGAATGCAAGCAAAAATTCGTAATAAGGCAACAAGTGCATCTTGATTGCTATCTTGACAATCATCCATCTACTAGAGTATCCTCCAGTCGACCATCGACCATATAAGTCCAGATTATACAAATGGATGTAGCATCAACCAGAAGTTAATTCGTGGAGGAACTGATCGATTACTCATGTCAAAGACTTTCCCATCAACTCGACTGCTAGTTTCTAAGGTTTGCTCATCGACCAAGTAATTTCTTGTCCACAAAAAGAACTCATTATAATTATGCTGATGAATGGAGTATATGTGCTTTAATTAGTTGTTATCTTTTGATAAAATATTTTGCAAATGTGGGTCAGCCCCTCTTATTGGATGATGAGTTGATAAGTGGTCCATATTAAATTTTTTGGTCGACAAGATACATTTGTGGGTATGGTCGAGTATGTCGACAATTGTGGTATATGCTCAAATGGTTGATGTTGTAGTTTGTCAACTAATTATTTGGTCGATCCTTAAGCTTGGTCGAGGCTTTAAGTTAGTATTTTATAAATATGGGTCAATATTAAAAGTATGGTCGATATTCATGGTCGAAATTAAAATACAAATATAGCTCTTAATATGGAAGAGTGGTCAACTTCCCATGTTGGTCGATATATCAATGTAAACATGTTTGTTGTAATTGGTTAGTGACTCCAGTCTATCATACTTAATTCATTAAATTTTTTTAGTCTATCATACTTAATTCATTAAATTTTTTTGAGTCATTAACGATCCAAGTGACTTTACTTTATACTTTTGAGTTGAGAGGGGGTGAAGCGTGAGTCTTGTCAAGGCAGGCGATTGTTGGATATTGTGTAACTTTGGAAGATATTATTTATTGTATTTTATTGTATCTGGTTGTACCTCCTAAGGAAGATGAAATTGATGTAATTAATCTATGTAAATTCTGAAAGAATCAATGTAAACCTTGGGATGAAAAGCAAGCAAAAGAAAAAGATTAAAATTATTTATTAATTGCTCCCCAAGTGAAGTCGGCCCAGTTAGGGTAAAAGGTCAATTTGACACTTGTATAAATAAGAGGTTATGTTACCTCATTATCACACTCACTCATCCACTCAATTTCGCATCACTTGGGAGAGAGAAGTTCACATCTGCTGGAGAAGAAGACTATTTTGGGGTTTCTACTTTTTGGAAAGCATTTCCATCTTTTATCTTTTATGTTTGTACTCTGATCTTAGAATTATCATCTTTATACGAAGGTTGCTGGGTTTTCTCCCGTTTGGGTTTTCGAGGATAAACTCTGTTGTTATTGTTTTGTGTTTTGTCTTTCTTCTAGTGATCCTGTTTATGCAATTGAATTATTATGCTATGAATGTATGAAATCTAACATGGTATCAGAGCAGTTCTAGAAGAAGCCATTGCCGGAACTAGGGTTTCATATTTTGAAGTCTTCGCCCAACATTTTGGAGAAAAAGAGCCTTGGGAATTTCGTTTTTAGGGAGGCACATCTTTTGGTGAAGACATAATTCAATTCCGAGAATTTTCAGTTTTTTCCCTAATTCTACAGCGGCAGCAGAAATTAGGGTATCAATTTTGACCCACTTTTATCCATAGATTTGGATCATCCCTACCTCATCTCAACTCTCCTTGCAAAGGCGCATCTACTTGTGGAATCAGTTTTTCAAAATTTCAACTTTCATTTTGACCTAGCCCTGCTAGGGTTTCTGAACCAAATCTGCAGTCAAGATGATTGGGATGTAGGTTGAAGAACCTTTGGAAGGAGCTTCAAACTTTATATCTTGGAAGCATGAATCCTCCACTGTTGATGTAGAATAAGATCATCATCACAAGAAGCAAATGAATGAAGATCATACATAATTTCTGTTCATATCAGCTTTATCAGGTACTATTCCCACCACTAGTGACACTTGGCTCATAGATCATAGTGGTGCTTCTAGACACATGACATCTTATAAAGAAAATATTTCTGAATTAGATGAGAAAGATTCACATCTCCGTGTTGTACTTGGAGATGATGCTAACTCACTGTGAAGGGATACAGAGCCACCTCCCTTCAACTAGAATCAAATGATAAATTGCGCCTGAGTGATGTGCTTTATGTACCTGGTATGAAAAGAAACCTTGTCTCCATCTTAGCCTTGGGAGACAAAGGATATAGAGTAGCTTTCTCCGAAGGTAAAGTACTTTCTTGGCACAAGAAATCAAGCATGATCACAACCAAATTTATTGGTATAAGAGAGGAGATCTTGTATCGATTGAACACTCCACCAGTCCAAGCCCTAGTACATGATGCTACAAGTATGGGCGAATTATGGCACAAAAGACTAGCTCATCTGAACTATCGAGCTCTCCCAGAACTAAAGAATATAGTTACAAGTTTACCAAGGCTCTAGGTAGACCATGATGGAACATGTAGAGGATGTGAACTTGGAAAGAATGCCAAGAGATCTTTTCCAGATAGTGAGAGTAGATCCAAAGGGATTTTGGATCTAGTACACTCTGACTTGTGCAGACCCATGACAATTGCTTCATTGGGTGGATATCATTACTGTATAAAATTCATTGCTGATTATTCATAGAAGACTTGGATATACTTTCTCAAGTCTAAGGAATTTGAAGAAGTACTCAACCAGTTCAAAGAATTTAAAGCACAAGTCGAAAATCTGTCTAGGAAGAGGATCAAGATTTTGAGATCCGATAATGGTGGAGAATATAACCCTACAAAATTTAATGATTTATGCAAGGAAGCAGGAATTAAGAGGGATCTCACAGTTCCCTACAACCCTCAACAAAATGGGGTTGTGGAAAGAAATAATAAAACAATTGTGGAGGCAGCCAAAGCTATGATACATGACCAGAGTATTCAAATGTTCTTATGGGCAGAAGCATCCAGAACTGCTGTATATGTATAGAATAGAGTTCCACACAAGATATTGAAGAATATGACTCTGGGGGAAGCGTCCACAGGAGTGAAACCAAAATTGGGCCATCTCTGGATCTTTGGCTGTCCAATCTACATACATGTGCCCAAGGAGAAAAGATCGAAGCTAGAACCTTCAGGCAAGAAGGGAAACTTTGTGGGATATAGTGAGTCTTCAAAGGCTTATAGAATCTACATCCCAGGATCCAAACAGATTGAAGTTAGTAGGAATGTGACCTTTGAAGAAGAGATGGCTGTTAGGAAAGGCAGAGGATCAGACATGGAGATCGATGATGAAGAAATTCTAGAACCAAAGGAGATGAGATCATCCCCCCCTCCAGTTCAAAGAGAGTTAGCAGAAAAGGATGAACCTATCGATCCCATTGATCGAGTTGATATCCCCAGAGATGTTGCAGGTATGAAAAGACCTAGATGGGAACAACATACAATGCAAGATGCAGAGGGGAATGAAGCTCTACATGGTGCTTCCAGAGAAAGAAAAAGACCTCATAGGTTCTCCAGTTATGTGGCACTGATGAGTAACATCATTGATTCATAATCAACCACTTATGAAGAAGCATCCAAACACCAAGTTTGGAAGGATGCTATGATGGAAGAATATCAATCCATCATGAAGAATGATGTGTGGGAGGTTGTGTTGAGACCTGAGGAGAAGTCAGTAGTGACTTCTAAATGGATATAGAAGATCAAGCATGGAGTAGATGGAAGTGTTGAAAAATACAAGGCCATATTTGTTGCCAGAGGATTCTCTCAGAAAGAGGGAGTCGACTATGATGAGACATTTGCTCTTGTGGCTCAATATACTTCCATCAGATCAATCATTGCTATTGCTTCAGCTACGGGATTGAAGTTGCATCAAATGGATCTAAAGACAACCTTTCTCAATGGTGTTATTGATGAAGAAGTTTACATTGAGAAGCTAGATGGGTTTATTGTCCAAGGAAAGGAGTCCCATGTATGCAGATTGAAAAAGGCATTGTATGGGCTCAAGCAAGCACCCCGTGCTTGGTATGGACAGATAGACGGATTCCTGGTGAGCTTGGTATTTACCAAGAGTGATGCAGACCCCAACATTTACTACAAGGTTGTAGATGAGTAGCCACTGGCCTTGGTACTATATGTTGATGACTTGTTTCTCATAGGAAATGAGAAACTTATTGTATGGTGTAGGAAGAATCTCGCCTCTGAGTTTGAAATGAAGGATCTTGGATTGATGCATTACTTCTTGGGATTAGAAGTTTGGCAGAGGAAGAAAGAGATTTTCCTAGGCCAAGGAAAGTACACCATAGATATATTGAAGAGATTCAGAATGTTGGACTGCAAGTCCATGGCCACTCCGATGGATGCAAATTGGAAGAAGCTGAGAGATTCTGTTTCAGACTCAGATTTGATTGATCCCACCATGTATCACCAGTTGATTGGGTCATTGATGTATCTGACCAACACCATACCAAATATATGTTTTGTTGTGAATGCCCTCAGTCATTTCATGTGCGAACCGAGGCAGATTCACTGGAATGCTGCAAAATATGTGCTTAGATAATTACGTGATACTTTGGGATATGGTTTGAAATATGCTTCAGATTGTGACCTGAGATTGCAAGGATTTACAGACTCAGATTGGGCCGGATGTGTCGCAGATATGAAGAGTACTTCTGGATGTTGCTTCAGTTTGGGTTCTGCAGATATTTCCTGGTGCAACAGGAAGCAGAACTCGGTAGCACTCAGTACTGCCGAGGCCAAGTACATGGCTGCTAGTACAACAGCTCGAGAAGTAGTTTGGCTTCGTAAACTCCTGGCAGGATTGTTTGGCCAGATTCCAGAGCCGACCGTGATTCACTGTGATAACTAGAGCTGTGTGCAGATGTCAGTGAATCTTGTATTTCACAACAGGTCGAAGCATATAGATATTTGGTATCACTTCATACATGATATGGTGCAGAAAGGTGCGGTCGAGTTACAGTACGTGCCAACAGACGACCAGACTGCAAATGTTCTCACCAAGGATCTTCCTAGGGTTAAGTTCGAATACTGCCACAGAAGACTTGGAGTAGAAGAGAACGTGTCCCTCTTTGAGAGGGAAAGATGACATCGAGAAGTTTTCCCTGCTTTCACCCTAGTGCCTCTACTCATCCAAGTACTCAGTCAGGTATGAGAGAAATCCCATCGAAAAATGAGTCGAACATCCAGTAGATGGTCGGGTTCACCCTGGTGCCTCCACTCGTCCAGGTATGGGAGAAATCCCATCGACAGATGAGTCAGACAGGTAGTGGTTGGTCAGGTTCACACTGGTGCTTCTACAGTCCAGGTATGGGAGAAATCCCATCAGCAGATGAGTCAGACAGTTAGTAGTTGGCCGTGTGATTGCACAGGTACCTCTATTCGTTCAGGTTCTCATCCAGTTATGGGAGGACGCCATCAACGGATGAGACGAACATGTAGTAGATGGTCGTGCCCATTTGCTCATTTGGGATCTTAGCCAAGTATGGGAGAAATCCCATTGACAGATGAGAACGACATGTAGCAAATGGTACAACAGAGACGGTATAGCTGATATCTCAGATATCCAGGATTGAATGATTCTCCTGGACACACTGAAGGACTGGTGTAGATGATGCATGAAGACACTTCTCAAAGGACTGAGATTGTGCTGACAACCTTTAGTATGTATAGAGATGATGGAGATAGTATATTTGTGCAAGATGAATCCCAGATGATCATGATGCTGATGAATACCGAAGAATACCTTCCTCGTTGAGAGGGAGTGTTGGATTTTGTGCAACTCCAGAAGATATTATTTATTGCATTTTATTGTACTTGGTTGTACCTCCTAAGGGAGATGAACTTGATGTAATTAATCTATGTAAACCATGAAATAATCAATGTAAACCTTGGGATGAAAAACAAGCAAAAGAAAAGGATTAAAATTATTTATTAATTGCTCCCCAAGTGAAGTTGGCCCAATCTCCTATAGAAGTCGGCCCAGTTAGGGTAAAAGGTCAATTTGACATTTGTATAAATAAGAGGTTATGTCACCTCATTATCACACTCACTCATCCACTCAAGTTCGCATCACTTGGGAGAGAGAAGTTCACATTTGCTGGAGAAGAAGATTGTTTTGGGGTTTCTACTTTTTGGAAAGCATTTCCATCTTTTCTCCTTTATGATTATACTCTGATCTCAAAATTATCATCTCTATACAAAGGTTGTTGGGTTTTCTCCCGTTTGGGTTTCCGAGGATAAACTTTGTTGTTATTGTTTTGTGCTTTGTCTTTCTTCTAGTGATCTTGTTTTACAATTGAATTATTATGTTATGAATGTATGAAATCTAACATGGTATCATAACAGTTCTAGAAGAAGCCCGGAACTAGGGTTTCATCTTTTGAAGTCTTCACCCAACATTTTGGAGAAAAAGAGCCTTGGGAATTTTGTTTTTAGGGAGGCACATCTTTTGGTGAAGATGGAATTCAATTCTGAGAATTTTCAGTTTTTGACCTAATTCTAAAGCTGTAGCAGAAATTAGGGTTTTAGTGATCCTTTTTATGCAATTGAATTATTATGCTATGAATGTATGAAATCTAACAGCGATCCCCTCCACTCTATGTAATTTAGTCGATTGATAGCTGACTTACCTAGTCGAGTCAAGTCAGTCGAACTAAAAGTCGTCAGCCTAAACCATGGTCAGTCGAGTCGAGTCAAGTCAGTCGGCCACGACCAATAGAAGTCAGTATCGACCACAAGCAATGAAACATTTAAAAACTTGCATGAAGCCTCACGATAGATGAAGTCGATGATGACCACATTCAAGCAGACGCCATCTTACAACACACAGAAGAAGAGCTTAATGCTAGATGATGACATGAGAACATTTGAATTGATTGAACCCCCCGGTGCTGTATTGCAAAGATGTTCCTGGATTGTGACCTTGGAAATCTAGAAGGCAGAGAAATGGCATATAAAGTCGAAGAGCCAAAAGGCCCTGCATGCTTGAGCCTATGGAGATGAGTGCCGACTAGATGAACTAGGGTGAGACTTTAAACCAAAATACCTCATTGCGGAAGAGGATAGTCGACCGTCGTTATGAGAGGGTGAGACTTCGATGAACTTCTACTAGATTGAAGATGGAGGCTGAAGAGTAACCAGTTACAGTAGAGCCATGTACACGTGTGTCTTCTTATTAAGCTGACGGTTGTTGCGGCTAAGTTACCTATGCAGACCAGTATGCATGGTTGATGCATAGTGAGGACTACTTCCGTAGGAGCAGAAACCCAGGATGTTGATACATCTTTCTTTGTTTTCTTCGGGACGAAGAAAGACTTTGTTGGTGGAGGAGATGTTGAGGGGGCCGTAAGGCCTTTCCTATGTCATCATTATCATCAAATAAATATGTTAATTAAAGATATAATGCATGAAACTACTCCAACTTCTCTTTTTATGTATAAATAATACCATCAAAAATGAATAAAAGCACTTGAATGCATTCAACTCACTCAGTTGAATGCATTTGACTCACTCTCTTGTCTTAATTAATTCTATGTATCTATTTGAATACAAATAATGAATAATATTGATCTTAAAAAAAATATTATGACAAAGAATATCGACATATTTGAATCGTTATGCATTTTATCTATTCATTGTAAATTTTCATGCGTAACATTGATAATCTATGTGGGATCTACCGTACCGTTACGTTTATGTGCTTTGGCATGCGAGGTGGGAGAGCGGCCTCTCCAAGAGAGAGAGAGTTGACCCAATGAATACACCTGGTTTTCGATGTTGCATGCGTTTTTGTTGTGTGAGTGTTTTGTTCAAGGGAAGGGCCCTTTATTTTTTATTTTTTTCCTTTTTACTGCGGTGTTGAGCTCCTCATTGAAGCCGAGAGTTCTTTCTGGTTACCATGCCGATTTTCTTGTATTTATTTAATTTTGGATTGCATGTAATAATGGGGGGCGACCGTAAGTGATGTTTGTGACTTCTCCGTAAGTAATGTTTGTGACTTCCCCAAGCATTTTCCAATGGTTGTCTGTGTATTGTAATTGAAAAGATTGGGCGGTTTTTCCTTGATTTTCTCTATTGTGATTGTCGTGTAGTAGATAAGAGAGGTGCGCTGCCTCGACTCCCTATTGTGACAGTTGTGGAGAGAGGCGATTTGCATTAAATTCTCAGTTGTGACTGTGTGTATTGGTTGAGAGAAGCGGTTGCCTTGGTTTTGTTTCTGTGGTTGCAATATTTATATTTTTAATTACTTCAAATACTAAGCGATGTTAGGAATCTGGATCGATTTCTGTTTGTATCCTTATTTTATCTCCCAAACTAGGCGATGAGTATGTACCTTTTAATTACTTCACGGGCAGGGCGATCTTTCCCAAGGATCGATCTGAATAAAGGAATGTGGATTGATTGCTGCTTGTATCCTTATTTTTTCTACAGAAGTGGGTAACAACCATGCCAGAGTCAACCCATGCATTATGGTGTAACTTCTGTGCTCTAATTGAAGTCAAGAGTGTTGGGAAACCACCATGACCAGATCCATCCCTACTATTTTAATAATATGCTAACTGTTTTATTGTTGATCAAAGTGTATGATTCATACGCATGTGGAAATGGTGTTTAGTTTTTATTAGTTGAAGAGAAGGCCGAAAACCATGAGGTAACAACCTATGTTCTATTTCATTGTTGAATTTTTGAATATGCAAGGAAAAAAGACGATCTCCACTTGGATAGTTAAACCCTAATCTAAGTCGGTTGTCATGATATTTCAGCTTTCATGATAAAGAGTGATCTCTACTGTGAGAGTGAGAGTGAGAGAGAGGTAGTGCATTTTATTGGGTGGAAGAGACACATTCTACAGTCCAGTACAGTCTAGTAAGGGAGAGATGTGTAACTCCTTCCATGCTCATCTTATAGCTGCAATCTGTCTTCATAAAAAATTATAAAAAATAACATGTCGGCTCACATCAGATTTAAAATATTTAGAACGGCATATATATAAAACTAAGTAAATGAGATAAATTAAAATCATAAGCATTGCATTACATATTTGTTCGACATAATTTGAAAGTTTTAATCCTTCTAAACCCTTTTATAGATCCCCTTTAACATGAATTTATGCTAATTTATAATGCATACTACTTAAAATACCAACAATTTTATTTACCATTAAAGTCCTAAGGGTCCCAAGAGTGTCTATGAGATTATCAAAGACATGCCGCAGTTACCAAGATCTAGACTGTGGTTGGAATGTTTGAATATTTGCAAGTGTTATAGTATATGTTTGTGTAATGATTTCATTAACTGAGTATAGTATTTTTGATATAAATATTTTATTTTGATCAATGGTCTGTAGCTTTATTTTCGAAGTCGGCGGTTACTCTAGTTTTCTGTAACGTATATCGAAAAATACAAGGATTGAAGGTTAAATTTTTACTCGATAGCATGACTATTATGTCAATTTAAAATAAGCAATGAATATATTCTGCACTAGCGCTAACTTTGTTTGCTTCAAGGATATGATATGGAATCTATCTAGGATTTATTAAAACAATTACAATATTATCTTAAATATGATATCGAAGTTATGGAAAAAAATATGCTCTGGTTTGACGCTTTTTAAAACGATTTATGACCTTACTGGGTTAGCGTGTACTGTCCATACATCATAATATTTTTGTTAATTTTTTTTTATTAAAGGATAGTTGCTGTGCGATGTCAAACATTTCTCTGTATTGGCTATTTGATGGTGGATCGTCGATTTTGGGTTAACTTCTTGAGAAGTATGGGTCCAGCTTAGAATAGTCGTAAGTCAGGCTGTTGCTATTTATTTTGATTTTTCCATCTGCTGCTAAGATATTCGATCTGCGTACTGTCCGCTAAGAGTATAGATTTGCGTCCTGTTTGCTAATTTTTTTCAACCTACAGATTGTTGTCCTTATCCTATCATTCTGTACATTTCCTTTTGGTTTTAAGTGTCTTCTCGGGAGAAACGAGATCCTTGTTTTTTTCCTGATTGACTGTGGTACTTTTGCACTGTTGATTTTTTTTTCTTTTATTAAGGAGCTGGGAGGTCTCTTTTGGGAATTCAACCATCAGTACTTCTATTGATTAGTCTTGGTTATGTGGTTGTCATGGAGTTTTTGTCAAACCTCAATTAGTGGGACTAGTTGTCTCATCCATTATGGACGGTGGATTGCTGGCTAGACGTTGTGTAACAAGGAATCAATGCATGAGGTTGCTTACCTAAGTCTAGTAGTTGATTTTATTTTACAGATCTGATGTATATATGTATTCGACTAAATGTTGCGATGATAGTTTATATTTATTTTGTTCGCTTTTTCGATGAATTGATATAGTGCCTTATATATTGTATTATATAGTTTAAGTTCCATTTTGGAAAGGATTATATTGAGATCTTACGTTATGAGATTATGTCACCCATTTCAACGTGGATTCATATGAGATATGTAAATTACATAGAAATTATTTGAGCTGTTTTAATTGCTAGGATTGTATTGGAAATCGCATTATATCCATGCCATGTTTGAATAAAATGAGTTTTAGTCAATTGTTTATTAAAAGTGATTAAAAGAATTAGGAGGTATCAGTTATTTTTATTAATATAATATGGTTTAGATTTTATTAAAAATTATTTTGAAGTTATTGATAAAATGGTGGATGTTTAGTTTTTTTTTGGAAAATGGTTAGCAAAATATGTATATTCTTTATAGTTGAAGAGGATGAATTTGAAGCTTAGAATAATTAATTGAAATTATATATATATATATATATATATATATATATATATATATATAAAAGAATGAAATTTTGTTGTGCCTTATATATGTGTACAAATTTTATTTCTTGCGATTATTTTTTAAAAAGAATCCCATTCATGTATGGCTTGGCTTGAGAGGAATTGTATTCACATAATTGCTTATAATGAAAATGGATGTGCTCTATAAATGTAGTGGTCATGAAAGGTATGGTAGTTGGATGTTTTCATAAAATTCACAAGAATCAAGAAGGTGCATTTAAATATGCTTGTAAGTCATTGATCGGTTGGTAGCTTATTGTATAAACATAGGGTAGTTTTGCATCTTACTTATGATTGTATTAGGGTATCAAGTATGAAAAATAATTTTTTGTTGTTGTTGTGATTTTTGGGTGGGTTACTAATATACCAAAGATATTGAGTATGATTAAAAGTGGTATCTTTCGTGGTCCAAAATAACCAGTAATGATATTCCTTGACAAAATTTGAGGTGTCCGATTAAAAGGGAAATTGTGTCTCACTAAAGATATGTAGTTTTTATGCATGTTTATACATTAGCATGGAAGAATTGTGTTAATATAGTGATGTATATTTACTAGAGATATTAACATACATTGAACGTTGATTAATAGGATTTGTGGTTACAATTCCAAGTATCTTTAATGTTTATTGTGAAAGAAGTGTTTCCTTAAATTTAAATGCTAAGCAAGAACACTTCCATATCTTCACATGTGATTGTAGGTAAAAGTGTTTGATTGATAGGTAACCTAGTCTTGTAATCCTGTTATGTAAGAAATATGCAAGTAAAGTGAATATGAAATGATCGGCATGCACAAAACAGGTTGAAGGGACATTAGTTCATTACAGGATATATAAGAAACATGGCGATTCAAAATCTCAATATTGCAAAGATTTGAATTATGATCAAAGTTTAAAGAATGAATATATAAGTGATGATAGGGTTAAATACCAAAGCATATGAAATGAAATAATTGATGGCATATAGTTGATTTATAGTTGATTTAGTCAATAAGTGGACTTATTTTTGATATGATAACAATATGATTAAGAGGGCTTGGTCATGGAAATAAAAAATGAAGCCATGAGGAGAACCAAGTTTTCGGTTTGCAAGTAATTAAATGCTGTAATTGACAGTAAATACTAAATAATATGGTCATTATTATTGATATATGAATGGGGAAAGACAATATAGAGATGAGAAAACCCCAAGTGAAAAAAATTGATTATACAACCCAAACATGCTAAAGTAATTTTCTCGGACTCAAGCAAGAGAGCTTGAGTGGAAAAGAAAGTAATTTCCTAGACTCAAGCAAGAGGGATTGCGTGGAAAAGAAAGTAAAATTCCTTGTATCAAGCAAGTGCGCTTGAGTGGAAAAGAGAGAGGGAAGGTGATTATCATTGGTAAGACTTAGGCAAACTGAATAAAAAATAAACATACCACTTTTAATTTAGTGACAGTTCTCAAGGGAGGGTTCTGTGTTCAACAAAGAGTTTCTAAAGTCGTTCATCCCCATGGTATAATAATGGGACATAGGGGTAAAAACTGCCAAGTAAATTGGTTGTTAGCTTCCCTAATGTTTAAGTATGATGTATGCAAATACCATTGTAGGTAATGCGGATTTCATCCAAAGATGAGGGTGAATGTCAAGTTTTGAGGTTGGTTTCCCGAAAATATATTATATATTACGCTACTAACATGCGAATAAAGGATATCTATAGCGAGTTAAGGGCTGACTAAGAGAATTATCGTCCGGAAGTCCTCAAGAAGATAAGTAAATTATTGTTTTACCTATGCATTATTTTTGTTATATTGAAAAAGGATCATACACATGTATGTATATGTTTTATGATTGACTTATGGTGATAAGAGCACAAGTGTAGATGAAAAAAGACTTGAAGAGATGACATGAACAACAACAACAATATGTTGCAAAATAAATTCTCACTTACGTTCTTATTAAATTTGAAAAATCATGTTATGCATATGTTATGCTGGAGATTTTGAAAGACCTTGTATGGGTTGTGTAAAGTGTATGTTCTGAAAGGAAGAGGAACAATAACAACATGCAGGAAGTGTAGAGGATACAAAATTATTAAAATTAGAAGATAAATATATAAAAAATGCAGTCATATGATCTTCAATTGCAAAGGTATTCAAAAATTAGATAAGTACCTTTTAAATAAATTAAGTTATACAAAGTTTTATAACATTCCAGTCTTGATTATGGAGATAACAGATAAATGTATTCATCGTATTATTTAATATGGTGATTACAAAGGTTATAAGGGAAAGAGTGTCAAAAATTTCCATGATAAGGTTATTGGAACTAAACTACATGTTTTCTGATATGAAATGCCCCAGTAGCCTATTAACTCGCACCCCCCATTATATATAAAAGTTCGTCATGTTTTCTTTCATGTTTCTTTATTAAAAAACATATGTACATGATGCTACTCATACTATTAATTGGAGTGTGATTCAGGTAGAACTTGATGGAAAGTTGCAGATAGAACCCTAGCGCATCCTAGACAGGAGGGAACTTATGCTACGGGATTGAGCCATCACTCAAATAAAAGTGCAATGGAAGCACTTTAGCCCCGAAGAGGCAACATGGGAAATGAAGGATAAAATGAGAGAGACATATCCTTCCATGTTCTAGAAAGAGCAAGAGAGATCGGAGTAAAAGAGAACACCAAGGACGATATTAGAATAAGGGGGGGATAAATGTGATACCCCCAAGACATTATTATTTTTGATTTAATATTTGTGAAAATATTTCAAAAAAGCAATTATTTTTGTAAGAGTTGTTTAAAAACTCAAAAATACTCACAAGAGGTGTGAGTGAAACTCTGCAAAACAAACTACTATTTTATTATAATAAAAGAAAGATACACATGGAGAATTTAGTTAAATGAGGGGACACCACCATGAGACACATAACATGTGTAAAGCAAGCAAGGGATATTTTACCAATCACATCCAATCTAAAAACTCAACTACTAGACAAGATCCTAAATCATAGGGATTGAAGGATTGATCGAGATTTGATTGGGATGGCACGAGACCTGGGCACAAGCTATATATTAGTGCACTAAGATAGCACATGACAATGTGTTGTGAATGGAGAAATTGTGTTGCGAGTGCATGATTTTAGTGTTTTTTTTATAAATTCCATCATTGAGCTTGTTACAAAATCTGAGAGAGAGTGCTGCGTGGAAGCCTTGGTTGTTGATTCTTGTGTTGATGGTGGTGATCCAACTCGAGGGTGGAGCTGAATAGCGAGGTTTCTGTCCTCTTATGGTTGGGAGGAACTGATTCTCCAAGTACTTTTCCCCATACTTTTCAAGTAAGTGTTTTATGGCTTGTTTGTCTTAATGATTATTTAAAACTAAAGTAACTTAGTTTGTCTATATGAATTTTGGGTACGTTACATATTGTATCTCATGAATGCATCAAAGTGGACCCTAACAAAATTAAGGTTATCAAGGAATGGATGATTCCTAAAACCTAGAATAATATTAGAGGATTAAGTCTTAGGATTAACAAACTACTATCGCAAGTTCGTCAATAATTATGGCCAAATAGCAATAATGAGGTTATTGAAAAAGAATAAATTCTCTTGGATTCAAGGATCAACCAGATATTTTGAAAAACTTAAAGTGGCTATGTGTCCAAATCTTGTATTAGCCACGCTTGAATTCACAAAAATATTTATTGTGGAATGTGATACCTTAGGGCATAGCATTGGTGAAATTTTAATGCAATAAGGAAGGCCCCTTGCCTTTGAAAGTTTCCAAATTAAAAGGAATAACTTACTCGAACTTATTTATGAAAATGAAACGTTGTGCATATTGCATGTAATTGAGAAATGACACCCTTACATGATAGAAATACACTTCAAGGTAAGAATAGATCATGACAGTGTTAAGTACTTCTTGTAAAAATGATTATGTTCAAAAGAGCAATAATTTGTTTTTGCAAATTTGATAGGTTATGAATTTGAAACCGTCTACAAAAAAGTAAAATAGAATATGGTGGAAAATGCACTTTCAAGAAAAGAAGTTGACACATAGGGCTTACTTTGTGCTATTTCCATCATGCAATTTGATTTGGCACAAGAAGAAAGGACATAATGAAAATAGGATCAAAAGGCATGCAATATAATTTGACAAATACAAGAGGAACCTAATTCATTAGATAAATTTGTGTGTAATGATGATTCACTATGGTACTAGGATATCCTATATTTATGTAAGAATTCTCAACTCAAATAGAAAGTATTTTTGGAATTGCACACTTCTCCTATAAGAGGACATCGGGGTTCTTGAAAACTTACCATGGGATCAAGAATAATTTTTTTTGGGAAGGTCTTAAAACCCATGTCCAAAAGTTTGTGGTAGAATGTTTAGTTTTCCAATAGAACAAAGGAGAGGCAATCAAGACAACAAGTTTTCTACAACCATTAGCCATACCAAGTCAGTGTTGGGAAGATGTATTAATGGATTTTATCACATGTCTACCAAAGTAAATAAGGAAACATTGCCATTTAATGGTAGTAGTGGATCGACTCACAGAGTATGCCCATTTTATATCTCTTTCTCATCCTTTCAAAGAAAGTTCAATAGTTGCAAGATTCATGGAAGTAGTTTAGAAAATACATGGAATACACACTATTATTGTGAGTGATAGAGATCCAATTTTCACTAGTACTTTTTGGAACTTGAAATATTTTCTTGTCTAGGGACTTAGTTAGCTCACAACTACTTTTACCATCCCCAGTCTGATGGGCAAGTTGGAAATGTGAATAAATGCCTAAAATGATATCTTTGTTGATTTGTTTATGATAAACAAACATAACAGGTCAAGTGGTTTCCCTTAGAATAATGGTGGTACAACACATCTTTCATACTTCATAAAAATGCCACCATTTATGGAAATTTACGGCTATCATTCTCCTTCCACTACATCATCCTTGAAAGCGAAAGATAAGGCTCAAGTAGTGTAGGATCACACAAAAAACCAACAAGAGGTTCTCCAACTATTTAAAGATAACTTGGCTATAGCAAAAAATAGGATGAAACAAGAAACATATCAACATCATAGTGAAAGGAAAATTTAAGTTGGGGATTGGGTATTTTTGAGGCTATAACCATACAAATAGATGCCCCTAAAGCAACAAAAGAAGGAAAATAAATTAACACCCTAGTACTATGGTTTGTATAAGTTGTTTTAGAGGATTGGAAGTATGGCTTAAAAATTGGAGTTGCCTCCATCTTCATGTGTAAATCCAGTCTTCCACGTTTCTTGCTTAAAATAGGTAATTGGTGACAAGATCCTAGTCCAAATTATTTTACTCAAGATTAACCACTTATACTATGAAACGAGAAGTTGACACAGTTCTTGTTTTTCTCTCTCCTAATTTTAGTAGCTATTTTTACCTTCGTTTCAAAAAGGGTTGATACTAGTATCACACTTTTTCATTTTGAGGCATTTTTTTGGGCCTTTGAATTATATTCTTTGTCTTAAAATATTTTTAATTTCTATTTTCAAGTGTGTTTTTAGAAATTTAACAAAATAACATACATTTATAAGAAATTTCTAATGAAAAACATATACATTTTGCAATTATTTCTCTAAAATAAGGCATTTTTATGGACAAAATAAGACATTTTTATTGACAAAATTGTAAAAAATTCTAGAAAATAAAGACATTTAAAACCCACATTTTCAATGAATTTTCAGAGATTTTTTGTATAAAAATGATACTATTTCATATTATTTTCCGAAAAGTGACGATTGACATAAATTCAAGAAAAACTATACCATATATTTGTAAAAAACATATTAAAATCATTATATATAGAAATTTTATTTCTAAAATAAAGTTTGAAAGTCAAAACCAATAAACAACAAGGTGTAAGGACCAAAAATAAATCAACCAAGGTGGGGAACTATGAAACGAGAACTCGACATAGTTTAAACCCTAAAACTACCCCCTAAATCCCCATAACCTATATAAATTTAATAAAAAATAAAATTAAAACCTACCCCCTAACCCCCTAAACTATATAATAAAAAATTAAAAATTAAAATTAAAAACTACCCCCAACCCCCTAAACTATATAATAATTAAAAACTAACAATTAAACCTAACCCCTAAAACCTACCCCCCTAACTATATAAAAAAAATTACAAACAATTAAAACCTACCCCCCTCACCCTTCCCCCTCCTCCCGCCCTCTCCCTTCCCCCTCCTCCTCGCCCTCCCTTCCTCCTCCTTCCCCTCCTCCTCCTCCCTCCTCTCTCCTCCCCCTCCTCCCTTATCCGTGCTCCTCTGCCCACTTGGGTGCCCCTCACGGGCGGTGCGATGCTGGGCATCGCGCCTCCCGTGAGGGGCACCATGATGCTAAGAATCGTGCTGCCCATGAGGGGTATCCCTTTGGCACCCAAGTGAGCAGAGATCCGCTCACTTGGGTGCCAAAGGGACGCCCCTCACGGGCGGCGCGATGATGAGAATCGCGCCTCCTGTGAGGGGCAGCCCTTTGGTGTCCAAGTGGGAAGAGGAGCATAGAGAAGGGAGGAGGGATAAGGGAGGATGAGGAAGGGGAGGAGGGGAAAGGGGGGTGGCAGGAGGAAGAGGAAGGGAGGGGTGGCGGGAGGAAGGGGAAGGGAGCGACAAGGAGGAGGAGGGGGAAGGGAGGGCGGGGAGTAGGGGAAAGGGAGGGGGCAGGGAGGAGGGGGAAGGGAGGTGGTGCGAGGAGGAGGGGGAAGGGAAGGGGCACGAGGAGGAGAAAGGGAGAGGGCGCGAGGAGGGTGAAGGTTTAGGGGGTAGTTTTAATTTGTTTTTTCAAATTTTTTTACTATATAGTTTAGTGGGGTAGTTTTGAAATGTTTTTATTTAATTTTTTTAATATATAGTTTAGGGGGAGGGTTAGGGGGGTAGTTTTTATTTTTATTTTTATTTTTAATTTTAATTTTATTAATATATAGTTTATTTTAGGGGTCCGAGGTAGTTTTTAATGTTTTATTTTTAAAATTTTTTAATATATAGTTTAGTTTAGGGGGTTGGGGTAGTTTTTCATGTTTTTTTAATTTTTTTTTTAATATATAGTTTAGGGGTGGTTGGGGGTAGTTTTTAATGTTTTTTTTTTAAAATTTTGTAACATATAGTTTAGGGGTGTTGGGGGGTTAGGGGCTAATTTTTTTAATATATAGTTTCTGGATTTTTTTAATTTTTAATTTTTATGTTTTTTAATATATGAGTTAGGTGGTTAAGGGGGTTAGGGGTTAGGGGTTGGGGGGGGGGTGTTTTAATTTTTTTTAATTATAATGTTGGAGGGGGTTAGGGGGATTCGAGGGCTAGGTGGCTTCAATTAATACTAAATTAATTTAAAAAAAAATTAACCCGGAAAGTGGTAGAGCCTCCTCTCTTGAAAGTGCTAGAAGCTCCTCTCTACAATCTTCTCAACTAGCACAGAATGGGGGCCTTCATCATGTTCGGAATTTCTGAAATTCATCCCAAATCGTCAAATGTATGCTTCAAATTTATTGTTATTGCAATCATATGCAAAGATTTATAATGCAAGGCGACATAGTAGAGATGTTGATTCTTCTCAATGCTCAGAAGAAATAAAAAATTCTCTCGAATATACATATGAGTACTTTGATGTTGTTGATTCTATTTGGTGGGAGTCTATTTTCATGGAGCAGAGTGACATAATTTCAAACTCTACAAATGGATATATATATTTGAAGTCTCCATTTGCTTGGCCACAAAGTTTATCAAATGAAAACGAGGTAAAAAATGTTGAACCCTGAGGTGTTGAGTTTTCTCAAGCATGTGAAAGAGAAATGTATATTGGTTCTAGAAGATAATCCACAGAGCGTCGAGAGATGGAAGACCTTTATAGGGGCTCAGTACAAGATATCAAGGAGGGTTGCATGATTGCAGTTTTGGCTACAAATGATGCACGTCATTATCCATTATGGATTGCAAAAGCTATGAAGGTCAATAAAGAAAATGAATAAGTAGTATCAATAGACGTACATTGGTATGCAACAGATACACACCCATTTGATGGTGTGTACAAGGCAGAGATGGTGGTTGAGAAAAAGGTTTGCATAAAGAGAAAAAGAAAGGGTAAAAAAATAAATCGTTGCTGCATTGACATCTTGAAATTAGAGGACGTTGATATACTTGTTTATGATTTCAAGTTGACAAAGAAAGACACTCTTCGCTCCAAGACTATAGAGATTATCAAGAGGTTGCTTCCAAAACAAGAAGTTGCAAGATGGGGGTCTGTTAAACTAAGCAGTAGATCCCGAAGGAATATGACATCTGAAATGATGGGCATAGATGTAGAATCAGATGGTGCACCAATTGATAATAGAGAAGAATATTGGTCATCTAGATCTTCATCCAGTCCTTCATTTGCAGAAAATGTAGATTCTGATGGGGTGTCAGAGTCCATGGATGAATTTGAATAATTTCACATGAAGCATTATAGATGTTTTTTATTAGTATGTTGTTTGTAATTGAAACTCTAAAGGATTTTTTAAATATTTATATGAATCATTTGTTCTTGTATGGTCTAATATATTATTTCATTATGAATCACATCATAATTTCTTTGTTTTTATATGGTTAGAGTGGTGAAATTATTTATGAATTTTTTGTTTGTTTGTTCAAGTTTCAAAAAAGTTGTAATTTATCTCTTGAAGAAAAAATCTTTTTTCCAATTTAGGGGTTGATTTTAAATTTTTTGTAAACAACAGTATGGGATGTTTAGGCCATGGCTCTATTTTTTACCGTGAAAAAAAACCGTGTTTATTGGTATCAACACTTTTATATTTGGGGGGTGTTTTTGGTGTTTTTTTTGCAAAAATCATCATTTTTATGGCTAGAGTTCTCGTTCATAGTATAAAGTTCTCGTTTCATAGTATATGTGGTTGATTGATGAAGAAGGGAAATTGATACTAGAACCTAGAATTTTTTTTGACATAAGGATTGAGCAATTGTAAAACCAAGAAATTATTGAGTACGTCATCAAGTGGAATAACTTGCCAATAGAATATGGGACATGTGAAGATGAATTCTTTAAGCATAAACATCCAAATTTAATCAAATGTTAAGTACAACACTTGTTTGAAGGGGAGGAGCATGTTAAATGTTATATATAATGTGACATTACATTTTTATTATTATATTAGTATTGTCTTTCTTGGTCAACTTGTAGGAATTCTATGGCTCTGATACCATGTAGGAATTCTACAAGCTAGGATCTGGAAACAAAGAAGTCCTCACTAAGAAATTACTCAGAGATTAGCATAATTGAGAAGAAAAATTGAAGTAGAAACATGTGAGACTGAACACAATTGATGTCAATTCCATAGTTTTCATATTAATTGATGAGAACACAATATATAATATATCTCAGGAGAGAAAATTGAATTCACTAAAGGTAGTTCAAAAATCTCACAAAAGGCAGGATTACTAAAAGCAAAAAACTCCAATAGTGGCAACATCACTTTCCAACTTAGTCAAGGACCTCACAAATTATCTAAATTAGGTATGGCAGCTAATGAGTGATGAAAAATAAGTAATATGATGGATTTTGGAGAGAAATAGATGGAGGATGTGTTGTCCAAAAAATAAACAACTTTCCAAGTCCATAAAGGCGCCTAGCTTTATCCTTATCAACTGAAAAGCAGAAAAACAAGACAAATATGTGTAAAAGAAGGAATGCGCTCTTACCATTCTGGACTGTCATAAAAAGCAGACAGAATCTACTAGAATCTATCTGAGGGAGCTCTTGTGGATAATAGTGACAAGTGTGATCCTAAAAAGGCAATATGGGGCCAACAAACTAGTCAAACACCTAGGAAAGTATACAAAATGAATAATACTTTATATCCTAAGTCTAGATGGGTTTTTAATATTCTAACCCCCCCCCTTAATCATGACTATATTTGAGTAAAAATATGATTAGGGCCTAAGCAACAAGGCTTATGGTCACCCTATTACAATTATTATGGCCATGTAAACTGAGGAAATAGGAAAAAACTCATGGGGACAAAACCCTCCCTAAAAAATGGACATGTGCACACCAAAACTTAATGCTGCTCCAAACTCAAGTAGGTGTGAACTTGATCAAATTTATGGAGGTATATTTCTCTTGGGAAGAAGTGGATCATGCTCCAAAAACATGTGCTTGAATTCTCCATTAGTGGATGCAAGCGAATCTAGAAGCTCTTTGAACTTTCTCTTTGAACCAAACTTGATAATAAAAAATCCATGACTATGCATACCATTCTGGAACTTGAATTTTGAACCACATGAGGTAGAATAGGCTCCAATCAAATATGATTTATATTGAAACCTGAACTTCTAATCAGTGGAAGTTAAATAATCTCCAAGAATTGATAGATGGTTCCTTGAGATCTCCTTTGAACCAACATGGGTGAGATCATAAGCAAAATCACCAAAATATGCCTGAGACTTGAACCCACGTGAATTATAGTGTCCTCCATCTTTAATGCAACTATGAGAACATGTGCCGATGATCAAATAGAAGCAAATAGGAAGCATGTGATCAAGGAGGGTGAATGAATCACCTCCAAAACATCTAGTAGATCATCATTCTTCACACCAATAGACTCATGTCAAAGAGAGGATTCAAAAACCTCTTCAGATTCTAGAGCACAAACCGGCTTATCTTGCTCAGAATTCAGAATAGAAGACTTATGAGAGAACATGTGAGAATGGATGGACATCTCTTCAAAAAAATCAGATCAATTTCTTGTATCTTATTCATCAACAACATTAGAATGCATACCATAAGATGATGTCTCCTCAAATTAAGGAACTAGTGTTGAATATTCTGTAGTTTGATCTTTAAGAACAACTTCACCAGAAGAGCTTGTGGCTAAAACATTGGTGACATCAATGAGCTAATTTGACGAGGTATCTATGGTAGGAAGACTCTCCACATGGATTGTCTCATCCTCATCGGTTTGAATTCCAAATTATTTGTCTTAAATGCACCAGAGATCACTTGGACTATCAACAATATCAATGAGGTGGCACATCTATGAAGATATGGCCAAACACATTGCTCCAAAATCTCTATCATAGTCATTAAACCAATCATTTTTCTCTTCTGAGGATAGTGGATCTTCAACAACTCCAATAGATATCTCATAGAGACATTGTCTCTTAATATATGTGCTCATCTTTGGCTTCCACTCAACATAATTGAATGGTGTAAGAGGAGGAGCTAAATTTGAATCCATTGAAGAAGCTGTGTACCCACAAAACAAAATATGGAACTTATACTAGAAGGCTCATCTGGATCTAAGCTATGAGCTCCCTGATCTTCGACACCATGTAGGAATTCTACAATCTAGTATCTGGAAACACATAAGTCCTCACTAAGAAATTACTCAGATATTAGCACAATTGAGAAGAAAAAATGAAGCATAAACATGTGAGACTGAACATAATTGATGCCAATTCCATAGTTTTCATATTCATTAATGAGAATACAATATATAATACATCTTAGGAGAGAAAATCGAATGCACTAAAGGCAATTTGAAAACATCACAAAAGGAAGGCTTACTAAAAGAAAAAAATCCCTAATAGTGGCAACATCACTTTCCAACTCAGTCAAGGACCCCACAAATTAATTAAATCAGAGATGGAAGCTAATGAGTGATGAAAAAGAAGTAATATGATGGATTTTGGAGAGAAAAATATGGAGGATGTGTTGGCCAAAAACTAGACAACTTGCCAAGTCTATAAAAGCTCCTACCTTTATCCTTATCCACTGAAAAGCATAAAAAGCAAGACAAATTTGTGTAAAAGAAGGAATGCCCTCTTACCATTTTGGACTGTCATAAAAAGAAGACAAAATCTACCAGAATATGTCTGAGGGTGCTCTTGTGGACAATGATGACAAGTGTGAGCCTAAAAAGGCAATACGGGGCCAACAACCTAGTCAAACACCTAGGAAAGTATAAAAAATGAATAATACTTTATATCCTAAGTCTAGATGGGTTTTTAATATTCTAACACAACTAGGACCTTAGTTTTAATTGTATGGTCGGATGAAATTGTAATTGTATCCTTTCTATCCTATATATACACCAAGGAGACATAGGTTTAGGAGAATCTCATAGTGTCTTTTGCATTTGATACATTGTATAAGGAGGTTACCCCCTCTAAGAGGCTTCTTATTCATCTCTTTATTTCATCTCAAGGCATTGGGTTACATTTTCTTTCTATTTTCATGCTATATTTTGAATTTGGTGCATAACAAAAGGGGTTCCTTTAGTTATAATCTAATGTCACAAGTCCAATGGAATTGACAGTTCATTGATACAAGTTTCAATAATCATTTTATGGTGAGTTTCAACTTACTTCTTGAAGCCATTCATTGACACAGAAAATTTGCGTTAGGGGCATAGAATGTCAAGTAGAAGAATATAGTGTTGTAAGATCATGCAAGTTTATTTGGGCAATATTGACATGAGTAATATACCCATAATATCTTGGTCGAGAGAGTTTTGAAAGATTTATCCCTAAGTGGAAATTTTTTATTGGTCCTTATTCAACAAAACCCTAGTTTTTATGAATAAAAGAAGCTCTAGGCTATGGACTCATAAGAGAGAGGAACCCCTAGTTCTAATTCGATGCCACGAGTGAAACAAAATCAAATGTTTGTCGATATTAGTCTTGATTATAATTTTATGGTGAGTTATATCTCACTTCCTCCAACCATTTATTGACACGGAAAAATTGTGTTGGGGGCATAAAAGCCAAATCAAGTAAGAAAATTGAGTGTTGTAAGATCTTTCAATTGTGTTTGGGAAAATCACATAGAGTTTTCCAATTTTGACCTTTTAATGCAAAAATTGCAATTCCTTTTTATTAAGCAAAATCTTAGTTCCAAAATTCATTGAATAAAACAAACTTTGAGGCATTGACTTATGGGAGATGAGCGGCCTTAATTGTAATCCAATGTCACAATTCCAATGCAATCGATGATTTGTTAGTATGGTATTGGTTATCATAAACTAATTATTATACTTATGAATGATGACATGTGATTATGATTTATGTATTATAATTATAAGTTATTATTAAAGCTAGATATGTTTGTGTTGATATTTCATTTTTTATTAATACTTATTTTACTCATCATATGTGTGGGGTATTTTTGTTATGAATAATTATTCCACATAAATAAAAGTCCTTGAATGTGATAACTACATCATGCATGCCAGACCATACCCATCCCTTTATACAACATAATTGAATAACAATATGTATATATTTTTCTATTTTATTCATTTTTGTCAAGGAAAATTTTACGAGTGAAATTTAGCCAATGGGATATTTTTCGATTTTTTTTTTCAAAAAAAGATTCGCCAATTTGCCTTTTTTTCAAAGATGATTCGCCCATATTCCATGGGATGATTTGTTTTTCTCTAAAAATTGCCAAAATTGTCCAAAAACTATATAAAATCCTTAGAAATTTGAATATTTTAAAAAAAAAAACACCAAACATTCTATGGTTGCAAATTTAAGAATTAGTAAGAAGCACCAAGGTTTCTACACTTTGATAAAATTATGGATCCTTAAAATTTTCCCCGATCTTTGTTGTGACTAATCTCAAAATTGCTTCAACATGTGAAATTTGTGATTGGGTCTAAAGATTCATTCTGCAAATGGATATAAGATAAATATAAAGTAAATAATTTATAACCTAGGTAAATTTGATAACTATAAAGTAAATAATTTATAACCTAGGTAAATTTAGCATCAATGTACACATGCTCATATTAACATTAGTATATGTTACATAATTTTGTTGTTGTTGATGATGATGGTAGTTAACGCCCACTGAGACCAAATTTGGTCTATCAAGCCTTAAGAGGATTACTTGGATTGCTGTGAAATGTTATTCCCGTGCTTAAAAAGATTAGAAAGAAGTGTTCCTAGGTCACCATAGTTTTGACAAGTTAGAAAGTTAGGGAGGTTTGAATAGTAGCAAAGATTATGCAACTACAATCTAATGTGGGTGTATGCAGGGAATTCTAAGAGGAAGTGACCTTCATCCTCAATGCTCAAAGTCTCATAGATATGACAAATCCTTTCCACCCATAGTGTTTTAGGAATTGTCCAGCACCCTGTTTCACTATGAAGCTCATGAGATTTCGTTCTTATCTTGGATATATTAATTTTATTCAAACTAGTTAAAACTGAGAGATAGTTTTGATCTTCCAGATTATGATTAATGATCTCCTTATAGTATATTAAATTTATTTTACCCTCTAAATATTTCTTGCCCCACTTTTTCTCTTTAAACTTAGATGTGATAGTATTTTTAATGATATTGATATCTTGCAAAGTGGCATTTTCGTCAATCCTCCAATGGTTTAGCCAGCCATGGTGTCTTTATACCAGCCTCTCTTGAGCCGTAGTTTGTCTTGAATACATTTTAAAGCGATTTTAGGAAGTCTCAGGTCTCCCATGTTATTTATTATGTACTTGTACTTTAGGTACCTAGTCATAGCGATACTCTCGATGGGGGGAAGACCCACTTCTAGAAGGAGAATAGTTTAGGATGTATTTATTTTAATTTTGAGGTCAGATGCTATGAAATGCTTATGGATTTGTTTAATCTTTCTCCAAGATTCTTTAGAGATGTTGCAGCCCCAAAATTCACAACTGTAAAAGATAACGGGAATGACGAGAGTTTCAAAAAGAAACTTATTTTCAACCCACATCACAAGGTTTGCTGATTTGCAATTGTTTTCGAGACCAAAATAAGCTTTCCACCCTCCATTAATAATTTTTTCAATGCTATAGTTCTAGTTGATATTGTGATGAATATCAATTCCGAGATTTTGTAGAAAGACACTTCCTCCAAGTTTCTATTGTCATATAAAAAATAACATAACTGACCTTCTTGCACTTGATAATTATAACTTTTGTTTTGTTGGTGTTGATAGTAATACCAATATTAGAGAAGAAATCCTGGAGAATTATTGATTTTTTATCAAGATCAAATGGGCACCTTGCCATAAGAACAATATCATTAGCATACAAAATAAGGATGACGACTGTACCAGCTAAGGTCGTGTTAGTGCAACCTGCTTCTTCTAAGAAACCTTCTAGCTTATCGATGTAAATGCCAAAATGGGTAGGGGATGTTAGGGTTAACCTTGACTCGGAAATGAGTTGAATGGCTTAGGTCTTAGCACATGTTTTTGGGCACAATGCTATTTGGTGTTCCATGGTATTTGGTGGCCCATGGTATTGGCCTATGGTATTGCATATAATGAAGCCTATAAAGGGCTTGGAATACTCCATTGTAACTTGGCCTGGAGGTGACTGGTGGCTAGCTCACTTGGCCTGGATTGACTGGTTTAGGTACATTTTCCCTCCTTTTTCTTTTTTTGAATATTTTGAATATTTTTATTCCCTTTTTAATATTTTTGGGAATTCTGGGCCCTTTTTGAGGGTTTTTTATGCTTTTTGAGGAAAAATATTCATTTTGAGGGGGAAAAGGGGTGTATTATGGTCTTTTGGTGACCTTTGATGGCTTTAGAGGCTCAAATGGTGGAAAAGTGGACAAATGGGTCATGTGAATAAGGAAATGAGCTAGTGAGCACTTTTTGGGTGTTAACAGATTGCCCCCTGATGTGTGAGGGCAGGAGCTCATCGTATGGCCGATAGACATCATAGTTCTTTTGTCTTTTTTTGGGGGTTTGGGGAAGAGAAGAGACCGGTTGGAGACTGGATCCACGGCCCTTGGAAGCTGCAGAAACAAAAAATATTACATGGCCTCAATATGAATGAGGAATAATCTCTGATAATGGATGAGGCGAGCATACCCATGCTCGTATCAAGACATATACATAACAATTAGTCCCAAGAAGGGGGACCTAAATAAAAAATCTGTTGGTACATCATAAAGGTCCAAAGGGGACACTATTTTTGGATGTACTCATGATCATAACATGATTGATCTCAATAACTGATACACTGGAATAAAGCGACAACCGTTCTGAACAAGGTCTCAGAAGGGTTGATGAACTGCTGAATCTAAAGGTGTCCAACATCTGTAGGGACTCAATGACTCTGAGTCAAATCTGAGGAGTATATGTAACTGTATACTCGAGGGAGTATAAAATTGGGGTACATTTGAATACTGTCGCCATGCGTAACCTGGATATCTATAGAAAAAATGTAACTGGTTGTTTCCATAGGTAAACTCTCAAATGTGGAAGAGTCAGGTGGTATCCAGGGTCTTCAACCAATAACTGAAAGGACCAATACCCTGTGCGAGTCTCAACGATGCGATCAAGGTGTTGAAGTTGAGCATGTGAGAAACAATCATTTGGAGAGGTATTGAGGACTCTTCTCGAAATGATTCGTAGGCACTCATCATAAATGGTGATGAGTCCAAGACACAGGGACCTCTAGGTCTATCCTCTAGAATAAATTTGGGTGTCATCGACAGAGGGAGACCAACAACTAACAAGGCAATGATGTTTCCTTGATAGGAGCATGAGGTGTAGAACTGAAGTGTGGTAGTACTGATGGTAGGACTGACATACTTGTGGGGATGGAAGTAACTGGGGTGATAGAGTGGGTAGACTCAAACTTCCTTTGTTCAGAGCATGATGACATGGTTGACCTGGCAGCGTAGGGAACTCATTTGTAGGTGTGGGGATCACAGCTTGTAGGGACTGAAGGGTATGTATTGACTCTGGGGGGGTCAAACTGATGGGTGTTGTCGAGGGATTCTCAGGGTGACATACTGCAGAATACTCTGAACAAGGGCGACCAAAATGGGGAAGCTGCCATATGAGTAGACGTGATCTGTTGTGGCACCGAGAAGCACCATTGGGTCCTTCTTTGTAGTTTTAATGAGCTCCAAGAAGGGATAAAAGTGTGCTCTGAAATGGTACTGTCCTATGTATTTTGTGAGCCCAGGACTGTTTGTGCTCATGGGTGCTTTCATTTTTGAGGAGTTTGAAAACGATAAGAAGACTCTGCAGTGGTTGTGAGTACCGTCCTATGGGTTTTTACGAGCCCAGGATGGTGATTGCTCGTGGTCGATTTCATGTTTAGAGAGTCTGAAAGCGGTAAGTTGACTCCATTGGTGTTCTTTTTCGTAAGTTAGTCTCCAAGGCCCGAAAAAGCATAAAATGATGCAAATGGAGAACTCTTCTAGCCGATGTGATTAGAGTATTCCTTTTTCGTAATTAGTCTACAAGGTCCGGAAAAGGGGTAAACTTATACCATGTAGATGCCCTTTTATATATGTTTAGCGAGCATGAAAGGAAGCAAGGTTGCTTGGCGATCTTTTCATTGTTTTAGGAGTCAGAAAAGAGCTTAACAGAAACTCCCTAAGTGCCTTTTTCGTAAAAGGGATTGCTCGGCCCAAAAAAAGGGGTAAAACTATACCGAACAAAAAGGGATTGATGAGAGCGAGAAAAGGTCTCAAGCATCGTCATGAGTGCGGAATACTAAATCCGGTGACATAAAGATTGTCAAAAAGGGGCAACGACCAATGTGGCATGCAAACCGAGGTGATGAGTGGCATTTTGAAAAAATGCCCAAAAATTATGGGGTGAGAGCAAGAAATGATCTCAAGCATCATCACGAGTGTGGAAAACTGAATCCGACGATATCAAACTTGTCAAAAACGGATGATGACCGATGTGGCACGCAAACCGAGGCGACGAGGGGGCATGAGAAGAATGCCCAAAAAATCTTGAGGTGAGAGTGAGAAATGATCTCAAGCGTTATCACGAGCATGAAAAACTGAATCTGGCGAGATAAGACCTGTAAAAAACGGAGAACGACCGATGTAGCACGCAAACGGAGGCAACGAGGGGGGCATGGGAAAAATGCCCAAAAAATCTGGGCGTGAGAGCAAGAAAGGATCTCAAGCGTCATCACGAGTGCGGAAAACTGAATCCAGAGATATAAGACTTGTTAAAAATGGAGAACGACTGATGTGGCATGTAAATCGAGGTAACGAGGGCGCATGGAAAAAATGCCCGAAAAATCTAGGTGTGAGAGCGAGAAATGATCTCAAGCATCATCATGAGTGTGGAAAACTGAATCCGACGATATAAGACTTGTTAAAAATGGAGAATGGCTGATGTGGCACGCAAACCGAGGCAACGAGGGAGTGAAAAAATGGACCTGGTGAAATCAGGAAAAGGAAAGGATTATCGTGAAGTTCTCGCTGTGTTGATTCCAACTGTACTAATGGTTTGAGGAACGGACGACGTATGATACCGCAATGGTTGTTTGAAAAATGGTCAAATTTCTATAAATAGGGTTTGGGGCCCATATGATGTGTCATTGTTACGTATGAGTTTGGTAGAGCAATCAGAGCTCTTTCTTGATTTTCGGGAGATTTGACCATTGGTTTTCGATTCCGCGAGTTTCAAGTAATCCTATTCGCCTTAGCCTTTTTAATTATGTCTTTTTTCGTTAGCGGCGGGCCCCTGAAGGCCGCGAAATTCCATGTTGGCCTTCCAATGTGGAATATCGCGGGTTTCGCGTCCTTTTCTGTGATGAACATCGCGGGTTTGGGGCTGACAGTCGCGATGTTCATCGTGGCTGTCGGGCTGAAAGTCGCAATGTTCATCGTGACTATGGGGTTGATAGTCGTGATGTTCATCGCGACTGTTTGGTCAATACCCGTGATGTTCATCGTGGGTTCTTGGATGAAAGCCGCGATGATCATCGTGGCTTTTGATGGAAAAGCCGCGATGGAATTTTTTTAAATTTTTTTTCCTGGTTCTAAAAAAAAAATTTCTTTGTTTTTTGGCAGGATGTTGAGGAGACCATTGGTGTCATGGCAAGAGCGGGAGATGGAGGAGGACTTGATGATTTGGATTCGGACGGATTAGGGGGTCCGACAGACTCTGGCTGTGAGTGGGCTCCTGAAGTTCGCTCAGATTCCACCGATGCATTTAGTAGGACCACTACTGAACAAATTGGCGAGTCTTTGGGTCCCTGCAGAGGGTGCGTTCATTGTTGGGGGTGAGAGGTTAGAGATCACCCTTACTGATGTATACTTTCTTACCGGGTTGCCTCGCTTAGGGGAGGTAGGGGATCTTCTGCAGAGGATCCCGGCAGGTTTGGATATCGAGGATCTCCTGGAGACCTTCTGTGTTGCTAGGGCGATTGTGCAGAACAACGCTTTGAGCCTGAGATCTTTGCAGGAGTGGGACATGGGGGCTGTTGGGGCTTGTGTTCTGCGGGTGTTGGGTGCCGCAGCGCCACATTGTTTGTCAGGGGGACAAATGATGATGGTGGATCTGTGCTGAGGGGGACCTACTACGCGTGGGGTCAGATGTTTTTGGCTGGTGTCCGGAGAGATCTGGACAAGGTCAGTCGGGAGGGGGGAGAGTTTTGCTATGCCTCCTTCCTGTGTTGTTTCTTCTTTGATCGGGTACCAAATTTGCGGCCACGGGTGCCGGTTCGAGATGGGTTTGTGAGCGAGCCGTGCATGGTGCGGTCGGGGCAGATGATGCCCCGCGGTGGTGGTGGTATCTACGAGTTCTTTTCACAGGATATGTACTAGCAGTGGGAGCAGATCCCCCTACTGATTGATGACTATCCATATGCTGGTATGGATTATCGAGGAGATCCGGAGATGCCTTGAGCCCAGGGACAGGCTTGGGGTTTAGATGGTATGTTTTTGTGTTTTGTTCTCTACTATATCATGTGTTTTAGATGTGTTTGTTATGATTATAGTTAGATATTTATATGATGGTTCACTTGCGTGTTTGTGCAGATGTTGGTCCTATACCACCGACCGACCATGTGGTTCGTAGGGGACGGGCGATGGTGGTCATTCCACCTCCTGTAGCGGTACCGCCTCCTCATGCTTGAGGAGTTGGGCCTCGTGGTTGAGGAGCTAGGCCTTGAGATGATGCCATGGAGGGTGTCCGAGAGACACTAGACTTGATCCTGGCAGGATTTCCAGAGGATGGGTGGAGAGATTTGGATCGGGACATCGTCGAGCGTTGTTTCGATGCGCCTCGTGAGTGGCACTCGATCTTGCTCAGAGCAGCATTGTTGGCGGCTGAGTGGAGGGATGGGGCTTGGCATGATCCGGCAGGGCCGGTGGAGGGGAGGATTCAGGTGCGAGATGATCCAGCAGGGTCAGCAGAGAGGAGAGTTCAGGCTCGGCATGATCTGGCGGGGCCAGTGGAGGTGGCGCTAGAGGAGCCTGGAGACCATGATGATTAGATGATCTTGTATCTACCCCCAAATGCTGATAAGCATATGGGTAAGTACCTTTTTGTACGGCTTATGTATTTTTGTATATTGGGTGCTGAGGGCACTTATGACATGTTTGACTATATTATGATGTATATATATATATGATTTGGTATATAGTCGTGTATGCACATGGATGCATTTATTGTCTATTTGCTTTCCCGTGGAGGCATGTTTGATTTTCTATATGCCCGTGGAGGCACATGTTATGCACATGGATACAACATTTTGATTTTTGTATATGCCCGTGGAGGCACATGTTATGCACATGGATGCATACATTTTGATTTTTTTATATGCCCGTGGAGGCACATGTTATGCACGTGGATGCATTTTTGTAATTTTTTTATATATGCCCATGGAGGCACATGTTATGCACGTGGATGCATTTTTGTTTAAGCCCGTGGGGGTATATTTGTGTTTACTATATGGTTTGATTGGTGTGCCAGTCAAGAATGTTGTTGGCCATATGGTCTGCTACACTGTTGAGATTCCTTGGGACATGTGTGAATGAAATGGATTCAAACTGTCGAACCATTTGTTTAGTGCGCAAGAATTTTATTAAAAGATAGGGATCGCGTACCTGGTAATCATTGTTGAGCTGGGAAACAAGGAGTTGTGAGTCCAAGAAAACGTTAAGGTGACTTATGCTCATTTGGAGGGCTGCGGCCAGGAGACCGGTCACGGCATCGTATTTAGCTTGGTTGTTGGTGGCGGCACCTACGCACACTCCGTTGATGTGGATCAACTCATGTGAAGGGGAATATATTACCCAAGCTACGGAGGCCAGATTGGGCAACCAACGGCTTACACCATCAGCGAAACTGACGTAGTAGAGTGGAACAGGATCCATCTGTGGTCATGCAGAAAAAACAAATATTTAGGTTTTTTGAATTTTTTGTGAAAAACAAAATAAGACTGTACAATAATGGACGGTGGTGTCCATCAGATTTTCTATGGGTAAAATCGCTTGAGGTACAACCCGTTGCGTGGGTTGCGTAGGGGGTTGCGTTCTGAATTGGTAAGAATGTATGCCCCCTGTCTGAGGCAAGTGTGTATAATGTATGGGCCTTGCCACATGGACACAAACTTTCCTTTTCCGATTTTGTCATGAGTTTGATCATAGGCGAGGACAAGGTCCCCTTCAGTAAAAGTTCTTGGGTGGACATGTTTGTTGTAACTCAGTTTGGATCGGTTCTTGGCTACTTCGATGGTTTGGAGGGCTGTGCACCGATCTTCATCAGCTTGCTCCAGGAGTAGTAAGCGTTGCTTAATTGGGGAAGTGTTTGGTAGGAGTTCAACGGCCATATGTAGGGCTCGAATCTGGCACTCGATGGGGAGGACGGATTCGACACTGTGAACTAGATGGAAAGGGGTAAAACCGGTGGCAGTTTTGGTTGACGTATGGTATGCCCATAGTACCGGGAAGAGCATGTGGTGCCAATTTGATTTGTGTTTTTCCATAGTGCGCTGGAGGATGGTATTCAAAATTTTATTAATCACTTTGACTTGGCCATTTCCTTGGGGGTAGTAGGCAGAGGAGAAATGGTGTTCACATTTCAGTAAGGTTGATAATTCTCTCCAAACGACATCTTCGAAGTGAGAGCCGTGGTCCGAGACGAGTTGCTTTGGCACTCCAAAACGAGCGATAACATGGTTGAGGAAAAAACGTGCTGCGGTGTCGGCTTGGCAATTGTAAGTTGGCATGGCTTTCGCCCACTTGGTGAAATAATATACGGCCACAATGATGTCTTTATGACCGCTGGATGACGTGGGATTGCAATCTAGGAAGTCGATGGCCCATTTGCAGAATGGTCCGACAGTGACGACTGGATGAAGGGGGGTGGGTGGGGTTCTTGCCTTGGGGGCAAAAGGTTGGCAGTTTTGACAATGTTTGACTGCGATGATGCAATCAGTAAATAATGAAGGCCAAAAGTAACCTGTGCGGATGGTCTTTTGGGCGGTGGCCATGCCGGAGAAGTGGCCTCCGCAGGCACCGCTATGGCAATCATTAAGGACTTGTTCTACCTCGTTATGAGATAGGAAGCGTTGTAAGATGGTATCGATGCCACGTCGATAAAGTACATCGCCTAATAGGAGATATCGGGGGGCGTGGTGTCGTATATGATGACGTCTGTCACGATCGATGTGGGGTCAAAATTTTTGTGTGCGGAGGTAGATTAAGATGTCGTCGTACCATGGGTCATCAGAAGAAATGATGAAAATGTGATCGTCAATGAGATCCGTTTGGATAGCGGGCGATGACGAAGAGGATGGGAGATCTGTGATGAGTTGAGCGAGTGCTAGGGCTTGGTGCTCTTTGGGGTTTTGAAAGTTAGGTTGTATTCTTGCAGGATAATCACCCATTTAGCTATGTGGCCTTGAAGGAGGCGACGCGTCAAGAGGTAAACCATTGGATTGGAATTGGCTACAACCGTGGTGTGGCTCAGGAGAATGTAATGTCGCAGCTTTTGTATTGAAAAGACAACGACGAGGGCCATCTTTTATTCATGTGGGTAGTGGAGGGGTGGGCCTGACAAGGTCTGGCTCACATAGTAGATGACATGCTCTTGGCGAGCAGTATCTTCTTGCACAAGAACTCCAGATACGACATGTTCAGATGCTGAAACATAGAGGGTGAAATCTTTTGTGAAATCTGGAGGACAGATCAATGGGGCATTTGTGAGTGCTTTCTTTAAGTTGGTGAAAGTTGTTTCTGCTTGTTGGTCCCATATGAAACGGGTATGCAGACATAGCAGTCGTAGGAAATCATGGACCGTTGTGGCATAGTCAGGGACAAAGCAACAGAGGAAGTTGGACCTCCCTTGAAGGCTTTGAAGTTGTCTTAATGCACGAGGTGACGGTAAGTCTAAAATGGATTGGAATTTCAAGGGGTCTATAGTGATGCCTTTTTTTGAAATGACGAACCCCAGCAGGCGACTTGATGTAACGCAAAAGACACACTTGAGAGGGTTCAAGCAGATGTTGTATTTTCAACAACAAAAGAAAACTTGTCGAAGGTTGTCTAAATGGTCAGATCGTTTCTTGGATCGAGCGGTGAGGTCGTCCAGATAAACTTTTATGATTCTATGTAGATCGTGGAAGCAATAAGCCATGGCATGTTGGAAAGTGGCTCCATCATTCTTGAGACCGAAAGGCATGACGCGATAGGCGAAGGTGCCCCATGGGGTAGTGAAAGCTGTCTTGTATTGATCTTCTTTATGGATTTTGATTTGGTTATATCTGGAGAAACCGTCCATAAAAGAAAGGACCTCATGTCCCACACATTCATCGATTAGTTGGTCAATGAAAGGTGTGGGGAAGTTGTCTTTGGGACAAGTGAGGTTGAGGTCTCGGAAATCAGTACAAACGCGTATGGTGCCCACTTTTTTGTTTACTGGCACTGGGTTTGAAACCCAAGTGGTGTAGGCAATAGGATATATGAATCCTGCTTTTTGGAGTTTCTCAATCTCAGCCTTAACAGCTAGGAGCTTGGACAGGTGAATTGGTTGTTGTTTCTGTCGGACATGAGGCACATTGGGCCAAGTGTCGATGTGATGTTCCACAATTTTGGGATTGAGGCCAGGAATCTTGGTGTAAGACCAGGCGAAGACATCACGAAACTCTTGGAAGAGTTTCTTATATGCCTAAGTTTTCGCTTGAGTGCATGATGTGCCTAGCAAGATGAGCTCAGGTTTTCCAAGTGTGGTGGAAATGTCGATTTGTATAATAGGGGAAATGTTGGACATGTTCCCCTCTTCGAAGGCATCTGGTGCTGGGATGGGGTCTTTGAACCAATCAACCTTAGTTGGTAGGAAATCTTTCGATTCGACTGATAGCTGGTTTTCTGCAGTGGATGTAGATGCCTCTGGGAGGAAGTATGAGCAATGATGCATATCATCCCAAGGGTAGTCTGGTGCAGTGAGTGTTTCTAGAATTTGCTCATCAGTACTAAAGTAATCAGACCATAAATCAACGGGTTCTAGTTTGTATGTGGTTGAAATCATATAGATGGTATTGATTTCTTTTGTAGAAGATGATTTCGAAGGGTAGATCTCCTCAATGAGGGGAGGAGATATCTCTAAGTCGGCATTGTTTATCTCGTATAAAGCTGCTCTATAATTTGGGATATCAGGGCAGTGGTGTGAATAATGGCCATAAATGCCGCATATCGCATAAGGGTGGTTAGTGCGGAGCGTTTTGTCGCGATGTTGAGGAGGTGGCTCAAGTATTACCACTGGAATTATGGTGTCATCATCCAACATATTCATGTGTTCTTGGAGTGTAGGTAATTGTGGACATTGATGAGTGGCATGGCCTACGTCGTAACACAACGAGCACTCAGGGGGAATGCGAATAGTTGGGGGGTTTTTAGCTACCTTGGGGGTTGCTAGGGGGGTGCGAGTTGTGGGTCTAGTGTTATAAGTTGGTGGGCCTCTACCCCCTATGTTCCGTAATGGAGGTGGGGCGTTTCTGGACGTTGATGCTGTAGTCACTATTGGGAGTGGTCGGTTTTGCAAATGAGCGATCGAAGGGGGTGGGTGGTTGGTAGTAGGGATAGGTTGTATCGGTTGTAAAATAATAGTCGGATTCGGCGGGGGGCTCGGAGCAGGTAAGTACCATACATGTATCCCTAATGTTAAACCATGAATGTTGAATGTATCCATTACTGGCGAACTGACAACTCCAGAAAATGGGAACAAGAATGGGATAGTATGAATTGGCGTTGTGCCAATATGAGTAGGCACTATGGGTGTTTGTGGTAGTGACGAAGGCTACTGTGTGGTGTGCGACAGGGTGCACAAATCCGATGTTTTTGTTATCGGTAAAGGTGGTGAGATCGATGGAAATGTGGAAGTCATAGGTGACTTGGTGTAGATTCCAGGACCAATTGACGACACAAATGATGTTGGTGCAGTTTGAATGGTTTGTTCAATCATTGGTAGCACATTTTGAGGGGCTGCGAGGGCGTTAGGATCATAATATGTGAGTTGATCAATCTTGATAACGCGTCCTTCATGTGGGAACATCATGAGGTGAAAAATAGATGAAGCCACTGCTTTCATTTTGTACATATAGCTACGTACAAGAAGGAGGTTGTAGTCGAGCTGGGCATTGATCACTTCGATGTCGATAAGAACTAATTTTCTACTTAGTTCTACGGGTACGTTCGCTAAGAGGCCTTGTGATTGAGCTGAGCATCCGTCGTAAGCTCGTAATGCCGTGGTGGATGGTTGTAAAGTGGGGGAGCCAAGTTTCTTCCACACAAGGGTGGACATAACGCAGGTTGAAGCTCCTTCATCGATGATGCATCGATGCACAACAAGGTTTCAAATGTTTACTGATACTTGGAAAGCCAAATTTGATGGAAATCGAGGTTCGTCTTGGTCTAAGTCAAAAGCCATCATGTGTGTGTCTTCAGGGTCTACTCCTCCGATGGCGGATAGTAGTAGTTTTCGTTGTGTAGGGCATGTTTTCAGTACCTCTAAAGAAGACATAGCAGCGGGGGATTGTGCTAGGTCTTCCACGATGTTATAATTGGATGTTGCACGAGCATTAGGATTATTGTTAATCCTTCGCAAAGGGATGCGAGAGATTTTAGGTCCTCCATCCAACGACATATTTGGTATGCGTAGTGGTTGATCTAGTGGAAGGGAGGTGGATGCATCAGTGGGAGGAGTTTCTAGGGGGGTGGGCCGTACTGATTCCTGCGAGTTTGGAGGTTAATGTCATTGGATGACATCATTAATAAATTGTGTGTGCCTGGATTCGTATGCTGGTAATCAGTTGCGGCATAGGTGATTTGTTGCTGGGGTGCAGCAGATCCTTGTGGGGGATCCATAGGGTGATTATTTACTACTCCCTGGTTTGGCAATGGGTTTTGTAATATCATGGGTTGGGGTTGATTAAGTGGAGCTGGATGTCCAGCGTGGCCTTGGTGTTGGGCATCGTCAACCCAAAGTTTACGTGCTTTCTCTAAATGGGGGCAGTTGTGAGTGTAGTGTCCATAGACTCCACATATAGAACATGGATGGTTTGTTCTCAGGTTATTGTTTTTTGGCTGCTTGGGATGACGATCAGGATTCTGGTTGGGAGGAGCAGCATTGTTATTATTTGGAGGATTGGGAGGTGGTGGACCTTGATTATGTTGTTGGTTGTTGCCGTGGTTACATCCTCTTCCACGGTTTTGTTGTCCACCCTGGTTGCATTGGTTGTTTTGATGTTGGGGCTGATTGTGTTGTGTGTACACTTGCCCTTGAGTAGTGGGAGGATTTCTGGGTGCCGCAGGTGCGGGAGCAGGTTGTGGTGGATAATAAGCTGGTGGGGCTAGAGGTGGCCCAGTTGCCTACTGGGGTTGTTGGTAACCCTGACCTATTGGAAGTGATGGGTTAGCTGGTGTAGCTTACTATGGGTAATGCATTGGTTGGGCCGGTAAATGAATTGGGTTCTGGGTGGCCGGTTGGTTATAGTATGTGGGTGGTACATATGTTGATGGAGCTTGCCCATAGCAATGTTGTGGACAAGAGGGTCCATGAGTGTGATGAGTTTGATTCGTTGGAGCATACAAAGTTGTTGCTCCAGAATTAAATGTATCCCTAGAGAGGTCTGGGGCATTTATGGTGCTCACCATGCTAAAAGGTTTATTTTGTCCCGTGACTTGGCCGATAATACCATCAGCGGCATGTGACGCCCCCGGAGCATCACCGCGTGAAGAATCACCTCATGGGGTGTCTGGGATGATGGTGTAGAGATAGCCTGACTAGGCATAAATCAGGTCGAATTGCTGAGCTTTTAAGATAGCTTCTTCCTCTGACTAGGGTCGTTCGGAAGCTACGTATTTGGCTATGAGGGGTAGGAGTGATTTAAGAAACCAGTCCAAAAATATACGGTCATCCAGTTTTATCTTACAGAGGCTACGACGCTTGCGCCACTCATGGATATGGTCGGTGATGTGGGTAGCTGTGTTTTGTCTGCAAGACAACAGTATTTCAACTCCTGCATCATAGCGTACAGGTAGCTGAAAAAACTGAAGGAAAGTGGAGGCAAGAGATGTAAATGTATGGTGGGTCCCATGTGGTTGCTCGATCTACCACTTGGCTGCGGAGCCAGTGAACGTTCGTTGCAACAGTCTTAGTTTAATGGAGTTAGATGAACACCATAGGTGAAATGACATTATGTGGTTTTGGGGATCCTCCCTAGGTTTTCCTTCAAACTTGGGGATGTCTGAGGGGAGCTTTGTAGGCATGGGTGGCCATGTAGGGTTGTGCCTGATAGGATCGTTGGTTAGCTTGGCTAGGTCTGCTAAGTTCAGACTAGCCATGTAAGGTAAACTAGCAGATGGGTGTGGCGCAGTGACTGGGACATAACTATTAATGGTGGCATTATGTAGTGGTCCAGTATCCCCTAAGGGTATGCTAGGTATTGAAGGTATGTGTCCTCTAACCGTTGTGGTTTGGGATGGGCCAGCGCTCCCAAGTGCAACATGGGTTACAGAGGGGTTAGGAATAGTGCCAGGAATTCCTGGGATCTGGGTTGTGGTAATGAGAGGTGGTGTGATTCCTATGTTGGGCATACCCATAATAGGAGGTAGTCCTATGTTGGGCATACCTAAAGGTGGAGTGGCCCCTATATTAGGCATGCCTAAACGGGTTGTTGTTACCATGGGTGGAACAGTAGTAGAAGGGTTTGTGGATGTATCTCTAATAGTACTGGTGAAAAGTGGGTCGTATTATGATTCAGCCATGAGTTTGGTTGGTGATATTTCAGTAGGGTTTTTGGATTCGGCCTCAGAATCAGATGTGAAGTGAGGCGTGTCAGAATTGGATGACTATGTGCTTGGCCGATGATGTGTCGAGTCAAGGGATAAGGCTCTACGTCAATGACATGTAGAGCCAAGTATACCGAACTGAGGGGGTTCACCCTGAAGACGACGATATCATCTTAAATTCTCAATGGTGAGAAATATTTTAAAAAATTTCAGTGTAAGGTGGTGATGTAAAAAACTCGAAACCCTAATGCAACAATGAGTGCAAGAGGGGAGTGAAAAAATAAAGGCTCTCAGGCCAACAACCAACCTCAAAAATCACTTATTATAGCAGCTGTGCTATAATAAGTGGAGGGATGCAAAAAAATTGGTCAGAATACCAAAAGTCAAACAGTTCCTAGAAAAAAGGGGTGTTACTAGACCAAAGGTGGGTAATGTATCATGCAAACACCTAACTAGAAGTATTGTGAGTCAACAAACGATATCCTCTGCAAGGTGATGAAATCCAAGTCAGACAATATAGAGTGTTGAATCAACGGCTAGATATCCCCTACCGGGAGGGATACCGGGTAGACAATCCTAAAGAGTGGCAACTAGGATACCCTGTTCATGACACGTTCGGTTGGGTGAATCTATAGTTTGGTTCTATCGCCGCTGTACACCCTCTTGGGTGTACACCGAGAACTTCGAAAGGTATCCTTCGGTTACTGAATGGATTGCGGTATTCCACTCGGACTTCTGGAACCAGCCTGGCTACTTCAACCCTCCTAAGGGAGAGGCCTTCCCGATAAATTGGTTGATAAACATGTCAAAATTATAAGGTATTTTGGTACCGTAGAGGACAACCACTATGTTTCAAATGTAATAATTGAGGGGTATTATTGGAACACCTATCCCCTCAATTCTACCTAACTACAAAATTCTTTTAAGTGCTCCCCAAGTGGGGTTAAAAGTTTGTTGAGTTTAAGGTAAATTTTAAGTCTCAGTTTAAATTATGTGGCAGAGTGGGTGCAAGTTTGGTATTTAAACTGAAATTGATTTGCCTCGCTTGGGCGATTGATTACAAATGAAAGAAAAGACGCTTCCAGTTTTGCAAAAAATAAAGGCGTTTTTGAAATGTAAATGCTCGAAAAAACTATTAAAAAATAATGGATCTTTGAAATAATTTAAAGGGAAGCAAATAACATAAATATTTCAAGAAATAAATGGATTTCTTAAAAGTTTCTTGGGCAAAGTATTAAGCAAATAAACAGTAAAACCTTGATTTAAATAAAATGCAGAAAATCTTTCTTTCAATTACTGAAATTTTTTAAAAAGAATTTTAATGGAGCATATATAAATAGTAAAAGATTTAATATGGTTGTAAAAATGCAGAAAAATTAATGCTATAAAATATGCTAAATGGGCAGAAAATACAGCAAAAACTATTTTCAAAAAATTGGCCGAATTCAAAAAAATTGCATTGCGGGTTTTGGGAAAACAGCCGCGATGTGCAGCACGGGTTTCGGCCGCGAATCCACGATGTGCAGCGCGGGTTTCGGTCACACAGTCATGATGTGCAGCACGACAAATGGCTGTGAAGCCGCGATGTGCAGCGCGTAAAATGGTCGCGAAGCTGCGGCGTGTCGCGCGGAAAAAAGCCGCGAGGTCGCGATGAGCCGCACGATTGTCGGGTGAAAAGCCGAAAAATAGACGCCGAAAAACGAACCCGAAAATGGAAATTTTAGGATGTTAATGGAAATAGAAAGGGCCAAGATCTAAAAGAGCAATGGATCTGTTGTCTAAGATGGCAGATCTATGAATTAAAATGATTAAAACTAACAAAAACTAAGATCTAAAGCAAAAAACTGAGATCTAAGAATTCGAAGCTAGCGGAGTCGCCAAAAACTGTTGGCTTAGTTTTGCAACCAAGCTTTGTGCAATGGGCACCTATCAACAATGTGATAGCAGTTTCGTAATTGAAAGCAAAAACAATTATAAATTAAATCTAAATCTAAACTAGCATGTGCATATAACAAATAAATTTTTTAAAAACGATTCAAGAACAAGAAATAAAAGAACAGGTGTTTTGTATTAAGATACCTCAAATGGTGAGGATTTGTGTTGAGCAACTCCCAAGGTGAGTAGCTCCAAGCTCCAAAGGTCTCTTCTCCAAGATGCTGAAAATGGCCAAAAGTCTCATGAGAGATTTTGATAGCGTGAGGATAGGATGATGGATGGATGGAAAGTGAGGAGCCCCTACCACCTTTTTATAGTTTTTGGTGGTGGGGAATACCATTATGGTTTTGAGGAAACCAATGGTATTGTCCAACATGGTTTAGGTACCTTTTCCCTCCTTTTTCCTTTTTTGAATATTTTTATTCCCTTTTTAATATTTTTGGGAATTCTGGGCCCTTTTTTAGGGTTTTTTTATGCTTTTTGAGGAAAAATATTCATTTTGAGGGGAAAAAGGGGTGTATTATGGTCTTTTGGTGACCTTTTGATGGCTTTAGAGGCTCAAATGGTGGAAAAGTGGACAAATGGGTCATGTGAATAAGGAAATGAGCTAGTGAGCACTTTTTGGGTGTTAACAGGTTTTCCATGTAAACATTATGTGTCTATTATTATGTGGTTAGTTGGATTATCTTGTATTATTTCTCTCTCATATTTATTAATGCTCTTGAATCCTTAATAAGTGGTATCAAAGCGCAAGGTTGGAGATCCTTGAGGCCATATCCTTGTATCTAAATTAAAATTGTATGGGGTGTATGTTTAGTGGTACCCGACACCCCAGTGGTATTGTTTTGGTCCTTATGAAACTTATCCATATGCAAGTTTTGATTTACCTGGGGGATAGAAGCACAGAAAAAGAGGTATCCCTCTTATGCACAAAGAAGGGATGTTGCATCAAGTGTGGAATGAACCATTGGGTAGGTACGAGGGTGGTAGGTGTACTTGTAGGCTAGCTTGATGTGGATCAGATAGGTTGAGTCTTCGATTGCGGGAGGAATGTGAGATAGTTTAATCTCAATTTTGGGACCAAGATTGATGAACCATGTATGTGAAGAGAATTCTTATAGAACTGACGGTTACATCAATCGAGGATCCATGTAATCCTCTATATGGATTCTTTTTTATATGGACATCAATGACAATGAGGAATGGAAGATGACAGGCATGGAAAAGCGAGAGATGTAGCAACATATGGTGATGGTATAATCACCATGAGACACATGAACCAAAAAAATGTATTATCACGGAGTTAAAATTTTGTAATTGCATGTAAATGGGCATACTACTGCAAGACTTGGTTAGGCATGCGTACCCTTGGTAACTCACTGGTAAAGTCTAGGTGGACCTAGGTGGTAGGGGGCATCTTTGGTAACTCACTGGTAAAGTCATGTAGATGTAGGTGATAGATTAGGGGCATGTGGAAATTCCTCGGTTAAAAACTTTGAGGGGATTTGGTGATTTACTCCAAGTCAAGTTTAAAGGGGGGATTGTTAGGGTTAACCTTGACTCGGGAATGAGTTGAATGGTTTAGGTCTCAGCACACTTTTTTGGGCATAATGGTATTTGGTGGGCCATGGTATTGGAATATGGTATTGCATGTAATGAATCTTATAAAGGGCTTGTCATACTCCATTTTAATGTGGCCTAGAGGTGAGTGGTGGCTAGCTCGCTTGGCCCGGATGGTTGGTTTTGGTCATGTAATGAAGATCTTCATTGGGTGGTGGTTTTTCTCCGCATGGGGCTTCTAGGGTAAATTATCTGTCCCTATTATGTGATTTCTTGTTTCTGTTTATTTATCTCACAAGTTATTATATGTATGCTTGTGTAATTCCTAATAGGGAAGAGGGGAAAAACTTGTTAATTAAATCCAACATTATAGTTGATATCTTTCAACCACCCCTCAGTGCTCTTAAATTTTGCGAAGACAGTCTCGTACAACCTTATCGCGACATCTCTCAACTCGAAAGCAACCTTCTTGACTCATTCTAATCTAGATTCCACAAGTTTTTTCTAGGAAATGTATCAAAAGCTTTCCTAAAGTCCATAAATCAACACAAGATATTGGATTTACTATTATGACATTCCTTTGCAATGATACTAAGTGTAACGAGGTGGTCTGTGGTAGAATGATATTCTAAAGCCTGGCTGATATTTATCCCACTTACCTTCACTTTCTGGCCATACACTAATTTTTTTTCTCTAAAATGATACTGTAAAGCTTGGCCAAGAGAGGGATAATCATAATGGTTCAATAATTAGAGGGGTTATTTTTATCACCACTTTTAAAGCTAGGAATAATGAGGCTCTGAGTCCCAGGCTTAGGAAAGCCTTGATTGATCTCTAGATTGAAGAGTTTGTGGATGTGAGGAATGGGGAAAAACCCACCAATTTTTAAGATTTATTCTTGGTATCCTTCAATGTCCGTGCAATGTCCTTATCCTTTCTATTTGCAAGCCGTTTAACCCCAAAATCATTGTCTTCCAAAGAGAAAAATTCTTCTGCTATTAGGAGGGTTTGACTGTTATCTAAGACGTCCAAGGATTTGTAAAGCTTTTAAGATAAGCATTCCAATGTTTCAAAGAAATCTTGTTATTTTCTTTAGTTTTACTAGTTAGAATTTGCCTCCAAAATTCTTTGGAGCTACCTTAGAGAGGTGTAAAAGATTTTCCTGCTTTTTATTTATATAGTGTGTTTTTTCCTTTTAATTAGGGATTTGTATCTATTTATCTACTCCCTTTTTAGAGACTCTTCAATAGCTTCTTTGATGGCTCTTCTTGCGTTTTTACATTCTTTATCATACCAAGGGTTGGTTCTTCAATTATTCTCTTTACTCGAAACTTCGGTGGAGAACTTGTTAATGGAATATGAGAGGATCATAGTAAAATTAGATGAGAGGATCGTAGTAAAATTATGATATAGGTGTTCTATATCGCCCGTGCATGAAAGAGGAACCAAGTCATTTTTAATGCATTTATGAAAATATCATCCTTATTTCTATCGAAGATCAATTTTTTTGACGGTCATAATTTTATTTTGTGGGATCTCTATGCATGAAAAAATTGAGGGTTACAATTAGAGGTCTATGATCTGAATTAGGTTTGTGATTGTTTAAAATGTTTAGATTTATTATTCTGTTGTATAAATGGATATTAGATATGACATAATCTACCACACTACTAGCAAGCCCATGAATACAAGTCATCTGGATAGAATTTGGCCACTTCATTAGGCCATTACAAATTATAGTATCTTGAGCACTACAGAGCTTGATTAACTCGAAGTCGAACAAATTTTCACCTAGATACGCAAAAATATTTTTGTACTAGTAGTGTAGATCTGTCACCTACCCAAATTCCGAGAATATTATTTTATTTGCAAAATACTTTATGTTAAATTTTAATTACAAAGTTTTGTAATTATGACCAAGTTTGGTCAAGGATAATTGTAATTACTGATTATTATTATTTAATAAATTAAAGTAGGAGACAAACACCCAAGGGAACTGTTAAATGAGTGTTCACTGACCCACTAGGAGGAATGGAAGCTGTTAGAAGGTATGGGACAAATGGAAGCATTTGCACTCCACCACTAGCTGTTGGTTATGGGACAACTACCCCTAAAATTGTGGCATTATCCCCCAGGTGGGTGGAAGAGAGCAGGCATCTCATTAATGACCAGTTAACCACTAAAAGGCCTAGGCAGCCTACATAAGGCAATTCGAATTGGGCAGGCGGCCCCTTACAATATTTTCTGCAGAAATATTCCTCAAGTGCATCAGGTGATCACTGAGAGATTCGAATAGGGAGGCTATGTGAGAGTGCAACTGTAAGTCTGCTAATTATACTGAGAGGCAAACCAGAGGTGCTGGTGCAGGTATCTTTGATTGTTGAGTCTTGATGACTAGACAATTTATATTCTATTGCAAGTTGATGTACTAAGGCTTCCACAGAATCTTCCTCCTAGTGGTTCAGTGAATAGGCTCAGGGGTCCTAAGGCAAGTAAATTGGCTGTCTTCAGGAATAGGTTCCTTGGGATGTTTGTTTCTCGTACAGTCAACCAGGTTTTACTGTTCGTACTTTTGTTTACAGTTAAATGTTTCTGCATAGTAGAATTATTAAACTCAGTCATGTAAAAGAAATTATTTTAATTTTCTGATCTAAGTATGATTCTGAGTGAAAAAGCTTTGTGAAACAATTGAATCGATAACCATCTCTATATTTTCCCCCATGATGTTCTCTGCATCGTACTCTAGTATAGAGAAGTAAATTAAGAAGATAAATGATAGGCAGAATGCCATTGATTGGAAAGATGATTAGAGTAATGTTATTGTTAAAATTCTGTCTTATATTTAAACACAGTAAACATTACAATATAGCATCAACAATAGTATAGAATTCATTTAATTAATACATGAAAGAAAAACACAGTATGTCTCTGCACAGTTCTATATATTTCTTTTAACTCTATTTATTTCAGATAGTAAGCAAATGCACATCAATATTATACATTTCATGTTTTTCAAGCAATTGTATTTTCAAGAATTATAGCAGCTGCAAGAATTAATCTTTGTATAGATTTATTACAATTATACATATTTTATTTCTTCACTAACTTTCACCTTTGATTTCAATTATTGAATATCTACACAGTTGTATCAAACCCTAGATATTATAGACCCTAGTTTCTGTTTATAACAGTTAAAGTTTTCCAAACCCTAATTGACAAATTTATTTACCAAATCATCTTTTAAAACATTTCAAGATTGCTACAAGACATTAAAATTCACTTAGTAGAAAGCACGATTTTGTACCAATGTATATCAATAGCTCATAACCCTAGTGAGAACACATACACAACATCGAAACCATTTGTTGCAAAGGTTAAGTCTCGGGTACAAAAGCTCAATACAAACTAGATAGCCATCGAAAGCTACAGGTAGGGTTTCTTTCGCGAAACAAATAGAACATTGTGGCATAACCTTTTCGAAAACATATAACAGTCAAACTATCTCCTCAATTTTCCAAACATGATTATCAACAACAAGAACGAAGTACATGAATACAATTTTATACAATTATGCAAACCATAACTCTCGGCCCAAGACAACCATCGTTGCTTGGCATCACCGTAACCGTTATTTACATAGTGTCCTCAGCTATTATTCAAAAACATAACTTTCCATTGCAAAAATGAGCCATTGTCTATAAGTGCAAGAGAACCCTCTTTTTTGGTTTCCATTTAAATTTTATAAACATAGAATTACATTACGAACTTGTCAAGGTTCCACAATACACGGGGCTTGCCCCTTATAAACCAATACCTTTAAACAAGGCCGCGAAGCAACGAACTACACAGGGTTTTACCCTTAACATCTAGCAGAACAAACAAAAGTTCGAAGTTCTTTTCGAACAACGCAGCCAGGCATTAAAGAGCCGAATGGCATCTTAAAAGAACTGAAGATTATATTCTGCACAGCTATTAACAAACAAGACTTAAAAACTTCACACTCGGCCATCACCGAAACAAAGTCGAATGGTTCCAACTCTCGGCACACAAAAATCACCATCAAAGGAACCTACAAGGTTTTCGAGAACCACCGGAGCTTACCAGGAAGCAATAGCAACATTCCATTCTCCAATCTTTCACTCAACAATCTCATATGAAGTGGGTACCTGCCAAAACACATTGTGAAAGGTTAAAACAAGAAATTGCAAGAATCAAAACAAGCATTACAGTATTATTTCACTGTCATGAAACACTTACCCTTTAAAAAAATGATACTTCGGAGTATTGACGCACTACACCAATAAACGAAGAAGCATGTTGATATTTGACAGCAACCACAAGATAACAAAGAAGACCATTCTCACAAACAGGAGAATTGAACCCAGATTGAATTACATTCATTACAATGGCTGAAGAAACCCCATCACTATAATGGCATATCATGGGTTAAGTGCAGAGAGCTTAAGCCTATAACTCTTAAAAGCTACCTCCCATAGGTCATAGGATCGAAACCCCCCGAGAGATACTCTCTCCAACTCTACATTTTAGCATCCTGTTGGCCTCATAACTCCAACGTAAAAATGAAGACCGGGAAACTCTCCACTACTACATACAACGACGTTCAGGGTTTCATCTTCAATGATCAAGATCTGGTGAGATCGACGAGCAAGAAGGTGCCAACAAGCTACGTTGAAAGTCAGGAAACTATTGCATTGATATCTCTTTAATTACAACAACCACGATGATGCCAACACTGCATGCTAAGGAAAAATACCGTGTATAGCTCAGAGGAGAAGCATTATGGTAACCATGCACAACTAGGATTCCTAGTTATTTTATCAACCAAAGTTCACGTGAATGGATTACGTGGGTTGACAGCCACACTTTCCACTATGGATTTGGTCAGGACCATTAATACCTAAACGAGACACTGTCAACTTGCCATTAGCAAATTTAATACCTGTCAACTCAGCACCTCATTAACGAGTTCGTTGAGAAATGCAATAACATACATTATCGATACTTAGAATAAGAGCTAGGTCATATAGCATAGTTCATTCTATTGCTAAGGCCTTAGCCTTTTAAAGGTTGAATACATCACTTAAATGAATATAGATCATATCATTGCTTATTGAAAATCATATCATTGCATATTGTAAATCATATCAATGTAATATTAGTGCACATTTTATATAGTTCAAAGTTTGAACTTAGGTATCGTAATATTTGTATTACATATCAATGTATTTTCGAAGATGCATAGTAACTATAAAATATTTCTATTGCATTTCTATAGTTTTGTATAAGTAATAGGATGAAGTTTATAATGCTAGTTCATAGCATAAATACTATATTCACCATAAATTCCTTATGATTAGCCATGTAGTGCAAAGACTTTTGATCAAGGTATTACCATAGGTATAGTTTAAGGGTGGACGAGATACACTCTAAAGCTAAGTCATTAGTAAAAGCACTAGTCACTATACTTTACATATAATCAAATGATAAATACATGACTTATAGTAGTCTAAGTTTTATAGACGCAAATTATAATAATAGTTCAAAGGTATAAACACTATTTCCACAAGCTTCCCAATAGCATTACCAATAGATATTAGTATCACTATTTTAATGATAATGACAGTAGTCATATGATAATATATGTAGCATTATAACATAACACTTGGACGACACGAAATGATAACACTGAAGAGCTTTGTAAGTTAGTACATAAACTAGAATTAAAACCATGTATCCATACCTCTAGTATTTTGTGTCGCAAGGAAGTAGTTAGCATTCTAATTTTACATTGACGTTGAATTGAAGACACATGTACTCTTAACACATGTTGTCGTAGAATTTCTTACCTGCGGTCTACACATGGAAATAGGATTGAAATGCCTTAGCTAATCGTAGCTAAGTAAACTCCAGGGTACATTGTAGGACCCCTTCATCATCATACAAACAAACTGTCAGCACTTCATCAAGAACATCATAATAGTACAAACAATGTACAGCATGTGATTATATTTAGAACTGAAGTATATCTGTAAGTTGTATTTTATGCATAATCATAAAATGATCTTTCATTAAGAAGTTTAGCATTCGTTTGAATCTGAAATAGCAAATACAAATATATCATATTTTATTTGAGAAGTATGACGTGTCATCGTTATTGATTATCTTAGTTAAGAAATTTAATTAATTTATATATTCCGCATTAACGACTTCGATAATTATTGCTATTATAATTTTTTTAAAATTTTGCTATTTTTACGAGATGTTACAAGATCAAGGGTCTTTGTTTGACCAAAGAGGATTAGGGTTGAAATAATTGCTTGGAAGAATATCTTACTTACTTGAAGTTTGAGTGTTAAAGTTGCCTAATAAGAGGATATTGCCTTCATTCCTTGGAGTAGAAATATTATTTTTTAAGAGTTTTTATCTATTTTGCTTTTCTTATAAAAGTTAGAATTAATAGAAACTAAATAACATATTGCTATATAAATTTTTATAGTATTAATGTAAGAAATATTTATCCGAATATACTAATTGTTATTTTTCAATAAAACAATAATTTTATTATTTTTCAATAATATTTTTAAATTTGATTTTTTTAATTAACTTTTTTACTGATAATTAATTGCTTTTAGATAACATTAAAAAAATTACACATTTCATTATCAAACATTATAATTTATTTTCATATTTTCACCTAACTTATCATTACGTCATTCTTTAACACATTTACGATAGTAAAACACGAATATAACTTACCATTACGTCATTCTTTAACACGTAAAACATGCATTGCATTTCTGCTAACCTTACATAAGAAAATCCTTGTGATTTTTTAGATTTTATATTATCAAAATGTTATATGAAAGAAAACTTAATTTTAATTGTATTAAAAAAATTAAATTCATAATTAATAAATATTTATATTTGATTAAAAAGACAATAATAAATGAATATTTGTATTTAATTAAAAAACAATTATACATAATTACAGATAGTGACATGTGGTTATAATTTTTTTGAAAATTATATATAATTATAATGAAATTATTTCATTATTTATTTAATATGATGTAGATCTTTTTATTATGAATATCATTTTATATAGATAATATATATGATACCAGAAATATGATGTGGATGTTTTTATTATGAATATTATTTTATATAGATAATAATGATGAGACAAGCGTGTTTTATAAAAATTGTTTATTTATGAGATATCTTTGTGAGTTCAAAATTTGATTTTAAAGTGTTAAGTTTTAAAGTAAGTTTTAAGATATGATACATCATTTATTCTAAAAATTTGAATGTGGAGAGTAAGTCTTAAGATATGCAATTAATTTGAATGTGGAGAGTAAGTCTTAAGATATGAAAATTGCATGATAGCTACATTATGTATATTATGGATCTTATAAAGTGTTGTAATTAGTTTTATAATTATTTAGATATATGAGTTTGGGAGCCTAACTCTGAAGGACCCCTTGGTTGGATTTATGAGACAAACGTTTTTTAATTAAAATTGAAAGTTTGTTTTTTAAGCTATTATTACATTATTTTATTTTACATGGTTTAGGTTAAATAATGATAAAAATTAAAGAGATAAGTTTCACACTTTCTTCACTAGAAATGAAATTGTTAATAAAACATTATTCAAAGTTATATCTCTAATTTGTTGGATATTTGAAATTCATCCAAATAATTTCAACAAGTTATTTATTTCCATAGTTTAAAAATACATGATTTTCTATAAATCTTCTCTTCCTAATGACCGGGTATCCATAGCCTCATAACCATATAAAGTTAAGTTTAGGTTTTTTTTGCATACCTCAACTCCCATTCGGGTTAGGTTTTTGGAGGCTCTATACTTTTATTAAAAGTCCAGTTATAACTAATTCTAAGTGCCCTGAGAATGAGAGTTTAAGTGAAATGCACTCGATAACCTTCATTTTTCCATCATAACAACCAATGATAATTTCCTTTATTCTACTTCAACTAAATTACCATAAATTTTGCCATCTTTATCAGATTCTCTCCATCCAATGAGAACCAACTAAAAAAGAGAAACGTCAACTTTTGACCTTGCTCCATGCTTGTTGGATAGAGGAAATCAGCAATAAAGATAAGATCAGGCGGCTTTAACTCTGGCCTGATTTGATCAGCTCAGGCGGCTTTAACTTTGGCCTGATTTGATCTTGGCCGAGGAATGAAGTATCTAGTAGCGCTGCTGGCTTTAAATGCAAGTTCCCAGATTATATGAACCTGGACCCTCTCTATATGTGATTGAGATCTATAAGGGACCGCAAAGAGTGGTATTCTAAACCTACACATGCTGTCAATGTGGAAGTCAGTTCCACAGAACCCTACGTAGCCCGTGATTTCCAGTGGAATCAGAGATATCCGGCTATATTAAACGTCGACGCGCTGAGAAAGTGGAAATCAGTTCCATTGAGATATATACTTAATGCCTTTGCCTCTCTTCCAGAATAATTGAAGATCTCGCTCTCAATTCTTACAATGGGGAGCGTAAGAGCTTCTTCAATCCATTTGGGTACCTTATCTTTTATCTGTATTTTGGCTTGTGTAGCCGTGGAAGCCTGGAGGCCATGGCCAATGCCATCATTGAGAAATGAAGGTTCCTCAGACCTCATCAGCCTCAAGTACTATTTAGGCCCAGTTCTCACTTCCAACATCACCGTTCACACAATCTGGTATGGCAGCTGGAATCCCAAGGACAAGTCTATTATAAGGGACTTCCTTCTCTCGATCTCAAACACCAGCGGGAGCATCAAGAGCCCCTCTGTGAGTGAATGGTGGAAGACTCTACAGCTCTATAATGACCAGAGCGGGGCCAACGTCACCAAGAACGTGGCGTTGGGATCCGAGATAAACGACCGCTATTCTCACGGGAAATCGCTCACTCGTCTCTCAATTCAGTCGGTTATTAATAGCGCTGTCACACGCCGCTCTCGTCCATTGCCCATTGATCCCAAGTCCGGTTTCTATCTTGTGCTTACCTCGGGCGATGTACAAGTCCAGGACTTCTGTATGTCGGTCTGTGGGTTTCACTATTATACCTACCCTTCAATCGCGGGGGCCGCCCTTCCATATGCCTGGGTTGGGAACTCAGTAACCCAGTGTCCCGGTACCTGCGCATACCCATTCGCAATCCCGTCGTTCATGCCGGGGGCGAAACCTTTAAAATCGCCCAATGACAACGTTGCCGTGGATGGGATGATCAGCGTTATTGGCCATGAACTGGCAGAGGCGTCGACCGATCCTTTCGCTAATGCTTGGTATGCCGGGGGCGATCCTTCGGCTCCGAACGAGATCGCAGATCTGTGTGAGGGAACATATGGGACTGGTGGCGGGGGATCGTATACGGGTCAAGTTCTTCAGAACAAAGCGGGTGCCAGCTACAATTTGAATGGACTCAGAAGGGAGTTTATGGTGCAGTGGCTCTGGAGCCCTGTATTGTCTTCTTGCTACGGCCCCAATTCTGTGGACGAGTGAATTCATGATTGTTTTGCATAGGCAATGGATGTATGAGAAAAATTTCCTTCGTCGTTGTTAGATGGGATTTCTATCAATCTGTTTCTGTGAGAGAGATAGATCTGTGAACAAAACCCTAGATTTTTGTATTTCAGAATTGTAGTATTTTTACGTCCACGACCATTCTGTCTGTGGCTTCAAGAATAATTTAGATCTGCATTAAAGGGCGATTTACCAGCAGATTTGCCGAAGTTTGGGTGTGGCAACAGACCTGCTCAAAATCCTGGTTGGACGAGTATGGTAGGGATCGTACCACAATTTGACTGTGACACCAAATTTGTAGCCAACTCTGGTAATTGCTACATTATTTCCAGTTATCTCCAATTTGTGGCAATATCTGGATGTTCCAAATCGCTACAAAGCTAAAATTTTAATATTTTCTTTATAAATTTTGTTGCTTATTTATAAATTCAAATTATGACAAATGGTTCTGAATGATGTGGCTGTATCAGTTCAAAATAGTTAGAAGTTGCAATGGCATATACAAATAGATTGATGATTGTTCATTGTTAATGTGTTAATCAGTGTAAGATTGTCACGATTTTTTTAAGCAAAACGATTTTTTTAGCAAAAACAAAACCATATTATTGATGTTCATAAAGTGAATTAAATTGTACAAAAATGTATAAATTTAAAAGAACAAGACTTATAAGTTGTTGTATATGTTATCCATTACATCTATTTTAACTTAAAAAACTGAAAGATCCCAATCCGAGATAGTATATGCCTACACCGTTCTTCAAAATTGTCAAAAACATAAATGTTTCAACAATTAAAAGTAAAAAATATGAACCAAACCAGAATCAGTCAATTAGAATTCTGAAATTCCTCTCGAAGTATTTCCCCTTCTTCTCCTGTGTAAGCAGCTTTGGAGAGCATAGGATTGCCACAATTGTAATAAGGGATTTAAAAAAATAAAGATTTAATTATTTAAGTTTTTCTTTTTAAATGAAAAGGGATTTAAATTATTTTATTTTAATATAAAGTTTATAATTAGAATGTTTTGTTATGAATTACTTTTATATTTTTAATTTAATTTATGAATATTATAAATGATGTATTTAATCAAATTTAAATATTTAAAAATAAATTAAATTGTAAATTTATTTCCATTTATATGATTCAAAATTAAATTGAATTTATATTATAATAAAATAAAAGTGTAATTTTAATTAGAATTATGATAACTTATGTTTAATAGGAGAATCTTATATTGCCTTGTATATTTGATATATTGTATAATGAGATTGTCCTTTTAAGAGGCTTTTTATTCATCTCTTTCTTTTGTCTCAATGCATTGAGTTTTTTTTTTTTTTTTAATGTTATTTTGAGAATTTGTGCCTCTAGCTGTAATCTAATCTCACAAGTCCAATTAAATTCATAGTTCATTGATCCAAGTCTCAATAATCATTTTATAGTAAATTGCAACTCATTTTCTAAAGTCATTCATTCATTGACACATAAAAAAATTGTGTTAAGGCCCACATAAAATGTGTAGAATTAAGTGTCGTAAGCTCATGCAAATGCATTTGGGCAAAGTTGACTTGACTATACTATCCATAATATCATGTTAGAGAGAGTTTTGAAAGATTTATCCCTAAATGGAAAAAAATTGCAATGGCCCTTATTCAACAAAACCATAAGTGTTGTAAGATTTTTTAATTGTGTTTTGGAGCCTCCCTTTAATGCAAAAATTGCAACCTCTTTTATTAAAGGAAACCTTAGTTCCACTCTAATATTTAACAAGCTTTCAAATATTTAACAAGCTTTGAGGCATTGTCTTATGGGAGACACATAACTCTAATTGTAATTCAGTGTTATTAGTCGAATAAAATCCATGATTTGTCGATATAATGTTTGTTAGATTATCTAGTAATTATTATAATTATGAATGAAGAAATATAATTATGGTTTATGCATTATAATTATAAGTTATTATTAAAATTAGATATATTATATTGAGTTTTTATTTTTTTTTATTGATTTACTTATTTTACTCATCGTATCATATATCATATGTGTAAAGTGTTTTTGTTATGAATAATTATTTCACATCGATAATAAGTATGTAATGAAAACTATAGGAGATTACAAAGATATTATATGTGGAGTGTTTTTGTTATGAATAATTATTCCATATACATAATAAGTATGAGACCAATGTGTTTTATAAGACATTACTTGTAATGTGAACTATTTACGGGAGATTACAAACATCAAATCTGAAATGGAAGACCATCCCCATTCTTTTATAGAGCATATTTGTGAATTCAAAATTTGGTTTTGAAATGGAAGTTCTTGAATGTGATTTTACTTGGATTTTACTACATTACGGGAGATCATCCTTACTCTTTTATAGAGCATAATCGAATAACAATATGTATTATTTTTTTCATTGGAACATGTTATGGGGAAATCCTCAGGTACTTCCTCTTATTTTGAGGATGGTACTTAAAGGTAAACCATCGGCCTTGATTAGGGGGGGTCTAACCCTGTGGGGACATCAAGTGGGGCCCTTATATAGCAATGTATAGACACCCCGAGATTTTCCCCCGAGACCTTTTGCTCACAACTTATAGCACTCAACCACTTGAGCTAGCCCACCGAGCTGAATAACAATATGTATATATTTAATCTTTGTTGTGATTAATCTCAAAATTGTTCAACATGTGAATTTTTTGTTTCTATTTTATTCATCTTTGTTGTGACTAATCCCAAAATAGCTTAACATGTGAATTTTGTGATTGGGTATAGAGATTCATGTAATTGAATACCAATATGAATATATTTTGCTATTTTATTCATCTTTGTTGTGACTAATCCCAAAAGTGCTAATGAATTTTGTGATTAGTCATAGAGATTCAACCTACTAATGGATATAGTACATAAGTTGAATAGATATAGTATATAAGTTCAATATAAAGTAAATAATTTATAACCTAGGTAAATTTGGCATCAATGTACACATATTAATATTAGCATGTATTAGCATTACCGTACCAATTTAATTTTCGTGTTTGTAATCTTTTGCAAGGCTTGAGTTTGATAAAAATATATTGTAGTTTGGAGCGGGGATTTCATCGGACGCTTGTCCTAGGATGACATCGGTGGCATTAACCGTCATCGCAGGTAGCTGTACAACATTTTCATTGAGTTGTGTACACGCTTTCAATACGTTGTGTGCAGGTTTGGTTTTGGTGCGAGTGTTGGTACTGTTTTTTTTGTTGGTAAAACTACACAGTATTTTAATCTTTGTTGGTAAAACTACATAGTATTTTAATTTAGAACCAGAGAAAAATTACATAGCACGTAGGCATTTGAGGTGGTTTGAGACGATGGAACTACCATCTCAATCTTTCAAAGATATTACAGTGATTTTTATGAACCATACAAAAAACATGCCCCATAAAGAGAGGCTGGGTGAGAGTAGTTTGAGCATATTTAGCGCTAAAGACATCTAACTTGTACAAAAAACTGCATAACATTCTATAACAAAAAATCTGGAAATAACAGAGAGAACCAGAGGGCTGCGAGTCAGACGTCCGGACCGACATGAAGACATTATTCAGGAGGGGTTTCCTCCAGAATGGAGCAACCGCCCTGGAAAACATCATCGGGCTCTGGCATCTCAACAGGAAGCAACATGATTTTACGAGCATCCAGGAGGTCAGGCTCCGCGGGGTTACAGAATTTTTTGCTGAGAGGAGACCCAATGGTGGACGGAACCGAGAACAGTGCTGGAGGGGTCAAGAATGAAGCAAGAGGAGCCATGGGCCCTTCCGAAGCCGCACCCTTTCCGTTTTTCTGAGCGCCCGAAGCACTGCCACAACCATCCTCTACTTTGTCCGGGAAACGAAGTCCATAGATATGGTGGCTCCATGAGAAGGAGGCGTCCAAGAATGCCAAACGGTCATCCACGTCGATGAGCTTGGCTTTGGAAACAAGCATCCAATTTTTCGCAAAACCCCTGTCACCTACCCAAATTTTGGGGATATTTATTTTAAATTTTGCAAAATACTTTATGTTACATAATAATTATGGAGTTTTGTAATTATGAGCAAATCAGGTCAAAGATCACTGTAATGACTCATTATTATTATGTAATAAATTAAAATAGGAGACAAACACTCAATAAAGCTATTACAAGAGTGTTCATTGACCCACTAGGAGGAATGGAAGCTGCTAGAAGGCATGTGACAAATGGCAGCAATTGCACTCTACCACTAGCTGTTGGTATGGGACAACTACCCCTAAAATTGTGGCATTCCCCCTCCAGGTGGAGGGAGGTGAGCAAGTAGCTCACTAATGACCAGTTAACTACAAAAAGGCCTAGGAAGCCTATATAAGGCAATTCGATTTGAGTAGGAAGCTCCTACAATATTTTCTGCAGAAATATTTCCTCATGTGCATCAGGTGATGACTGAGAGATTCGAATAGGGAGGCTGTGGAGAGTGCAAATGTAAGTTTACAAAATAGTTCTGAGAAGAGAAACCAGAGGTGCTGGTGCAAGTCTCTTTGACTGTTGAGTTTGTAAGACTGGATAAACTACTTGCTGCTACAAGATTGAGGACCTAAGCTTCTAAGTTTCTTCCTCTTGGTGGTTCAGTGAACAGGCTCGGGGGTCCTAAGGTAGACATTTTGGCTGTTTCAGGAGCAGGTTGGGTGGAACAGGCTTCTTGAGTGATTTGTTTCCCTATAGATTATCAGGTTCTACATTTATGTTATCATTTCAGTCAAATAGGTTTTGTATTGTTCAGTAGGAAAGAAATAAGTTAAATGCATGCAGTAGGATTTGTTTTCCTTTCTAACCAAAAATGCTTTCTGAATAAGAATGAATGGATAGATGCATTGAATGATAAGATGACCTACTCTGTATTTTTCCACATGCTGGCCTTGCATCGTACTCTAGTGCAGAGAGGTAGTGATTAGATGGATCAATAATGATCAGAACGATATTTGGATGATTAGAGTTGTATAGTATAAATGCCTTTCAAGGATTAAATATTGAATACAAATGCTTAAACTCTGAATGCTGAAATAATATCAGTAGGAAAGAAATAAGTTAAATGCATGCAGTAGGATTTGTTTTCCTTTCTAACAAAAAATCAGTAGGAAAGAAATAAGTTAAATGCGTGTAGTAGGATTTGTTTGAAAGAAATAAGTTAAATGCATGCAGTAGGATTTGTTTTCCTTTCTAACCAAAAATGCTTTCTGAATAAGAATGAATGGATAGATGCATTGAATGATAAGATGACCTACTCTGTATTTTTCCACATGCTGGCCTTGCATCGTACTCTAGTGCAGAGAGGTAGTGATTAGATGGATCAATAATGATCAGAACGATATTTGGATGATTAGAGTTGTATAGTATAAATGCCTTTCAAGGATTAAATATTGAATACAAATGCTTAAACTCTGAATGCTGAAATAATATATCAGAAATAGTTACAACAGTAACTTCCTTTACTGAATTCTGAGAATAAAATATTCCATCCATAACTAGGGTCTTAATGATCATCCGAGGTTTCGACTTCATTATCAAACAATAATGATAACACCTAGGTCAAATTCTGTTTAACCACCGAGAACCCTTATATATAAATCCATTAAAATAAATTGTATTCGCACAAGTTAGTAAAATCAGATGTAAGATTTCAGCCATCACAAGTTCACGGCTTAACAGCTTTCTCTGCATTCAAAGCTAGTTCCTTAAGCCCAAGTTAAAAAATTACTTAATAAACATTATTATCTGCCTCAGACCTTCGTTCTTTTAAAAAACATAAGTCAAGCAATGATTTAAATCTTTTGACCCATTTAGACAATCATATAGAGAAGACGAAGACGCAGTGTAGCTTTAGTTTGAAGTTTCATAGTTTTCCATGAAACCCTAAATCGTATAGTCCATTAAAACCCTTCACTGAGGTGAATAAAAAGCAACCATGCTCGCTGTTCAAATCAATGGTCTTTCAACATGGTCGAATTAAAGTCTAAAAACATTACACTTAAGTATTAAACCTCAATACTAAAAGTTTCCATTTACAATACGGTTCCACAGTTGCTTCCATCATCGAATTAGAAGTTTTAAAACAGTAAACATCAAACTTTTAAATACTGTGAAAATTCATTGGAAAACGACGAGGGGTCAACCCTGTCGAGTTCGCCGAGACAAGGCACTGCTAATCTTAAATTTCAGGTAGATTTTTCTTCATCTACGCTAATTAAAAACCTTAGCTGTAGGATCCAGTAATGTTTTCCCAAAATTTGCAGGCTGGGCGAAAGCCATTGCCAAGAAAACACTTCCCAAAACTCTATCAACATTTTAACGGTTGACCAAAAACTGAATCCAGGAGAACCTCGAGGTAGGGGAACCACCGACGCTTACCAGTGGTCAAGCTGAATATCCTCCACCAACGTTCTCCAGTTAAATAACCTTTCATATAAAGCCGACCTGTCAAGCAGTGCGTGCATGGTTAAACAATATTCAAAGAAAGTGTCCACTTTTGCATAAAAGAAAACTTAGGGTTTTCGCATATTACATTACCTGCGTTATGACCTCGGTGATCGAAGATGTTATCCATCCATCATCGAAGGAGAAGGACCCAGCTCGGGGAAGCATAATGCATCACTGCTTGTGAAACATTCTAACACAACTCTAGAACCCTAAAACTTCTACCCACTCCAGAAATTGCACAAGGATGCATTAACTACAGGCCTGTAGCTACTGTAAATGCCACCGCGGGCTTTGTTCTTGCTACCTTAACTCACTTTTGCAGGCCCAACACCCACAGGTCTTAGTTTCGAGCTTGGAGCAGGCTAAAAACACCAAACCCTATGCTGTAACGACTCGTCGGCCTCTTGCTTCGAAACGAACAGGCGAAATCAATTACAATGTTGAGCTAGGGTTACCATCTGATGGACAAGATCTATTGAAATCAACGGCGGAGCTTTGTCAATCAGCAACGTTGGAAAGCGAGCACCTACTGCATTTAATTCTCCATTAATTTTTCATCCACGACGATGCCATATCAACAGCCCCAAAGGGCAGAGCTGGTTACAGCTCGAATTCATATCACCAGTTTATCAGCTCCTGCTCGTGCTGGTTCATCCACCTTGGCAGTCACGTATTGTTACTATTAATGCGATAGCCTGAAAACCTAATATCAATCTAATCATTCATGATGATATCAACTCGTACGCAGAGCATTTATCACACTATCATATCAACCTGCCAACCATGGAAACGACGGGTATTACATTTACACCTCTATTTTATCAAAGTCAGAAAATCTATATAAATGGTTGTATGCATAGTATCCTTTCCAATGGTTAATTTAATGGTCATATCTTGGGTTTTACTCTTATGGTATAGTTCTAACATTGGGATAAGTCGCATGTAATACCTAGAGCATGAATAGAATTCATCAACTCTTGGGAATAATGACATTAGTTCAAATCCTAGCAATATTCACTTTATAATTTTGTAGGACTCATTCGCTATAGTTTTATAGTTTATAAAATGTACTTTAGAACTATCACAAAAATGCATGGATAGAATGATAGTAGATGCTGCGTGACCTATTTATACATGTTTAGGTACCAAGGACCCAAACTATTAATATCATCCTTGTTGCATTTATTTATATTTCTTATGTATTCAGTATTTCATAATTTGGCATTATATAAGTAAAAAAAAAGGGTTGCAATTGGCTTACAAATTAACGCTGGAAGGACTAATAGCATTAAGAAGTAGAAAGATAATAACACCAATACAATAGACGTCGTAATCTGATGCACACTTAGAACTTACGACTTATGAAATTGAGAAACATACCTGAAACATTGGAGTACTGGCAGTGACGATTATTAAATACTCTTGAATTGATGCTTTCTCTTACCTGCGTATCTGCGCATGAAGGACGGGTACAAATGCTTTAGCTTGAGTAGCTAAGTAAGCCTCGGGGCACCTCGAGGGACCCCTTTCATCATCATCTAGAAAATTAAAACTGTCAGTACCTTGTCGAGAAGAACTCCGCCTTATAATTGTTGAGGGTTCAGTTAATACAAAACCAAATAGAAACTAATGTTGTAATCATTTATTAGAATTATGACGCGTCACTATCCTAAAACACCATTTAGTTAAAAGGACACAATAATTAAGTTGTTTTCTGCATTAATGACTTATTCATTAAATACTGCTTTAATAAGTAATTATTACTCCGCAATCGTAATTATTATCATTTAATGCTGTGTTAAATTTTTTTAATTTTCACATAATATCGGGATGTTACAACCCCAGCTGTTTATCATGTCCTCCACAAGTTTACCCATCATGTTCTTCATGAGCCAGTAATGATTAATATTACCTCCACCTTTGCCCTAGGATAGGTAATCCGAGACCAGTTTAGCTTCCCAGTCATCAATCAAGGTGCAGACCGTGATGGAGACACCCAGGTCATAACCATCCTCAATGATAGGCACAGTGGGTAGCTGGATTTTTCCCTTGCTTCCACTTCCTTGACAAGGAGAACCGCGCAAACGGGACATAGCTGAGAGTGCAACGTGGAGTAGAACAAAGTTCCCCAGAGTAGGACTGCAGGATGCTTGGATGAACGAACACAAACGAAGACGAAGCTGAGGAGAGGTGGGGATAATTGCATCATCGTTTTCCGTTGGCCCATTTAAGGGCTGATAATCCAAGCTCGCACGCACCATATCTGCGAGCAGAGAACCAAAGTAAATGTTCGAGGTACTAGGAGCACGTCTAGCCAGCAGGTGAGGGGACGTCCAAGCGAGGCAGTTTGAATGGGCCATCAACTTCAAGGCAAAAAGAGGGCCAGGGGTGTTAATGCATGCAGAGAGGGGTGCCACGTTGTGAGATCCCATGTCGAGGCTCCTCCTCTACATGCGTTCGAGTTGTCACAATAACGCCCACATCCAGGGGAGTGTTGGTACGTGTTGTTTATTGCTAGCACATACATTTTGTTCTTATGCACACTTTGATTTGGTGGCCGGGGCATTTGCATAGTTCTTGTTCTAGACTATTCTCTTGTGTAGTGTCGTTTTCCCACGCTTGCTGTTGTTCTCTAGGGCTAGCACCGATGTCTTGTCGGAGCATTTGTGGGTTCTCAAGGTAATGCCGCAATTGCGGAACGGTTTCTACTGGGCGACTGTAATGGATGCAGGGTGCCACTAGACTGCTTGTGGATTTGGTTTGTATGTCCGTGAGATTTTTCAGCCATTTTCCATATATTGCCTTCATTTTTTCCAAATTTTTCGTTTGATTGATTGGCTTTGTAGTTTGGAGTGGGGACTTGGTTGGACACCTATCCCCTGTTGTGTCAACCTGTGTCCGATTGTTGTATGTTATTTCCTTCTCCCAGAGGCCAAGGTTTATTGCATTGGCAGTGCATATATGGTGCTGGACAAAGATTTGTGTCTAGAATTCATGGTGGTTGGGGAGCTTTGGACATGTGTCCCACCTATTTTGCTAGGTGTGATGATGCGGTTGTATTGCAGGTTGGGGATTTCCTATGCCCTGTTTTATTCGACCTTTGTGATGCCTGCTGCGGTGAACCTTCAAGGCTTGAGTAAGGTGGAGGGAGGTTTTCTTCTGCTGGCCAAGAGTTGCAAGGGAAGGTTTTTTGCATGTTGTGGTTATCGAGGATTTGGTGAAGTTATTGAGTTGGGGATAGTAATTAATGAAATTTCGTGTGGGATGTGCTGGTGGGCTTGGTATTTGAAGCGGCTTGGGCACTATTTTCGTGTTCTTATTTGCTGGTCAAGGTTTTTGTTCTCTGGTGTGAGTAGTGTTTTGTGGAGTACAATTGTTGGCAGTGATTTTTCTTGTGGAAACGACGAGGGAATTGTTGGTGGTCTCCAAGTTGGAATTGGTTGGAATTGGTTGTGGGAAGATTGCTGTTGGCGAGCACTATTCTAGCGGCGACAACAACGAGGGAATTGTTCGGGTATGTTTGATTGTGACTCATCTATTTTCACTATTGAGCGAGGGCATTGTTTCTTGGGGCTTCAACCGTCTTCTCCATGTATGGGTAGCTCACTTCAATGTCTAGTATGCAATTTGTTGTGTTTACTTAAATTTTCAAAAGCATGATATATCTAGTCTGTTACCTGGATTAAATTCCTTTTAAAATTAAGAGGAGATTACGTATGTAGGGGAAATATTTCTTGGCAGTTTCTGTGGGTTCTTGAAACTTGAAAAGATATTTAAGGTGTTCTTTCATTTTAATTTATATTTTGAGATTAGTGGTTGTATTTGAAAAGGAATTTTCCATTGGACTCTGATTTGTGCTCCTATTTGAATAAATCCTTCTTAGTGAAGTCAATATGGGCCTAATGATTATACTAGGTTCATTTTTTAACCCAAAAAGGAGACAACCTAAAATTTCTAGTCTACCCTAAAGTAGACAATATTAGGTTATGTAAAAATCAAAATTTGCAGATTTGAACATTGACCACACTTTTGGCAGGACCATGAATCGTTTCCAAACTAGTTGTGAACATTGTTTATGTTCTAACAATAATGATTCAGAATGTAACATGGCGATCCAAAAATACAATTAAAATATTCAATGGCATGTGATTTTAGGTAGTAAAATCCAAATAAGAACCGTCAAGAAAAAAGATACAATATAATCATATATATAATTAATGAAGAAAAAACAGATGGTCAACATACTAACTGTCTCCATAAAAATATCATGTATGTTGGTATCCGTTGCCCCATAACAAGTCTTCCCACAACTAGAAAATCTATGGGGATGACGTGAGTCTCCATATTTTCTCTCATGCTTGGACCCTACTGTAGAGGATGAATGCCCAACAACTCCCCCAACATTACCTACTGCTCTCTCCTCGCATGATAAGGCCATGAAAATAATGTGCTGCACCAGTTTACGAGCCACAACAGAAATGGATGTTAGGGTCTGGGTAATGCTCCCCCCTATTGGTGGATGTTGGGCAGAGTGGGGGGTGGGTAGGCTATCGCTTAGTAGGACAAGGACCTAACAATGGGTTGTTCCTAGCATTCTCTCTTTCTTGCACAGACCCATGGGACACCCCCTAAAATTCACAAATTCCAAAGTAGTTGACATGGCGGCCTAACAAAAAATCAACATATAATTTCTTAAGGAAATAAAGAGGTGCCTCCCTATTATTGCTAAGAGGTTTGTCAAATACCATAAATCGCCTATGTATCCAATGGTCTTTAAATGGTTGGAAGGTGCACCAATCCATACAAATGCATCTCTTCGTCACTGGTGGATTTAATCTAGTTCTTGGGTCAATAAACAATGCCATCAATTCTTGTTTGGAGATGTTGAGGTCTCTAACCTTCTCTTTACTTAGGCCAGTCCTGTAGTATTCAAACATTCTAGCCCTATAATTGGAGATATTGGTTATTTGTCCTTGGGCATCTGCAATTGAAGATATAATTTCCTCTAATGAAGTAGCTAGTGACAATTGGGTGGGTTGTCTAGTATTTTGCAATTCATTGCAAAGGGTTCTAAGGGTTCTCAAATTTGCATCAATTTCGATGTCAATGTTTGGTGGTTCATGATTTATGTTTCAATTATATTTGGGGATCAAATTTGGGTTATTTTGGGGTTCAAGGAGGTAGTTAGTTGGAAAAAGTATGCAATTTAATTTTTTTGGGGGAAAAAATTGAATTTTGAAAACAATAATAAGTACTCACATCTTTAAAATAAAGTGGGAAATAATGAGATTTCCTAGAAAAGCAGATCAACAGATGCAAGAATGAGGAGATCAAAGTGACAGTTGGATGAAGTGGTGAGAATATTTCACAGATAGTATCATATTGAAGAAACATTTAATGTTTGGAGTGGAAGCAAGATAAGACAATTTTAGCAGATTCTAGAATTCTTTTAAGAAGGGAAGTCTGCTAGTGGTTTTGTTCATTGTGTTGTGTCGATTGTTTGGACAGTGATTGTGGATTTTTCAGAATATATCTTTGAGTGCATTGTAAAATTGTTACAGTTTCTAAAACATATTTCATCATGTCTACTTCTGTAAAACTCAAGCAAGGCCCAAGGCAAAAGTAGTGAAGGAGGTAGAAATGGCTGTTGTCGAGATTGATAATCAGGTAGAGATCTAGGGTAACATACTTGGGGAGGTGCCTTAAAAAAAGGTTTTGGAGTTTAATATTCAAGATACATAGAGCTTCCTCATACTGGAATAAAATAATTATGTTGAGGTTGTAGTTGAATATGACAATATAGAGTGTGGTTCCAAAACCCCGGTCACACAAGATTTTTAAGTCTGGGATTATGTCTCTCATAGATGTTCCGCACTTTGGAAGAAGTCCAAGTATTACATGGTGTATAATATTTTTGTTGATTTGAGTTCATGGCGTAGCGCAATGGTTGGATAAACCCTATCCAATTGATTTGGATGTCATTAAAAAATTTATAAGATTGTGGCACATGGGGGGGGATCCATTTGAAGCGATCGCGACCAGAGATATGAAAGAAGAGGTAATTTATACGAAGTATGGCACTCATAGGGGTACACAAGGCATATTTATATTGCATATTACAAACCAACATGTCAAATTTGCAACACAAATTATAAGAAAATGTCACAAGGATGAATGCCCTGTGGGAGTCTTGTTTGATGTTGATCGTTGTACCCAGGGAATCAAAATGAACTGGTCACAATACTTGTTGGGTGAATTTATACATGATTGTTTAGATACATAAGATGTAGGTAAATAATTTCATTTTAGTTGGGTATTATTGTTGATAGGCATGATTTAATGGAAACCACCTAGGTTGCTTTAAGGTAAATATTATGATATAGAGGTAACAAAGGAGTTTTCAACCCCAAACTTTAATATCTAGCAGTTGAGCAAAGATGATGAGAAGCAGTGAGAGACTAATTTGGCGTTTCAATGTTGGTACACCAACATGATTCAATCTTCAATTGATTCATATTGGATTCCTTCAAGTCTAATTGATAAGTATGAGTCTATTTTGTCTTTTTTTGTTAATAACGATAATGCTTTTATTTCACCAAGCACACAACCCTCTAGCAAAACAAAGGTGTTGCCTTTTTATGTGACTGAATAAGATATCAAGTAAGCTATGATGGATTGGCCTGAGGAACATCAATGGAAGCCATATTCATATGTGGAAATATTGAATACTCCAAAGGGTACTCCAAAGCAGAAGAAACATTAACAAACCAAAGGTTCTACAAGTTCGAAGCATGTGGGTGGTTCTCCAAGAATCATCGCATATAAAAAGAAAGACCCAAAACCTATGTAGGATGTAGTTGAGAAGAGAAAGAAGAAAAGAGACGTGTTATTTTCATTAGTGGTAATAGAGGAAGAAAAACCAGAGATGCGGAAAGAAGATACAACACCGAAAACATCCAAAGAGAAATATGTAAAACTCAATTGTTTAAGGAAGAAGGTACTTCATCAATGGAGGTGACAGAGTTATAGAATATCACTGGGTCTATTGAGACTAACCTGAAAATAAAACATTCATCACAAGTGATATCTAGCAAGCAATTGGGTAGATTGAAAGGTAAATTGAAGATTAGTGATCCTAAACCTACAAATACAATGATGGAGGTGGATGATCCTGCAAGGGAGACTACATGAACACATATTGTTCGAAGAATGTATATAAGTGTTGATCCTTGTGTAGTGATACAAAATCCAATTATAGAAATTTCACCAATGATGATGAATCAACTTGCATTTGGGAAAGATATGCCATGGGTATCTTTTCAACATTTACAATAGTATACAGTAATGTTGATAGAATAAATGACTGCGTGCTATGCAGACATGACAAAAATTCATAGTGACTTGTAGTAGGTTAATTCCAAAACGGTTACGAAGAATTCTTATTTGACTACAACAGTAGAATATTTATATTTGGAGCTGCGCACAGAGGAAACGATTTCTACTATTGTTAAAGAAAAATGCCAAGATATAAAAGATTTGGTTGAAGGTCTACATGCACAGAATGAGACACTTAAAGAAAAAATGTCATAGAAAAAGACACTTGAACAAGTAGAATTGAAACAATAGGTTGTTTAGGTAGAGGAGGCATTTGATAAAGCTAAGAGCATGGTGCAGAAGTTGTCAAAGTTGGTTAATATGAGTTTTTCAATTTGCGGTCACTTTCAATATGTACTTGAAGCAGCAGAGAAAGAAGCACAAGTTAAAATACTAGAAGAAGATCATAGAACCAAGAATCAGTCTTTACAAACATTGCAAATGTCTACTAGAATTGAGGCTATGAATGAAATATCTAGCCTTACTAAGAAAATTAATACAATGAAGACAAAGAACAACAAGTCATTGCTCAGGTTATGGACTTACAAGAGAAAGCTAATATGCATTATGTTAATATTGCACAAGTGTATGAGAAGTCTCAGAGAGATGTTGATATAGGCGAAGCTATGCAACCCATTCAACAACTTGTCACTAAGGAAGATGTAGTAAAATTTCAGAATGATTTTGATACTTTATTGCAATAAGTGGAAGAAATGAACAATCAATTTGATGGATTTGCAGCACAACTATCATAGGTGTTCCCGTTAGTTCAACATGTGACTCTTGAGTAAAGATGGGCTCAAGGGTGAGCCGAACATAGTGTTGGGGGCCTGTTGGCATTCCAGTGACATACATTTTTGTAAGAAGTATTATGTGACATTATAAAGAAGCGTGCTATGATTTTTACTTAATTATATGTTTTGTAATTAAATAAAATAGTTAAAAGACAATTGGAGAGAGACATAACCATCTCTAATTTGTATAAAAAGGGAAGAAATGGGACTGTCTTAGGTTGATGTTAATCTCCATTTTAGATAAACGACTATAATGAGATCTCTGTTATGATATTCATGAAATATGAACCAACTGTCATTAGATGTTCTTTGTTATATGTTTATTGTGAATGAACTATATATGGGTTCTATTGTGTATTTAAGGCATTGAAGTGAATGATGAATATATGAAAATCCCCTACCTACTTTCAGTCTTTGTAATTCCCATGAGTGTCTCGGGTGAGATTGTATCATTCAAGATGCTAAAAATGCCGATACTCGTAGGATTATTATTGGTAACCTAGTTTAGAACTCTGGGTTTGAATCTAATCCAACATTCAAGATTCAAGTTTGGATTGTATTATGGATTCATTGTAGACAATATTGCTGCAATTTAGTTAAAAAATTGGGTTGGGATTTATATTTTTGTTTGATTTTTAAACAAAATACAAAATTAAAAAAACAATAAAACAACAACAAATCCTACCTTGAATCCAATGCAGTTGAGGTGGAAATATCCTTGGTCACTAGTTTTCTATCTAGGCACTCAATTTGGTTGTTGGTAGTGTGCTCAATAACCACTAAAATGCATGACGTGGTCTAGGGGGAAAATAGACTGGCCACTGCATTTAAAAAAATATTCGCAAGAGCACATGTGTGTTATTAACGTGCACACATTAATAATGCGTGCATGTGAATAATGCGTATGTGATCCTACCAGGGTGGCATGGAATCCATCTTGGAGGTTTGGGAATGTCTGAAGTAGGAATGTGTGCACATGCATATTAGCGCGTACATGTTCATGCGTGAGCATATTCTTGGTGATCCCATTGCCACTTTTGGGGCCACCATCTTCATGCACCTTCCCTTAAAATCCAGTCAAGAGCAACTTTGGTTCAAGAGAGGTTGCTATAAAGATGCCATGGCTTGGTTACATCATTGGGGGATTGAAGAAAACACCACTTTGCAAGATATCAATAACATTACAAATATTATCACATCTAAATTTAAAGAGAAAGTGCGAGGTGAGAAATGATTAGAGGTTAAAAGAAAATTACGATTGTAAGGAGGTCATTAACCCTAATCTGGAAGTTCAAAAGTATAGATCTCTATGTTAACTAGTTTGAAGAAGAAAATTAATATAACCAAGATGAGAACAAAATTTCATGAGCTTCATAATGAAACAAGACACTAGACAATTCCTAAACCACCGTGGGTGGAAATGACTTGCCATCTTTGTGAGGATACGAGCATTAAGGATGAAAGTCACTTTCTCTTAGAATTCCCTACGTACACCCACATTAGATCGCAATTTCAAAATATTTGCTACACTATAAACCTCTTTAACCTTCTAACATGTCAAAACTATGGAGACCTGGGAACACTTCTTTCTAAGCTTTTTTAAGCATCAAAATAAACTTTTACAACAATCCAAGTAATCCTCTAAAGATCCGAGCCTAACCTCGAAGGACCCAAAGATTTGAACCTCTGACCTCAATTACTTCGGTCTCAAACTCAGAATCTCCAACCAATTGAGCTACCCCTCAAAGGTAAGTGATCTTTTAAATTTTATATTCTCAAACAATTATATAAAAATAAATTTTAATTTTAATTTTATTAAATAAATTAAATTCTTGATTTGAATGAATAGATGTTTTTATTATATTTTTTTTGTAACTAGGGGAATTGACAATTGGGATGGGATGGAGCTCGTACTCACTTGACACGAGGTCCAAGGGTCCAATCTCGTCCGCTACCACTATACCCTCATGTGCACCCACACAATCCCCTGTAAGCATGTGGCATGGGTAAGCCAAGGTGAGTTAAACTTATGACCTCCATTTACAACATGTCCTTCATATCAAGCAATCGTCGGTTGAGCTACACCCCTATGGCCGTAGATGTTTTTTTATCAAGATCATTTTGTATAGATAATAATTATAAGGCGAGTGTGTTTTCTAAAACATTGTGCATAAAAAAACAAGTTATGAGGTATCATTAATGTTATTAACTTTGTGAATTCAATATTTTTCACAAAATTTGATTTAAGTGTAATTTTTAAATTAGGCCTTAAGATATGATAATTACATTATGTATTCAAAATTTGTTTTTGAAGTGTAAGTTTTTAAGATATGATAACTATGATATGTGTACTGTGGATCATTTCTTTAGAGCAAGATTTATGTATGTTGTGATTAGTTTTATAATTATTTGGATATATGACTTATGTATGGTTTAAAAGTGCATATTGATTGGTTAAGAGTTAAAGGAGACAAGGTTAAGACCAAGATTTATCAGAGTGGAAATCTGTTTTGTTTTTAAGTGATCACTATATTATTTCAAGTGACATGGTGTAATTAAAATTTTTGATATATATATCATTATTTTTTGGTTTAATTTATGGTTTTGAATAGTTTATTTAATACTTATTGTATGGGGTGATGTTAATAAAGGTGTAGAAATGGGATTGAGACTAACAAAATAAATGATATAACATTAATAATTATTTTCGAAGCTTACACCTAGTAAGTCCCATGATATATCAAATAACATCAATCCTAAAAATTATAATATATGACTGAAAAAACCATATAATCAAAATCCTTGTGAATCCAGCATTAACCCATCTTTTACTATAATTCAAGTAAGTTACCATGAGTTTTGCCAACTTCGGAAATGAAACAAGAGATTATCTTTGTCAATCCAGCATTAATCCATCTTTTAGTATAATTCAAGTAAGTTACCATGAGTTTGCCAACTTGGGAAATGAAACCAGATATTATCTTTGTCAATCCAGCATTAATCCATATCTTTTACCATAATTCAAGTAAGTTACCATGAGTTTTGCCAACTTGGGAAATGAAACAAGAGATTATCTTTGTCAGTGCAGCATTAATCCATCTTTTACTATAATTTAAGTAAGTTACCATGAGTTTTGCCAACTTGGGAAATGAAACAAGAGATTAGCTTACGCCCGAGTGGCTGCGGGTCGTGGGTTTTGGGCTTTAACCCTGAACTGCTGTTGAAGTCCCGATCATGTTGGAGTTGATCTTGGCTGAGGGATGAAGTCCCTAGAAGCGCTGTTGGTTTTAAATGCAAGTTCCCAGATTATATGAACCTGGACCCTCGATTATTGTGATTGAGATCTATAAGGGACCGGAAAGAGTGGTAATCTAAACCAAAACATGCTGTCAATGTGGAAGCCAGTTCCACTGAAACATACGTAGCCCGTGATTTCCAGTGGAATCAGAGATATCCGGCTATATTAATCGTCGCCCCGCTGAGAAAGTGGAAATCAGTTCCATTGAGCTATATACTTAATGCCTCTGCCTCTCTTCCAGAAGAATTGAAGATCTCGCTCTCAATTCTTACAATGGGGAGCATAAGAGCTTCTTCAATCCATTTGGGTACCTTATCTTTTATCTGTATTTTGGCTTGTGTAGCCGTGGAAGCCTGGAGGCCATGGCCAATGCCATCATTGAGAAATGAAGGTTCCTCAGATCTCATCCGCCTCAAGTACTATTTAGGCCCAGTTCTCACTTCCAACATCACCGTTCACACAATCTGGTATGGCAGCTGGAATCCCAAGGACAAGTCTATTATAAGGGACTTCCTGCTCTCGATCTCAAACACCAGCGGGAGCATAAAGAGCCCCTCTGTGAGTGAATGGTGGAAGACTCTACAGCTCTACAATGACCAGAGCGGGGCCAACGTCACCAAGAACGTGGCGGTGGGATCCGAGATAAACGATCGCTATTCTCACGGGAAATCGCTCACTCGTCTCTCAATTCAGTCGGTTATTAATAGCGCTGTCACACGCCGCTATCGTCCATTGCCCATTGATTCTAAGTCCGGTTTCTATCTTGTGCTTACCTCGGGTGATGTACAAGTCCAAGACTTTTGTATGGCGGTCTGTGGGTTTCACTATTATACCTACCCTTCAATCGCGGGGGCTGCCCTTCCATATGCCTGGGTTGGGAACTCAGTAACCCAGTGTCCCGGTACCTGTGCATACCCATTTGCAATCCCGTCGTTCATGCCGGGGGCGAAACCTTTAAAATCGCCCAATGACAACGTTGCCGTGGATGGGATGATCAGCGTTATTGGCCATGAACTGGCAGAGGCGGCGACCGATCCTTTCGCTAATGCATGGTATGCCGGGGGCGATCCTTCGGCTCCGAACGAGATCGCAGATCTGTGTGAGGGAACATATGGGACTGGTGGCGGGGGATCGTATACGGGTCAAGTTCTTCAGAACAAAGCGGGTGCCAGCTACAATTTGAATGGACTCAGAAGGGAGTTTATGGTGCAGTGGCTCTGGAGCCCTGTATTGTCTTCTTGCTACGGCCCCAATTCCGTGGACAAGTGAATTCATGGTTGTTTTGCATGGGCAATGGATTTATGAGAAAATTTTCCTTCGTCGTGGTTAGATGGGATTTCTGTTAATCTGTGTCTGTGAGAGAGCTAGATTTGTGAACAAAACTCTGGAATTTTGCATTTCAGAATTGTAGTACTTTTACTTCAACGATCTTCAAGAATAACAACAGATTTGCTCAAGTTTGGGTGTGGCAACAGACCTGCTGGAAATCCAATTTACAAACTCTGGTAATTGTTACATTATTTTCAATTTGTGGCAATATCTAGGGTTCCAAATCGCATGATTTAAATATTTTCTTTATGAATTTTGTTGCTAATTTAAAAATTCAAAATCATGACAAATGGTTGAGATTGATATGGATGTATAAGTTCAAAATTGTTAGAAGTTGCAATGATATATATAAAATCTTGGTCCTTGTAAAATGTGAAATCTTAATATATTAAAAGTTTAGTTTTGATTGCTCATTGGCCATGTCTTTAGCATTTAGAATTGACATTAAAAATTGTAAGGTTGTTACAGATAGATTATTGCACTTGTTATAATTAATCAACTCTTGCTATAATTAATCAACACATAATTTTGATTGGTCATTGTTGACAGGGTAAGATTTTGGAAAACAATTTACCTGTTATTTTTGTCTGTTTCGACAGTATAGATAGACTTTTCACAGTTTCTTTGTTTTATTTGATGATTAGTTAAAAATTTAAGCCGTATTTTACCAGCAAAATGGCCCATTACTGGCATTTTGCCAATCAAATTCCTACCCTCATTGTTGATATCCAAAGCATTTTAAAGTTTCCACAAATATATTATTGCAATAAGGAATTTAAAGAAATAAAGATTTAATTATTTAATTTTTTTAATGAAAAGAGAGTTAAATTATTTTATTTTAATATAAAGTTTATAATTATAAAATTTTAGTTAATTCTAATTTTTAAATATTTAGATTTAATTTATTAACATTATAAATAAAATAATTAATTAAATTTAAAGATTTTAAAAAAAATTCTAAATTTCTTTTTATTAAATTAATTTAAACTATATTAACAAGATTTGGCTATATTAATATTTTGTGTAAGAAATGTTAATATTAAAATTTAATTGTCAAGATAAAAGTGCAATTTCACTAATGTTCAAGTTCAAATTGTAATTTAACTTTAAAAAATTTAACTATTTCTTAATTATTAGTACAGAGTTGAACTATAATAACACTATATGCAATGACTACTCAAATCTTATATATTTTGTAACTTTAACATCATCATAAAATAATGGCTACATTTGTAAATCTTCAACCTATATGCCTTTTCATATAGATCAATATAAACTAAAATAACATAAGGGAAAATCATTTTGCATAGTAAGACAAAATAAAATCTAATACACACAAAATCACAGTTCATACATATTTTATTAATATGGCCTTTAAATTCTTTTTTGAGGTTGTTATATAGTCAAGATTAGAACGAACTCTCATGAGTTCCATAGGGAAACATGGCATTGGTCTATTCCCAAAACTTTGTGGGAGGAAAGGGTTTGCCATCTTTGTGAGTCTATGAGCATTGAGGATGAAAATCACTTTATCTTAGAGTGTCCCGCTTACACCCACATTAGATATGAGTTTCATAGTATTTGCTACAATACAAACCTTTCTAAGCCTTTTGAGCATAGGAACAAAAGTTTAAAGTAAACCAAGTAATAACCTTCTTACGGTGAGATAGACTAAAGTTGGTCTAAATGGACATTAATCATCATCATCATCATCATATGTTATGTTTCAAATTTGAGATATGGTTCAAGTTGTTTTTAATGAAGAATGGATATTTATGAGATGTTTACTTCAATATTTTAATTGTATTAAATTTTTTCTTAAAATATTATTTTTTTTCATTTTTTTAATAAAATATTGCTATTATTATTTAAACAATCTTTATTTAATGATATTTTTAAATATTCTTTTTAACATTAATATTTAGATCAACTTTTTATTAACAATTCTTATCACTACATTTTCTTATATAATCCTATAGTATAAAATATAATTATATAATTTTGTACATTATGAAATATAATTTTATACATTATGAAATATAATTTTGTCCAATTATAAATTTAAATATTAAAAATATATGAAATAATGATACATTAATAGTTATAAAACTTCCAAAAACATTGAAGAAATATCAACATCCCAAATATTTCATAATTACAAATATTATATCCACAAAAAGAAATACAAAAGACAATGATATTAAATTTACATAATATAATAATTATAATAATAAAGAAATAGAGAGCAATGTTCACACCTCTAATTGAGTAGAGTTCTAATTCATTAATAACTATTAACAAAAAAAATACATATCATTAAATAACTTTGTCACTAGTTTTTCACTAGCAAAACCCTAAATAATTTAAATAATGTGTCTTATTTAATAGAGATGACACATTTATATTGAGTAACTACCCACCACGGATTAACTATGTAGATAATACTATAGCATGTGAGTTGATATTGTGAGATTTAGTACTATGAAATATGGTTCAAGCAGTATATTGCCTAGTATATGAGGGTCAAGGGGGTATCTTTAATGTATTAAGAACATGTATATATCAAAGGGTTTATAATTATGTATCTAGGGGGTTGAATAGGGTTTTGGCAGGTTTGAATAGGTACTCTATGTCTAAGTTTGTCTAAATTTGATTGTGTGTGAAGTCAATTAGTGTTTGAATTTAAGTATGATTTGTGTGAAGGTGGTGTGAGTCTAACTGTGTTTGAAGTTAGAGTGGTGTTTGAATAGGTATGATTTGTAATTGAAAGTGATGTGAAGTTGTTTGGAATGATTGGAATGAAGTTAAATTGTGTTTAGGGAGTTGTTCCCCATCTTCAAATATTTTCTCTCACTAAGATTTCATATTTGACCTTGTAAGGTTTCTTAGGGTTATAAGAGTTGTGTCATATCACAATAATGCATATATTAAAAATAAAAAGGGGTATTATAAATGTCATGGAAAAATTGGATACCTATGATATCTAGTGAAAATAAGGGTTTTAAAATTGTAAACGTATGTTGGGAGCGGGGTTCAACGAATTTTTTTTTAGAGGAAATCCTTAATATGTAGTGAAATTACGGGTATTCTTTAATATCTTATGAACGCACGTGCTATGTTGTATGTTCATAGAGTGACCCCTTCGAGCTATCCACTAACTACCCAATATGTCTTATTAAAAGAATATGCATTTCTACATTAATTGACGAAGTCGTAAGTACCCCAAAGTAACGAGGTTAGGGTAGGGCCCTAACATGCCCTCCCCCTTCAAAGGAAAAACTATTGGAAACTACCATCAAATTGTTGGGGGTTCTTAGGTGGAATCTTCAAGCTATGTAACCTTTTATTGTATTAAAGAATTCTTGAACAATGTGTTGGCATAGTTGTTTCTCTCTTGTATCCATTATTATCACTAGTTGTAGCCAAACATAACCTCCTCATTAAGTTCTGGAAGTTTTCTTTAAACTCAACAATTTGGCCCCATGGCATTTTTCAAACTAGATGCATGAAAGACACAGTGGAGCTTGGAGTGGGTAGGAATAGCCAATATGTAGGCAACTTGTCCAATGTATTAGAGGATCAATTAGGGTCCATAGAATTTTTGCACTAGGTTTGATGGTCCTTATATTTGAGAGAGGTCTACCCTATAGGTTGGAGATGAAGAATGCGTTAAACCTTCCCTTCAAAATAAATATCATATAAATGTTGATCTTCTTATTGCTTCATTATATTTTGAGAAAAAAATAGTTTCTCTTAAAGTGTGTTGAGAAAGGCAAAATTTGGTATTTAGTGTATGATTCACATCCTAAAACTTGAATGTGCATGGTAAATAGGAAGCCACTAAGGGATGTTTTTGGCCTTAGACAACTTCATAGGCTGACATTTTTGTAGTTCCGTGATGAATGGTATTATACCACCATTCATTATGGAACATGAATAAAGCTTGAATTGCATGTGAAAATAACATATCTTTAACTAACAATTGAATTGCATGTGAATTCTTAAATGGTTAACTTGTGAAAAGGATTTAAATATCAAGCTTTTAAAAAGGATTAAAGCACTAAAAATGTGAATAAACAAGATATGCAAACCATGAGAATGTAGACAATAGATGATAATGAAGTTCGTTTGATGTGGACTACGTCTTTGGGTCCGCTTTCCAAATGGAGGAATTAATCTTATTAATATGAAGTCGAATGTTGCAACATCAAAATGTGGTATTCAATAGGTACAAAATGCCTCCATGCTGCTATAAAAAAGATTTAGGCTTCCAATCATAATGCCTCTCACTCTCGACCTCTCAAAAATAGCTAAAAAGCCTTTTTACAAAATGAGTAATTGTACCGACCTTTACAAAGGCATAATGACATTATACCATTCTTCTCCCCAAAACTACTTCATTGTCTTTGCGTGGAAAAACAACTTTGTTTATATGCCTAAGGGTTCATGACCCATCTTTGAATAATATAGAAATTAGAATTGATCCAAATTAATGTGAATAAAGGATTAACCATATAATACCTTTTTAGGAATAAAATATATGATAACCCAAATATATTGTAACAAAATGATATATGGTGATAAACAATCATAATATATCACTTTATATATATATGATGAATTCGTTAACTTCAAATCCCATGGATATATGGTAATATGAGCAAATAAATGGGTGGAGGTTGGATCAACCACGTGGATCACCCAAAACTTTGTCATATATATGATATTGTTTAATTCCCCAAACTTTGGATATGGCGCATATGTAAATCCTGCGAGCTTAGCACATGGTTACAATGCTTACAATGGGATTGGGGCTATGCCTTCGGTTCCGCTCCTTTTTCTAAATAAGCATACCATCAACTTCAAATATAAGATTTGAAAGTTCAAGGTTTAGTGAGGAAAACATGTGGGTGGAACGATATGGCATAAAGATTTTGGGGGAGAGGTTCGGAGTTCGATCTTCTCGGATGGCTCAATTTTTTTATTAAAAATAATTGTAACGTGGTTAATTGGACTGTCACGTGGTAGATTCTAGTTGGTTTACTTGTCTACCAAATGTACATGCTAATGCCATATGTTGATTGATAATTGGACCATGTATATACCATTGGGATCACAACTGGGACTGCCAACTCAGTTCTTGCAACTTTCCATGTTACCTACAACTTGCCACATGGAACTTCATGGTGTTTCCATATCAGCATACATCATGTCCGTACAGTCTATGTAGCACACTGTGGGTGTGCCATGTTGCACCTTGTTGCCATTTGTTTACCTGTTTGGAGAAAAATTCAGAGCTTAATATACCATCCATTTGGAGCCCATTTGAGACGAAACGAATGTTGACGGAAAGGTCTCGACGAGCCCTATGCAATGACGTAGTTCTATTCAACATCTGAAGGCTTTATTTTGGATCGAATTGAAATATCCTCCTAGATCAAACCTCCCCACTAGAAAGATTTTGGACCACCAAAATCCCGAATCATTCAGAAAATAAGTCAGGGCATTGCCGCCTCAGTTGTCCAATATCTTTCATAAATCCTGTTTGAAAAATGATCGTAAGTACCATCACCACAAAGGAAAATACAGAGAAATCGTCGTTGGTTAAAGTAAACATTCCCTCTATTCCACAAACATCTTCATTCATTGTTACTTTTACCAACCATAACCCACTGATTAGTAACAAAATGTGTATCATAACTAAACATATAGATGTCAAGGGGATTGAATCAACAATGTACTAGTCTTTCTTTACAAGACAATTAATAATCAAATGATCATTCATAGGCTGCAAACTTAGATCGTGGATGTTCTTATGCGGAAAATATTCATTCTGTACTAGTTCATCAGATTTAGATCCATATTTTAATAGAAATAAAAAATAAATTGTTTCCTGCATTCACAAGCCTTTTCATCTGCCATGTAGAAACCACAGACAAGTTAGTCTTAGATTAATGAAAGCTCACTATATATTTATTCCCATATTGGAAGAGATTGTATTGATTATGCTCCTTGAAAAAGACAAAATTCATATCAAACAAATATGGACTACCCAACACCATGCCACAAATATCAAGGGGTATCACATCCAATTCCACCTCATCAATGAAATCATAAGTAATGGCTAACCTAAGTCTACACTGCTTAGTAACTTGTAATTGTGCATTCTTGCATACCAATCCAAGTGGATATGGTTTAGGATGTAATTTAGTTTCCAATCCAAGTTTTCTAACAATGTCTTCAGATATGAGGTTTGCTGGAAATCCACTGTCAATAAGTGTATCAATTTTTCTATGTTTAGAGATAACCCTTAAATGAAATCATTCTTCCCTCTTTTTTTCATCAGTGATTAAATTAAAAGAAGTACATCTGTTATCGGCTATAAATTTTATACCAACAACTGATATCTTAGATTCATATTTAGATTCTGATCCAAGATCATACTAAATAGTAGCAGTGGTCTTCTTCTTACCTCTTCGATGCTTAGTCCATTTCAGTTTCAAATTTGGATGTAACTTCCAATAACATTCTTCATCATTTCCATCTCTCTCACCATGAGAACATGAAAGCTTTATATACCCATTCTTTATTGTAGTAGATCGATTCATTTTCTCTTTCACTTTGTCCTTGCTTTCCTTCAACTAACTGGATTCAGCTGAGAAACTACCATGGATATCCCTTCTACCTAATTCAAGATAAATTGCTTGCACACTAACCTCATCAATGTTAGTTGGATTAAAAAATAAGAATGGTATGCTTCAGATAATCATGTAATCCACCTATGTATTTTATCAAGGTATCTTGTGTATATAAAGAAAAACCCAAAATCATTGCTCTTTTTCTAAACTCCTGCATGTATTCTTGCACACTCTGACCCTTACCTTCCCTAAAAATTTTCCAATCTATGACTACCTGTTGCATGTAACCCAATGGATAAAATTGTTTCTTCAAATGCAGATGTAAACTCATACTAGGAAGTAATTACTTCGCCTTTAGTATGGAGGTAATCCTAGGCCTTACTCTCCCACCATATCAAGGTTGTTCCACCCATACGCAGAGTAGCAAGATGGAATTTTGTGGACTCATCCACAATATTTCGGATCCTGTAGTAAACTTCAATATACTTAATCCATTTATCCATCTTCTCTACATCTAGTTCACCATTATACATCACCAAATCAAATTTGACATCATGTTTTAATAAAGGCAATGTAGATTTATCTTTCACAGGTTGTTTCTTCTTTGAAGTAGAAAATAAGATTGAACTTGAAGAAGAAGAAGAAGAAGAAGAAGATGAAGAGAACATAGGACTTTCAGGACGGTCACCACCACCTCCTACTCCTTTACCTTTACCATTTTCTTCTAACTTTGGATTTATTTCGATCTGCATACAATTCTTCTACCATAGCGTTCATTACAAGAATGCTTCAAGAAATGCCTTATTAGTCTCATAAGGATTCTCTACTTCTTGAGAAGCTATTCTTTGCTTTAGAGATGCACGCCTTGATCTTGATCCAATTATTGGATATTAAATTCTTCAAGTTTTCCTTCACCTTGCTTCAACAAACATGATCTGAAAGTGATGGATCTTTACCTAATGCTTGAATTGCAAGTGAATTCTTAAATGGTTAATTTGTAAAAAATATTTAAATATCAATCTTTTGAAAAGTCTTAAAGCACATGAATAAACAAGATATGCAAACCAAAAAAATGTAGACAATAGATGATAATGGAGTTCGTCCAATGTGGGATATGTATCCGGGTTCGCTTTCCAAATGGAGGAACTGATTTTATTAATATGAAGCTGAATGCTACAACATCAAAATGTGGTCTTCAACAGGTACAAAATTCCTTCATGCTGCTACAAAAGGGACTTAGGCTTCCAATCATGATGCCTCTCACTCTCGAGTCTCAACCTCTCAAGAGTGACTAAAAAGCCTCTTTACAAAATAAGCAAGCTTACAAGCCTTTACAAAGGCATAATTGCATTATACCATTCTTCTCTAAAAAAGGTTTCCCAAAACTTCATTGACTTAACATAGAAAAACACCTTTATTTATATACCTAAAGGTTCATAACCCAACTCCAAATAAAATGGGATTTTGAGTTATTTGATCCAAATTAATGTGGCTAAAGGATTAACCATATAATAACTTTTTACGAATAAAATATATGATAATCCAAATATATCCCTAAAATATATGGTAATAAAACGCCTTATAATATAAATATGGTAAACAAATTAATATATTGCGATAAACAACCATAATATATCACTTTATATATGATGAATTTGTTAACTTCAAATCCCATGGATATATGGTAATTTCAACAAATAAATGGGTGGAGGTTGGAAACTTTGGTGTATATATATATATATATAAACATGAATTTGTTAACTTCAAATCCTACAGATATATGGTAATGAAAACAAATAAATGGGTGGAGGTTGGAAACTTTTATATATATATATATTTAATTCCACAAACTTTGGATATGGTGTATATGTAAATCCTACGAGCTTAGCACATGGTTACAATGCGTATAATGGGACTGGGGTTAAACTTTCGGTTCCGCCCCTTTTTCTAAATAAACATACCATCAACCTTAAATATAAGATTTTTTCAAGGCTTGATGAGGAACACACGTAGTTGGAATGGTAGGGCATAAATATTATGGACGAGAGGTCTTGGATTTGATCCTCTCGGCTCATCCAAATTTTTGGTTGAAAGAACTGTAATGTGGCCAACAAGACTACCACATGAAAGCTTTCGATTGGTCCACTCGTCTGCCAAATATGCATGCCAATGCCATGTGTCGACTGATAATTGGACCATGTATATGCCACTAGGATGACAACTCGTACTTCCAACTCGGTTCTTGCAACTTGCCATGTCACCTGCAAATTTCGATGTGGCGCTTCATGGTGCTTCCATGTCAGCACACATCCTATTCGTACAGTCAACGTGGCACATTGTGGGTGTGCCATGTGGCACCTTGTTGCCATTTTTTTACCTTTTTGGCGAAAAATTCAGAACTCAATATCTTATATGTCCGGAGTCCGTTTGAGATGAAACAAACATCACTGAAAAGGTCTCGATGAGCCCTATACAATGGCACACTTCTGTTCAACATCTAAAGACTTTATTTTGGATCAAATTGAAAGATCCTCCTGAATCAATTCAATAAAGGGTAACCATTGAAACCATTAGTGTCCTCTATCTAATGGAAAACATCACAAACACATTTCTAGGCACTTGTTTACCACCTATATTTAACCATATAGTTTGGGGATGATAAGTTGTGTTCATATTCAAGCAAAGGCTAAACAAATCTTATCGAAATTCATTTGTTAAGGTGGGATCACAATCCAACACAATGGAAGTCAGCATGCCATTTAATTTAAAATATGATCCATGAAGACTTGGGCAACTATGGATGGCATAAATGGATATAGTAAGGAAGAAACGTGGAAATTTTAGAAAGAAGGTCAACTAGCACCATGAGGATGGATTTGATATAGGGATTAGGGAGGCCCACTATAAATTCAAAAAACTATCAATCTAACTAGTGGAAAGGATTAGTAGCCCTTGGGGCTCTTCATTATATCACCCTTTTTTAATAGGATTCACATTTATCTACAAAATTATTGATGTCATTTTTCATTCCTTGCCTAAATAAGGAGTGCTTGTCTCTTTTTTAGGTTTTCTAAATGCTGAAGTGACATAGGAGATGAATGGAACTCCACTAACATATTTTCTTTTAAATCCAAAATGTGTACCAAAAAATATGCACTTTATACTACAAGGTGTCCTACTGCCAATTATTGTTCATATGGGGTTGGTGTCCTCCTTTACTTGTTGGATGAGTTGAACCACTTTTATCCTACCATTTATGTCATACCTTTTGAATCCAATCTAGTTGTACCAATAAGGATAAGGGAAAGAGGGATATTTTTTCCTCATATTTCTTAGACAAAGAATCAACCACCACATTCTCTTTTGCCTTCTTGTATATCATCTCATTAACATAATCTACCATATTAGGGACCAACTTTTGTCACTATGGTGATCATAACTGATGTTCCAAAAATAAATTCAAATTATGATGTTTTTTTAATATGTGGAAGCACCTCCCAATGAAATCTGGGTTCCATGTATAAAAAAAAAATATGAAGGATGGCCATGATTTTTTTCATAGGTGGACTTTTCTGAATTTTAGTCACACAATTGTTCACTACTTGATTCCAATGGATGCCCCTCTTACATTCAACATGGCCCCATGACCTCTTCTAGATTGTAAAAACCCTCATATATGAATATAGGGAATATTTGATATAATATGATATAATGTAATATAGTATAAGGTAAATAACTAAAAGAAACATGAAAAAGAAGCAATGGAAAACAAATTCTGCATAAAGATAGAAATTAAATAAGAAATTAAGAAATGGGGAGAAGGAGGGGATAAAAGGAGGAGAAGAAGTGAAGAGAAGGGTCTTTTTGTCTTTTGGCATCTTGGAAGAGGAGCTCTGCAAGAGAGGAAAGCAAGATAGCACTGGCATAGGGTTAATTGTTGGGGGTCGGGGGACTCAGCCTTTGGCTAGGGGTTGGTTGGGTGGAGAGTCATCCCCCCACCTTCAGTTGCACTATTGGAGCTATCAAGGTAATAGTAGCTGCTAGGTCATCTATCCAGGTATGGCTCCTTAATTTTCATAGCATATTTTCTGTTATTATTGATTAGATCCACTTTATTTTGTCAGATCTTCTATGCATGTTTTTCTTGTTTGTCTCTGGATTTTATATCATTTTACAATTTATCAGATTCTTGTGTTGGATCATAGATCTGCATGCATATTTAATTATATTTTGTTATTTAGTGGGTTTTATGAGTTTTAGGGTTCTTACATTTGGTATCAGAGCAAGGATCAAACCCTGGGGACCTATGGGCCTTTCCCAGTTAATATTCATTAATAAGGTGAAATGTTATAGTGTGTCAACCTGGTAAATCTATGGATGTACCTTCAGATCTGGTTCTTATGTCAAATTAGAACTCTTTTAGTATCTGCATGTCTGCATGTTAAATCTGCAAGGTTGTACAAAGAAAAAGAAAAAAAAATTGAGTTGAGGACTAAAAATGGGTAATTTACAAAAAAAAAACCTAAATCTTTGTAAAATCTAAAGACTAAGAATAAAATAAGGTTAAAATGGATGCTGGGATTTGAACCCATATCTCCTCACAACAAGAGCCTTACTTAGGCTACACCCATGGCTCATGCCTTCAAAACTTACCATCATGATCTCTACATAGAATTTATTACAACCTAAACAGAGATGATAATAAATAATAAAGCCTGTAAACTGCATTCTTGTATTGATTCTTGTCAAAAGCCCACTGGTTTAGTTTTCTTTCTTTTGTGTTGTGTGGCGTTCCTCATTTGTTGTTGTTGTTGTTTTTTTTTTTGATCTTGTAGAATGATGCCCAAGATTGCTAGCTCACCTGTTGTGTAACCTTGGTAGAGTCGGGTGCCTGTTGCTTTTGCATTATTGCAATTTTATGCCCATCACCTTCGCTCTATCTCTCCCTCTCGGCATATTTATGCGGCCAGTGGATCTTCATATCAACTCTGCTGTCATGGTCAAATTCCTTCTTTTGCCATTACACTCATTCTGTCATACCTACTATATCATAATTCTTTTGTCATTACACTCTCTGTCACACCTACTATTTTTTTTTCCTCCTCACTTACATCTCTGTGCTCTCATTATGTCAACTTCCATGGATTGTTGGCACTAAGTATTTCTCTCCTCAACGTGCAGGATGCCTCCCCTCAATAGATCTTGGGCATTTATTTTGCATGGGATTTGTGACTATTCACGCTAGCTTCACAATTCATGCATTTGGTGTTTCAAACTGCCATTACCAACTTCAATGGTTAACTGATTGTTGTTTCATAGCACTTATTTTTGCCTCTATTGGCGTTTATTTCCCACTCCCTCCTGGCCAGTAGTGTGATCAATGGATGCATTTTATGTGCCTCCCATTGTTGTGCATGCCACGAATTCATTCCCATCGGTGCCCTCCTATACTCACCTATAGCGTGGAGTGCTCAGTAAACAGTCTGAAGACGATATCCTTTACAACTGTTATGTCGCTACCTGCATGATGCGTTTTTCTGGTTATATTCTCTCCAACATCTCCTGCCCCAAATTTAATTGCTGGTGGCCACGTGGTCATTCTAAGATATTCCATTTCATGATTTCTCTATCACATGTGTGTAACGTCTTCACTCCATAGTGGGTGATGCATTTCTTTTTCTTAACTCCCTAGCGTTATGGCACTATTCATAATGTGAAGTGGGGCTATATATTTTTCTTAACCTAGAGCAGTAAGAAACAATTATGTAGAAATCTTGACCTAGGGTGCAACCTCGATGGACTTAGTATGAGGTAAGGCCATCGATACTTCAAACAGTACATAAGTAGTTTGGTATTCTTTGCCAGATGAGCTCTGAAGAAGATTCAAATACCAGTAAACAACCTCTTAGGGATAGATTCTTCAACCAGAGTTGTACATTGTGTTGTTCCGAAGGCCTCACTAAGATATGGATGCGGGTAAACTTTGTTCCTGAGCTGTTATTTGTTTTTGGATTTATATTGATCAACTGTGCTGCGATCATTATTATTACAATAATTTCCCCATTGGATCCATTTGGGTACTTTTTTTAGAGGACATGTTGCAGGTCTTGAGCTGTTATTGTTTTTGGGATTAACCACCAAAGGATGTTTGTTTCTGAGCCGTAGTTCCTGTTTGCTTCTGACCCGTAGTCTATGTTCGATTGCCTATTGCTTTTATTTAACTCCCTTCTCGTAACTCTAGGAAACTATTTCCTATTGCCTAGTTTTTTTTTTTGTAAGTCCTGCATGTTGTAACGCCCCCGCCTGTTTTTCTCTCCCATAATAGTCCTATTGTAACCTTCTCCGGCCACATCTAAGCGTTACAAATTAACACTAATTTTGGGTATTGTGCACTTGTGTATAATCACACTTGCATGGAGTTGTCTCTTCCCTTTCGGATGTTAAATATCAAAGTGGATACTAATCGTATACCCATGACCAAGAACTGGTGCATATCACCTGTGCGACCAGGGGATTACTTGTCAGATTCAATAATACTTAGAAGCAAGGAACGAAATATGTGCCTATGGCGTGTTGAAGGCTTGCATTCCGCTCTCTCTATAACTCAAGGAGACATACTGACCCCTCGGCCTCCTGTGTCAAGGCTATTAGAGTTTAACTGGAACCATTGGAGTGTTGGAACTAAATGGTTGGTGTTTTTAATTATTGTTGTGGGTGCATGAGAAATTATGAGAAAATATTGCATCTCCATACATCCTGTGTTTTGCATCTATATCATTTCTGGGTGGAAATCTATGCACCTATCTGTGGTGGAAATCATGTGGACAGAGATGATATATTGCTACTAAAGTAACTCACTTCCTAGACCTGCATGGCGAGCTATCTAATCGCTTGGCACACATACCTGCATCTATGATGGTGTTGGCGGAGACCCCATGGATGGTGAGGAATGCACACTCTTTGTAAACACTAGTAGGAAAAGGAAATCGACTCATATATATTAGAGCTGCATATAAATTATTTGGATGGGGTCAAAGTGGGATAGCCTATCATGTTGCTTTATGAGAAGTGTCTTCAATCAATACCTTGATTTCCAACTTCTTCAGCCATTATCGAGAAAACAAACTGGTGGTGTGCACATTAATTCTGGAGTATACAATTCAAAGAGATGAATGGTGTGAGCGGACGCATCTCCAGTCCATTTTCTTCACTATTGTGGGAAACAGATATTGCAACATGGCCCATTCGTCTCTCTTTATTGGGCTGTAAATTTTATCGGCATCTTAACTTGTGATCATTTCTTTTGTATGCATGTGATCAACCACCTGGAGATATGGAGATATGTGTGTGAACGCTTCTCTTCATTGCTGACCTAATTAGTGATTGCATGGATTTGAATGAGTGCAAACATATTGAACCGGTGCAAGTCACCTTGTGAATGTGTGGATACCTATGTGTAACATTGAGAGCATTGATGGTGACTAATGAATCTGTGATTTCCTTGTTATTACAATAATTATATTATGATATAATACGTTAGCTACTAGTTGTAGACTATCATGGCTATCATAGGATTTAATTCTCAACTAACTGATTTCTCTCCTGGAAATTGGATTTTCCTTCTTGTCTACAACTCAGTGGTATTCATATCCTGGATTTTGCATTAGACTTTATAGCGATGGTTATTGATACAGAAAGCATGAACACACTAAAGAAAAAAAAATTGTTGAAGGTGTATTTTAACGACCGCCCAGACCCAACGAAGCCTACCAGACTGTAATAGAAGTAAGATCTATGATTTAAGATCTTTGTAACTATTCAACCATGGCCTTGGGAAGTGAAGAGTTGAAATGAAAGGAGTCTTGAAGCACTTTCAAAGGTAGAGAGGAAGCTAAACAGGAGGAAGCTGGTTTATGAGAATAGATTAAATTAAAGAAGTGTGTTAGGTGAAGAATTTAGAGATTTGTTGGGGGACATGGCTGAATTTAGCTATTAGCTATTTGTAGGAAAGATGCAAATAAAAGTCCTGTTGATTGAGGTTATTACACAGTCTTGAGCAATACATCCTTTAAAATTTTATCTCCTCACCTTAAATAGTTTGATTTAAAAATTTAAACTAAATATTTTCACGAGAGTTTTTGTCAAGTGTACAGTACTACACTTGTGGGTATAAATTCATAAAAAGAAGGTAGGGTTTAGACATGAGCCATTACATATCATAGAATTGATACACAATCATACAGTCATACTTATGCAGATATAGAGGCGTGGAAAATAATATATAGGCGCTTAACAGAAAACAAGGTGTTCTTTTGGATTGCGTGTTAATTCCATGCCTTGTAATTGCATTGTGTTAGAATGACACTTATCTTCATCCATAGGCCAAGTCACCATGCATTTATCTTAAGGACACCAACAAGTTTTATTTATATGATGTTGTATTTGAAGATAAAGTAGAATATTGGTTCATCAATAGTCCAAATGGCCCAAAGTATTTGTAATTATAATCCTAATAAAGCAAAGATCTTATGAGTTTATTCTCCATTTTTCAGTAAAGTGTGGATAAAACCCCAGGTTGAATTGACTAGGGCAAGATGAGAGCTATTAGAAACCAGATTACCCACACTATATTTCTTAGATCCAAAATATGATTAATATTTTAGTTACATTTTGGATATACTATCAAAACAAATTTCTTAATAATATCAAATTCTTGTATACTCACTCTAGGTCAGAAAAAGGCACATCAACCATCAAATAAATAACTCAGAATACCAATGTATATGAGATCAATAGGAAGAAGAATTTTATAGTCGAAGATAAAAGCTGCAGTGTTGATTAATTTGGTGAGGGATGTTTTTTAAACTTGACTTCGATCATGAAGATAATTTTGTGATTTCAAGCTTGTAGGGTAATGACTTTGATTAGGGCGATGAGTTACTTATCCAATGAAAGAGCAGTGTGGCGATGAAGTCGCATTAAATCAATTTTTACAGCTGCAAATGATGGGATCCAAAGTATATTAAACATTCCTATGACACCCCAGTAAAGCAAATAGATAATAGATAATCTATGAAGGCCAAATCAGTCAAACTTAATTTTCCACATCTACAAGATGTGAATGCATTTGTACAAAGAAACACCACAATTTGCTTGATCAAAACATTTGCATCATGGAGACAAGATACAAAACCTTCATAAAAGAGAAGCACATAGTAGCTATCTAGCTAATTCAATACATTCAAAACACAATGATTTAGGATCTATGGTTCTGCATAAGGTGGATCTATGAAGAATCAACCGTCTTAAGAAACTATACTTCTTCTTCTTGTTATAATTTAAATTTTAAGCATAGATCGCAGAGTATGTTGATATATATATGCTACCTGGCGAAATTAGACAAGTGCCCAATGACTGTATGCCATATTAATTAACTATTTTGTTTAGCATTCATTGTTGAAATCACAAATAATTAATTGATTAATTATCTTTGCTTAACATTCATTATGTGCTATAGTTGGGCACTCATTGCTTCCTAAGTGATCATCACTTTCCCTTCTATAGGACCACAAGTTGTATGACCCACTTGTCCCAACTTTCTCTCACTTGAAATATACCATGCAAGAAGCTAAGAGATAATGCATCAAATTATGAGCTAATTACTAGGCTGATACTCAAATTGTGAGCTAATTACTAGGAGGCAAAAGGGCCCATATACTTATAGTACCATTTGAGTTTACTCATGCTCACCAGTTTGGTTAAGACATCTACAACATTTTGCAAAGGTCAACGCATAATGCAAAGTGACAACTTTCTCCAATATCACCTTACCATCCCCTACTATGTCCTAAACAAAATGTTATTGATTTGTTTTCACATGAAAGGTATATTTCTTAGCCAAGATATATGGCATTATCATTATTATATTGAACTATAATAGATCTATAACGTAACCTTACATCTGAACACAATTTCATAAGCCGAATGACATCCTCATAGACATGATTAGTTGCCATATATCCTGCCTCTACAATGGACAAGGTGACCATAACATCCCCCTTTCTCACTCAAGTTAGAGGACATATGTTGCATATTTCATGATGATACTTAGTTTTTCATGTCGCTACTTAGTTTTAATGATGCATATCTTATGATGATACTCAGTTTATTATGGGTTCCAGATGTATAGGACATGAAGTACATGATGTGTTGAGTGTTGATATTCAGTTGGTGATTTATAGTTTTATTTTTGGCATCTTGAAATGTAAGTTATGTTGTTTCTTAGAATGATGCCTTATAAACATGTGATTCATGATCATGCATTATTTTGATGTTGTTATTTCTAGCCATGAGATTTCTAGCCATGGGTTGTGCATGTGATACTTCTTCATGTTATTTCATGACGTTATGGTTCTTCATAGGATAGATGATGTGTGGAACATAAAATGATATTATAGCTTATCATTGCATCTAGAGATAAATGGCATCTGACACATAAATGGTATGAAAACATGTTGTGATATAATGATGGATTATGTGGGTTGTCAGAGTACATATTTGATATCATGATGGATTATGTGAATTGTTACTCCATGTTGATAGTACTAATGTTGAAATATGGTATCTTATCATGGTATGTTAATGAGATGCTTAGTGAAATTATCATGACCAGTTATGTTATAATGGTAGCACAGAGCACCTAAATGCATTAGATGTTAAACTTGGCATGACTTATCGTGACAATGGCTTATGATGCAATGTAATGCAATATGAATTGGTGGCTAGACATTCTTGTTAGCACATGATTCAAGGTTGATCCACGATATTATTATATTCAGAAATGGTTACTAATGATTATTCATTATGGCAAGTGCCAGTTGTTCCAAGTGATCCGCTCAAATAGCTTGATGAGGCTAAGTATTCTATGATTTCGTGGGAGCCCGTAACCACGAATGAGAATGGATACTATAAATATATTATGGGCTGGGGGACAAGCTCAACAATTAGCTCTATGCCAGCAATGCTTGACTTTTGTACCAGAGGTTGGGAAGGTGGCAGTGCCACAGATACTTCCCGGAGAACTTCTGATGTGACCAGAGTTCACGGTTGGAGACATACTCACCGGGAGGGAGGTTTATGGAGAAGGACTTCTGATGCCTGGGGCTAGTGCCTTGAGGGTGTTGTGGAGGATGTTTAGGCTAGCCTTCCGAGATGCCTGGGGTATAATGATCTTGATATCAGGATTGGGGTATCAGGAGTATCAGGATCGGGGTACCGGTAACCAGATGCCGACTAGTACCGATGAGGCCCAGATTCTATTAGAATCCGATGAGGCTGTATTATTACCAGAAGTTGGGAAGGTGGCAATGCCGCGGTAACTTCCCGGGGAAATTCTGATGCCTACTGTATGATCCGTGGACAGGTTACAATAGAGGGCTCGTGCCATGGCGAGCGGGACCATTCGGAGTTGGAGGGGAGGTGTAGGGAGGTTGATCGGATGGTATGATTCTCAAGGAGAGGGTGAGTAAGGAAAGATGAAGTAAACAAACACACAATCATTAATTATTAATTAATTATCTAATTCTTATGTATGTATGCTGCATGATTGTTTATATGGTTGCATACTAGACTCATAGGGAATTACTTAAGATCATGTTGTAACTTAGGGCATTTGATTGTATTAGTGCGGTTTGGAAACTTCTATGTGGTGGCCACACATATAAATCTCTAAACCTCACAATAGTACTAGCTACCTATATACTATAGTATTTACTTGATTGATTGATAGAAGAAGTATTGTATTTATTGCTTGAAGATTATAACTTCGGGACGAAGTTTCTAGAAGGGGGAAAGTATGTAACAACCCTCATATACGAATATAGGGAATATTTGATATAATATGATATAATGTAATATAGTATAAGGTAAATAATTAAAAGAAACATGAAAAAGAAGCAATGGAAAACAAATCTTGCATAAAGATAGAAATTAAATAAGAAATTAAGAAATGGGGAGAAGGAGGGGATAAAAGGAGAAGAAGTGAAGAGAAGGGCCTTTTTGTCTTTTGGCATCTTGGAAGAGGAGCCCTGGAGGAGAGGAAAGAAAGATAGCATTGGCATAGGGTTAATTGTTGGGGGCTCGGGGGCCTCAACCTTTGGCCGGGGGTTGGTTGGGTGGAGAGTCGTCCCCCCACCTTCAATTGCACTATTGGAGCTATCAAGGTAATGGTAGCTGCTAGGTCATCTATCCAGGTATGACTCCTTAATTTTCATAGCATATTTTCTGTTATTATTGATTAGATCCACTTCCTTTTGTCAGATATTCTATGCATTTTTTTCTTGTTTGTCTCTAGATTTTATATCATTTTACAATTGATCAGATTCTTGTGTTGGATCATAGATCTGCATGCATATTTAATATTATTTTGTTATTTAGTGGGTTTTATGAGTTTTAGGGTTCTTACATAGATGTATCACATTCTAAGGAAAATGTTTGAATAAAATTAGGAATTACTAACACTACAGTAGTACATATGGATTCCTTTAAAGCAAAAAGGTCCTACTCTACTACATCAATATAGACCAAGACATTCTCCTTGAGCAGTGTGGTTAATGTGTATGTAATTCAACCATAATTCCTCATAATTTTCTTGTAGTAGGTTGTAAATCCTAAGAAACGAGGTAATATTTTAAGAGTATTAGGGCATGTCCAGTCTTTCATTGCCTCAAATTTCTTGGTATCCACTCCCACCCTTCCCCTTTTGAGTATGTGACCTAATTATTGCACTTCAAAAGCACCAAAATAACATTTGAAATGTTTGAGGAATAACTGTTATCCCAAATTAGTTGTAGGGATTTAAAAAGTTTATCCACATGTGATTCCTATATATTTCTATAAATTAAGATATCATCAAATAATACAAGAACAAATTTGTGTAGGAAGGGATGAAAAAGCTTGTTCACATGGAAATGCAAAGACCAAAATGCACCATTAAAAATTAGTAATGTCATTCATGTGTGTGAAGAAAATTTTAAAAATTTCTACCTCCTTCATCCATATTTGACCTTCATCCGTATTTGATTATATCTAGTGCTATGGTCTAGTTTAGTGAAGATATTCACACCATGAAGTTCATCCAAGAGTTCATTAATGACCTAGATGGGACAATTGTCTTTGATTATCTGAAACTTATTGAAAGCATGGAAGTTGGGCCACATGCACTAGTTACTTTCATTCTTTAATAATATAAATACTAGGTATGAGAAAGGGATAGCATTGGAATGCATCATGCTTGCCTCCAAGAGTTCGTAAATGATAACTTAGTTCCATTGTTTTTTGCAAAAGGATGATGATAAAGACACACATTGTGTGGTTTACCACTAGGAATTAGTTGAATACCATAATCATGCTCGCCACATGAAGGAGGTAAGTTAGCGGGTGTTTTAAATGCCTACTAATGCTTAATAAAAACCAACTAAAAATCAAGGTGGATTTCCTATGAGGGGCTATCCATAACTTGGATGGAATTGAATAGGGAAATAATGCTAGAGTGGCCTTTATTCAAGATATTTTCCATATGTGAGATGTGAAATTTTTTGGGGAGCCAGATTGGAAACCCTCAAGGGTGTGTTTATAACCCTCATAATTGAGACTTGAGTTTAACTCCTTGAAATTAATTATAATGAGACTAGTTAGTGTGCAACTATTTTACTCCAAGAATGACATCACATCCTCCCATTTTGATAGAAAACATGTGGGATTTGAGAAGGTAGTATTCCATTTGGATTTTCACATTCTCAACATATAAACAAATTTACATATCTCCATTAGCTATCATGATTAGAAAATTTTGCACCACATGGATATAAAAAAGGGTTTAATTTACAACTCACCAATGAATAAAATTGTGGGTGTTATCAATGTTAATGAAAATAATGATCAAATTTTGGTGGTTAATGTAGTTGATCAACTATAAGGTATAGGGTGATGAAATTACTAATAAATAAAGACAGATATTTGAGTTTCATCAAAAGGATGTTCCTTGGTGATTTTTTCATGATGAGGAGGTGTAGTCTCTGCTAAATCTCTCTTTCATGGATTTATAAAAACATTCATCAAGTTGTAGAGATTAAGTCATATGTATTAGAAACTATTTTTGTTTCTTACATTTATGGATAAATCCATGAATATGAGTAACACTTTTTGAGAAGGTGGTCTAAGGAAAACAATTTTTCCCAACCCTTGATTGAGGTATGTCTAATTCCTTGATCAAGTGCTTGAATAAGCCCCCAATCAAGGGATTGTGGTGGGAAAGGAAAACCCTCAATTGAGGTAGTGTTTGGGTTAAAAAAACCCTCAATCGAGCTCAAGATTTTCATTGAGGTTTCACTTATTATATAAAAAAAAAACATGCAACCGACTTATTTTCAACATTTGGCGCAATGCACCCTTGACTAAGATTTGAAGAAATCATCAACCGAGCTTTCAAGAAACCCAATTACCTCTAGCTTTGACCATAACATCTAACCCAATAGGTTATTCAATTTTTTTAATAAATTATAATTATTTATTTTAATTGTGTTAACCAATAACAATTATGCTTCCAAAATTATAATTTTTTTTTTTATTTTAATTTCCAACCTCAACTATACTATCCATTAAATTTTAATTTCTTTTTTTCTTTTAAATTTTATTGACCAGTAGAAGTTATGCTACCATAATTTTAAATTTTTTGTTTAAATTTTAATTTATTGTCTCAGTTATATCAATTGACATAATTAATGTTGCTAGGTTTTGCAATAGTATTCCAGCAAGCATAAATGTTGCTGAATTTTTCTCAATTCTCTAGTAGCACATGGAGGATTGAAAATTATTGACCAATTCATGGGTCAAATATATACTTGCCAAACACTATAGAACTCACATGTTATTGAGTGGAGACAATGAAAGATTGAAACTATATAACTATACTATTGTATATCATTAGTTATATGTTTGTCAAACACAACAATCGACTCATTTGTCAACATTGTTCACACAAATTAACACTTGCACCTAGGCAAAGAAATCACAACTATAATATAATGTTTCCATTGAAATAAAACTAACTAAGACCAAGAGCTCCAAAATTCACCGTGTTCATATTATAGGAATTTCATAGACATTAACCAAAACAAGTGTATTCTTCCATTTCATATTGCATATAGATTGCTTTCTCCTTTTTCAAAAAACAAACCACGTTTACCATGGATTTATTTTGGCACCACATTTCAACATGAAACAACTAATTGGTTCTTTCTCAGGTTAACATGAAACTCTCATGGCCACTTCAAGATAATTTTATATACAACCCATGACACCAACCGTTGCAAACATGTGTATTCCACATCTCTAGATCTAGGTGATGTGATATTTAGGGATATCAACCTTAGTGATCCCATGGCCATGCTTCAAATATTTCCTTAAACCTACAATTCACTAATATTAAAATACGCATGTCAACATTTAACTTATATCGACACTTCATGGCTATTTTAGCATACAACCTTACTCAATATTCAAACTAGTTGTTAAGATATTTTATACATGAAATATTTAAAGGCAATAGTTGTGAGCTTCTAAATAAATATTCATCTTGACTCTTTCAAGATACCAAGGAACCCCCTGTTCTTGTTTTAGCAATAATTATTTCATCCCTTACTTTTATACCCCTTGTTTATTCATCCTTTTCTCCACCTATCTATTTTCCTTATCCCATGATTTATATTTCACCACCTTTCTACTTCCCCCGGGTACATTTTCATGGATATCCCCATCCATGGTGCAAGGATAATTTTAGGGGAGAAATTTATCCCATGGGCTATTTTTCCATGTTTTTTTCCAAAAAAAGATTCGCCAATTTGCATTTTTTGAAGCCCCATTTCGCCCAATTTTGATGGGGTAAACTTTTTTCACTCTAAAAATCGCCAAATTATTATATAAACTATATAAAATCCTTAGAAATTAAAATAATTTTAGAAAAATATCGCCAAATATTTTATAGTTGACATTTTAAGAATTAGTAAGATTCGCCAAGGTTTATACACTTTTAAATAAGTATGGGTCCTTAAAATTATCCCTGCCATGGTGTCCTCTCTTTATGTATTTTTACATTCTCTTATCTCCCTCATCATAGGATTTTCCTTGGAACTTCTCTCTCCCCTTGTCCACTTGGGGAAGGAACCTTTCCTTCATTTCCCCCTTCCCTCGTGATGGCCATGCTATGTTTCTCCTTCTTTGGGTAGGCCCAAACTACTCCTTGGTCATTTCATCAAACTTTATTTTGACATAATCCTATTTTCTCCGTGAGTTTTCCATAAAATACCAAGGGAAACCTTATATATTTGGTCATATTCCAATTGCACCCTTTGGTTTCTTCCATGTTCATTCTCTCCTTCCTTGCACCACACATTATACATAGTTCTTTATGGTTATCCTTATGTTTCTTAAGTTGAGTCTTAGTCCCCTTTCTATTTTTTTCTCAAATTATAGCCTCATTCAATATGACTCCACCCTGATTAGGATTCATCAATATGCATGCCTCCCCTACCTTTAATATAATATTGAATGTTTTGTCCTACTCAATGATTCCTTTAGAGAGCAATTGTTGTGATACTTTTCCTCGATTTTGGTTTCATTACCGCCCTCATTTATCATATCCAATGTTCACCATATAACATTTCCAAACAAGTGGAGGTGGATGTTGCTTAAGTGGCCAAAACAATCATGAATTTCATCCAGGTGACAATTAATTCAAGAATTGGATTAATATGATAATTTAGCACTTGAGAAAACATATTCTTGAAGTATTCAACTATAATTTAGGTTTATTTGACATCATGACTAAAGGTGAAGTATTAAACATAACATTGTTATATGTGCATCATCTTGTGGATTAGGATAGTAGTAATAGTTTATGGTTATTTGAGATTAATAAAATCTATAAGGTATCTAATCACCAAACTTGAGGAGAATCATAGACACCAAATCAAACTAAGTGACAACTTAGGTCTAGATGTTGGGTCAACCATGGCAAGTGTGATGTGGGTTTCATGTTTGGTTAATTTGCATTTCCCACCTGTGACCATATAAGCCTCCAATTTACTAAGGTAAAAATTCAATTTCATGTTAGTATAAGGGTGATAACCTATAGGGAATTTCATTCATGTTTTTTACCATCTTTCAGTGCATCATTGGAACTTATAGTAGCCAAATTTGGAGATGCAATGCAACGAAGGCCACTGCATTGCCCTTGGCAACGTCCAATAGAAATGGGTAGCATATAGAGTACAGGTCATAAATTTAAATGATACCGACAATGATCAAGTTTTCGACACCCATTACATCTACCAAAACATTCTTGTTGGAAAGGGAGTGTTGCATGTGGATCAGGCCCTTAATGAAAATGAAAGAACTAGAAATATAGTTAAAGAGTATGTCGCGAACCAGGTATCCTTCTATAGGGACTTTTCTCGGGCTATGGTGCATCTCACCAGCTTAAATGTCCTCATCGGACAGGTGGGACAAATTCAAAAACACTGCTCAAAGGCAGAGTCTGGAGGGTATCACACAGTTAGAAATAGTCACATAATAGTACACTCGCCAAGAGTTAAAGATTCAGGAGATGTTGTTAAAGAATTTTAGTTGTTGTGTTGTAATTTATTGATCAAGTGCCGATTTTAATCAATGTTTAAAATTTTGGAAACATGCTGCATTGAATTTTATGATCTGTGGTTTGTTGTTCTCTTATGGATGATAACCATGAGCAGAGAAATGCATCGTTAGCATATGAATTTTGATTCCTTCATCAATAATTTGGTATGTTTACGTCAATTTTAATGTGAATGAAAATTTCAAACTCGATCAGGCATCAATGTCAAATGTCCATTTACTCGATCTTTTCATCTCAGTTAGAATTTCAATTTTTTTTTATGTTGTTTTTGAGTATTTTAAATATGATATCTTTATGTAACGATATTTCCAACTCAGATAGAATTTCAATGTTGAATATATGTTGCTTGTGAGTATTTTAAATATGATATCTTTGTGTTCAACTTTGTCCAAACATAGTATTGGATTGTTCAATCTATGGTCAATTTTTAAAATAATAGTAATGAATTGTTCAATGTATGAATTTTTCAATTGGTGCACACGTCTCGCATGCAGGGAGGTGGTCACATGTTCGTTAAGGATTGGTGGTAGGTAACATAAATTTAAATTGGATTATAAAATTATTTTTTTTGTAATTTTTAATATAGTGTATACAATCCTTCTAGACCAAACAATCATCAGTCGGACAAGGTTGAGTGCATCACCATCCAGAAGAAGACATCCCCAAGAAGTTTTATCCCATAGCTGAATCGATTTTAATACATACGTTACATTAAACAAACTGACTGAAATCCAAAGGAACGAGAAACAACGGTGAAAGGAGAGATACTCCTGTGTCTAGCACGGCTATTAACGGTTTCCAAGGCTGCTTGGAAATTCTATTAAATTTATTTTACACACATAATCTTTGCAAGGACCGTTGATGTGCAAAGGATCGTTGATGTGCGACTTGGGAAGGCAATTATTTGACACAGCTACAACCTGAAATATCTGTGTTCCAGGGTGGTAATATTTACAAATATGTTTCATTAGAGAAGTTCAAACTACAACAACTCTGAACCCTAGATGTTCGAGTCGAGTTAAATTCCCAAATAAATTTGGAAGCAACATCAAACTCAAAGCATCATACAAATCGATCTACGAAAGAATTAGGAAGTGACATCATTTTTGAGGAGTCGATTAACTCAAGGTATTTCAAGGAGCACAGATCACCAAATTATTCTAGCACAATTTTAATTAATTAATGAAAAATGGCCATTTTTAGAGCTGCTTCATCTGACTTATGGACCTAGAAAAGCCTGAAAATGAAGGAGCCCAAATTTTTAGCTCTCGCAACATTCAGATAGACATAAATGTTGACTTTCACCTACAAAATGGAATGAAATTAAGAAAGAAAAATAAGCATACCTGAGAATCATGTTGCCACAATAATTTTAATTTCGCACCTTCTACTTCTAAAACTCTTAAGTTCTTCATTGGAATCCAGTAAGGTAGGAAAGGGTTTCCAAACTTATACGAGCTAAGCCACATTATATGTGTTGATGACACACTCCTCAATATGCATTTTGGATAGCGTTTTTCAGTTGCAAGAAGGGTTGCGCGACGACTGTCCTCGCCGTGGGTTGATACTTCTTTAACTGGCAAGCTGCGCATCCACGGATTGCGCGGGTCGAGCTTACTCGTTCGGTGGAACAGTGCAATAGATTTATGCACCTCCACTTCGACGACAACGTGTTAAGGGTTTACTCGGTACTCATTCCTTTAATTCCTGCTAGTGATTATTTAACCTTATGCTTGGTGTACTCAAACAAGCTATCAGTCGTGCGCTCTCCCAATATTACACATTAATATAATTACATAACCATTCATTACTTGCATACATGTCTAGCCATGACTGATACATTCAGAACAACTCACATTCATCAATCATTCATTCATGAAACACTTAACATATTATCCCCATTCTCCTTCTACGGTGAATACATATAAAAGCATTAACCAACCAACTGATAATTGAGAGTTCAAACATACATAGTAAGCAAACAGATAGAACAAAGCATGAACATATAGACAATCTCACTACACAAGATTTAACGTGGTTCACCCCCCAGATGGAGGCTACGTCCACAAGAACGGTTGTTAATATTGATCTTTTCGGAAGGGTACAACCGTTCTTGGTCTGTGCACTCAGCTGTAGACTCTCTTCTCTCTCAGATAGGTCTCTGTGCACACAGCTGCAGAGCCTTTATAATGGTTTTTGCTCAAAAGTCTAACAATATTCCAAAATGAAGAGTAACCCTTCCCTATACAAAAATGCCTTATTTATAGATCATGCCTGTAGGTCATGTCTTTACAATTCATAGGCAAAACCCTTAGGTTTCCAAAACATGGCATGAATAACTGCCAGCTTGACTGTCGCTGTCGATAGCTTACTCAGCTTGCTTCGGGCCGTTTTGTAGGGCCATTCACGGCTCGCACGCTCCTCTGACAACCACAATCCTCAAAACAGTTACAACTACATCGTGGCCTGTCTCTTTCTGCCTCTTCCGCTTTCCTTTCTCTGTCAACGTAGTGGCCTAGCTTCTCAAATGCTTGCCGCCACTATTCCAAATAAGTCACTTTCTCCTTCCTTCATCCAGCTCTTTACCAAAAATAGGTCGCTTCCTCGCCCGGCATTTTCTTCTATCTTCTTACCAAAATTTGTTGCTGCGCGGGTCCTGCGCATCAACATAGCTGTGCTACTGAATATATGCAACAAGCTGTGCTCTCCCCATTACTCTGCTTTTCCACTGCACAGCTCAAAATCATGTTTCAACAAAATTGGTACCCACTTGGGCCACGCCCAACAAGCAGGCAGTCCAAGCAAGTAGTTCCAAGCAATCCATTCATTCCTAGGTTCCTCAGACTTTATATTAAAGTTTTAAATTTCTCTCAACATAATTGGATCTATTCAAATAGTATATAGAATGACATCATTATGATTAACCCAAATGTAACCCCATCAACATCAACAATAAGGATGCATCCAAACTATGCAATAATAAATGGAGAAGAAACAAAATCTACCTAAGGGAATGTCATGCACAACTCCAAATATTTTATTCGTAGTTTCGATGGCTCGTAATCACATTAGACCATTACTTGTTCATGATGTAGTAATATAGTTTCCTTTGCAAACCATATAGTTCCAACCCATGACTTTGAATTGCTAGAATGGTTAATTCTTGCCTAGTTTGTTATATCACATCCAATACCACATAAATTATATAACTATCATGCTATGACTCACTCTTGTATATTTTCATATTGTACATTGTCTTTAATGTTATTGGATGCAATTCACAAAAGAGGTGGTCAAAATTTTGTTTAACAATGAAGAAACTGTTTTTTCTTTTAGATTGCACATTTTCTAATTCATGCCTCGAGTCTTTGCATGATGAGGTCAAGTTTAATTTTTTTTCTTGGGAATAATTAATGATTTAGTTCAAGGATTCCCTCTACTCCCCTTACCTTACCTATATTTTCATTTTATTTATGTTCTTCATTATCCTTTATATGGTCATCTTAAATCTTCACTCCAAGCTTAAAGGTAGCTTGCATTACTTCTTTTTGTTTATTTTATTTTTCCCATTCTTCCTTTGTTTAGAAGTCCTAGTGATGGAGACAACCCTTATCTCGGTTTCCCATACCCATTTTGTTAGGTTGTTTTCATGATTTTTTTATATGGGGTCTAAGTATACCTATTAATTGCAACCATTGACATAAACAGATTTGGATCTTTAATCAATCTTTAGTTTTAACCAAGCATTATCATTAATTGTGAAGAAGAGTGATAGAAGGCTCATGATGAATGCCCGAGCAACCCATGTATGGAGTAGGTGTTCCAAAGATATATATTTGTAATTTGAAAGAAACTAACATCTAGCATGGCCCTTGGACAATCCACTACAAAATGTTGCAACATATCGATTCCTTCTTTATCATTAGTTGTATATGTAGTTGAAGTATTAATGGTCGATAAATAATCATTATGAGTATTAAAGTCATATATAAAAGGATTAACTCCAACTATAATATTAAAAACATCATCAAAATTTTTGAATCCAAACTCAAACTAAACTAAGTTGTAAGAGAAAACCAAATCACCATAGAGGATCTTGATGCTTTTATTCATATTGCAATTCAACACTTACAAACCAATCAATATATACTCAACCTTGATGGGCATTGAAGTGATTAGTTATTGTTGTGGGATACAATTATTCTCATATTTCATTTGGCAATAAATACAATGATATGTATACTTTGAGACTAATTTGAGTGTTTAAACACATCCAACAATCATAACCTTATTATATTCTAGTCAATGTACTAATAATATAAAAATCTTAATCATAGTTGGTTGTAACACATTGATATTGACATTCTAAGTGTAGAGTAATCTCCCCCTGTTTATGAATGCACTTATAATTTATTTGGAACATACTGCATGGTTATCTACATGAGTTTATCTTGTCTATTGATTATTACCTCATTATTATGTTGCTTCACATTCTCCAACATTGCGATTTTTTATCATCCACGAAAATTCGAAACATAATTCCCTCCATAAAACTTTGTACAATATGTCCTCAATCTTTTTCATTTTTGTTTTCATATGCAATATATATTTGTATTTAACTCAACGTAAACAATATTCATTTGTATTTAACTCAATGTAAACAATATTCATTATATGGAAATAAAATAATGAGGTTATTGATATAAAAATGGATGTTGCATGATGAAATAATGAGTTAATACTCATATATGGTATCTTGTCCAAATATATGTCGATGCATATTCTTGCTTCCATTCTTGGCAAACTTTTGTTCCCACCATATTTCATAAAGTACTCCATATGCCAACCACAAAATTGAAATTATAAAACACAAATTGCAAAAAAGATTGACATATGATATACAATTTAAATTAGTGGATTTAATATTTGTATTATTATATCTTTTGTCTTGAAAGATTGGAGACTGGAATATTTTGTGGGCCTCTTTTTTTACATTGTAGAAAAGATTCCATCCTTTCTCATAACTTTTTTCAAAAAGAGAACACAACTTGGCAGATCGGGCCTAACCACTTCTAAATGATAAGTAGAGGTTGTTGCATATTATTGATCCCAGCCTAGAAGGAAACTATTCCATTAAAGATGCCCTAAAAGCTTGTAATTTGGCTTATCAATGCCTTAACCAAAATCCCAAGGCAAGGAATCTAATGGGTGATGTTCAAACATTAGAACCTTTACAAAATAGGAAGGATATGGTGAATCAGTCCTTACTGTATGTATCTTTAAAGAATGAGATAGAATCATATAAGATGTGGAATCTTTGAAAGAAAATGTTAGTAACATTGATGGTTGTCATTTTCCTCATAATAATTATCCTTTCCCTACCGATGGACTTGATATCTGCAAGGTTAATGGTGATTACAATATGAGTAAGTAATCTTCAAGGAATCTATCAACATAAGTGGAAGTTTCTTGTACTTTGAAATTAGTTATTTGAAATTAGTTATTCTTGTCTTTAAAGGGTGTCTAAATTTGTACAATCTCTATGAGTTGTTCTAATAAAAACTTATTCCTATCTAATAGTCCCACTTTAATAAAATGCTTATAATTTGTAATGGATTTTAAAGATGTACATAGCCTTATTATTTTGTGATTTTTTTACCATCCGAGGTTACCTTATGCTTATTACTGTGATCCAAGCCTAGTTCATATTCTTTCACGTTTGAATTTATTCTCTAAGTCCTTACCTTATGCTTTCCCAAATTCTAATATGCATTACTATGTTACCCCAATATTTGGGACTTGCTATCATTGCATATCATAAGTTACCATGTTACAATAATGCTGATAAAAGAATACTTTGGCTTTCATGCACTCTTACACTGAGTAATCCTAGATGATCGAATAAATTTATGGGGAGACTTACTAACAACATTTGTTATATGAAATCATAATAAAAATTCTATCCTAAAATACAAAAAGTCTAGTTTATAGTGTCCTACCGTCTTAACCAGTCTTTGTCCATGGTTTGTGAATGGTTTATTTAATTTTTTTCCATTCATATTTGTTGACACCATATTTATAATTGTTTATACTCTTTTATTGTAGAAGAATGTGCATCTAGGTAATAAAATTAACCTTTAAGAAATAAAAGAATTATTATATATTTGATAACACTAGAATATATTAGGTATTGCATAAGAACCTACCTCTCTCCCCTATGTCTTTAAAGGGTTCTAGATTAGTGGTAGAGCATAGGCATTATGTAATGCAAAAGGATGGTGGTTCGATTCCACCATTCCCTATAATACATCAATACAATATAGGATATCGTAGTCTAATTTTAAGAAAATAATCTTTAGTTGATCTTGATCTTGAAATATTAATGTTTTTATACATTGTCTCTAGAGAGACAAAATGATATCAGCCTTGGAGAGACAATATACATAATTTTTTTTTTCCTTTTGTCTTAACTTGAGACAATATGGTCATTTATAGAGACAATATGGTCTATAATTGATGTATTGTATATTGTCTCTATAGAGACAATAGTTTGAGGCAGTAATTTAAGACACTTGCATAAATACAATATTTAAAACAATACACAAGTTTCCTTTTGTCTAAGGTTGAGACAATTTACACAAATATTGTCTCAAAACCCCCCTTTATATAATAGTGAAGGCATTCATAAATTATTTGAGTGATATCATATTAAACATGACTAGATAGTGGAAAATATTGAGGATTTATGCATATTATTAGTGGTAGCAGCTGAAATAAGATAAATGGAAGGCTAACATAATATCTAGAGTTGGGAGAAGATGGTCTCCAAGTTGAGAGATAAGTTTGTAAATTTTTATTATACTTTGAAATGCAAAGAAAATTAGAGAAATTGAAACAAAAATGATAGATGTGTATAGAATTACCTTGAAATAAAATGTTTTAGTGTGGCTGGATGAGAGTTGGTTTTGTATGAGATAGTGAGAAAAATATCATGTACTTTGTGGATGGGTGAAGCTATCTATGAAAATGAAGATAATTGTGGAGAAGAAGTGGTCAATGGAATATGCTTATCAATTGGACTTGAGAATTGAGAAGTTGAAAATGAAGAGAAATCATGTGTAGAGAGAGAGAGAGAGAGAGAGAGAGAGAGAGAGAGAGAGAAGAGAGAGAGAGAGAGAGGGGAATAAAATGATTATGCTAATTATGGTAATTATGGTTGTGGAGAATGTTGAGTGTGCTTATATAGTGCTTGTTGTTGGGAAAAATAATGAGGAAAATGTGTGTGAAGTGCATGTTGTTATAGATGTCATTAAATAAAAGAGTGGAGAGGAATTCACAACAAAATACCACATGGAAGAGACTAAGGTGAATAATTTTGTTCATCAAACTTAAGTGGCAGCAGTGAGTGACGTAGCAGAAGATAATGGTCTAATAGTGGTGGAGTTGCGAGTATATGATATTACCATGTAGTGAAATATATGTGTGTGCATGTGTGTGGGGGGGGGAATGCATGGTTCCCTCAATGTTGTATGTGGTGACATTGTTGCAGGTGAAAACGCAAAGCTGGGTAACACTTCCGTGAGAATCGGGTGTCCGAGCAACATGGCGGAAGTTATTCGACTGAATAACTATAGTTATTCGGCCGAATAACTATAGTTATTCGGCCGAATAACGTTTGTTATTCTGCCAAATAACTATAATTATTCGACCGAATAATCTATACATTATTTGGACGAATAACGTTTAACGGAGAATCGTTTGGATTGATGATGCTCTCGAAATATGTGCAAAGGCATAGCCGACCAATAATTTTGCACGGTGGTTCTATGTTTATTCGGCCGAATAATTATTCAGCAGAATAATTATTCAGCCGAACAATTATTCTGCATAAAAGGTCGGCTGCATCCCACACTTGTCATTTTTCTCTTTGCAGTTGGCTGGTCCCCACCAGCCGCTGCTGGGCCCCGCTTGTCGCCCCGTCATTTGTTGCCGCCTGTAGTCCGCCACCCTCCCGACGTGGAGATCCACCACCTTAACGGCCTCCTCTCATCGTGGATATCTGCCATCCTATCGGCCTACCCTGTCATGGAGAGACACCACCCTTCCAGCCTGCTTATGTTGGCCCTTTCGGACTAGTTCTGTTGGCCCTTTCGACCTAGTTCTGTTGGCCCTTTTGGCATCCTCTCGGCCTGAGTCTGTCGACTCTCTCGGCCTCCTCTCGGCATCCTCTCGGTCTGCTCTCGGCCTCCTCTTGGCCTGCTCTCGGCGCTGTTCCGTCGCTCCATTCAGCCTCTTTTAAGCCTTCTTTTAGCCAGGTTTTGTCCCCACTCTGGACCTCCTCTCAGCCTCCTTTCGGCCTAGTTTTGTTGCCGCTTTCGGCCTCCTCTTGGCCTGGTTCTGTCGTCCCTGTCGATGTCGTTCTGTCTCCTCTTTCTATGTGGATTGCGAAATTGGTGTGGTGTGGAGTCTAGCAGTTCGTGGAGTTGGACAGCGTCCACTGAAGGTAATTTATTTAATTAATTAATTTATTTATTTATTTATTTATTTTTTTTTATATATATATATATATATATATATATATATATATATATATATATATATATATATATTTTTTTTTTTTTTTTTTTTTTGTTAATTTTTATATTTTCGGTGCAATACTATTTCTAATTCTTTTACATGTTTGGCAGGTGATGTTTCGTTTTTTCGGTGCTGGGCTTCGTTTTGCTTCCCTCGTTGTTCGGCTTCGGTCTTTGGAGTTTGGTTTTGTCAGTGTCTTTCATCTGTGAAAAATAAATAGGTATTCCTTCTAATTTGCTAAACTCAATTAAGATGTCAATTTAGTTTTTGATAAACGGTTATTTCAATTGGTTAGTGTTGAAAGCTGCCCAGATTGGCAAAGTTCATGAACTTTGTCCATGTGGATAGAGTTCATGAACTCTGCCAATCTGGGCAGAGTTCATGAACTCTGTCCATGATCCATGAACTCTGCCCACATGGACAGAGTTCATGAAATCTGTTCATGATCCATGAACTCTGCCGACCTCATATATATGTCATAAGCTGTGAGCTTTATTTTGACTCTATAATTCACAGTTCGTTAACTACAACAGCTTCTATAGCTTGCAATGTACTTTGCTTTAATGGGATTCAGACTACTTAAGTACTGGTTTTGATTGAATATGTTGATATAAGTAAGCTATCGTAATCATTGGGCTTTAATAGAGGTATATTTTAATATGCATTATAACTCTAGTATGGAAAGCATAGAAGTATTGTCATTGGTTACTAATTACACTAGTTATCCAAAGCTCATGAGGTAATGAACTGCTCACATATCTATCATTTAACCCTAACTAATGGTATTAGCTTATTGAATTGAATTACAACAGCTTTATCTGTTCAGTCACATCATCATGCGTAACTTATGATTACCATTGTTTAGTGTGTTATGTTATAGCTATAGTATCCCATAGATATGAGTAAGCCTTGAACTATCATATATTATGGTAATTTTTAATCCTTGTCGTAATCATAATAGTCTTTATTAGAGGTCTAATTTATGAGCTATTAAAGTCAATGGAACTGGTAGTAAGTAGTTATAGAAAAATAGGTTTTAATTATTTATCCAATTAAACCACTATCATTGCAAACTAGTAGAAGTTTAAAGAAGACCTCCCATTTTGCATTGCTTGTACTGTAACTAAGTAGTAACCAATAAACACTATGAATCTAACTAAGTAGTTACTCTACATGATCTTGTGAACTCTGTCCACATGGACAGAGTTCATGAACTCTGTCCATTTGAACTCTATCCATGTGGACAGAGTTAAATTTTAGTGCATGGTAGGCAGATCTGCAGTCATAAAACTTAAACCTAATAGTTGGGAAACTGAAACCTTCAAACTCCTATCAAAACAATAGACTCTGAATGTTAGATCTACGAACATGAACAAGTTTAAGATGAAAATATGAGAAACAAGCTACAGGAAAAATGAGAACAACATACTGTTATGTACTTTTCCTTAACAGTATTATTATCTTTGCAATTAACCAACTTCATGTAATTTCCCCATAGTTCCAACAACCTTAATCATACAATTAGAGCCTTGTCTAGTGAAAAAGTTGAAAACAAAGCACCTTGAGACAATTCAATTTTTATATTTGTACACTAGAGTTGTAATTTGAAAACAACTGAAACAAGATTTATCATAAGATATTCAGGTAAACAAAATAGAAAAATAAAGCTTTAAGTAGGGCAATAAACTCTCTTATTTATATCCTATCTTGTAGAATCAACACATGCAAGTGTCCAAGTTTTTTGGATTTCACCTAGTGGTTTGAAATTGAATCACCTTCTTTAATCAAAAAGAGACTCCACACAAAGATTCTAAGAATAAGGGTAGTGGGTGATTGTCCCCACCCACAGTCCAACCTCATGCCCATTTAGAAGTGGTTCCAATGTCACATACTATAACCCTACACTACTATTAGAGGGAAATAGTATGGGCTAATTTTTATTATCCCCAATAAGAGGGTTGGGAACTCATTGAAAAAGTAGAGAAGATGATTAACTTCTCCTTCCTAATTAATGCTTATAAGAATGGAATGTGAACATGGACAAAGTTCATGAAATATGTCCATGGATAGAGTTCATGAACTCTGTCCACGTGGATAGAGTTAATAGATCAATATATAAACCTAAATCTCCAACACAGCAAAGACAATTGTACTATGCACCAAACAACATGTTTTATGACTTTAAGTTGGACTAAAAGATGCCGAATGTGTGTCTAATTTGGAGAATGTGACAACGTTCCAAAGTTTGTGGTATGATTTATTTGCACTTAAAATAAATCTCTATGTCTAGTTTGGAAAGTTGAACAGCATTGCCAGATTTTGTTGCACTTAAAGAACTTAGTTTCTTTAGCAGCTAGGTCTTAGAATTTGTAGAATTAACATGTATAATTTGTATATGTTGAGTTGAAGGTTGTGTAAGTGTAGATATCATATTAAATGGAAAGAGATCAGTCTTCGAGGCAAAAGCATAGGAGGTCATCACATTCTTCAGGATTTGGTGTCCCATTTAACAATTGAAGATTGTCTAGTTCACCTCGTGATTCAAGATGATTGTACAGTTCACATTCAGTCGATCATCGGCAAGGCGATAGGAGTATAGATGGTTCCCCTTCATATTCCATGGGAGACTGTCGATCTCGACCTTCTGTTGGTATGAACATCAATCTTTTAATACATGTATAAATTGTATTTTTGTGTGTACGCAGTTTGTACACGTTTACACATAACTTTGTTTGTATTTGAAGCAGAGAGAGAGGAAGATCGAACAAGGGAGATAGACATGGGTGCAGAGCAAGGTCACCAAGATGTTTGTCATTCTACATAGGGTGACGAAGGTCGAGCCATGACGCAATTTGTTGAACTAGCTGAGGGTTGTACACCCATATCAACTTATCCATCTGATTTATCTGCAGACCTTCCATGGGAAAGTGATCTTGCACAAATGACCCTTAAAAGTTGTAAATCTCACTATGACAGGTTGCAAAAAGATCTTTCTACTTTGGATCTCCTTCCAGAGAACAAACAAAGTATAGATATGGTTTTGGCATCATTACAAAAATTCATTGAGGTATATGAGGATCTTGGACCAACAACAGATGGTTTTGCTTACTTGATGCGCAGAAGGAGGGCCCAAGTGATGGGTCCAAGTGAGTGGGATGTTGTGAAGGAGAGAGTGGCCAAAGAACAAGCCATGGGAATGTTTAAATTCAAAGAGGGTCTAAAGCGAAAATCATTGAAAGTGAAATATTTTAAGCACCCTCATCTTGCACATCATTTATATGACCGGTTCCTTACAGCCTATGGTCGGTTTCCATGGAATGATGAGGTTTCTAATTATTTTGCTAGATTTTTTTATGTCAAGTTTTTTCTGGGTATGAAGCCAGACTATACTGATATTCATTCCAACTTTTACGGAGTTTGAAAGGAGCATATATACGATAGAAAATGTGCTCTTATAGATCCCACAACTCTTCGACCTCCACCTTAGATATCTCACCCACCAAGGCTTGTGACTTACAAATCGGAGATGGAGCCCACATCAGAACTTGGGACAATTGCAAGGCATGTTGTTACTGAAGGTTTAAATTTGGCATTTTTAGGAGTTGATATGGGATTGAGTCGAGAGAGGGCTCGAGCCACTATTCGGAAGAATTTTGTTTACAAAACGAATGATGAGTTAGATGGAATGAGCATTGAAGATCTCAAGGCTTGCGCTAAGGTTTGTCATGATATAGCTTCGGATGTTTTGTCCAATGACACATCGAGTTTAGGAGAGGTGTGTGTACTTTCAATCTATTTATTTTTTTTATTCATTTTGAATTGAACTTTTTGTTACATTATATCTATGTATGATATTATGTCTTTTTTGATGTATAGTAATAAATACATTACGTAAATGTTTATTGGTTGCAGTTTTCTAGAATGATGAATGAACATAATTTTAGAGTCTCTTGTTAAATTTTGAGCATTAATTCAATATACTCTAGGATCTTTACTGAGAGAACAACATGTACAGTATATCAATGCATATCAATCATAACAAGCATGTCAATCATCACAAGAATCAAAAGCATGAGAGACAATAGACACACAAAGTTTCTGTGGGGAAAACCCTAAGGTGAAAAACCCCACAACTTCCTCAGAGATAGATAGAGCAATAGCACAACCAAAGTACAAGAGATAGACTCCTCTTAGTAGGTGATCCTCCTCCTCACATGTGCGCCACTTTCTGAGTGAAGGAAGTGTGAGTTTTGAGTGATACAAATAGAGATCTCTCGATCTCTATTTATACTTGTCCTGTTTTCCCAATAACCTTATGGGGTCGACTTGTCTAGCTAGGTTCAATAACTTCATATTACATTATGTCGGGCCGACCCCTTACAAGGTGGTCTAATAACCCATCGGCAAGTTAACACACTTGTGACACTTGTCAATACAAATGATGACACTTCCGTATAGAGGAATAATACATCTCTATAGGAGTATAATAAATATATCAATGAAATACATTCCGAAGTTACATATACATCAACACTCCCTCTCAACTAGGAAGGCATTTCTCGACACAGATCTGCTAGCACAAGTCTTCTTCTCTGGATCATCGTCATCGATGCATCGCTGCTATCTCAACCAATCTCTGAATCTACTCGTCATAGGAAGTTCTAGAGAGCTGTCCTTTTTCATTTTGGATGTAGGCCCACCACCTGCAGGTCTTCATCATCACTGGCCATACTGTCGAAATCTCAGGACTTATTATGTGCGTCACAAAACCTTAAAAGAGTCTCTTGACTAGAAAGAACCCTAAAGAGCATCTGAGGCCTTTTTCATCCTGTCCAGATCTCCAGGACTTATTACATGTGACCCCACCATAAAACCTCGAAAGAGAATCCCAAGACTGATTACGAGCATCCCAACCATAGGTTGAGCCGTGTGCTCAACCTATCGGATCTTTCAGAGCACAAATTACATTTGGTCACCACAAAACCTTGAAAGAGCATCCCAAGATTGATTATGAGTACACAGCTCAACCTATCGGATCTCCCAGGGCACAAATTACATGTGGTCATGGAAAAACCTTGAAAGAGCATCCCAGGAATGATTACAAGCACACGGCTTAACCTATCGGATCTCCTAGGGCACAAATTAAATGCCATAGGACAAAACCTCGAAAGAGCATTTCCCAGATATCCCAAGGCACAAATTACATGCCATAGGAAAAACCTCAAAAGAGTATCTGCAAATCTCCAAAGGCACAAATTATATGTCCTCCAAAGCAAAACCTCGAAAGAGCATTTGCCAGATATCCCAGGGTACAAATTACATGCCATAGGCAAAACCTCGAAAGAGTATATGCAAATCTCCCAGGGCACAAATTATATGCTTATCTGCACAACCTATTCCACGGCCATAGAGTATCAACCTGATACTCACCATACATCATCCTGATGTACACATGATCATCATGATCATCATCACTGCATTGTCTCGATGCATGTGATCTGGAGCAACATCCTGAAGCTTGTCATCCATGATCATCCTGATCATACAATGCATCCACCTAATGCATACATAGTATCTTCCTGATACATATCATCATACATGATCTACCTGATCATACAATGTATCCACCTGATACATATACAAATACATGATCCACCTGATCATACTTGATACATATCAACATACATGATCTACTTGATCATACAACGTATCCACCTGATACATATATAGATACATGGTCGAAGCATCCAACATGATGCATATACAAAAATACATACAAATAATCCAACTAATCATGTCCAACATCCAACATGATGCGTACATAAATGATCCAACTAATCATATCCAGCATCCAACATGATTCATACATACATAGATGATCCAACTGATCATATCCAGCATCCAACATGATGCCTACATACATAAATGATCCAATTGATCATATAGAGTAGAAACTCGAACATCATACTGATGCTCATCATCCACGCTTACATCCACAGCCATGGAAGGATCCTCTTGTCATCATGCTTGGAACGGCTCCTGCAAATGTATCCATCACTTCTTCCTCGAAGTGTCATCAATCTGAAGAACACCAAGCCTCTCTCTAAAGTACTCGAACTCCACTCTGGCTAGTGGTTTCATCAACACATCTGAAATCTGCTCGTCCATCGCAACATACAAGAGCTTCACTGCTCCTCTCTGCACCATATCCCTGATATAGTGATATTTGATCTCTATGTGTTTCAACCTGTCATGGAACACGGGGTTCTCAGATAGCTTCACACAGCTCTAGTTGTCACAAAAGATACCATTAGTCTCCAGTGGGAGATCAAATAGCTCAGACAGTAGCTTCCGAAGCCATACTGCCTCACAACTAGCTGAACAGGCTGCAACATACTCTGCCTCGGCTGTACTCAGTGCTACGCAGTACTGCTTCCTGCTAAACCAAGAGATCACACCTGATCCCATACTGAAGCAGCACCCAGATGTGCTCTTCCTATCTGCAGCACTGCCTGCCTAGTCCGAATCAACATAACCCTGTAGGTTAAACTTTTGATTCGCATCATACTTGAGCCCATAATCAACTGTACCCTTCAGGTACCTCAGAATATGCTTTACAACAACCAGGTGAACACTCCTCGGATCCGTTAGAAAATGGCTCAATGTGTTCACCGCAAAGCAAATATCCGGTCTCGTATTCGTCAGGTACATCAAGGACCCAATCATCTGACGATACATAGAGACATCAATAGGCTCAGATGAAGCATCACACAGAAGCTTCAAGTTTGATGCCATAGGTGTAGCCATGGCCTTGCAATCCATCATCCCAAACCTCTTCAGGATATCTACTATATACTTCCCTTGTCCAAGGAAGATCCCATCTGCACTCTGCCACACCTCCATACCTAGGAAATAGTGCATCATCCCCAAGTCCTTCATATCGAACTCGACAGCAAGCTTCCTCTTTGTATCGGCAATCAGTCTATCATCTCCTATTACAAATAGGTCATCCACATATAGGAGAAGTATCACAGGATTTCCTTCCTCAACCTTGAAGTAAAGGTTGGAATCTACTTTACTCTTGGTAAAGCCCAAACTAGATAGGAAACTGTCCATTCTACCATACCAAGTCTTATGAGCTTGCTTCAAGCCATACAAGGATTTCTTCAATTTGTACACATATGACTCCATGTCATGTGTTTCAAAACCAAGTGGCTGCTCCACATACACTTCCTCTTCAACTACACCATTCAAGAAAGCAGTCTTAACATCCATCTGGTGTATCTTCCATTTCATTGTTGCAGCCAGGGAAAGTACTGTTTTGATGGAAGTGTTCCTGGCTATAGGAGCAAAAGTTTCTTCATAATCTATTCCCTCTTTCTGAGAGAAGCCATGACCTACGAACCTTGCTTTGTATTTCTCTATGCTGCCATCTGCAGCATGCTTGATCTTGTAGATCCATTTGGAAGTCACAACAGAATTCCCTTCAGGTCTTGGAACAACATCCAAAATATCATTCTTCATTATTGATTGGTATTCCTCGACCATGGCATCCTTCCATTCTTTCTTTTTCGTTGCTGCTTCATAACTGGAAGGTTCTTTGTTCATGATATCACAGAGTAAAGAAACATAGCTGGTATGTGATCTAGTTCTCTTCTTTGCTCCGTGTTCTTCTTCTGGAATGACATATCTTTCTGCATATTGAATGAGCTCTCTAGCCCATGCAGGTTTCCTCTTGTGAGAGATATTCTCATGGGGTGGATCTACAGGTTCTTGCGTATCTTTAATTTCATGATCTGCTTCTGGAATTGCTTCAGTCATAGTAGTGTCTCGAAATCTAGTTTCCTTAGGTTCTTCATAATCTTCAACATGTGTTTTTCTTGATTTGATGAATGCTGAGTTTTCATCAAATGTCACATTCCTGCTGATATCAATCTTCTTGAACCCTGGAAAGTATATTCTATAAGCCTTCGAGCTTTCACTGTAACCCACAAAGATACCCTTCTTTTCTGAAGGATCTAGCTTGGTCCTCTTTTCCTTTGGGACATGAGTGTATACTAGACAACCAAATATTTTGAGATGGATGACTTCAAGTTTCTTACCAGAGAATACCTCTTCTAGTGTCTTGTTGTCCAATATCTTGTGGGGCGTTCTATTCTGCACATATACAATTATCTTAGCTGCTTCTGCCCATAGATGCATAGGTAGATCCTGGTCATGCAGCATTGCCCTTTCTGCTTCCATGATTGTTCTGTTCTTTCTTTCTGCAACTCCATTCTGTTGTGGATTGTAAGGAGCATTCAACTCCCTCTTAATCCTTGAATCACTGCATAGCTTATTGAATTCACCTGAGGTGAATTCTCCACCATTGTCGGATCTGAATGTTTTGATCTTCTTATCAGTTTGGTTCTCCATCAAGGTTTTGAATTCCTTGAACTTATCCAACACTTCATCTTTGTTCTTCAAGAAGTAAACCCAAGTCTTCCTGGAGAAGTCATCAATGAAAGAGACATAATAAACATACCCACTCAGATAACTGGATGACATCGGACCACATACATCGGAGTGGATAATTTCCAAGATATCTTTTGCCTTGCTTTCAATGCTTGGAAATGCCTTCTTTATGTTCTTTCCTTTTTCACATCCTTTGCAAACACCTTCATGTTTGGTCTTGATTTCAGGAAGACCCTCTACAACTTTGCTTGCAATTGGTAGTGCTCTGTAGTGCATATGTGCAAGTCTTCTATGCCAAAGTTCACTTGGCTCCATGGAATCATGCACCATGACATGTTCAGGTTGTCCCTTCAATTTATACAATCCTCCCTCTTGCTCTCCAATCACCACTACATCATCAATAGTTTTACCCTTTTGCCACATTAGGACTTGTCCATCTACAAATGCAACTCTCATACCTTTTGCATCTAATGCAGAGATGGAGAGTAGATTCTTCTTGAGCCCAAGTACATAGAGAACTTCTTTCATCTTCAAGGATTTTCCAGAATCTAGGTTGTAGGAGGCTTCACCACTTCCTTTGATAGGGTATTGATAATCATCCTCAAGTTTCACCTTATGGGGTGATTCATGTTCATATAAGTTTACAAAAGATTCTTTAAATCCAATCATGTGTTTGGAAGCCCCACTGTCAATTAACCAATCATTACAACCATGAGAGATAGTGCCTGTGAGAGCAGATATTACAACATACTCTTCGTCGCTTGATGAGTCATCATCATCACTTTCTGCTCTGGCCTTCTTCTTTGGAGGTTCATCATCCTCAGCAGCATGAGCATGATATCTTCTTTTGTTGTTGTTCTTCTTCTTGTTGAAGTTGTTGTTGTTGTCTTTCTTCTTCTTGGGACAGACAAAGTGTCCCTTCTCATTGCAATTGAAGCATCTGATATCTTTCTTATCTTTATGAAAATGGTGGTGTGAGAATTTCCTGTTATGAGATGATTCCTTCTTGGACTTTCCTTTCTTGGAATGTGTTGTGAGTGTTTGATCTTCATTTCCCATCTTTTCTTCTCGGGCTACAAGCTTAGCTTTTTCTTGAGAGCATTCCTCCCACAACCCATTGAAAGAGATCAATTTCTTTCTTGCAAGATTCCTTGAATAAAGGAGTCCCATGACCTAGGTAGGCCATTCAGAGTGGTCATAACAACTTCACCATTGTCCACTATTTCATCCACAGTTTCAAGTTGTTCCTTGATATAAGAGACCTTAGAGAAGTAAGATTGAATGGTCTCTCCATTCAACATCTTGACCCCTTTCAATTGATTCCGCAGAGTCATCTTCCGATTTATGTTCTTCCCTTCAAATAACTTGGTCAGGGAGTCAAACATCTCCTTGGGTGTCTTTAGAAATGACACATGTGGTATGAAATGGTCTTTGATAGAATTAGCAATGATTTTCTTTGCCTTGACCAAGTTCTTCTTATGCAAAATCTTAGCCTCTTCATCCTCTGGGATAGGGATCTCAGAGCTAATGTAGGAGTCCAATTCATTTTCTTTCAGGATTAACCCAATCCTATACTTCCAAGCTCAGAAGTTATCATCCCCTTCAAGCTTATCCTCAAGCTTGGTGTGGTGAGACATCTTAAAGAGTACTTCAAATGGAAATAGAAAAGATTTAGGTCTTACCACTTGCTTTGCTGAAAACTGGATCTGGTCCCGGATTAGAGTTTGTTGGAAAAAACCTTAAAAATTCAAAATATGAATTTCAACTTTCTGAAAGGATAGAAAGATGCGCCTTGATGATCTGATCAGCCTGGTGTATTCAGAATTTGAGATCTGCAAAGCTTCACCCTTTAGAAATGCCTTTTAGTCTTCCCAGGTTCACTTGGGAGGACCCTGAATTAGGGTTTGAGTTTCCCGTAGATTTACTCAGTCAAAAATATCGATCCAAAGCTCTAAACTTCAATTTTTCCAAGGAGCTTCCAGCTATGTCTTCATATTTTAGAAATTCCTATTTTTGTGGAAACCCTAATTTTTAGGGCCAAAACGAAAAATGCTCGGAATTGAATTCTGATTAGACAGATAGATTCTCCTTGATGAGTAGAGTCAATCTACTATATTGTTTTTCCAAAATCTATGGAGAGAAACCCAGTAAACAAGAAATCCTAGTTTCCGTCACTACACAATGTCTCCTTTTCAAGTTAGCTCTGATACCATGTTAAATTTTGAGCATCAATTCAATATAATCTAGGATCTTTACTGAGAGAACAATATGTACATCATATCAATTCATATCAATCATAACAATCATGTCAATCATCACAAGAATCAAAATCATGAGAGACAATAGACACACAGAGTTTCCGTGGAGAAAACTCTAAGGTGAAAAACCCCACAACTTCCTCAGAGATAGATAGAGCAATAACACAACCAAAGTACAAGAGATAGAATCCTCTTAGAAGCTGATCCTCCTCCTCACATGTGCGCCACTTTTCGAGTGAAGGAAGTGTAAGTTCCGAGTGATCCAAATAGAGATCTCCCGATCTCTATTTATACTTGTCCTGTTTTCCCAATAATCTTATGGGGCTGACTTGTCTAGATAGGTACAATAACTTCATATTACATTATATTGGGCCGACCTCTTACAAGGTGGTTTAATAACCCATCGGCAAGTTAACACACTTGCGACACTTGTCAATACAAATGATGACACTTCCGTATAGAGGAATAATACATCTCTATAGGAGTACAATAAATATATCAATGAAATACATTCTAAAGTTACATATACATCAACATCTCCACTAGTGAAAATGTTGAAAATGTAGAAGCGAATCTTGGAGAGGTATATTTATTATTTACATATTTATATTTATATTTGAAAGATATTTTATTCTTTTTTATTTTATTTTTAATTTAACTATGTATCTTATTGTTAATTTGACTTATCCATGCAAGTTTCTTTAGATTCGAATTTTTTTCATGATTTTTCATCTGTTGTGAGCTAATGATTTTAATTTTTTTCATTTCGGTTTTAAGTTAATTACTTAATTTTAGTTTTTTTTGCTTGCACTATGTTTTATTTATTAACAAAATTTAAATGTTAGGGAAGAGAACATCTAGAAATTTGCGGTCAAGATATGGATTCCTTGATGCATGTGGATATTGGCACTGAGGTAATTTTGTTCATAATTGAACTATTCTCTGATATATAGGAACTTAACATTTTAATTTTTTGAATTTAGTTTAAAATAGTTTAAATAATTTATAAGATTCATAAATTGTTTTTATACATGTTGCAGCTTGGGTCTCTTCCATCTCTTGGAGGCAAAGGGAAGAATCCAGTGGAGGGGTCTCTTTGATCTATTCGAGGCAAAGGGAAGACTCCAGTGGAGGATAGTGGTGGACTTCCATTTAGAGAATTTGAGGTAATTGAATTGTTCTTTGATATAAGTTTAATATTTTAATGTTTGAATTTAGTTTAAAATTGTTTAAATAATTTATGATATTCATAATCTGTTTTTAACCATGTTGCAGGTTGGGTCAAGTCCAAGGGAAAACCCTAGTGGAGGATAGTGGTGGACTTCCATTTAGAGAGTGATTTATATTGTTATTTTTTTGTTGATATATACATTGTAGTTTTGGACATCGAGAAGCTTTATTTTTGTATTATACATATGTACATTGAACTCACATGTTCATGAATGTTTTTTTTTAGATTATATACACATGTACATTGAACTTACATATTCTGTGTGGTAAATGTTTGGAATATGTTTTTGCATATTTATGAATGTATGTACTATTAAATTTATGTATATATGTTTCAGTGTTGAGATGTAAATAATGATAGGAATGTTAGGAAGTTTTGATAGGAATGTTAAGAATGAATGTAATGAATGTTATGTTCATTTTAAGAATGAATGTTAGGAAGTTTTGATATGAATGTTAAGAATGAATATTATGAAGTTTTGATAGGTGCAATCTAATGTTAGGAATGTTAAGAATGAATGTTAGGAATGCTAAGAATGGATGTTAAGAATGAATGTTAAGTTCAAATTTTGATAGGAATGTTAAGAAGTTTTGATAGGAATGTTTGGAATGTTAAGAATGAATGTTAGGAATGTTAAAAATGGATGTTAAGAATGAATGTTAGAAAATTTTGATAAGAATGTTATGAATGTTACGAATGAATGAACTGGAAAGTTCTGATAAGAATGTTAGGAGTGTTAAGAATGAATGTTAAGTTCAAATTTTGATAGGAATGTTAGGAATGCTAAGAATGGATGTTAAGAATGAATGTTAGGAAGTTTTGATATGAATGTTAGGAATGTTAAGAATAAATGTTAGGAAGTTTTGATAGGAATGTTAAGAATGAATGTTAGGTTCAAATTTTGATAGGAATGTTAGGAAGTTTTGACATGAATGTTTGGAATGTTAAGAATGAATATTAAGGAATTTGATAAGAATGAATGTTAAGAATGAATGTTAGTAAGCTTTTATAGGATAGGAAATTTTGATAGGAATGTTAGGAAGTTTTGGTAGGAATGTTAGGAATGTTAAAAATGAATGTTAGGAAGTTTTGATAAGTGCAATCTAATGTTATGAATGTTAAGAAAGAATGTTTGTTTGATATATAGAATCTTGGTTTCAACATAAAATTTGAATTTCATATAAATGATAAATTGAAACTTATATAAATGATTCATATTTTCAATTTTTAATTAATGATTTTTATTTTCAATGTCCAGGTACATTTTATGCTGTTGAAATTATGGTAAATGAGAATTTAATGATTTTTTGTTTTTTAATCATAAATAAATATTACATGATTATGAAGCTTATGCTAAATTAGAGCAATGATTTTAGACAACAATTTGATGAATTTTCATCGATTTGTTGTAAATAATCATTGCTCTAATTTAGCATAAGCTTCACAATCTTGGAATCTTTGCTTGTGATTAAAAATCAAATGATCGTTATCTCCATTTGTCATGATTAAGTTATGTGAACTTACACAAGTAATATTTTAAAAAACTCATGGATCATATTTATATGGATTGTTTAGTCCACCACAAAACTAGTAATGGATCAACCCATCTAATAGATCAAGAATAATGGATCAAGTACATTAGAGAAGCATGAAATGGATAAGATGAAATCTAGTAGGTTTCTCGGGGATTATTCACGTACATACTTCAGTCAAAAGTAAAGATTCGGGGCGGATTGTGGAGACAACCACATCTACTATCTCATCCCTTAAGTGGCCTACTAGACATATGGGGACCCGAATAAAGTACTTTACACAGAATTTAAGACGAAATTACACATTAAAGTTTTCATTACCAAATAATTTTCGAATTCATTTTAGCATACTAAAATACGATCATTTAAACTCTTATTCTAGTTCCCATTCAAGATCATAGACATAGTTTAGAGAAGAAATATATTTTACACAACATTTGACATGGATATGGACAAAAACATCAATCGATTCATTTTTTATATAGTTAAAAACATCGCAATGGAATGTCATTCTCAATTATCCGTTCATGGTCATATTTGGACAGTTTCCATTTTTTAGTTTTTAATTGTTTTTTTGATGGAACTTGTACCAATTTTATTCAAGATGTACATACTAAATGACTATATTGTCAACATATAACATCAGGTTTATAATCCTGAAAGTAGACATAATTTTCAGTCATATGGGTTTGATGAAAAAAATAGCCTTTTAAAATGATAGATCCTCTCTTGTATGTATATTCGTTGTCATTGTAGTCCTCCAATAACTTCATCTTTCCTTTAGTGCATCGCATTAAATAATACTTCACATTTTCATTGTTGTCTATAGGTGTAATCACAGTGAAAACATCCCCTGTGCAAATTACAATTGGCGTTAGGGTTTTTAAATCAATTAAATTGACTAATATACACATAAGGTGATGGACAAGAATGAACAATCGACAAAACAGTTGTAAGATCATTACCTTCTCTAACAAGATCTGAAATTATGTCGCCATCAGATGATATTGTTATTTCTTCTGATTCTAATTCCTCTACGCTTGCTAGTGGCATTTTTCCTTTAGGATTAATCTTTGTGTGTTTCCAATGTTTTATGTAGTTGTTCGTTATGTTTTCACAAACTTCTGTAGATTCAACATTTTCAGTGCAAATATGACAAAAGCATGATTGCTTTCTACTGTCAAATGCAAACACGTTTTGGAAGGATTTTGTTTGAATAGAGTGAAAATCTCTAGTTCCATTTATGGTGCTAGCGTCGTATGGTATTGATCTATTTATATATTGGACCCCAACAAGCCAAAAACACCTACACAAATGACAACTTTTGATGTTAGTGTACATATACTTAAATGTTAGTGTACATTTTTTTAAATTGACAATTAATATAAATTAAAAAAATCGTATACATACCTGTGCACATCTTTTGATTGTTGATTATAATCATGGATTAGATGTAATTTACACCATTGGACAACCTCTGCAGCTGAATTAAATCGTGCAGAAGAATGGTTCATTTTCCATCTTCGAGGTGCTCTTTTTACGCATTCTCCTGCACCATCATGTTCACCTTTTCCATGTCCAATTTCAAAGAAATTTCAGCGATGTTTAATGTTCAATGCTTTATGAAGTCGAAATAACTAATAAAATGATCGCGAAGATTTAAATTATCACGCACATCCATCCGACCATATCCAATGTTCATTGAATTTAACTTCACGTCCTTTTAGTGAATCGTAGAAAATAGTTTCAATACAATGCTAAACAAAATGTTTATCGTGTGTATGATCATCGCTGATATAAAAGTGATATTCTTTAATCACATCTCGATTGTCACACGTGCTTTCAATGCCATCAACATCCTATTGAGAATGCCTATATAGAACATGGACAAATATCGAAACTTGGTTATAATGATAATATTCACTCTGTATCTTTTTTTATGCAGCAAATGTGTAGTTTTTTGCAAAATCAACCACTGAAAAAATTGTTCCTGGTGGAAAATTTTCACGAGACTATTTGAATTTAAGGTCTTTCCATCGTGCTCTATGTGAATGCTTGGTGTATTTATAAATTTCACTTTCAAATTTCTTGAGAAAATATGTCAAACATATATTATCTTCTCGAAAATCAATTCTTTTGGAATGTGCATCACTAGAACTTGTAGCATAACCGATGTATTCATGTCTTCTACAATCAATGGTTATATTTGATAGCGAGTGATCATTATCGATAGGATATTTATTGTGGAATAAGACTCGATTTCCACAACGATGACAATGTTTTCCATTGACACATTTCTTAAATTATAAAATACTTCATCGTTATTTTTCTCACATAGAGTTTGAGATATGAATTCACGTACTATGGGCGGAGATGATGAATTTGTGCAAAACATTTTACCAAATTCAAGAAACGTGTCATAATATAATTGAAATTTCACATGATAACGACAACAACATGTGTCACGTTTAGTAATAGGTCTAACATACCATGGCTTTTGTTGCACAAATGTAGTGATTGACACATTAATTTCACGATGATCTTCCTTGAATTTATTGAACAATTGTACTTGTGTCATATCCATTATATATTTTGGACTGCTTTCATATACACCTCATGATACTCTTTGTCGTATCACATCCCTTGAATTTGGTGAAACTCGAGCATGTGCCAACCAATATTCCCGTATAATATCTTTAACACCTGCTCCCATTCTATCTTTGTAAGGTTGTCTACAAATAATTGCCCAGCAAGCAAGTTCATCATTTTCATCTATTTGCATTCTGAATTTGATATGTTTGTATAATGTCTTTCTTGAGGTTCCAACTTCTTTTGCTAGTTGTGTTGTCAAATGTTTTTGTCTAGTATTAGCTGAAACAATTGCTGTCTAAATTGCTCTACATGCAGTACTTGTATCTTTCTTCCTGGATTTTTCAAATTTTTTTATTGCATCACCTATATTTTCTATCACATTATGTTTCAATTTCGACTCTTTTGTCGCCTTGTGAATACCCAATAATGACGTAGCACTTTCTAACTTTTTGGACATTAATAAACATCTCAAAATTTGTGCTTGTTTTGCTATTGAACAATCCCTCAGAACACCATCATAAAAAAATTTAGCACGATATTGTACAACATGTATGGGTATTTTTTTCCATATTTATTGCAATCAACGTCTTCTAACATTTCATCATCAATGGTGAAAGTACCTATACATCAAGTTAAATTTAATTTAACATATATCATAAAATACAATTCATTATAAAAAATGAGTTTGGAAAATACATGATATATACATACCATGTCCAATTTTTCGATCTTGAACTTAATCTTCAATATTGACTTCATCAACATTAGCATGTAAATCACTATTTACATTTTCAATAATGGTCTCTTCAACTTCAATTTGTTCTTCTTGTACTCTATTTTCAATTTCCATTTTATCAACATTATCATGTAAATATGTATTTATATCTTCAATAATTGTCGCTTGCGTTTTTGTAAGACTTGTGGCATGATATTTGAGTTTTTTTTCCTCTATTATTATCATCATCATCACGTTTATGATCATATTTTCTTTGATGGTTTCTCTTACTTTCCATGATTGTTTAATATATAGATGATAAATTAAAGAATCATCACTTTATAGTAAAAAAACAAAATTAAGATTTAAAAACAGTTACGAAATTTATAAACACATAAACTAAAATTTACTTCACCTTATCAAAATCGTGTAAGAGTCTTTTGAAGAAAAACTCCTTGGAAATAAATTTTCTTTGAAAAAACCCCTGAAAAGAAATCTCTTTTGAAAAAAACCTTCTTTGAAAGAAATAAGAACTCATTGACAATAAATCACATTTGAAAAAACCCATTGGAAAATAGTAAGAACACCTTCTAAAGAAATCTTCTTTGCAAAATCATTGGAAAAAAAACTTCCTTGAAAAAATACCTAGGAAAAAACTTTCTTTGAAAAAAACACTTCGAAAAATACTTGGGAAAAAAAACTCCTTTGCAAAAATATCTTGGAAAAATAATTTTTTGAAAAATCCTTTGCAAAGAAATAACTCTTTTGCAAAAATAACTTGGGAAAACAACTCTTTGAAAAAACCCCTTTCAAAGAAATAAGAAAGAAAAATACATCTCCTTTGCAAAAATACCTTGAGATAAAAGCTTATTTGCAAAAATACATTCGAATAAAAACTCTGTAAATGCACCCTTTGAAAAGAAACATTTTTTGAAAAAACCACTTGAAAAAATACTTTGTAAAAAAAACCTCATTTGAAAAATATCCAGGAAAAAAAATGCTTTGAAAAAAATCCTTGCAAAGAAATAACTCATTTGCAAAAATATCTTGGGAAAATAACTTTTTGAACAAACCCCTCTTAAAGAAATAAGAAGGAAAAATACAACTCCTTTGCAAAAACAACTTGGAATAAAAACTTCTTTGCACAAAATACCTTAGAATAAAAACTCTTTAAATGCACCATTTGGAAAGAAACCTTCTTTGGAAAAAACATTTGGAAAAATAATTTGTAAAAACAAACTCCTTGGCAAAAATATTTTGGAAAAAAACACTTTGAAAAAACTCATTGCAAAGAAATATTTGCAAAAATACATTGGAAAAAAAATACCTTGAAAAAACTCATTGCAAAGAAATAAGAAGTGCAAAAATAACTTGGAATAAAAACTCCTTTGCAAAAATGCCTTAGAAAAAACTCTTTGAATGCATCCCTTGGAAAGAGATATGAAGAAAAACACCTTGTAAAAAAAAATCATTTTGCAAAAGAAATCTCCTTTGAAAACCCCTTCAAAAATATTTTGACCAGAAATATGCGAAATTAAAATGTGCGAAATAGTGAATGTATTTAGTTTTATTTATACAAGTATAAACAACGGTTTTTTTTTTTTTTTCTTCTCGGTTGACGAAATTTTTTTTCGTTTGGTTGTTCGGCCGAATAACCTTTGTTGTAAATAGCAGTGTCGTTACAGAAAAAGGTTATTCGGCCGAATAACCTCTGAAACTTGAAAACTTCATGGTTCTGCACATTTTTCAAGTTTCTCCATTTTCGGAAGGTAAAAACAATCTCTTATACTACAAAGCGACTATCGAACTTGATACCATTAGTTTCATCATTAAATCTACTTTCTGTATGTATAGATTTTGTTGTGTATAGATGAGATCTGATATTTTTAATTATTTTTTTTCGTAACATGTGTTGAGTTTGGTTTCATTTATTTCAAAATGCGGTGAAATGAAAAACCCATAACTTTAAAAATACATCACCAAATTTTTTTTAAAAAACATGGTGCAGTTAATTGACATGTCTACTTCAAAAGTTTATTCGTAGATTTTTTAGTTTTATAGTCAATTGAAAGAAAAGTTTTGCGACACAAAACATGTTGAAAATCGACAAGGTTTCCCCATTGATCGAATTCAAAAAAATATAATAATTAGTATATAGATCTATTGGTTACAAACTTATAGTCATGCAGTAGTATATTGTGTGTAGATTGTTATAGCATATTTTGTTTTTGCAAAAAACAAGATTAACAATGATTTTATGTGTGTGACAAAACATGACTATTTTGTAGTTCTTTCATTTTATAAAAGCACACTGTCAAACATTTGCCAAATCGACATATCAAATCTCAATAAAAAAAATTGAAAAAATTATGAGTAGAAAGCTAACATAATTCTTTAAAAGTTTTTTTTTAGTAAAAAGTGAAATTCAAAACAAAAATATCACTTTTATTCATTCAAAGTTGAAAAACAACAGACTTATTTTCTCACAAAACCCCCCAAAAGTAAATAAAGAAACATAGATAAGACCAAAAAAAAGATGAAACAATTGTAACAATAAGAATTGATACAAAAAAAGCAGAAGAAGAAATATAAAATGTTAGAAAAATGTATAATGAGTGGTTCAGAGTGTGGAAGAGGAAAAAGATGAATCAAGTCAACCATTATTGATTTATGAAAGCATCCTTAGCACTACAACCATTTTGCACATTTTTTTACATTTACTTAGCTTTTGTTTTATTTTGGGACTTAAATAAAATGCAATGCAATGAAATATTTGTGGTTCTCATTGAATTTTTATTAACCTTTGGATTATGGATTATGAATAGTTGTATTTGGAATTTGAATAGTTATGGTGGTTGTTTGGCCAAAATCCAAGGAAGTCAAGCATAAATATGGAGTTTATAAATAATCCAAAATATTTGTCTCTTCTTTGATTTCGTTTGCATAATGTGGATAGTTGTGGATTCTAGAGACCTCTTCATAGCTTTGTAAATGTAATGGAAGCTCAAGAGTATTGGCCATTCATTTGATAAAGAGGTGGTAACATTGTTAGTTATTTCTACTAAGAGCTTTATTGTTTTGATGTATTTATGTTTAAATGAACAACCAAATGATAAATTATGGTGATTTTCTATTTAACATTGGAATTGAATTTGTTCATAATAATTGCGGAGAAATTATCCATAATATATAAAATGAAGTATTACAAATAAAATATTGCGAGGGGGCATACCTTAGCTCTATCAAACGGCATGTAGTTAATTTGTGTACCCTTTCTTTTGTTATAGTGGTAGACAAATGAATTGAGTACTTAACATAGGAAAAGAATTGCCCTTCATGGTGGTTAGATAAGATTTCTTTAAAATTTAGAGCAAAAGTATTTTTATTTCAAACACCCTTCTTTCAATGGTTTTAAGAATATTTTTTTGAAATAGATCTTTAGTACAATAAAAGTATGCTTTACAAAATTAATAAATAATGATAATTTTTACATTATTACATTAATAGATGTTTATATTTACATTGATAGATATTTATGTCTTAGAATTTGGGGTGGACTACAACCTATTCTTTTCCTAAATTGAAGGAGGATGGGACAAGTGTACTATCTAGATTGATTTTATGGATGTCGTTTAAAATTTGAAATAAACAATTCAATATATATATATATATATATATATATATATATAATGACTAGTAGTTGATACATGGATAACATGTAGCTTATGCATGGATAACATGTAGTGACATAAAAAGCCATTTAACTAAAGAAGGTAATGTGTAGCTAAGACATAGACACAACATGTGATTACAACTAATCATGGAGAAACTTGTTCATGATACTTACTTTGTGACCTATCGATGTTTATCGGCCAAAAGTTAAGTGGTTTTGCTAGTTTAGAATTTGGAGTGGACTAGTAAGTATGTTTTTAGATTGTAGGAGGATGAGACAGTGTACTGTCTAGATTGATTTTATGGTCGTCATTCCAAATTCAAAATAAACAATTATATATATATATTATAATAATAATAATAACTGGTAGTTGATTCATGGATAACAAGCAGCTCATGGCAAACAACACATTTAACTAGAAGGAGGGTGATAATTACAACAAATGATTACAACTACACATATAGAACAAGTAACATATAACTTATTTGTGGCACTTAACTTGTTCGTGACTATTTGTAACACTTAACTTGTGACTTATGGATGTTCACTCACTACATGTTAAATGATTTTGTGACAATATCTCGAAATTAAAAAATGATAACCATATATTTTTAAATATATTTTTTATAAATATTTTTAGTAATTTAAAATTTCAAAATTGAGAAAAATGGGTGACACCGATGAAATTGCTTAATGCAAAAGAATATAAAATTGCACACTCTACAAATAACTTATTATAAAAATTTGTAATATAAAATGTGAACTCGATAATATCCATATATTACATTAAACCTATATTATAGGGCGACCATGTATCTAATACTAATTATTAATTAATTTATTATATGAATAATTGCGCAAAACTATGCAGATGATAAGAGCTCTTTAAGAAGTTGTAAGACAATTACATAATTTTTAATTTTTATATAATCAGAAAATAAATAATCATGAAGAATAGATAATTTAAAGAAAATAGTTTCGATGGATTTGTTATTTGATTATAGAGTAAATTAAGCCAAAGCTATTGTGAAAGGAGAATCTCCAAGTGAAAAAAGGAAAGAGATGTTACCGAGTATTTTTTATACCATCCCGAGTATTTAAATTTCGAATAAATATGGTAACATTTGGTGTTATATATATACAAAATTCCCTAGTATTTAAGTTTTGAATACATATGGTAACATTTCGTGTTTTATATATATGCGCCTCAATACTGATGACGTGTTGAAATGGTTGGTTATGAAACATTTAAAAATCTAATTTTTCATCAACTTTAATGGTAGATTGAATATTTTAGTTGTTTTTGATGAAGTAGTATATCTATTTTATGTATTGGATTTTATTGTGGGTTTTGGTCCAAATCTGTTAATGTTTTTGGTAAAATTTAAATTTGAGTGTTTGCATTATGTTTTTGAATCCTTAATATCCAATGACACTCAAATTATGCAATTTTCATAATTAATATATGTAATTCTATTTTTTTTAAAGATTTCCAATCAAACTCTGAACAAAATAAGATAAAAAAATACTAAAAATAATTGAAAACCTATAATATTTAGACTACATAGTTTTTTTCATTAATTACTTGTGCGGTTGTTTTTTTTCTATAATTTAGTTTTGATGATAATGATGATCGTCCACTGAGACCAACTTTGGTCTATCGGACCTTAAGAAGGTTATTACTTGGTTTGCTTTAAACTTTTGTTCCTATGTTCAAAAAGCTTGGTAAGAAGCTTTCCAAGCTCACTATAGTTTTGGCAAGTTGGGAGGTTAGCAAGCTTTGTATTGTAGAAAACACTATGAAACTCATATTTAATGTGGGTGTAAGAAGGGCACTCTAAGAGAAAGTGATTTTCATCATCAATACTTATATACTCACAAAGATGGCAAACCATTTCCACCCACAGAGTTTTGGAAATAGACCCAGGCCCCGCTTCGCTATGAAGTTCATGGGAGTTCGTTCTAATCTTGGCTATATTAATTTTCTTCTTTGAACTAGTAAATATCGAGAGATATTTATGATCTTCCAAATTAGGGTTAATGACCTCCTTATAGTATCTTAGTTTTCTCTTAACCGCTAAATTTTCCTCGCACCACAATTTCTCTTTAAACTTAGGTAATAATATTTTTGACATTATCGATATTCTGTAAAGTGTCATTTTCATCAATGCCCCAATGGTCTAACCAAGCCATTGTATCTTTACAACAACTCCACTTGAGGCGTAGTTGGTTTTGACTTGAATTTAAAGCAATTTTAGGAAGTCTCGTTTCCCATGTTATTTATCTTGTGCTTGTACATTAGGTACCTAGTCATAGCCATGCTCTCGATGGAAAAAGACCACTTCTATGAGGAGAATAGGATCAGGCGTATTGCTTTTAATTTTGAAGTTATAAGTTATAAACTGCTTTTGGATTTGCTCAATATTTCTCCAAGATTCTCTAGAAATGTTGCACCCCCATACTTCACAACCGTATAAGATAACAGGGATGACAAGAGTTTCAAAGAGGAACTTTTTTTATCCCATGTGACTAGGTTGGATGATTTACAATTATTTTCAAGACCAAAATAAGCTTTCTATCCTCCATTAATCATTTTCTTAATGATATGGTTCCAATTGAGCTTGTGATGAATATCAATTCCAAAATATTTGTAAGAAGTCACTTCCTCCAACTTATTGTTGATTGTCCACACAAGTCACTAAATCATGGAACAAACAATCGCATTAAATCTTAATATTAACCACCGTAATCTTCAAATATCCATTATGCCAATGGAGTTGAGGAACATTTATATTTTTAAATGTTTAATAAGCCATCTAACACATCAAAAATAACGAGTCCAAATACAAGCCCCAAGTAAATGCTCACATTAAAATGCAAATATCTTTCCACTAAAAAGGCATCACAAGTAGCATAAGGGAGTGACTATTAAAATGTAGTCACATTGATATTGAAAGTCTAAATATCTTAAAATAGCAACTTCTGTCGGCAACCGGCAACCCTCATGGTCAATCCATTTCCAAATTCATATTAAAACCTATGTTTGTAGACGCATATTTGCAACTTATATAGTGTATATTATGGTAATACTCTAATATAGATGGATTATGAGGATTAATATTAGATATTTATAATATTATTTTAATATTATTACTGTAGTGTAAATATATTTAATTTTTGATGTATCATGTTTTGAGAGGGATCAAATATTTTGAAGTAAACTTTTTTAAGTTTTTAATAGAATAAATGGTTGAAATGAATGATAGCATGTTGTTAGAATGATGTTCAAGATTGTTAGAGTTAGAGTCTATGTATTTTTAGCTAGACAAGTTTTTAGATCTACTTTTATAAGAGCATGTCTAATCAACTTAATAATAATAATAATAATAATAATAATAATCTATTTTTAAGGTCAAAACCAAGCCAAACACCAATTTGGTGTATGAGATCCCCTTGTTTGTGGGACAAGGGACCCCTGTTTGTGCAATGATGTAATTGCTAAAGTCTACAGAGGTGTATATACCTTACCTCCCTATGGATTTGAACCTATGACTTTATAGGAGGAAACACCTATATATATGTAATCATTTTGTGCTTAATGGATAGAGCAGGAGTGAGACATTTCTCTCTCACCTTTGTGTGAGCAAGGCTGTTGTGCCGCATAATTGATTTCTGATTTGGTATCAGAGTTAAGAGGATGCGAGGTTGAGGAAATTGTTTCCATTGTTGAGGGAGAGAACATTATTGTTGTTTCAAGTCACGGGGGATTCACTAGAAGGCAATATAATATCACGCTCATTCATATTGCGGTATTAAATATTCATGAAAACCTAAAAATTAGATTGCTTATATATTAAGGGGCAACAGGTTTTTTATTTATTTAATGTAACAATAGAAAAATAATTTGGGGTCTTTTTTATATGGGCGGGCTGAAAAATATCCGCCAAATGGAGATGGCGGGATCACGGTCGGATGAGAAATCGAGTTGAGGCAAGGCTCAGGCTTACTAGTACGCAGGGAAATCGCATACGGAGGCATGCTTGAGGCCAGGGGTTTCATGGTGAAGTGGGTTTCCAATCGATTATAGTCGAAAGACAGTGGTCAATGGCAACCAATTGTTACCAATAGCACTCAGCCAGTTGTTACCAATAGCCTTGGGAGGCTCTAAGCCTCCAGGGCCTGTTATAGGCCCTCGATAGGCCTTGGGGGCTTGAATACCTACTCACTCATGCCTATTACAAGCCTTGCAAGGTTTAGTCAGCCTCCTAGAGCTTGTTACAGGCCCCGGGGGCTTGGATACCTAGCCCACAACAGGCTTAGTCAACGATTGGGGAACTGCAACATGCAATCTAAATGTTGTACTATGTGCATTGGCTCTAGTGACATAAAAGAAGTGATCTCCTATCTCTTCATTAGACCATTAGATGTTGCAAATCATAATGATATGTGGTTGAGTAATTGCATTGTGGGTGAAGTAATGTGCATCCACAATATACATCGAAATAAGCAAGGTGCATTGTAGAATGCATGTGGGGTCATAAGAGGGGTATCATATCAATATACTAGGTAGAAATATAAAGGGGTATAAAAAATGTCGATGAAAAATTTGATACATACAATATCTAGTGAAAATAGGAGTTTTTTTAAATTGGGAAGACATATTGCGGGGGGGTAAAAAAAAAACGATTTTGGAAGGTATTTTCCAATATTTAGTGAAATTAGGGGTATTGTTTCATATGCCACGAACGAACGTGCTATGATAGCAGTTTATTGAGTGAAGCCCCCATGTTTCAAGTCATTCAGCCATCAAGAGAGAACCTATGTGGAGGAGGTCAAGTCGTTGAGATTGACGTTTGATTGCTTCTATAATTGTTCTCTATAATTTCCATCTAATCGTCATTGCTAATGATGAGGGAGTGAGTATTGTTGTTGAGAAACATCGCTACTACTGAAGGAGAAGACTTCCATTTTTGGAGTTATCATGTGGAGGAATAATTACTGCTGAAGGAGCCACTTGCATGGACTATTAAAGCTATGTGTTGTCAAAGTTGTAAGGGAGAGTTCTAAGTATTGTCACAGAATAAGGAGTTGATGTTGATATCATTGTTTTGATTTATATTTTAATTCATTGCCTCCAACTGATCGTTGGCTAGTGAGATTGCTTTTTATTGTTGTTTGAACTATATTTTCCTTTATTGAGTGTTTCCTATCACAGAAGAGGTCTAAAAGGGTAAATTTTAAGGATCCATAATTTTCCTAAAGTGTAAAAATATTGGCGAATCTTACTAATTCTTAAATATCCAACCATAAAATGACTAGCGATATTTTTGTAAAATTATTCATTCTTTTAAGGATTTTATATATTTATGGACAATTTTGGTGACTTTTAGAGTAAAAAAAATATATCATATGGAATTTGGGTGAAACATTTAAAAAAAATGAAAATTGACGAATCGTTTTTTGGAAAAAAAACATAAAAAAATTACCCATGGGCTAAATTTCGCCCTTAAAATTTTCCTTGAAGAGGAGCAGTTGTAATCACTGTGGCGAGAAAAAATAATTCAAAAATTTTATAAACATGGATTCATTCTTTGTACAGTAAATGCAATAATGGGTTTCTGAAAGAGAATTTGTATCTCTTAATTACGGTTGATGAATATTATGATTTTGTAACTTGTTTAATCACTTGCTAACTATATTACAACTTGTTTTTGTTTCTAGATCTTTTGCTCCAAAATCTTAGAGATGCAGTACATGTTAGGACAATGAATTACTAATGATAAGTAAGCTAATTGGATTGTTGTCCTTCAGGATCTCGATCTTTCCAAGCTCATTATTGATCTCACAATAGTTGTTGCAGGAGCCCCCTGTCCAATTATTAGTTTCCAAATGAACATTTGTTCATCTTCACTAATGAAGATCCATGGTACAAAGATGTTCTTACATACCTCTACACACATAAATTTTCCTCCCACCCCTCACATGAGGAGCATCACTACCTTCATCACCAAGCCCCTCATACCTCCTCATTAGAGATGTTCTCAATCGATGATGATTGAATACCGTTTTTGTGGCAATGTTTATCTCATGATGAGCCTGAGTAAGTCCTTAAATATTTTCATGGAAGCGCATGCAATGACCACTTATCAGGAATTACCACTGCTCATGAAATCTTGTGTACTGGTTGTAATATCCCGATTTCGACCCCATTGCATTAAAATGTAAATGATGTAAATATGCTGGTGTGAATTCCTAGTGCGGAGCTCAAGGCCAAGGCCCGACTAGTGAATGGATAGACATGTATGATGTTTGGACTGTTTGGTTGGTTTTTATGCCAATTTAGAGTATATGTAAATACTATGTGCATAAATAATAAAATGGTCCAACAATGATTGTGTAAAGAGCGCCAAAGGGGCTATGATTCCACTAGAGGGGAAGAAGAAGGGGGCTTATGGGAAACCTAATCCTATGCTTCCATGTGTCGACCTTAGAACTCACCCTGAATTCTGTCATGTGATGAGAATAAGCCAACTATCTCCTTTTTTTTATCATTTTCCAATCATTTATTGCACATGTGAGGTTGGTGGGAAAAGTCACTTCATGTAGTTATTGAGCATGGGGATTGTGATAGTTACGTCAACTATTTGCAGTCCTATTTATTCTATGGTCAGAAGCCATGTCAGTTGTCTTTTCACCCTCACCTCATATCGTTGGAGTCAACACTCTTTTGATCATTTATTCCATTCTCATTCTCTCATGCAAGTTGTTGCACTACGTAGAGTTACCATTGTTGTTCATGTCGATTGTTGGACTGTATGTTAAACCCAGAAATTCGAATTAGAGGACAAGGCTACGTTTTTGGAAGGAAAACTAATTGGTTGTACGTGAGCAGAGAGGTTGGGAAAGCTAGGAACCTTACCCATATATTTCTGCTGCTTGTAGGTGCTTGAGAAGTCACCAGCCAAGGATGGAAGGGCTGAGTGAGACCCTTGAAGAGCTCTGTATGAGCATTTGACTCAGCATAGAGAGAAGAACAGGTTGTGGGATGAGAGATAGAAGCCCGTAGGTGTTTTCTTTGCCCTAGTGGACTCATAGCCCAGCTTGGGGGTGAACTTGGGAGCTGAAATAGTACAGGTTGGACAAGTTCTATGGTTGGGTGGAAAAGCGCTCATACATAGCCAGTTGCTTGGATCTGCGTTGGATAAAGATAAGTAATCATAGGCAATTGATTCTGAAACATTTTTATTTCATGCTTGTGATGTTACGCTTGTGAAATTGAATGGTATGTGCGAGTGGAAAGGTATTTATCTCTGATGTGCATGTTTTTCTTAAGCTTCTGCACAAACTGTTTATTGCTAAAAACTACATTATGCATTGGGGCGAATTTTTACAGCCCGGTTTTTCCAACATCCCCTCCCGATGGTCGGATTGGGTGAGGGGGACGTTACATTGGCTAATTTTGGCCCTCACTCTTCAACATTTGCATTCACATCATCCAATGATGTAAAATATGCCAATTTTTCTCTAGCAAAACTAGGGACCCTCCATCTCCTTTACACCTAGTCAACACAGTTAGTCCCTTCTGCAAGTGGGGGGGAGACTTCATGGAATTTCATCCCACATCTGCTCAAGGCCATAAGTGCATCGTCATTTCCGTTGATTACTTTACCAAGTGCACTGAGGTGATGCCTACTTTCAACAACACTAGCACTAAAGCTACTAGATTCTTCTTTAACCATGTCATCACATGATTTGGAGTACCCAAATAATTGGTCTTAGATAATGGAACTCATTTCCAAAATGATATTTTCTAAGAATTGTCATTCTAGTTGGTATTCACACATGATTTTTCCACCCCCTACTATCTGCAAGCCAATGGACAACCTGAGGTTATCCATAAAGTCCTTAAAACCCTCGCTCCAATAGATGATCAACAAGAATAAAACCAACTTGTATCATATGTTGTTTTCCGCACTTTGTGCTTATAGAAAATATGTTAAGACTGCAACATGATTCACTCCCTTTCATCTTGTTCACAACATCGAGGAAGTATTACCCATTGAGTGTGAGATTCCTACCCTTCAAACCACCATTAAACTACTACTTAATACATCGACACTAAAACAGTGATTGCTCACTTTGGAACACCTCAAAAAAGAACGTCGCACTTCGTTACAACAAAATGAGGCCATGAAGTGGAGTTCCAAAACCCATGAGGCTTGTATGCATAGTCGAGATTATATACCTTTGAATGCGGCATGCGATCCTTTGGTGGGGAAAGAAGCTGCTTCCTGACATCATGCACCTCACAAGTCGCATATCAAAAAATCACCTTATAGGGGTACATCAAAACTCACCTCCCATAGGCTGTAGCAAAACATATAGAAAATGGGGCTCATAATCCCATACGTCATTGGCCACCTCCTTTTAGAGGATATGGCAGTTGTATCATCGCTAAGGCACTATGAATTATGGAACTAGCATTGTTGGTCATGGTCTACTACTAGTGGCGCACAGGAGCACATATCGCTACCCATAGTCGATGTGAATGCCCTACGACTACAATCTTATGCATCATTGTGTCATACTAGTCCTAAAACCTTTGGAATATGAAAATATGGCACCATATACTGATCCTCTAGGTCAATGAACTCATGCTCGTCTACACCATTCTTCAAAATGGCTACTCACCATTCAATCTTGACCAAAATTGCACTAGGGTCACCCCTTGCTGGAGTAGCCCCACCTACTTATGCCCTCTCCTCGACGACCTCCTTTCATCCATGCTTCCATTGAGACCCTTTCCCAACTGACACCTCAACTGCTATAGGTACCCCAAGAGGCCATATAAGACCAATATATACACCCAATGAAACAAAACAAACGCCCATTAGTCTCATATATGTATGTCATCAATCAAAATTATGCGTATAAATGGAATCAAACCATGTATACAAACATGAAAAAGAGACAGTCACCTCGAACATCCCAACAATCTCAACCAGGTGGTGGTAGCTCTGTATCATGGCAAAATTCCATCCCACTCCATAGATACTACTCAATCGGACCAATACACTACCTCCACACCAATAGGTAGTGGAGCATGAAGACATGGCCAACCTCTCCACCTCTAGATCTTGTCATCACTTTATCCCAGAAATCCATCTAGGAATCCCTTGGCCCCGATATTGGGATCATAACAAGTGGAAAAGTGAAGTAATCCTCTCAAAAAGTAGGAGCATAGGACACTACTATAGGTAAACATCCCATGTGCCTCCATAGTGACCTTGGTCATCTGAGCATGCACGTTGACAAGCAACATGTGTGCCTAGGAAACCCAGGCCCCTAATGGAAACCTATTCACTATGAGAAGTTGACCCTAAAAAATATGGTGTGTCTCAGTAGCTCCCACCACCCTCACAACAATAGTCGCCACAACCCTTATTGTTAAATCCTGTAGGTGGTTCAAAAGGATGGCCATGTCCTTTTTTACTATAGGATTTCCCCCGCAATACTGAGAGATTAGTTGATCCAATGTTCATTGACCAACAAGATAAGGGTAGGATCCTCCCGGAACCCACAAACTAGCGAACTAGTCAAGAAATAAACATCTTGGTGCTAGAGTGTCATCCTCTCACCACCCACCATAAAATCACCCTTGTTGATGGTCCCACGTCATGAGCAACTCCATCAATAGGTTGTCACTCGCCCTCAAATGGGGAAAAAGAATAACTTCAACAACTCTACATCGCGTAGGAACTACTGCACAACTATATCATTATGCACCTTCCCAAACAAATTATTGTAGCAGTGCTCACACCACTCAATTTTCATACTCACTCACACGAACCCTACAGTCACAAACAAGCCATAAAAGTTCAGTAGTCACCCATCAATCATTCAATCAAGTGAAAAATAAAATAAAATCAAATTGTGTGGCATTTTCACCAATAGTCACACAATTCCGTGCGAGTACATCCAAAATAGTCGCATGACTAAATAGTGAAGGACTTGTACAGTTTGACCGCATGATTATGCGTCTATCACACAAAAAGTCGCATGATTTTTTTTGCAATGCACCCATGCATATGTCACATGGTGTTCTACTATGAAGGGAAAATACACTCAAGTCCACATGGTGTTCTACTATCAAGGGATAATACACTCGATTCCACATGGTTGTTCCTTCGAAAGATGTGCAATCGACCGAAAACCCTTATGGGCCATCACATGATCCTCTCAAGCTCCAAAAGAAAAAATCAAATTAGCAAAAATTAATTAGTCAACACAAGAACTAAAATGAAACTTGTAGAATAAAAAATGTTAGTTTAATCTTCCATAATATGCAAAATAATTTCTTGGGCATCGAACTCATGACAGTGAAATTGATTTTGAATAGTGGGCCCCACCCCTATTTATAAACCAAAGGTCCAATTTCCACTTGTCTTTTTTAGGAGTTTTGTAGCTCCATCTAACAAACTGTCAACACCATCGTGACTATGCTAACGAGATCTTCAAGATGGTGCCTTTTTTTTGTCCCCCCTGCAACTTCATCTAACACTCATTTATCAACGATTTCTCAAGGTATGGTTAACCATTGTCGATTTTGTTTACATCATCAAATTTATCATCATAAACAATAGTATGCTTTGGTATCTCCATCATGTGTTTAGGATTTTCTTTAGGAAGTAGCTTCTTCCCCCCTTAAGGATCGCAAGCCACCTTCACAGGTATATCATCTCGACTATGCATACAATCCACGTATCACCTCTAGTTACATTGCACTTATCTAGTTATCTCGCCAATATCCCTAAGGTCCTTGTATCCTAGTAAAACACATTATCACCTCTACTCCAATATTTCATTATCGATTAGTACCATAATCGCTCATGGGTGTGCACACCATTACAACCCCCCTACATATTTGCACCCATGATGCTTCTACAATCATTATAAGGAATCTAATAATTCACCTACTCACCAAGAAAACCACATTCATCTTTCTTGATGCATATTGTTGAACCCCCTTCAGATTCCCTAACACATTTCATAATTATGCTTCACATATGGCCTCTCATCCCCACCATGAACAATAAACCATATGAGTACCTCTCATTTCACCAATCCTTGAAAAGACCATAAAGGGGTCCTACCCTCTATTTATACCATCATTGTTTGATCATCCCTGTATGGACACTATGCTTGGTATTTATTCATTTGGCACCCATCTTCTCATTTGTATCAAAACATCCACATAATTCTTTTATTCCTTTTTAAAAATGTGTTCCATGATTCAATCAAAACGTGGGATTCACATCGCATTACATTATTCTTTTGGAAACACCCCTTGGTCACCCTTGATTTTTGTACTTATGTTTATTACCCACCAACACCATCAGTCTTGTTTTTGTAATCCAGACTCACTATACCCTCATTAGCCTCCATTTGAGAAACAACACATCAAGATGAATTTGCAGTATGTTCACCACTGTTACACCTTTCACTTTTGTTTGAAGAATGCTTCCATACACCATCCACCCATTTTACTATGATCAAGGAAATTCATCCACCCAGTTTACTCCAATCAAGGAAAGTCATAAGCCTCACACTTACTAGCTTGTATTGTCTATTTTTGTGGCCATCCCAATTGACTACAGTATGTCCTTGGTTCTCGTGGTAAGATCACCACCTTACCATCATATTTAACTCTCATCAACTTCATCTCACTTCATTATGAGAGTTACGACAAAAACAATTGTACCTTGGTTTATCCTCTCATAAAAAAAGGGTTAATCTTATACTGAGAATAAAGAGTCATTAGTGATATCAGCCTTAGTAGTCTCCCTTATGTTAAGCGCCAACTCGTTTATCACATTAGGGGGATTTGTACATTCCAACAATTATAGTGTTCATAGTTATGGTTGAAGACATTTGGCCATCTAACATAACAGGTTTCCCACCTAGCACCTTCATTATTATTCAGGCCTTCCACCTCAGTGGGTTGTTTATAGTCCTCAGCAATTCCTCTCATCATGAATCATTACCATCATTACAATACTGGGAACATTTACTCATGTCGGGATTTAAGCGAACTTTATCCCTAGATCCAACAATTTATAGAGCTGACCCCTCGGTCTCCCCTTATTATAATTCATTTTTTATAGAATTTCACGAGCATAAGGATGTCTGTCTCATTTGTATAAAATCATTCTTTGTATGTATCACCTATCAATTACTCGCTTCAATGGTCATCACTAACATTCCCCCTATGGTGGGAAGTCCTTTCCTTTCAACAATTTCTCTCTTAACCATCATTGTTTGGAATATCAACATGAGGGAAAGAAACAATGATGTATTTAAGCTATATAGGTACTTCCTAACCTCACACATTAGTGGGCATCTATTATCACCTAAATCTCACACATGTGTGACATTTCAACCATCATTATAGAAAGACATTATCAACATACAACATGCAACTCACTAGCATTATCTTCATCAAATTCAACATGGGAATTGAACCTTAAGATTGAAAAATATTTAATTTAGTACACCCATGCAACTTTTGTAACGAGAACCCATGTGGATTCATGCTGATAAAATCTCAAAAGTAATGTTGTTGTACAAATGTGTGGACCATTATCTCTTCGCAGTGCAATCAAGGCTCACAACTACATTTTTTGCTCTAAGAATTCAAATTGGTGTCCTTCACATGCTTGGGAAATTCAATAGCCCCACCACTTCATGAAGTGGAGCATTCACATGGATAACTAGATGTTTGAAGACCCCCATTTGGCCTATAAAAGGAAGCCATTAGAATTCATTGAAAAGAGAATTCTAGAGCAAGGTTATGCTGCAAGAATTAGTTTGAGAGATCATCTTTCATCCTCCTTCTTATCATCATTTGGCATCACAGGGCTCCATTGAGTTCTTCCTCAAGAATCAAGTGTTTCTCCTCATCATTAGAAGTTAGTTAGCAAGAAATTTGAGAGAGTTCAAAAGGACCCATCCCAAAGGGAAGTGTTGGATGCCATTGGAGCTACATTATTCTAGGTGACAACATTTGTATTCAACCCTTCCATTGGATGATACTATATGGTTGAAGCTAACTCATTCTCTTTGTTTTAGGGAATTTTATCCCTTGATAATCTCTTTATTTTAGTCTTATTTGTTAAGGTTTGATTTATCTTGTTAGTGTTTGGTCTCACTAATCATCACTTACATTGTTTCCTTGGTTGCAACCTACAAGGAGAGGAGGAAATGCTCACTCTTGTGACATTTTTCCTAAAATAGAGGCATTAAAAAATCACTTACCTTTCCTCCCATGGTAGCCGCCACCCAACTTTGAGTAAGATTTTATTTTTTTATGTATCAACATCCCCATGCTCATTTTCCATTGTCTTAATTAAAAAAGGTGAGAACCTTGGCAAACAAGTCATTTAGGGTATGAAGTGCATATTTGTTGGATATTATGAAGATGTAAAAGATTTTGGACTTCTTCAACCTAAAACTATTGACATGATTACTAGAAGATATGTTAAATTTGATTAAAATCTCGTGGCTTGTGATTCTAATTCACCAATCTTCGACGATTATGCCGCTTTATATTCCCAAATTCTCTACTAGTGATCCTATGTTATATATTATTGTATATTTAAATATTCTTAGGCTTTTAGATTGTAGAATCATAATGAAGAATATAGTTAGTTGTATTGCCCTTTTTATTGGAGAACTTGACTAAGTTTTAGATTATGTTACATACCTTTGTAGGTAGCTCCATACAAGTGCACCCTGGATTATTACTCCATTATTTATGAAGTAATGTTGAGAAGAGTAATTGTGATTGGATCTTTTCTATAACATATAGTTCAAGTTTCACTTAAATAGAAGTTTACTTCATTATTTTACTCAATCTTTCTTGACTTGAGATGTTAAGAAAGACATTTTTTTCTCACAAAAATGTGAGAGATTTCAGTAACTGTTAGAACATTATTATACCTTAGGACCTTAGTCATACATTAATTTGTTGGTTAATTGGTCCAAAATATGTTAATAATTACAATCCCAAGTTGTTAGAAGTTAGTTAGGGCTAAATGATGACTTATCCACCAAAGTATGGGCCAAAATTGATCAATATAGCTGTTGGGCGCCCTATTTATGGACACCTCCAACATTTATTACCACTATCTGAGCAAAGGTACCCTCTTTCCCCATTTAAGGAAACCGTCTTTGATTTACAGCGCCCATGCATTGTATCTAGTCATTTTGGCCCTTTCTTGGTTGTTTTGGCCTACCATTGCCTACCTAATTCTACCCAATCCTATCCACCACATGTGTGAGCCTCATTTATGTTTTCCCATGCTCACCCAACGTTCACATGGACAATTCATACCAGTTTGGGATAATTTGGGAGCCTTTTGATCAACCTAGTGGGGATTGAGGTCCAATGTAAGCTACCCACTTGTCACAACTTTCTACGGCATTCGAATTATTCCTATTGTTTTATAAGAAGGATCACAACTCATTTTTGGGTTGGAAAATTAATAAAATATGATATTTGATCATTTTTTTCTCTGGTTTTTTATCATTTATATTACTAGTTTTTTATCATTTATGACTGGTTTTTTATCATTTGTTTTCCAGAGCTGTTTTTTGCACTAATATCTTGCATACTTAGTAATTTATTTCAATTGTTAGGTAATCTATAGATGCTAGATCCTACTGTGATATATATTTCACATGGTATCAGAGCTCTTGGAGCTTCTATTCGAACCAATATTGTTTTAGAAGTGCACCAGAAGCAGTAGAGAAACCACAAAAATATAGGGGCCATTTCCTTGAATCCATTAGAGAAATCCTTTGGATTCTAACCAGGGTTTGATGCTCTCTCGAATGTGCCTTCTATCAAGCAGGGTTCAAATCTATTAGTGTAGATCCCCTCCTGAGTGTTGAGAGTTTTTATTGCAGCTACAAAGTGCACCATTGTCACCAAGTGCGCAAGCAATAGAAGATGGAGCAAACTCATGCAAATTTTCTCACTCCATTCAACTATTTTGAATGGAAGGCCAAAATGGTTATCTAGTTGAGATCCAAGGATCTCTTCAAAATCACCATGGGAACTGAGGTTGAGCCAAACTCTATTGTAGAGAAATCCAAGTTTTTTAACAGAATGGATGAAGCATTTGGAATGCTTTGTCTCAATATCTCAAGAGACCTCGTGTTTGATGTTGAGAGTCTTGCCACTCCAATTGAATTTTGGCTCAAGCTTGAGTCTTTCTTTGGGAAGATTGATGATATGAGGGGCCACCAACTTGAGAATGAGTTGATCTCACCGAGTTCTTCACCAAGTTCAAGAGCTTGATCTTGCAAATCAAACATTTTGGCGTTGACAAGAAAGAATAATAGTTGGTTCTGCCCATCATGTCGAAGTTGGGTCCTGAGTACTCAGTCTTTGTCTCTACATTTCACTCCACCAAGCTTACAGTTTGCAATTGGAAGATTCCATCTTTGGATGATTTCATGGAGATGCTAACTCAAGAGAAAGATAAGTTTGTATTGATGGGTTCCATTAAGAAAAAAGACCAAGTTCTTGCTGTTGGAAATTCGAGACAAGAAAGAGGAAAGTAAAAGACCAAGGGTTTGAAACCACAAGAGAAGAAGAAAGACAATGAGAGGCCCAAATATTTTGATGGGGGTTCGAATCCTATCAAAGACAAGGGAAAGAAGAAGGAGAAGACAAAATGCACCTACTTTCAAAAGGGTTGGCACCCTGAGAGTGCATGCATGAAGAAAACTATTGATATGATGACCCATCTCCTACAGAAGAATAATATTCCTCTTCCCAAAAGTTCAAAGAAGAAAGATGGTGTTTCTGAAGACCAAGAGATGTGCCATACATCGATGGCTAGTACCTCAGAAACTTCTTCCTTCATCCTAGATTCAGGTGCCTCAAGGCACATGGATTCTACAAAATATTCTTTCTATACTCTTTCTCCTTACAATGATCCATCCATTCTCATGGGAGATGACTCATAAATCCCAGCTAGAAGCATTGGGAGAATCACTCTAGAAAATGGGTACTTCAGTAATGTACTGTATCTACCAGATCTTGCAGAAAAATTATTCTTTGTGTACCAAATGACCCACACTGGTTTGACCAAGAGAGTGATATTCACTCAAGATGATGTGGAGATATCAGAAATTTCCATTGGAAAAGTTGTAGTTGTTGGTGTTGCAGACCATGATTTTAGAATGTACAAGTTCTCTCATTTTAATGAGTACTCTTATCCAAATGCACTTCTTCCACATGATAATGAAGTCAACAAGATTTGGAATGAGAGGTTTGGACACCTCAACTACATATATATTCAAGCATTGAGCAAAGAAGAGATGGTTGAAGGCCTTCCACAAATCAGATTTTCCAAAGGCACTTGTGAAGGGTGCATTGTTAGGAAACATGATGAGAAGATGTAAAGGGAAGGAAAGAAGGGTTGATCAACCACTTGGTTTGGTCCATTCATATCTGATAGGTCCTCTTCCCACACCCTCCTATGGTAACTCAAAGTATATCCTTACTTTCATTGATGATTTCTCAAGGTATTGTTGGTTGTATTTTCTCAAGCAAAAATCTGAGGTGTTCCAATCTTTCAAAATTTTCAAAGATTGTGTGGAAAAATTTAGTGGGAGAAATATGAAGTTCTTAAGGATTGATAATGGAAGGGAGTATGTGAATAAGGACTTGCAACAACTCTGCGAAGAAAATGGCATCCAAATGCAGCATTATGTGCCCTACACACCTCAACAAAATGGTGTTGCAGAGCGCACGAATAGAGCACTGAAAGAGATGGACACATGCATGATGGAGGCTAAGTCTTTGTCTCCTAAAATATGGGTTGAATCCATGAATTGTGCTGCATATGTTCAGAATGGAGAACCACATAAAGCCTTGGAAGGAATTACTCCATTTGAGGTTTGGAGTGGACACAAGCCAAATGTGTCACATTTCAGGGTGTTTGGCTCAAGGGGATGGGCTAGAATTCCTCTAGAAAAGAGAAAGGCCTTACATCCCCAAAACAAGATGGAGTCCATAATGGTTGGATATGCAAAATATGCAAAGGGATACAATCTCTTTGACCCCTCCACTCATAAAAATTTCATTGAGAGGAGTGTCCAGTTCGAAGAAGACCCCATGCATGCTATTGAAAATAGTGATGGGGAATGCTCAAACCCCCTACATGAAGAGGATGTAAGTGATGATTCTCTTTCAGATTTTTATGATTCTAAAATGGAGGATGTAGATGATGATATGTCTATAGATCGTGACCCTCCTACAAGGCCCAAGTGGGCTGAGAAAACCATACAAGCTGTTGGTGAGCTTGCAGGTGATCCTCAAGATCCTAGGAAGACTAGATCGCAGTTTCACAATGCCTTTGCATATTGTGATCCAGATCTTCATGGGAGATGTTTCTTAATGGTTGGATCTGATCCACAATCATATGCAGAAGCATCAAAAGACCCAATATGGAAAACAACCATGCAAGAAGAGATGAACTCCCTCTGTGACAATGAAACATGAGATTTGGTCCTTCTTCTTCCCAAGAGGAAACTAGTGCAATGTAAATGGCTTTATAGGACCAAAATGGCCTATGATGGTTCTGATCTAAATTATAAGGCCAAGTTGGTGGATAAAGGCTTCTCTCAATTCCATGGAGTGGACTATACAAATACATTTGCATTGGTGGAAAATATGGATTCAATTAGGCTATTTTTAGCCATTGCTGCTTCCAAGCGATGGGAGGTTCATCACATGGATGTGAAGAGTGCATTTATTCATGGGGATATTGATGAGGAGATCTATATGCAACAACCCAAAGGATTCATTGCAGATCATACTGTAGCATATCTCATTTTTTACCTAATAAATTGTACAAATGTAAATAATTATTGTAATCATTTCAGGTGAGGAGCTCAAGGCCAAGGCCCCACCAGGAAATGTCGCATCTAATGATGTTTATTTTCTAAAGGAATTGTAAACTAGGTGGTAAATCTAGGTCACTTGAAGTAATGACGCCATGAAAAGCATTTGAATTTGCACTAGAGGAGATAGGTCGACGATGACCTATGTTGCTTTGATGCCATAAGTACTTAGGGTAAAGCGAATTAGTGACAACTATTCGTTAAAATCACAAATATTAAGAGTATCACCTAAGTACAGTCGAACATAAACTAAGCGGCGGGAGAAGATGATATGATATCTATATATATTTATATATATATACATATTATAAGAACTTCAAAAGATTGAAGTTCTCTATGATCTTTAGTCATAATCATGACAATTGAAGATTGCTACAAAAAGGTTATACTAAGAATGACCGCCTAAGAAACGTCAAAACTAAATGACTATATATATATATATAGCTATGGACATCATATATATATGTGTGTGTGTGATATATATACACATATATATGAAAGAGTATTATAAGCTATTTGGCAATTATATGCTAGTATAGAGACATATGGTATAAAAATACCATGATTAATATATAACGTGTCACAAACCCTCCCATCTATCAACGCAAGGAAGGGAACATGATACCCAATAATCTGGGCGTTTATAAGACTTAGCCCATTCCAACATTCATGATTGTATAAATATAATCAATTGGCATTATTTATATAATGCATATGTGTGCAGATGCAAATCAAGTAAACATGCATAGTGGAATAAACATCATCCACACACATTTCACATGTAGTTAGCATATCAAAAATCAACCATCCATTAATTAAAATAGTGCAGAAGAAAATACACATAAACGAATTTACTTATCTCCCTGCAATGCTGTCCCAAGCAACTAACTATGTCGCTGCAACGTTCCACCCAACTGTAGGTCTCTGCCCAGCCTGTAGTATTTCATCACTCAGAGACCACTCCCGAGCTGGGAATGATATCTACAAGGAAAAGGGGACTCTCAAGCTCAGCACAACCCAAAGCCATGGATACCCATCTCAACCCCAACATTCATTTACACACAGCCACTCAAAACTGGGCATGGATACACATTTCAGCATTGGGATTCACAGAATACGGTCTATGGGTCTTTCCCAAATCGTTGCACACCCAAAAACGGATTGTGGGAAGAAAGAATCATCCCCAGGGAAGAAAACCGATTTTTCCAACATATGTATGAGCATACAGTGGGCCAAAACAACCTCTATAAAACACCCAAATCATTTACCCTTCTTCCCCACTGTTAGCCACAACAAAAAATCCCTTCCTAGCTACGAAAAAGAAGGATAACACAGGAAATCCATGGAGAAAAACGCCCAGGCAACTCCAAACGCGTGAGAGAGAAAAACTGATGGTTGAATAATGGCTTGGGGGAAATTTCGTGGCTCTTTTTTTTCCCAAGAAGACAAACACGAAATTCTAGGAAGGGTGGCTTGCCCATACTTGAATTTGGACAGCCATACCTCTCCATTCCCCAAGGCATTAACTACCTCAACCAAATCTTCGGAGAAATGAATGATTGTTCACAAAAGTCAACATGGGTAGTTGAGGGTTCATGGGTTCTCTCATTAACAGTTGGCTTGACTTGATTGGCTCAAGGGTTTGAATCTTTCCCTCGCAATTCCTTGTAAATATCATTCCCCCATCTCTTGTTGCATTGCATAGCTAGTTGTGGGCATTTATATTAAAATGCATATTTACAATTCCCATGGTTCTCTAGCACATGGGAAACATAATATCCATTACTTGCCTCTTCAAGGTCGAGTGTTCACTAGCGGGGCCTTGGCCTTGAGCTCCACGCTACGAACCATACATAAGATGCATACAATATTTACATTATAGCCCAAAATATTATAAGGGTAAAAATGGGGGTATTACATAACGTATATGGGCTATGTCGAGTAAAAATATACTATTATTGAAATAATGGTTCTCACCCGAAATAATTTAATTATAACCCATTTCCGAGTATGAGGTATAAAATCTAGTTATGTCTTTTGGTTATCCATATATGTGTACAATGGCAAGTCAGACAATTTCCAAACACATCTTCGATATATATATAAGAACACCATGGAAGTAGTGTGAAGCGAGGAGTGGGATAAATGATTGTTTTAAATAAAACTTATTTATTAAAGTGGTTAAGCAATTGAGGAAACATAAATTGCAAAAAATCTTGTGTAAACTTATGTAGGGCACATATGCATAATTTTGTTTTATCTTTGGCCACTTGTCAAGAAAATAGTTCTGGCACGATGAAGTTAATAAATTTACGGGCATCCACTCAAGAAAACATGGTTGATGAAGTTACGGGAGCTTGTCTCCTTATACGAGCATCCCAATCCTCTAGCTGCCATTTGACGGTTCCTTCCCTATGATTTTGTAATTTTGAACCACACTTGGCTTTAGGATCTTTGCCTCAACTAGGCGTACGCTCCATAGTGGAGGGAAGCGCTTTGAGTGTTTTAAGCATGGGGTCGAAATGAGAAGGGGGAGGATTCCAATTGCATGAGTATCGAATTGAAAATGGGTGGTACGAAGAGTGGAATTTCTTACGACGTGTTCTAGTTTGGAGTTATATACATGATTTTCGATGAGAAAGGGGAGAGCTACTACTTAGATCTGGGTATGCTGCAAATCGTTGGAGGGTCATTCTTGGTGTAAGCATATACATCGATAGGCGCAGGAGAGATCAGGTTAATATGGATATGATGCAAATTCTGCCTAAAAACCTCGTTTAATCCAAACTCGGTTTTGAGGAGGAGAGCGGCCTTGGGTGCCCGATCCATTAAAGTTTGAGCTAATGCCAAAGTAGGGTATTCATTGTCTAGTGCATATATAGGTGTTGAATTCAATGGTTGTATTCGGAGTTCCCTTGGAAGCCACCAAGCATAGTATTTATGTTGTGTGCTGAATGGGAGAGTGTGGACCTCTGTTGAAACCGTAGTCTCGGCGATGGAGAATACAGCTACTATAGAAAGGTAGCGTTCCATATCCTTGCGATAATGAAAGATGTAAGTGATCTCTTGAATCTCAGGTTATTGTGGTTAAATGTTGTTTGTGGTGCGCCAAGGTTTGAGTAAAAACCATAGAACATATTCTTGTTGGAATTGCTACTTTAACCCTTCATTTTTATGAATGTATTTTGTTACCACTTACCCAATGCAAAAGGATAAATCTTTGCATTGAGCTGTGCGCACAAGTCCTAAGTCAACTTCTGCATCGATTTAGCTGGGATGCATGCCAGTATAGGGATAGCATATTTAAGTCTTTTAGTAACCATAGCAGGATATGTGTGTTGATAAAAATAGACAAAAAACAAAAGAGCATTGTTTATTAACACATAAATAGATGAGCAACGATTTAGATCCATAGTTGTTTTTAAAACATGACGTCTACTTTGCTCATACCTGAGACTTATAGCATTGGATATCCATCCTCCGTAGATTGTTGTCTTAACGAGATGTATGCAGAGAACTAAAATCCCCTATCATTCATCGCCTTCCCCAAATGCATAGAGAGAAAGAACTCCTTTGTCATTGACAGCAACCTTGCTTATGTTTAAATTTTATTAAGATCAGAGTAATTCTCTGTCAGATGCCAGCTTTGATCCTTGTAAAGGATCTAGTATTCTTTTTTTGTTATCAGAGTAACCTTCTGTCTATTACCAGTGTGACCCTTGTAAAACTACCATGAACGAGTCCTTATTGGATGCAGTAAATAACAATTCCTGCATTCTGTTTATAATTATCATAGATGAATTCACATAGATCTAATGGAATAAATCTAGATATATGTAATCTATTCTGGAATGAAATAGCAGATAGCTAGGGTATTTTATATGCTGTTGAAATCTTTAAATATGAAATATGGAAGTTCGCTATACTATCGGGATTAGATTATTGTCCAGGATCTCGAGTTTCCCTTTATATATTATTGTGCTATATTTACGCTTCCACAATGTTGGTTTTCTTCCTTTTGGAATTTCCTTTATTTTTTTCTATACTACCACAACTTCGGTTAGCATTGAATGTTGATGAAAGGATACAGGGCATGGATCTAGAATCTATGTGTTTCAATTATAATATGCCTATAATGGGGTTATAGAGTGTTGCAAATGTTGTAGATTAGACAGAGTAGGGAGCTCAAACCTCTGTTTTCATAACAAAAAAACTAACTGCAAATATGTATAGAGTTCAGCAATCGTGATAGGGATTGATCTTGGTAGTTTGATTAAATTTATGGTGCCAACGTGTTAAAGACCGAACTCTATGAATCTCGAAACTCTAGTTTCTTTTTAAGTTATTTGTAATATGTTAAAGGTTTCTACTATCATAGGAGTGATTGACGCCAGAGCATGGATCTAGAAAGCTATGCTCTCAACTATTTAACTGCCTAGTTTTGGGTTGATAGGTTGCTGCTTTCATGAAAGAGATTGATCAAATATCGATCTCAAATCTCTTTATGGAAAATTTAATGTTTGCCTTTGGGTGAGATATTAAATATACTATATCTTCTAAAGTATTCCAAGGTATGAAATGTTTCCTTAGCTAAGATATTAAATAAATTATATAATTAAGCTTGCTAAGGTATGAGATGAAATCTTTGGTTAAGATATTAAATAAAATACATCTCTAAGGGATATGGGATGTTTGCCATAGATATAATGCTAAATAAAAATGATACTTCCCTTAGTTTTGATATTGGTCGATATATACCCTGTGTGTATATGATCAATGAAGAGGGGTTTAGCCCAAGTGGTATGAAGGGAACTTCAAAGCATACCACTCAAATTATGTATAAGACCTTTATAGGTTGTCATGTTAAGGTGGGTGACATTTGGGATGTATGCATCTAGGTATGAAGGAAAAAATGAGTTACAGGATGTAACATTTGTAATTTTTGATATTAATACAAAGACACAACGATTTTGTGGACGTAGCCTAAGTTGAGGGTGAACCACGGTAAATTGGTATACTTGACATGTGTCTCTTTATGTCCTTTATTTGTGTATTTGATTATCTTTTTGTTTTGCATCAGGGTGCCTCATCATTTTAGATTGGGTCTCTTATGTGTAGTCTCATTTATATGATCTTATGTGTCTTAATCTCTTAAATATTGAGAGTGGATTTGTCATCTTCTCCCACTTGTATGTGAAGGTTTGATAAAAGTAAATTTGTCTATTGAATTTGAATTATATGTTGGAAATCCCGTGCATATTTATGAAGATGTTTTATTTTGTTTTCCAACACATTTTTTTTAGGCAAAGAAATCATATTATGTTGTTTTAAAAAAAGGGGTTATTAAAATATGTCGTTTATGTGCCTAACATAAATAGATCTGGATATAGATGAACGATAGAGAAGGGATTGTGTAGATGCTAAAAGTTTGTTATAAAACCTTTTACAAACGTAATCAAAGAACTATAGTTAAGCATGTTAATTATTCTTTTAATTGTCTTTTATCAATGCAAGTCCAAACGGACATTTGGTTTTTCTTCATGCTTAACTTTCATTAAAAAGATCTTAAATGTTATGAAAAGTTTTGAAAAATTCACGTTTTTACCAACCCTGATTTTTGGGTTTGTGACAAATGGTGTTAGAGCTTTAGGTTACAAACACTAGGGCCTATTCGTCTCAACATGAGATAAATGATTTTGGAGGCTAATGAAGTTGTTCTTGTTTCGTTTTGGATGCATCACTGATGGGACGAGGGAAAAATGTTGTCCGAGTTCCACACCAAAATTTATCCAAAGAAGTAAGGATAAGTATTTTATCCTCATAAAATTGTGAGTCAGGTATGTTATCCTTGTCCTAAGTTTTCTTGTTAGACAAAAGGTATAAATTACTCATACTCAATTGACTTTATTTGAAATCCTATAATAGGGAAGGCATATGAAATACCTTAATCAATGAAAGAAAATGATTTATTTCCTGAAAGAAGGAATCATTATTGAAGTGATTAGAATTGTAACAATATGGTAAAAGAAATGTTAGAATGAAAAACATATTCTAGGACATAGTCATAGGATCAAAAAAGCTGAAGTATGCACAAAGAAATACTAGTAGGTAAATATTTCATACGAAGGATCTATCAATATAGATAATGTTATATGTTTTCTCTGAGATTGATGTGAAATGTGTAAATTTTGTATCATGATTGAAAACTTGTTAAAAGCGGAAAGAAACATCATAAATCCTTCTGTTGATTGTCGAATCATAATTTGATGTCATTTTGTGAAACCCTAAGTATAAGAAATAGATAAAGATATGTAAATCTTTAGCAAGGCATATTATTACATTAATTATGCATAGTGTTATTGACTTGCAGCTTAAACCTAATAAAGAATTTTCAAAATTTCATAGTAATATCAAAAGGATCTTCTTTGTAGTTGTTGTTATAAGAATTACTATGTACGCTATAAATGAGATTCATTAGAATAGAGAGTAGAGTTATCACTTTACTCCAAAGAAGTAAGCTTGTTAGGTTATGTAGAGTCACATGAAAATCTTCCAATATCATAGCTATAATTTTTTTAGGGATACATGGTTGTTGAATATTCTTGTGCTAGTTTTCATGGAAAGCTATATCAGAACATATAGCCTCTTAGATAGGGTTTTGTTATATCTTTAAAACAAAGATTGATGTGTATCAATAAAAGAGATTTTGTTAAAAGTATGAGTTTGACTAAAAGAACCCTAAAAATCTTGTCATGGTCGATTGATCATAGGACATATTGAAAGAGTATCAAAAAGATTATCTTTAGATGATGAGTCTCAAATTGAATCTATATGTAACTAAATTAAGATGCTAACAGGTTTGTTTGTTTGTTAGTAGATTTGACTTCAGATTCACAATAAGAATATTGAAGAGTTTACCTTCATATATCAAGATGAATTGAAGATGATGCACAAAGTTATTGAATGAGCATGGGACTAATGTGTTCAATTGTTGGATAGTTGAAGCAAAGAAATTTTTCCCTTTATACTAACATTTCAGGAAGTGATCTTAACCACGACTGATGATATGTGATTATAAAACTTATATAGAAAAGTTGAGCTAAAGAGCAAGTAATGATTTACTTTACATTACAGGGTTTTATGAATCATGATTGGTGATAAAATTTATGATTTATGATGTGTAACCATCAAAATGCATAGAATGTGATATAACAAATAGGTGAAGATATTTGTTGTTATTATGATGCAGGTGGCATATAAAATGATTAATACTACGAAAATTTTCTGGACTCAAACAAGAATGTTTGAGTGGAAAAGAAAATTTCCTGGACTCAAATGAGAAGGTTTGAGTGGAAAAGAATGATTATGTACTCAAACATAGCAGAAAGGAGGCACCTACATTCATTTTCTAGCCATTGCAGCAGGAAACTTCCCTAAAAATGTATATGTGGTCATGTTCCCCATGGAAGTGGAACAGAGCAGGTGGTTCATTGAATGTTATACTGACCCATAAGACTTAGGAAATCTATATATCCATTGAATTGAGTAGGTGGCTCACTATGTTTTCTTCCTTGTGGAAATTCCTAAAAACAAGAAAGTGGAGGAATGCACAAGAGATTCGGTGAGGGGAATGGCGATAAATTGAATGGTAGAGGTAGTATGACACATCTGAACTAGTGCAGCCACATTGCTGAGTTCAATATTGCTAAAGGCAGAAGTATTACTATTGAGTACAATAGGTAATTACTGTCGAGTTGTAGAAGTCATACTACAGTTACAGAAAATATCATTGCTGAGTATACATAAAAATTTTCTAACTGTAAGTTTTATTTGGATGTTTTATTTACAAGTTTTAACTCGAGGACGAGTTGTGTGTTCAACAAAGGATTGTTGAAATTCGAAACTCAAGAGAGAGTTTGATCATCAACAAGGTGTTGTTGAAATATTGTGTTATGACATAACCAATATTGAATGATTTGTATTATGGACAAATAGATGTCCATATGTGTGAATGTTATGAATGCTAGAGTAATAAAAAATGCCCTCATGGATGAGGATGAATGATAAATGATTAACATTTACTATTTGAAATTTTGTATACTTATGTATACTGAAAAATGTTTGAAGATCTGGTATGATTTGTACAGATGTACAAGTTGTGAAAAGAAATACGAATCACAAAGAGGCGTGAAGATTGTGTGATTTCAAAGATTATCAAGAACATCCAAAAAGGGGAGATGACAAACGAACTAAAGGATGATGAATCTTGAAGAGTGGACGAATTGTTAAGAAGTATGAACACCGAGGACGGTGTTATTCTTAAGGGGAGGAGTATGTAACATCCCTCATTTTTTACCTAATAAATTGTACAAATGTAAATAATTATTGTAATCATTTTGGGTGAGGAGCTCAAGGCCAAGGCCCCACCAGGAAACGTTGTGTCTAATGATGTTTATTTTCTAAAGGAATTGTAAACTAGGTGGTAAACCTAGGTCACTTGAAGTAGTGACGCCACGAAAATCATTTGAATTTGCACTAGAGGAGATAGGTCGATGATGACCTATGTCACTTTGATGCCATAAGTACTTAGGGTAAAGCGAATTAGTGACGACTATTCGTTAAAAGCACAAATATTAAGAGTGCCACCTAAGTACAGTCGAAAATAAACTAAGCGACGGGAGAAGAAGCTATGATATCTATATCTATATATATATATATAAGAACTTCAAAAGATTGAAGTTCTCTATGATCTTTGGTCATAATCGTGACAATTGAAGATTGCTACAAAAAGGTTATCCTAAAAATGACCAGCTAAGAAACGTCAAAACTAAATGACTATATATATAGCTGTGGACATCATATATATATGTGTGTGTCATATATATATACATATATATGAAAGAGTATTATAATCTATTTGGCAATTATATGCTAGTAAGAGACATATGGTATAAAAATACCATGATTAATATATAACGTATATGGGCTATGTCGAGTAAAAATATACTATTATTGAAATAAAGGTCCTCACCCAAAATAATTTAATTATAACCCTATTTCCGAGTATGATGTATAAAAGCTAGTTGTGTCTTTTGGTTAACTATATATGTATCCATATATGTGTACAATGGCAAGTCGGACCATTTCCAACACATCTTCGATATATATAAGAACACCACGGAAGTAGTGTGAAGTGAGGAGTGGGATAAATGATTGTTTTAAATAAAACTTATATATTAAAGTGGTTAAGCAATTGAGGAAACATAAATTGCAAAAACGCTTGTGTAAATTTATTTAGGGCACATATGCATAATTGTGTTTTATCTTTGGCCACTTGTCAAGAAAATAGTTCTGGCATAATGAAGTTAATAAATTTATGGAAAACCACTCAAGAAAACGTGGTTGCGGAAGTTACGGGAGCTTGTCTCCTTATACGAGCATCCCAATCCTCTAGCTTCCATTTGGCGGTTCCTTCCCTATGATTTTGTAAGTTTGAACCACACTTGGCTTTAGGATCTTTGCCTCAACTAGGCATACGCTCCATAGTGGAGGGAAGCGCTTTGAGTATTTTAAGCACGGGGTTGTAATGAGAAGGGGGAGGATTTCAATTGCATGAGTATTGAAGTGAAAATGGGTGGTACGAAGAGTGGAATTTCTTACGGTGTGTTCTAGTTTGGAGTTATAGACATGATTTTCGATGAGAAAGGGGAGAGCTACTATTTATATTTGGGTATCATGCAAATCGTTGGAGGGTCATTCTTGGTGTAAGCATATACATCGATAGGTGCAAGAGAGATCAGGTTACTATGGAGATGATGCAAATTCTGCCTAAAAACCCAGTTTACTCCAAACTTGGTTTTGAGGAGGAGAGCGGCCTTGGGTGCCCGATCCATTAAAGTTTGAGCTAATGCCAAAGTAGGGTATTCAGTGTCTGGTGCATCTATAAATGTTGAATTCGATGGTTGTATTCGGAGTTCCCTTGGAATCCACCAAGCACAGTATTTATGTTGTGTGCTGAACGTGAGAGCGTGGACCTCTGTTGAAACCGTAGTCTCGGCGATTGAGAATACAACTACTACAGAAAGGTAGCGTTCCATATCGTTGCGCTAATGAAAGACGTAAGTGATCTCTTTCCTCTTTGGTTATTGTGGTTAAATGTTGTTTGTGGTGTGCCAGGGTTTGAGTAAAAACCATAGAACATGTTATTGTTGGAATCGCTACTTTATCCCTTCATTTTTATGAATGTATTTTGTTACCACTTACCCAATGCAAAAGGATAAATCTCTACATTGAGCTGTGCGCACAAGTCCTGAGTCAACTTCTGCTTCGATTTAGCTGGGCTGCATGCTAGTACACGGATAGCGTATTTAAGTCTTCTAGTAACCATAGCAGGATATGTGTGTTGATAAAAATAGACAAAAACCAAAAGAGAGTCGTTTATTAACACATAAATAGATGAGCAACGATTTAGATCCATAGTTGTTTTTAAAACATGACGTCTACTTTGCTCATACCTGAGACTTATAGCATTGGATATCCATCCTCCATAGATTGTTGTCTTAACGAGATGTATGTAGAGAACTAAAATCCTCTGTCACTCACTGCCTTCCCCAAATGCATAGAGAGAAAGAACTCCTTTGTCGTTGACAACGACCTTGCTTATGTTTAAATTTTATTTAGATCAGAGTAATTCTCTGTCAGATGCCAGCTTTGATCCTTGTGATGGATCTAGTATTCTTTTTTTGTTATTAGAGTAACCTTATGTCTATTACCAGCCTGATCCTTGTAAAACTACCACGAATGAGTCCTTATTGGATGCAGTAAATAATGATTCCTACATTCTGTTTATAATTATCATAGATGAATTCATATAGATCTGTTACATGCTATACTAGATCTAATGGAATAATCTAGATATATGTAATCTATTCTGGAATGAAATAGTAGAGAGCTAGGGTATTGTATAAGCTGTTGAAATATTTAAATATGAAATATGGAAGTTCGCTATACTGTCGGCATTAGATTATTGTCCAGGATCTCGAGTTTCCCTTTATATATTATTGTGTTATATTTACGCTGCCACGGCATTGGTTTTCTTCCTTTTGGAATTTCCTTTATTTTTTTTATATACTGCCACAACTTCAGTTAGCATTGAATGTTGATGAAAGGATATAGGGCATGGATCTGGAATCTATGTGTTTCAGTTACAATCTGCCTGCAATGGGGTTATAGAGTGCTGCGATTGCTGCAGATTAGACAGAGAGGGAGCTCGAACCTCTGCTTTCATAACAAAAAAACTAACTGCAAATATGTATAGAGTTCGACCATCGTTATGGGGATTGATCTTGGTAGTTTGATTAAATTTATGGTGCCAACGTGTTAAAGACCGAACTCTATGAATCTCGAAACTCTAGTTTCTTTTTAAGTTATTTGTAATATGTTAAAGGTTGCTACTATCATAGGAGTGATTGATGCCAGAGCATGGATCTAGAAAGCTATGCTCTCAACTATTTAATTGCCTGGTTTTGGGTTGATAGGTTGTTGCTTTCATGAAAGAGATTGATCAAATATCGATCTCAAATCTCTTTTTGGAAAATTTAATGTTTGCCTTTGGGTGAGATGTTAAATAGACTATATCTTCTAAAGTATGCCAAGGTATGAAATGTTTCCTTAGTTAAGATATTAAATAAATTATATAATTAAGCTTGCTAAGGTATGAGATGAAATATTTGGTTAAGATATTTAATAAAATACATCTCTAAGGGATATGGGATGTTTCCCTTAGATATAATGCTAAATAAAAAATATACTTCCCTTAGTTTTGATATTGGTCGATATATACCCTGTGTGTAGATGATCAATGAAGAGGGGTTTAGCCCAAGTGGTATGAAGGGAACTTCAAAGCATACCATTCAAATTATGTATAAGACCTTTATAGGTTGTCATGTTAAGGTGGGTGACCTTTGGGATGTATGCATCTAGGTATGAAGGCAAAAATGAGTTACAGGATGTAACATTTGTAATTTTTGATATTAATATAAAGACACAACGGTTTTGTGGACGTGGCCCAAGTTGCGGGTGAACCACGGTAAATTGGTGTACTTGACATGTGTCTCTTTATGTCCTTTATTTGTGTATTTGATTATCTTTTTGTTTTGCATCAGGGTGCCTCATCATTTTAAATTGGGTCTCCTATGTGTAGTCTCATTTATATGATCTTATGTGTCTTAAACTCCTAAATATTGAGAGCGGATTTGTCATCTTCTCCCACTTGTATGTGAAGGTTTGATAAAAGTAAATTTGTCTATTGAATTTGAATTATATGTTGGAAATCCCGTGCATATTTATGAAGATGTTTTATTTTGTTTTCCAACACATTTTTTTTAGGCAAAGAAATCATATTATGTTGTTTTAAAAAAAGGGGTTATTAAAATATGTCATTTCTGTCCCTAACATAAATAGATCTGGATATAGATGAACGATAGAGAAGGGATTGTGTAGATGCTAAAATTTTGTTATAAAACCTTTTACAAACGTAATCAAAGAATTATAGTTAAACATGTTAATTATTCTTTTAATTGTCTTTTATCAATGCAAGTCCAAACGGAGGTTTGGTTTTTCTTCATGCTTAACTTTCATTGAAAATATATTAAATGTTATGAAAAGTTTTCAAAAATTCACGCTTTTACCAACCTTGATTTTTGGTTTCGTGACACACACACTTGTGTGCAGGTTGAAGAAGTCCCTCTATGGTCTCAAGCAAGTTCCTAGAGCTTGGTATGCCAAGATGGACAATTTTCTGCTATCATTGAGGTTTGAGAGATGTAAGTATGATCCAAATGTTTACATGCAACATGTTAGTGACCTGATATTGATTATTGTACTGTATGTTGATGATCTATTGATCACTGGTAGCTTCACCAAGGAACTGGGCTCAATTAAAGATGCATTGCAAAGTGCTTTTTCCATGACAGATCTAGGATTGTTGAAGCAATTTCTGGGTTTGGAGATTGAGCAAACTATTGATGGGATCACCATTTCTCAATCAAGATATGCTTCAGATCTGCTGCAGAAGTTTAAAATGGATGAATGTAAGTATGCAAAATTCTCATTCCTTTCTAGAGTTAAGCTTATCAATTGGGGTTCTTCACCATTGGGTGACAGTTCATTGTATAGACAACTAGTTGGGAGCTCATTGTATCTTACACACTCTCGACCATATTTGTCTTATGTTGTTGGGGATGTTTCAAGGAACATGCAAGAGCCTCATGAGGTCCATTAGAAGGCTACCAAAAGGATCTTGCATTATGTGCAAGGTACCAAGCATTTTGGCATACACTATGCAGTTGCTTCGTCACTTGAACTAGTTGGATTTACTGATTCTGATTAGGTTGGAGATTATTTTGATCATAAGTCTACTTCTGGTTATGTGTTTATGCTTGATCATGGTCCCATTTGCTGGTTAAGTAAGAAGCATCACACCATCTCCTTATCTTTAGCTGAGGCCGAATACAGGGGAGCAGAGAATGCAGCTACACATTGTGTGTGGTTGCAAGGCATTCTTGGAGAGTTTGGATTTGTGTTTGATTCACCCACAGGTGTTTGGTGTGATAATCAAAGCACAATCAAGATATCCACTGTTCCAGTATAGAGGAAGAGGACCAAACACATAGAGATCCACATGCACTACATTCGAGGCTTGGTGCATGACTATATTATTGCATTGCAGTATTGCCCTTCTGCTGAGAAAATTGTTGATATCTTCACCAAGAGTTTCACTGGGAAGACCTTCACTTACCTTAGATCACTCCTTGGGGTGAGTGATGCATGGTGAAGATTGGTATATTTTCCAGATATGCCACATGTCCATTTTTTAGGGGAGGTTTTATTTCCCATGTGGTTTTCCTCCTTACCTTGGTTACATGGACAAATAAAAAAAATTGATGTTGTAAAAGGTGACTCGAGCCTTAGTTGCCAAGGTCTTAATTTTGTTTTAACTACCAAAGTCTAGCTTATGGGGGGGTGTTAGAACATTATTACACCTTAGGACCTTAGTCATACATTAATTTGTTGGTTAATTGGTCAAAAATAGGTTAATAATTACAATCCCAAGTTGTTAGAAGTTAGTTAGGGGTAAATGATGACTTATCCACCAAAGTATGGGCCAAAATTGATCAATATAGGTGTTGGGCACCCTATTTATGGCCACCTACAACATTTATTACCACTATCTGAGCAAATGTGCCCTCTTTCCCTGTTTTAAGGAAATTGTCTTTGACCTAGGGAGCCCATGCATTGTATATAGTCATTTTGGCCCTTTCTTGGTTGTTTTGGCCTACCATTGCCTACCTAACTCCACCCAATCCTATCCACCACATGTGTGAGCCTCATTTATGTCTTCCCATGCTCACCCAACGTTCACATGGACAATTCATACCAGTTTGGGATAATTTGGGAGCCTTTTGGTCAATTTAGGGGGGATTGAGGTCCAATCTAAGCTAGCCACTTGTCACAACCTTCTAAGGCATTCAAATTCTTCCTATTGTTATATAAGGAGGATCACAACTCATTGTTGGGTTGGACAATTAATAAAATCTGATATTTGATCATTTGTTTCTCTGGTTTTTTATCATTTGTTTTCCAGAACTATTTTTTGCATTAATATCTTGCATACTTAGTAATTTCTTTCAATTGTGAGGTAATCTATAGATGCTAGATCCTACTGTGATATAGATTTCACAGTAAGATGTCTTTATAGGTTTTCTTTTTCCATCTTATCTTTCTCTAATTCTTCATCTTTTTTTCTTCAATATCATATACTATGTTATTGCTATTTTTTACAGCTTGCATAGTTTTTTAGCCACATTTTTCCACAACTTCTTGAAACCATTTTTTTAATTATTTATAATAAAATTATATATTTGTTTTTTTTTATATTTTTGCTATTCATAATTTTTTTATCTAACTATAATTATTAGAAATAGATATTTTAAATATTCAAGAAAAAACAAATTTAATCTATCATAATTTCAAATCAATCACTCTCCATCAATAGTAATTTCAAATCTATCTAATATAAAATTATAAAATTAATATTTCCATAAAATTGATATCTACAAGTTATTTATCTAACTAATAGCCATACCCAAGACATCATTCTTTCTCCATAAAATTGACAGCTCTGAGTTATTTATTTAACTAATAACTATGTCAAAACATCACTCTTTTCGTAATTACTATTTTTAATTTATCAATCTTTTGGTAATTCATAATTCCAATTCATCCAATTATATGGTAATTCATAATTCCAATTTATTTAATTTGATATTTCCAATTCATCCAATTATATGGTGATTCCAATTCCTCCAAGTATATGGTGATTCATAATTCCAATTCATCCAATTATAAATGATTTACAAGGTGAAATTATATTATATTTTTATATTTAAAATATTTAAATATATATTATAATTAGAGATTTAATATTGATATTTCTAATCAATTATTTTCATGATAAAGTATAAAAAGTTTGTATTTTCATATTGAAATATGGGCATAAAAAAGAATGGTGTAGTCTAAATATTCTATGTTCTCAACTTTTTGAGAGCATATTGTCCATCTTATTTTTTGTTTGGAGTTTGGTTGGAAATCTTTAATAATCTTAAAATCACGTATATTAGCTATGGAAATTACATAATTTGAATGCCATAGAATTAATTCAAGAGTGTTGACTCTATTTATGAATTCAAAAACATAATTTTTCCTAAAGTCCAAAACATAGAATAAATAAACTCCTCCAATAAAAACAATATCATAAAAAATGGAAACTTTGAAACTCCACTTTAAAGGACCAATGGTTTTATCATGACATAGTGGAAACTTTGCACTTCATTATAATGTAAACCATTAATATTTTATATAAAATTGAATATTTTTAATTAATGTTTTTAAAATTTTTAAAATTATATATATAATTTGATTATTTGTTTTTATAAAAATGGAAGTTGACACTTCTATTTTACAATAAAATTCTCTAACATAAAAATAAAGTCTGGCACACACTACACTATTAAAAATATATATATTTTTAAAAATAAGAAGGTTATAAAATGTAATTTAACACCTCTCTCACTTTAAAAGTTCATAAAATGAAGTCGGGACACCCTACATTCAATTAAAAATATATATTTTTAATACTCTTTTTATAAAATGGAACTTGACACCTATGTGAACACAGTAAAAGTATAAAATAAAGTCTGGCACACTCTACACTCAAATGAAAAATGAATTGCCTTTACCATAAAGTATGACAGAAAGATGAATGATTAAAAAAGGCAATACCTTGATCATAGTAGGGTGAAATGATAAAGAAACAATACTGTTATCATAGTAGGTGGAAACTTAATACTTTCATTTGAAAAATTAACCAATTTGAAATATCAATGCTTTTATCAAAAATTATTATAGAGAGTGGAACCTTTGAACATTCAATTTGAAATATCAATGCTTTTATCATAACATAGTAAAAACTTTAATGCTTTTATTATAGTTGGTTGGAAATTTTGCTTTCTTTACTTTGAAAGCAAAAATTATTATAGAGGGTGGAACCTTTGAACATTCAATTTGAAATATCAATGCTTTTATCATAACATAGTAAAAACTTTAATGCTTTTATTATAGTTGGTTGGAAATTTTGCTTCTTTACTTTGAAAGTCCAATGCTTTTGTCAGAGCACAGGGAAATATTTGCACCAAAATTAATGCTGCTATCATAGTTTGGTAGAAACCTGGCACCCACACTCAGAGTGGAAGAAGTTTATATTTTTTATTTTTTGTAATATAAAAGTGTGGAAGAAGTTTAAATTTTTTATTTTTGTAATATAAAAGTTACTGCTTTGGAATATATGAATGCGCCTATGAAAAGACTCAATGAAAAATTGATTGCTTGCATATAGTTACATTCACACTGTATTCCTGAACACTCGGTACACAGTAGGAAGGCGTTTTTAATCACAAAAACTGAAGATCAGGAAGAAGAAAAAAATCTACATGAAAACTGATAATCCACATTGATTCACAGTCAATAGAGAAATCTCTATCTATCTGGATTCTGAACATCAATCTAAGCAGCCGTAATGTACAGACCCACAACGACCGTCCCCAATCTCCTCCACACACAAACAACAACAATCTTCTATTCACCTCACCAGAATGGCAGTCATTCATCATATTCATATTCTGTCCAGACTCCAACTAGAAGACCCAGAACAGACTGGAACTGAGCAAGCAAGCAAGCTAGCTAGCTTAGTATAAACACATTCCCTAATAACTATAAACAGCAGCTCCGCTGATGATAACCTCTAATAACAATATACTTATTATTATTAGCATTCACTACTTGTCCAAAGCATTGGGGCCAAAGCAAGCAGACAGCACAGGGCTCCATATCCACTGCACAAGAAACCTTCTTCTTAGGCCGTTCAGATTGTAGCTGGCGCCTGCCTTGTCTTGAAGAACTTGACCCGTGTACGATCCTCCTCCACCACTCCCATATATCCCTTCACAAAGATCAGCAATTTCAGTCGGAGCCGAAGGATCTTGCCCAGCATACCATGCATTTACAAGAGGATTGGACGCAAGCTCTGAGAGTTCATGGGCAATAACGCTGATCATCCCATCCACACCAACGTTATTATTAGGAGACTTGAAGGGCTTCATCCCAGTCATGTATGCAGGGATTGAAAAAGGGTACGCACAGACATCCGGGCACTGTGTTCCAGAGTGCCCTACCCAGGCATAGGGAAGGGTATACCCTACGATAGAAGGAAAGGTAAAATAATGAAACCCACAAACTGCCCTACAGAAATCTTGGACTGCTACATCACTGGAAGTAAGCAAGAGATACAGACCGGTCCTGGGATCAATGGGCAAGGGGTGGCGAAGGGCTGTTACAGCGCTCTTAATCACAGACTGAATAGAGAGACGAGTCAGGGATTTGCCATGAGAATAATAGCGATCATTCACCTCGGATCCTTGCAGGATATTCTTGCTGATGTTGGACCCAGTTTGGTCTGTATAGAGCTGCACGGTCCTCCACCATTCCCCCACAGAGGGGCTCTTGCTGCTCCTGCTGCTTCTATTCGTGTCTGAAAGCGCGAACAGGAAGGCCTTTATGATTCTCTTCTCGCTGGAATCCCAGTTGCCATACCAGATTGTATGAATGGTGATATTTTCCGTGAGCACAGGGCCATTGTGGTACCTCATGTGTACGAATTCTGAAGACCCTTCATAGCGTTTTGAGCTCCCAAACTCATTTCCCGAGGATATTTCTGCAGCTTTTGTTGTGTTGAAGTTGGAAGGCCAGGGCCTCCAGGCTTCCACAGCTGTAAAAGCCAGAATACATATTAAAAATATGGAACCCACATGGAATGAAGCAGAAACCCCTCCTCTCTCCATCGGAAAAAAAAAAACCTATTCTCAGCACTGGACGGCTGAAAACTAGTTTAAAAACACACTACAACTGAATGGAATATTATCTGCAGACTTCACAAAGACCTGGCAGACTGCTAGATTGCTCAGCAAGCAAAGCAGTGTCTGCGTATCAGAGGGGAGAGCATTGGATTTATATATTTGTGTGTCAGCAAGTCGGACGGGAAGAAAACTTCGCTCAATAGCGCGCCACACAGTGTTCGAGTATATCTTAGTGGTGGCCAGGTGGTTTCCTACGGATGATTTAACGTGTTAATAAGAATGATTCGTGAATTTAGCAGCATATTTTTTAGTTTTTTATTTTTTTAACCATGGGAAGAGTAACTTTTCAAGGGTATATCTAATAGTTGGTAGGCTAAATATATCAAAAATTTGTGACTCAGCAGGGTTTCAGACACTTTTTATCTTAGGGGAGAGCCTCTATCCCAGGGGTCGCCTATCCTTCGAGCCTTGTCACAACTGGTCAATAAGCACCCTACCCAGCCGATTTTGAACCTTGACCTCCAGAGATATTTTCCATTTACTTTTACTCTCATCACAATTTCCATTTACTTTTACTCTCATCACAATTTGGATTCGAAGGCCAACCCTCCATTTAAAACCCTAATTTATTTTTTTGTTAATGCTATTTTTAAATTCAAAAATAAAAACTTGCCTTTATATTTTAGGGTTTTATATTTGTTGTGGTTTGGACTTTGTCATTAATATAATGATATTAAAGAATGAATCATTAAAGTATACTTAGATTTATTTTATTTTTTATATTTTAATTATTATAATATTAGGTAAATCTATTTTAAGCTTAAATTAGATTAAATTTTTTAAGGTATGTATCTTATATTTAAATTGATTTTATATATTTATTTTTTAATGAGTTAGATTAAATTTTTTAAGTTATGTATATTATATTTTAATTGATTTTAAATATATATATATTTTTAGTGGAAAATTCCTTTCTTGTTAAGATGTCTCAAATGGTCTCAACTGAATTGAACTCGGGTGGATGGAATGAAATCCATCTAACCCTACTAAGAGGCCACCATTTATAATAAGTTATAAAAATAATTTTTTTTATGTAATTGGAGTAGTATTTGATTGTGTGTATTACAAAAAGTAAGGAGAAATTAGAAGTTTCAATCCTTACTCTCCGATGATCATCATCAGAGAGTAGGGATTGAAACCTCCAGTTTCTACTTAGTTTGAGATTTAATTCCTCTCTTCTTACAAATAAGGAAAGATGTTAAGAGGCTATAATTTAGAGACATCTAAGAGCCAAAATTACCTCTAGTGACTTGATTTTCTTTAAATATTAGTGTTGTGTTTAAAAATGATAAATGATTTACAATTAAGTTATGATAGATTTTGCCATTTAAGAAAATTATAAAATTTTAAATTAATAAAAAAGGAAAAAATGATTTAATAAATTAAATAATATAAAAAATAAAAAATAAATATATATAAAATAATAGATAAAATATTGCATTCTAATTTATTCTAATTTTTAATCAATTGTTTAAAAATTGGACGATTTGGTTGATTTAATGACAATTTTAATGGTAGAAATGAATTCAACACCATAAAAAACTCCTATGGCACCTTTAAGAGCTGTAACGAGGATTTTTAAAAATTTCTCTCTGATTTTTTCAAAAACATGCTCTAAAAATAAAAATAAAAATCAGTTTAAAATCGTAGAACTTTTAGACTACTTGAAATTTGTAATCTTTCTTAATTATAAATTATCCTTTTCATGAAAGAAATTACTTGGTTTCCTGTAAGATTTAACTAAGCTTATAAGAATTCGTTTTTATTTTGGTTATATTAATTTTCTCTTTGAAACTAGTTAAATTAGAGAGATAAAAAAAATACCAACTTTTATTTATATAAAAATTTAAAAATAACAATTTATTTATTTATTTTAACATTTTATTTTTATTCTAAAAATACTGAAAATTAATTTTCAAAATTAATAAGTTAAAAATTTAATAATATAAAATATAATAAACAAGACAACTAAAAAAGTATCATTCATATATAAATATAATTAATCAGATTTCATCTTTTACTTTATAAATTAAAATACATCTATATTAATAAAAAATATTAAATTTAAAAAATATAAAGAATATATAAGTTTTTTTAATTCAAAAATATGATGACATTTTATTAAAATTTATTTTAAAACTTATTTTAATTAAATGAATCATACATTCAAATCAAATTTTGTTAATGTAAAAACTACGAAATGTGAGTCTTTAAATTTTGAAATTTAATTAATATATCTATTATTAATATTATTGAATATACTTTGAATTAAAAAAAACAAATTTAATTAATATATTTATTAATATCATTGAATATACTTTATATAAAAAACAAATTGTAAGTAAGTAAGTTTATTATTTAAAAAATTAAATGGTAAACAAGTAAGTTTATTATTTAAAAAATTAGGGTTTGGTGTAAGGTCTTGGGTTATTTTAAGTAGTGTAATTTTTTTTAAATAATAATGACAAATCAACTTACTATTTATAATGATAGTGATAGTTTCCAGATTGCAAGTTTAACCACACAATATTATAATAAGTTTTACCATTTTTTAAAATAGTTTTGTTGTTTAAATTGATAATTTTTTATAAATATATCCATTAATTCAACATTATATATATACATACAAATATCTTTGAACATTATCATCATCCTATTTTGACTTATTTGCTAATGATACTAAAATAAAAAAAATTACAAATTGCAAATCTTGTTAAAATATATTTTGGTTCTAACAGTTTGAGAGAGAGTCCAGCGATGCTAATAATTTATGCATTACTTTCACTAATTTCTGGTTTCAGTTTATAGCTTGTCCGCCAAACTTCAGTACTATACATTTATTTCCACCTAAACAAACAGGGATTCATGGGACCACCTGCTTCAGGCTCGACCAGTCTATTTTAGCATGGTGATTTCACATTTTATCATTATGCGCGCAAAACTTGTGCAAAACAAAAGCTTATGTACTGAAGAGCTGATGTAAAATAAAATCTTATTATATCGATATTTATAGTAACAGTATAAGTTAATATATATAAAATAAAATCTTATTATATTGATATTTATAGTAATAGTATAAGTTAATATATATAAGTTAATGGATTACTTTTTCGGATTTTGTAGATTTAAATTGGTTGAAATTGTCGTAGATTGAAATTAGTTGAAATTATATATATATTGTTGAAATTGTATAATTTAAGTTTTATTATAAAAATATATTTTAAACCACGGAAAATAGATTTCAGTAAAAAAAATTATTATTCTATTTTGATAAAAATGATCAAAAACATTTAAAATTTAATCACCTCTATTTCTCTATTATATATATAATATGTTTTAAAACATAATTAATAAATGTAAAAAATATTTAAAGAAAACACAGAGGTCAGTTGCATATTCAAGGAATGGGTCGATCTGAAACCATAAATCTTCCAGCCCAGTAATTGGATGTGCAATTATAGCATAAATATCAGATTTCAATGATGAATTAAGGCGAGTTAATGCTGCAACGTGCTATTAATTAACCAATTCAATGAATGCAAAAACATGGGATCCATGATCCCATAACTGTAGCATTCAAATACCCTGGTCTTAAGGCAATTTGTTGTGCAATTATGGCATAATCTCAGATCCCAATGATCTACTCAATAGCGATGCAATTAATTAACAAATTCAGTGACTGTAGCGATGCAATTAATTAACAAATTCAGTGACTGCAGAGATATAGGATCCCATAACTCAAGCTTGTATCAATAAAAGGCAACCCATTAGTTTAGCTAACTGTTACCTAGTACTCTCATGTGTAGTTTACGGTATGGTCTGAATTTCAAAGTTATTGCAGGCTGGGGTCCAGACAAGATATGGACGTTGAAATTGGAGCAGAAATCGAAACAAATTTGAAACAGGAAGGCAGACGTTGGTTGTGGTCATGAAGTAGACAACATAACATAATATATGACAGCTGGATTGAACAGTTCTGCCAGCAGGCTGCCACCAAAGGCACTGGGCACACACAGGCATGCATTTTTCGAGGACCATCTATATTAATAATAATAGAGTCCAATTGGTAGTTGAAATGAAGCCTATTCTTTAGAGTACTGTGTGAATAGTTGTGCAGGGATGCAGACAGTGCACGCCTTTAAAAGATTACTGTGGGTTGCAAAGGTTGTCATCTTCTGTGCTTCCAACTGGACCGAATTGACTGCCAAGCCTTCAATGGTGAACAGCAGTACTATTCTGTATATTATCTTTTTCACACGCGACATGGAAATTTTTCCATATGAGTGGACAGACATTGTATTGAATATACGTCCAAAAATATTTGTTTTGACGGTCATATCAATCCACAGTGGGAATAATAATGCATGTTTTCAGGGTCTTGTCATTTCAAAATGACTGGATTAGTAAGTGGACAAGCCCTGAATATCTTTTTCTGGCCAATGGCCATTGTCTTGCTTTTATTTAATTTCTGTTCAAAAAAGGTTTGGGTGTAAATCTTGGAGAATTTTTTATATAAATATTTGGTGGAGTAGAATATTTATGGGAAAGAAAGTGAATTTCTGTACTTACTATATTTAAAATATCAAAATGTCAATTTGTATTAAGCAGTCTAGAGTTATCTTAAGGTCAAGTGTCGAAAGGGATAAATATATAGAGATACAAACCTTTCTTCTTTCAAGTTTCAGCAGAGTTGTTTTGCTAGTTAAGTTTGAATCGTCAATCTTGTTTTTTTACAATAACACCTTATTTTTGGCAAGGTTTTAGAAGTTAGCACCCTCATTCAATATGGTCTTGGGTGAGTGATGAAAGTGTATTGTCCTTGTCCATATTGATTTTATGGGTATGGTTCCAAATTCAAAATAAATAATTATGAAAAAAAAATGCATGGATAGATGGTAACGGATGTGATGCATGATTGTTAGTGGCACACAACTACAACTCATTGGTGATTATAAGTAGACATAAAGAATAAATAAAAAGCCTATAAGTGTTCACGTTAAGTTTTTTTTTTTTGTAAGTTAGTATGGATCTTTATATTTCATTCATCAAAATAGACAGCACGGCCTTCTCATAGCTGAGAAAACAAACCCGGGACCAAAAATAAGACCAAACATAAAGAAGTTTAAAGGGCCTTCCCAAAATAGAGAAAACAGACCCAAATTCAGAGCTAAGATTCCAACTACGAGTTTTGAGAACAACCTTCACTTTAATCAAAATTCTAATATAACCGTAATAAAGTCTGAAAATCCGACTAGAAAACTAAATAAGACAGAGTCTGAACCAGACTAATGATCTAACCAGTCTTGCCGACATGAAAACCGGCGAGCTCAATGCCCAGTCCCTCAGCAATCTGCTTCTGGTTCTGAATGATTTGTGTGAGGAGGAGGACCATTTCGTCTTGCTTAAGGAGGATTTCAGCTTGTGCTTCCCCTCTTTCTGCTAAAACCTTCCCAAGAAATGCCTTTTGCTGCCAATGGTAATCCAAGGTTTTCTGGTACAGAGTAGTTCGACCTCTAGTGTTCCCGGGGTCCGGGACTAAAGCCTCAAATTCATTTTTAATTTCAGTATCTGACAGACACCCTCTCGTCACATGTGCACCATCCTCTGCCTCCTGAATTTTTGCTTGAGCTTTCGGCGAAATTTCCTGCTTGAACGTGGGTGCCTTCCCAACGACCCCTCGTGAATCTTAATGGTACTCCAGGCGAGGGGCCAATTAGCTTTGTTTTTCGCCGGATATATGGTCTTTCCTCAGGCGACATTTTCTCAAATGAGGAGTTCAGGCTCAAGGAGGAGCCTCCCCAAACTAAGATCTTGCTACAGAGGGTGAGTCGTCTAACAATTTCCAGGCTTCTATTACCCTGCGAGCCTTGCAAACCATGCGGCTTCCTCTTGCTGTTGTGCATATGAATACTCCTGCGGGGTTCCAAATCAATTATGGCGGTGACTTGGGTTGGTGGTGAAGTCAGGTGGGAGCCATGATGGCAGCCTGAAGCCCGGACCGAAGAATGGAGTGGGTTAGGGGGGTTGTGTCTTAGCAAGCCAACCTTAGATAGGTGACCTTGACGCGTGGGCAGGCTAGGTTGATGCGTGGGTTGCATGGGCTGTCAGGGGCTTGGCCTCTTGGGCGGGGGGTGGCAGGTGTTGGTCCCCTCTTGGGATTGGCGTGAGTCCCATGGGAAGGCCCACTCTCATCACTAAGGGTGGGGGAATATTGCCAAACCACAAGTTAAGTTGTTGTACTAGTATAATTTGTTTTTTTTATATTGTTAATTCTATTTGTTATATTTCTTTTTTCTAATTTTTAAAAAGCCCATATAAATAAATGTTAAATTTTTCTTTTTTAGGTGTTTTAGGTTCATAGTTGTAACAACATTTCTTCCATATTCTTTCATAACGGTATAGTGCCTCTTGGCACAATGATTTTTTTAAAGTAAATATCTTAAAGTGTTAATCCAAATTAATTATAATAACTTAAATGAACTAAATAACAACTTCTATTTTTAATCAATTAATTTTCAATACTCAGATTCTTAGAAGCTAATGATTGATTCAAATTTCAAACACCTTTCAATAATAAGATGGGAAAATTCGCATTTTGTAGCAATGAACTTATCGATATTGGTCTGTAATATAGGTTTCAACTAATCCAATTCACATTGCGAGGCAACGAATAATGTAATTTAGGTTTCAACTAATCCAATTCACATTGTGCGGCAACTAACTTATCTTTATTGTTCTGTAATTTAGGTTTCAGCGAGTATTCTTAGCAGCCAATGATTGATTCAAACAACATTCAATTTTGTTCTGCAATTTAGGTTTCGGTGATTAATCTTAGGAGCTAATGATTGATTCGAACACCATTCAATATTGATTCGAACACAATTCAATATTGTTCTGCAATTTAGGTTTCGGTGATTAATCTGAGGAGCTAATGATTGATTCGAACACCATTCAATAGTAAGGTGAGAAAACAAAAAGACCCAATTCACATTTTGCAGCAATGAACTTTTCTGTACCATCAATAATAAGGTGAGAAAACAGGAACTTAATTATATTGTTTTGTAATCGAGAGTTCATTAGTTCTGTAATTTAGGTTTTATGAGTATTTTTTAGTGTGAATGATTAATTCAAAATTCAAACACTATCCAATAGTAAGATGGAAAATGGTGATTTTAAAATGAATAATATGGAGGTGTCAATTATTTTCATTTGGATTGATTTGAGAGGATTATTAATGTTGACAAAGCTGTCTTACGGCCTTCATCGAGCACGTCGATGTACAAACGAGTACGTGCATGGAATAACTCAGGCGCCTAATAAGGAAAATCATAGCTGCCTACCTGTGAGAATTATTACTAAGAATTATTAGTATGTGAGGAAAAAGCAGTGGAGAGTATGGAGCAGGAATCTTTTTGTATAGTGCGCTTTAATAAAAGCTTGCAAGGACTGGAATAGTGTATATATGCAGGCAAAAATGTGTCACGACATGATGAATTTGGCCTATATTTTATTCTATTAAAATCTACACGATGTTTAAGTTGTGTTTTTTCAGATGCTTGATGCTGTGGATTCTTATATATAAATTATGAGGTTGAGCAGTGGGATTGGACTTCTTGTCAAATCCATGTTTTCTTATTTGTTTTTTTGCATGCATTCACTTTGTTTATGCTTATGCTGTCAAAGAGCAGTCCATTCACTGTATGAGCATGAGAATCTCACAACCTTTTGATCTTCCAATGAATGAAAAGCATCCATGATATCAATTATTAGGAAAAAAACAGGATCTATCCATCTGTAACCAAAGGATTACAATTTTCAAACAAGAATAATGACAAAATTAATAATAGTAGGTATAAACTTGAACGCTCCTAGTTGAAGAGATTGATTTAAAGGAGGAAGGTAACCTACCCATCTCTTCAAATATTTCATTGGGTCATTCTTAAAGTAGACAAATGGATAAAGTAAATCCAGAAATCTTGATACTTATACTTACATTGTTGAGAGTATTAATTTCAAATTTGCAAATTAACTACTGTTTATCTTTATGAAAATACTCGTGAGAGCTTCAAATATTGCTTCTATATTAGGTTTTAAGTTCTCGAAGCAATAGAATTCGAAAATTCAACATAGAATTATTTCTAATAAAATATTTGTATTATTGTTATTTTTAATTTTAATAATATTTTTATGATTTTTTGAAAGGTTTTGTAAACTTAATGTGGACACAGAAGACTACTTCCAACGTGAAAGAAACAAAACAATTAATTAAAAATTACACTCCATTACCACTTTCTATTTTTTCCTTTCAACCAATGGTCAATTTAAACTGTTAATTAAGTCAACAAAGTGGTTAAATAACAAGTTATTGATCTCAATGATTTCTATCGTGAATAGGCTCCTTAAGGTTGTCAATCTTTTAAGTCATTTCCCTCGGCATTCATTAAAAGTTGACAAGAATGGCATCTAGACAATATTTTATAACAAAATAAAGTCTCCACTTGGATGCTTATCATTATATGTTATTTTCTAAAAGGTGACTGTCAACCTTTTGCATCATGAGATTTGAATACTGAGTAATTTATGGAATCATATTATAAATTAAAATATGGTTTTACCTTGGGAAGGGCAACATTGTGTTGTCTCAAAGTTGAATTGAAATTTATATGAAACCAATATTTCATGTGAGTTGGTTTAGTGATTAAGATGATGGTATACAATTTTTTTTCTTTCTAAAATATGAATATGATTAGTGTGTTTAAGTTTTAGATGATTTTGATATTATTTTCATTGTAGTTAGTTGACAAAAATATTTGAATAATGTATTTTTCCATTGTAGTTTAGTTCAAAAAATATTTGGTCAATTTTAAAGAGGTTTGGAATGTTATTTTATGGTAATTTTTTATATTAGTTTAAATAAAGATGCTAACATATAAAGGGTTTGGGACTTATGGTGAGTGTTAATGAATTTTTTAATATTGATTAAGGTTTTATTTTTATGATGGTTGTTTTAGCTTTTTATAGTAGTTATGGGACATTGAGATGTGATTTAATGATTGAATGTGTAAGATTTGCATAGCATTATATTCAAACACATAATTGGATTAAAGCTCACTCCCATGTCTTCTTTAAGGCCAATCATTATAGTTGGTTGGGTCATGATTTAATTGTAAATGAGTGAGGGATTAACAAAATTAGTTCAAGTTTGATTCTTAGAGCATTTGTATTTGTATTAATCCAAGTGATGACACACCCTAAGAGATTCATACCCATTTGAGTGAAAAATAGGTAATTGTTGCTAAAACAAATGTTAAAAATGTTTAAATAAATCATTGGTCATTATGCTAGCAACATTAGAGAACTTCCATGAAGTATGCTTTAGTCGGAACCTACCACCCATACAAATCCCAAGTGGCTAGTGACATTAATAATCTAGAAGTCATGTTGCATAAATTAGCTCTGAACATAATTCTATTAAGCACTTTAGTTGATTGTGAATCAAGCAAGTGAGAATATCAAATGATCTAAATGATGTTACTTATGATAAGTAATACATAAAATTGTTATTCAACTAGGCACCTAAAGGGAAACAAAAGTACGGAGGAAAATCATTTTTTATCAAAGGTGCACACACATAAATTAATTGTGTCGTGAAGATTATCCAAAATGGTTCTACATAGTTACCAGGTTGGTGCATGGTAACGATACCCAATTATGACACGTTAGTTGCAATGACATTCTGGAAAAACAGAAATATTATCATTAAAATCAATTATTAGAGGTACCTACAAAACTTTTTCCGATTAGGTGTAAAAAGATGAAACGTAAAAAAATGGATGATACTCCGGAATATATAATTTTTATTTATGGAAAAGTGGTATAACCACCCCAAAATGTCATTATTCGAAGATTGGTATGTTATTTTTTTTCTAAAACATAATGCACATGTTTTTGTTGACCCACCTGTTTGCTATGTAAATTTTCAATTTACGAGAAAAAAATATGTAGAGGCATAGGAAACAGAAAAATCTTGTGCGGGGCTATTTTTCCAAAATTTTAAAAGCCAATTTTATATTTTTTTTAAATTACCAAAGTCAGTGAAGCCCTAAAACGACATGGTCAATTGTCGAGCCACCATATCATGGTCTCAAAATAATCAAAATGCATTTTTTTTTCTTAGGTTGTAGGTATTTTCGTTCTCTTATGCGGGTTCTTTTCCGTTTTCGAAATAGGTAAGCCAATCAAAAGTTATAGGCCAAATAAACGACCTATGACATGAGTGCAGTTTAAAATGAATTAAAAATAAAGAACAACAACAGATCTATTAAAAATTATATATTTGGAATCTGCACACAGAGCTCGACAAGTCTGTGCAATTTCATCTGCAGTGCACTCATGGAGCTTATGCAGAACTAGCTGTGAAAAACTGGAAGTTGCAGTGTTTGATGTGTTCTGCCATAAATCATAGATAAATCAGACTGAGCCTAAAGGTGCAGTCCGAAGCTAATTCCAATCCTGTAAGGGCACCAAAAAAAATTTGAATTCATACACGTGTGCACACAAAGAGGTGCGCACGTGTAAGTACACGCACGCGTCCATGGAAGCACGCACACGTGGTTAACAACGCACACACGTAGGTGCGCGTACGCGTTCATATAATTTTCTTTGTCACGGGGATACATAAAGTTGATGAAAATGTGATGATGAAGAAGATGACGATGATGGAGATGTTGATGAGGAAGGGGGAGATGACAATGATGATTAAGATGTTGATGAGGAAGAGGGAGATGACAATGATGATGAAGATGTTGATGATGATGATGATGATGATGATGAGATGATGGCGACAATGGTGATGAAGATGATGATGTTGAGATGATGGTGACAATGGTGATAAAGATGATGATGAAGATGATGGTGGTGATGATGGTGATGAGGATGATGATCATGATGGTGATGAAGATGATGATGATGATGATGAGATGAGGATGATGATCATGATGGTGATGAAGATGATGATGATCATCATCATCATCATCTTCATCATCATCATCACCATCATCATCAACATCTTCATCATCATTGTCATATCCCCCTTCCTCATCAACCTCTTCATCATCATCATCTTCTTCATCATCACCATCTTCTTCATCAACATCATCATCATCTTCATCACCATCGTCATCATCATCAACATCTTCATCTCCATCATCATCATCTTCTTCATCCTCATCACCATCACCATCATCATCATCTTCATCATCATCATCATCATCATCATCATCATCGTCATCATCAACACCATCATCATCATCGTCACCACCCTCTTCTTCCTCATCATCATCAACATCTAGGTCATCATCTTGATCGTCAACGTCAGATCAACATCATCATTATCATCCTCATCATCACCATTGATGTTGATGATGATGAAGATGATGATGATGATGATGTTGATGATGAGTACGATGACCATCAACATCATCATCATCTTCATCATCGTACTCATATTCATCATCATCCACCACCACCATCATCATCATCATCGTCATCTTTGGCATCACCCTCTTCCTCATCAACAACATCTTCGTCATCATCATCATCATCATCATCATCATCACGATAGGAAGATGATGACGAAGATGATGATGAAGGTGGCAATGAGTATGATGAGGATGATGAAGATGACGAAGACAATGATGATCATGACCATGATCATATGATAATGATGATGATGGTGAGGATGATGAAGATGGCAATGATGATGACTAATGAAGATGATGATGAAGAATATGATGATTTTGATGGTCATGATGATGATGATGATCATATTCGTCGTACTTGTATTCATCATCATCCACCACCACCACCACCACCACCACCATCATCATCATCATCATATCATCATCATCTTCATCATCCTCATCATCATCCGTGTCCTCACAATGACGATGATGATGATCATGATGAGGAAGTTGATGATGATGATCATGTTGTTGATGATGATGAAGATGATGATGATGTGCTGCATATTCCTCATCATCTTCATCTTCATCATCATCATCTCCAAATTAGTCATCATCATCATCGTACTCATATTCATCATCATCTTCGTCGACGACGATGATACGAAGATGTCAATGATGATGATGATTATGATATGAAGATGTCAATGATGATGATGATGATATGAAGATGTCAATGATGATGATCATGATATGAAGATGATGACGAAGATGTCGATGATGATGATGATGATGATTATGAGGAAGATGGCGACAAGTATGATGATGAAGATGAAGATGACTAAATTATGATGACGAAGACATTGATGATCGTGACCACGATCATATGACAACGATGATGATTATGAGGACGATGATGATGATGATGATGGTGATGATGATGACTAATGAAGATGATGATGATGAATATGATGATTTTGATGATGATCATATTCGTCATCATCATCATCATCTCCATCATCGTACTCATATTCATCATCATCCACCATCGTCATCATCATCACCATCACCATCATCATCATCATCATCATCATCATCATCATCATCATCATCATCATCATCATCATCATCATCATCCTTGTCCTCACAATGATGATGATGATGGTGATGATGAAATTGATGATCATGATCATGGTGTTGATGATGATGAAGATCGCTGGAAAAAGAAGATGATGATGAAGATGATCATGATGATGAGGACGATGTGCTGCATATTCGTCATCATCTTCATCATCAACATAATCATCATATCCATTAGTCATCATCACCATCTTCATCGTCATTGTCATCATCATCATCATCATCATCATCCCCGTCCCCACAATGATGATGATGATGACTAATGAAGATGAGTATGACGATGAATATGATGTTTTTGTTGCTGATGATTATGATCATATTCATCATCAACATCATCATCTTCATCATCGTACTCGTATTCATCATCATCCATCGTCGACATCATCATCATCATCATCATCATCATCATCATCATCATCATCATCATCATCATCATCATCATCTTCATCATCCTCATCATCATCTGTATCCTCACAATGATGATGATGATGATGATGACGAGGAAGTTGATGATGACGATCATGGTGTTGATGATGAGGAAGATGATGATGATGTGCTGCATATTCCTTATCATCTTCACCATCATCATCGTCGTCATCATCATCATCATCATCTCCAGATTAGTCATCATCATCATCGTAATCATATTCATCATCATCATCATCATCATCTTCGTCGATGATGATGATACGAAGATGTCAATGATGATGATGATTATGATACGAAGATGTCAATGATGATGATGATTATGATACGAAGATGTCAATGATGATGATGATGATACGAAGATGATGACGAAGATGTCAATGATGATGATGATTAGGAGGAAGATGGCGATGACGAGTATGATGACGAAGATGAAGATGACTAAAGACAGTGATGACGAAGACAGTGATGATCGTGACCATGATCATATGATGATGATGACTAGTGAAGATGATGATGGCGAGTATGATGATTTTGATGATGATCATATTGTTGATGATGATGATCATGTTGTTGATGATGATCATGTTGTTGATGATGATGATGTGCTGCATTTTCCTCATCATCTTCATCATCATCATCATCATCATCTCGAAATTAGTCATCATCATCATCTCGAAATTAGTCATCATTATCATCTCAAAATTAGTCATCATCATCATCGTACTCATATTCATCATCATCCACCACCACCACCACCACCATCATCATCATCATCATCATCATCTTCGTAGACGATGATGATACGAAGATGTCAATGATGGTGATGATTATGATACGAAGATGTCAATGATGATGATGATGATGATATGAAGATGTCAATGATGATGATGATGATACGAAGATTGACGAAGATGTCAATGATGATGATGATTAGGGGGAAGATGGTGATGACGAAGATGAAGATGACTAAAGACAATGATGACGAAGACAGTGATGATCATGACCATGATAATATAATGACGATGGTGATGATGATGACTAGTGAAGATGATGATGATGAATATGATGATTTTGATGATGATCATATTCATCATCATCATCATCATCTTCTTCATCATTGTACTCATACTCATCATCATCCACCATCGTTGTCATCATCACCATCATCACCATCATCATCCGCGTCCTCACAATGATGATGATGAGGAAGTTGATGATGACGATCATGGTGTTGATGATGATGAAGATGATGATGAAGATGATCATGATGATGAGGATTATGTGCTGCATATTCATCATCATCTTCATCATCATCATCTCCATTAGTCATCATCACCATCTTCATCTTCATTGTCATCATCATCATCATCATCATCATCCCCATCCCCACAATGATGATGATGATGAAGATGGTGATGATGATGACTAATGAAGATGAGTATGACGATGAATATGATGTTTTTGTTGTTGATGATGATGATCATATTCATCATCAACATCATCATATTCATCATCATACTTATATTCATCATCATACATCGTCATCATCATCATCATCATCATCATCATATCATCATCATCTTCATCATCCTCATCATCATCTGTGTCCTCACAATGATGATGATGATGATGATGACGAGGAATTTGATGATGACGATCATGGTGTTGATGACGAGGAAGATGATGATGATGTGTTGCATATTCCTCATCATCTTCACCATCATCATCATCATCGTCATCATCATCATCATCATCATCTCCAAATTAGTCATCATCATCATCGTACTCATATTCATCATCATCATCATCATCATCTTCATCGATGATGGTGATACGAAGATGTCAATGATGATGATGATGATACGAAGATGATGATGAAGATGTCAATGATGATGATGATTAGGAGGAAGATGGCGATGACAAGTATGATGACGAAGATGAAGATGACTAAAGACAGTGATGACGAAGATAATGATGATCGTGACCATGATCATATGACGACGATGGTGATGATGATGACTAGTGAAGATGATGATGTCGAGTATGATGATTATGATGATGATCATATTGTTGTTGATGATGATCATGTTGTTGTTGATGATGATGTGCTGCATATTCCTCATCATCTTCATCATCATCATCATCTTGAAATTAGTCATCATCATCATCATCATCATCTCGAAATTAGTCATATCATCATCATCATCATCTCGAAATTAGTCATCATTACCATTGTACTCATATTCATCATCATCCACCACCACCACCATCATCATCTTCGTCGACGACGATGATACGAAGATGTCAATGATGATGATGATTATGATACGAAGATGTCAATGATGATGATGATGAGGATGATATGAAGATTTCAATGATGATGATGATGATGATATGAAGATGATGACGAAGATGTCAATGATGATGATGATTAGGGGGAAGATGGCGATGACGAAGATGAAGATGACTAAAGACAATGATGATCATGACCATGATCATATGATGACGATGGTGATGATGATGACTAGTGAAGATGATGATGACAAATATGATGATTTTGATGATGAGCATATTCGTCATCATCATCATCATCTTCTTCATCATCGTACTCATACTCATCATCATCCACCATCGTTGTCATCATCAGCATCATCACCATCATCATCATTGTTGATGTATATGTAACTTCGGAATGTATTTCATCTATATTTATTGTACCCTTATTAGAGATGTGTTATTCCTCCATAAGGAAGTGTCGTCACGTGGATTGACAAGTGTCGCAAGTGTGTGTACTTGCCGATGGGTTATTAGACCACCATGTGTGGGGTTGGCCCTGAAATATATATTATATTGTGGATGTACCTAGCTAGACAAGTCGGCCCCATAAGGTCACTGGGAAAACAGGTTAGTATAAATAGAGATCGGGAGATCTCTATTTTGATCATTCAGAAAGTCACACTTCTCTCACTCAGAAAGTGGTGCACTAGTGAGGAGGAGGATCATCTGCTACTAGGAGACTATCTCAAGTGTATTTTGGTTGTACTTTGGTTGAGCCATTTCTCTCTCTATCTCTGAGGAAGTTGTGGGGTTTTTCACCTTAGGGTTTTCCCCACGGAAACTCTCTGTCTCTTATCTCTCATGATTTTGATTCTTGTGATGCTTGTCATGCTTATTGTGATTGTTATGCATTGATATACTGTATATGTTATTCTCTCAGTAAAGATCCTAGAGTATTGTGAATTAATGATCAAAATTTAACATGGTATCAGAGCTAACTTGAGAAGAAGACATTTTGCAATGACAAAAACTTGAGTTTCTTTTTTATTGGGTTTCTCTCCACAGTTTTTGGAAAAGCAGTATAGTATATTGACTCTACTCATCAAGGAGAATCTATCTGTCCAATCAGAATTCAATTCTGAGCATTTTCAGATTCGACCCTAAAAATTAGGGTTTCCACAAAAATAGGAATTTCTGAAATCTAAAGACATAGCTGGAAGCTCCTTGCAAAAATCGAAGTTTAGAGCTTTGTATCGATATTTTTGGCTGGGTAGATCTCCAAGAAACTCAAACCCTAATTTAGGGCTCTCCTTAGTGAACCCGGGAGGACAAAAAGGAAAATCTGAAGGGTAAAGCTTTGCTGATCTCAAATTTTGAATACACCAGGATGATCAGCTCATCAAGGCACATCTTTCTATCTTTTCAGAAAGTTGAAATTCACATTTTGAATTTTTAGGGTTTTTCTGACAAACCCTAATCCAGGACGAGATCCAGTTTTCAACACTTCAAATGGTAAGACCTAAATATTTTCTATTTCCATTTGAAGTACTCTTTAAGATGTCTCACCACACCAAGCTTGAGGATAAGCTTGAAGGAGTTGATAACTTCTGAGCTTGGAAGTATAGGATTGGGTTAATCCTGGAAGAGAATGAGTTGGACTCATATGTAAAAGAAGACATCCCTATCCCAGAGGATGAAGAGGCTAAGGTATTGCATAAGAAGAACTTGGTCAAGGCAAAGAGAATCATTGTTGATTCTATCAAAGACCATCTCATACCCCATGTGTCTTCTCTAAAGAAACCCAAGGAGATGTTTGACTCCTTGACCAAGCTATTTGAAGGGAAGAACATAAATCGGAAGATGACCCTGCGGAACCAATTGAAAGGAGTAAAGTTTCAGAATGGAGAAACCATTCAATCTTATTTTTCAAGGGTCTCCCAGATCAAGGAACAACTAGAAGTAGTGGATGAAATGGTGGAGAATATTGAAGTGGTGATGACCACTCTAAATAGCCTACCTAGGTCATGGGATTCCTTTATTCAAGGAATTTGTGCAAGAAAGAAGTTGATCTCCTTCAACAAATTACAGGAAGAATGCTCTCAAGAAGAAGCTAGGCTTGTGGCCTGAGAAGAAAAGATGGTAAATGAAGATCAAGCTCTCATAGCACATGCCAGGAAAGGCAAGTCCAAGAAGGAATCATCTCATAACAGGAAATTCTCATACCACCATTATCATAAAGATAAGAAAGATCTTAGATGCTTCAATTACAATGAGAAGGGACACTTTGCTTCATATTGTCCCAAGAAGAAGAAAGACAACAACAACTTCAACAACAAGAAGAAGAATAACAAAAGAAGATATCATGCTCATGCTGCCGAAGATGATGAACCTCCAAAGAAGAAAGCTAGGGCAGAAAGTGATAGTGATGATGACTCATCAAGTGAAGAAGAGTATGTTCTAATTTCCGCTCTCACAGGTACTATCTCTCATGGTTGTAATGATTGGTTGATTGACAGTGGGGCTTCCAAACACATGAATGGGTTTAAAGAATCTGTTGTAAATCTGTCTGAACATGAATCACCCCATAACGTGAAACTTGGGGATGATTATCAATACCCAATCAAAGGAAGTGGTGAAGCCTCCTACAACCTAGATTCTGGAAAATCTTTGAAGATGAAAGAAGTCCTTTATGTACCTGGGCTCAAGAAGAACTTACTCTCCATCTCTGCATTGGATGCAAAAGGTATGAGGGTTGCATTTATGGATGGCCAAGTCCTAATGTGGCCAAAGGGAAAGACCATAGATGATGCAGTAGTGATTGGAGAGTAAGAGGGAGGTTTGTATAAATTGAAGGGACAACCTGAACATGCCATGGTGCATGAATCCATGGAGCCAAGTGAACTTTGGCATAGAAGACTTGCTCATATGCACTATAGGGCACTTCCAATTGCAAGCAAGGTTGTAGAGGGTCTTCCTGAAATCAAGACCAAACATGAAGGTGTCTGCAAAGGATGGTAAGAACATTAAGAAGACTTTCCCAAGCAGTGAAAGCAAGGAAAAAGATATCCTGGAAATCATCCACTCAGATGTATGTGGTCCTATGTCATCCAGTTCTCTGAGTGGGTATGTTTACTATGTCTCATTTATTGATGACTTCTCCAGGAAGACTTGGGTATACTTTTTGAAGAACAAATACGAGGTGTTTGATAAGTTCAAGGAATTCAAAACCTTGATAGAGAATCAAACTGACAAGAAGAGCAGAACACTCAGATCAGACAATGGTGGAGAATTCACCTCAGGTGACTTCAAGAAGCTTTGCAATGATTCAGGGATTAAGAGGGAGTTGACTGCACCTTATAATCCTCAACAGAATGGAGTTGCAGAAAGGAAGAACAGAACAATCATGGAAGCAGCAAGGGCAATGTTGCATGACCAGGATCTACCTATGCATCTATGGGCAGAAGTAGCTAGAACAACTGTATATGTGCAGAACAGAACACCCCACAAGATATTGGACAACAAAACTCCAGAAGAGGTCTTTTTTGGTAAGAAACCTGAATTCAGCCATCTCAGAATATTTGGTTGTCCAGTATACATTCATGTCCCAAAGGAAAAGAGGACCAAACTAGATCCTTCAGGAAAGAAGGGTATCTTTTTGGGTTACAGTGAAAGCTCGAAGGCTTACAGAATATAATTTCCAGGGTTCAAGAAGATTGATGTCAGCAGGGATGTACCATTTGATGAAAACTCAGCATTCATCAAATCAATGAAGGCACCTATCGAAGTTTATGAAGAACCTAAGGAAACTAGATTTCAAGACACTACCATGACTGAAGCAATTCCACTAGTTTTTCGTGAGTTTGAAGATCCGCAAGAACCTGTAGATCCACCTCGTGAGGATAAATCTCACAAGAGGAAACCTGCATGGGCTAGAGATCTCATTCAAGATGCAGAAAGATTTGGCATTCCAGAAGAAGAACACAGAGCAAAGAAAAGAACCAGATCACATACCAGCTATGTTGCTTTACTTTGTGACATTATGAACAAAGAACATTCCAGTTATGAAGAAGCAGCGGAAAAGAAAGAATGGAAGGATTCCATGGTTGAGGAATACCAATCAATAATGAAGAATGATGTTTGGGATGTTGTCCCAAGACCTAAAGAGAAGTCTGTTGTGACTTCCAAATGGATCTACAAAATCAAGCATGCTGCAGATGGCAGTGTAGAAAAATACAAAGCAAGATTCGTAGCTCGTGGCTTCTCTCAGAAAGAGGGAATAGATTATGAAGAAACTTTTGCACCTGTAGCCAGGTATACTTCCATCAGAACAGTACTTTCCCTGGCTGCAGCAATGAAATGGAAAATACACCAGATGGATGTCAAGACTTCCTTCTTGAATGGGGTAGTTGAAGAGGAAGTATATGTGGAGCAGCCACTCGGTTTCGAAATACATGACAGGGAGTCGTATGTGTGCAGATTGAAGAAAGCCTTGTATGGCTTGAAGCAAGCTCCCAGAACTTGGTATGGTATGATGGACAGTTTCCTATCTAGTTTGGGCTTTACCAATAGTAAAGCGGATTCCAACCTTTACTACAAGGTTGAGGAAGGGAATCCTGTGATTCTACTCATGTATGTGGATGACTTATTTGTAACAGGAGATGACAGATTGATTGTAGATACTAAGAGGAAGCTTGCTGCTGAGTTCGATATGAAAGATTTGGGAATGATGCATTATTTCCTAGGTATGGAGGTGTGGCAGAGTGTAGGTGGGATCTTCCTTGGTCAAGGGAAGTACACAGTAGATATCCTGAAGAGATTCGGGATGATGGATTGCAAGGCCATCTTGGTTTAGTAGGAAGCAGTCCTGCGTAGCACTTAGTACAACTGAGGCAGAGTATGTTGCAGCCTGTTCAGCTAGTTGTGAGGCAGTATGGCTACGGAAGTTACTGTCTGAGTTATTTGATCTCCCGTTGGATGCTACTGGTATTTTTTGTGATAACCAGAGTTGTGTGAAGCTGTCCGAGAACCCAGTGTTTCATGATAGGTCGAAACACATAGAGATCAAATATCACTATATCAAGGATATGGCGCAGAGAGGAGCTGTGAAGCTCCTGTACGTTGCGGCGGACGAGCATTTTGCAGATGTGCTGACGAAGCCACTAGCTAGGGTGAAGTTCGAGTACTTCAAGGAGAGGCTTGGTGTTCTTCAGATTGATGACACTTCGAGGAATAAGTGATGGAAACATTTGATGAAGCCATTCCAAGCATGTTGGAAGGAGGATCCTTCACATGGTTGTGGATGTAAGCGCTGGATGATGAGTATCAGGATGATGTTCTGGTTTTCTGCTTTGTATGATTAGTTGGATCATTTATATATGTATGTATGCATCATGTTGGATGCTGGATATGATCAGTTGGATCATTTATATGTATATGTATGTACGCATCATGTTGGATGCTGGATATGATCAGTTGGATCATTTATATGTATGTACGCATCATGTTGGATGCTGGATATGATCGGTTGGATCATGTGTATGTATTTTGTATATGCATCATGTTGGATGCTTGGACCATGTATCTGTATATGTATCAGGTGGATACGCTGTATGATCAGGCGGATCATGTATGATGATATGTATTAGGTAGATACTTGGTATGAATCAGGTAGATGCATTATATGATCAGGATGATCATGGATGACGAGCTTCAGGATGTTGCTCCAGATGACATGCAGTAGGATGTTGCAGTGATGATGATCAGGATGATCATGTGTACATCAGGATGATGTATGGTGAGTATCAGGTTGATACTCTGTGGCCGTGGAACAGGTTGTGCAGATAAGCATGTAATTTGTGCCCTGGGAGATTTGCAGATAGTCTTTTGAGGTTTTGCCTATGGCATGTAATTTGTACCCTGGGATATCTGGCAAATGCTCTTTTGAGGTTTTGCTTGGGAGGACATATAATTTGTGCCCTGGGAGATCTACAGATAGTCTTTCGATTTTTTTCCTATGGCATGTAATTTGTGCCCTGGGATATCTGGCAGATGCTCTTTCGAGGTTTTGTCCTATGGCATGTAATTTGTGCCCTGGGAGATCCGATAGGTTGAGTAGTGTGCTCGTAATCGGTCCTGGGATGCTCTTTCGAGGTTTTGCCATGACCACATGTAATTTGTTCCCTGGGAGATCCGATAGGTTGAGCCTTGTGCTCGTAATCAGTCCCGGGATTCTCTTTCGAGGTTTTGTGGTGACCACATGTAATTTGTGCCCCGGGAGATCCGATAGGTTGAGCCTTGTGCTCGTAATCAGTCCCGGGATTCTCTTTCGAGGTTTTGTGGTGGGGTCACATGTAATAAGTCCTAGAGATCTGGACAGGATGAAAAAGGCCTCATATGCTCTTTAGGGTTCTTGCTAGTCAAGAGACTCTTTTAACATTTTGTGATGCACGTAATAAGTCCTGAGATTTCCACAGTATGGCCAGTGATGACGAAGACCTACAGGTGGTGGGCCTACATCCAGTATGAAAAAGGACTGGCTCTGTAGAACTTCCTATGACGAGTAGAGTTAGAGATTGGTTAAAATAGCAGTAGCCGTGACGATGATGATGACGATGCATCGATGACGATGATCCCGAGAAGAAGACTTGTTTAGCAGATCTGTGTCGAGAAATACCTTCCTAGTTAAGAGGGAGTGTTGATGTATATGTAACTTCGGAATGTATTTCATCTATGTATTTCATATATATTTATTGTACCCTTATTAGAGATGTGTTATTCCTCCATAAGGAAGTGTCGTCACACGGATTGACAAGTGTTGCAAGTGTGTGTACTTGCCGATGGGTTATTAGACCACCATGTGTGGGGTCAGCCCTGAAATATATATTATATTGTGGATGTACCTAGCTAGACAAGTCGGCCCCATAAGGTCACTGGGCAAACATGTTAGTATAAATAGAGATCGGGAGATCTCTATTCTGATCATTCGGAAAGTCACACTTCTCTTACTCAGAAAGTGGCACACTAGTGAGGAGGAGGATCATCTGCTACTAGGAGACTATCTCAAGTGTATTTTGGTTGTACTTTGGTTGAGCCATTGCTCTCTCTATCTCTGAGGAAGTTGTGGGGTTTTTCACCTTAGGGTTTTCCCCACGGAAACTCTGTGTCTCTTGTCTCTCATGATTTTAATTCTTGTGATGCTTGTGATGCTTATTGTGATTGTTATGCATTGATATAATGTATATGTTATTCTCTCAGTAAAGATCCTAGAGTATTGTGGATTAATGCTCAAAATTTAACAATCATCATCCTCATCATCATCCGTGTCCTCACAATGATGATGATGACGATGATGGTGATGATGAAGTTAATGATCATGATCATGGTGTTGATGATGATGAAGATGATCATGATGATGAGGATGATGTGTGACATATTCGTCATCATCTTCATCATCAACATCATCATCATCTCCATTAGTCATCATCACCATCTTCATCATCATTTTCATCATCATCATCATCATCATCATCATCATCATCCCCGTCCCCACAATGATGATGATGATGAAGATGGTGATGATGATGACTAATGAAGATGAGTATGATGACGAATATGATGTTTTTGTTGCTAATGATGATGATCATATTCATCATCAACATCATCATCTTCATCATCGTACTCGTATTCATCATCATCCATCGTCATCATCATCATCATCATCATCATCGTACCATCATCATCTTCATCATCCTCATCATCATCCGTGTCCTCACAATGATGATGATGACGAGGAAGTTGATGATGATGATCATGGTGTTGATGATGAGGAAGATGATGATGATGTGCTGCATATTCCTCATCATCTTCACCATCATCATCATCGTCATCATCAACATCATCATCTCCAAATTAGTCATCATAATCATCGTACTCATATTCATCATCATCATCATCATCATCATCATCATCATCTTCGTCGATGATGGTGATACGAAGATGTCAATGATGATGATGATTATGCTACGAAGATGTCAATGATGATGATGACGAATATGTCAATGATGATGATGATTAGGAGGAAGATGGCGATGATGAAGATGAAGATGACTAAAGACAGTGATGATCGTGACCATGATCATATGATGATGATGGCGATGATGGTGAGATGATGACTAGTGAAGATGATGATGACGAATATGATGATTTTGATGATGATCATATTCATCATCATCATCATCATCATCATCATCTTCTTCATCATCGTACTCATATTCATCATCATCCACCATCGTCGTCATCATCACCATCATCACCATCATCATCCTCGTCCTCACAATGATGATGATGGTGATGACTATGAAGATGGTGATGATGACCATGTTGTGGATGATGATGAAGATGAAGAGGATGATGTGCTGCATATTCATCATTATCATCATCATCAACATTATCATCATCATCATCATCTCCATTAGTCATCATCACCGTCACCGTCATCATCATCATCATCATCATCCACCTAGAAGCATTATTCTTGATGTAATACATATGTTTATAATTCAAAATTAAATTAATGTTTTGAAATTAAAATATATATTTGTAAATATACCCCTAAACCCCTAAACACCTAGAAGCACTTAAATGCACATAGGGATTATGGGTTAGAAGAGGTCCTAAAGGCTTTTATGGGGGAGGGCCTCTTTTTGGGGAGGGGCTCTAGGAATAACCCGACACATTTATATCTCTTGGGTAATAAATGCACTGAACGTTACCCACCAAACAATACAACGTTCAGAATGGACGCACACGCGCTAGATGTGCATGCGCGTCCCTGTTGAAGATAAAATTTAGAAAATCACCCGCGTTCTTTCTCCCGCAATTTTTTCCTCATTTTCGCGTTCTCTTTGTTGGTTTCACGCACAGTCCGAAAAGCATTTAAATGGTAGATTGAATTCATACACCATTTGGTGCTTCCTTGACCATTTGGATAGAATACACAACATTTTGGGCTCTATTTTGGCTCCTTGGATTGAATACACACCTCCTAGGTTCTATTTGGATCAATCGAGTGATACACAACAGTTGGACTCTATTTGGCACCTTGGATTGAATTCTCATGCTACTTGGACACACATGAAGTCTTCTTACATATAGTGGACACATCAAAAGAGCATTTGACATTTGAGGCAAAGAGCAATCATAATCCTTGAGGTATGGTGATAATTTTATCTTGTTAAATGTAGTTTAGTCTTCATTCACTTGTTTGAATGGCATCTATTTTGGTTTTTCCTCATGAATTGTATGATAGATCTATTTTAGTTTTCTTAATCTTCAACATAGACAATAAAAACATCTTACCAAAAAAAAACTACAAAATGCACCAAGCAATGCTTTCAACCTTTCATGAAGATAATAAAAAAAAATTACTTGCATCACCACCAATAACATTTCATAATCACATTCTTCCATCTAGTAGACAAACATTTGTTGAATTCCTCATGGTTTCACTACAACAACTCACACAAACACCTAGAGAATTGAAAACTCTTAGTCTTTTGGGGCTATTTTCCCTCATAGGGAAGTTGCTCCTACTAACATCCCATACCACCATTCAATACCATCCAATACCATCCTACTGAGTTCCTAGAGGTGTCATTGCAGTTATATGTAGGGCATTCCCAATAGATTTTAAGATTATATGAAAACATTCTCACTAGATGTTGTTGTACATAATCAATTGCTACATCGCGCTTTAGTAATCATGTGCACATCAATTTTTAATATCTTATTTGTTCATTCTTGCAGGGGTGATATTTTTGTTTTTTTTAAAACGCATTGAATATGGGAAACAACCGTAATAATAAAAGAAATTCTAGAAAGACGGTGTTGCCCCCTGAAAAGGCCCATGAGATAAGAGAAAATGCCAGGTTGTACATGCAAAACCATAGAAAGCAAAATGTTAGTGCCTTAGATCCATCAACAAGCAATGACGAAGTGGTTGAAGCCAATCAAATCTTTCCTGATGTCGAGTATGAAGGTATGGACGTTGAACAAGTTCTTAATTGGCAACCTCCCCAAGAAGAGCACACACATGCAGAACACACTCCCTTGCAGGATCAAGTTGTGAACGAAGGGCCACAACAAGCCGTTGACGGGACTCATACTTCCTTGCCGACTCCCTTGCCTTGACTATCAAGCGGACGACGAAGAACTCCCAGACGTATTCATGTGGGTGAAAGTTCATTTTTAGGACTTGAAGGTAAGATGCCCAAACGCTCTATTGATTTCCATTGTAACAAGATAACGAAAGAATTTTTTGAATCCAAAACCGATGCAGCAAAATGTCAATTGTTTCTTGCTTTGTAAAATCACATTGTCTAGCGGATGTTAGGAGAATTTTGAGCATAAAGGTAGTTAGAAGTTCAGATGTCAACAATCATGTTGTTAGAAATCTACAATCTTCATTTAATTTGATTGGAAAAACTTCTCGTACAAAATATTTTAATGTGGCCCGTCATGTACTGTCGGAATCGATTGTAGACAAATCCACAAGGCAATGTCGCCTACTATCACACACATAAAATCTTTAAAGTAGACAAAAAGACTCTTCAAAAGTATTCTGCCATTAGAGAAAAAATTGAGACCCCAGGCCAAAACGATTGTTGGGCCTTTGTTGGTAGGTTACCTCGTTCAGACATGAAGCTCATTGATGTTGTTAAAGAACTAGTGCAGAAGTTTTGGCATGATAACACTAGACCGTCATCGAATCAAAGAGATGTTTTAAATTTGAGAAAAGGTGTTAGGGGGGGTGAACCCCATGTCAAGCACTTCCTTGACACGACACAAACAGAACTCTACGAGAGGTTCAAGAATGAACACACACAATTGAACTTGGGCCAAAGGTCCTTTGAAAAATGCAAACCCTGGTATGTTAAAATTTGCAATGATCGCAATACATGTTGTTGTAGATACCATGTAGAATTTGAGTACTTTTATGATACATATAGACATATATTTTGTGATTTGCATACTAACATTGTGCAGGATTTCCCATCATTACAACCACTGAATGCATCCAGAGAATTTACACATAGCATAATGTGTCCAAGACCTGAAGGACAAAAATATTATAAAAGATCATGTTTATATGGGACGTGTTCCAGTTGCAGTGGATTTGCATTATTGAGCCCCTACATCCACACAACCGCTGAGCATGCATTTGGGAGGATGTCAATAGAAATGTAGAACTTCTAGTACATAACATATCAAGTAGATAGTTCGAAGGAAAGCAAAAAAATTGCATTGGTGAAGTCACAGGTAATCTAAGTTTGCATACTTTCATACTGTACATGTTGAATTTGTACATATATATTCACATTGAAAGTGTCATGTTGTATTAATGCCTTGGGTTTTGTGGCACTAGGTACAAATTTGCAATTTCATGAAGGAATTCTAACAAAAGACCGAGCAGTATGTACAGCATGTCCATGTAGCACGATGGTAGGATGAATAGTACAGACAGTGCAGGGACACCTTCCCCAATGGCACAATATTGTCGGTTGTGGGATTTGCTGAAAAATATACCCTGCAGCCACAGAATGAGATTCAAAGTCAATACTACCATTCAGACCAAGTTAGCATAATGGTGCATATCATGTATAGGCACGCGCCAGAGAGCAGCAACGGCAGGAGGATAATATTGAAAGAGACCAACTTCTACATCAGTGACGACAGGTGCCATGACCTGCATTACGTGCAACATTGCTTCAAAATTTTCTATGATCAGCTGAAGGAGAGAGGTATACAGATGGATCGGAATTGGTTATGGTCAGATGGTTGTGCAGGCCAGTTCAAAAATGCACGTGTATTCCAGTGGTTGAGTATTTTGCACGAGACTTGTGATGTGCTGCATGTGTGGAACTATTTTGAGACCGGTCATGGAAAGGGAGAGCACAACGGTGCTGGGGCATGTCTCAAAACTGCCCTACGAAGGGAAGAGATGAGGTGCACAAGAAACCCTCATATTTAGGATGCAGAAACCATAGTTCAATGGTGCTCTACAAAAATGTCAGATCGAACCACGGAGCAACACATACCAACAGGTAGAGGACATGTTGTCAGAAATTTCTAGCATGTAGTTGATATAGACTGATCGCATTCTTATAGTTGCAGTATTGTGCAAGGAACTCGTGGATTTCATTCGGTTCAAAGCTCAAACAACCCCTTATTTGAAATATGGACGCGAAAACTTGCTTGCTTTTGTGGGGCTTGCAGCAATTGTGAATGGGATGAATGCGAATCAATGGATTGGGTTGATGAATGGGATCATGTATCACTTTCCATGGACCCATGTGCAGTTGTTGAAACAATCCAGTTAGAGGAAGGTCATTCCTCTATTTCGAATGAATATGATCATATATCTGATCTAGTATGGCCAGGTAAACATTTCTGCGTGCATATCCCGGTTCCCTCCTTGTTTATATGTAATTATCCAAGTTATCAAACCACTACTTGTTGGAATATGACCGTAAAATGCATCTTTGCGGGACACATCTACGCAGTTGTCTCCCCAACATACAATGCAATTGGGACGAATTATTAGTTGGCACGATGCATCCAGGGGAAGCAAACCCTCCTCGCATCATGAACGGATAGTGAAGGCATTACCTTTCCCACTAGCTCGATGGTTGTTCAGGGGGAATATCTTACAATGGATGGAAAGGGACCAAAGAGCAACGGCTACACATACACGGATTATAGACCAGGGTTGCGGGTGTATCACCTTACGCACTTGGTAGTTGGTACAAACATCCAAGTACATACAATTTCAACGAAGTCATCAAACAAGGTACACTACTTACTACCTCATGCATAGCACGAGAGGTTGTTTGAGACAATAAAAACCGAGAGGATCCAGAAGGCCTAATTGATTGAAGTACATAGTATAGTAATGATGTGATTGTTTATTCATGCATGTCCAAAGTTATTCATGTTAGATAGTTTATTTGATATCGTTATCTTATATCGTTTATTTGATTTTTGAGTTATGATTTATAGCCATGTGATTGTTTATTCATGCATGATCAATGTTATTCATGTTAGATAGGAATTTGATATCGTTATCTTATATCGTTTATTTAATGTACATGAGTTATGATTAAGTTATGATTTATGTGAATATGTATGTGGTTCATGTGATGCAACAACTTCCATATTGTCCTGAGCTACTTCATCATCTCCTTGAGCAAATTTGATGGTCAAATGCATAGAGATCTTATAGACTCTTAGATATGTATCCTAACAATTTATTTTAAAACATGCTCATTTATGGTTGAAGATTGATGCTTGATTCCTATAGAAAACCACTTAGATACATCATCTCCATCATCATCATCATCTTCTTCATCATCATCATCTTTTTCATCATCATCATCATCATCTTCATCACCATCACCATCATCATCAATGTCTTCATCTTCATCATCATCACCATCTTCATCATCATTGTCATCTCTAGGTCCCTCACCAACATCGCCATCATCATCACCATATCCATCATCTTCATCATCTTCATCATCATCATCATCATCTCCATCATCTTCATCATCATCATCATCATCTTCATCACCATCGCCATCATCATCAATGCCTTCACCATCTTCATCATCATTGTCATCTCTAGGTCCCTCGTCACCATCTTCGTCATCGTGGTCATCTCTAGGTCCCTCATCACCGTCTCCATCATCATCACAATCTTCATCACCATCATCATCATCTTCATCACCATCGCCATCACCATCTCATCCTTCATTAGTTAGCCGCTAGCCACAAGTGCCCGGGGGAGGATTTTGCAAAGTTGACCCCCGTGTGCAAAAATTGCACACTCCCTCATTGAGCAAAACCCTAGTTTCCAAGATGGACCTACAAGGTGACACCTGGGCCACGAGACCAAAGGGGAGGGGAACCCCTAGCACTATCTCGATGTATTGAATCAAACGAAGTCGAAGGTTCGTCGATCAGAGCCACGGTTGTCGTTCTATGGTTCGCTTCGTCTCGCATCCGAAAGGCCTTCAGGGACACTTGCTGGATACCTGTCGGAGGCATAGAACTCCAACCGTGCAACAAAATCGGGTTCCGGCGAGTCCTGCAAGTGTGTCTAGGGAGGTTCTAGCTAGGGACGCTAGCCACAAGTGCCCGAGGGAGGATTTTGCAAAGTTGAACCCCGTGTGCAAAAATTGCACACTCCCTCACTGAGCAAAACCCTAGTTTCCAAGATGGACCTACAAGGTGACACCCGGGCCACGGGACCGGAGGGGAGGGGCACCCCTAGCACTATCCTGACGTCTTGAATCCAATGGATTCGATGGTTCATTGATCGGAGCCACGGTCATCGTTCTATGGCTCGCTTTGTCTCGCATCTGAAAGGCCTTCAAGGACACCTACTGGATACCTACCGGAGGCATAGAACTCCAACCGTGCAACAGAACTGAGTTCCGACAAGTCCTGCAAGTGTGTCTAGGGAGGTTCTGGTTGGGGCGCTAGCCACAAGTGCCCGAGGGAGTATTTTTCAAAGTTGACCCCCGTGTGCAAAAATTGCACACTCCCTCACTGAGCAAAACCCTAGTTTCCAGGATGGACCTACAAGGTGACACCCGGGCCACTGGAACGGAGGGGAGGGGTACCCCTAGCACTATCCCGATGTCCTGAATCCATTGAATTTGATGGTTCCTTGATCGGAGCCACGGTCATCGTTCTATGGCTCACTTCGTCTCGCATTCGAAAGGCCTTCAGGGACACCTGCTGGAGGCATAGAACTCCAACCATGCAATAGAACCGGGTTCCGGTGAGTCCTACAAGTGTGTCTAGGGAGGTTCTAGCTGGGGATGCTAGCCACAAGTTCCCGGGGGAGGATTTTTAAAAGTTGACCCCCATGTGCAAAAGTTGCACACTCCCTCACTGAGCAAAACCCTACTTTCCAATATGGACCTACAAGGTGACACCTGGGCCACAGGATTGGAGGGGAGGGGCACCCCTAGCACTATCCCAACGTTCTTAATCCAACAGAGTTGACGGTTCGTCGATCGGAGCCATAGTCGTCGTTCTATGGCTCGCTCTGCCTTGCATCTGAAAGGCCTTCAGGGACACCTGCTAGATACCTGCCGGAGGCATAGAACTCCAACCGTGCAACAGAACCAGGTTCCGATGAGTCTTGCAAGTGTGTCTAGGGAGGTTCTGGTTGGGGATGCTAGCCACAAGTTCCCTGGGGAGGATTTTGTAAAGTTGACCCTCGTGTGCAAAAATTGCACATTCCCTCACTGAGCAAAACCCTAGTTTCCAAGATGGACCTACAAGGTGACACTGGGACCATAGGACCAGAGGAGAGGGGCACCCCTAGCACTATCCTGACGTCCTAAATCAAACGGAACTGATGGTTTGTCGATCGGAGCCATGGTCGTCATTCTATGTCTTGTTCCATGTGGCATCCAAAAGGCCTATAGGGACACCCACTCGATACCTTCCGGGGCATAGAACTTCAATCGTGCAGCAAAACCTGGTTCCGGGGAGTCCTGCAAGTGTGTCTAGGGAGGTTCCGGCTGGACATATAGATCTTAATAAGATTTATACAATCTTTGTTTTACGAGGAACTGACCTTAGAACTTCTCGTAGCAATGACAATGAATCCTTCATTTTGCATTTGTTAGCAGAAGAAGATCAATTTTCGACAAAACAATGTAGTTATTACATGTGGAGGCAGCAGTTTCCCGTGGAAAATGAGTGTAGGGTTGAGCAGAGGAAAGATGTTGGGAAATGGGCTATTACATTAGCTTTTCCGATGGGCAAGCGGTTTACAGAAGGAAATATGGCGGCTGTAGGTATCATTAGCTTTTATTGCTGAAAAATGGAAGGGATTTTCAAGTCACCTGCAAAACGCTCCTTTGTTGAAATATCTAAGTTCTTTAAACAACATAGATTTGGCTAGTGTATCAAATGTTGCCGTCCACACCAGAATTTATCTTTCGTCAAAGGAGTTGCGCATATTATGGCTAACCAAATGGTCTCGGGAGCTTGGAAGTGCCGGCAAATATTATTCATGCTTGAATCTACCCAAAAGGAAATCATAAATTTAGATCCTCGAGAATGCCTAAATCTACCAAGAAGGAAATTATAAATTTAGATCCTTGAGAAGCTAAGAAACTGTATGAGTGGTTGAATCAGTATCCTAAAATTACAAAGATTTCTATCTCAAAGTTTACTGAGCGGCTCCTAGATGTCGTATCAGACTCAACAGACAGTAAACTTGTTATCACCACTAGAATGGCCCCGGGGTTTCAGCTAGGGGACCCCCCAAAGCGTGCCTCGAAGGCCTGGAAGTGGTGCCAATGGGCCATCCCCGGAGCTAGGGTTTTGCTCAATGAAGGCCATTCCAAATTCGCTCAAGGGGGCCATTTCTCGTCCGGAGGACCCTGAGCATGCGTGGACACCATGGACAAGTCCACTATGGCCACGTGGACCTGTGGGAGCCGACGGAATCTGAGTCCGCTTGTCGGTTTGGGTTCCGTGGGCATGGAGCAAATGTCGAAAGTGTCCCTGAATGGCCCCAGGGTGCTCGACTAGGATGCCCATAGCACCCAAAATGTGGCTCGGATCGCAAATTCGTCGAATCCGGTGGGTCCGGGACACCGGGTTTCAGCTAGGGGACCCCCAAAGCGTGGCTCGAAGGCCCGAAAGCGGTGCCAATGGGCCATCCCCTGAGCTAGGGTTTTGCTCAGTGAAGGCCATTCCAAATTCGCTCAAGGGGGCCATTTCTTGTCCGGAGGCCCCCAGGCATGCGTGGCCACCGTGGATAGGTCCACTATGGCCATGTGGACCTGTGGGATCTGACGAAATCTGAGTCCGCTTACCGGTTTGGGTTCTGTGGCCGCGTAGCAAATGCTGAAAGTGTCCTTGAATGGCCCCGGGGTGCCCGACTAGGATGCCCATAGCACCCGAACCGTGGCTCGGTTTGTGAATCCGTCGACTCCTGGGGGTCTAGGGCACCGGTTTTTAGGTAGGGGATCCCCCAAAGCGTGCCTTGAAGGATCGAAAGCGGTGCCAATGGGCCATCTCTGGAGCTAGGGTTTTGTTCAGTGATGGCCCATTGGCACCGCTTCCAGGGACGGCCCATTGGCACCGCTTCCGGGCCTTCAAGGCATGCTATGTGGGGTCCCCTAGCTGAAACCCGATGCCCCAGACCCACTGGAGTCAACAGATTCACGAACCGAGCCACGGTTCGGGTGCTACGGGCATCCTAGTCAGGCACCCCGGGGCCATTTAGGGACACTTTGGGCATTTGCTCCGCAGCCACGGAACCTAAACCAGCGAGAGGACTTGGATTTCATCGGCTCCCATAGGTCCACATGGCCATAGTGGACCTATCCACGGTGGTCATGCACACTCGAGGGCCTCCGGACGAGAAATGGCCCCCTTAAATGAATTTGGAATGGCCTTCATTGAGCAAAACCATAGCTCTAGGGATGGCCCATTGGCACCGCTTCCGAGCCTTCGAGGCACGCTGTGTGGGGTCCCCTAGCTAAAAACCGATGTCTCGGACCCACTGGAATTGACGGATTCGTGAACCGAGCCACGGTTCGGGTGCTATAGGCATCCTAGTCGGGCACCCCAGGGCCATTCAGGGACACTTTGGGCATTTGCTCCGCGGCCACGGAACCCAAACCGGCAAGCGGACTCAGATTTAGTCAGCTCCCACAGGTCCACGTGGCCATAGTGGACTTGTCCATGGTGGCCACGCACGCCTGGGGGCCTCCGGACGAGAAATGGCCCCCTTGAGCGAATTTGGAATGGCCTTCATTGAGCAAAACCCTAGCTCCGGGGATGGCCCATTGGCACTGCTTCCGGGCCTTCGAGGCATGCTTTGGGGGGTCCCCTAGCTGAAAACCATCATCTCGGACCCACCGGAGTCAACGGATTCATGAACCGAGCCACGACTCGGGTGCTACGGGCATCCTAGTCAGGAAACCCGGGGCCATTCAGGGACACTTTCGGCATTTGCTCCGCGGCCACGGAACCGAAACCGGCGAGCTCGGATTCCGTCGACTCCCATAGGTCCATGTGGCCATAGTGGACCTGTCCATGGTGGCCACCATGCCTGGGGGCCTCCGGACGAGAAATTCCCCCCTTGAGCGAATTTGGAATGGCCTTCACTGAGCAAAACCTTAGCTCCGGGGATGGCCCATTGGCACCGCTTCTGGACCTTCGAGGCACGCTTTGGGGGGTCCCCTAGTTGAAACCCGGTGTCTCGGACCCACCGGAGTCGACGGATTCGCAAACCGAACCACAATTCAGGTGCTATGGGCATCCTAGTCGGGCACCCTGGGGCCATTCAAGGACACTTTTGGCATTTGCTTCGCGGCCACGAAACCCAAACCGGCGAGCGGACTCGGATTCCGTCAGTTAGAGTTATATTTAATGATGATGCCGAAGATGGTGATGCTGACAAAGATGTTGATGATGATGGTGACGGAGATGATGATGGTGATGGTGTTGGTGATGGTGAAGAAGATGGTTTAGTACTAGGTTTGGGTGAGGGTTAGGGCTGGAGTTATAGAAGGAAATTGAGTTAGGGTTAGAGTTAGAGTTAATGATGATGATGAAGATGGTGATGATGATGAAGATGGTGATGGAGATGGTGATGGTGATGGTGGTGATGAAGGAGATGGTTTAGTGCTAGGGTTTGGGTGAGGGTTAGGGCTAGAGTTATAGAAGGAAATTGAATTAGGGTTAGAGTTAGAGTTAATGATGATGACGAAGATGGTGATGATGACGAAGACGTTGATGATGATGGTGTTGGTGATGGTGATGAGGGACCTAGAGATGACAATGATGATGGAACCTAGAGATGACAATGATGATGAAGATGGTGATGATGATGAAGGCGTTGATGATGATGGCGATGGTGATGGAGATGGTGATGAAGATGATGGAGATGGTGATGATGGTGGCGACGGTGATGAGGGACCTAGAGATGACAATGATGACGAAGATGGTGATGATGATGGTGATGGTGATGAAGATGATGATGATGAGGATGAGGATGATGATGGAGATGTTGGTGATGATGAAGATGATGATGATGTTGATGATGATGAAGATGATGAAGATGATGGAGATGATGATGATGGTGGCGATGGTGATGAGGGACCTAGAGATGAAAATGATGATGGAACCTAGAGATGACAATGATGATGAAGATGGTGATGATGATGAAGGCGTTGATGATGATGGCGATGGTGACGGAGATGGTGATGAAGATGATGGAGATGGTGATGATGGTGGTGACGGTGATGAGGGACCTAGAGATGACAATGATGATGAAGATGGTGATGATGATGAAGATGGTGATGATGATGAAGGCATTGATGATGATGGCGATGGTGATGAAGATGATGATGATGATGATGAGGATGATGATGATGATGATGGAGATGTTGGTGATGATGAAGATGATGATGATGATGATGATGATGATGATGATGATGGAGATGGTGATGATGGTGGCGATGGTGATGAGGAACCTAGAGATGACAATGATGATGAAGATGGTGATAATGATGAAGGCGTTGATGATGATGGAGATGGTGATGGAGATGGTGATGAAGATGATGGAGATGGTGATGATGGTGGCGACAATGATGAGGGACCTAGAGATGACAATGATGATGAAGATGGTGATGATGATGAAGATGGTGATGATGGTGAAGGCGTTGATGATGATGGCGATGGTGATGAAGATGATGATGATGAAGATGGTGATGATGATGGAGACGGTGATGAGGGACCTAGAGATGACCACGATGACGAAGATGGTGATGATGATGAAGATGGTGATGATGATATTAGATGCAGTGATCATAATCATCATGGGGAGAATATTTTTATCAAATTCAACACAGTCATAGTTGTAATAACCATAGTCACAGTCCCAAAGTTGCATAATTGAACCACGAGCAACATCAACTAATTGTGGCATCACATGAAAATGGTAAGAATAACCATTGATGGGGGCGAGGGTGGGTATAAACATTGTGTAGATGATATAGAGAAAAAAGTTGGTGCTCTATAGCGGTTAAATGAGATGACCATATCCAAATGATGTATGATGATGAATTTGGGAAAAAAACTTTATTCTCACTAAATACACAAAACACCTTACCATCCTTGAAAAAATGAAAAAATGGTTAGTTGTTTTCAGAGGCAGTATATAACTATTGATGGCAATTTCTTTGATGAACCAGGTTTGGAAAACTACTATAATGGTTTGTGTTGTATGAAGTGAGAGTCCTTGGGATCCATTTGTTGGAAATAAAACTTCCATATTAGATTCTGAATGTCTATAATGACTTGGAAACAAATTTCAATCCTTTAATCGAATTTACTTGCAAAAATTCATCTTAACCCCCAATCTCTTTCATGCTAAGATCTATCGAGAAAGTGTAGAGTGTCTATCTCAAAATTCTTAGACTTAACTCCTCAATTGTTTGGATAGGGTTAAGATCAATTTGTGTATCCCAAGGGGATAACTCAATGATTTGTAGCTATTTTTTATGGCCATTTCACTAATTATGTTCCATCACATGCTCAGTTCAAATCCCCCCAGGTGATGCACACAAATTTATGTTGATATGTTTACTAAAAATGCAATCCTTGAATATTAGGAAGTGTCCCTTCAATTTCCTCACAAGGTTTCCTTTAGAAAGGAAAATGATATCAAAGCAGTCAAATAATGTATTTTGAAGGTTAGAAACAAGTATGCTCTAAACTACAAAATATTGTCCATCAACAACCATGTAGATATTCTATAAGTAATCCCAAGATACTCTGCAAGTTGTCAACAATGGCCTTCATTGTGCATAAAATCACATAAATCAACCAGTAATCAAGCATGGAGTATACACTACACATCCATCACCATTGCACTTGAATAAAGGTAAGTTTATGTAGACTATTCAGGTGTGGATAAGTTATAAAAGTGGTTCCACAACCGATTTTAGCATGCTTTTGATTGGTTGAAACAATCACAAACATATTCTCAAGTAGTTAAATTTATCAAAAACAAGTCGAACGATCATGTACTAACAATCCACCAACAACCCTACAGTGAATCATATACTATGCATATCTTTTTGAATGTATTGTGGAAAAACATTTCAATCATTCCTAGCAATTATTGAACATTTGCAAGTGCAAAAGAAAAAAGGGTTGAGTGTTTCTTAATTATAAAGCTACACATCCAACATTATTGCACCTCAATGAGGATAGTTTATAGAGACAATTCAGGCATGGATAAGTAATACTATAAAAATTGGTCTTCCACAACCGAGTTTAGCATGCTTTTGATGGATTCAAAGAATCATAGACATATTACTAGATGACTAATGTATCAAAAACAAGTTAAGGAATCATGTACAATCTAAGCAAGTTCTCTAATAAAATAGTTGAACATAGTCAAATGTCATTCATTGAAATTTTAAGCCTAAAACAAGGATTTTTAAAACAAATGTCAAATATACATGATATAGGGGTACCTAAAAAATGTCATGTCATTTAATGCACTACAACACTTACGCTTTGGATGCAAAGGAGTAATCAAAGACATGATCATGATTTCATAAAACAATTATAATTGTAATGTATTAAATTAGAAAACAATGTACTATTTATACAGGCGTGTGTATGCCAAAAATATTAATATTTTCCACTCTCCTATACAACAATCATTTATTTGATATTGACTGCTTGATGTTAAAAAAAAAACCAAAAATATATATATTCGACTAAAACATACAATAAGTTTGTCAATAACAACACTTTAGTATATCCATTGACATTGATTCCTTATATGGACTGAAAAATATTGTATTTTCATGTTTTCACACACATGCCTATGCACTAGGTTTCGTTTATGTGTATTTTGCAATAGTGTATGATTTATTTTTGTTTACAAGTATTGGATTCAATCCTATCTAAAAAATGCCAATTTTGTCCCATTTTCTCATTAGTGAGGAATTTTGGACATGCACATCCATTTTATACTATTTTCAATTGCATAGATATCCAATACACACATACACACACACACACACACACTATGATATCCAACTTCTCTTCTAAGATCTAGGTAAAACCAAAATTTAGACAACATCACATCCTGATACACAGAACATGAGACAACGAGATTAGACAATTAGATATATAAATCGCATAACTGAAAGTCCATGTACATCGAGGTTGCAAAACTCATCCAAACATATAAAATTTATGGCAAATAGTGGAACATGGTTCCCAATGTATGTACAGTGGCAACTTGTTCCCTAAACAAAATGCGACAACTCATGCCGTAGATCCAAAATACATGGAAACTTGTGCCGTAGATACAAAGTACATCAAAACTGGTGCAAGAAAGTGCCACATCGTGGCTAATGTATATAACACATGGCGTCTCAAGCATTTTGACCACCCCCGTCACTCCCAGGCACATCTCCAAAGTCGATCTTCCTACTCTTTGAGCTACCGGTACCTCGGGTCTTGCTCTGTCTAGGAGTAGACTGTCTCTTCGGACTCTGGAACAAATGATATAAGATACCGCCATTTTCAAGCATTTGCAACATTTACCACATTTATAAAACAAATGTAGAATTCGAATCTTAAATAAATCACCTCTGATGTGACTGAGAAACGTTGGATAGCTGTCCTGGATCTGCGGAGCCTCTCCGCAATTCCAGCCTACAACATTTACAACAATCATTTCATTGAAAAGTAATAATTACTTAAATTAATTTGTGTTAATGCATCAAAATATTTTCATAAATTAGTTTGATTATCACCGTGTACACCTCTGACGATGGACATGGTTGGGATTCTGGGCTAGCAGGTGGCGCAGATGGACGGACAACCACCTCCGATGCAGTGATGGGGGGGGGGTGTAGATGTAGTGGAAGCCACTACAGGTGCAACCACTGGAGATACAGATGAGCATACTGGAAGGGTAGATGCCACAATAGTGGTGGGAAGTGGGGATGATATGGTGGGAGAAGAAATGGTGGTATGGTGTGGAGGAGGACGTCATGGACGATGAACCCCTGCTAGTTGTATGATAGAGGGTATTGAACCAAAAGGGATAGGGGGGATGTTGAGGGATGGTGCATCGGAGGGAAGTCCTGCATAGAGGGAGGAGGATGGACGGAAGGGAGGTTGTGGACGAAGAGGGGAAGCTAGAATTGGCACCTACATATACATTTGTAATATCACAATTTAGTAAACAAACAATAAATTAAACCATAGTAAGTCGCAACAATTCAAATTAAAAGTGTGCTTATAACTACACATTGTACCTATGTATGTGGTGATCTGCCCATCCCTGGCGGGGGTGGTTGATCACTATAGTCAGGGAACACCTCTGGACACCAAAATGCATGCATGTTATGGACATGTTAAACAAGTCATTATTTAGGAAATCAAGATATTCAAAAACATTGTACGAACTATCAACGTGTATGCCATAAATATAAATACTTGAGTAATATAAATGACATAAGTAATAACAGTATTGTGCCATCTACTGAAAATACCTCCGGGTGGGGTGCCGCAATTTCAGTTGCAGCTGCCATTGCTGCATCTAGGTTGGGAGATCCTACGCTCTACCATGTTGGTGTCTCAGCTCTGAATAGCTGTACATTGAAATAATAGTTTAAGTCAAACAAAAATACTTTACAAGTTATAAAGTGATGATTGAAAACACATTAAAAAAATTGCTGACCTGATCCATATAACAACCCTCGATTGGGCCAGGGCAAGTCTTCCCGCAATGGGGAAAAAGATGTGGCATTGTCCCTGTTGAACTGGAATGCCCAGCATGGCTAAAATCGGTCATGGGTCTATCCTGGCCCTGTCGTGAAGGCCCTACACCTAGATCTCTATCAAGGTCACCTGACCTCTCCACTATAGTCGTTGCTACAAAGGAGGTCTGTCTGAGGAGACCACGTGCAACATTCCTCATTGCCACCTCGATCTGATCAAGCTTATGGGGCAACTGAGGTGGTTGGGGTCGCGCCTTGGAGCCGGTGGCCCTCTCAGTGGGTTCCTCCTAGCAGTAGGTCAATCTTGGGCAAAGCCACGCCCAACACCCTAGAACTCGATTATGTCAAAATAGTTGACATGTAAACCGAGGAAAAACTCATCCCACAGTTGGCGAAGGAAGTACTGTGGAACCTCCCTATTATTGCAGGGAGGTTTATCGTACACCATGAACCACCTTTGCATCCAATTGTCCCTCCATGGTTGGTAATGACACCAATCCATGCAGACACGTGGCTTTGTAATGTTCAGTGGTTGGCCTGTTTTCGGCTCGGTGAACATACTATATAATTGGGCTTTTGTAATGTTCAAATCTTTTATTGCTTCCTTGGAGATGCCCGTGGAGTAGTACTCCCGCATCCTAGCTCTAAATTGAGTCATGTCTGTCAATTGCTGGTGTGCATGTATGAGGGAGTCGATTGAGTTCTCAATTGACGTGGCAAGAGACAATCGAGATGGTTCACCCGAGTTTCTAAGTTTGTGAGTGTGCACTCACATTTCATTTACATAGTGGTTAAGGTCATCTTGTTCAAAATTAGGTTGTGGGTTTTGGTTTTGTTCGGAATTGGGTCCAAGGTTTGGGTTTTCTTATGTTCCACCGGACTCGGGGTTAACATCTTGTTCACTCATTATCTCAGTTGCAATCTGCAGTTGAAAATTGGTTCATTGTTTTCAAAATTTGGGAATTATTTACAATTACATAAACAAAAAAAATACAAAAATTGACACAAATAATGAATAAAATTGAAAAAAAAACGTGATATTTACCTATTAATCAAAGTGGTGACGAGTTTGTGGGTGTTGTTGGGTGGATTTGGAGTGGATTTGGCCTCCGTTGGTAGTTGAATGGATGCGTATGCAGAGGAAGAGGATGCGCTCGCCCGACCAAATGAAAAATGTGGAAATTGTCCACTGTTTTTTTTATATATTTTTAACAAGGGCACGTGCACGTCTCCTCTACGCGTATGCGTTAGCAATGCGCACGCGCCATCAATGTGCACGTGCCTCGGTTCGGTACCGAACCTAGAGGTGCATGCGTGTCTCCTTAGGTGTGGTCGTGCTATTTTTTTTCTCTGCTAGCGTGGCCCTATTGCAATGAATTTGGGGAGCATCTTCGTGTGCCCGCCCTACCATGCCTCTAAATTGATTCTATATAATTGCTAATATTGAATATGGTCCATAGAAGGGTTAGCTTGGGTTAGAACCTAACAATTATATTAACCTGCCATAATGGTAAATCCTTCCTTGGATGATCAAAGTAGTAAAATTTTAAGGCTTAGATGTGGAATACCAAGGTCTTTAGTTCCTTCAGTGCATTATACATACCAATACCTTTCCAATGATGATTGTTTTTTATCAAACTGGATTTGTAGGTGACAACTATGACTCCAAAAAAGTAACAATATAATTATTCCCCACAAGTTCAAGTGGTAGTCATGTTATAGCAACATAATTTACACATATGAAGCTAGTAATGTATAGGAATCCATTAGATACTTATAAGGCAACATGGAATTATGAAAGGATTATAAAACCCTAAAACTAAACTTGATCCTTGAGCTATAAAAACCTAGCATAAGGAAGGAAACATGTTCATTTACATTGGATTCCATTGTTGTTCCTTTAGACTCATTTAATATAGCCTCATTTTATTCAATATTAATATTTTCCTTCCAATCTGCAGTTTGTTGAGATACTTGGTTTATATTTTCCTCCATGTCGAACATCATCCCTCCTTGCTAACAATGTTCCTTCATGAATCCCTAAACACCATTACTTTTATAAGAATGAGATAATAACATGAATATATAATACACAAGATCCTAACACTAAGATATAATGTAACTAGCTTAATGTCAACACTACATGCTTCAATAATGGGAGGAATTAAAATGTGAAAATAAAATTGATAAATAAGACAAAGATAAAATCTAGTAACCTTATTCAACAAGTCAAGTTTCAACTCATGATTGATCTTCCTGTATATGTGACCCATTTCCCTTGTTCACATGTATCTCTTTATCTTGATTTATCCTTCAAAGAATGGGTTTCTAAGTGTGTGGAAAGAGTAGTTGTCATTAATGATGTGGGTCGATATGCGAAAACCAAATTAGCCAACTTGAGATCTAAATTGGGATACACAATTACTATGATATTGATCGTTTGGATCTTCTTCTAAAATCAAATTTTAAATCTTTGGTAATGTTGATTGTCTAGCAAAATCACTCCTTGGAAAGCTCTTGCCTAGCCTCCCTTCCAAACCAAAATATATTCAAAGAACAATAAAGTTAATCCCAAGTTGAGGTGCATGTAACTCTAACACTTATAAAGGATTTCAAATTGATAACCTATGCAAATTTCCATGTAAACCATAAATCTTTATGGAATCATTTGCACACAAAATAGAGTTATTCTTGATCTATATTCTTCTCAACCTCATCCTTTCCTAAGAGATATATATAATATCTTTAAATGTTGGTATACCACATTGACATCACCCTTCACCAAATATCATTTGTAATCAATAATTTCAAACAAAAAGCTTATGGTTGTCTGATAAACTATGTCAAGTAATTGAATCCCTAAGATATAATAATAATAATTTATAGAGGTAAATGTCAAAACTTAATAGGCAAGGCTTCTTCATGGATTATAAGTATGGAAATGATGGATGCTCCTCTTGTTAGATTAACCCATGAATGAAAACACTACTACTATTTGGTGAATCGATCTCAGTGGTTCCCTAGATGCTTGGTATTAATGGTCACCACTTCAAACTAGTTTTTAATTTTAAATAGGAAACATGGGGACGAAAGTGTAATGCGCACTAATTCCATGTGAGAAATCAATTTGTAATGGAGAATTGAGGATTGATTCGACTCTCTTGAAATACTTGAACCATATAGTGACTTATCAAGGTGAATTTTAATATGAATAGAGATGTATAGACCAAGAGAGATTTGTACATTGGCGTGGGAGAAAGGATGACCCTACCTACAAACAAAAATGTCCTCTAAAAAATCATAAAAAGTAGAAGAAGCTTGCAAACAATAATAAACTCACTTGCAACCAAGAGATAATAAATACGATTGCCCATGGTAAATGAAAAGCCACAAGGTAGAATAGTTGATGGACTAAGGCAATAAGAGGAAACTAGATAGAAAATATTAGTGAGATTAATGGCCTAGCTGCGAAATAGCTAAGTTTGATGGTACTCTACCCTCTTAGGCATGCAATTTGTATTTTAACAAGTGATTCCATGACTTAGAGAGATAGATTTTCTCCAAGGTGAGAAATAATTTGTCTTATTTAGTTTGTTTTTCAATAACAAAGAAAATAATCAAGTGCCAAATTTTTAGCATACTCATTAAAATAATAATGTGAGATGTATAATGTAAGACCCCAACCAGGGTCCTTTGTTTGTTTTACAACTCTCAATAAAAATCTGTCTTCTACTGTTTACGTTTGTTTTAAATTTATGTTTTCTAATTTCTGCTGTTCCTATTGGTTGTAAAAACAGTATATTACAGTTTCAAAGTATATATATATTTTCTAGTTATTGTTCTAACATCAATTACAGGTTTTCATTCTTAGCAGCAAACATATAAGCACGTAATTTACTAGTTCTGTTTGTGCGGGGAAGCAGATTATAATTACAGCATATAACCATTTTTAATTAACTTACAACTGAATTTGACAAGGTAGAAATAATCAACATACCTGCTGGAAAATACCTGTAGGTAGCTTGCAGATCCCTTTTTGTTGATGTCCCCGTTTGCTATTTCTCCTTACTTTTCCCTGTAGTCAAAATCCTTCCCCACAGTTCTGAAACTCAACCAGCCAAAACAGTTTGCGACCCTGCCAACTGGCGAGGTCTCGCCGACCACCCAGCTCCAAAGGTACCCCTTTGGACCCCCGAGCCCAAACCGAGTACAAGCCCTAAGCTGTTGCATCCCTAAAAAAAAAACAATCTCCAACAAAATCCCTTTCTTGCAGCTCTGCTCTCCCAATTTCTGCTATCATAAACTTCTCCCAAAATCCTAAGGTAAAAGGATCATAAGATAAAGCTCCCTTCTCCCTTTTATCCCCTTCACTTGCCGACTCTCCCCCTCTTTACTACCCCTATCCCTAACTTAAATTTCATCCAACCCATTCATCTACCATGTAAGTCCTCGAGCCCTCAACTTGGACTTGGACTCATTTAATAATTTAAAATAATATAAAAAGGTGTTGGTTGGGGTTACTTCCCAACCATAACTTCCAAATTTCATTAATTTAACCCTTTTATTTTATTTCATATTTTTAAACATTTCCCTTACTCCTATTTCAACATTTGACCATTTAATTAATAAATAATAAATAATAAATGATATATATATATATTATATAGTTTAAACTTGCATGCTTCACCAATTTAATTTAATTAACAGTAATTGTCAATTGATTAATTACAATTACCTAATCTTTTAATTAATGGTTTCTAATATTTATAATATGTAAATTCTCTTTAATTATAAAATCACTAATTCAATTTATCAATTATGAACAATAATCCTATCATTGTAAATCATAACATTATCAATGTGTAATTATATTAATTAAATACAATTCACTAAGATTTAATCGACTCATATACCTGTTTCCATTTTAATTACACCTTAGTTTGTAATTAGCTAATTAACAATCATTACTAAAGATAAGCATAGTCTTGTTAAAATTAATTAACATCATCAACACATAATTAATTTTAAGGGATCAAGTTATTATCAACTTATTTAACCTTATAATTACATTTCAACCCTTAGTCCTGGCTAATGAAACTTCATTAACAATCAAGTAAGCATTCTAATCAATTGCATTAGTCACTACCTAGGTTAACCATAGCTTTGTTTATTAATAAACCATAATTAATTATTAATGGACAATAATTAACCATTAATCAACATTATTAACCCTAATCATCATTATTAACTTTAATCGTCATTATTAACATTGATCAACAATAGCTAATTACTAAACGACAGTAATTAATATTAAGCGACACTAATTGACATTATTACTCAACAATATTTCATGTAATTCATAATACGTAGGCAAGTTATGTAAGCGTAGCTACTGCTTACATTCCTTACGTAAGTACACTAAAGTAATAATTCACATACATCAATCATAATCAAGGAACTTATTATTTACCGACACATGTTTTAACATAGTTTACAAGGTACAACCCATTAGCTTACTGAAATCCAAGTTACGACAATTCATGCATCACTGATTTTGACACATACTAATCAAGGGTTTTACACGCCTACAGTTAGATCTTGTTTTTCACCCCTACTTCACATTACACCTATCTACCTACATAATCACTAACTTCCACATCCTATCCTGTCCTCTGCTGGACTACCCTGGAATGTCAAGTCATGACCGGTTCCAGCTAGAACCCGTAAGCGGAAGTGTCGACTACATCGACCAGCTTCCCCAGCAGGCAACCACCAGTCATCATCACACACCTTGGGGAGCGCACCGTAGCACAGCCCTCCCATGACTCTGGGTTTCGGGGATAAACGGTGGGTAAAGCCTCCACCCCCCTAATGGAACAAGGGATTATGTCTACTCGACATAATAACAACGTTGCACTTGTACTCGGTCTGTCATCGTATAACCGATCTGGGCGGTTGAGTTTCCTGAAACCCTACCCCACCCATGTCATAACATACATCATAATAAACAGCATAATAACCATACGAAAGTAAATAATGCATCACTCGCATACCATTTTATCTTTCGAAGTCCGTGTCCCCGAGGCCCTCCCACCTCGTAGGATCCAGCTATCACTCAGCCGTTTCAACCTGTAAGTCAGTCCTCGACATACAATATAGAATATCGTGCATAATCCTCGATATGTACATACATATATTTCATCATAACATAACAACAATAAAATCATTCATTCGCCATGCACCTGGCATAACATTCATTATTTCAACATATAACTGTAACGGTATCTACGTACCCATCATTCAGTAAATTCCATGTATTTGACATAATTAACACATGATACATATCTAAACATGACTTCCGATCATAGTACTATCATCATACACACACATATATATATATATATCGGAAAAATAATAGAACCATATGTCCACAGTGTCGTCAACCGACGAGGTCTCACAGTCAAACAAATACAACATATAATAGTAGTTCAGGTAGTAATGTCAAAACGGGGTGTTACATACAGATGTATAAGCATTCAATCATTGAGGTTTGAGGTAATTAAAATGGAAATTGCTAAGTTTAGTGTGTGATTTCTCACTCACATGTGACAAAAACACCTACTAGAGGGTTGTGCAATCTCTAGTAGTAGATCAAATAATTAGGGAAAAACTAAATTAAATGAAATAGTTATTTAACATGCATGCAACATTTATTACCAAACTAGCCATAAGAAGACAAGTGCAACATGTAAATGATGTGTTTTTATTATTACAAAGAATATGAGGGTACAAAAACACCTTAATACCAGTTGTGGATGGTAGGGAACCTTCATAGTTGATCCAAGGAGAGTTTATTCGATATTCTTTGCATCCAAGTCTCCATCCCAGTGATTACATGGTTAATGCCACAATGGTGATAGAAGAAGGAAGATAATGGTTCTCTCTTTCTTTTTGGTGGAATTTTGGCAGCATAACAATACTATGGATGTATCATATGATATTGTGGCCATGAGGGTTGCATTTATAGGAAATATTGTGGACATAACCATTAAGGTTGAAGATCTTATTTCAAAATTTAGGGTTTGGAATACCAAATCAAAATATATTTTCAACCTTAATGGTTAAGTTTGTCCACTTTCAACCACTATTTCCCCTTGAGAAGCTTGCAATCATAAATCATAACTAAATTTTGACTTTTTTAATCAGGTGTTGGATTTCAAGGGAAAAAAGGAGTGATCCAATCAGGAATTTCAAGGAAAAAGGTGCGACATGTTTGTTATGGTCAATTGTTTTACTTTCTTTCAATTTTTGGTCATATTGTTGAGGGCATGTGGATATGATTGAGTTGAATATGGGGCTAATATTTTTAATGATGTTGTATAATGGTGATAGAAATCATGAAAAGGTGGGTGTGAAAAATTAGGCTATTAACAGATTTCCCCTAATGTGTGAGGTTAGGAGCTCATCGTATGGCCAAAATACATTATAAGTCTTCCAATCTATCCATAGGGGATATTAAGAAATAGGGAAAGATACAAAGGTTCGTGAGGAGAAAGATTCCTCCCACCCCCCACACCCTCCAAGGTGGTTACAAAGGCCCATACTTGTAGACGACCAATCAAAGAGGTGGGATGCATATAAACAAAAAATATTTTATAAACGAGGTGAGCATCCCCGTTCCCGCATCAATGTCCCAATACAATTTGGGATTAAGACCAAGAGGGTATTGATTTATATACATGAATAACTGATGGTTACAATGCATCATGAGTGTCAAGTAGGGACCCAATCCAAGAACATAAATATGGTCCAACCTAGACGATATAAAGTACAAGTGTAGGAATAATGGTATCTCAATGGGATGATAGATCACAATAACTTAAGCCCTATGAAAATTGGAGGGACCCAAGATTTGGAAGGAGTAAGAGTAAGAAAAATCCCCACATGTTGCTTAAATTGTTTAAAGAATGAGAAAAATAGGTCTATGGAATTGCATCTAAAACTAGATCTATGTCGCCAATGTAGATTGAACATCATAGGAAGCGGATAACTAAAGGAAGTAGAGAACTAAAGGAATTATAGAATACACTCATGAACTAAGGGAAGTCGTGAATGTCTAGAGTGTTCTACCAAACTAGGATAAGGAACCATGATATACTACACTTCTCAATGGTGTGATAAGGAGTTAAATTCAAGTGCATGAGAACCAATCACTCCAAGGGGAAATAAGGTCTCCCCTCAGATGATCCAAGGAAACCCATCAATGATGGTTACAGTGCCAAGGTACATAATGCCTCTATGTCTTTCCTCTAGAATACATGTGCTGAAGTCAATAGAGGGAGACCTACTAAAAACAAAGCAACAAGGGCTCTTTGTTTAATAGCATGAGGTATGACACTAGGATATGAAGAGAATGGGGACTTGGATATCAAAGGGGGATAAAGGGTCATTGAGTGATGGACCCAAACTTCCTTTATTGAGAGCATGAATTCATTGCTGACCTAGAAGCATAGGTGGAACTCATGCTAAGATCAGGAGAGGGACATAATAGGATAATTAGGGGACATAACTATAATGTGGATACTCATAGAGGGAAATGAGGGTATTGAGATCAAATTTATGTGGGGTTAACATATAAACGGTTCTATGGGTGATACATCTTAAAATTCTTTGAATAAAGGAAATTAGGGATGTTACCATAAGAGATCATATACAGTTTGTAATTGTGCTAAGTTATAAATGGTTTCCCAAGTACGTGGGTACTCAAGAGAGTAGAGAAAGTCAATCAGATAATTGTCCAATATACAACCAACTGAATCAATGGAATAGGTGATATTTGATGGAAGAGACTAGTGGGAGGACACTGATGGTAATCTCCATGAGGGAGAATTAATGGTGGGAAAATAATGTAATTTTTATAGTATGGATGAAGCAGTGGGATCATGAGATGTAAAGTGAAACATATAATTCCATGGTATGGGGTTTCGAGGGTAGGCCAATGAGTGAAAGTGAAGAAGCATATGTGGATAAATTCATGATCACAGTGACTAGATGGAATCCCACACCTAAGGGAATAAAAACAACATGGGTACCCACAACACTGGGAGTACTAATGAATGACACCCATGTGGGGAAGGATCTACTATCGAGTAAGGGAAAATGCAATGATGGATGGGATAGGACACTTACACAAATAAAGGGTATCCTACATGTGAAATGGAATTATATAAGGTTAATGCATAAAATGTTTCCAAAGGGAATCACCTATATGCTAGTTTGAATAATTATGCCTACTAGGACAAGTCTCATGAATAGAAATGGTGGGCTCTCAATGCAACCTATACCTGCACACATGGAAAAAATACAAAATCATAAAAGTGCATCTAGAAAGGAAACCAAATGTACAAGCAACATATAACATATAAGAATGGACTAAATTACATGCATGAAAAGAAGGAGGAAACATGGGATTTCTGGAAAAAGTACTAATCACACAAAGTTGGCTATGTGACTAAGAAGAGAAAGGTCGAGGAAGTCGATCCTTCCCCCCAGCATAAAGGTGATGGAGAGGAACTAAGGCTAGCATGGCCCAGGGGTAAAATATTTTGATTTAATGGAGAATTGGTTAGAAGACTAACACTCAAAGGGCACTCTTGTGGGAGGAAACATGCCCAATAATGTGTATCATCCCACATGAATTTAGTGTTGGTAAGTTCTTTAGGAATTTACTCATCACTTCAAAAGGTGGGGATGGAAATTTCATGAGTTTCCACCACCATCATAGGTGATGCAGGTGTAGAAGGGGTTAAAAAGGAGGTCTCACTAGATGAATACATGTAATAAACAAAATTCATTGCTTCAAGGGATTGGCTAGGTGGAGGTATCTCTTCTATAACAATAACATAAGTATCATGGGACCCATGATGGAGGTCAGCCAAGATGGCACAAAATTTTTGGAGAACAGTGGAATGGTGCAAATAATGACTGTAGATGCCACGTAATACACACAGGCGGTTCACACGTAATGCCTTATTTCACTACTTAACAATGTTAGGAAGAGTAATTTGTGAATAACTAGGGTGTGCGTGTTTATCTTCTCATCCTAAGCATTATATGACTATGTAAAATAGGAAAATTTGGACACTGTTATGCAGAGAAATGTGATTAACTAGGGTGTGCTCATCTATCTTCTCATCCTAAGCATTATATGAGTATGTAAAACAAGCAATTTTGGACAATTATGGGTGGAATGACTAAGGATATTGGAAATGACATAGTGCATGGGGGACTTGGGAGGTGTGGTATAAAGGGGGTTCATGGCCATGTATGAGGTAGGTTGAACTGGTGCATTTTTTGTTTCCCCCCAACCTTCTTTTTGGAAGAAATTTGAGTGGAGACGATGACCTACTTCATAAACACAAATGGTGGGGAATTATAATTACCAACTGGTAGAATTGAGTTAAAATGACCTAAGGGGTGGGTTATAGGTTTGAGGGGGTAAAGTAACAAATAGGGATAACTAAGGTAATTAATGGGAGGATAAGAGTAGAAATCACAGGGGTACCAACAAGCTCAAGGAGAGGGAAGAAGAAGGAGACTTGATATATAGATCATCTTCCCTATGGATGTCCCATTAAGGGTGAAAGACTAGGAGGAGGTTGTGGCTGAGTAGTAGATTAATTATCAAAAGTGATGGTACATAACACTGATATGTCCTCTTGGATTGTAACAATTAAAAGAGATGATGATGTGGTTGAGTAGAAGATTAATTCTCAAAAGTGATGGTACATAACACCTAAGATGACCTCTTGGATGGTAACAATTAAAAGAGATCCTAAAAGAGTTCCAAGGAGGAATATTTAAAAACTACAAAACCCATGCAAGTGAACGAAGGCATAGAAATATTGCCCTCAACTGCTAGTAGGACATGGTACAAGATATACTTATCATCCAGTTAAATGGGAATGTTCTAAACAATACCTTGCAAATGGGAAGGTATACTACCATACCCACTCAACATCATAAGGGGCGGGGATAACTTGAATGAATCGATATTATTCCAAACATGGGTTCACATGACATTGGTAGAAGAACCTTCATCAATGATGCATTAATGAATAATCAAATTTTTAATGGTGATAGGAACCTAGAATACCATTGAAGAAGGAATGCAACATTCATATTGATCTAAATCAAAGGTCATCAAACAAGCATTAGAAGAATCAAACACACCTAAGGTACACAAGAGAGCCTTATGTTGCACTATACAATTTTGGAGACATTCCAATGTAGACATGCATACAAGAGATTGAGCCAAGTATTCCACAATGTTATAGTTAGGAGTGGCTCTAGCACTAGGATTATGGATAGTGTGATTGAAAAAGATCTTACGACACTGCTATAAGAACCTTCATCAATGATGCATCAATGAATAATCAAATTTTTAATGGTGATAGGAACCTAGAAGACTACTGAAGAAGGAATGCAAGGTTCATCTCGATCTAAATAAAAGGTCATCAAACAAGCATCAAAAGGATCAATCACACATAAGGTAGATAAGAGAGCCTTATGTTGCATTATACAATTTTGGAGAACTTCCAATGTAGAAATGGCTACAAGAGATTGATCCATGTCTTCCACAATGCTATAGTTAGGAGTGTTGTAACAACTCTCATGTATGTATATTTGTGTAATATTATAATGAAATGAAAAATAATACAAAAAAGGGGGTAAATAATAAAAAGGAATATGAAAGTAAAATGAAGGAAAAAAAATTGCATTAAAATAAATTAAGAAAAAGGGGAGAGGGGGGAGATAAAAGGGAGGAGGAGAAGAAGAGAGGGGGTCTTTTTGGTTTTATGGAATTTTGGAAGAAGAGCTTTGGAGGAGCCAATAAAGAGGAAAACAAGCAAGCTCTGGCATAGGGTTAATTGTTGGGGGCTCAGGGCCTCAACCATTGGTTGGGGTTTGATTGGGAGGAGATTCATCCCCCCCACCTTCAGTTGCATGCATTGGAACTATCAAGGAAACCACTAGGTCATCTAATCAAGTATGTAGCTAATCCCCTCAGATCTTATGGCTCTTTATTTGAAATTTTAAGTATTATTGGTTACTCATAAATATTAGGGTTTTACATTTCGTATCATAGCTCTTGACTTTAGTACCAGAAGTTGGGAAGGTGGAAATGCCATGGTTACTTCCCGGAGAACTTATGATGTGACTAGAGTCCATAGTTGGAGACATAATCACCGGGAGGGAGGTTTATGTAGAAGGACTTCTAATGCCTGGGGCTAGTGCCTTGAGGGTTCTTGTGGAGGATGTTTAGGCTAGCCTTTTGAGATGAATGGGGTATAATGATATTGATATTAGGATCGGGGTACTGAGAACTAGATTTCGGTTAGTACTAATGAGGCCCAAATTTCGATTAAATTTCGATTAGGTCGCTCTATTACCATAAGTTGGGAGGGTGGTAATGACGCGGTAACCTCCCGGGGAACTTCTGATACCTACTGTAAGATCCACTGACAGGTTACAGTAGAGGGCCCATTCCATGGCGAGTGGGACCATTCGGAGCTGAAGGGGACGTTTATGGAGGTGGAAGATGGTATGATTCTTAGGGAGAGGGTGAGTAAGGAAAGAGGAAGAAAAAAAATACATAGTTACTAATTATTAATTAATTTTTTAATGCTTATGAGTGTATGATGCATAATTGTTGCTATGGTTGCATACTAGACTCATAGGGAACTACTTGAGAGCATGTTGTAACTTAGGGCGTTTGATTGTATTAGTGTGGTTTGGATATTTCTATGTGGTGGCCACACATATAAATATCTTAAACTCACAATAGTACTAGATACCTATATATTCTAGTATTTACTTGATTGATTGATTGAATAAGTATTGTATTTATTGCTTGAAGATTATAACTTCGGGACGAATTTTCCTGAAGGGGGGAAGTATGTAACAACCCTCATGTATGCATACTTGTGTAATATTATAATGAAATGAAAAATAATACAAAAAATGGGGTAAATAATAAAAAGGAATATGAAAGTAAAATGAAGGAAAACAAATTGCATTAAAAGAAATTAAGAAAAAGGGGAGATAAAAGGGAGGAGGAGAAGAAGAGAGGGGATATTTTTGGTCTTTTGGCATTTTGGAAGGAGAGATTTGGAGGAGCCAAGAAAGAGGAAAGTAAGAAAGCTTTGGCACAGGGTTAATTGTTGGGGGCTCAGGGGTCTCAGCCATTGAGTGGGGGTTGGTTGGGAGGAGATTCGTCCCCCCACCTTCAGTTGCATGCATTGGCGCTATCAAGGAAACCACTAGGTCATCTAATCAGGTATGTAGCTAATCCCCTCGGATCTTATGGCTCTTTATTTGAAATTTTAAATATTATTGGTTATTTAGAAATATTAGGGTTTTACAAGTGTCTCTATCATTTGGATTATGGGTAGTGTGACTCAAAAATATCTTTGGGACCTTTGGGGGAGGGTCCAAATTATGGTGCAATATATGTAAGTGTCCTTCAGGAAAAGGTAAATACTTTTCCTTATCAAGATTGGCTAGTTCGACTAGCACACTGTATTGATTACATTGTATCTATAGGTTGACATTAGCATAGGTCATGTAAATGTTCTATAAGGACGGATCATTAGGGTGACCTAATGTAGATGACTGAGAAGGATAAGATATCATTGGTTGTTTTGTGACCACCCATTGATATGGGGTTTAGTTTTGTAGTACCATCAATTCAGGTGTGGTAGGAGGATGGGGTGAAGCACCATTCTAGCCTTGATAGGTGTTGGTTGTTTCATTTTTATTGCCCTTGTACCATATGACAATATTTGGAAATATGCATATAATGTTGAGTGTAGTGTCTATAAAATTCGCAAAAGGAACACATATGATTAGTCTGTAATTGGGGGTTTTTACCCTACTTGGTGGGATTATTCAGATCCTGATTTACAAGGTTTTGGTTGCCTATAATATTACTAGGAGGATTAGGGGGGTTGACCTCTACCTTCCTAATACTATTTTCCCCTTATTCTTCACCTTCTTCTTCTTCGTATTAGTGTTAGGTGGCACATGTTGGTTATTGGGAAAATATGGAGAAGGCATGCTATGTTGAGTATAAAATTGCTCGTGAGAAAAAGGGGTAGCTTGGGGCTGTATATGGACTGGAGGTCCTGGAAGAGGGATATGGAGTGGGTAATAAGGTTTAATGGCCATAGGAGTCACATATATATTATAAACACTACCACACATAGTGCCACTACACAAGGTACCATGATCGTGCAGTTCTTAACGAGGAGGTGAGTCAGAGGAAATCATTCCAACATGAGTGGAAGCACGATGGGTATAAAGGATAATAGAATGTCGATGGTTCTCCTTGGTTTGAGTTCCCAACAATTGGAGGAATACCATATGAATAATTCCTCATAACAATAGGAAATTGATTGTATGATTTTGGGTTGGATTCCAAAGCACCAATCACACCTTTGGAGGAATGGGGCCCTCGGTTGTTCTCGGCATGTCGAGTCACTACAGGGAGCATCAAGGATGAGAGTGTATAAGTAATTAGATTGAACATATGTAAGGTCATATTGTTGAGCCTTCAAAATGGATTCCTCTTTAATTTTTGGATGCTTAGACGAAACATCCTTAACAATGGTGGGGGGTAAATATTTCAATATCCAGTCTAAGAAGATCTGGTCATCGAGCTTAATCTTACAAATATTCCTTTTTCATCTCCACTCATGGACTTGGTATATGATATGGGTGGATGATGTCTGACGACATGACAAAACGATTTGTACACCCTCATCGTAGTAAACAATTAACTAGAAGAAGGTGAAAATACTAGAAGCCAAGGATACAAAATTAGGATGTATCATGGATGGTTGCACGATATACCACTTAGTGGCAACTCCAGTTACGATCTTCTAGAAGAAGAGAAAATGAATGGAATCATCAATAATATTGTTAAAGTAGAACCATAAATGGTAGGAAAAATAATATGGTTTTGGGGATCCTCCTCTACTTTACCTTCAAACTTTACGATGTATGAAGGAAACATAGTGGGAATTTGAGGCCATGTGGGGTCATGTTGAATGGGATCATTGTTAATCTAGCCAAATCATGGAGGTTTAGACTAACCATGAATGGGAGGCTCACAGTCGGCATGATTGAGGAAGGTTTATCACCAATGTTTTGGTTGGTGTGTCCATTAGATGGGTTTCCTCCAAGTGGACGATAAGGAGGAGGAGGAGCACAAGACATTTAGAAGATGGATTTCCAAATAATCTAGCAGTGCTAGGAGAAGGTGGCGATCCAGGATATGAGGAGCATAAAGGAAATTTTTTAGGGCAGGAGGGTCTTTTGCTTATCACATTTTGAGATGGAATTTAATTGTCTAGCCATAAATCCTGTAAAGAGGTAGACATGCTCAAAGTCTATGAGAGTACCTTAGAGGAACTATAGTAGCATGGAAAAGACCACTAACTCAAGTAATAGCTCAAAATAAGACTAATGAGAGTAATTCTCAAATCATTAATCACCAACTCTAAAATGAATGCTTAGTAAAATAACAAGTACAAAGTGGGTGCAACAATTGACCTAACTAAGAAAAAAGTAAGGGTAAAGAAATGTACACCCTAGAAAAACAAAAAACCCATGAGTCCTAAAATGATAACTATAAAAAACAAATTATGTGAAAATAAAATCTCTTCCAAATATTCCCTAACAAATGGAAGTAATATCCACTGTTAAGAAAGAAGTAGAAATTCAAACAAGGACCTTCCAAACACTTAACTCGATGGGCTCTTAACTCCACCAGGCAAGTGAATGAAGGTGAAAATGAGATATTTATATAGAAATACACTGGGAGAAACTTCAATTGGCCTACTAATATCTATCTCAAGTTCCCTCCCACCTGTGAGAACCACCTTTGGGTAAGAATCCTAATATAAGGGCTACTAGGATACCCTTTTCATAGACACATCCAATAGGTTTTCCTATACCTTCGATTAAAATCTACAATCGATGGGATCTTTGGTACTAAAAGGGAAATGTGTCCTAATTAGACCTTTAGTCCTGGTTATGACATGTACCACCCTGAAAGGATGGTCCTACTAGTAAACCAACCTCAACCGTGTTTGTTACAAAATAATCATAGTTCCCTAAAAGGACAACCTCTATGTCTCAAATGTAAGATGACTGCGGAGAATTATTTGGATTCTTATCCCCAGAGTTTTAACCTAACTAAATTTTCTTTTTGGAACTCAAGTGAGGGATTTTAGTGAATTAGATTTGAGGTTACTTTTAGGCTCCACTTGGGGTCATTAACCAAGTGATTCTTACATTAAAGGTTTGGAGGTGTGTGCACAAGTGTTGTGTACAACAAGTAAATGAAATTGTAAATGCTTGGAAATAAAGACATCAAAAATAAATATAGATGATGATCAATAATATAAAAAAATGATGCTCTTTCTTGAAATAAAATCTATTAATTTCTTTTATAAGCAATGAATCACTTCTAAATTTGCAAGAAAACAATAATATCAAGAAAGACAAGCAAAGTGAATGCAATAAGTACTAATTATTAATATTGAGGAAACAAAGGGGGATCCTTTTCTAAATCACTTTCTTTCTAGAAAAAAAGGGAAAATAAAGTTAATCTCCAACAAACTTGGAAAGAAGATAAAAGAAGGCTCTCAACCAACCACACAAAGCATCTTTAAGCAAATCAAGGTAACTATTTAAATGCTTAAACCAAAAAATTCTTTGAAATAGAAAAGAGGCCAAAAGGAAATCCAAAATAGAACCCTAAAGGTAGTAGATACTTAAAATTTTCAATCCTTTCTCCACCTACATTATCTAAAAGGAGTCACAGTTAAATCAATACAACAAAAATCATGCCACAAATAGAAAAGTGAAATTGAACGACAACCCAAAACAAAAATCTAAATCAAACCTAGAAAATGTGAAATAGATTCGACACACTCAAAAATCAACAAATTTAAATCAAATTTGCACCGTTTCTTTCCCGAAGTACTGCACCAACCATTGGTGTGTGGAAAATAGATTCTTGGGTTTAGATTAGTTAATTAACTCACCCACAAATTTGATTTAGATTTGATTTCAGAGCTTAGATGACTTAGATTTGATTTCCCAGTCACATTAGTTCAACTCCTGATCAACTCTGGACAATTCCTATTGATTTAGGAATTTTTCTTTTTCCTTTATTTTGTCTTTTTTTGGCCATTTATTATGTCTTTTTTTGGCCATTTATTATGTCTTTTTGGCCCTTTTCAAGCAAAAAATAAATTGAGTGAATAATATTCACTAAAAAATTAGGAAAATTGGGTTTATGGGTTAAATGGGTGCTCTGTCTTAGAAAACGAGCATCCCATTGTCAAAATTTTCCCACAAACCACTTTTTTATAACAATTTGAATTTTTCTAATTAAACCATTAAAAATGGCCTAACTTGCGGGAAACATTTTTTTTTTCAAAACAATAAAAAAAACACCTAGGGAGATAGCAGATGCACATATGACTTTATTATAGTGTCTAGCATGTTCATATACATTGACACATGAACTTTAATAACCTCCTAAGGTTTGACCCCCAAGATGAGCATTCCAACTTTGGAGGTGTAGGAGAAAAACTCGAAAATTATACTCGGCTAAGATGCAAAGCATAATTAAGAAGGAAAAAAACTCCTTGGAATACCCATATTGGTTTCCAAGTCTTAGGAATCCAAGTTATTTACAAAACCACCATGCTAGCACACTTTATTACAAACCCGTGGGGCATGAACATGTGAAAAAAAAGTAAAAATGGGGCCTCTGAAAAGTGTTAGAATATTTTAATACTCCATCCTTGTCCTACCTAGCATTATTTATTTTTCCTAGTTGTTGATGATGTCATTTCCCCCCTAGTGGTGTGCAGATGTCATCTAGGATCCATCTACCACCTTTTGAGCCCTGCATGCATAATTTTAGGACCACTTCAGTCAGTTCCCTATTTTATAGTAAGCTACTGAGTGTTCCAGTGCAGTCCACCTGAGTTAGCTGACTCTTGTGGGGAGTTAGAGCTCCGGATTCCAAGGATTGTGGCCTCATGTGCCCATTTTTTACTGACATGCATGGAAAAATCACTATTGCACCCTCCTTAGTCAATTAACTAATTGTAACTTCAGTTAGCTGAGTTTAGGTTCAGTTCAGTTGATTTTAAGTCTTCTGGAGCACTCTAGTGGTGACAATCCCTATGATAGAACAACTGAGGTTCGAATTCTCCTATGTGATTCGAATTATCTCCATCGTATCATCATTGTTCATTATATTGATTATTGGATCATGTGACATTATTCTACTCCTATCTGATTTCTGCTGCATAATTATTTCTATACTCTTTTTTACTGCAGTTTTCACTCTTATTCAACTTTTATGCTCATTCTTTCTTTGTGAGGTATACTCAGCTCTTAGATCCGATGTGACTTATAATTTCACAAAAATGCCTTATTTGAACTTCTGAACCCTGACATGCACAAATACTTATGCAAACTTTGGCGGCTCTCTCGAATTCCACCCGTGTGCAACTTAGTTGGTAACATGACATATTACAACATAAATTGATATCCTTTTTATACTTATGAACCAACATATAAATATACATGACAATTCACATATGTCATTTTATGTGTTAGTTTATTTGACTAGATGATTGTCGGTTGACTAGTGGTCCTAGTCAACTAATCGACTGGTCCCTTTTAATAAGGGTTCTTCGATATCCTTTGAGTCCAAGTCTCTAGCCCAGTGATTATATGGTTAATCCCATAATGGTGAAAGAAGAAGGATGATATTGGTTCTCCCTTGCATTATGGTGGAATTTTGGTAGCATAACAATATTGTGGATGTATCATATGATATGGTGGTCATGAGAGTTGTATTTATATGAAATATGGTTGACAAAACTAAGATCTGGTTCCAATGTGAACAATCTTCATTACATTGATGATTTAGTGGGGAAGTTAGGGTTTGGAAGACCAAATCAATAGCTATTTTTTACCTTAACAGTTCAACTTGTCCACTTTCAATCACTACTTCCTCTTGAGAAGTGCACAACCATAACTCAATCACTACTTTTACCTCAATCACAACCATAACTCAATAGCTTTTTTTTTTCACATTGTATAGGTCATATGGATATGAATGAGATGAATATGGGGCTAATATTTCTGGTGATGATGTATAATGGTGATAGAACTCATGACAAGGTAGGTGAGAAAAAATAGGCTATTAATACTATGGTATGACCTCTTCACTTAATCTAATTTGAAATTTGATCAATTCTAGCTAGGGTTTTCACCGTAGCTTGTGCAAATGAGCACCTTCTAAGGATTGTGGAATCCTTAGTAGTAGCATAGTAAAACATTAAAAATTAAGATCTAACAACATTAAATAACAGTAAGATTAAGCAACAAAACTAAGATAAGAATGTGCCTGGAAAAATAAACTATTTCTAACATAAACAATAAACCAGAAGCTCAAGAACACAACGAAATGGTTAACGATTCTTTCTTCATTAAAAAATGGTGAAAAACGATTTACAGCCAAATGTTACCTCAAGGGTGAGGTTGATGGAGAGTTTTGTAGCCGTATGGTGGGGTGTGCTCCAAGGCTCCAGTTTCTCCTCTTCTCCAAAATGCTAGCAAGGGTGGCCAATGGTTCACTCTTAGTGGAGAACACAAGCTCAAATGGTTGAGCTAGGGTTATGGAGTGATTTGGGCTGCATAAGGGTAGGATGGATTATGGATGTGAAATGGGGAGCCTCCACCTTCTATTTATAGATTTTTTAGGTGGAGGGATGCTTAACCCATGTTTTTAGGCAAAGAGTGGTTTAGGTCAATGGTTTAGGGTTTCCCCCTCATTTTCCCTCTAATTTGAATTTATTTCTAATTTTTATTCCCTTTTAATTGATTTTGGGATTGTCTACCCCCTTTTGAGGGTTTTTGGTATGTTTTGAGGGGGATATTGTTGACCTTTTCCTTTTGGGTAAGCATTTGGGGCTTAGCATGGTAGGAAAAATGGTTAACAAGGTCATGTGGCTAGGGGGATGAGTTAGTGAGCATTTTTTAGGTGTTAACAGATTGCCCCCTGATGTGTGAGGGAAGGAGCTCATCGTATGGCTGATAGACATCATAGGTTCTGTCATTTTCCAAACGTCTGAGCATTGTAATGGAGAAGATCGAACACTAGAGCATGGGCTCTGTTCAGTCTGCAGAAATGAAAAAATACATGGCCTCATAATGAATGAGGAACAATCTCACTATATGGACGAGGCAGGCATACCCATGCTATTATCAAGATATACAAAAATAATAAGGCCCCTGGAAGGGGATCTGAACAGTACATGTAGAACTATTGTGTACATCAAAATGGTACAGGGGGGGGACACCGAGCTGGGATGTACTCATGGTTTGACCATGACTGATCTAAAGAACTGATACATAGGATTGTAATAATTGATGTTGTGCTGGAGCGAGAGGCATCCAACAACAGTTTGAATCAATAACTGAGAGTCAGAATCTCAAAGGTACATTGAATTGCATCGGTACTCGAGGTAGTATGTGATTGGGGTGCTTCCGAATACTGTCGCCAAGTGTAGCCCGGATATTCGTAGGAACATACATCTGGGGGGTTCCGAACAGACTCACCAATGTGCTAGAGTCGAGGGACATTTGGGGTCTTCGACTAATAACTGAAAGGATCCATACTCTGTACGAGTCTCATCGGTGCAATCAAGGTGTTGAAGTCGAGCATGTGAGAAACAACCATTCAAAGAGGCACTAATGGCTCCTTTTCGAATAGTCCGTAGGCACTCACCACTGATGGTGTTGAGTCCAAGGAACATGGACCTCTAGGTCTATCCTCTAGAATAGGTGGGTTGGCGTCGATAGAGGGAGACCTTGAAACTACCAAGGCAATGATGTTTCCTTGATCGGGGCACGAGGTGTACAACCGAGAGGTGATAGTACTAGATGTGACATTGACACTATGGGGGAATATTAGGGTCATAGAGTGAGGGGAGGACTCAAACTTCCTTTGTTCAGAGTATGACGGAAAGGTTGACCTGGAAGCATATGAAATTGACTTCGGGGAAGGGGATCATAGGGTAAGGGACATGGGGTGGTGATTGCAATGGGGGAGACTCACGGGGTGCGCTGGTAGGTAGTATTAGGAGACTCGACAGGTGACGCATCACAGAATACTATGAACAAAGGAGACCAAACTTGGGGGGATGCCATAACAATGAGACTAGCAATGATCTATAATGGCGTCGAGAGGCGTCGTTAGGGCCTTCTTCATATTTTTGAGGAGCTCGAAGAAGGGATAGAAGTATGCTCAAAATGGTACTATCTTGTGGATTATACGAGCCCAGGATAGTGCATGCTCGTGTGTGGTTTGAATTTTAAGGAGTCTAAAAGCAATAAGAAGACTCTGAGATAGTCGAAAGGTACCGTCGTGTGGATTTGTGTGAGCCCAAGACGGTGAATGCTCATGGTTTCTTTCAGTTTTAGAGAGTCAGAAAGCAGATAAGAGGACTCCAAGATGTTTTTTTTCGTATGTTAGTCTCCAAGGCCTGAAAAAGCATAAAAGTGTGAAATGGAGAACTCTTCTAGTCGATGTGACTAGAGTATTCCTTTTTCGTAATTAGTCTATCGGATTCGGAAAAGGGATAAACTTATACCCGGTAGACTCCCTTTCAGATACTTTTAATGAGCATGAAAGGAAACAAGATTCTCGGTGATATTTTCATTCTTTTAGGAGTCAGAAAAGATCTTAACAAAAACTACCTAAGTGCCTTTTTCGTAACAAAAGTTGCTCGGCCCCGAAAAAGGGGTAAAATTATACCAAACAAAAAAAGGGTGGCCAAGATGCGGCTTGAGAGGCACGCAAATCGAGGCAGCGAAGGGCATGGAGGAGATTCCCAACAAAGGTCCTTGTGATAGCGAGAAATGATCTCAAGCATTATCACAGATGTAGAAATATGATTTCGGTGGTCTAAATGGTGTAAAACCCAATGTTGGCACACAAATCGAGGCGACGGGAGGCCTGGAAAAAGTTCTTGAAAAAGGTCTTCGTGAGAGCGAGAGATAATCTCAAGCATCATCATGGGTGTGGGAATATGAATCCAGTGGTACGAACGGTGCACAAAATGGAGTTGGCATGCAAATCGAGGCGATAGGAGGCCTAGAAAAAGTGCCCGAAATAGATTTTCGTGAGAGCGAGAAATGATATCAAGCATCATCACATGAGAGGGAATGTGAATCCGGCGGTGCGAATGGTGCACAAAACGAAGCTGGCATGCAAATCGAGGCAACAGGAGGCCTGTAAAAAGTGCCTGAAAAAGATTTTTGTGAGAGCGAGAAATGATCTCAAGCATCATCATGGGCGTGGGCATGTGAATCCGGCGGTGCGAATAGTGCGAAAACCGGAGCTCAGATGGCTCCAAAATGGTCAAAGAAAAGTTTGGAAAAATGGCTATAAACGGGGTGCGGGACCCTTGTGACATGTGTCATTTTCACTATTCGAGTTGACATGAGAGTGGACGGTCCCAGAAATGGAAACTTCGATTTCTCGGATTTCGACCGGTGGATTTCGATTCCGCGACCTGCAGGTGAGTGATCTAATGTTTAGGCACGTTTTTGATGTATTCAGGATGGGAATTGGGGTCTTGGGGGGGCCTAGGAGGGAGATTGGGACTCCATCGCACCAGAGCACGACAGTGGGTCCCATAGCTGCGCTTTGAGGTGCAAGTATGGGCATCATAGTTGCACTTTGCAGCGCAGCTCTGGGGTGGGTTGCTGCGCTTCAAAGTGCAGCTGTGGGGCTCGCAGTTGCGCTCCAAAGCGTAGTTTTGGGGGTCACAACTGCGCTTTGAAGCACAACTGTGGGGGTCACAGGTGCGCTTCAAAGCACAGCTATGGGTGTCACATTTGTGCTTTGGACCGCAACTGTGGGGCTTGTAGCTGTACTTTGGAGCGCAACTTTGGGCCCCACAGTCGCGCTTCAGGAGCGCGGCTGGGGGCCCAAAAAGTGTGCTTTGGGGTGCACATTCAGCCTATGTTGGGGGGTTGTCTGGTTTTTTTTTTTTTTTTGGACTAATGGGTTGTTGTTTGACTGGTTGGCAGGATGCCGGTGACTTGGAGGGAGCGTGAGCTGGCGGATGACCTAGTAGAGTCGATTGCGAGGGATATCGATGTTTAGCAATGCCTGGCGTAGTGCAGACTCTTGAAGTTCACGCATGTATCTCTTATGCGTGCGACTGACTTGTTATTGAACAAGTTAGTCGGCTTCTGGGATCCAAACACTGAGGAGTTTATTATCTAGGGTGAGAACCTGGAGATTACGCTTACTAACGTTTACTTCCTGACAGGGCTTCCACGACTGGGCACGATTGCGTAGAATCAACCGAGGCGGCGGGGTGATGTTGAGATGGAGGATTTACTTGAGAGGCATTGTTATTCGGGGTCTCGCGTGCATGACAATGCACTGTTAATTTGTGACCTTCAGAGTGTGGAGACGTGAGTGATCGCGGCGCTGGTGGTGCGTGTGTTGGGGTCACACTCGCCCCATCAGATTTTTGGAGGCCAGATGATGCTGGTGGAGTGAGTTTTGGCTAGCACTTATTTTGCATGGGGTCAGATTTATCTGACTGTGGTTCAGCGGCAGCTGAGCGAGGTGGGTCATCAGTTGAGAGTGGGGTTCTGCTTTCCCTCCTTCCTTTGTTCTTTCTTTGTCGAGCGGGTTCCGACCTTGCGACCGCATATACCAGTGTGTGATGGGGGGTGATCAAGCCCCGTATGTGTCGATGGGGGGAGATGATGATGCGTGCCGGCGGTGGTCTTGTTGGGATATTCTTCACCGAGGAGTTGTTTGAGCAGTGGATACAGATCCGTATTGTGATTAAGGACTATCCATATGCTAGGATGGATTTCTGAGGGGATCCGGGCCTACTGCGCCCTGCAGGACATGCCTGGGGACATGATGGTATGTTTGTTATGTATGTTTCAACATCATATTTTATATATATGTTTAGCATAGATAGTATCTAGATGGTTTGTATGATGCTTATGAGATCTTGTTTCATGTGCAAATGTTGGACTGTAGCCTCCGATGGGGTATCGCGTGCGGCGATGTCGGGTAGAGGGTATTGATCCACCTGGACGTGGGCAGGGTCGGCGTCGGGGTTCCAGGGTGACATTGGATACCTTATGGGCAGGGATTGGCCGTATTCTTGATGAGGTAGTGGATGCTGGTTGGAAACACTTGAGCCGGGAGCTGATTGATATATGTTTTGACGCTCCACGAGAGTGGAGGCCCTTGATGAGGCACATAGTGATGGCAGCAAAGATGGTGCAGGCCATGGCCAGGGGGAATGTCCCATACTATGGAGACGATGAAATTGAGAAGGGGTCAGATGAGCCAACTGAGGAGGAGGCGGAGGATGAGGAGGGGGACCCCGGGTAGGACTCTGGTTGATTCAGCAGCTGATGAGACCGCCCTCCATGCCTTGAGCATGGGGCTTTTGTATTTTGTATCGGGATGTATTTATATGATGAGGATGTTGTTGGGGCCCCTCAATGTATTGATGTATCGGGGTGCTTTGGACACAATGACATTTGTATTTACGATGTATATATATACATGCACATGGATGCATTTTTGTAGTGATGTTTTTTGTTTTATATGCAGGTGGATGCACATTATGATGGTTATGTATATGCGCGTGGATGCACATTATGCTAAGTATGGATATGCACGCGGATGCAAATTATAATGATGATGTATATGCACGTGGATGCAAATTATGATGGTGATTTATTTTGTATTTTTTGTGCTATTTATATATTCCTATATGACGTATAGATGCATAGTTATGTTTTTTACTCCCTACAGGTTGTGGTTTATGTGCCAGTCTAGAATGTTGTTAGCCATTTGATCTGCAACACTATTTTGACTTCGCGGGACATGAGTGAATATAATGGATTCAAACTATCTAATCATTTGCTTAGTGCGCGGGAACTTTCTAAAGAGGCAAGGATACTGTACCTGGTAATGGTTGTTGAGTTGGGCAACGAGAAGCTAGGAGTCGAGGAATACACAAAGGTGGCTTATACCCATGTGGAGGGAAGCGGTCAGGAGACCGATCATAGCATCGTTCTCTGCTTGGTTGTTGGTGTCAGCACCTATGCACACTCTGTCAATGTGGATCAACTCATGTGCGGGGGAATATAACACCCATGCTGCAGAGGCGAGGTTCAGGGATCAGCTGCTCGTACCATTGGCAAAATTGACATAGTATGGTGGGATGGGATCCATTTGTATTCATGCAAGGGAGCAATGTGTGAGGTTTAGAATGCAAAAAAACGAAAAAAGAAATGCAACTAAACAACATGGACTCGTGGGTCCAAAAAGTGTTCAAGGGTAGAAGCGCTTAAGGTACAACCCGTTATGGGGTTTGCGAAGAGGGTTTCCCTCAGAGCCGGTGAGGATGTATGCCCCATGTCTGAGGCATGTGTGGACAACGTCTGGGCCTTGCCACATAGACTCGAACTTACCCTTCCCAGTCTTATCGTGTGGTTGGTCATAGATCGGGACAAGGTCTCCTTCGCAGAAGTTGTGATGGTGGACGTGCTTGTCATAACTGGCTTTGGAGAAGTTCTTAGCAGCCTCAATGGTTTGTAAGGCCGTACGATGGTCCTCATTGGCCTGTTCCAAAAGGATTAGGTGTTGCTCGAGTGGTGAGGTGTCTGGGAGGAGTTCAATGGCGATGTGGAGGGAAGGAATCTGACACTCAATGGGGAGAATAGACTCGACCCCATGGAATAAGTGAAACGGGGTGAAACTAGTAGCAGTCATAGTAGATGTGCGGTAAGCCCAAAGTGCGGGAAATAACATGTGATTCTAGTTGGACTTATGGTTGTCTACGATGCGTTGTAGGATGGTTTTCATAATCTTATTAAAGGCCTCTACTTGGTCGTTCCCTTGAGGGTAATAGGCAGAGGCGTATTGATGTTCGAATTTCAACAGGGTTGATAACTCCTTCCAGACAGAGTCCTCAAAGTGGGAGCCATGGTCGGACACAAGTTACTTGGGTACTCCAAACTGCATGATGATGTGGTTGAAGAAGAAGCGAGCTACAGTGTCAGCTTTACAGTTGTAAGTGGGAATGGCCTCGGCCCATTTGGTGAAATAATCCACTGCCACGATAATATATTTATGGCGTTCTGCCGAGGGAGGGTTACACTCCATGAAAACAATGGCCCATTTACAGAAAGGGCCGACAATGATTACGGGATGGAGAGGAGTGGGTGGTGTTCTTGCCTTGGGGGAAAAGAACGGAAAATTGCGGTAGTGCTTGACTACTGTGATACAATCCGTGAAGAGGATGGACCAGAATTATCTGACGCGAATGACTTTTTGGGTGGTGGCCATCCCGGAGAAGTGGCCACCACAGGCTCCACTGTGAAAATCTTCAAGGACCTGTTCAGCCTCGTCTCGGGTGAGGCAGTGGTGGAGGATGGTGTTGATGCCGCGACGGTACAACACATCGCCAAGGAGGAGATAATGGGAGGCGTGATGGCGGATCCGATAGTGGTCATCCTGGTCTAGATTGGACCGGAACTTCTGGGTACGCAGGTATAGTAGGATGTTACCCTACCAAGGGTCATCCGACGAGATGAAAAACAGGTGGTCGTCGGGTAGGCTGGGGTTGATGGACAGTGACGTGGATGATAATGATAATTCTGATATGAGTTGTGCCAATGCGAGTGCTTTGACGCTCTTGGGTGTTGTAAAAGTGAGGTCATACTCTTGGATTATAATGACCCACTTGGTCACGTGGCCTTGCAAAAGGCGATGGATTAAGAGATAAACCATGGGGTTAGAATCGGCCACGACTGTGGTTTGGCTCAACAAGATGTAGTGATGGACCTTCTAGACTGAGAAGACAACGACGAGGGCTAGCCTCTCCTCATACGACTAACGCAGTTGCGGGCCAGATAAGGTATGACTCACATAGTAAATGATGTTCTCTTTCCGCGCACTATCCTCTTCGACGAGGACCCCCGAGACGCATGGTCGGATGCTAAGACATAAAGGATAAAATCCCTCGAGAAATCAGGTGGTGAAATCAGTGGGGCATTGGTCAGGGCTACTTTCAGGGATTCAAAAGGCATTTGCGCTTGTTTGTCCCAGATAAAAGGGATGTAAGTACGAAGTAGGTGGAGGAAGCCGTGAAAAGTCGTGGCGTACTTAGGGAAAAAGCGACGGAGAAAGTTGGCTCTCCCCTGAAAACTTTGTAATTGTTGTACTATTCGGGGGGATGGGAGGTCTAAGATGGCTTGGACCATTAGGGGGTCTACGATAATCCCTTTTTGAGAAATGATGAAACCCAATAGCCGACCTGCAGGAACGCAAAATATGCACTTGAGAGGGTTCAAGTGGACTTGGTATTTGCGACAACGCATGATAACTTGTTGGAGGTCATTCATGGGATTGGATCATTTCTTGGATCGTGCTGTGAGATCATCCAGCTATACTAGAATGATGTGAGCTATATCGTGGAAATAATACATCATGGCCCATTGGAAGGTAGCGCCAACATTTTTCAGACCGAATGGAATGACACGGTAGGCAATGGTGCCCCATGGTGTAGTAAATGCGGTTTTATACTGGTCCTCTTTTCGGATATGAATCTGATTGTATCTAGAGAAACGATCCATGAATGATAGGACTTCATGTCCCACGCAAGCGTCGACGAGATGGTCGATGAACGGTGTGGGGAAGTTGTCTTTGGGATAGGCGTGATTAAGATCGCGAAAATCAGTGCAGATGCGGATAGTTCCTTGTTTCTTATTGACAGGAACAGGATTGGACACCCATGTAGTGTAGGCGATAGGGTAGATGAAATCTGCTTTCCGCAGTTTCTCGATCTCGTATTTTATAGCGGGGAGCTTGGATGGGTGGATAGGCCTCTGCTTTTTTCATACAGGTGGGACATCCGGCAAAGTGTCGATGTGGTGTTTGACGATCGGAGGGTCTGGAAAAGGAATCTCGGTGTAGGTCCAGGAAAAGATGTCACAAAATTCTTGGAAGAGTTTCTTATACTCCCCGATTTCATAATCTGTGCAGGAAGCACCTAAGGTAATCATCTCGGGTTGGCCACCCAAGTGGGAGATATCGATTTGTGTGGTGGGTGAAATGTTCACCATGTTCCCCTGTTCGAATGCGTTAGGGGTTGGGATAGGGTTCTTGAACCAGTCTACCTTATTAGGGAGGAAGTCCTTGGTATCGATTGCTAGTTGGTTGGCTGCCATAGAGGTAGACTATTCAGGGATGAAATATGATCAGTGGTGCATGTCATCCAAGGGAAAGTCGAGTTCAGTAAGTGTTTCGAGGATTTCCTCGTCGCTACGGAAGTGTTTAGTTGTCAAATCAATCAGAGGAAGGCTAGATGATGAAGGTGTGTCGTGCCTATTTGTCATAGAAATAATGTATATAGTGTTGATCTCTTCTAATCACGAGGATACCGGGGGGTGAATCTCCTCGATGGTGGTGACGGATGATTCAAGAGAAGAGTGAGTTAACTCATGGAGGATGAATCTATATTCGGGGAGCTCCGGGAAATGGTGAGAGTAATGGTCATAAATTCCACATATGGCGCAAGCGTGACTGGTGTGTAATGCCTTGTTGTGCTAGTGGGAGGGGGGATTTAATTTGACTACGGGGATGTTGGGATCATCGTCTAAAGTCTGCATGTGATTTTGGAGATCAGGAAGCTGGGGGTAGTTATGGGTGGCATGGCCCAGATTGTCACATAGGGAGCACTTGGGGGGTGTGCGGATTGGTGGTTGAGGTGCCACAGATCCTCTTGTTGGTGGAGTTGCTTAAGGTTGGGGGCCTCTGTCCCATGCATTCCTAGTTTGTGGAGGGGCAGGGTTTGTTGTAGATGTCGTTTCCACACCAGGGGGTGGGCGGTTGGGGATGTTCGCCACACCGGGGGGTGGGAGGTTCGAGGTGTTGATGGGTTGGACCGGTTGGAGAACAACCTGTGGTGTCGGGGGAGTGGTAGGAGTAGGTAAGTACCAGACGGGTAGTCCTAACGTTAGCTCGGAAAGGTTCATCGTAGCCATTACCGGGGTGGTTATTACTCTTGATGGTGGGAATAGGAACGGGATTGTATGGATCGGTGTCGCTCCAACATGACTCAGTACCGATGGTGGATGTGGGTTGGGAACTATTTGGTTGGATGAAAATGTGCACAGATCAGATATCTCGACTACCTGTGGGGGAGGTGGGATGAACCGAAAGGCATATGTCATGGGAGTTTCAGAGTAGTTTGTGGGTCCAGCTGTGGACACCAATGAAGTGGGTGCATCAAGAGTGGGTTGTTCCACCATGGGTAGGACATTCTCTGGTGCAGTGGGGGCATTAGGGTCGTAATAGTTGAGTTGGTTTATTTTAATGACCCGTCCCTCATGGGGGAACATCATGATGTGGAATACTGATGAAGCAACAACCTTCATGGCGTACATATAGCTGCGTCCAAGCAGAAAGTTGTAATCGAGTTGTGCGTTGATCACCTCAATGTTTATGAGGATGGTTTTCCCAACTAACTGTACTGGTACATTGGCTAGGAGGCCCTGGGGTTGAGCTGAGCAGCCATCATAGGATCGCAAGGCAGTCGTGAATGGCTGTAAGGTAGGTGATCCAAGCTTCTGCCATATGAATGCTGACATGATGCATGTGGAGGCACCTTCATCGATGATGCATAGAGGGATGACAAGGTTTCAAATAGATATAGAGACTTGGAAAGATAAGGTGGAAGGCATGTGTGGCTCAGATTGGTTGAGGTTGAATACCATCATTTGTGAGTCAGAAGGGTCGATGGTGCCAATGACGGATAAAAGAGTCTTGCGTTGGGAAGGACAATTCTTTAGAACCTCTAAGGATGACATAGTAGTAGGATATTGGGCTAATTCATCCACAATGTTGTAGTTGGGGGGCCGAGCGGGAGTTGGGGTTGTTGTTTATACGCCGTAGCGGGAAGCAAGGATCTTTGGGGGCCCCCATTTCTAGGTATTCCGTTGGGGGGAATGTGTAGCGACTGATCCATGGGGAGAGCGTTAGAAACCCTTTCGGCCGTAATGGTTTCAGGAGTGGGTCTGTATTGATTTCGACATGTTTGGAGGTTGACATCGGCCGAGGAAATAATAAGCAGGTGATAGGTGCCCACATCCATGGGTTGATTGGCAGGTGCAACATACGTGATTTGTTGTTGTTGTGTCATAGGTCCTTGAGGAGGAACCATCGGTTGGGTGTTTACGACTCCTTGCGTGGGCAAGGGGTTCTGTAATACCAAGGGTTGGTTTTGGGGTGGTGGGGGGTTAGGTTGTGCTTGTGGGTTCGCATGATCCTATTGTTGGGCGTCGTTGATCTAGAGTTGGCGAGCACACTCCAGATGTGGACAATTGTGTGTATAATGGCCGAACACCCCGCATATAGAACATGGGTGATTGGTTCGTAAATTGGGGTTTTTCCCTTGATGATGTGGTCTATCAGGGTTTTGGTTGGCTGGGGTGGCGTTATTGTTATTAGGGGGGTTGTGTTTTTGGTCACCTTGATCTTGCGGCTGGTTGTTGCTGCAGTTGCAGCCTCGTCCCCGATTCTGCTGGCCTTGTTGGTTTCATTGGGCCGATTGGTTTTGTTGTGGGTTCTACTGGGCTTATACTTGCCCTTGGGGATTAGGTCGGTTCTGGGGCTGGGCAGGTGCTGGGGCTTACTACTGAGGGTGGTAAGAGGAAGGCACTTGGGGTTGCAGGGGAGATGGTGCTGCCTGGTGTGGATAGTAAATCAGAGGTGCCTGCTATTGTGCAGGTGCTGCCTGCAGGGGGTAATAAGCCGGGGAAGCTTGAGGTGTGGGAGGGGCCTGTTGATGGTAACAGGCATTGGGTGCTGCAGGAGGGTTATAGGGCTGTGTTGTATGACCAAAATCTTGTGGTGGACATGATGGTCCATGGATATGGGGGGCGTGAGCTATGGGAGCATATGATGGTGTTGCTCTAGAATGGGTTGTGGCCAACGAAAGGTTGGGGCCATGGTTGGATGGCATAGTGGTATAGGGATGGTTGTGGGATGCCACATGTCTGATGATGCCACCAGCATCATGGGATGCCCCCAGCGCGTCGCTTCGGGAGGAGTCATTACGGGGTGCATCTGGTAAGATAGATTATAGTTAACCAGATTGGGCATAGATCAGGTCGAACTGTTGTGCTTTTAGGATGGCCTCTTCTTCGGATTGAGGCCGTTCAGATGCCACATCCTTGGCAATTGCTAGTATGAGGGACTTGAGGAACCAATCTAAGAAGATTTCAAATAGATCCGTTACGGGGATGTTGGGGCCTCCAAACAGAGGTGTGGGGATCATGTGGGAGGGGCCTACACCTCGAAGTGTACCTTGAGTTGCTAACAGGATGGTATTGGGTGCTCCCATGGGAATACCCAGGATGGGTACTATCATGGTGGACCCTCCACTGACAGTCCCTCCAAAGAATGGGTTGGAATTCATGCTAGCCATGGGGCTAGACGAAGCTGTGTATATGGGTTTTCTGATTCCAAATCAGATGTGAAATGAAGAGCGTTGGGATCTGGTGACGCTACTCTACGCCTGTGGCAAGTGGTTCTAAGTGAACCGTGCTGTGGGGATTGGCCCCGTAGGTGCTGAGACTGTATCGGGGACTCAATGGTGACGGTGAAAATAGAATGTGTGGGTTGTGGCGAGTAAAAAGCTCAAAAAATCCTAATGCAACCATGTGTGCAAGAGGAGAGCACAAAAGTATGGCACTCATGCCAACAACAAACTCAAAACACTTGCTGTAACAGCTGTGCTACAAGAAGTGGAGCAGCAAAAAAGGTGGTCAGAATACCAAACAAGCAAGGCTCCTAAAAAATAAAAAGGTGTACTCGCTAATCCAAGGGGGGTATAGGAGCATGCAAATGCCTACTTAAAAGATCTGGAAGCTCCTGCAAATCGTATCCTCTGCAGGGTGATGAAATCCATAGTCAGATGATACGAAATGTGGAACCAAGTAGCTAGGGTATATCCCTCTACCGAGAGGGATCTTGGGTAAAATAACCCTAGGAGAAAGGAAACTAGGCTACTCCATTCATGGTACGTCTAGAAAAAGCATTCGCCGTGTCAGTCCTTTGGTCGCTGCACCCCAAATATGGAAATGCAATGAGGACAACAAGTAGGTGTCCTTCAGAACTAGGTGGAGTGCGGTAGTCCACGTAGTCCTTCGGAACCAGTCTCACGACTTTCCCTCCTAGGGGAGAGGCCTTTTCCGAAAAAATCGGTGTATAATCGTACCAACAAGTAATAGGGGATTTTGGTACCCTAATGGACAACAACTATGTTTCAAGTGTGAGTGACGAAGGGGTGTTTTTTGGATTCCTATTCCCAGCATCTTACCTAACTACAATATTCTTTTATGTTCCCCAAGTGGGGTTGAGTGTTGGTGGAGTTAGGTGTATTTTAAGGCCCACTTGATTTAATTGTGTCAGAGTGTATGCACAAGATATTATGGCCTAGCTAAACATGTAAATGATGGAATTTGAAATGCTTTTAAAATTGAAAAATGCTGAAAATAATCTTTTAGGTGAACGCTTAATGATCCGTTGAAATGTAAATGTTGAAAATTAGACTTTTCCTAATAAACCAGTAAGTAGCATTCAGAAAAAGACAGATCACAGCAGTGGGTGTAGGATGGATAGAAAAAAATATCAACAAGGGAGAAAAGTGGTCGAAATAGGGCAATCCTTTCAGGCTGACAAGCGCGGCGGGAGCTCGGATGTCATTCTGGAAAAAGTGGCTAGAGCACAGGTGTCAAACTGATTAATGCGACCGGAGTGTAGCTATCAAGCCGGTGAACGCGGCCTGAGCTTGACTGATGGAATGGAAGCTGTGGAGAGGCCGCGTGGCGGAAGGCAGGTCTTGTGCTGCGCAGAGTGGGTTGGGAGCCGAATTCTACGACATGGGCTGCGAAGGGAGGTGGTGGTACTATGGTCGGGGCCACGTGGTGAGGCCGAGAACTCGAGCTCGGGCCGTCGAAGGTGGCGGGGAGACTGCAGGACGGGTCGCGGGAAGTGTGGGTCTAGTGGCGGATCGAACCGCGGGGCAAGGCGGAGGGGCTGTGGCGGGGCCGTAGGGAATAGAACAGGGGATGCGATCAGAGCGATGGAAAGGGGGGCGCAGGATGGTGGCAGAGGACTGCGGCCGGGGCCATAGGTAGGGTTTTCAAGATTGTGGCCGGGCTCATAGGTAGGGTTGTCGAGATTGCAGCCGGGGCAGTAGGTAGGGTTGGCGAGATTGCAGCCTGAGCGGAAGAAGCAGCAGGTTAGTTGCGGTTGGAGCCACAACAATGGACGGGGGATTTGTGGCCGCAGGGGATGGTGGTGATAGGACGGCCGGGGCCATGGGATTAGGGCCTAGACCTCCAACTCGGGTTGCGAAGGTGGGCGGGGATGCCACAACCAGGACACAAATGTAATCAGGGGATTTGCGGCCGTATCTAACACTGTGGACCAGGATATTGCAGCCGGACCGTGAATGTGGTTGAGGGAGTTGTGGCTAGGGCCGCGATTGTGGATGGATGAACCATGACCAGAGCGGTCACTTCAGGTTGAAAATGTGCTACTGGAGCCGCAACTGTGCAAAAGGAACCTGCGGCTGGGGTCATAACTGTGGGCTTCTGAGTTTCGGTTGGAGCTGCAGCTTTGTGTGGGGAACTTGCGGCCAGGTCACAACTATGGGCCTGTAATGTGAGCTTTGAGTCGTGGCTACAGATCCTAAACCCAAGGTTTAGGGCCTAGAAGACGACCGATAAAACCAGTGGTCGAAATGGTGACCAGGGTTTCCAAGGGTCTCAGGTATGGCCAGAGCCGAAACTGACAGTTTAGACTTCAAAAATCAAGAAAAAAAAAACTGAAAACCAAATAACCTAAGGTTCAACTAGTGGAGTCACCAAACTATAGCTAGGGTTTTCACCCTAGATTGTGCAAATGAGCACTTGCTAAGGATTGTGGAATCCTTAGTAGCAATGTAGCAGAACATAAAAAATTAAGATCTAACAACAATAAATAGCAGTAAGATTAAGCAACGAAACTAAGCTAAGCATGTGCCTAGAAAAATAAACTATTTCTAACATAAACAATAAACCAGATGCTCAAGAACACAACAAAATGGTTAATGATTCTTTCTTCATTAAAAAATGGTGAAAAACGATTTACATCCAAATGTTACCTCAAGGGTGAGGTTGATGGAGAGTTTTGCAACCGTATGGTGGAGTGTGCTCCAAGGCTCCAGTTTCTCCTCTTCTCCAAAATGCTAGCAAGGGTGGTCAATGGTTCACTCTTAGTGGAGAACGCAAGCTCAAATGGTTGAGCTAGGGTTATGGAGTGATTTGGGCAACATAAGGGTAGTATGGATTGTGGATTGAAATGGGGAGCCTCCACCTTCTATTTATAGTTTTTCTAGGTGGGGGATGCTTAACCCATGTTTTTAGGCAAAGAGTGGTTTAGGTCAATGGTTTAGGGTTTCCCCCTCATTTTCCCGCTAATTCGAATTTATTTCTATTTTTTATTCCCTTTTATTTGATTTTGGGAGTGTTTACACCCTTTTGAGGGTTTTTGGTATGTTTTGATGGGGATATTGTTGACCTTTTCTTTTTGGGTAAGCATTTGGGGTTTAGCATGGTAGGAAAAATGGTTAACAGAGTCATGTGGCTAGGGGGATGATCTAGTGAGAATTTTTTAGGTGTTAACATCAATATATAATTTTTCATCTATTTTGGTGCTTTCTAGGTGGAAAGATTGGATGAATTGGCTTGTACGGCCCATTTTTGAGGCAGGTCTTACTTTTCAAGTTTGGGGTCAAAAACCGTATGAAACCTTCCATATAAATTTTGAGGGATTAAATGGATTATTTGTCCATAACATACGTATTATTAAAATGTTATATTCTACACACAAATACCTTTCCAACTGTGTGAGAATCACTTTAATTGGAGTCTGTATGAGGAATTCATGCCTCACACAAGTTGACCTATCTAATTGACCACCATAGTACCAAGTGGATTCCACATCAGCTCTCACACATGTGGAACTAGTCACATGTGGAATTTTGAGAACATTCTAGAGGGTCCAAAACCTTAACCCTGATTGGGAGTTGATTCATGTACAAACCCTAAAAATAACCCTAAATGGAAAATGATCTATGTTAAATACCAGGCTATTAGGAGGAAAAGGGGTTCCATTATGATTATTTTTCTATATTGCTCCATAGATGAGCAATAGAAAGGGAGTGGATATTGGAGCAGAAGAGAGGAAGTAGGATATCTTGTAGTAGTCATGTAGGCCACATTGTCAAAGGTAACCCCATAGTGAGTACCTCTTTCTTTGTATTTGGATTGCATATTGGAGAACAAAAGAGCAAGGCATAGTCCTCACTTCTAGTTGGGTTTTTTCCCATAATGGGTTTTCCTGGGGTATTGTTAGAAGGTAGAAATGGCCACTCGCTAATGTGAGAGAAACAACCCGATCAAGGTTCTTAAAACAAACCCTAAATCGTTTTAGATAGCTATTTCTAATGGGAATGTTGGCCTCGTTACCTTTGAAAAGGTTGCTCTTTGTAGAAAGAGAGACTTACTAATTTAATTTCTACCTAAATTCTAAATGCAAATAACTATTCATAATTAAATGTAATCTAAACTAATTACATAATTAAATCTATTCTAAAATATTTTAGTATCGAGAGAAATAATTTTCGGTAGCTACAGAAAATAACTACACATTTAAACTAACTCCTTTTAAACTAATTCCTATCCTAGCTAAGAATGTAAAATATCTAACAATTAAACAAATATGAATTTAAAGATAAATTATGTTCTGAGTATATTTAAGACAAAACCCAACTCATAATGTAAGAATATTATAAAATTTACCATATTCATAAAATAATAACCAAGACAATTATTAATACCTAAAAATATAGCTATTCAAAGATACCTACTCAACTAGAAATTAATGGATCGAAACATGTATATCATAAAAAATCATTAAAATATTGTGACAATATTAATAACGAACATAAAAATAAACCAAAAGAAAACTATATTTCAAACTAAAAATTAATTTTAGTTTGTACCACTGTAAACAATTGTCTGACAAATCCAAATGCCTTCGAAACAAATTCAACAAGATTTGAAAATAAACATCAATTATTCATGACTTCCTTTAGTTCTATTCTATACCATCCACCAACCATCCCCCTAGTTTCAAATAAGTCTGAATATATACAAGAAGGATTTCAACTAACTTCCACATCTCCATGATCAAATATCCAACTCATAATCTAAATATGGGATTGCTAACAGACTCAAATAAAATTAGAATAATATCAATTACAGTTGTCATTATTATCTAGGAGACTCATGAACCAAATGCTAAAAGAGAAGCGATATTCTTGTCCATGAACTCACATGATAAACATATTATTGAATAGGCTAACAACTGTCAATTTATTTTCCAAAAGAAAATTGACTATCTACCAAGGTATAAGGAACGAATCTCCCATCGCAAAACTTATGTTGATATCTGTAGTGATTTCCACACTAATAGATCAATGCACATGGCCATTCCATAAGCAAGACACCTTCCATAGTGAATAATCATAAGTCGGGAATAATTTTCTTTTCGTAGATAAAGGATTAAGTTCGGATAAATTCAAAAATTAAAAATTAAAATCAAAACAACGTACCTTCAGAATCTATGATTATGAAGGTTCTCTTGAAAGATTAATTTAATCAAAGTTAAAATACAAAGAATAAAATGGTTACCAAATCATGCCTTTTGACATTTTAACTCTTGAAAACAACTGATCAAAGACAAAAACAAGATGATAATCGAATATTCCAGAATAACATAGAAGACGATTTACAAAAGTATCCCTAGAGAAAAAATTGCAAACTGAACGTGCTATATTTGTTGAGCAACATCAATCAAAATATTAAGTCCCATAGGAGAGGCAGGAGCTTTGTTCTTAAATTTGATCAATTTGTTTATGAGTTTCCTGATTTTTGTATTGTTTTTCTTGTTTAAATGAAAATACCATTTCCTTGCCTTCTTAATTAAAAAATTATTTTGTCTTTAGCTTATCTCTCTTCTTCATAACTTGAGAATTATTTGCTTTCATATTGGCATTTTCATCTTTCATATAACATTAAGCAATTCAAGCTCCCTTATTTGGTTCTCTAACTAATGGATTCTTTGATATTTCCTTTCTTTTAAAGATGATGCAGGGGATTTTACTGAAGCATAATCATGATGATCATCGCTTGACATGTTAGTTTCTTCCCTTGTTATTTACCATGCTCAAAATATGCCTATTCCTAGTGGAAGAAGTTTAATTGTAGGTGTAGATTGGTTTATTGGGAACATTAACTTTTGCATCTTCAAGTTTGTTTATTTGTTCTTCATCAAAATAAACAAGGTTGATTATATGTACATTTGTTGTTTTCAGATGACCATTGTTTACAAAGGACAATCGTTTAGCCATACCCATGGTAATATTACGTGTAATCAATTTATCCCTTTGTCTATTATATTTCTGAGACTACTTTGTTTTGATATTATTGGCTTTAGGTTTGAATGAACAAACCGACCCATTAATCACTCACTTCCCCTTTTTCCTAGTTTTAGATTCAGATTGAGAATCGACCTTCGGACCATGAAAATCAAAGTCTTGATTAGGGTAAACATAAATTTCATGTTTTGACACTCTAGGGATAACAATTTGAAAACTAGAGACATCATGAATTGAAACCACATCAATTGATACCTATGATTTTGAAACCCTACCTTTGGGAATTTCATAATTTGAAACACTCCCTTCATAAAAAACAAATGGATCAACCCTAGGTGGCTCTTCAACAACTATAAAATGATTCTTGATCAGAAAGTGTTCCCAATGATCATTTATCTATGTAAACCTAGCTTCAACCAATATTTTAACCAAGCTATAATGGAAAAAACTTCTACCAATATTCTTGGTATCCCTTTGAACTAAAAATTACATTTTTTTCAAACTACACAGAAGATAAAAGGGAATATTGATTGGAAACCCTATGAACATCATGAGAAACCTCAAATGATAGAATTAAATAGAGGAGTACCTACCCTCACATTTTATGTATCTCCGAATGAGATACAAGGATGAACACCATTGCTTCTTAAAAGATTGACATGAATTCCCTTCTTGATGTTAACCTCCTGTATAGGGTTCTTTAGAAAGTATTTCCAGGCATCATTCTTGAACTTGTAACACTTAAAAGACCTCTTTCCTGCTGTGGTAAGACTATGAATTGGGAAATAAATGCTTCGAATAAGAAAGTTTCTAAGTCTCATATCTTCTTCTCGAAACCATTAAAGGTTAGGGAAAATGATTTGGTGGCTTGTATATTAAACCCATCAAACTTCCTAAGAAACGATAGCCAACCAATTTTCTGATACATTTGCAAACATATTACATTAGACTCAAGGAATTTGATTCTAGTAGATTCAAGTCTTATCATGAGATCCATCGTAGAATATTAGGGTTTGAATACTACAAAGTAAGCTATGATGCAATTTGGATGGAACAGGGAAAAGATATGAAATGAAAAATCCAATGCTTTCGGTCTCCACGGACAAGTCTCAAAAATCCTTAGAAGGCTATGACAATCTGACTTCAAAACTCATAGCGTACGTAAATCCCAAAAGAAGTGATTATAGAGTAAGATTTGGTAAAAATAAGGTCAAATCGATTGCACAAACATTTAAGTGAATGATCAATCAAATAGTGAGTCATCATAAGATATATCCCAACTGAGAAATGTTGACCAATGATGAGTGTTAGTGGTAGTTCAATATGTGATCAAATGTAATAACTATGAAATGTAAAATGAAAAGAGATATACTAAGTAAAGAATGATCCTTCAAATAAAATAGGATTATGATTCTACATTACCCCTAAGCATAATAAGATATCATTAAATTAGGGATAACATACATTCCCATAATCCAAACTTAATAATACAAAGACCAATGAAATTGTTCCTTTCAATTTAAATATAAAGCATTAAAATTTAATATGAACTACACGAAATTTACAAATAATGATCTCTTGGGAATTGATATCATAAATGAAGTGAAAATTTTATTAGATACATAAAATCTATAGAATCTTGACAGTATGAATAATCATCAAAATGAAAAGTTAATTTCATGACATTTGCATTAAATTTGATAATATGTGCCAAAATTATTAATCATACAAGTCATGAGATAAAATGAGAAAATCTACGAAATAATGAAAATCCAATATCTACCAAATATTACTGGAAAATAATGATAATCAACCTGCCAAATGTTGCCAGCTAACTGATAAGTCCCTTGATCCAACCTGAAAATCTAAGCTTAAAAATAAGACAAACATCAATTGATATTCATTTTGATAATATGAAATAGATCATAGAAGATGACCAAATAATTATAAATTATGGAAAACCATATCAAATGAACTTGAAGCTTAGGTATGAAAATGAAATATCTTCAATAAGGCATAGCTTCAAAGAAATTATGAAATCTAAACCAATATAAACCAAATCAGAATGAGGATATGAAATGAGTTTCAATTATAGTCAACAACTTTTATGGGGGGCCTTCATGAAATGAAAGGGATTTGTTGGGGGGGGGAAATAGGTATATCTTGTGTTACTTGTGTGGATGTGTTATTTTTCTCTAGTTGTTTTTCTTTTTAGTTATGGTTTATTTATCATTATGTGGAATTCAACTAACATAATGAATTAAGTTTCCAAAGATCCATTGTGACAAACTGTTCCAATGGAATATCCATGGCATTTAATGGATCATATTGGTACACGAGTAGTTTTGTGGGAAATTGCAAGATCTAGGATTTGGCAGAATAAAGGAAAAGGATTCAAACCCTATCCATGGCAGATGATTTTGGTGAATAATCGGGTGGTGAATATGAACAATGACTTACAAAGATGGAAATACAAGTCATTGTTATCTCGTGCAATATGTCAATCCTCATGGCGGCTCTAGAAACTGAGTTTGAACCTTTTGTTTATTTTGGAGGCTCTAACTTAGAGAATTGATCAAAGAGGAAATCGGGAGACAAAGGTGACATAGAAAAGGAGTCAAGGAAAGAGCTCGAGAAAGAGCAACACAGTTCCAATGTCATTACCACTTCCTAGTCATTATTTAAGATGGAAGAAGCGGAAGTGGATATCAAGCCCTGCCAAGGTGAGATTGATTCTTTAAAGTTGAATCATTGGTTGTAGAAATTATAGGTCTATTTTGGTATCCACAACATATATGAGGAGCATAATATTTCGTTTTCTTGATTGAAATTAGAATGCCATGCATTACCCTAGTGGTAAAGCCACATACAGACACTTAGGTTGGAGGGTGATCCACCAATAACTAAGTGGTAGTATTTCAAAACCCTCATTAATTACCAATTATACCCTATTAGGTATGTAGAAGACCAATGTATGCAATGTCATTACTTTAGGTAAAGGAAAGGGAAAACTGTGCAAGAGCACACCACTGAATTCACGAAGATGGATATTATATCGGGTATTTCACCCAAGAATCCAGATGTACTCCTTAAGTATTTGGGGGGTCTACATATCCATTTACGAAAGAAAGTGATACTCTTCAATCCCAAGAGAATTAACAAGGCTTATGTGCAAGCATAGTAATTGGAGAATATATGCCACGAGAAAGGACAACCAAGTGTTTCCAAACATAAAGAGAACCAAGGAACTTACAAGGAGGGGAAGACAAAGTGGAAAGTAACATATCATAAGGTTACAACCACGACACACTAGTGCAAGGTTCCAAAAAACCATTGCAATCATTGTAACATCAATGGTTACACTGAAGAAAAGTGTTGGAAGCTACATCTAGAGCTAAACCTTAAGAACCACAAGAAGGATTCCAAGAAGAAGAAGCTTCTAGCCACGGATTCAAGCCAATAGGTAAAGAGAATATCATATGTGGATGATAATATTACCTTCACTTTAGTGCAAACGGTGGTGAATTTGAGTAGCCTTCATCACAAGGAAGAGAAGGAGATGACAAAACTATTCCATATCAAGATCTAGATCAAGAAGAGCAAGGTAGACGCTTTAATCGATTTTGGTTCACAAGCCAACTTCATAGTATCCAATTTGGTCAGCAAGCTTGGTTTGGAGGTTCATGATCATCCTAACCCCTATCTATTGGGATGGGTAAACAAGGATATAGAGATCAAGTTTATGAAACAATGTAAGATCAAATTTGATGTAAGTGCATATTTTGTTGATGAAGTGGATTTAGATGTAGTACCCCTTAACGTGAGTGGTGTGGTGTTTGGAATCCCATACATGTATATGAGGGATGTAGTCTTCATGAGGAGAGAAAACCAATACCACTTAATCAAGGACCAGAAGTTGTTCATCCTCATTACACACAAAGGTAAATAAAATATATCTATGCTAAGTTCCTACCAAGAAAAAGGTTGATTAGTGCAAGTAAGAAATATGTTTTTCTTTTCTTACGAAAGAATCAATTGGGTGATGAATCATTAAGAGTAAAGGAATCCCTAGAGGGATGCACCAAAGATAAAAATAATTAGTTGTAGGAGTTGCTACATGCATACAAAGGAGTGTTCCAAGAGTATAAAATGGGATACCACCTAAGAGGGAAGTATAGCACAAGATACAATTATGGCATGACCCCCCATTACAAAATATTGGGTTGTATATGTTGTCTATAATAGAAGCAGATGAAGTGAAGAAGCATTTGCAATAGTTTTTAGAGAAGGGGGTGATTTGACCAAGCACCTCACCTTGAGGGTTATCTATCATCCTCATACCCAAGAAGGATGGGAATTGGAAGATGTGTATTGACTATAGAGCCTTGAATAAGATTACACTTAAGAATTGGTACCATGTACCCAAGATTGATTATTTGTTAGACCAATTGTAGCAAGCCAAGTACTTCACCAAGTTGTAGCTCAAATCAAGATACCACCAAATACGTGTCACAGAAGAAGTGTCACTTCTTTAATTCAATTCTTTACATTATTGAGACCACATGGCACTTAAATATGTGAATATAATGTTTCCCTTGCTTCCAAATACAAATTTACTTTTTAATGGCTTACTAAAATACAGATTCCTAACAACATAAGTTATATATATATATATATATATATATATATATATATATATATATATATATATATATAATAGAAACTCTTTAAACTAAAATTGTACAATCCAATTATGTAGTCATTCCTAACATGAATGCCTCAAACCATGCTTAGTCAATCCTTATACAAAACCAATTCTAGAACAATTATTGAAACTTCACATAACATAACTAAAATTCATGGTATTCATACAAAATTGGTACTTATTTATGAAAGTGTCCTTCAAAAAGATACAAAATAAAAAAATTTCCTCCCAACCATATGCATTCTGCCAATCCTTCTCTTTCTTTGACAAATGCCACCTTGAACTGGGGATATCAATCCACAAGGGACATATTTCCTTTTCTTCCCCTTAAATTTACAACCACACTCCTCACAGAGTGCTACTCACCCAAGGGAACTTATCCTCTACCCAAGTGGTGTGGGTAACCCCATACGCAACTGACCCCAACCCCTCACTTATTCCCCATAAACATGCATAATGCTAGAGAAGGTACCCCTTCTTTGCACCATATTCTGTTAGTTTGTCCCCTTCCCCTTTTGGCACTCTAGTATAGGTTTGCCAAGAAGTATCCATGACAAGGCTATGGGGATGTACACTGCAGTCCAAGTTCCCAAATCCAAGGCACTAGTTGATTAGGGTAGCTAGGCTATCATTTATCAGGGTGGGCTCGAGTGTAGCTTTTAGAAAACTAATCTTCATTTAGTTTAGCCCTGTAACTACCGTGGCATGGGTGCTCTCCCTCTCTAGATGCCGGAATGAATGAAAGATGAATGAATTGAATTTCCAACTTTAAATATGCATGGGTTTTTCTTTCCAGTTTTTCCTCTTTAATACTCAATTAAGATAATTAACCCATGATTAATTAAAGTGAAATTTATAACTATGGTTAAGGGACTTTGGGTTACACTACAAGGAAAAGAGCTTGTAGCGGAGGCCATAGCGGATATTTTTAGTGTTACAAGATTGAGAAAAATTGTCAAAAAAACCTCCGCTATGACCTCCACCAATGGTAGCAGATGTTTTTACGGAGGTCATAATGGATACATTTTATAACTAAAAAATACTCGACGGCTAGAGGTTTTAGTAGATGTTTGTTTATCGGTGCGCACAACTGAATTTACGCACCCTGGTGCATTTCTTACTAGGATGCACTGGAGCTATATGATTAGAAAAGACACACCAGTGCACTCAACCAGAACAAGCACCAGAAATAATAAAATTCAACACCACACTAGTGTTTGCGTATAGAATATACGCACCGGTGCGTCTTTAAAATGTAAACGCACTGGTGCAATATTTTACATCATACGCACTGTACATATTTTCATTATTTTAAATTTAATGGTGTTGTACATTTATTAGGTCACACCGATGCATTTAATATTCGCACGCACTGGTGCTTACAAACTATCAACATGACCCAGTGTAGTTTACATCAAACGCATCATCAGGCTTAAAAACTAAAAACTGATGGGCATAAGATTTGAACGTTCTCGGTGTGCATAAGCCATCTACATGAACTGGTGTGATTGATAAAATAAAATGCACCGGTGCTTAATGTTATTCACACACCAATGTGTAATTTTCGTTTATACGCACCGGTACACAATGTTAGTATAGGAGCCCCAGTGCGACATATATTAGTAAGCACATTGAATATGGTTCTTTGAAGAATGGATACTGATATTTCATTCATATATATATATATATATATATATATATATATATAATTCAATTATTCATCTGAAATTGAAATATTTGTTTATAGTAAGATTTGTTACAATTTTAATTATTGAAATTGTTTGTTTGGATTTATTTCTTATATCATAGATGCAAGAATCTATTGTAATAGTTAAGCATCCATACATTTAATTACCAATGTACCATTTACAACTATTGTATGGCACTAAAGAACATATTTTTGCTCCATCTTGAATGAAAATACACATTTTTTTCTTTCCAAGAAAAAACCAATGTACCAATGTACCATATCACATGCAATATTTGACAATAATATTGAAGAATACAATAGAATAAAAAAATTTATTTTATTATATATCAATAAGAGTTTGTCATACAAAATACGACAACAATAATCAAAATGTCAACATGCATGTAAATATTGTTACACTTATTTGTAACTCTTCTTTGAATTCAGACATTATGTCCAGTACATTATTATACAAAATGTCTGATTTTCACAGACAATTATTTCAAAATATACAACAAGCTACAACAACTTGCATTACCATCAAAATTAAATATGGAGCATCATTCTTCACTAGAACTGTTATCGGTGCTCGAGCCACTTGCATCAATTGGGTTATTTGGATGAATGTTTTGTTGATTGGATGGATTGTTTTCTTCTTCTTACCTTCCATCTACAAACATAAAAATAAAGTACATTGAGTGTATCTACATTACCAGCGGGAATAATGAAAAATAAATAGATAGTATACATGAATGTAAATTGAAAAGCAACATACCATAGAAATAATCGACTCGTGAATGATACACATTCTCTCAAAACCAAATCTCATGCCTTCTATCAGCAAGTCTTCTATTGGCTCCAATCCATACTTTGTTTCTTGCAAGTGTTACGCCCCGTCACAAATAATAGATTTAATATAAAAGATTTTTGTTGTTTTATTAAATCTAAAATGAGAGAAGTAAAACAACATAGAGATTTACAAAATTCATAATTAATTTTTGATACACCAACATATACTCACAACCCTTGTTTAACCCAATGTCAATCAATTCTTCTGATGGCTCCTCTTTGTTTGTTAACACCTGTTTGAAGACATGCAAGGATTTCTAGTGAAAAAAAAATAAAAAAAATATACCAATCACAACCACTACGAAATCTTTATTTCTTACAATGAAATCACAAATACTAACAAACTTTGCTATCAACTCCTTTTTTCCTTGTCATCATGCCTTGTGTGTTGACTGAGTTCCATTTTATTTTATTTTCTGCATCAAAATAATTGAAAATTAATATTTAATGTTGAATTAATTAATGATATGTATAACATAAACCTAAAAACCAATTATTTCATACATTTGAAGCACGTTGCTGTCGATATGGATCTTCCTGCGATGCAATTATGTCTATTTCCTTGACCATATCCTTGTATAGTTTCTTGGACATCCCTACTAGCACATTTTGCATATCACCTCGTTCATCCTTTGGGATTCACATAATCTTCCTAAAAATGTAAAATGACATTAAACTATTTTTCTATTGATATGAAAAATAAATATGACATAATTAAAACTATTGAATGAATGGCGCTTTGTAATAGTTATAGATACATTTTCTACATAAACATGTTTATGAATATTACTCTTTGAATGATTCTCTTTTGTTGTTTGTTTTTGCTATTGCAATCCTGACAGGTTTCATTGGCCATTGCTCTTGGAACACCTCTTGTAGTTTACATATGACCTGATTCTTCGAATCAATTGATTGGTTTCTGTATTGTAAGTGAAAGTAAGTTTGTACGTTCTTTCCACTAAATCCCTCATAGTATTATAAAATTATTTGCTCCTTCTATTAACTTCTAGCACCACTCCAGATGAGCTAAGGACCAATTGATCATCATTTGCATATTCCATAATTTTTTTTCTTATGATGACATTGACTTTTGTTTCAGTCCCTGCATAACATTCAACATATGTGAATTACATTATTTAAAACATATTAGTGAATATTATTAAGTATATTATTACTCAAATTTCAATAAATAATTCATATTGACTATTTTTTATTCATTTGATTCATCCCTTTGCAACTTTTCCATCAATGTTTTACGCTCTTCTGCACTTAGTTTGGTAAGAATATTATCGAGCTTCCTCATTTTTTGGATCTTCATGTCACACATTAACTAATACATATTAGTTAACTTTACAAATAATTCAAACAAATTATTTTAAATACATAAATTAATTAAAATCACTTTCCTTCTTCGTAATCTTGGATGTGCTCCCATCATGTTGATTAAAGTTGTTGTTCATTGAACTCATAACATGCATTTCCTATCAATAATCAACCTGTACCATTAGATATAGAAGTTATCAATATATTATACAAACAAATTACAGACCTTCAGTGCGCTTGAATACATGAAATTCCCTGATGCATCCGTAACAAAAATGCACCGGTGTGTTACCGTAAATAGGACGCACCAGGAACAAAGAATGGAGATACGAAAATCAACTTTGGCGTTTTTGTAAAATAAAAAAAAATTACGTGATGCTGGTCATATCCGGTGCGTGACAGTAAATGCGATGCCCTGGGAACAGAGAACCGAGATACGAAAAATCGACTGTTTCATTTCTATAAAATAATAAAAAATGATGCAACGCTGGTCATATCCTGTGCACTATGTTGATGGATGCACCGGTGCATTCATGTAATACAAATGCATCGATTTTGACGAATGAGTTTTTTAATTAAAATAGAAAAAAAAACTTAATAGGGCCAACATGGTTACGGATTCAACCAGGAAAGTGGACCCATATTACCCTACGCTTTCTATATATAATCACAAGCTCAGTAAATCCAAAATCCCTAAAAGGTGAAATCGTAATTCTATATAACAATAGAGGGATTTAAACCCTAATGTAAAATTTTGCAGCCACATAAAATGAAAAGAAATAGTGAGAAAATAAGGGTTGCAACATTGAAGGTAAGTATGAAGTTTTTCTTTCTAAATCTAGTTAAACTCTAAATAAGATAATAAGATCTACAGTAATATTTACATACTTGAAATTTCTATTATACACGGTTTTGTTTGATTCACCATACCTAACAAATTTCAACCCTCAGAACCCCTTCCAGTTGCTCCAAACTCCTTCCACGTAAGTCTCTCTTCCAAAACTCTCCCCTGAAAATTTCAGCAAAACAGCGAGTTAATGTTTAGGATTTGGGCTTTTAAACACTATTTAGATTTACTTTTCGAACTTAAAATTGCTTCCTTTTTTTAATTTAGGGAAAAAAGGGGTTGTGCGATTTTTTTAAAATTTGATTTCCGGCATTTTCGGTGCGCATGTTGTCAAGTCGCACCAGTACATACATAAGTAAAATGCATTGTCCTTTCACCAATTTAAAAACCTGTGCGATAGGGAGTATAAAGTTTGGATGCACCGGTGTGCTTATGTGTAGGAAATGCACCGTAACGAATTATGCTATAAAAAATGTATGTAGAAATAGCCACTACCAAATGTAGCAGATATTTTCCAATTTGGGGGATTTTGCAAATGTTCTTTAACGATGAGTTTATATTCGTTACGCACTGGTGTGCTTTGTTTATGTGAGCGCACTGGTGTGTTTATATATGAATAAACACACCTTTTTAATTTGTAAATTCTTTGTTTTTATGTGTCCACTTAAAATGATATATTCATCCCAAATGTTCTTTTAGTATTTAACCACACCAATTACAATATTTTATAGTATATATATATTTTAGTGTATAAGAGAGTATCATTCTATTACTGAAATAAGGTAGAAATGTACAGAATACTACAAAAAGAGTCTTTCCTGAGCAGAGCCCAGTTCTTCCCACTATCCCCCAAAACCATTGACGACATCAAAATGTCACCCTTCTGCATTTTCTCCCCAACCCAGGCTTCTAGCCTTTACAAATTTTCCCATCCCCAAGGTCCCTAACATAACATAACCACCATATGACATTCGATTCATTATTCCCTTTGAGAAGAACAAAATAATAACAAGATCCAGCTCGAGGCTGTTACTATAACCATACAAAACATCAAGGAGGAAATATGGAATTCCATCCCATAACGAAAAATGACTCGTGGCCTTTACAAAACTCATTCTGAATGACTGAGATAGAAAAATAACAAAATTACAAAAATAAAATTCATGAAACAACATCACTGTGAGAACTGCTACTGATATGGGTCGGCCACTGCTGGAGGCTTCTCTGGATGGGTCCTTTCCGAGCTGTCTAGCGAAGGATTCTCACCTTCATCCTGAGGGGGCAAGCTGCGAGACGACAAGGTTGAGAAGGATGATTTTCCATCCCAATTACCCCGTCCATGTCCTCCACACTACGCAACAATTCGTCCTTGGAATTCTTGACAATTTGTTGCACTAGGTCCCAAAAACTGAACCACTTCATCATAATTTTAGCCAAGATCATTCGCATTATCTAGTATGGATCCAACACAACTACAGACCCCCTCTCCTAAATTTGTTTCTACATCTCATCCTCCTCCATTAACAAAATGGAATCATCTATACCAGACAAGACACCTTCCATATAATCCTTCTCTGCATCCTCTTCTACCACCCTACGCTCCTCTCTTCTTCTTCTCCACTGTCGAATGTGAATTCGTTGTCACGGGTCCATTGAAGAACATCAAACTAGCACAGAGTAGATACACTTCTTTCTCACCTTACCAACATCCTAGACTAATTGCTCAGCGTGTGGTGTTTGGGTCTCCTTGCCATCCTGTTTATATAAATCTACCCATATCCTTTAGGCTTCGTACCAGTTCCCCCTCTTCTCATTTACATTAATGCTCTGCATTCTCACCTAGCAGACATTCATTCTCCTCTGGAGCTTAACCACATCTGACACTATGCCAGTTTGGTCCTCCTCCAGCTTCATCACCTTCCTTAACTCCCTCGTACTCTACCTCGTCCTCCCTTGGCTCAGCATTTAATCCCCCCTTCCTCTGTCGACCAGAATCCCAGATTCTGACACCAGTTCACCATCCTTCGGCTATAGAGACTATAGAGACGTATATTGATTGTTGATTTGGCTCAAATGTAGGAAGAAAAGTTTGTAGTATCAAATGGCCAATTCTTCAAATTCCAGCTCATAACATCTTGTTCAAATTTTGATGAGTTCTCCCTTTCAATCCTTGGTAAGTTCAGGTTTTATTTATATTTTGACTACTTATTTAAATTTATGCTACTTATCCATGTGAATATGAATATCGATTTATTCTATATTGCAGGATCACGATTTAGGTTCGAATGCAGATGCACAAGACATTCCACCAATTTCAAAATGTTGGAAGCTATTAACAAGAGAAACATACCACAAGAAGTTCATGGATTACAATGGGAATCTGCTTTACCCCGCCATTTTTAACATGCCATCTTCAAGCCGCCATCCTGGTTCATTGACTACGTCGTGAGATGGAAATATCTTATGACACCCCAGTAGTTTGTGGTTGTTCAAAATTTCAAGGGTTGAACGAGAAAGCTCGTCGTGTCACACTCACCCATTACACCAATGATATATTACCCAATGTCGATGTTCTAACACCCACTATTGCAGTAAAAATTCCAATAAGTGATATAGAAAAGACCTGTAGGAACAATTCCCTATGCTCATTTTTGAAAATGTTGGAAGCCAAAACAACTATGTCTCATCATAAATTGAAGAACCCATCTGCTTATGTTCATTCATCTGAAAGTACTGATCCAAAGTATGATATGAATGCCACCCAACCCATCTCTACTAGAAGATCCAAAAATTTGCATGAGTTGAGAGCAAAACTGTCCAAGTACACACCAAGGTCCATCCAATTGTTGGAGGGTAGCGATGATTTCTCCCTTCCTGTGAATTTGCAAAGTAAATATTAAACTTCTTACAAACATGCTTTATATGGCTCTTGGATGTCTTCTCTATTTGTGCCTGATGTTGGAACTAAATTCTCCTTTCGTGGTAATTGTTTTATGATTACCAAGTATAATATAGATGCTGCAAATCTTGGGTTGTTTATCCTTTCACATGTACTAATTCATCCCAAACAGTTAGTAGCACTTATGCCATTTTGCGGTCCTATCTATTGTCGGTCTGATTACTTGAATATTGTTAAATACATGCACAACATTTCCATGTATAGTATGTGCATGAATGGTTATGTTTATGGAAAATTTAACAGGAAGAACCTATTGTATATAGATGGTCATCCACACACTCATGGGAACATTGCAAGGTTCATAAATAGTTCTAGGTGCTCTTTATTTTCTCCAAATTGTTTATTTGAGGAACACTTCAATGACCTGGAGTTTTTTATGAAAAGGAAAGGGTCTAGATTTGTTGTTGTACATGCAATACATTGTTTGTCTCCTGGTGATGAGTTGTTAATAAAATACAACTTCCATAGACCACCAACCGCTCGTCAGAGATGCCTTGCATTGGGATTGCCTTTAGATGTTCCCTTGGGACGTAAGACAAAAAAAATTGATCAATTGTATTTGTTAATTTTCAATGGATTCATGTTACTATATTGCTCAATTTGAAATTATGTTTTATAAATTCAATTTGAAAATGTGTTGCTCAATTTTAAAATTTCATATTTAATGTGGAATTGATGTTAATTTATCACTCAATCTAACTGTCTACTTTATAAATTGTTTGTATCTTAACATTTTCTATTAATGGAAGTGATTCTCATGCTTCTATAATAATTATTTTCTATAATTCTAGATCAAACCAATTGCATTGTGCTTACTAACATCATTGATGTAATTTCAATATTTTTGAAATCAGGATTTTGATGATGAGCAACCTTCCTACCATATTCCGTTGCACCCCAGTACACTTTCAAATTGAGATAAGGCTGAAAAAAGAGTGCAACTTGGACAGGAAGCAAACCAAGCATGGTTGAATCAACCACCTATTCAATTTCCACTGCGTCCATCCTCACCAATTAGGAATGCCTATAGTAATAGTAGTTCTTCACATGTTGACAATGGAGGCAATAAAGTAGAGGTTGGTATGGACAAGTTATTATGACAAAGGAGTGCCATGGATTCAATGTTGTTCCATACATTCTTGGAAAATGAGCTAGGGGATGACACTCATATTACTGAATCCTTCTTCGAAAGCCTTAAATGGGCTTCCACCACACCTCTATTTGGATATGGATGATCAAAGTATACATAGTTGGGGACAACAATGTTACTATACAACTTGAAACCAAACTATGTCATGCCAAACGCTTGTTTCTCGGCAATGTTAAGGTAACTGACCATCAACTACATTATATTTTGAGGGATCTTATGACACAATCATCATTGAAAATGGTCGATTTTATGAACGTTTTAAATGACATTGTACATTTGTATTTGCCACTAACTGTAGGCTATTCAAATATAAGGTACTTCCAAATGATAATGTCTTTCCCAAAAGCTGCGCAGAGGAAAAAAAATGTTGAAAGTGTTGGGTGTAGAGTACATATCATATCATGCATGCCCCAATGATTGTATTATATATAGAGGTGAATATGTAGACAAAGAGATATGTCCAAAATGTGGGATTGACAGATACAAAGAATTAAATAACAAGGCTAAAGCACATGGTCCTCCTCATAAGATATTGAGGCACATGCCTATAATCCCAAGGATTCAAAGTCTCTTTCGTTGCAAAGAATTATCTATGCTGTGTTGGAATATTATCACCATCATTTTTTATATTTGCATGCATGCATACTACATGCATCCAGTCATCAGTATGGTAGTCTCTCTAGAACCTGGAGCCTATTTTCTCTTGATGCATATGTAACTTCGGAATGTATTTCATCTATGTATTTCATATATATTTATTGTACCCTTATAAGAGATGTGTTATTCCTCTATAAGGAAGTTTCGTCATGTGTATTGACAAGTGTCGCAAGTGTGTGTACTTGTCGAAGGGTTATTAGACCACCATGTGTGGGGTCGGCCCTGAAATATATATTATATTGTGGATGTACCTAGCTAGACAAGTCGGCCCCATACTGTAACTGGGAAAACAGGTTAAGTATAAATAGAGATCAGGAGATCTCTATTTGATCACACTCGAAAACTCATACTTCTCTCACTCAGAAAGTGGCGCACTAGTGAGGAGGAGGATCATCTGCTACTAGGAGAATATCTCAGTGTATTTTGGTTGTACTTTGGTTGAGCCATTGCTCTCTCTATCTCTGAGGAAGTTGTGGGGTTTTTCACCTTAGGGTTTTCCCCACGGAAACTCTATGTCTCTTGTCTCTCATGCTTTTGATTCTTGTGATGCTTGACATGCTTGATATGATTGTTATACATTGATATACTGTACATGTTATTCTCTTAGTAAAGATCCTAGAGTATATTGAATTAATGCTCAAAATTTTAACATGGTATCAGAGCTAACCTGAGAAGAAGAAATTTTGCAGTGACGAAAACTTGAGTTTCTTGTTTATTGGGTTTCTCTCCACAGATTTTGGAAAAGAAGTATAGTAGATTGACTCTACTCATCAAGGAGAATCTATCTTTCCAATCAGAATTCAATTCTGAGCATTTTCAAATTTGGTCCTAAAAATTAGGGTTTCCACAAAAATAGGAATTTCTAAAATCTGAAGACATAGCTGGAAGCTCCTTGCAAAACTCGAAGTTTAGAGCTTTGGATCAAGAATTTTGGCTAGGTAGATCTCTGGGAAACTCAAACCCTAATTTAGGGCTCTCCCAGTGAACCCAGGAGGACAAAATGGCAAATCTGAAGGGTAAAGCTTTGTTGATCTCAAATTCTGAATACACCAGGCTAATTATCTCATCAAGGCTCATCTTTCTATCCTTTCAGAAAGTTGAAATTCACATTTTGAGTTTTTAGGGTTTTTCTGACAAACCCTAATCCAGGACCAGATCTAGTTTTCAGCATTTCAAGTGGTAAGAACTAAATCTTTTCTATTTCCATTTGAAGTACTCTTTAAGATGTCTCACCACACCAAGCTTGAGGATAAGCTTGAAGGGGTTGATAACGTCTGATATTGGAAGAATAGGATTGGGTTAATCTTGGAAGAGAATGAGTTGGACTCATATATAAAAGAAGACATCCCTATCCCAGAGGATGAAGAGGCTAAGGTATTGCATAAGAAGAACTTGGTCAAGGCAAAGAGAATCATTGTTGATTCTATCAAAGACCATCTCATACCCCATGTGTCTTCTCTAAAGACACCCAAGGAGATGTTTGACTCTTTGACCAAGCTATTTGAAGGGAAGAACATAAATCGGAAGATGACCTTGCGGAATCAATTGAAAGGAGTCAAGATGTCGAATGGAGAAACCATTCAATCCTATTTCTCCAAGGTCTCTCAGATCAAGGAACAACTTGAAGCTGTAGATGAAATGGTGGAGAATTGTGAAATTGTTATGACCACTTTGAATGGCCTACCTAGGTCATGGGACTCTTTTATCCAGGGGATCTATGATAGAAAGAAATTAATCGCCTTCAGCAGATTGTGAGAGGAATGTTCTCAAGAAGAAGCAAGGCTTGTGGCAAGAGAAGAAAAGATGGGGAATGAAGATCAAGCTCTCAGCTCACACTAAGAAGGGAAAGTTCAAAAGGGATCCATCCCATTACAAGAAGAAATCTTCTCATCATTATCACAAAGACAAGAAATATCTAAGGTGTTTCACTTGTAATGAGAAGGGTCACTTTGCTTCAGAATGTCCCAAGAACAAAAGGGACAACCACAACAACAACAACTCCAGTAAGAAGAAGAAAGGTAACAAAAGAAGGTACCATGCTCATGCTGCCGAAGATGATGAACCTCCAAAGAAGAAATCTAGAGCAGAAAGTGAAGATGACTCATCAAGTGAAGAAGAGTATGTCCTAATCTCTGCTCTCACAGGTACAATCTCCCATGGTTGTAATGAATGGTTAATTGACAGCGGGGCTTCCAAACACATGATTGGGTTTAAAGAATCTTTTGTAAATCTGTCTGAACATGAATCATCCCATAAAGTGAAACTTGGGGACGATTATCAATATCCCATCAAAGGAAGTGGTGAAGCCTCCTACAACCTAGATTCTAGAAAATCTTTGAAGATGAAAGAAGTCCTTTATGTACCTAGGCTCAAGAAGAACTTACTCTCCATCTCTTCATTAGATGCAAAAGGTATGAGGGTTGCATTTGTGGATGGCCAAGTCCTAATGTGGCCAAAGGGAAATACCATAGATGATGTAGTGGTGATTGAAGAGCAAGAGGGAGGTTTGTATAAATTGAAAGGACAACCTGAACATGCCATGGTGCATGATTCCATGGAGCCAAGTGAACTTTGGCATAGAAGACTTGCACATATGCACTACAGAGCATTACCAATTGCAAGTAAGGCTGTAGAAGGTCTTCTTGAAATCAAGAACAAGCATGAAGGTGTTTGCAAAGGATGTGCAAAAGGAAAGAACATCAAGAAGGCATTTCCAAGCAGTGAAAGCAAGGCAAAATGCATCTTGGAAATCATCCACTCAGATGTTTGTGGTCCCATGTCATCCAATTCTCTAAGTGGGTATTTTTACTATGTCTCTTTCATAGACGAATTCTCCAGGAAGACTTGGGTCTACTTCTTGAAGAACAAAGATGAGGTGTTTGATAAGTTCAAGGAATTCAAGACCTTGATGGAGAATCAAACTGATAAGAAGATCAAAACATTCAGATCTGACAATGGTGGAGAATTCACCTCAGGTGACTTCAAGAAGCTTTGCAGTGATTCAAGGATTAAGAGGGAGTTGACTGCTCCTTATAATCCTCAACAAAATGGAGTTGCAGAAAGGAAGAACAGAACAATCATGGAAGCAACAAGGGCAATGCTGCATGACCAGGATCTACCTATGCATCTATGGGCAGAAGCAGCTAGAACAACTATATATGTGCAGAACAGAACACCCCACAAGATATTGGACAACAAGACACTAGAAGAGGTCTTTTCTGGTAAGAAACCTGAAGTCAACCATCTCAGAATATTTGGTTGTCCAGTATACACTCATGTCCCAAAGGAAAAGAGGACCAAACTAGATCCTTTAGGAAATAAGGGTATCTTTGTGGGTTACAGTGAAAGCTCGAAGGCTCACAGAATATACTTTCCAGGGTTCAAGAAGATTGATGTCAGCAGGGTAGTAACATTTGATGAAAACTCAGCATTCATAAAATCAAGGAAGGCACCTATTGAAGTTTATGAAAAACCTAAGGAAACTAGATTTCAAGACACTACCATGACTGAAGTAATTCAGAATTTGTTCGTGGTTTTGAAGATCCGCAAGAACCTGTAGATCCACCCCATGAGGATAACTCTCACAAGAGGAAACCTGCATGGGCTAGAGAGCTCATTCAAGATGCGGAAAGATTTGACATTCCAGAAGAAGAACACAGAGCAAAGAAAAGAACTAGATCACATACCAGCTATGTTGCTTTACTCTGTGACATTATGAACAAAGAACCTTCCAGTTATGAAGAAGCAGCGGAAAAGAAAGAATGGAAGGATGCCATGGTTGAGGAATACCAATGAATAATGAAGAATGATGTTTGGGATGTTGTCCCAAGACCTAAAGAGAAGTCTGTTGTGACTTCCAAATGGATCTACAAAATCAAGCATGCTGCAGATGGCAGTGTAGAAAAATACAAAGCAAGATTCGTAGCTCGTGGCTTCTCTCAGAAAGAGGGAATAGATTATGAAGAAACTTTTGCACCTGTAGCCAGGTATACTTCCATCAGAACAATAATTTCCCTGGCTGCAGCAATGAAATGGAAAATACACTAGATGGATGTCAAGACTGCTTTCTTGAATGGTGTAGTTGAAGAGGAAGTATATGTGGAGAAGCCACTCAGTTTTGAAATACATGAGAAGGAGTCATATGTGTGCAGATTGAAGAAAGCCTTGTATGGCTTGAAGCAAGCTCCTAGAACTTGGTATGGTAGGATGGACAATTTCCTATCTAGTTTGGGCTTTACCAAGAGTAAAGCGGATTCCAACCTTTACTACAAGGTTGAGGAAGGGAATCATGTGATTCTACTCCTGTATGTGGATGACTTATTTGTAACAGGAGATGACAGATTGATTGCAGATACTAAGAGGAAGCTTGCTGCCGAGTTCGATATGAAAGATTTGGGAATGATGCATTATTTACTAGGTATGGAGGTGTGGCAGAGTGCAGGTGGGATCTTCCTTGGTTAAGGGAAGTACACAGTAGATATCTTGAAGAGATTCGGGATGATGGATTGCAAGGCCATGGCCACACCTATGGCATCGAACCTAAAGCTTCTATGTGATGTTTCATCTGAGCCAGTTGATATCTCTATGTATCGTCATATGATTGGGTCCTTGATGTACCTGACGAACACGAGACCAGATATTTGCTTTGCTGTGAACACATTGAGTCAGTTCCTGAAAGATCCGAGGAGTGTTCATCTGATTGCTGTAAAGCATGTTCTGAGGTACCTGAAGGGTACAGTGGATTATGGTCTCAAGTATGAAGCGAATCAAAAGTTTAACCCGGAGGGTTATGTTGATTCAGATTGGGCTGGCAGTGCTGTAGATAGGAAGAGCACATCTGGATGATGCTTCAGTATGGGATCAGGTGTGATCTCTTGGTTTAGCAGGAAGCAGTCTTGCGTAGCACTGAGTACAGCTGAGGCAGAGTATGTTGCAACCTGTTCAGCTAGTTGTGAGGCAGTATGGCTACGGAAGCTACTGGCTGAGTTATTTGATCTCCCGTTGGATGCTACTGGTATCTTTTGTGATAACCAGAGTTGTGTGAAGCTATCCGAGAACCCAGTGTTTCATGACAAGTCGAAACACATAGAGATCAAATATCACTATATCAGGGATATGGTGCAGAGAGGAGCTGTGAAGCTCCTGTATGTTGCAACGAATGAGCAGATTGTAGATGTACTGACAAAGCCACTAGCCAGAGTAAAGTTTGAATACTTCAGGGAGAGGCTTAGTGTTCTTCAGATCGATGACACTTCAACGAAGAAGTGATGGACACATTTGCTGAAGCCATTCCAAGCATGTTGGAAGGACAATCCTTCACATGGTTGTGGATGTAAGCACTGGATGATGAGCATCAGGATGATGTTCTAGTTTCTGCTTTGTATGATCAGTTGGATCATTTATATGTATATGTATGTACACATCATGTTGGATGCTGGATATGATCAGTTGGATCATTTGTATGTATTTTGTATATGCATCATGTTAGATGCTTGGACCATGTATCTATATATGTATCAGGTGGATACATTGTATGATCAGGTAGATCATGTATGTTGATATGTATCATGTATTTGTATTTGTATCAGGTGGATACACTGTATGATGAGGTGGATCATGTATGATGATATGTATCAGGTAGATACTAGGTATGCATCAGGTGGATGCATTGTATGATCAGGATGATCATGATGATGAGCTTCAGGTTGTTGCTCTAGATGATATGTATCAGGATGGTACAGTGATGATGATCAGTGTGATCAGGAGCATCGGGATGATGCTTTGTGCGATGATGATCCGTTGGATCATGAGTATCAGGTTGATACTTGGAGGTCAGAGATGATATGTGGCAGGTTGTGCAAATAGCATGTAATTAGTCTTGGGATATCTTGCCGGTTGTGCTGCGGCACATAAATGTTCTTGGGATACTCTTTCCGGTATTGCTATGTAGTATGTAATCAGTACTCAGATATCCGATAGGTTGAGCTGTGTGCTCGTAATCAGTCCTGGGATGAGGTATTACTATGGAAACATGTAATCAGTCCTGGAGATCCGAGAGGTTGAGCTGTGTGCTCCTAATTAGTCTTGGGATGCTCTTTAGAGATCTTGCCGGTTGTGCTGCGGCACATAAATGTTCCTGGGATTCTCTTTAAAGGCTTTGTCTATCCACATGTAATCAATCCTGGAGATCCGAGAGGTTGAGCTGTGTGCTCGTAATAAGTCCTGGGATGCTCTTTAGAGATATTTCCGGTCGTGCTGCGGCACATAAATGTTCCTGGGATGCTCTTTAAAGGTATTGTGGAGGAGATGCATGTAATCAGTCCCGGGAGATCTTTCCAGTCGTGCTTAGACACATAAATGTTCCTGGGATACTCTTTCCGGTATTGCATCTGCACATAAAATTAGTCCTGAGATGCCACCTCTTTCAGACCGTTCGCACATATGATGAACACCTGCAGGTGGTGGGCCTACATCCAGTATGAAAAAGGACTGGATCTGTAGAACTTCCTATGATGAGTAGAGTCAGAGATTGGTTGAGATAGCAGCAGCAGTGATGATGATGATGATAATGCATTGATGACGATGATCCCGAGAAGAAGACTTGTCTAGTAGATCTGTGTCGAGAAATACCTTCCTAGTTAAGAGGGAGTGTTGATGTATATGTAACTTCGGAATGTATTTCATCTATGTATTTCATATATATTTATTGTACCCTTATAAGAGATGTGTTATTCCTCTATAAGGAAGTGTTGTCATGTGTATTGACAAGTGTTGCAAGTGTGTGTACTTGCCGATGGGTTATTAGACCACCACGTGTGGGGTCGGCCCTGAAATATATATTATATTGTGGATGTACCTAGCTAGACAAGTCGTCCCCATAGTGTAACTGGGAAAATAGGTTAAGTATAAATAGAGATCGGGAGATCTCTATTTGATCACACTCGGAAACTCATACTTCTCACACTCAGAAAGTGGCGACTAGTGAGGAGGAGGATCATATGCTACTAGGAGACTATCTCAGTGTATTTTGGTTGTACTTTGGTTGAGCCATTGCTCTCTCTATCTCTGAGGAAGTTGTGGGGTTTTTCACCTTAGGGTTTTCCCCACGAAAACTTTGTGTCTCTTGTCTCTCATGCTTTTGATTCTTGTGATGCTTGACATGCTTGATATGATTGTTATGCATTGATATACTGTACATGTTATTCTCTTAGTAAAGATCCTAGAGTATATTGAATTAATGCTCAAAATTTTAACATTTTCATCCCCCTAGAGCCTGTTTTTATCCATTAGTAGCCTTCCTACCTACCTAGTGCGCCTTGTTTTCCTCACCTAGATGAAAAATGCGCCCTACTACACTACTTGGATTCCTAACAGTCAGTTGCAGCATTGATTGACCAGTTCATGCATTTATTGCTCATTTTAACTACTTGTAGCTTCTAGTTGTTTGTATTGGAGTGCCACTTGACCTACTGAAATCCTCATCAGCCTCATGCGCCTTCCTTAGAGTCTCCATCCCTTGATTTGTGCTCACATGGCTCAGTTAGACTCAATTAGACTTAATTGATTGACTTTTGATTATTTGTGACGACTACCATTGATTGGGTGATGTCTCCAATGCTATCCAAGCCACACATTGAGGATAACTTGAAACACCTTTTGCTAATTCAAATTCTCTTGACACATTGATGAATAGTTCTAGGTGCTCTTTATTTTCTCCAAATTGTTTATTTGAGGAACACTTCAATGACCACAAGTTATTTATGAAAAGGAAAACGTCTAGATTTGTTGTTGTACATGCCATACATTGTTTGTCTCATGGTGATGAGTTGTTAAAAAAATACAACTTCCATAGACCACAAACCACTCGTCAAAGATGCCTTGCATTGGGATTACCTTTAGATGTTCCCTTGGGATGTAAGACAAAAAAATTGATCAATTGTATTTGTTAATTTTCAATGGTTCATGTTAATGTATTGCTCAGTTTGAAATTATGTTTTATAAATTCAATTTGAAAATGTGTTGCTCAATTTTAAAATTTCATATTTAATGTGGAATTGATGTTAATTTATCGCTCAATCTAACTATCTTCTTTATAAATTGTTTGTAGCTTAACATTTTCTATTAATGGAAGTGATTCTTATGCTTCTATAATAATTATTTTCTATAATTCTAGATCAAACCAATTGCATTGTGCTTACTAACATCATTGATGTAATGTTCAATATTTTTGAAATCAGGATTCTGATGATGAGCAACCTGCCTACCATCTTCCATTCCACCCCAGTATGGGCTTCCACCACACCTCTATTTGGATTTGGCCGATCATAGTCTACACAGTTGGGGACAACAATGTTACTATACAACTTGAAACCAAAGTATGTCATGTCAGACGCTTGTTTCTCAACAAAGTTGAGGTAACTGACCATCAACTACATTATATTTTGAGGGATCTTGTGACACAATCATCATTGAAAATGGTCGATTTTATGAACGTTAAATGACATCGTACATTTGTATTTTCCACTAAATATAGGTTATTCAAATATAAGGTACTTCTGAATGGTAATGTATTTCCTGAAAACTGCGCAGAGGAAAAACAAATGTTGAAAGTGTTGGGTGTAGAGTACATATCATATCATGCATGCCCCAATGATTGTATTATATATAGAGGCAAATATGTAGACAAAGAGATATGTCCAAAATGTGGGATTGATAGATACAGAGAATCAAATAACAAGTCTAAATCACATGGTCCTCCTCATAAGATATTGAGACACATGCCTATAATCCCAAGGATTCAATGTCTCTTTCATTGCAAAAAATTAGCTATGCTGTGTTGGAATATTCTCACCATCATTTTTTTATATTTCCATGCTTTGCATGCATTCTGCATGCATGCATGCATGCATGCATACATACTACATGCATGCATGCATACTACATGCATCCATTTATCAATATGGTAGTATCCTCAGAACTTGGATCCTATTTCCATCCACCCTAGAGCCTGTTTTTAGCCATCAGTAGCCCTCCTACCTACCTATTGCGCCTTGTTTTCCTCACTTGGATGAAAATGTGCCCTACTACATTACTTGGATTCCTAACAGACAATTGCAGTATTGATTGACCAGTTCATGCATTTATTGCTCATTTTAACTCCCTGCAGCTTCCATTTGTTTGTATCAGAGTTCCACTTGACCTACTGACAGCCTCATTAGCCTCATGCGCCCTCCCTGGAGTATCCATCCCTTGATTTGTGCTCACATGGATAAGTTAGACTCAATTAGACCCATTTGATTGACTTTTGACTATTTGTGACTACTACCATTGATTGGGTGATGTCTCCAATGCTATCCAAGCCACACATTGAGGAGAATTTGAAACACCTTTGGCTAATTTGAATTCACTTGACAATATTGTTATTGTATTCACTATTCACAATGTCATCTTACAGTTGATGTATGATTATACTTCATATTTCTCCATTTCTGAGTATATGAGTGATTACTGATTAAATTCTCCTTCTTTCTTTTTCTCTGCAATTCTTGAGTGAGATTAGTGATATTTACTCTAGCTGTGTGATCTATCCTGTAAAATATAACATGGTATCAGAGATGGAGCCAGCTATTCGAATTGCAGCAGTAGCAGTTGAAATAGTTGCAGCAATTCATCGAGCAACTGTCTTTCATTGAGCACTAGAAGCCTCTGGATTTCCACAGCAATTCCTGGTGCAATTGTCTTGAATTCACAAGAGAAATCCAGTGAGGTCTAGCCAGGTGTGAAGGATCCAGTCACATGTTCTCATTGTCCCAAGGCAGTGTTCATTCGAATTTGCAGCAAATCTCCATCAACAATTTCATTTTTTTTGCAGGTTATCTCCATCATTCGAATTCATCTTCAATTCGACTTCAATAACTACCAGTGAATCTAAAACTAAATTCATTCGATTATTTCGAATGGAAAGCCAATATGAACATCTTCATGAAGTCCAAAATCCTTTCTAGAGTAATTAATGGCACTGCAGCCAAACCCACTTGTGTAGTTGAGAAATCTAAGTACTTGGATAAACTTGATGAAGCAGTAGGACTACTGCTCCTCACCATTTTCGAAGACCTCCATTTTCATGTCATAGATATAACAACTCCAAAAGAAGTTTGGGACAAGCTCAAATCTCTTATTGGACAGAAATATGACTTGAAAGGTCACAAATTTAAAAATGAGCTCATCTGATTGAGCCCTTGCAGTTTTGACTCCATCACTGAGTTTCTAAACAAGTTCAAAAATCTGATTTCAGAAATTGAAGAGATATGGGATTGAGAAAGAAGAGAAGCAACTCATCCTTGCCATAGTATCAAAACAAGGCCCTGACTACTCAGTATTTGTCTCTACCTTCCAGTCAGCGAAGCTGTCCATCCCAAAATGGAATTTTTCCACACTTGAAGACTTGATCCAGTCTCTCACATTTGAGGAGGCGAAGTTAGTTCATATGGGAATGATAAAACCCAAGTTGGATTTAGCACTTGCTGCCACTGAAATGAAGAGAGCGAATGGCAAGGGAAGGATTTTTTTTTTTGACAGAAAGTCGAATGAGCAAAAGCTGAAGGAGGATCCAAACCAATTAGAAGGAGTTTCGAACTCCAAGAAAGACAAGCAAACTCATAAGGGGAAATCCAAATGTACCCATTGCAATAGAGGATTTCATCCTGAGAGTTCATGTATGAATAAGACAATAGATCTCATGGATTCACTTCTTGAAAAGAATAACCTTCCAGTACCTACATGTGCTAGGAAGAAAGAAGGTGAACCATCAAGATCTAAGGACAAAGAGAGATTCCATGCTCTCATGGCAGGTGCATCAACACAATCCTCCTTCATCATAGATTTAGGAGCATCAAGACACATGTCTTCCTCCAAATATCTCTTTATTGGTTTTGAATCTACTATTGGACCTTCCATCATGTTGTGGAATGATTTTGAGGTCTCCTCTGCGAGGATTGGAAGGATCAAGCTTGATCATGGGTACTTATCAGATGTGCTCTATGTCCCTACACTAACTGCTAATCTACTTTCGGTCTACTAGATGACCCACATTGGAGATCCCAAGAGGGTGATATTCTCTCCAAATGAGGTTGAAATACAAGATATGGTATCAGGATCTACCATTGCAAAAGGTGTTGCAAACCACAAGTCGAAACTCTATGAGTTCTCCCACTGTATGCCTCTCTCAAAATAGTCTGCTCTTCACACTCATGCAAATTAAGAGAGTAGGCTATGGCATGAAATATTTGGACATCTCAACTACAAGCATTTTCAAGACATGCAAACTCAAAAGGTGGTTGAAGGTATACAAAATCTCAAGTTTTCCCAAGGCACCTGTAAAGGTTTCTTGAATGGAAAATATACAAAAAAGAAGGTTGAGAAAAAGAAGATCCATAGAGAAGAGTGAATTCTAGATCCAAATCCATAAGAACTTGAAGATCTAGCACCTATTGTTTCAACTCCTATTGCAAAATGGGACACCACTACTGTCGCATCCACCAGTGATCTTGTTGGAGATCCACTACCTTCAAGAACAACCAGATATTATCTTCTTTCTCACACAAATCCATTTCTTGCTGAGAGATGATTTCTCATGATTGGATCATATCCAAAGACATTCCTTGAATCCTCCCAAGATCCAAGATGGGTAGCAGCTATGGATGAAGAGTATGAGTCTCTTCAAAGAAATGAAACTTGGGAGCTTGTTTCTCTCCCTCCTGGGAGGAAGCTTGTTCAATGCAAGTGGGTTTATAGAACCAAGATGGAATATGATGGGTTCACTAGAAAATACAAGGCTCGATTAGCTGTAAAGGTTTTCTCCCAAGTCCATGGGATTGATTATTCTGATACATTCACCCCTGTTGCTAATATGGATTCCATCTTTCTTGTTCTTTCTCTTGTTGCATCCAAGCACTGGGAAGTGCATCACATGGATGTCAAGAGTGCTTTGCTTCATGGATATCTAGAGGAGGAGATCTACATGAAGCAACCTGAAGGGTATGCTGAAGACTCTTCACTAGTGTGCAGATTGAGGAAGTCCTTGTATGGAATCAAGCAAGCTCCCCAATCTTGGTATGCAAAAATGGAATATTTCCTTCTATCACAAAACTTCAAGAGGTGAAAATTTGATTTGAATGTCTATATGAGACATGATGGTGACTCTCTATTCCTAATTTTTCTATATATTGATGATCTATTGATTACATGGATCAAGTCTTCATGCATCAGATCTATAAAAAAAACTTTGCACAACTCCTTCTCTATGTCAAATCTTTGATTATTGAAGCAATTTCTTGGTCTTGAAGTCACTCAGAGTTATTCAGGAATCAAGGTAGCACAGTCCAAGTATGCTTCAGATCCAATTGACAGGTTCCATATGTGAGAATGAAAACCAACAACATTTCCTTTTATTTCAGGGATCATCCTTGAGGATGGTTCTTCCACACCTCTGGTGGATAGTACACTGTATCGGCAGTTGATTGGGAGTTTATTGTTTCGTACACACACTCGACCTGATCTTTCCTATGCAGTTAGTGTTGATTCCAGATACATGCAGGAGCCTCATGAGATTCACTGGAAGGAAGCAAAGAGGATATTGCATTACTTGCAAGGGACAAAGGCCTATGGTATTCACTATGCAGTTGGGTCTCCTCTGAACCTAGTTGGGTATACTGACTCAGATTAGGCTGGAGATATCTCATATTGAAAGTCAACATCTGATTTTGTTTTCATGATTGGATATGGACCTATCTATTGGTTGAGAAAAAAACAGACTGCTTTATCTCTTTCTTCAACAGAGGCCGAGTACAAAGGTGCAGTCAATGCAGCCACACAGTGCATCTGGTTGCGGGGAATCTTGTCAGAGTTTTGGATTCAATTCAATACTCCACTAGTCATCTATTGTGACAATCAGAGTGCTATCAACATTTCTACAGATCCTGTTTTGAGACAAAGAACCAAACACATTGAAATTCACGTGCATTACATCCGAGAATCGGTGCATGATCGGACCATCACACTGCTCTACCTTCCAATGGAAGAGTAGATTGCAGATATATTCACTAAGACCTTCTCGGTGAAGAAGTACACTTACCTTAGATCTCTTCTTGTGGTGAGTGATTCCATGATACATTATGATGCAGGAGCATCGGGGCCCAGGCAGATCAGTCGAAGTTGATCGACATGTGTTAACACCTAAAAAGTGCTCACTAGCTCATTCCCTTACTCACATGACCCATTTGTCCACTTTTCCACCATCTGAGCCTCTGAAACCAACAAAAGGTCACCAAAAGACCTTAGTACACCCCTTTTTCCATTAAAAAAGATTATTTTTCCAAGAAAATCATAAAAAACCCTAAAAAAGGGTCCAAATTCCCAAAAATATTAAAAAGGGAATTAAAATATTATTTTTATTCAAAAAAGGAAAAATGAGGGAAAAGTACCTAAACCATGTTGGTCAATACCATTTGGTTTCCACAAAACCACAAATGGTATCTCCCACCACCAAAACCTATAAAAAGGTGGTAGGGGCTCCTCATTTCACATCCATCCATTATCTCATCCTTATGCTGCTGAAATCTCCCCTGAGCACTTTTAGCCATTGAAGCAACCTTGGAGAAGGAGACCTCTTGGAGTTTGGAGCTACTCATCTTGGGAGTTGCTCTACATCAACCTTCACCATTAAAGGTAATATCGCAAGCACTTGCTTGCCCCCCCATTTTTCAATACAAAAAATTATTTCTTATGTTTCTTGTTCTTGATTTTTAAAATGTTTACATTATTTGCTTAATATCTTTGCTTAGATCCATGAATAATCTTGTTTATTTAGTTTATTGTTTTTATTTCTATTGAAACTGCTGCTACTAGTTAGCAGGTGCCCATAGCACTAAGCCTGGTTGCAAAACCGGGCCAACAGTTTTTGGCGACTCCGCTTTGGTTTGAACTATAGATCTCAATTTTTCTTTCAATCTTTGTTTTTTAGTAGTTTTTAACCTTTAGATCCATAGATCTGCCATCCTAGACAGCAGATCTATTGCTGCTCTAGTTTTTGGCCCCATAAATTGCCATTAACAGCCCGAAATTTTCAATTTTCGGGTTCGTTTCTTGGTTTCCGTGCACGGCTTCCACCTCGCGGATTTTTGCCAGACAGTCGCGCGGTCCATCGCGACTTTTCTGCGTTTTTCCGCGCGGTCCATCGCGGATTTTTGCCAGACAGTCGCGCGGTCCATCGCGACTTTTCTGCGTTTTTCCACGCGGTCCATCGCGGCTTCGCGGCCTTTTTCCGCGCGGTCCATCGTGACTTTTGGCCCAAAACCCGCGCGGTCTATCGCGACTTTTAGCCCAAAACCCGCGCGGTCCACGTGATTTTTTGGCCGCGCAGCTCAATTTTCAAACGACCATATCTCCCTCTCCCGAACTCCGTTTGAAACGATTTTTTTTTTCAAATTGGGTTTTTTCGATCAAGGAATCCAAATATGCTATTAGATTTAAGAAATTTTCCATAGAAATTTATCTAATATTGTATTTTAGTGTTATTTATCACTTCAGTTCACCCATTTTGGCTCATATTTTTACAGTACTAAGATTCCAACATTGTTTACAACCATAGGAACATTTTACTATTTAGAATGCACATGTGAAAGAAGTCTTTTTAAAAAATTTCATCAATTGAAAGAAAGATCTATTTTTGCATTTTTATCTAGATTAAAAATTTTTCCTGTTTACTTCTTTAAAATCTTGCCCTTAGCAATTTACTTGAAAAAAGAAATCCATTTATTTCTTTTAAAGAATTCTATCATTTGCTTTCAGAAATCAAAAGATTCTTTGTTTTTTGAGTTGATATTTGCAAAGCAATTCAATTCCCATTTATTTGAAAAAGTCATAAATATTTGCTTTTTTATTTTCAAAAACTCCTTTGTTTTGTGAAAATTTCCTATAAAAGCATTTACATTTTTCAAGTTCAGTTTACAATACCTCACGTGCACTCACACGATCACTTAATTGAACTAAGCCTTAAAACGTACCCTAATTTCAACACACTTTTAACCCCACTTGGGGAACACTAAAAGAACTTTTGTAGCTAGGTAGTATTGGGGGGATAGGTGTTCCAATAACACCCCTCAGTTATTACATCTGAGACATAGAAGTTGTCCAATTAGGGAGCTAAAATCTCTTAGTACTTTTTGGCGCGGTCACAACCGGTTTGTGGGAAGGCCTCTCCCTTAGGAGGGTTGAAGTCGCGAGGATGGTTCAGGAAGCCTGAGTGGAATACCGAAATCCATTCAGTAACCGAAGGGCTACCATTCGCAGTTCTCGGGATATCCCTGTATTGGGATATTGCGATCAAAGGACCAAACGGCAGATTTACCTTTTCTTGACGCGTCATGAACGGAGTATCCTAGAAGCCTGTCTTTAGGATTGATTACCCGGTGTCCCTCCCGGTAGGGGGATATCTAGCCGTTGTCTCAACATTCATATTGTCTGACTTGGATTTCATCACCTTGCAGAGGATATCGTCTGTTTGAGTCACAATACTTTTAGATTAGGTGTTTGCATGATTTCAACCTACCTGTGGTCTAGTTACACCTATTTTTTCTAGGAGCCGCTTGCATGTTGGTATTCTGACCAGTTGTTGCATTCCTCCACTTATTGTAGCATAGTTGCTAGAATAAGTGCCTTTTTTGAGGATTGATTTTTGGCCTGAGAGCCTTCTTTTTTCACTCCCCTTCTTGCACCCTTGGTTGCATTAGGGATTTGAGTCTTTTATATATATCACCACCTGATACTTAAATAATTTTTTTTACCCAAACACATATTCTCACCATTGAGAATTTTAGACGCTCTCGTCGTCTACAGGGCGAACTCCCAGAGTTTAGTCCACTTGCCTCTCCACGTCACGGACGCAGAGCCTTATCCCTTGATTCGACACATCGTCAATCAATTAGGCAGTCATCCGATTCTGACACACCTCACTTCACCTTTGATTTGGAGGTAGAATCCGAAAACCCCACAGAGTTACCACCAACCACCATTATGTCTGGAACACCATTTGATCCACTATTTACAACTACCATAGGTCAGACATCCGCAGACCCTTCTGCTGTAGTACCATCCATGGCAGCAACCACCCCCCTGGGTATGCCCAATATGGGCAACACTCCACATTTAGGAATGCCCAACACAGGTCCATCTCCTGTTATAGGAATTCCCAACACAGGTCCACCACCTGTTATGGGCATGCCCAACATAGGGGTCACACCCCCTCTGGTTCCCACAAACCCTATCCCAGGAATCCCCACTGCTATTCCTAACCCAAGTGTAACCCATGCTGCACTTGGAGGCCCTGGCCCATACCAGACCACACCTATTGGAGGACACATACCTTCAATAACGAGCATACCCCTAGGCGCTACTGGACCCCTACACAATGCCAACATTACTGGTTATGTCCCTGTCACTACGCCACACCCCTCGGCCAGTCTACCATTTCTAGCAAGTTTGAACTTGCGAGACTTGGCAAGACTAACTAATGATCCTATTCGACATGACCCCACTTGGCCTCCCATGCCCACCAAACTCCCCTCTGACATCCCTAAGTTTGAGGGTAAGGCAGAAGAAGACCCCCAGAACCACATCATGTCCTTCCATTTATGGTGTTCCTCCAACTCCATAGTGGACGACTCTGTCCGCCTCCGTTTATTACAGCGCACCTTCACTGGCTCTGCAGCCAAATGGTATATCGAGCAACCCCATGGGACGCATTCCACATTTACCTCCCTTGCCTCGACCTTCCTGCAGTTCTTTCAGCTACCGATCTGCTATGATGCGGGCGTCGAAATCCTACTGTCTTGCAGACAGAACACGGCCACGCATATCACTGACCATATTCATGATTGGCGCCGGCGCCGAAGCCTATGCAAAATCAAATTAGACGACCGGATCTTTTTAGACTGGTTCCTTAAATCCCTCCTTCCTCTCATTGCGAAGGATGTAGCATCTGAAAGACCCCAGTCTGAGGAAGAGGCCATCCTCAAGGCCCAACAGTTTGATCTCATCTACGCCCAATCGGGTTACTTATACACGATCATACCGGACGCCCCACGAGGTGACTCTGCACGCGGTGACACACCGGGGGCATCACATGCCGCTGATGGCATTATTGGCCAAATTACACCGCAAGCAAAACCTTTCAGTATGGTGAGCACCATGCCCGCCCCAGACCTTTCTAGGGCTACATCTAGTTCCGGAGCGACAACTTCTTATGCTCCAGCAAACCAGACCCATCACGTTCATGGACCCTCTTGTCCACAACAATGTTATGGCCAAGCGCCATCAGCATATGTACCTCCTACATACTATGCTCAACCTACGGTACAGACCCCCATGCAGTTCCCACAACAGCCCATGCATTACCCACAACCGGTTGCACCAGCTAACCTCACACCTCCACCAGCTCAGGGGTACCAACAACCCCAACAGGCAACTGGACCACCTCCAGCTCCACCTGCATACTATCCACCGCAACCTGCTCCCGCACCTGCGGCTCCTCAGAATCCCCCCAATGCTCAAGGGCATGTGTACGCACAACAACATCAGCCCCAATACCAAAATAACCAACGCAACCAGGGTGGGAAACCAAACCGCGGAAGAGGACGTAACCGTGGAAACAATCAAAACCGTAACCAAGCTCCACAACCTACCCATCCTCCGCAAAACAATAACGCGGTGCCCACTCATCAGAATCCTGATCGACCACCTAAGCAAGCCAAGAATGCTAATTTACGAACAAACCATCCTTGTTCCATTTACGGTGTCTATGGCCACTATACCCACGCTTGCCCACATCTGGAGCGAGCTCGACAACTATGGACAAATGACGCCCATCGTCAAGGGCAGGCAGCTCCTCAGCCGCCACCCAACCCCCCACCACCTCCACAACAACCTTTGGTACTACAAAACCCCTTTCCAACACAAGGAGTGGTGAACACTCAGCCGTTAGCCCCCCCACAGGGCAACGTGCAACAACAACAAATTACTTACGCAGCTCCTGACCAACCCATGTTTGATTCAGGCACCCACCACTTATTGATGATGTCCACTACCGACGTCAATATCCAAACCCGACGAAACCAGTATGGTCCTACCTCCGAGGCTACTCCCGCCGAAAAGGATACTAATGCTCATCCCACTGATCAGACATTGCGTATACCTCAGGTTCCACTCGATGGCGCTTCTAAAGCACCTCGCTTCCCCCTTCGCCGAATTAGCAACAACCCCAATGCACGGGCTGCGTCCAATTACAACATTGTAGACGACTTAGCTCAATCTCCCACAGCCATGTCTACGTTAGAAGTCTTAAAAAACTTTCCTACTCAGCGCAAGACTTTACTTTCCGCCATTGGGCCGATTGACCCAAATGATTCGAAATTGATGACCTTTGATTTAGACCAGTCTGAACCACGACTGCCTTCCACCATAGCAGTCCAAGTTTCTGTTTCTATTCGGAATCTTGTCATCCATCGATGTATCATCGACGAGGGTGCCTCCACATGCGTCATGTCCACCTTTGTTTGGCAGAAGTTGGGATCCCCTACTCTCCATCAGTCCACCACTGCATTACGAGCCTATGACGGCCGTTCGGCTCAACCCCAAGGTCTTTTAGCCAATGTCCTTGTCCAGCTGGCGGGTAAAACCGTGCTCATTGACATTGAGGTCATCAATGCCCAACTAGACTATAACCTTTTACTTGGTCGCAACTACATGTATGCCATGCGGGCTGTTGCCTCATCCGTATTTCGCACCATACAGTTCCCCCATGAGGGACGCGTGGTCAAGGTCGACCAGCTCACCTATTACGATCCCAAGGCCCCCGCCACACCTGAAAATGTTCTCCCCATGGTTGAACAACCTGTTTGTGATGCAACTACCTCATTCAATTCCTCGGTAGGACCCAGAATTTACTCCGAGGTGCCGATGACCTCTACATTCCAGGTCATTCCACCACCGTCACCGGAGACCCACGTCGCTAACCTCTGCACCCTTTCACAAACACCCGGTAATCAACCCTCCTTGTTACCCAAACCACCATTGGTCCCTAGTCACATTGGGGTTACACCCATCCACATAATCCCCTTTCTATTTCCTCCTTCGGGTGTAGTAAGCGCCCCGGTTATGGCTACCCTTAGTCTACCCGGGTTAACATTGGCATTACCCGTGTGGTATATTTCGCCTCCAGTTCCACCGCCGACACCAAATGTCATCCTGCAACCGGTGCAACCCATTGTTACTTCTACCCAACCACCTCCCGGTATCACTACTCCTTCGTCATCGACGAATCGCCCTCCACTCATCAGACCCACTGGGGGCAGAGGCCCACAACCATACACTGCGGTACCCCCACCCAAGGCAGTTAAACCTCCCGTCGTATTTCGTGCTCCTCCAAAATGCTCGCTGTGTGATGAGTTAGGCCATCCAACCCATCAGTGCCCACAGTTACCTGCATTGCAGGAACACATGCAAATGTTGGACGACGACCCCAACATCCCGGTGGTCAAGCTCGATCCAAAACCCATGCTTCGTGATAAATCACTGCGTACCAACCACCCAGGTGCGATATGCGGTATTTACGGCCACTACTCCCACAACTGTCCTGACATCCCAGACTACAGAGCAGCTCTCTACGAGATGAACAATTTAGACCTAGAGACGGCACCCCCTACTATCGAGGAGATCTACCCTCCCGCATCATCATCATCCGGAGAGATTAACACCATCTACATGATCTCTTCGACTACCACTACCTCATCACTCGATTTGACCACTCAAATCTCCCGCAATGATGAAGAGGTTCTCGAGACTCCTACTACCTTTGATTATCCCAGGGAAGACATGCACCATCGTCCATACTTCCTCCCGGAAGAGACTTCATCCACCACCGCTACCCAATCCGCGGTTGAGTCCAAGGATTTCCTTCCTACTAAAATCGACTGGTTAACGGATCCCATGGCCGATATTTCTCCCGTCATCCACATTGACATCTCTGACCCACTTGGTGCCCTTCATACCATCACATTAGGAACCTCCCACAGTGAGCATGAGATCGGAGAATACCAACAACTCTTCCAAGAATTCACTGATGTCTTTACTTGGTCAGATACCGAAATGCTTGGCCTTGACCCCGCCATTTATACGATCTCCACTGGATACCCCTCTGTCCGGTCGGCCCCTTCCATTTATCCCGTTGACACACAGGTTCAACCCTTTCAAATCGACCAGGAAACCACATGTCCACAACATGGAGGCAGGCCCAAAACCTTTCCTACTCATCATCATCGTGATCCTCGTCGGAGATACTGGGGGCATCCACCCCACAAAGGGAATCCCCCATCATCATATCATCACTTCAGTATGCCACCACGACCCACAGCCTCATGGTATAACACCCCGCCAGCAGTTGCTCAATGCCCTATTGATCTCTCTCTGAGACAACATCTGCACCACATTGACACCTCTGAGTTAGGGGGCATAATAGATTACCTTGACCCCGGGATAGGGGGCATGATCAATCATTTTGAACCTTCCCCATCATCTCTATCTCAACACCTCAATGAGCCCATCGTTCAAACCAACACATATGTGATCCACAATCACAAACCCCATGCATATAGCATGGGGGCTGGTCATTAACCCTGCTCACTTTTTCATATTCGTGATCTCAACCATTTTTGAGGTCATGTGTCACTTGTATATTTCAGTTGATTTGATACACCTAGTATTTTGCCCCCACGGGTCATCATTTCTCCCCACCACTGCATCCTTCGCTTGGTGGGATCACCTTTATTTGTAGCCATTTTTTAACCTAGTTCTTTCCTTTAACCATTCCGGAGTCCTTATGACCTCCGTTTTTCTCACCATTTGCACTGCCGAATTCATATTTCCGTGCCCGTGATGATGCTTAAGATCATTTCTCGCTCTCACCTTTATATTTTTCGGGCATTTTTTCCACGCCCCCTTGTCACCTCGGTTTGCGTGCCACATCGGCCGTTCTCAGTTCGGGGCATGCCTTATATCGCCGGATTCAGTTTTCCGCGCTCGTGATGATGCTAGAGATCATTTCTCGCTCTCGCCTTTATATTTTTCGGGCATTTTTTCCACGCCGCCTCGTCACCTCGGTTTGTGTGCCACATCGGCCGTTCTCCTTTTTCGACAATCCTTATGTCACCGGATCCATTTTTCCGCACTGATGACGATGCTTGAGACCTTTTCTCGCCCTCATCAATCCATTTTTGTTCGGTATAATTTTATCCCTTTTTCGGGCCGAGCAACCCCTTTTTACGAAAAAGGCACTTAAGGAGTTTCGGTTAAGCTCTTTTCTGACTCCTAAAACAATGAAAAGATCGCCGAGCAATCTTGCTTCCTTTCATGCTCGATAAACGTATCTGAAAGGGCGTCTACCTGGTATAAGTTTACCCCTTTTCCGGACCTCGTAGACTAATTACGAAAAAGGTATACTCTAGTCACATCGGCTAGAAGAGTTCTCCATCCGCATCATTTTATCCTTTTTCGGGCCTTGGAGACTAAACTTACGAAAAAGAAACACCAACAGAGTCCACTTACCATTTTCAGACTCTCTAAACATGAAAGCAACCATGAGCATGAGCCGTCCTGGGCTCACAAAATCCATAGGACCGTACCATTTCAGAGCACACTTTTATCCCTTCTTGGAGCTCATTAAAACTACGAAGAAGGAATCAATGGTGCCTCTTGGCGCCACAACAGATCATGTCTACTCACATAGCAGCTTCCCCATTATGGTCGCCTTTGTTCTGAGTATTCTACAGTATGTCATTCTAAAACTCCCTCGACAGCTACCATCAGCTTCACCCCCCCCCGGAGTCAGTACATACCCTTCAGTCCCTAAAAAAGCTATGATCCCTGCACCTACTAGTCAGTTCCATAAGCTGCCAGGTCAACCATGTCATCATGCTCTGAACAAAGGAAGTTTGAGTCTACCCATTTTTTGACCCAGTTATTTCCCATTCCCACAAGTATGTCAGTCCTACCATCAGTACTACAACACTTCAGTTTTACACCTCGTGCTCCTATCAAGGAAACATCATTGCCTTGTTAGTTGCTGGTCTCCCTCTGTCGACAAAACAACCACATTCATTCCAGAGGATAGACCTAGAGGTCCCTGTGTATTGGACTCATTACCATTTATGATGAGTGCCTACGAAACATTTCAAGAGGAATCCTAAGTGCCTCTCCGAATGGTTGTTTCTCACATGCTCGACTTCAACACCTTGATCGCATCGTTGAGACTCGCACAGGGTATTGGTCCGTTCAGTTATTAGTCGAAGACCCCGGATACCACCTAACTCCTCCACATTTGAGAGTCTACCTTTGGATACAACCAGTTACATTTTTTCTATAGATATCCGGGTTGCGTATGGCGACAGTATTCAGATGTACCCCAGTTTTTATGCTCCCTCGAGTATACAAATACAAATACTTCCCAGAGATGGCTCACAGTCATTGAGTCCATACATATGTTGGACACCTTCAGTTTCAGCAGTTCAACAGTTATCCCAGTGTATCAGTTATTGAGATCAGCCATGATCATGAGTATATCCCACAATAATGTCCCCTCTGGACCATTATGATGTACCAGTATATTTCTTTATGTATTAGATCCCCCTTCTTGGGACTAATTGTTTTGTATATGTCTTGATACCAGAATGGGAATGCCTGCCTCGTCCTTTATCAGAGATTATACCTCATTCATATTGAGGCCATGTAATATTTTTTGTTTTTGCAGCTTCCAAGGGCCGTGGCTCCAGTCTCCAACCGGTCTCTTCTCTCCCCTAAACCCCAGAAAAAAAAAGACAAAAGAACTATGATGTCTATCGGCCATACGATGAGCTGCTGCCCTCACACATCAGGGGGCAATCTGTTAACACCTAAAAAGTGCTCACTAGCTCATTCCCTTACTCACATGACCCATTTGTCCACTTTTCCACCATCTGAGCCTCTGAAACCAACAAAAGGTCACCAAAAGACCTTAGTACACCCCTTTTTCCATCAAAAAAGATTATTTTTCCAAGAAAATCATAAAAAACCCTAAAAAAGGGTCCAAATTCCCAAAAATATTAAAAAGGGAATTAAAATATTATTTTTATTCAAAAAAGGAAAAAGGAGGGAAAAGTACCTAAACCATGTTGGTCAATACCATTTGGTTTCCACAAAACCACAAATGGTATCTCCCACCACCAAAACCTATAAAAAGGTGGTAGGGGCTCCTCATTTCACATCCATCCATTATCTCATCCTTATGCTGCTGAAATCTCCCCTGAGCACTTTTAGCCATTGAAGCAACCTTGGAGAAGGAGACCTCTTGGAGTTTGGAGCTACTCATCTTGGGAGTTGCTCTACATCAACCTTCACCATTGAAGGTAATATCGCAAGCACTTGCTTGCCCCCCCATTTTTCAATACAAAAAATTATTTCTTATGTTTCTTGTTCTTGATTTTTAAAATGTTTACATTATTTGCTTAATATCTTTGCTTAGATCCATGAATAATCTTGTTTATTTAGTTTATTGTTTTTATTTCTATTGAAACTGTTGCTACTAGTTAGCAGGTGCCCATAGCACTAAGCCTGGTTGCAAAACCGGGCCAACAACATGAGGGAGGAAACCAAAGGGAATGCCGATGACCGCTGGTGCGTGAAGCAGATTGACTTGTCGAAGTCAATAAGTCAAGAAGGAGACTGTTGAAGCAGTCGACAAGAGTGTGAAGGAAGTCGAGAGTCGACATGTCCATTTCAAGAGACGATAGTCGATAGGCGACAAGTTGTCGCAGAGTCGTAGGAAGGTCGACATGTTGTCAGACCGCGACATCAACAGGTTGGGAATGAGCCAAGCGAGGAGGACGGGGCGGAATGGCGAAGCCTAAAGCACAGAGTGAAACTGACAGGGGAGTCTAATCTAGCAGAGGACAGTATGGCCGACATGACAGATTACTGTAGCTTGTCAGAGGGAAGCGTAAAAGTCAAGGGGAGTACTTGTAAATAGTTTGGGGTTGCTAAGGAAGTTAATGGCAGTTATTGCAAGTGGGTGAAGACATGACAGATGTCGTCACAGGAAGAGACTATACAGCAAGGTAGGGGCATTGACAGTTGCAGGTCTGTAGGATCATGGAAGGATCGGCTAACAGAGAATGCGTGTCTCGGGGATGGCAGTGATCTCGGTAACAGCAGCAGCATCGGAGTAGAAGACCAGGGAGTTTGTATCAGTTGAGAACGACTTAGCATTTTGGGAGTTCCATTAAAAATTGGAGTTGTAGAGCAGAGATCGGGGAGAAGTTCTATAGATTGGAGAGAACAGTCACACAACTTCCGAATGCAGAGAAGATCGAGCCATAGCTCAGAGTTGCGCGGTAAACCAGGAGAGGGTGAGGTCGACAAACTGAGAGAGCACACCACAGTTACTTCTGTATTGTAACGGCTGAGGCGGACAAGTAGTTATTTGTTTGTATTTACTGTTATTCCGCGTTGTAACCGATTGGTGGAAGTAATATAAGCCACTTTTGGCATCCTATTTTACACCTTGTTTGTGTGAGCATTGTGGTCGTGTCGTGTGTAATGTTAAGCAAGAAACTTGTAGTGACGAGGCGATTTGTATCACATTAGCATCTCTGTAGTCTATTTGGGGGGGGGGGTTCGTCCCACTGGGTTTTCCCTCTTTCCTCACTTTATTTATTTAGATTGTTGTACGGGGTGACCTTTGGTCTCAATTACTAAGGCCCTACTAGTTTTCAGTTACTTCCTCATAGTTTGGAATGTAGGGGGGTGTTGGAATATTCTCACCATAATTTTTTATATTTGCATGCTTTGCATGCATGCATCCAGTCATCAGTATGGTATTCTCCCCAGCACCTGGAGCCTATTTTCACCCCCTATATCCTATTTTTAGCCCTCAGTAGCCCTCCTACCTACCTAGTGCGCCTTTTTTTCCTCACTTGGATGACAAATGCACCCTACTACACTACTTGGATTCCTAACAATCAGTTGCAGCATTAATTGACCATTTCATGCATTTCTTGCTCAGTTTAACTGCCTGTAGCTTCAAGTTGTCTGTATCGGAGTGCCACTTGACCTACTGACAGCCTCATCAGCCTCATGTTCCCTCCTTGGAGTCTCCATACCTTGATTTTTGCTCACATGGCTTAGTTAGACTTAGTTAGACTCATTTGACTGACTTTTGACTATTTGTGACTACTACCACTGATTGGGTGATGTCTCCAATGCTATCCAAGCGACACATTGAAGAGAATTCGAATCACCTTTGGCTAATTCGAATTCACTTGACAATATTGTTATTGTATTCACTTTTCACAGTGCCAGCTTACATCTGATGTATGATTTTCCTGCAGATTTCTCCATTTCTTATTTTATGAGTGATTATTGATTCAATTCTTCTTATTTCTTCTTCTATGCAATTCTTGAGTGAGATTAGTGAGTTTTACTCTAGCTGTGTGATCTATCCTGTAAAATATCACATGCTGTAGGGATGGAATGCATCGAACCGAAGTGAAGAAGGAGTTAAGTGAATCCCAATAGATTCAATAGCCATGAAGCTTATAGAGGATACATGGCCTTATAAATTCAAGGATGAAGTACGTAGCCTCCGATTGAGCATATCCATTGATTGCATCAACACATATTCCCAACCAAACAACATCTATACTGTTTGGCCTGTAGTTGTGATCAATAACAATATCCCCCTATGGTTTTCCGTGAAGAATGAACATCTTATGTTGGCTCTTATAGTCCGTGGTAAAATACAAGTGAATAGTATGGATGTTTACCTACAACCATTGATGGATGAATTCACGGAATTATGGGAAGGGATAAAGGTATATGATGTGTCGAGGCTCATCCCATCACAAAGGAATTTTACACTATATGGCATATCTGCATACACCACACATGATTACCTGTGGTTAGGAGTTTACTCAGGTTTATATGTTGTTTTATTTGTTTTTATATTCAAAGCAATAAATTTTGACATATTTAATTCGGTGTGACTTTATTCATCTTCAACACTAACGTGCTCTCTTTACTATAACATTGTAGGTCTTGTAAGAAAAGGTTATTATGGATGTAAATATTTTGGACCTTCTATGAAGGATAGGTGGTCCAAAGACAACCAAAATTCAGTGTACGACTTCTCTAGGGTATTCCTCCTAGAAAATCACTCTTATAGAAGAGAAAAATATGCTTTCAATGGTAAAAACATGTTATACAACTTGATGAGAACTCTTCATTGTTCTCGCTTTTTGGGGAGTCAATTTTAGTAGCTATTTTGACCTCATTTTCAAAAAGGGTGTATACTGGTAGTACCATTTTTTTGTGATTTTGAAACTTCTTGGTCATAAGAAAATTATAATTGTAGGATAAAGGCTCATTTTTCAAACTTTACAAAAAAAAACTACATTTAGTAGCTTGTTATAATGAAAAAATACACTTTTTTGAATTTTTGTTACTTTTAAAAACCATTTAGAATGAAAAATATACATATTTCTGAAGTTTTTTTTTTAATTTTCTCTCAAATGAATCATTTTATGGACAATTTTATAAAAAAAAAACAAAAAAATTGTCATTTAAAACATTTTTTATGCATTTTACAAAAAACCAAAACAAAACAAAACTTAAAACAAAAAAATTAAATAAAACAAAATTACAAAAAAATAAAAACTCTAAAATTTAAACTAAACTTGAAAAAAAAATCAAAATTAAAAAAAAAAATTCGAAATTATAAAAAAAATTAAATTAAAAAAAAATATATATATATATAAAAAAATCAAATAAAAAAAAAATATTACAAAATTTAAACTATATTAAAAATTTAATTTAAAAATAATACCAAACCCCTCCCCCTCCCGCGCGCCCCCCTACCTCCTCTACCCTCCCCCCTCCCCCGCCCTCCCCTACCTCCTCTACCCTCCCCTCTTCTCTGCGCCTCCCGCAACACCTCCCTACCCCCTCTCCTCCCCTCCCTCTCCTCCCCCTTCCCCCTCCCATCTCCCCCCCTCCACTGCCCCCATCTCCCTCCACACTGGCCATGCAGTTCCCAGCCAACCCCTCTCACGGGGTGGCGCGATTCTCAGAATCGCGCCGCCATGAAGAGGCGGCATTTGGGCGGAAGAAGGAGCGGCGCGCGGGGGGCAATGCAAAAATAATAATGGTTCATTTTCAGGTTGGTTTTTGGTGTTTTTGATGCAAAAATAATAATTCTTATGGAAAAAGTTCTCGTTTGTTCTATATAGTTCTCGTTTTAAAGTACACTGCATTTCCTCTTTCTCCCTTGTGCACCTAAATATCATAACTTCCACATTTTATGGTTTAATATATGGTTTTATTATTTATAATATCATAAATTCATGTATTTTATATGAAAAGAGTGGTCAAATTATTTATTGAATAATTTGTGTTTAACTCAATGCAAGTTTTATATAGTGTTACTAATAGATTAAATAAGCACAATTTTCAATTTTGATAAAATCATATAAAAATGCCATTTTTTGAAAAAGTCTGCTACCGGTAGCATTAGTTTTCAATTTAGAGCTTGATTTTAAGGTTTTTGCAAACAACAATAACAAATGTTTTGGTTCATTTCTATATTTTTTACCCCAAATCAAAAAGTGGTGCTACCGGTAGCACCACTTTTTGATTCGGGGTTGTTTTTTGGTGTTTTTAATGCAAAAATATGGGTTTTTATGGCTAGAGTTCTCGTTTTGAGTAAATAGTTCTCATCAAGTTGTATAACATGTTTAAACGAGAGAGAACCCAAAGGATTGAAATAATGACACCAGCTAATTGGCTTAGGGAATATGATAGAGAGAAAGAGAAGGAATACAAAGAGATGTTCGATTCAAATGTGCAACTTATGATCGATGATCCTGAATTCTTCAACACCTATGTTGAGAAAATTCCCAAAGGGATGAAAAGGAAATCGATATTTTATGAGCTCCCATATTGGGAGTGTTATCACTCAGGATTCTTCGAGGTTGCAGCATAAGGGATCACTGAGGTAACTATTTCAACTACACTCTTGTGAATGAAAACTAGCCTTTCCAAGACATAGAGAGGGCTCTCTCTCTCATAACTCTTTCAACATGCAAAATATGACTTGAATTTGTTGGTTGTGTATTAATAGTGGCGGATAGACCTTCAGATAAGGGTATTAGGGATTTCAATTGGTTGGGTTGAGGATAGGTATATTACAAGTCATGGAGTCAATTTTTCATAGGTTTTCTGTCACAGATGATTGATTGGACTATAAATTGAGAAGTAGAGGCAAGATAAATGAAGTTTTTTCACGTCAAAAGGATATTAGTACATGGTAGAATAAAGGGAAACAAAAATCCATCACAGAGTTAGAGCATTTATGAATGAATTCTAATTTGCAATTTCAGAAAGGAAGAGTGGAGTATCTAATCATATGTATCTGAAGCATCAAATGGTAGATGAATTCCAGACCATGTAACCTTGATTTAAGCACTTAAGAAGAAGACAATAAATGGAAAACACTAGCAAGGAAAACATACACATGAATTATAGACATCAAAACATTCATTTCAGGAATTTCTACTCCAAAATCAAGTCTTCACATTAATATAAAAGGATGGGTTTCATTACATTGCTCAAAACTTCTCATACAAAATCCCAACCCTTGGGTCTTATTCAAAACCTGCCTTTATAGGCATACAAAAATCAAAACCTTCTCGACTACTTCATCCATATGTGGCTGTTTATTAAATTCGCAACTACAACTATTGGTAATATATCATATTAACTACTATTCTAATGGACTATTTATTCAAAATAAATAAAAACTAGAAGTGATGTGGCTGTCTTCCTTCTTCACTTCGAGCTGCTCGAACCAACTGCTTCTTGATCTAGAGATGAGCCGATGGGAAACTTCAGTGTGCTGCTAGTGCAAAAATTGGGTTGTCGAACTGCTTGTTGTCCGTTAGATTGATCCATTTTAGGATGATTTGTAGGGATTGACTTATTGTGCCTTTCTTTTTCCTTTAGCTCGACTCCCAGTCTCCTAAAGTTGAGTCTTTTTCCTACCAAATTATGCATTTTTACACAGCTATAATTTATTCCAAAACTCCAACTTCATCCCGCAATCCGTAATCTGCAAGCTGCAATCTGCAAGCTACAATGCGGAAGTCAGAAGTCGGTACCCCAACGCACAACTTCAAGTACACCTACAAATTCCACAATCCAAAATACGGGTATCAGAAAATCGGAACACCAAATGCATAGCTTCGAAGAAATCACACCTCCGACTTATGCAATCCGCAACCCATAATGCGGGGGTCGGAAGTTAGAACCCCAAATTCACAGCTTTTAAAAATTTACTCCTCCACAATCCGCAATCCAAAATGCGGTAGTCGGAAAGTCGGAACCCCAAATTCACAACTTTGAAGAAATCATGCTTCCGACTTCCGCAATCCGCAATGCGGGAGTTGGAAGTCGGAACCCTGAATTCACAACTTTGAAAAATTTACTCCTATGCAATCCGCAATCTCAAATGTGGGAGTCAGAAAGTTGGAACCCCAACTCACAACTTCGAGAAAATTACTCCTCCGACTTCTGCAATGCGGGAGTCAGAAAGTCGGAACCCCGACGCAAAACTTTGAGAAAATTACTCCTCCGACTTTCGAAATCCACAACGTGGGTTCGAAAATTCGGAACCTTTGCAAAATCTCTCTATGGCCGTTGATATAGCTCTGTCTCCAATCTTGACCATTCAATCTCTTAAAAGAGAAAGAATTTTTTTTTATCATTTTTCTTACTGTGGCTTGCTCATCCAGTTGGAAGCTATTAATACTGAGCCATTTTTGGGGAGTTTTTGCTTCTTATTTTGGAGTAAAACGTTAGTGGGTAGGATCGATATTTCGGTAGGGGGTTCCCTTTCCTTCCCCCGTAGGAGTTTTCTTAGAGGTTATAACAGTGGCTCCAACCGGGGATGCTATCCTCCCTGTGAGGTAGCAAGAACAGTAGACTAGTGTCCTCCTATTTTTTTTTTCTTCGTAATGAATGCAAATAGAATTGAAGAATAGCTGACTGGAACTCAAAAAATGGTAATATATAATGAGAATGGGTTGATATATATTTTTACTTGAAGTAATGTTTCAAGAACTGTCCATTGGCGGGTCCTTTTTCCATTGGTTCACCATCCTTGTCTTGCAAAATGAAAGCATATTTCCATGGTAAGTAGCGACTGTATGAGGTCCCTGCTAGAGATTATCAAATTTTTGGGCTTGTTATTCTCTTCTAGCATCCCATTTTGGCATCAAATCTCCCACTTGGAAATTATCAACCTTGGTTCTTTTGTCAAAAGTCTTCTTGACCTTCTCTTGATATATCATAGATTCAACATGTAACCTATCCCCTGTTTCATGTATCTCAATCAGATGATTGAATCTCCTTAGCTTAGGGTTTGGTTCCTCTTCTTGTTCATGTAGCAGTCTCATTGCAGGCCCTCTAAGGGAATTAGGGAATATCACCTCTGTTCCATACACCAATTTGAAAGGAGAAGTTCCAATGATCTCTTGGAGGTGATTCTATCAGCCCATAGAGTGAAGGTTAACTTAGTATGCCAAGCCCTTTTATTTTCTTGCAATAGCTTATTGATTATCCTAACCAGACTTTTGTTAGATGAATCGGCCAATCCATTTCCCTAGGGGTAGTAAGTAGTAGAATGGCCCAATTTTATGTGAAATTCATTGCAAAATTTAACCATTTTTTTGGATTTTAAGGCTTGGGAGTTATCAGTGATTATTTTAACAGGACAACCATACCTGGATATGATATTTTCCTCCAAAAATTTGATGATGACTGTGTCAGTGTCCTATCTGGTTGGTACCCGCTTCAATCCATTTGGTGAAGTAATATGTGGCAGTCAATATCCACATGTGTTGTCTAGAGGAGTTGGGAATTATTTCACCAATGAAATCTATCCCCCACTGCTGGAAAGGAGTTTCTACATAGATTGGTTTTAAAGTCAAGGGAAGGAGCTTCCTTTTTCCTTCAAAGATATGCCATTCATGGAAATTAGCTACCTCTTTATATGCATCATTGAACATAGTGGGCCAATAAAATCCTTCCTTGAGAATCTTGTTGATAGTGGCCTTCCAGTAATGGTGTCCTCCACAGAAACCCGTGTGAAACTCTCTTATGGTCATTCTGGCTTCATCTTCCAACATACAGTTCAATAAAATACCTCCAGGATATTTCCAATAGAGGCCTTCGTCTAGTATGCAAAATTTTGCAGCCTTCATTTTTATTGATCTAGCTTTTATCTTGCCCATCTCAGGGGGTGATTATAAGTTCTGAAAAACATATATAATGTCAGAGTACTAAGGAGATTAGGAGAATTTGTATGATACTTGTAGAAATGGGTCTTGAGCAATTCCTTCCAACATGTGTGAGACCAAGTTCACACTTAGTGAATCCCAATTTTCCTCGGCCATGCTGGCTAGCCCCTGCCCTTTGACAAGATTTGTAGGATTTATTTCTAAGTCATACTCCAATAGTATAGCTATCCATTTCTCCCTTCAACCTTATGGATCAGGTTGTGCCAATATGTCTTTTACAACAACATTAGGGACAAAAGCAACAACATGAGAATGTAAAACATAAACTCTGAAATCCTTTAGGGTTTTGAGCATGGCATAGGCCCGTTTTTCCATAATATTGTACTTGAGCTCAACATCTCTAAGAGCCCTACTGAAGAAATATATGGGTTTCTCAGCTCCTTCCTGGTTTTTCTGTAGAAGAACTCCTGCTATGGAATTCTCCGAGGCAAAAGAAAACATAAGAAATTATTTTTCAAAATAAGGACTGATTAGTACTGGTGCTTCAACTATTTCCTTATTTATATCTCCAAATGCTTGCTTGGCTTCAATAGTCCACCTGATCTGATTATCCTTTTTAAGCATGTTTGTAATTGATTTCATTATTTCTGCAAAGTTGGGGATGAATCTTCTTAAGAAGTTTACTCTGCCAAGGAAATATTGGACCTCCTTTTTACTCCTGGAGAGCTCAATTTTATGTATCATGTCAGTTATATCTAGGTCAATTTTAATTCCATATTTAAATATTATATTACCTAACAACTTACCTTCTTGCATGGAAAATTTTGACTTATTGGGGTTCAGATAAATCTCAAACTTTCTACATTTTAAAAATACTTGGTGTAGATGTTTCAAATGTTTTGCATCAGATTTGGAACACACAGTAATAACATCCTTATATATAACCACAAACTTATCTCTTTCTTTTGCAAAAGCTATGTCCATATCTCTCTGAAATGTGGCTCCCGCATTAGTAGACCAAAAGGCATTTTATCATACATGAAATTTCCCCAAGGTGTGGTAAATGTTGTTTTTTCTTGATCTTCTGGTAACACTTTTACCTAATTGTACCCTAGAAATCCATCCAGCATGGAAATTTTTGCTGCCCCTACAACTTTCTGCAAAATATGATCCATTTTGGGCAAGGGGTAGTTGTACTTTAGGGACATTTTGTTTAGATTTATGAAGTCTATACATAGTCTGATTTCTCCATTTTTCTTTCTTACTGAGACTATGTTGGCTACCCACTTTCAGAATCTTAATGAGACTATGATTTTGGCTTCATATAGTCTCTTCACTTCCTTTTCTATGAGAGGGAGTAGCATAGGGTACATCCTTCTTAACTTCTGCTTGAATGGTTTTTCACCCATCTTTACTAGTATGGTGTGCTGTATGATAGATGTATCATATTCCTTTAAGTCTTCATAACACCATGAAAAAACATTAGAAAATTTTCTCATTAAGTAAACATAATCATCTTTAGTACCTGGGGTTAGGGATTTATATAGCTTGACAATCTTAGGTTCTTCATCATCCCCAATGCTACAGTCTTGTACTTCACTGCGGTATGGAACAACTGTAGGGTTTTTGGCCACATCATTTTCATCAAAAATATTTTCTAAAGGATCTCTTTCTCCCCCAATGTTGTTAGGAGCTCTTGGATCATGTTCCCATTATTCATTTGCACAGTTTTCTTGATCAATATGGGTATTAGAAAACTCCTCTGTCATCTCTAGGAATTTCTTTATCTATTGATCATCCTCAAATATTTTCCAATGCCTAGTACTATCAGGGACAAAAGTCCTATGCTTTATATTGATCATATAGGTTCTGGTGGGATAAAGAGGGAGTTGGAATATGCTAGCAGAGATGGCTAAGGTATTTGTTGTTTCGTTTTTCTCTCTTGGGATGAAGGAAATACTCTGTTCTGTAAAGAAGTTTCCAAACATGTCCCAAAGAATATTCCTATAGGCTCTCATTTTGGGATGTTTGTTCTCATAGACCCCATTTACTTGTTGGATTATCATCTCTGCATCCCCATAGACTTTTATATTTTTAGCTTTTAGATACTTAAGTGCATTCAACCCTAATAGTAAAGATTCATACTCTGCTACATTGTTTGAGCAATGAAACATTAGTTTAAAGGAATGCAACCTGGAGCATTTATTTCCTTCATCTGGGGGGTGATCCATACTTCTTCCCTAGCTCCTTCCTTGTTTACAGCCCCATCAAATATCATAGTCCAGAGAACTTCTTTTTGGGATGTGGCTGTAGCTTCTGGTTCCATTTCTTACTTCTCATCACTACCCTTTTCTACTTGTTGATTGTTGTCTTGTTCGCTTCCAGAGCTGCTAGCACTGTGCGTCTTTCTTGCTATTAAATCCATCATTTGTTTCAGGTAGGTCAAGGATTTTCCTATATTTTTATCCTAAACCAAGGTAATAACAGAATACCAAAGATCCTATATCAGTATCTACAACAAATATGGGATGATTTTTGGGCCTACTTTTACTACTTACAACATATGATAGTATTTTTTCTCTATAGTCTTCTGTTTTCTCCAAAAACAGGGATGGTGGCATAAGAAATATCCATTTGTAGTGTTAATTTAAGTTTAGATGCCCAAGATCTTGATAATAACATCCCAAATTTGGGTGGAATGTCTGCCACTACTACATCCATTACCTCATTCTTCCAAGGGATCTGTGTCAGTGATACAACCATACCTTTGATCAGCCCCGGGAACTGTACTCTTCTGGAATCAAATGAGAATAAGTCTTTATAAGGTCTGGTGATTTCTAATCCTAGACTTTCTACCACTGATTTTGGCATGAGGTTATGTGAGGCCCCATAATCTAACATAAGATTATGTAGTATATGATTATGTATATTCAGACTGATATAAAAGGGGGAAACATCATCTTCTTGAGGAATTTCAACATTGGGGCCAAATAGAAGGGTGGGATTATTCATCATGTAAATTCAGTGTATTTGGCTGCTTTCCTTCCTCTCCCTTCACTATTTCTAGAAGATGATTCTTATATTCTATATTTTTTAACAATTCATTGAAGTGGATTGAGATATTTATCTTATATATTTCATTTTATAAACTGAAAGCAGAATGGGTTTTTTCCGTTGTTTTCACATTACTTTCATCTTTCCCTTATGGGATTCTTTTAAGAGCTTTGGCTCCCTTTTCCGCTATTTTATCAGAGGTAACAAGATTTGGATCACCCTTCCTAGGGGTTTCTTTTTTCTATTACTGAGAGGTAGATGGCTCATCAATAGTCTTTCCTTGGTCTGTTGTTACCTTTCTATTCCTCAAATTATGTTGTCTCTGAAATTCAAAAATTGCATTTTGGAAACGTCTTTGATATTGTTCAGACTCTGACTCTTCTAGGTTGTTATCTAACTGCAGAGATGATTGATCATGTTCTTCTTTAGTCAAATAGAATTGGGGATACATCTGATCAAAGAGGTGGATCTGATCTTCAGGATTTCCACCTTCCTCTTCTTCTGCTATTAGGTTTTCAACAAGAGGTGGTCTAATTGGCCGATTTTTTGCATTTCTAGGGTCCCTTGGCTCTCTCGGTCTTCCTTGTGGAGTAGGGGGTCTCCTGTAGTTCATGTTCTGAGCTTGAGGCTCAGGAGTTTCTCTACCAGGGTGTTTTCTCTCTAGGGACATCCTATCCACTAGCCTTTCCATGGTTTTCATCATCTGTTCAAAATTAGTGTCAATAGATTGGGAGGTGGAAGGTTGGCCTATTTCATTGAATCTCTTTTTCTCATTTTCAGTTATGTGCCTTATTTTACCTGAGGCCATCATATTAGCTTCTACTTCAACAACATCATTCAACATATCAGGAAGGGTAGAATATGTAATGTCCCTAAAAATAGTAAAAATTTTAAAAAAATTTGTTACTGCAATAAAAACTATATTAAGATTATTTATAAATTAACTTCAGCACTGAGAGAAAGCATCGACACTTGTTTGCGACACTTAAGGATTAAGGTTCCTAAGCAACTTAGTCTCACTAGTTGTTATTCCTGTGGTTCTGCGGAAGCGATGTGCAGGGTAGATAATGTAATTCTGACACAAGTATACAAATGCTAGAGTAATTATAATAAAAACCTCTTGCTTAATGTTTTAAGAATCATATGCATATTTATAAAACTCTAATTGGTGTCTTCAGGCGAGATGGATCCTGGTTGATGAAAGTTTTAGGTCCTTGATGGGATGTCAGTGTTTCAAAAGGAACGAGTACCCCCGGCAGAGCTATCGAGAGGTAAGGGTAGTCTTTGGGGATTCCAATCTTACTTAGCAAGTTGCTAAAGGATTACATTAATAATTATGTGTGTAGGTGCTACTATGAGGGATCTCTCCCTTATTACTCCTACCACCATGTGTTAGCATGTTGCAAGAATAAAATGAAAAGGCTAGGGTGCAAAACCTTGGGATAACATAATATGTTCATACCACTACATCGTTGATACTCATGCGACCTCCTACTATAGAGTTTGGATGGAAATCAAACTTCATTAAATGAAGGGTTGGTGGAATGTTAACTACTCCCTATGATATCATCGTGTTATGGAACCATCTGGCAATGAGGGTTTCGATGTTGGGGTTTTACACTTGTACATGTTTCTCTACGTGGTATTTTTCCCTGGTTCAGTTCTTGGTTTCGTTTGGAGAGGGTATGTTCCCTGACCCGAGCTACGCTCATGGTAAGCGCACCTGGTAGATGTTCAGATGATGGAGTAGGGGATACGATGCCAAGCTTAGGTAATGTTTTCCCTCCATTCATTATTCCTTTCCTTTTACTTCTGTGTTTATTTGTTGGTTGTTTAGACACCTCAGGGTTTAACCAGTGGTCGCTATTTTTATGGCAGGTGATTGGTTGTGAGAACTTCTGTGTGGTTTTCTATAGGTAGCCAGGACCTTCGACAACATGGGAAATGGAACGGGTAAGTCCAAATTTTCACCAACGTTGCCCTTTTCTCTCGCATCTATGGCGGGTGTGTTGTTCATTTTTGTTATGTGGAACTTGGTAGAGCCCCCCTTTGGCTCAATAGTTTTACTTTGAAGTTATAAAGGTCGCCTTTGGTTGGATCATGTATTTAGATCTATTTATTTTTAAAGGGAAGCAACATCACCCTGGAGGGTTCTCTGGTTTTGTGTATAAATTTGGCCATTCGGCTCTAGGAAGGGTTTTGTGCTTTTGTAATGGGACATGTTGCCCTTAATATAAAACTTAGTTTTGGACAGAAGTGTAGGTCTACATTGGGCCTCAGCGTATTTCTATGTATGACTCGTGTTCTGTCTAGTAATCTGCATTTTCTTATGGAGTATGAGAATTAATGTTTGTTTAATCTTCTGTATGTATTGTCATCGCTTCTATTCTAAAGGTAGTTGATTTGTACTTCTAAATGGAATTCTGTATTCGTTGATGCTAGTGGTACTTTTGTCTATTATCTAGTTTATTAAAAGTAACCTGGGCATTTGAGTTTCTCCCGAGGTTTGATATCCCGACTTGTGGCTATCAATTTAAAAATCTTGGGGGGGTGCCTATCGTTTTGCTGGGGGATTCGATCCTTGAACTGGGAGGGAAGCCCATCAGGGTTTTATGAGCTTATAAAGTAATATGCAATGTCTGGGTTATGATTTAAGAAATCGTAACCCTTGTATACCTGTTGCATTTTCGTTGTGGTAGATAGTGGGTTGACTGTTGGTTAAATACAGAATAGCAAACCTATTTTTTAATGGCTCAATGAGGATGTCATGGTCACCTTAGCCTGCGTGTTGTTTTTCTTAACGTTTTAAATTATGGAAGTCTAAATAACGAAACAATTGGCTCCACCTACGATTTCTTGTTTATTGTCTGCAAAAATGTTTGAAAGGAAAAGATGGTAGTTATCGTAGAAAACGATACAGTCAGTTGATAATGTGAAATGCATGGTATTTTGGTTTGAATGAGCAGAAAATAATAGTTACGATTTGTGAACCTGCGATTCTTGATGTGTAGTGTTGCTAAGGGTTTTGATGTCTGGCTCATTGCTTTTGTTATTTCTATTTGGTGGATTTCAAGAAAAGGGAAAATATAAAGGAGAGGATGGTAATCCTCGCTCCAAAATCAGTCTATTGTTGCAACAATTTCGTTTTCCTATATAAGGGTTAGTAGTTTAAAAAGAAACTCAGCCAGGTTGTTGAATTGTTGGGGTTTCAAAACCTGAGAGAGGGTGTAGAGATAAAACAAATGAGAACATAAGTGTTTTAATAGAACCATCATCCCAGCTATACATTGATTAAAAGAACATAATATACGATTTCAACATTTGAATCTATAGTATTGCTGGTAAGAAAACTCAGTTGTCTAACTTAATAAGAGTGGATTCTAGGTTTTCGATGTACTTAGATGTCTAGCACAGGCTAGCTTGGCTAGACCTGCTAGACATTCTGCTGGTTTCTAAATCCAATTTCTGAGTTAACAAGATAAAACAAAATAGTGCAGAAATATTAAATTTATGCTAAATGCCTAGCTTCTGTTATAACTTGAAATGGAATTTTAATAATTCATACTTGGTTTCCTGGTGATTTGGTCCTTTTTTGTAGAGGCCTGCACACTCAAACAATAATTAGTGTAGAATCTTCTGAGCTTAGCTGACCCGTTAGAATGATTCCTTAGCTAGATAAATTTGGGGCTACCATGTTTTTCCCAACCATGACCCTTAGACCATTCCTTGTTCTAACTGGATCCCCTCGATCTGGTTCCAACATGCAATAAGAGATAGAGGCCCTAGGTTCACTGTTGGTTCAGATTTGGAAAATTAATGGGACTACTTCAGTTCTTGGAGCAGAAAATTCTCTCTGATTACCATAAGGAAATGATAATGAAAATGATGATCATCCACATTCTTGGGATATGCCCTCTTTATGTAGGGGAGTCTTGATTTATGGCTCTTGAATAGTTAATTAGTTTCTTTAAATTAAATAATTAATATCTTTTAAAAGATATTTTTACTAAGTATCCAGTCCTTGTTGAACTAGGACTTTTCATTTGTTTTTAAAAATAGAAGTGATTTTAAATAAACCTTTGTATAATAATAATAATTATTATTATATCCTACCTTAATATTAATGACATTATTAATACTATTTAATAATAATGTGGCAGCCAACTATGCATAAACTATATGCAATTTATTTATATTTTTACAAATAAATAATACATTATTATTATTAAAGCTTTTAATAATAACTTTAACATTGAGGTCTTTATGCATGTTATTCATATAAGACTTTACTTAGTCAACTCATACTTTAAGTTATGGTAATTATCTTTTATTTAGTTATGTATCTTCACATGATACTTCTTTTAACATTAAGGACAAGTTACAATTATTTGGATGGTCTTTTGGTAAGCTTGGATAGGCACCTCTAGTCTCCCTCTTGCATGTTGGATTCCCTCGTTTAACATGGTAGTTCCCGCAGTACTTGATGATAGATAAAAAAGATTCATTTAACCAATTTGGATAATTGTGATGAAACATAGACATGCTATTCAGAGTCTTCTTGACTCAACACTTTTGATATCTAGTAACCCCAAGTGCTCTTCATAGCTTTTAACTCAACACTCTCACATGGGCGTTACGTTAGTGCAATTCTAGAGCTTCCTGCTCAACACTAGTGCTAGAATGTGGTTGTGAGGGACATCTAGAATATTTAAGTGGCCTCAGATCCGGTATTCATTTATCAAGCTTGGAGTGCTCCAGGGCCTATGCCCAACACTCAATGTACATCAGGGCTTACTCCCAGTACATAATCATACTTCTAGGTACATCGGGGCTTAGGCCCAATACCTAGGTCATCTGTGTGTTTCTGAGTCCACTCTCAACACACCATATACGTCAATCATGTGAAATCATAGCTCTGCACAGTAAGTAACAAAATATCATCTCAATATATTAGGGCTTGTACCGACATCATATGTTAAAGAACATAATCACAACATTAGGGCTTCCTCGCCACGTATATACTCAATAAAGGAGTCAGTTAGGGTCAATGCCCAGTATGTCAATATATAAAAGAATAAATCATGTATGCTAGGGCTCATGCCCAATACTCAAAATACATCATATGTGTTGGGGCCATGGCCCAATATAACATCAGAAATAGTTAGTTCAAAATTCAGGATATTACAGAATATCTCGTTTCTCTCAACATGAGAGAAAAGTCACTGTCAAAATAGTTAGCATAGTGAAGTTTGGCTGCACCCACAAGGGGTTTGATGTCCACATGGATAGAATTGTACATTTTCATGAACCTGGTTGAAAATTCTTGGACAATCTTTGTTAAATTTTGAGCATTAATTCAATATACTCTAGGATCTTTACTGAGAGAACAACATGTACAGTATATCAATGCATTTCAATCATATCAAGCATGTCAATCATCATAAGAATCAAAAGCATGAAAGACAATAGACACACAGAGTTTCCATGGGGAAAAACCTAAGGTGAAAAACCCCACAACTTCCTCAGAAATAGATAGAGCAATAGCTCAACCAAAGTACAACCAAAATACAAGAGATAGAATCCTCGTAGCAGCTGATCCTCCTCCTCACAAGTGCGCCACTTTCTGAGTGAAGGAAGAATGAGTTTCTGAGTGATCCAAATAGAGATCTCTCGATCTCTATTTATACTTGTCCTGTTTTCCCAATAACCTTATGGGGCCGACTTGTCTAGCTAGGTACATAAACCACATATTACATAAATCAGGGCCAATCCCACACATGGTGGTCTAATAACCCATCGGAAAGTTAACACACTTGCGACACTTGTCAATATACATGACAACACTTCTGTATAGAGGAATGACACATCTCTATAGGAGTACAATAATATATAAATGAAATACCTGGATGAAATACATTCCGAGGTAACATATACATCAACACTCCCTCTTAACTAGGAAGGTATTTCTCGACACAGATATGCTAGCACAAGTATTCTTCTTTGGATCATCGTCATCGAATCATCGTCATCATCACTGCTGCTGCTATCTCAAACAATATCTGAATCTACTCGTCATAGGAAGTTCTACAAAGCCAGTCCTTTTTCATACTAGATGTAGGCCCACCACCTGTAGGTCTTCATCACTGACCATACTATGGAATCCTTAAGACTTATTACGTGCGTCACAAAACCTCGCAAGAGCATCCCAGGCTGTTACGAGCAAATGGCTCTACCTGTAGGATCTCTTAGGGACATATTATATGTGACCTCACCACAAAAGCTCGCAAGAGCATCCCAGGCTGTTACGAGCACACAACTCTACCTATAGGATCTCCTAGGGCCAAATTACATGTGGTCATGAAAAACCTCACAAGAGCATCCCAGGACTTATTACGGGCACACAACCCAACCTATCGGATCTCCCAGGGACATATTATATGCCATAGGACAAAACCTCGAAAGAGCATCTGCTAGATATCCCAGGGCCAAATTATATTCCATAGGAAAAACCTTGAAAGACTATTTGCAGATCTCCCAGGGCAAAATTATATGTCCTCTCAAAGGAAAACCTCGAAAGAGCATTTTCCAGATATCCCAGGGCCAGATTACATGCCATAGGAAAAACCTCGAAAGACTATCTGCAAATCTCCCAGGGACAAATTATATGCTTATCTGCACAACCTGTTCCACGGCCATAGAGTATCAACCTGATACTCACAATACGTCATCCTGATCATCATCACTGCATCGTCCTGATGCATGTCATCTGGAGCAACATCTTGAAGCTCATCATCCATGATCATCCTAATCATACAATGCATCTACCTGATTCATACCAAGTATCTACCTGATACATCTCATCATACATGATCCACCTGATCATACAATGTATCCACCTGATACATACACAGATACATGATCCACACAATGTATCCACCTGATATATATCAACATACATGATCTACCTGATCATACACAGTATCCACCTGATACATATACAGATACATGGTCTAAGCATCCAACATGATGCATATACAAATACATATAAATGATCCAACTGATCATATCCAACATCCAACATGATGCGTACATATACAAATAAATGATCCAAATGATCATATCCAGCATCCAACATGATGCGTACATACATATACATATAAATGATCCAACTGATCATATCCAGCATCCAACATGATGTGTACATACATATACATATAAATGATCCAACTGATCATATCTAGCATCCAAAATGATGCGTACATACATATACAGAGCAGTAACTGGAGCATCGTCCTCATGCTCATCATCCAGCGCTTACACCCACAGCCATGTGAAGGATCCTCCTTCCAACATGCTTGGAATGGCTTCTGCAAATGTTTCCATCACTTCTTCCTCAAAGTGTCATCAATATGAAGAACACCAAGCCTCTCTCTGAAGTACTCGAACTTCACTCTGGCTAGTGGTTTCGTCAGCACATCTACAATTTGCTCATCCGTCGCAACATACAGGAGCTTCACTGCTCCTCTCTGCACCATATCCCTGATATAGTGATATTTGATCTCTATGTGTTTCAACCTGTCGTGAAACATTGGGTTCTTAGACAGCTTCACATAGCTCTGGTTATCACAGAAGATACCAGTAGCATCCAACGGGAGATCAAATAACTCAGACAGTAGCTTCCACAGCCATACTGCCTCACAACTAGCTGAACAGGTTGCAACATACTCTGTCTCAGCTATACTTAGTGCTACGCAGGAGTGCTTCCTGCTAAACCAAGAGATCACACCTGATCCCATACTGAAGCGGCACCCAGATGTGCTCTTCCTATCTACAGCACTGCCTACCCAATCTGAATCAACATAACCCTGCTGGTTAAACTTTTGATTCGCATCATACTCGAGCCCATAATTAACTGTACCCTTCAGGTACCTAAGAATATGCTTTACAGCAACTAGGTGAACACTCCTCGGATTCGTCAGGAACTGGCTCAATGTGTTCACCGCAAAGTAAATATCTGGTCTCGTGTTCGTTGTGTACATCAAGGACCTAATCATCTGACGATACATAGAGACATCAACAGGCTTAGATGAAGCATCACACAGAAGCTTCAGGTTCGATGCCATAGGTGTGGCCATGGCCTTGCAATCCATCATCCCGAACCTCTTCAGGATATCTATTGTATACTTCCCTTGTCCAAGGAAGATCCCATGTGAACTCTGCCACACCTCCATACCTAGAAAATAGTGCATCATCTCCAAGTCCTTCATATCGAACTTGGCAGAAAGATTCCTCTTTGTATCGGCAATCAAACTGTCATCTCCTGTTACAAACAGGTCATCTACATACAGGAGTAGAATCACAGGATTTCCTTCCTCAACCTTGTAGTAAAGGTTGGAATCCACTTTACTCTTGGTAAAGCCCAAACTAGATAGGAAACTGTCCATCCTACCATACCAAGTTCTGGGAGCTTGCTTCAAGCCATACAAGGCTTTCTTCAATCTGCACACATGTGACTCCCTGTCATGTGTTTCAAAACCAAGTGGCTGCTCCACATACACTTCCTCTTCGACTACACCATTCAAGAAGGAAGTCTTGACATCCATCTGGTGTGTCTTCCATTTCATCATTGCAGCCAGGGCAAGTACTGATCTGATGGAAGTGTACCTGGCTACAGGAGCAAAAGTTTCTTCATAGTCTATTCCCTCTTTCTGAGAGAAGCCACGAGCTACGAATCTTGCCTTTTATTTCTCTATGCTGCCATCTGCAGCATGATTGATCTTGTAGATCCATTTGGAAGTCACAACAGACTTCCCTTCAGGTCTTGGGACAACATCCCAAACATCTTCTTCATTATTGATTGGTATTCTTCGATCATGGCATCCTTCCATTCTTTCTTTTCTGCTGCTTCTTCATAACTGGAAGGTTCTTTGTTCATGATGTCACAGAGTAAAGCAACATAGATGGTATGTGATATGGTTCTCTTATTTCCTCTATGTTCTTCTTCTGGAATACCATATCTTTCTGCATCTTGAATGAGCTCTCTAGCCCATGCAGGTTTTCTCTTGTGAAAGTTATTCTCACGAGGTGGATCTACATGTTGTTGCGGATCTTCAATTTCACGATCAACATCCGGAATTGCTTCAGTCATGGTAGTGTCTTGAAATCTAGTTTCCTTAGGTTCTTCATAATCTTCAACAGGTGTCTTTCTTGATTTGATGAATGCTGAGTTTTCATCAAATGTCACATCCCTGCTGACATAAATCTTCTTGAACCCTGGAAAATATATTCTGTAAGCCTTCGAGATTTCACTGTAACCCACAAAGATACCCTTCTTTCCTGAAGGATCTAGCTTGGTCCTCTTTTCCTTTGGGACATGATGTATACTGGACAACCAAATATTCTGAGATGGTTGACTTCAGGTTTCTTACCAGAGAAGACCTCTTATGGTGTCTTGTTGTCCAATATCTTGTGGGGTGTTCTACTTTGCACATATACAACTGTTCTAGCTACTTCTGCCCATAGATGCATAGGTAGATCCTGGTCATGTAGCATTTCCCTTGCTGCTTCCATGATTAATCTATTCTTTCTTTCTGCAACTCCATTCTGTTGTGGATTGTAAGGAGCAGTCAACTCACTCTTATTCCCTGAATCACCGCATAGCTTCTTGAAGTCACCTAAGGTGAGTTCTCCACCATTATCGGATCTGAATGTTTTGATCTTATTATCATTTTGGTTCTCCATCAAGGTTTTGAATTCCTTGAACTTATCAAATACTTCATCTTTGTTCTTCAAGAAGTAAACCCAAGTCTTCCTAGAGAAGTCATCAATGAAAGAAACATAGTAAACATACCTACTCAGAGAACTGGATGACATCGGACCGCATACATCGGAGTGGATAATTTCCAAGATGCTTTTTTCCTTGCTTTCACTGCTTGGAAATGATTTATTTATGTTATTTCCCTTTGCACATCCTTTGCAAACACCTTCATGCTTGGTCTTGATTTCAGGAAGATGTTTTACTGCTTTGCTTGCAATTGGTAATGCTCTGTAGTGCATATGTGCAAGTCTTCTATGCCAAAGTTCACTTGGCTACATGGAATCATGTACCATGGCATGTTCAAGTTGTCCCTTCAATTTATACAATCCTCCCTCTTTCTCTCCAATTGTTACCGGACAATCCACTCGACCGGAGGTGAGCAGGATCTCCCTAGCTCAATGCGAGTCTAGAACAAATAGAACAGACTACAAACACGTTTCCTAGATCTACTTAAGGATCAAGTACTAGATTTCTTACCTCTTTGATTCGCTATCCTTTCTCCTGAATGTTTCTCCACGTCCCACGGTCGTCAGATCCAAGCTGCAAGACCTGTTAAGACACAGAAAAGAGAAACGAGTAAAGAGCATCTATACAATAAGAGATCTGTGTAAACAGTTAAGTAGGTAAACAACACAACATCATCACATATAACAACGATATTGGTGGAAAGCATTTGTATTACTGTAAATAGAGGAGTACATGATAGAGATATAGAAATAGAGGAGTACATGATAGAGATATAGAACTACAACCAATGACTTAACGTAGCAGCCCTGCTCCACACAAACCAATTTCCAAGCCCTTCCAAGGAAGCATGAATTCTCCAAGAGGTGAGTGAAGGTGTCTAAGAGAGATTTCACCAGCATGTAGATACCATAGTCTTCCTCCCTTTGGTATGGGAGTGAGCCTCGTATATATAGGACTAAGTGGATGATATTATGGATAGGATAGGACGAGAGATGGTAGGAGAGAGATAGGGGATCCTCCCAATGAGTTAGGGGTCGAGTACTAGCTCTCCAAGAGATCAGGGATAAGCCCCTAAATGGCCAAGCTTTGAGAAAGATCTCGAATAGGCTATTTTTTCCCATTAATAGACCTCGTCGCAACTTGCTATGGAGCAACCTGCGACGTCGCATGTTGCTAGTGTGCAACCTTTGACGACCTCTCAAAAGGTTGTACAAACTGAGTACAAACCCTCTCAAATGAATACTTGGTCCTGATGACTTTAGGGATGTATACACTAAATCATGATGATGGGTAGATTTTAGGTGTAACAGAATGCCCCCCAAAGAATGAAGTTGTTAAGGATGTACAGGTGAAGTGCTTTGATAGCAATAATGGAAAAAGACTTGTCGGATGAAGGACGCTACTGCAGTACAACTGACTCTGAACTGACAATCTCATATGTAGTACGACATGGATGCCGACCAATACATTGCAGATCCATGGGAATAATAACCGATTGAACACAATCATGGCTAATAGACACAAGCATAGATCCATGACGAGATGGTAATACAACCACAACCAATACAAAAGTGGATCCGTGTAATATGACTCAATACAAACTCCATCGATACCTGGGTAAAAACATGACTCCCCAGGGTCTTCAAGCTGAACTCGCAATGATACAAATCTATCCATGTGATTACAAATGTCTTGACGTCGAACATGATATAAACCACTTGATTACCGGTCATTGATGTAAACCGTTAACAAGTGCGAGGGAGATCACCATTAATGTCAATGATTCCCAAGGTAGCACAATACATATCATCAAGCGTGAATGAATGAGTTGACGTTGAACGCAAGATGAAATCTTTCAATCAAGAGTTAATGATGTAAACTCATGATGAAAGCGAGGTAATCTGCCATTGAGGCATGCGGGACCAAGGTACTTGATTGGTTTCTAGATTCAACCCTTGGACGATGTGCTGAAGTCGACAAGGATGAATCCGTCGAAGGAGGGCCATAATGAATCCCCCATCAATCGATACGAAACATGACAAAATATGTGTAGAGTGGATCGGATGGTACAATAACGTATGAGACTGACTCAAAGTAATAACGACATGACGACGTGTGTACTGACTAAAAATGATGAGTGATGAATGTGTTCTTGAACATGGGCATGGCATGACTTGGCAGTATTGACATGAGAATGACGCAAACTTCTAATGCGATTGATAGTGGAAGCTTTCTCCGAATGACTCAGAGGAGTAACAGGACTCAGAAAGTAATCAGGGACTCATCGACAAACGGATGACCCAAGTATCGTTATGCAAATGCAAACGAGTGCCATGTTCAAGAATGACTATATACTGCCACTAAGATATGTAACACAAACACTTTCCTTTTTCCCCATCATGAATGATCATGTGTTTTTTTACGAGCTTGATGAGGGTAGCCAGATGCTCGGTATAGCTCATCTCATAGATGAGTCCAATCCCAAATATTTTCTGAATCTGGGATAGGAGGGGTTTGTCCCATGATGGGCCCTTCAATGTGAAAATTTAACGAGTCCATAGAAGGCAAACTCGGTCGTCATTTCATGTTTAGAGAGTCTGAAAAGAACTAAAGAAGACTCCAATGGTCCTTTTTCGTAAAGTTAGCCTCATTGCCTGAAAAAGGGTAAAACAACGTGGGAGAGGACTCTTCCAGTCATGATTGGTTTGAGTATTCCTTTTTAGTAATTAGTGCCCCCTGGTCCGAAAAAGGGGTATACTATCACCAAGAAGACGACCATTCAAATACTTTAACAAGCGTGAATGCAACAAGTTCGCTTGGCAATCTTTTCAATTTTAGGGATTCTGAAAAGAGCTTAACTATGGACTCCGGGGGGTGTCCTTTTCCGTGGAAGTTTAACGAGCCCAGAAAAGTGATAAATCATAACTCGGTACTTGTTCTCATGATTTGGTGAGTACGAGAACAAACGAAGAGTAAACTCATCCTCATGCAATAATTACGACTTAACCAAAAACAATAATGACAAAACGCTCAAAGGAGTGTTCATACCTGTAATTACTGTTGGTAATGCGAGAAACGCTACAAAAGACCACTTTACGACTCCTGTACACTAGAGAAAGTGTTAAATAGTCCCAAATACAATGGCAAACGGTCAAAACTATAGTAAATGGCCCAAAAGCATCAAAATATTTGAAAAGTAATATTCCATTCTATTCTATAAATAGAAATATGGACCAAGAATAGAAACATTGTTCAAATTACCAATTTGGGTGGAGAAGTAGCAATTTGGAGCCAAAACTTCCTTTGCCAATTCCGGGAGCTATGATCCGCCATTTCACCAGCCGTCCAGACCAGGTAGACCTAAATCTTGTCTTGCAACTTTCCAGTGGTTTACTTTTTGCATTTTTGTTCATTTTTTGAGTTTTTGATGATTTGGGGAGGGGCCATTGCACCCTCGGCTCGTCAAAAGTGGCCCTTTTAGGACTTGCGACGAGTCTGAGTCGTCGCAAGCCTAAAAAATGGGACCTACGACAACATCGCCCTGTACCTGAAAGTGAGGTGCGACGGCGGAAACCCCCAACTCAAACATCAAAAATATTCCAAAAAATGAGTTTGTGCAAGTTGGGAAAGGACCTAACATGTTTTAAATGCCCCTTTGGTAGGTTCCCAGCAAGCAAAGATGGTATTAGAGTGGCGAGAAAGAGAACATGAAGTGGAAGATGAGCAAGCCACAAACGATCCACAATGTGTGGCTACTTTGCGAAACTGTGGGTTGCTCAAATTCTTCGAGATACAGGGGATGAGAGCCTAGATCCCATTCTTGTCGCACATGCTCCAGAGTTGGGATGCATCCCATCAATACTTTGTTATAGGTGAGCATATCCTCACAATTGATATTGAGGATATCTACTTTCTAACTAGTTTGTCTCGAAGAGGGGACATTGTACAACTCACTGGGACACGAGCCAGTGATCGTACAATGGAGGACATGGTGGCACAACACTGCATAGCTTCTTCTCATCCTTCCAGCGGGAAGGTACTCATCAGAGATGTGGTGAGTCATCCACTGAGGACCATACTGCTCACTATTACCAGGGTGGCAGGTAGCCAAGCTCCACATACGGCTACTCGGACTCAAATGTTATATGCGGAAGACTATTATATGTCTCCCATGGTGTTCAACTGGTGCGAGGGTTCCCTCGCCAACATCCGAGCTCTGCTGACCATGTGTCAGCGTGGGGAGCTCAAGCAGTTTGGATACGGATCGATCATAGTGTCATTCCTCTTGGAGCGGGTTCCTCTCTTGCGCTCGCAGGTGGTACTGGATGACAGGGATCTGAGAGATCCACACATGCTCAGGTGGGTAGAGGTGATGACCCACCATGCTGTGGGTCCCATCATCAATTTTGGTCCCGAGTTATTTAGCTGGATGGAAGGCCAGTTACTTATGGTTGAGTACTTCCCATACAGTGGCATGGACTTTCGGGAGGATCCAACCTTAGTGCTGCCGGAGGGAGGATCATGGGGTGATATCGGTAAGAACAAAACCCTTGTACTTTTTAGTTTTGTGAATTATATATATATATTTTTTGATGTAGTGCTGACAAGTAAATTATATGTGTGTGCAGATGTGGGTCCCGTGCGACTAGTAGGTCTCTCTCTTCTGGCAAGGAGAGATAGAGGTGGAGATGCAGTGGTTCACACTGGTGCTCATCCTGCCGTCGAGGAGACAGAGGAGGTGTATCAAAACCTATCCGGGCTGACTGTGGAGGTACCAGAGCCAGCCATCGAAAACCTACCAAGGCCCATGCAGATATTTTGGGTGGGAGCGTCTGTGCGCTTCAACTCCTTACTCCGCAAGGTGGCTCGTACTGTAGACTTCTTTCTCACCCAGCGTCATAGAGTTGTTAGAGGCAGGGGTGGTGTACGGGTCAGGCGTCCAACCTGATTGCACTTTTTGACTTGTACTGAGAGCTTAGAGGCCTCAAATTTTTGTACTTACTGAAAGCTATGATGCTTCATATTTTTGTAGAGACTCACAGAAAGCCATCGTGCTTCAGATTTTGTACCAACACTACTTTTGAGTGATTTATATATATACATTATCGACGGTTTATACATTATGTGTTCTTCAAATGATTAGTGATGTGATCTTGTTTACATGTTTTCTTCTGTACATTATATTTACATGTTATGAATGCTTTTACATATTATGATTATTATCTGTGTGCAATGTACCAATCCAGGATGAAATTGGTCATCGAGTCAGCAACTATGTTTAACTCTCGTGGAATGTGCAGGTATAGAATAGATTCAAATGACCTTTCCAGGAGACGTACTCGTCTAAAGAGATGGAGTAAGATGGGATCACGGATGGCGTATATCCAGTTCAGATGGGAAACCACTAATTGAGAATCCATGTGGATGACAACGTGGTTCATACCCAAGGAAATGGCATCAGCTAGGGTTCCGATTACTGCCTGATATTCTGCGGCATTGTTGGTCACAAACCCTAGGCAACTTCCTCCTGAGCTAATGAGCTCACCTGTTGGGGAATATAGTACCCAGGATACCGAAGCAAGGTGAAGGGTATGCCGGCTAGTGCCATCCGCGAATCCATAGCACGTTTCCATCTGCACACGTAGACAGAACATGGTATGAGAAGCGGAAATAAGATCAAAAGACACTTGAAAAGAAAATGCGTCACACCACACAAAAAACACAAAAACACGCCATGTACATTATATACAAGCAAGTCTATGCATGAGAGATCAAGTGTAGTATATCTTCAGGTAAATCCCATTGCGGGGTTCACCCAAAGAGATTCCATCATCATCTTCAAGCTCGTAGGAACCTTTTTCCAACACACGTTTTATAACTTAGGGTCCATGCCACATGGACTTGAACTTCGCTACTCCTAGGTTATCGTGTTTCTGGTCATAAGTGAGGACCGGATCACCCTCGTTGAAGATACGAGGTTCAATCGACTTATCGTATTGGGCCTTGATGTATTTCTTATGCGCTTCATTAGCAAGAGTGGCATCACGGCGAGACTCGTCATGTTGGGCTAGGTGTAAGAGACGTTCTTCCTCAGCAGTAGTGTTAGGAAGAAGTTCGATCGTGAGCTGTAAATACGGGATTTTGCACTCTATCGGAAGAACAACCTCCAATCCATATACCAATTGGAAGGGAGTGAAGCCTGTAGTGGTTTTAACGATAGTTTGGTAGGCCCATAATGCTGAAAAGAGCATATTATGCCAGTTGGACTTTTGTGTCCCTACCATCCTTTGGATCATAGTTTTCAAGACCTTGTTAATTTCCTCAACCTGTCCATTGGATTGCGGGTAGTAGGGTGTCGATTTTTCATGGCGAAAACCCGACCTGTCGCTCAATTCATCAACCATATGGTTCTGAAAGTGAACCATGATCCGTAACTATAGCCTGCGGAACTCCAAACCGTGCTATCACATGATTAAACATGAAGAGTGCGGCGGTTTTGCCATCATTTTTTTATGTAGGCATAGCCTTGGCCCACTTTGTGAAGTAATCCATAGCTACGATGATGTAACTATGCCCCCTGGCCGAGGTAGGCTTACAGTGCATAAAATCGATGCCCCATTTTGCAAATGGGCCAACTAAAATAACTGGATGTAGTGGGGCAAGATGAGTGCGCCTCTTCATGTGGAAGTGTTGGCAAGGAGGACATTTTTTAACGGCCTCAATACAATCTTTGAAGATAGTAGGCCAGTAATATCCTGCGCGCAAAATATGTTGGGATGTAGCCATCCTAGAGAGATGACCGCCACATGCCCCAGTGTGACAGTCATTCAGAACGCATTCAGCCTCATCATGAGTGAGACAACGTCGAAGGATTGAATCGACGCCATGATGATACAAAGTATCATTAATGATTAAATAGTACTTTGCATGGTGATGAATCTGACGACGATCGTCACGAGAAAGTTGAGGATCGAAGCATTGGGTTTGAAGATACAACAAAATATCTCCATACCAGGGGTTAGTTGTACTAATGAGAAACAATGATTCATCAAGAAATGAGTCATTGTGCTCAACTTCTGCATCAGGACGGGGAAGGTTGCAAATAAGCTCGACACAGACCAAAGACTTCTTAGACTTAGCTTTCTCAAAAAGAAGATCGAATTCTTGCAGTATCACAATCCAGCGTGAATACTTGCCCCCAAGAACCTGACGTGTCAGTACGTGGTACATGGGGTTCGAGTCGGCGATGATAGTGGTGGTGCAGAGAAAGATGTAATGACGAAACTTCTGGATGGAAATGACTGCCGTGAAAGCAAGTTTTTCGACATGTGAATATGTAGTTTCAGCATCGGCTAGACCCTTACTTGCATAGTATATCACATGTTCCTAAGCATTTTGATCCTCCTGTACAAAAACCATGGTGATAGTGGTAGCAGAAGCAATGAGATATAAGATGTAATCTCGATAATAATTAGGCGGTTGGAGCACAGGGGCATGCGTGATGGCATGTTTGATGCTGTCAAAGGATTGTTGAGCTTGATCATCCCAAATGAACGGGATGTCCTTATTAAGCAGTCTCATATAGCCCTGAGTTTTTTCTGCGAAATTGCACACAAAACGTCGTAAATAAGTCGCCTTTGCTTGGAGACTTTGAAGTTCCGTACCATCATTCGGGGGTGGTAGGTTGATGATGGCCTCCACCTTTAAGGGATCAATGCAGATCCCATCCTTCGAAATGATAAATCCTAAGAGGCATCCAGACTCAACGCAAAAGATACACTTGTGAGGATTCAGACAAATATTGTACCATCTGCATCTGAGGAAAATGGCCGTTAGATGATCGATGTGGAACTCACGCTGCTTTGAATGAGCAGGGAGATCATCCAAGTAGGGTTCCACAAAGTCCTTAATATCGTGGAAGGCGTACAACATAGCCCACTGAAATGTGGTGCCAACGTTTTTAAGGCCAAATGGGAGCTTGCGATAAGCGAATGTACCCCATGGGAAGATGAAAGCCGTCTTATGTTGGTTGGCTGGGTTGATCTCAATTTGGTTGTAACCAGAAAAGCCATCCATGAATGAGAATGACACTTCCAACACAGTTGTCAATGATCTGGTTGATGAAGGGGGTCGGGTAGTTGTCTTTTGGACAAGCCCGATTAAGGTCCCGATAATCAACACAGACGTGAATGGTGCCCTACTTTTTGTTCACAGGAACGACGTTTGAGACCCAATCCGTCAATGGGACAGGATAAATAAAGCTAGCCTTTAAGAGCTTTTCAATTTCTGCCTTTATTGCCGCAGTCTTCCAGGGGTGTACCGGTCGCAACTTTTGACGTACAGGTTTGATGTCAAGATAGGTTTTTATTTTGTGAGAAACAATTGCGGGCTCTATCCCAGGCATCTCCTCATAGGACCAAGAAAACACATCTCAAAATTGCTTGAACAAGGCTGTGCTAACAACGATTTCTTTAAGGGAACACTTCTGGCCTATGCGAATGTGTTCCACTATACCAGGTTTCACCGAGATGTCTACCGGGGTGGTTGGCTCAATGTTGGCCAAGTTTCCCTCCGTGTCTGTAAGACACGTAAGGATGGGGGACTGAGGGGATGGGTAGATATCAGGTGAAAAGAGGGTATGGATGTTGTTCTCTATGTATTTCAAAGGAGGAAGGAAAGATGATATATGATGGAGATCATCCCACGGACTGTCGTCAACGTTCATTACTTCCATGATGGACTCGTATGAATGAAAAGTCTGAAGTAAGAGATCAGGTAGAGAGGACGTCTGACATAGAGAACAAGATGGGGAGGCCATAGTTAAATGGTCCTCCGAAGCTGATTGGATAGCCTCATAAATACGTTCAGTGGGTGAAAGAGGCATCATATCTCCAAACAGGTGTGTTGTGGCTTCATCCAGTACAAGCCAAGCATCGTTTGAGTGAGATAAAATCTCAGTGGAGATCATGTTCACCGTGGCAACATGATTAGGGGGGTCCGCGGCTGGAAAAACACCCATGAGAGATGAATCTTTCAATAGGCCAAGCCCTACACTCTCATATTGTTTTGACGTCTGTCCAATGGAAGGAACATGGTCACCAGGATGAGTAGTGGCGTCCGGTGTACAAAAATCTAACTGGTCGATATTAACAATTCATCCTTGGTGGGGGGATTATACTGTGTGGAATACTGAAGAGGTTACCGCCTGCATGGTATAAAACCAATTGCGACCAAGCATGAGATTATAATCTAACGGGGCCGAGACCACTTCCACATTAATGGTTACGGTCTTTCTGCACAACTCAACTGCAAGAGCTTGTAAGAACCCATGAGGTTGAAAGCCACGCCCGTCGAATGCTTTCAACGTGGTAGGAGAGCGATTCAATTCAGGTGAGCCAATGGCTCTCCAACAAGCGATGGACATGACAGAAGTGGAGGATCCTTCGTCCAAAAGAGTGCGATGGACAATCTTCCCAGCAAGGTTGGCAGTAACTTGGAATGCGAGCTGGTGTGAGAGCCTCGGCTTAAGGTTTTCAAGACGAAACATGATGGTGTTCGAGGAATCCGGGTCAACTGCACCAATAGTTGCAAGGAGAGTTCTGCGTTGATTGGGACAATTCTGCAAAACTTCCAGGGTGGACATGGCGCAAGGATCTTGGGCCAAGTCTTCTACGATATTGTAATATTGTGTCTCACGAGCATTAGGATTGAAAACAGCTTTTCGAATCGTACTCTTCATCAAACTCAATATCAAATCTAAAGAGGGTCTCTCAATGGTGAGAGAGGTTGATGGTACAGTGACATATGTTAACGAGTTGAAAGCTTTTTCAGTATTACATCCGGCGGGTTCCTTCAAAGGGACCTGTTCGTAAGATCGCGAGCGAGTAGTTAAATTGATCACCTCGTTACGCAACATGAGAACATGCGCGGTATTGGATAGTTCCCCCTGGGCTGGGAGATTTTGAGCAATCATCTGCTGGTTTTGAGAAGGAAACGGATCGTTGAGGACTGCGGGAGTCAGTTTACGCCTAAGAAGCTTTTGCACGTCTTCTCTATGGGGACACTCTTTGGAGAAATGGTCTTCTCCACACAGTAAGCAAGGATACTTCAGTTTCCTTTTCTGCTTAGTATCTTCGGGAGTGCTCTTCGTTTCCTGCTGGGAAGAAGACTTCTTGGGTTTCCCCTTGTTCTTATTTTTTCCATTAAACTTATGAGATGAAGTTGATTGAATAGAATTCACCTCTTCTGTTACAGCAGGAGGAGTGGACTTGGCGGTGCTGTGTCCAGTCGGAGTTGGGTTGGATGATCCAACAGTGCTAACAGCAAGCTGGGTGGTAAGGCAACCTATGATCCCATCAGCTTGGGGTCCCTTATGTGGTTTCGTGGGATCGTTAATGTCTCGGGGTGCGTTAGGAAAAATATCAAATAGAGTGCTAGACTGGGTATAGACCAGGTCTAACAGATGAGCACTCGCGATGGCTTGTTCTTCGGTGACAACACCTCGCATGGAAACATATTTTTCTATGGTGGGAAGAAGCGATTTAGTAAACTAGTCCGCTAGGAGCTGATCTGGAATGGGAGCTTTAATGAGACGTCGTCTCCTTCACCACTCATGGATATGATACAAAATGTGAGTGGCGGTATTCTGATGGAGCGAGGTTAAAAGCTCAGTACCAGTCTCATACCGTATAGGCAGCTAGAAATGCATAAAAAATTTCATAGCAAGAGAGCCAAAGTCAGGAAAAGAGTGCGGTGGCAACTCAATGTACCACTTGGCAGCCAAACCGGTGAGAGTCCTTTAGAACAATATAAGATGAATTGAATCGTCCATTAAGGAATTAGATGGACACCATAAATGGTATGTCATCACATGGTTCTTGGGGTCTTCACCCGGCTTGCCGTCAAACTTGGGGATATCAGACGGAAGTTTCACCGGAATTGGTGGCCAGTTAGATCCATGGTAAATAGGATCATTGGTTAAACGAGAGAGGTCAGGTAGGTCCAAAGTAGCCAAAAAGGGCAGTTGTGGATTAGGTTGCGTGTATTGATAATACGGATATGGCGTGTAAGGACTAAACTGACCGTAAGGTGTACCAGGATAAAAATGACCGTAGGGGGGTGTGCCGACCGGACCATAAGGAGGTCTTCCACCATAAGGTGGTCCGTTCTAATAAGGTGGGGGTCCACCTCCACCTCCGGGAGGGGATGGAGGTCCGCTGCCACCATCGGGAGGAGGTGGGGGTCCATAACCATAATAAGGTGGCCCACCACTGCCTCCGCTTAGAGGGGGTGGTGGACCACCTTCGCTGCCAGATGGGTGGGGTCCCCCACCACCTCCACGACCAAAAGGATGAGGGTTTCCAGCACCACCGCCACCACCATAGTAATTAGGTCCTCCACCGCCTCCGCCTGGAGGGGGTGGTGGACCACCGCCACCACCCAAAGGTAAATGTCCTCCACCACCATGATAAGGTGGTCCACCACCGCCTCTGCCTGGAGGAGGCGGTGGACCATTCATGCCACCGCTTGAGGGGTGAGGGGAATTGTAGGTAAAATGTGGTGGGCCTCCACCAACGTTAGGTGGGGGCCCACTGCCTCCAACAGAAGGTCGTTGAGGACCGATCGGGGGTGGTGGTACTTGAGGGATAGTCGTTTGGGGTCTGTGTTGCAACACAGGTTGTTGCCCCCATAGAGTGTATGGATTCCTGGGATAAGGTATCCCATATGGCGCGTTTCCGAGATTAGGTTGGCCCGACGCAGGGTTAACGGAACCTAGATACGCTAGACTCCATGAGGATTGGGTTACATTTGATGGCCCTCCAACATGAGATAATCCCGTGGTGGATGGTCTAGCGGTTTGGGTAGGTCCAATGGAAGGCCCGTTGGGGACTCCACCAACGTTCTAATTAGGAAACAGGGGTTTACCCCAACCACAACAGGATGACCACTACTCAAAGGTTGAACCAACATGGGTTGTTGACTAGCTACCGTGGTAATAACATTACCAATAAGATAATCCGTAGGAATGGAGTACGCTCCCCTCGAATTTTGAGGTGGGGGAGGAACTGATAATGTAACCGTGGTAGTGATAGGTTTGTTGGACTGTTGTCCTTCCACTGGTTGGTTCACTTGAGGTGCAGGACTGGACTCCTGCAAGGGTTGACCAGTATCATTAGTGGTCCCATGGTGGGGTGCTTCAGGTGATCCAAAATAAATTGAATGAACTGGGATGGGTTGGTAAGGGGGTAACGATGGGTCTTCAACCCGTCGTTGGAGACTTGACTGTCGACACTCTTCGGCCATGTAACGAAAGTGGGCCAATTGGCCATGAAGTAGGCTAAAGTGTCTTCCGGAGTAGTCTCACTAGATGAGGATGAGGTGACAAAATGAGCCATTGTATGGTCTGTAGAAGATGTCCAATAAGCCGCTGAAGGACCAATAGCTGCAGTAGGGTCATCCTAGGGTTGGTTTATCCATTCCAACGATCCAGGTTCTTCGGGGATGACAGGAGGAAGGTTTTGAGAAGTGGGGGTGTGAGCTTCTTCATCTCACGTGGGATGAGAGGCAGGTGAATCTGGAGGAGTTTGTGGAAACAAAATCCCTCCAACATTCAAGGTGAGGTTCCCTACTTCAGTAGCTACGACCACGTGATGCTAATCCATTCTTACCCTCTAAATAACCTCTGGATTAAGGGGAAATTCGGGTGGCAATTTCAAGATCCTACGGGACCTTCTCCAAGGAAAATCTGCTAGAGTATTAGGAAAATCAACCAAAAAAAGGCTGAAACAACATTTCTCCTAAAGGTATTCTAAAAGAAAAGCAGTCCAAGAAAACCTAGTCAAACTAAGGCAACAAGCAAACTTATGTGATAGAGTGGATTCAAAAGTCTGGAACCTCACGGGATTATCAAGGCATCACAAACCGCAATATACTGTAGGGTCCAATAGTATGACACGACAAGGAGGATTGGGACCATGCCCTTGCCTGCATACCCGACTACCTGGATAGGACGTGCATGCTAATCTCCCAGAGTGCTGTTCTCAGTCTGTTGCTTTGACAAGATGGCCAAATGGTTAACTCGGTTGGTTACAGGAATCCTAATGGTGTCTCCCGATATACGCAAGGTACGTGGGAGCTCAAATTCGTAATGGTGCTGTCTAATGCACAGCTGTTGGCATGATACCTTCCGATATACGTGTCGAGTACATGATACAACCTTCGATATATGCCAAGTACGGATTATGGTACTTGGTGGGTATGTGAAGGAGCTCGATATACTGATGTACGTGGAAGACTACAATACCCCCGGAATATAGCGTTGGCAAGTAACGACAGCTACCACGCTTAACGACGCTGGAACACGTCTCTAACTTACACACAAGTTACTAAAAATTTTACCTAGTTCTACCGTTAATTTTATCTTGGACGATTAGGTGAATGCATGAGGTGAGTACATAATCGGAAACATAATGCAAATCTTAGCTACATGCATGAAATATTCTTTTATTTCGATGAATTCTACCTATGGTAAGGAGAAATATTTTTCCAATGGTATTTCCAAAACAAACTCAATGCAACACAATTCCCAATGCAAACAAATTTGACAATGAAAGTACTCTTTTCTTTTTCAACGAAACACGCAAACGTACACAACACTATTATCCAAATCAAAGTATTTTTTCTTTTCTTTTCTTTTTCAAATCAAAACAACACTAAGTAATGAAATGAGAGGATTCTGAAACGGAAATGCAAGCTTTTCACTTTCTCTTTTCAATGATCTAAAGGAAACAAAAATAAAAAATGCACCTATCTTTCCCTAGCATGGAAACACCTTTTGAAAAAAAAACGAAATGTACTAGAGCTTTTCAAGAAGATGAATAATTCATAATTCAAGAAAAACACAATCAATCATATTTCCATTCACCTTTTCCAAAACATTCCAATGCACAATGATCTTTCTTCAATAACTTTCTTGAGAAATAACTGGAGAGAAGCACTTTTAATCTTTCAATGGATGTATCAACGCAATAAACTTGAAAACAACTTTGCTTTCAAATCTTAATGACTGAAAATAAAATGTTACTTGCGGCACTCATACATTCAGAAAACTCAAGAAAAGATAAGCACTCAACTAAGCAAATAGACACACTTAACTCAAAATCAAGCATCAGCAAGCAAACTAAGCAAGCAAATCTCAAAACAAAAATAGATGAGGTTTGGAAGGTGATCCGATTCAATGATCAGATCAGGGATGGAAGGAAGGGAATGCAAGAGTGAATGGATGAAGGTGGGGGAGACAAAAGTATCCACCACTACCGAATCCAAACTTGTCCAAAGCAGAACCCAAAGTCAATCCAAATAAACCAAACTCTCAACACACAAATCAAAATGGGATCTCTGGCTGAATGTTGCAGCACAGAGGGATTTCATACATAAAAACAAGGCTCAGACTGTCAAACAAGAGGCTGGGTGCATGTATTCTAAGTCTCGATAGATCGACGCACTATGGCTTTGCAGACAGTGCGACGTCGCAGTTTACCTGCACGAGAGATGCGACGATGTCGCAGTTTACTAATGCATAGGACACGATGGGCAAGCAATAGCCAAAGAAAAAAGACCCAGAAAAACATAGTGTTGCTCTGTTTTCACTGCCCAGGTGCGACAGGCGAGTTCTAGATTCAAAAATGATTCAAATCTCCTGATAATGAACCACCAACAGGTTTGAAACTGAGTTGTATAAACTCAAAGGAAGATGATCAGGACCTTCAACGTGAAGATCTAACAATGGAATCAATCCTAAGAAGGAAAATGGCAAAAGAAATGACAACAAGGCTTGTGACAAGTAATCAACTGAAAATGACTCAGATTAATGATCACTAAACAAGAATACTCCCCAGTATGGTCGCCAGATTTGTTACCAAAAAATCCACTCGACTGGAGGCGAGCCGGATCTCCCTAGCTCAATGCGAGTCTAGAACAAATAGAACAGACTACAAACATGTTTCCTAGATCTACTTAAGGATCAAGTACTAGATGTCTTACCTCTTTGATTTGCTATCCTTTCTCCCAAATGTTGCTCCACGTCCCACGGTCGTTAGATCCAAGCTGCGAGACCTGTTAAGACACAGAAAAGAGAAATGAGTAAAGAGCATCTATACAATAAGAGATCTATGTAAACAGTTAAGCAGGTAAACAACACAACATCATCACATATAACACCGATATTGGTGGAAAGCATTTGTATTACTGTAAATAGAGGAGTACATGATAGAGATATAGAACTACAACCAATGAGTTAATGTAGCAGCCCTTCTCCACACAAGCCAATTTCCAAGCCCTTCCAAGGACGCATGAATTCTCCAAGAGGTGAGTGAAGGTGTCTAAGAGAGATTTCACCAGCATGTAGATACCATAGTCTTCATCCCTTTGGTATGGGAGTGAGCCTCGTATATATATGACTAAGTGGATGAGATTATGGATAGGATAGGATGAGAGATGGTAGGAGAGAGATAGGGGATCCTCCCAATGAGTTAGGGGTCGAGTACCAGCTCTGCAAGAGATCAGGGATAAGCCCCTAAATGGGAAAGCTTCGAGTAATATCTCGAATAGGCTATTTTTGCCCATTAATAGACCTCGTCACACCTTGCTATGGAGCAACCTGCGACGTTGCATGTTGCTAGTGTGTAACCTGCGACGAACTCTCAAAAGGTTGTACAAACTGAGTACAAATCCTCTCAAATGAATACTTGGTCTAGATGACTTCAGGGATGTATACACTAAATCATGATGATGGGTATATTTTAGGTGTAACACCAATCACCACTGCATCATCAATAGTTTTACCCTTTTGCCACATCAGAACTTGGCCATCTACAAATGCAACCCTTATGCCTTTTGCATCCAATGCAAAGATGGAGAGAAGATTCTTCTTGAGCCTAGGTAGATAAAGAACTTCTTTCATCTTCAAAGACTTTCTAGAATCTAGGTTGTAGGAGGATTCACCACTTCCTTTGATAGGGTATTGATAATTATCCCCAAGTTTCACCTTATGGGGTGACTCATGTTCAAATAAGTTTACCAAAGATTCTTTAAACCCTGTCATGTGTTTGGAAGGCCCACTGTCAATTAGCCAATGATTACAACCATGAGAGATAGTACCTGTGAGAGCAAAGATTAGAACATACTCTTCTTCACTTGATGAGCCATCATCACTTTCTTCCCTAGCCTTCTTCTTTGGAGGTTCATCATCCTCGGTAGCATGAGCATGGTACCTTCTTTTGTTGCCCGTCTTCTTCTTGTTGAAGTTGTTGTTGTTGTCATTTTTGTTCTTGGGACAATCTGAAGAAAAGTGACCTTTCTCATTGTAGGTAAAACATCTTAGATCCTTCTTATTCTTTTGTTGGTTGTGATAGGATCTCTTGTAGTGAGAGTGCTCCTTCTTGGGCTTGCTTCTTTTGGTGTGAGTTGCGAGAGCTTGATCTTCACCTCCCATCTTTTCTTCTTGACCTACAAGCCTAGCTTCTTCTTGAGAGAATTCCTCCCATAGTTTACTAAAAGAGATCAATTTCTTTCTTGCACAGATTCCTTGAATAAAGGAGTCCCATGACCTAGGTAGGCCATTCAGACTGGTCGTAACAACTTCACCATTGTCCACTACTTCATCCACAGCTTCAAGTTGTTCCTTGATCTGAGAGACCTTGGAGAAGTAAGATTGAATGGTCTCTCCATTCAACATCTTGACCCCTTTCAATTGATTCCGCAGAGTCATCTTCCGATTAATGTTCTTCCCTTCAAATAACTTGGTCAGAGAGTCAAACATCTCCTTGGGTGTCTTTAGATATGAAACATGAGGTATGAGATGGTCTTGATAGAATCAACAATGATTCTCTTTGCCTTGAAAAAGTTCTTCTTATGCAATACCTTAGCCTCTTCATCCTCTAGGACAGGGACCTCAGAGCTGATGTAGGAGTCCAATTCATTTTCTTCTAGGATTAACCCAATCCTATACTTCCAGGCTCGGAAGTTATCAGCCCCTTCAAGCTTATCCTCAAGCTTGGTACGGTGAGACATCTTAAAGAGTACTTAAAATGGAAATAGAATATATTTAGGTCTTACCACTTGTTTTGCTGAAAACTGGATCTGGTCCCGGATTAGGGTTTGTCGAAAAAACCCTAAAAAATCAAAATGTGAATTTAAACTTTCCAAAAGGATAGAAAGATGCGCCTTGATGAGTTGATCAGTCTGGTGTATTCATAATTTGAGATCTGCAATACACCAGACTGATCAACTCTTCTCGGGTTCACTAGGGAGGACCATGAATTAGGGTTTGAGTTTTCGAGAGATTTACTCAGCCAAAAATCTAGATCCAAAGTTCTAAACTTCGATTTTTCCAAGGAGCTTCCAGCTATGTCTTCAGATTTCAGAAATTCCTATTTTTGTGGACACCCTAATTTTTAGGGCCAAATCTGAAAATGCTCAGAATTGAATTCTGATTGGACAGATAGATTCTCCTTGATGAGTAGAGTCAATCTACTATACTTCTTTTCCAAAATCAGTGGAGAGAAACCCAATAAACAAGAAACCCGAGTTTCCGTCACTGCACAATGTCTTCTTCTCAGGTTAGCTCTGATACCATGTTAAATTTTGAGCATTAATTCAATATACTCTAGGATCTTTACTGAGAGACAACATGTACAGTATATCAATGCATTTCAATCATAACAAGCATGTCAATCATCACAAGAATCAAAAGCATGAGAGACAATAGACACACAGAGTTTCCGTGGGGAAAACCCTAAGGTGAAAAACCCCACAACTTCCTCAGAGATAGATAGAGCAATAGCTCAACCAAAGTACAACCAAAATACAAGAGACAGACTCCTCTTAGTAGCTGATCCTCCTCCTCACAAGTGTGCCACTTTCCGAGTGAAGGAAGAATGAGTTTCTGAGTGATCCAAATAGAGATCTCCCGATCTTTATTTATACTTGTCATGTTTTCCCAATAACCTTATGGGGACGAATTGTCTAGCTAGGTGCATCAACCATATATTACATAAATCAGGGCCGACCCCACACATGTTGGTCTAATAACCCATCGACAAGTTAACACACTTGCGACACTTGTCAATATACATGACGACACTTCCGTATGGAGGAATGACACATCTCTATAGGAGTACAATAATATATAAATGAAATACATGGATGAAATACATTCTGAAGTTACATATACATCAACAATATCAACATTATTTTTCTTCATGTTTTCATATTGAGTGAGAATTTGGAGAGTATTTTGTTTATCCTTCCATCTGGCCAGGAAATCTTGTTCCAACCTCTCATACGTAGCAATACCTCCATTTGGAATGGTTTTGAACCATTTCTTTACTTCCCCTAAAAAAATTTGGGCAAGTAACCTAATATTGACATCATATTCATCTATCTCTTCAAGATCTATGAAGTCAGTGAAATGGTCTACATGTTGTTGTGAAATACAACCCCCTTCCCCGTCATATCTCATGAGGCATTGGGAATAGCCCACAGGTAGGTCATGGAGGTTGGTAGGGAGGGATAAAGGGGAAAATATGGGAGCCATTTATCTCAGGGTTTGCTTGGAACCAGGAGGAGTATTTGGAATAGGCTTAGAAGCATGGCTAGGTATTACAACAATGTGACCTAGAGTAGGAGGGGTGATCAAAATATTGATCTGCTTATTGGCTGCTTTAGTGAAAAGGAACAGGTCACTGCTTTCTTCTTTGACCTGTAGACTCTCCCACAAAGCACTCAAATAGTGGTTTTGGAACTTCTTTCGATAAAATAGGGATTCTTTCAAATCTGTCTTATATTTAGACCTAAATAAGGAATTCTCAAATTTGAAATCAAAAGAGACAGTATCTATAATCTGGGCTTCTTCTTTAGGTAAAGAAAAAGATATGGTTAGTGGAGGAATACCTGTTTTTTCTTTATTCGCTTTCTAGATGATATTTTCTGGATCTAATACGAACTATATTGGTTCAGGATCCGAATGAATTCTGGTAGATATCCTTTGGGAAGCCATAATTCTTTTAAGAAACTCACCAAGTGTCTCTTGTGGGACTGCAAATTTGAATATCAGAGTTGCTAGGGAAAATATCACAACCTTTATGTATCTGATCTTTTGTTTTCCCTTAGAGATCTAATTTGATTCCTTGTAATTATTTTTCTGGGGTAAAGAATTTCTTCGTTCCCCAGTATGGTCACCAAATTTTATCACTCAGGATTCTTCTAGGTTGCAGCAAAATGGATCACTGAGGTAACTATTTCAACTACACTCTTGTGAATGCGGAAAATAGCCTTTCCAAGACACAGAGAGGGCTCTCTCTCTCACAACTCTTTCATCATGCAAAATATCACTTGAATTGGATGGTTGTGTATTAATAGTGGTGGCTAGACCTTCAGATAAGGGTATTAGGGATTTCAATTGGTTGGGTTGAGGATAGGTATATCACATGGCATGGATTCAAACTTTCATAGTTTTTCTGTCACAAATGACTGATTGGACTATAAATTGAGAAGCAAAGGAAAAATAAATGAAGTTTTTTCACGTCAAAATGATATTGGCAGATGGTAGTAGAGAGGGAAACAAAAATACATCACAAAGTTAGAGCATTTACGAATGAATTCTAACTTGCAATTTCAGAAAGAAAGAGTGGAGTGTCTAATCATATGTATCTAAAGCATGAAATGATAGACGAATTTCAGACCATGTAATGTTTATTTAAACACTTCATAAGAAGACAATCAATGGAAAACACTAGCAAGGAAAACATACACATGAATTACAGACATCAAAACATTCATTTCAAGAATATCTGCTCCAAAATCAAGTCTCGCATTAATATAAAACGATGGGTTTCATTACATTTCTCAAAACTTCTCATAGAAAATCCCAACCCTCGAGTCTTATTCAAAACCTTCTCGACTACTTCAGCCATATGTGGCCGTTTATTAAATTCGCAACTACAACTGTTGGTAATATATCAGATTAACTACTAGTCTTATGGACTAACTATTCAAAATAAATTAAAAACTGGAAGTGATGTGGTTGTCTTCCTTCTTCACTTCGAGCTTCTCAAACCAACTAATACTTGATCTAGAGATGAGTCGATGTGAAACTTCAATGTGCTACTAGTGCAAAACTCGGGTTGTCGAACTGCTTATTGCCCTTTAGATTGAGCCATTTCAGGATGATTTGTAGGGATTGATGTATTGTGACTTTCCTTTTCCTTTAGCTCGACTCCTAGTCGCGGAAAGTTGAGTCTTTTTCCTACCAAATTCTCCATTTTTACACAGCTGCAATTTATTCTGAAATGCCAACTTCAGTTTGCAATCCTCAATCCACAAGCTGTAATCTGCAAGCCACAATGTGGGATTCGGAAGTCGGCACCCCAACGCAGAACTTCAAGAGATTACATCTCCAACTTCCGCAATCCGAAATACGGGCATCGAAAATTAGGAACACCAAATGCATAGCTTCAAAGAAAACACACCTCTGACTTCCGTAATCCACAACCCGTAATGCAGGAGTCAGAAGACAAAACCCCAAATTCACAGCTTTGAAAAATTTACTCCTCCGCAATACGCAATCCGAAATGCAACAGTTGGAAAGTATGAACCCAAAATTCATAACTTTGAAGAAATCATACCTCTGGCTTCTGCAATCCGCAATGCGGGAGTCGAAAGTCGAGACCCCAAATTTATAGCTTTGAAAAACTTACTCCTCCGTAATACGCAATATGAAATGTTGTATTCGGAAAGTAGGAACCCCAATGCACAACTTCGAGAAAATCTCCTCAGAATTTCGCAATCTTCAATGTGGGAGTTGGAAATTCAGAACCCCGATGCACAACTTTGAGAAAATTACTCCTCCGACTTCCGCAATCCGCAATGCAAGTTCAGAAATTCGGAACCTCTGCAAAATCGCTCTACAACCATCGATCTAGCTCTATCTCCAATCTCAACCATTCAATGTATTAAGAGTGGAAGACCTCATTTTTATCATTTGTCTTACTGTGGCTTGCTCATGCAGTCGAAGGTTGTTAATACTTAGCCATATTTTGGGAGTTTTTGCTTCTTCTTTTGGAGTAAAAAGTTAGTGGGTAGGCTTGAGATTTCAGTAGGGGGTTCCCTTTCCTTCCCTTGTGGGAGTTTCCTTAGAGGTTATAATAGGAAGAATATTAATATTTCCCACTTACTATATCCCATGCATATATTTAAAAATGTTTCATGTTCTTTGTGGTGTCACATATCATCCAAAAAAAGTGACAAGATGAAAGTCATGAAAGACCTTATGTCTTCAAATGCTAAAAAGAAGCATTGGACATGACAAAAAAAAATAGAGGAGAGGCTAGCCCCTCTCTTTCATTTAAAAAAGGTGATGTCATATGGATTTTGAGGAAAGGTTATCTTAATTTGTCAAAAGAAGTTATATTGGGCATGAAGGAACCTTCTTTTTATGGGTCTAATCTACAACGCTACTTCAATATGTTAGATGAAAAGTTGTCGGGTTTGAAATCACATGATCATCTCAACCTTCTAAGGGTATGTATAATGGAAAAAATTTGTTATTACTATTTATTTATATATTTTTCCATAAAATTTAAAGAGCAATTAAATTTTTGTGTTTAATTTGTAGTGTCATTATCCGTTGTTCGTGTGTGGGTGTGTGAAGCATGACTTTCTTGATGACTTGCGGTGCCATATCTAGACTATTTGCATTTGTATGGTGGATCACATCAAAAGAGATTTACATTGCTAGCATTCGAAAGTGGCATGAAGAGATAGCTAATATTGTTTATATGTTTGAGAAGGTGTTGGAAATATGGTAGTGGCAGAAGGTGTAGATTGTCATTGATGGAAATCAGATATGGCAGTGGAAACTGGCCATGACAGGGCAACAAAAATAGAGAAACACAAAGATGACAGAGCAACACAATGAAGAGATCTCAATGTCTGCCATCACTCCTGTATGATATCATGTGTTGAGAATGTGAAGAGCTGGATCGTGTGCTCACTCCCTTAGTTTCCTGAATCACAATTGAGCGTTGAGATCTCTCCTAAGTTCTTCCAGGGTTACACATGATGCTTTCATTCAAGAGCTTCTATGGATCAATAATTATTGTAGATATTTCATATTGGAGTTTTAGAGGCTACAATGGAGTGTTGAATGATCAACGTTGAAGGCTACTGTGTTGAATATTGGTCTCCACTCTAGTGATTGATCTGCATTGCTGTAGTTTCTTGTTTTGAGTTACAACTGGCGAATCATGATGGGACATCTCAGAATTAAATATTTAATCCAGAAAGAGTCCTATCCATGGGATATATCGGTTGTGCCAACATCCATCTCTGGCTATTAAGGTCAACCTACATAAGAGGAGGGATGTGCAAGCACCACAGCCATGAGAAATAAAGGAGTATGGTCTTACAAATTCAGACGGTAATCAAGAATCTCCAATTAACATGCCACTGAATCTTTCTAGTGAGAATCATGATAGTCACGAGATCCCTAATCCAAGAAGAAAAGAACATCATAGACGTAGCAGTATTGACCATTCCTAGAGGAGGATAAATATTCAAACTTATACATCAAAAGAAATTGAATATGGACCTAGAAGATTGGATCATGGCCACCTTTCACCGAATGATATTCTAGCCAACCGTTCTGGTGTAAATCATCTCATTATGGAGCCACGGTCTCATATTGAATATGTTGATGGGGAACTTACAAGGCATGTTGATGTTGATGGTATACTCTCTAGGGTTGGTGCTAGTCACAAGCCAATCCAAAATTTGGAGTCAGTGAACTTGGTGGTTGGTTCTGATTCTGATGCAGCAGAAAGTGATGGCAGTAATTAAGTGAAGAGGATCCGAGGTGGCAGTGACTACGTGGATCATCCATCAGAGATACGAGAACCTTTACCGCTAATAATTCATCATATTCCAATTGCTGTGACATTCGCTTTCTTTGGTGAAGGAGACATGGTGGTTTTAGATCCCAATTACAAGGAAGAAGCAGTGATCGATGGAAGAATGGCCATCTCTATAAATACACATGGAGATGTCTGTGCGGTTCAAAAAGGAGGTAGTGTGGGTGTAATTCAGAGCGAAATTATGTGATGTTTCCGTGTTGCTGCTATGAAAGCCTTCGACATAACAACTAAATTAAAATAAGTTGTTTAAGCTCATGAAATTGAAGTCTTATTTAAAAAGTGTTGGCGGAGTTTAAAATGACAGACCTAATGCTTATAAGGACATAATGTAAGGTTATAAAATCCATAAAAATTATATAAAGCGCTAAAGTAAAAATGCATATATATAAAGTGGCTTTTTGCGTTATTACAAAAGGTAATACAAATAAAAATTATATAAAGCGCTAAACTAAAAACCCATATATATAAAGTGGCTTTTTGTGTTATTACAAAAGGTAATACAAATAAAAATTATATAAAGCACTAAAGTAAAAATGCATATATATAAAGTGGCTTTTTGTGTTATTATAAAAGGTAATACAAAAAGGTTAACAAATGGAGAAGAAGAGCTAATGGTGTTTATAAAGTTAAAAATAGTTATGACTAAAAAGAAAAACAATTGTTTAACTTTATTTACTTATTACATGTAAAGACACATCATTACGTGAAAAGGTGTGAGTACATGAGAAGATATATTGGTTCATGAAGAGGTGTGAACAAAGTGTATAAGTATGAAAGACATCATTTGAATATGGGTGTCTCGGTGGATTATAAAATATATCTTGGTGGATATTCTACTATTGATATGGACCTTGTGTTCATTCGAACAGATTGGTGTCTGTAATCATGTTGGAGCCTAAATGAGGATTGGATTCCTCTCTACATGATGGGTCATGTATACAAGCTGGGTCTTGTAAGAGAATTGGGTTTCTCAATCTAGCTAGGTCTAGATCATTAATGCTATGTAATATAAAATCCTATTTAATGGAAGATATTTGACATATTCATATATGTGTTGTTCTTCATATGTGTTTATATAGTTCATATGTATTATATAATTGGTAAATGTCATGATTGTTTCATAATACATATGACTGCTTGAATTGGTGCTTTGGCAAGAGATTTTTAAGTTTTAAGAGACACTGATTCACCCCCCCCCCCCCTCTCAGTGTCTAGGACCTTGTTCTACATAAGGAACTGTCATCGACTTTCATGGATTTGTAGGTTCATCTTCTAATTCACCTAGTCGATGAGGTTGAATTAGTTGGGGCATTCTCCTATCATTAGATGTTCTTCTTAGAGAGGTTTGTGAAAAAAGTGAAGGGATTTGTTTGACAAAGGAAAAACTTGAGGGGTCTATGGAGGATGGGTACATAGTATATGAGTCATTCTATTATGCCAATGAGTAAATCAAGCAAATCGACAACACACTAGGTGCAGTGATTTTGGATGATGAATGTGATGAGGACAGAAGGGAAGGGGAGGTACTAGAAATGAATGGAAAAAGGCACATTATAAAGAGTAAGTCACTTATCTTTTGATCTTCAATTTTTCACATAGTAACTATTCATAACAAACTTCAAAATATATATTTGATCCCATAAATACTTAATGTGGTTTTGTTTCCATGAATAGAACATCAAATTCAAAAATTGATGCAATCAATAAATTCATTTTTTACAATGCGAAGGAAATACAGTGATGGGTCGCATTGTATGAAGAGAAGAGGAGGAAATGGGACATTGACGGAAAAGAATTCAGTCGGTTTCACGGTAGAAGCATGCCTTTTTCAAATCATTTAAAAGAAAATATGCCAATGATCTGTCCCAACAGTTGGGTTGTAGACCAAGTCAGAGAGAAACGTGGTGCATCCGGTCATTACCCTCCTGATTCAGAGGAGGGTGTGCTAAACATTGGGATCGGGTGCAACAACTCGGTAATAAAATCTTTATATACACAATTTCTAACTTTATAATGCAACTTTGAATTATAACATCTATGTTTAATATATTAATGGTTGCGTTAATAGACATATGAAATCATCATTTGTTAACCTTTCTTACAGGTGCATTCGTTCCCATCTATGTGGGCTTATGGACATCATTTTCACACCCAGAATGCTGATGATGGGCATGTTACACAAGACTGTGGAGTGGAAGTTGAGTTCGACCAATCTAGTCATGCTAGCCACCGAGATCGAAATTTGGTAGGAGGGATGTTGGGTTATGTCGGAAAGATACAAGAGATCATTCAAGTACACATCTCATCTTTCCAATGTGTTATTTTTAGGTGTAGGTGGTGGGACACATTCAACATAAATAATGTAAAGGAAGATAGTGATAGTGGGTTGATATGTATCAACTCTAGAAAGATGTGGGATGAACGTAAGGAGCCTTATGTTTTCCCAAAACACTAAAACCAAGTGTTCTTTCACCTGGATGTGTTGGATAGAGATTGGTGGCTCATATTAAGACACAACCATAGATCTAAACATGTTTCTAAGAACAACACTGCTCTCAGGCCAACCGCGGAAGATAATGAGGGTGATGGAAATGGAGAATGATATGTACATGTTTTATTTCTTCATTTACAGATTGAGATATCATTTTGTTACTGTTATCTTTGATTTTCTAATTATATTGTTTATTTTTCATGTTATGACTGTGGAAATGGAAAGTTGATTATTGCATGCAGTGTTTAAACAATTTCAGTTGGTTAAGAACCAATTAAATGATGTGAAATATGGTTTATGTCTATGAAGTAATTTATGATTGTATATAATGATTATATGTCATTGTCCAAATTACTCATATTCTATTTTCTGTATACATATAAATACACCATGAAAAACAACTTACATGATTCAATTTTATTTTTGTGAATGTAAAGGATAAATATTATTCCTGACTTGAAGGTGGTCTCAAATTTCTATATTGATATTTTAGTGCTTGTATTTTATGACATTTTTATTATAAATAATGTTAAAAATTATAATTGCATTAATTTATGACATTTCTGTTAGAATGTAAACTTTTTATTATTATATGGTTCGATTAAATTGATTTTTTGTTATAATGTAATGTTTTCCGATGTTTTTATCATATTTATAATGTTAACTCAAACATAAAAAGTGACACATTTGTAACCTTGATGGAGATTTAAAATTCAACAATTTTTTTACTAGTGTTGAGCTCTAAAATGACTTTATTTATGGCCTTGATAACAGTGAAATTTACAACAAAATTTAAGGTGCTCTCTAATTTCTCCATCAATATTTGAATGTTTGTATTTTATGATGTTTTTGTTAGAAATAATGCTAAGAATTATAATTGCATTAATTTATGACATTTTTGTTAGAATGTAATGGTTTTTTATTATATGATTCGGTTAAATTGAATTTTTGTTACAATGTATTTTTTTTTTTTTAAATTATTGTATTTATAATGTTAAATCCAACATAGAAAATGACATGTTTGCAACCTCGATGGAGATTGAAAATCCAACAAATTTGTAACTAGTGTTGAGCTCTACAATGACTTAATTTATGGCCTTGATAACAATGAAATTTTCAACAAAATTTAAGGTGCTCTCTCATTTCTCCATCAATATTTGAATGTTTGTATCTCATGATGTTTTTGTTATAAATAATGCTAATAATTATAATTGCATTAATTTATGACATTTCTGTTAGAATGTAATGTTTTATTATTATATTATTTGATTAAATTGAATTTTTGTTATAATGTATTGTTTTTTGATTTTTTGATTGTATTTATAGTGTTAACTCCAACATAGAAAGTGACATGTTTGTAACCTTGTTGGAGATTGTAAATCCAACAATTTTTTTACTAGTGTTGAGCTCTACAATGACTTACTTTATGGCCTTGATAACAATGAAATTTACAACAAAATTTAATGTGCTCTCTAAATTCTACATCAATATTTGAATGTTTGTATTTCATGATGTTTTTTTATAAATAATGCAAAGCATTATAATTGCAAATGTTTTCTGAATGACAATAAGAGATAAAAAAATGGCTTGAAGATCATCAAATCAACTTCATGTTTAATAATAATAATCGATTTGGAGAATGCAAGTTGTGGCTTTACATTAGTTGAGAGAAAAGGGTGTTCTTTTAATTAACTATTTTTTTTTCTTCCTATTAAAGATTTGATATTTGTCATTGTAAAGTGAGCTATTGTCAAAAAAATAAAATTCTTGAATGATACATTGATAGGTCATATTGATGTTCATATAATTTAGATTTTTTTTTTTGTGATGTCCATAAGCATGATACTATGACAAATTATGCAACCATCATAAATCATATAGATAGTTGTCACAACTTCATCCATTATCAATACAAAATTCATAAAATTATTTAATTCAATGATATTTTTTATTCAATTATATTATGTAAACATAAACATGTCATCATTCATATCATTGTCACTATCTAACAAACATAAAAATAAACACCGGCATGCTATCATTAACATAAAACTAATAAAAATAAGCATGAACGTACCATCATAAACATTATGTTACTACATATTCATATAACAAATACATCTTACATATTTAAACAAAATATAACACACATATGATCTAACAATAACATGTAACAAAAGACAAGTTCCATTTTATAACATAACCACTAGACACATCTGATGAACATCATCGAAACTGACGTAACATACACAAGTACATTACCGTCAACATCAACACATGCAAAATGGAAAACACAAAAATCTAATGAACATCATCGAACCTGACCTAACATACACATCATGACCATCAACATATAAATACACATAAACATAATCATCAACATCAACATATGCAAAATGCAAAATGACACACACACACACACACACACACACACACATATAATAACATCAAATTGATGATAAATTTCAAATATACATGTTTAGTCCACCCCATAACCATATCATCATCACTATCTGTCGACCCACCAAATGTATTGGCACCTCCAGCAGTAGAGCTAGAGGCATGATCAGTACCTCTGCTAGGAAATAAACTATCATGTAGATCAGTAGGAAAGACATCTCTAGGAATTTGGATCATCCCACCCAATCTGAGCATCATATCTAAAGCTGAGGGGACTAGTGGATGAGGATCATGGGGAGCTAATGGATCAATAGAGGCTGGTCGGTCGGATAGGTATAACAGATCGGATGTTGGATCCGTTAAAGGAGGGGAGGTGAAGGAGGTGATGGAGGTGGAGGACATGGTGGAGGAGGACGTGGAGGAGGACTAGGAGGACGTGGAGGAAGACTAGGAGGCCGAGCATATCTTCTCTCATCAAACGATGACATGCCATGATGGATGGCATATAAAATAATGCAAGCACTAACAATGTGCTGCATCAATATCCTCATATCAAGAGGAATCATCCTCCATAGCTCAAGGTACCGATCCTACCTCTGAATCTCCCTGACAGGAATAGGTCAAACCCCTTGATCTACTAAAAATATGGACAACCTATCTACAATGTCCTTTCAGAACCTCTTCTCTAGCCTCCGTTGAAGGCTAAGTCTTTCTAGTTGAGGTACCTCTGACTCATCATGCATCTCTATGTCCTCATCCTCATTTTTCGGTGGAGGAGGCCCCACATCGCCATCAAATGTGCCAATATCTGTAAAATATATAGTACACAATAATAATTAGACAATTTCATTGAACATTAATTTAATATAACAATTTAAAACATATTTCATTTGCATTAAGTATAAAGAGAATAAAATGAAACTAGATTAAATTAAATATAATGCTAAATTTACCTCTATCATCAAGTGGCTTGTCCTAGGTGAATAATATGTTGGTACACACTCTCCAATTGAACCCCACATAAGGATATGCAACCATATCTAACAAAGGCTGGTCCTTGTCGCCTAGCATGTCAAGCACATCTACAGTAATCCTTGCAGGAAAGTATGGTTTCCCCCTCGTGGGGATCATATTCCCCAACATGCACATACATACATCTATCATCAACCTACGAGTGTGCCAGTAAAAATATGGCCTAGTCACCAGACATCTCTAAAAAATAGACAAAAAAAAATTTGAAATGAAGGGGAAGTTCCCCTTCCCGCCAATAGATGCACAACATCGACTAAGAGAATAACAAAATTGTCGCAACAAAATAGAAAACCACCTAATGCATCTAGGTTCTTGCACTAAATAATAAACATAATATAATAAAGGGTATCTAATGCACTTCCCATCACTGATGTAATGCGCGATGGTCATCACCAATAAAGAGAGGCACCTCACATCCTCTCTACCAAAAGAAACAATGGAAATATTCCCACTGCTGACTTGAAACTGAGAAGGATCAAGGATGTTGTGATCAAAATATCTCTGAACATATACTAGTTGAGTCACTACTATAGCTCCAGCTGGAACCTCAGGAAACTAAGGAAGGTTCTCACCTCTCATAGAGATCCTGGTGCTAAAGTATATGTCCTCCTCAATGGGTTGGAACCACTCATCGGGACCAACTCAAAAGAACTTCCTATGATGATCCTAGTGTGCAATCAACTCACATGAAAATATGAACCCAAAATCCGACGACATATATGTTTGATTTTCGACATCACGTTGTCGAAAATCTGACAAACCTCTATTTTTTAAAACATCGGTTCAACTTCGGAGGATATCCGACAACAAGAAGCTCTTGTCGGATATTCGACCCTAAAATGTCGATTAACTGACACCAAAAGACGTCAGACTATCCGTCGCATATCCGACATACCTTACATAGGGAAGGGTCGGATATCCGACCAAGCAGACATCAAACTGTCCGTCTCCTATTCGACATACCTTACATAGGGAAGGGTCGTATATCTGACCAAGCAAACGTCAGACTGTCTGTTTCCTATCCGACATACCTTACATAGGGAAGGGTTGGATATCTAACTAAGTAGATGTCGGACTTTCCATTGCATATCCGATCGAACTTACATAGGGAAGTGTCGGATATCCCACTAAGTAGACGTCGGAATTTCCATCTCATATCCGACCTATCTTATTTAATGAAGCGTCGGATATCCAACCAAGTAAATGTCGGACGTTCCGTCACATTTCAGACCGAACTTACATAGGAAAGGATCGGGAATCCGACGAAGAGGTGTCTAAATTCTGGCAGAAGTAACCAAAGACAAAAGACAAAGTTTGATGAAATTTTTTGTCGGAGGTATGGCACCGTCATCATATTTACTGGGGGTTCCGTTGGATATGCGATGACTTTGGGGAATTAAAAAAAAATAAAATATTAGTTCCAAACAAACTTCACCTACAATTGTCAATGTTGTACCTGTTCTAAAAAAATGTTTCCAAACTTCCTTCTTCTATCATTCTCACTCGTTTAGATTAATTGAATAGAATTTTGAATGAATGGTTTGACCATGGATTTTATTAGACAACCATGAGGAAACATCCTTAGATAAGAGCAATTAATGAATAGTTTTATACTTTCTGACATGTAAACCTATCAGTGAGGAATCACAAGACATTTCATGCTTAATTAAAGACCCCAATGGATCCCTGACTTAAGTACTAGTGTGGAAGATCCATACCTGACAAATCGTATTTCTATTTATACTCCTGGATAATCAAATGTCTGTGAAAGATTACATCTATTTGTACTTTTCTATTATCTAATATAAAAGGTGAGAGTTTTTTGTTCAAGTTCTTCAATGCACCTTAGTTTCTATTTCGAATGTTGTTCAAGTTCTTCAATTGTCAGCCTTCATCTTGTGGATGTTGAGTCAATTTTTCTTCACCACCTTATGCCAATTTTTTTTAATCTTTAGCATTGGTTCCACTGGAAAGAAATAACTAGAGGAAGGAGTGGGATTACAAACCTATGGATTCTGAAATAGTGATGTTGTAGGTCATGAGGCATTATTTTTATTTAGCAAAGATAGGTATTTTCTTCCCATGGTTGCTAACTTGCTGGACATGAAATGGAGTGTTTAGGGCCGACATTGGCATGTTGAATGAGTCATTTTCAATGTTGTGAGGGGGGAATTAATTTTATCAATAGGTTTGATTTCAGATAAAGGAAGATGTTGTTACAATGCTAGAGATATCCATGGGATAATTGGAGAAAGATGCATTAGCACAAAAGACAATAACAAAAGAAAACAAATCCCACTCAAAATTTAATTCAAACCAAAAAAATGTTGGATGGTCCATAGTTATGGTGGGAATATAACCAAACACTATGATAATAAAGGATTGTAGTAGGAGGTGTGCTTGAGAGTTGAAATAAGCCTGAATAATTTGGATGTGACAGGGTGCAGCTATGTAAATGGCAAGAAAGAATGCTTAACAGAGCATACATCATAAACAAAATTTATTACAGCTTATACAACAAATTACAAAATGCACACAGAAACCAACATTATGGAGAATGAGGTACTCTATTTTGGATATTTGTGCAAGGGAAGTTCAACCAATAAGAAAATGATGCAACTTTCCTAAGGTTGAGTACAATAATATGCCTACACTACATCCTTAACTTGAATAAACATAATCAAAGTGCATTTGGAAAACCTAAAATTGCCATCAATTAAAATTTACCAATCTAAATGCAATCCATGCAAGACTTGGAGGCATGCTCCTTCTTATGAAAAAAAACACATGTAGGTTTCTTCTTTATTTAATCAACCTAAATAGTATAAGTAGTCATGTAATTGGTAAAAAATCCACTTAAAGTCAATTATGTTAAAGGATGACATAAATAAGTATGCAAATATAACCTTGAAACACTAGTTCTATAGCCCTAGTTCTATCTAGACCACAACCGAATGGAATTTTATGTAAATGTTGTAAAATGAAACAAAATATGCAAGGCATACAAAGTTCTAGGTTGATATGATGTTAGGGAACCATTTTTATGGTGACATCTATTAAACAAAAAACTTGAATCAACGATAATAAAAAATAGCAATAAATCAACACTAGAAAAACCTAGAAAAAATGGATGGTCCAAAAAGACTAGTGTAGTATCCCGTGGTTGATGTAACTAGTCAATAAACAATCAAATATATCCAAGGAAAATCCATGATATAATACAGTAGGAAATCTCTAATGTTGGACACTTATGTGGTCTCATTGAGCTCCTCTTTGTTTGAAGAATAATTTAATATTCTCTACTGAACAGGGCCAACCACGTGAAGGTGGAAACTATTATGCCCCCCCCCCTCACATCACTCTCAATTCCCCACACCCAATGCATGTACTCAAAACAAAAAATTATCTGCAAACACGTGGATTTCATCATGAAAGAAACATTTACCATTCATTCAAAAAAAGGTAACATTCATTAAACCATTCATTCATTCAATAGGAAAAATATTATGCATGATATTATATTATCAACTCTTCCCGGGTTCACTAGGGAGGACCATGAATTAGGGTTTGAGTTTCCCAGAGATTTACTCTGCCAAAAATCTAGATCCAAAGTTCTAAACTTCGATTTTTCCAAGGAGCTTCCAGCTATGTCTTCAGATTTCAGAAATTCCTATTTTTGTGGAAACCCTAATTTTTAGGGCCAAATCTGAAAATGCTCAGAATTGAATTCTGATTGGACAGATAGATTCTCCTTGATGAGTAGAGTCAATCTACTATACTTCTTTTCCAAAATCAGTGGAGAGAAACCCAATAAACAAGAAACCCAAGTTTTCGTCACTGCACAATGTCTTCTTCTCAGGTTAGCTCTGATACCATGTTAAATTTTGAGCATTAATTCAATATACTCTAGGATCTTTACTGAGAGACAACATGTACAGTATATCAATGCATTTCAATCATAACAAGCATGTCAATCATCACAAGAATCAAAAGCATGAGAGACAATAGACACACAGAGTTTCCGTGGGGAAAACCCTAAGGTGAAAAACCCCACAACTTCCTCAGAGATAGATAGAGCAATAGCTCAACCAAAGGACAACCAAAATACAAGAGACAGACTCCTCTTAGTAGCTGATCCTCCTCCTCACAAGTGTGCCACTTTCCGAGTGAAGGAAGAATGAGTTTCTGAGTGATCCAAATAGAGATCTCCCGATCTTTATTTATACTTGTCATGTTTTCCCAATAACCTTATGGGGACGACTTGTCTAGCTAGGTACATCAACCATATATTACATAAATCAGGGCTGACCCCACACATGTTGGTCTAATAACCCATCTACAAGTTAACACACTTGCGACACTTGTCTATATACATGACGACACTTCCGTATGGAGGAATGACACATCTCTATAGGAGTACAATAATATATAAATGAAATACATGGATGAAATACATTCTGAAGTTACATATACATCAACAATATCAACATTATTTTTCTTCATGTTTTCATATTGAGTGAGAATTTGGAGAGTATTTTGTTTATCCTTCCATCTGGCCAGGAAATCTTGTTCCAACCTCTCATACGTAGCAATACCTCCATTTGGAATGGTTTTGAACCATTTCTTTACTTCCCCTAAAAAACTTTGGGCGAGTAACCTAATATTGACATCATATTCATCTATCTCTTCAAGATCTATGAAGTCAGTGAAATGGTCTACATGTTGTTGTGAAATACAACCCCCTTCCCCGTCATATCTCATGAGGCATTGGGAATAGCCCACAGGTAGGTCATGGAGGTTGGTAGGGAGGGATAAAGGGGAAAATATGGGAGCCATTTATCTCAGGGTTTGCTTGGAACCAGGAGGAGTATTTGGAATAGGCTTAGAAGCATGGCTAGGTATTACAACAATGTGACCTAGAGTAGGAGGGGTGATCAAAATATTGATCTGCTTATTGGCTGCTTTAGTGAAAAGGAACAGGTCACTGCTTTCTTCTTTGACCTGTAGACTCTCCCACAAAGCACTCAAATAGTGGTTTTGGAACTTCTTTCGATAAAATAGGGATTCTTTCAAATCTGTCTTATATTTAGACCTAAATAAGGAATTCTCAAATTTGAAATCAAAAGAGACAGTATCTATAATCTGGGCTTCTTCTTTAGGTAAAGAAAAAGATATGGTTAGTGGAGGAATACCTGTTTTTTCTTTATTCGCTTTCTAGATGATATTTTCTGGATCTAATACGAACTATATTGGTTCAGGATCCGAATGAATTCTGGTAGATATCCTTTGGGAAGCCATAATTCTTTTAAGAAACTCACCAAGTGTCTCTTGTGGGACTACAAATTTGAATATCAGAGTTGCTAGGAAAATATCACAACCTTTATGTATCTGATCTTTTGTTTTCCCTTAGAGATCTAATTTGATTCCTTGTAATTATTTTTCTGGGGTAAAGAATTTCTTCGTTCCCCAGTATGGTCACCAAATGTTATCACTCAGGATTCTTCTAGGTTGCAGCAAAATGGATCACTGAGGTAACTATTTCAACTACACTCTTGTGAATGCGGAAAATAGCCTTTCCAAGACACAGAGAGGGATCTCTCTCTCACAACTCTTTCATCATGCAAAATATCACTTGAATTGGATGGTTGTGTATTAATAATGGTGGCTAGACCTTCAGATAAGGGTATTAGGGATTTCAATTGGTTGGGTTGAGGATAGGTATATCACATGGCATGGATTCAAACTTTCATAGTTTTTCTGTCACAAATGACTGATTGGACTATAAATTGAGAAGCAAAGGAAAAATAAATGAAGTTTTTTCACGTCAAAATGATATTGGCAGATGGTAGCAGAGAGGGAAACAAAAATACATCACAAAGTTAGAGCATCTACGAATGAATTCTAACTTGCAATTTCAGAAAGAAAGAGTGGAGTGTCTAATCATATGTATCTAAAGCATCAAATGATAGACGAATTTCAGACCATGTAATCTTTATTTAAACACTTCATAAGAAGACAATCAATGGAAAACACTAGCAAGGAAAACATACACATGAATTACAGACATCAAAACATTCATTTCAAGAATATCTGCTCCAAAATCAAGTCTCGCATTAATATAAAAGGATGGGTTTCATTACATTTCTCAAAACTTCTCATAGAAAATCCCAACCCTCGAGTCTTATTCAAAACCTTCTCGACTACTTCATCCATATGTGGCCGTTTATTAAATTCGCAACTACAACTATTGGTAATATATCAGATTAACTACTAGTCTTATGGACTAACTATTCAAAATAAATTAAAAACTTGAAGTGATGTGGTTGTCTTCCTTCTTCACTTCGAGCTTATCAAAACAACTAATACTTGATCTAGAGATGAGTCGATGTGAAACTTCAATGTGCTACTAGTGCAAAACTCGGGTTGTCGAACTGCTTATTGCCCTTTAGATTGAGCCATTTCAGGATGATTTGTAGGGATTGATGTATTGTGACTTTCCTTTTCCTTTAGCTCGACTCCTAGTCGCGGAAAGTTGAGTCTTTTTCCTACCAAATTCTCCATTTTTACACAGCTGCAATTTATTCTGAAATGCCAACTTCAGTTTGCAATCCTCAATCCACAAGCTGTAATCTGCAAGCCACAATGTGGGAGTCGGAATTCGGCACCCCAACGCAGAACTTCAAGAGATTACATCTCCGACTTCCGCAATCCGAAATACGGGCATCGAAAATTAGGAACACCAAATGCATAGCTTCAAAGAAAACACACCTCTGACTTCCGTAATCCACAACCCGTAATGCGGGAGTCAGAAGACAAAACCCCAAATTCACAGCTTTGAAAAATTTACTCCTCCGCAATCCGCAATCCGAAATGCAACAGTTGGAAAGTTGGAACCCAAAATTCATAACTTTGAAGAAATCATGCCTCTGGCTTCTGCAATCCGCAATGCGGGAGTCGAAAGTCGAGACCCCAAATTTATATCTTTGAAAAACTTACTCCTCCGTAATACGCAATATGAAATGTTGTATTCGGAAAGTAGGAACCCCAATGCACAACTTCAAGAAAATCTCCTCAGACTTTCGCAATCTTCAATGCGGGAGTTGGAAAGTCAGAACCCCGATGCACAACTTTGAGAAAATTACTCCTCCGACTTCTGCAATCCGCAATGCAAGTTTAGAAATTCGGAACCTCTGCAAAATCGCTCTACAACCATCGATCTAGCTCTATCTCCAATCTCAACCATTCAATGTATTAAGAGTGGAAGACCTCATTTTTATCATTTGTCTTACTGTGGCTTGCTCATGCAGTCGAAGGTTGTTAATACTTAGCCATATTTTGGGAGTTTTTGCTTCTTCTTTTGGAGTAAAAAGTTAGTGGGTATGCTTGAGATTTCGGTAGGGGGTGCCCTTTCCTTCCCTTGTGGCAGTTTCCTTAGAGGTTATAATAGGAAGAATATTAATATTTCCCACTTACTATATCCCATGCATATATTTAAAAATGTTTCATGTTCTTTGTGGTGTCACATATCATCCAAAAAAAGTGACAAGATGAAAGTCATGAAAGACCTTATGTCTTCAAATGCTAAAAAGAAGCATTGGACATGACAAAAAAAAATAGAGGAGAGGCTAGCCCCTCTCTTTCATTTAAAAAAGGTGATGTCATATGGATTTTGAGGAAAGGTTATCTTAATTTTTCAAAAGAAGTTATATTCGGCATGAAGGAACCTTCTTTTTATGGGTCTACTCTACAATGCTACTTCAATATGTTAGATGAAAAGTTGTCGGGTTTGAAATCACATGATCATCTCAACCTTCTAAGGGTATGTATAATGGAAAAAATTTGTTATTACTATTTATTTATATATTTTTCCACAAAATTTAAAGAGCAATTAAATTTTTGTGTTTAATTTGTAGTGTCATTATCCGTTGTTCGTGTGTGGGTGTGTGAACCATGACTTTCTTGATGACTTGCGGTGCCATATATAGACTATCCGCATTTGTATGGTGGATCACATCAAAAGAGATTTACATTGCTAGCATTCGAAAGTGGCATGAAGAGATAGCTAATATTGTTTATATGTTTGAGAAGGTGTTGGAAATATGGTAGTGGCAGAAGGTGTAGATTGTCATTGATGGCAATCAGATATGGCAGTGGAAACTGGCCATGACAGGGCAACAAAAATAGAGAAACACAAAGATGACAGAGCAACACAATGAAGAGATCTCAATGTCTGCCATCACTCCTGTATGATATCATGTGTTGAGAATGTGAAGAGCTGGATCGTGTGCTCACTCCCTTAGTTTCCTGAATCACAATTGAGCGTTGAGATCTCTCCTAAGTTCTTCCAGGGTTACACATGATGCTTGCATTCAAGAGCTTCTATGGATCAATAATTATTGTAGATATTTCATATTGGAGTTTTAGAGGCTACAATGGAGTGTTGAATGATCAACGTTGAAGGCTACTATGTTGAATATTGGTCTCCACTCTAGTGATTGATCTGCATTGCTGTAGTTTCTTGTTTTGAGTTACAACTGGCGAATCATGATGGGACATCTCAGAATTAAATATTTAATCCAGAAAGAGTCCTATCCATGGGAGATATCGGTTGTGCCAACATCCATCTCTGGCTGTTAAGGTCAACCTACATAAGAGGATGGATGTGCAAGCACCACAGCCATGAGAAAGAAAGGAGTATGGTCTTACAAATTCAGACGGTAATCAAGAATCTCCAATTAACATGCCACTGAATCTTTCTAGTGAGAATCATGATAGTCACGAGATCCCTAATCCAAGAAGAAAAGAACATCATAGACGTAGCAGTATTGACCATTCCTAGAGGAGGATAAATATTCAAACTTATACATCAAAAGAAATCTAATATGGACCTAGGAGATTGGATCATGGCCACCTTTCACCGAATGATATTCTAGCCAACCGTTCTGGTGTAAATCATCTCATTATGGAGCCACGGTCTCATATTGAATATGTTGATGGGGAACTTACAAGGCATGTTGATGTTGATGGTATACTCTCTAGGGTTGGTGCTAGTCACAAGCCAATCCAAAATTTGGAGTCAGTGAACTTGGTGGTTGGTTCTGATTCTGATGCAGCAGAAAGTGATGGCAGTAATTAAGTGAAGAGGATCCGAGGTGGCAGTGACTACGTGGATCATCCACCAGAGATACGAGAACCTTTACCGCTAATAATTCATCATATTCCAATTGCTGTGACATTCGCTTTCTTTGGTGAAGTAGACATGGTGGTTTTAGATCCCAATTACAAGGAAGAAGCAGTGATCGATGGAAGAATGGCCATCTCTATAAATACACATGGAGATGTCTGTGCGGTTCAAAAAGGAGGTAGTGTGGGTGTAATTCAGAGCGAAATTATGTGATGTTTCCGTGTTGCTGCTATGAAAGCCTTCGACATAACAACTAAATTAAAATAAGTTGTTTAAGCTCATGAAATTGAAGTCTTATTTAAAAAGTGTTGGCGGAGTTTAAAATGACAGACCTAATGCTTATAAGGACATAATGTAAGGTTATAAAATCCATAAAAATTATATAAAGCGCTAAAGTAAAAATGCATATATATAAAGTGGCTTTTTGTGTTATTACAAAAGGTAATACAAATAAAAATTATATAAAGCGCTAAACTAAAAACCCATATATATAAAGTGGCTTTTGTGTTATTGCAAAAGGTAATACAAATAAAAATTATATAAAGCATTAAAGTAAAAATGCATATATATAAAGTGGCTTTTTGTGTTATTATAAAAGGTAATACAAAAAGGTTAACAAATGGAGAAGAAGAGCTAATGGTGTTTATAAAGTTAAAAATAGTTATGACTAAAAAGAAAAACAATTGTTTAACTTTATTTACTTATTACATGTAAAGACACATCATTACGTGAAAAGGTGTGAGTACATGAGAAGATATATTGGTTCATGAAGAGGTGTGAACAAAGTGTATAAGTATGAAAGACATCATTTGAATATGGGTGTCTCGGTGGATTATAAAATATATCTTGGTGGATATTCTACTATTGATATGGACCTTGTGTTCATTCGAACAGATTGGTGTCTGTAATCAGGTTGGAGCCTAAATGAGGATTGGATTCCTCTCTACATGATGGGTCATGTATACAAGTTGGGTCTTGTAAGAGAATTGGGTTTCTCAATCTAGCTAGGTCTAGATCATTAATGCTATGTAATATAAAATCCTATTTAACGGAAGATATTTGACATATTCATATATGTGTTGTTCTTCATATGTGTTTATATAGTTCATATGTATTATATAATTGGTAAATGTCATGATTGTTTCATAATACATATGACTGCTTGAATTGGTGCTTTGGCAAGAGATTTTTAAGTTTTAAGAGACACTGATTCACCCCCCCCCCCTCTCAGTGTCTAGGACCTTGTTCTACATAAGGAACTGTCATCGACTTTCATGGATTTGTAGGTTCATCTTCTAATTCACCTAGTCGATGAGGTTGAATTAGTTGGGGCATTCTCCTATCACTAGATGTTCTTCTTAGAGAGGTTTGTGAAAAAAGTGAAGGGATTTGTTTGACAAAGGAAAAACTTGAGGGGTCTATGGAGGATGGGTACATAGTATATGAGTCATTCTATTATGCCAATGAGTAAATCAAGCAAATCGACAACACACTAGGTGCAGTGACTTTGGATGATGAATGTGATGAGGACAGAAGGGAAGGGGAGGTACTAGAAATGAATGGAAAAAGGCACATTATAAAGAGTAAGTCACTTATCTTTTGATCTTCAATTTTTCACATAGTAACTATTCATAACAAACTTCAAAATCTATATTTGATCCCATAAATACTTAATGTGGTTTTGTTTCCATGAATAGAACATCAAATTCAAAAATTGATACAATCAATAAATTCATTTTTTACAATGCGAAGGAAATACAGTGATGGGTCGCATTGTATGAAGAGAAGAGGAGGAAATGGGACATTGACGGAAAAGAATTCAGTCGTTTTCACGGTAGAAGCATGCCTTTTTCAAATCATTTAAAAGAAAATATGCCAATGATCTGTCCCAACAGTTGGGTTGTAGACCAAGTCAGAGAGAAACGTGGTGCATCCGGTCATTACCCTCCTGATTCAGAGGAGGATGTGCTAAACATTGGGATCGGGTGCAACAACTCGGTAATAAAATCTTTATATACACAATTTCTAACTTTATAATGCAACTTTGAATTATAACATCTATGTTTAATATATTAATGGTTGCGTTAATAGACATATGACATCATCATTTGTTAACTTTTCTTACAGGTGCATTCGTTCCCATCTATGTGGGCTTATGGACATCATTTTCACACCCAGAATGCTGATGATGGGCATGTTACACAAGACTGTGGAGTGGAAGTTGAGTTCGACCAATCTAGTCATGCTAGCCACCGAGATCGAAATTTGGTAGGAGGGATGTTGGGTTATGTCGGAAAGATACAAGAGATCATTCAAGTGCACATCTCATCTTTCCAATGTGTTATTTTTAGGTGTAGGTGGTGGGACACATTCAACATAAATAATGTAAAGGAAGATAGTGATAGTGGGTTGATATGTATCAACTCTAGAAAGATGTGGGATGAACGTAAGGAGCCTTATGTTTTCCCAAAACACTAAAACCAAGTGTTCTTTCACCTGGATGTGTTGGATAGAGATTGGTGGCTCATATTAAGACACAACTATAGATCTAAACATGTTTCTAAGAACAACACTGCTCTCACGCCAACCGCGGAAGATAATGAGGGTGATGGAAATGGAGAATGATATGTACATGTTTTATTTCTTCATTTACGGATTGAGATATCATTTTGTTACTGTTATCTTTGATTTTCTAATTATATTGTTTATTTTTCATGTTATGACTGTGGAAATGGAAAGTTGATTATTGAATGCAGTGTTTAAACAATTTCAGTTGGTTAAGAACCAATTAAATGATGTGAAATATGGTTTATGTCTATGAAGTAATTTATGATTGTATATAATGATTATATGTCATTGTCCAAATTACTCATATTCTATTTTCTGTATACATATAAATACACCATGAAAAACAACTTACATGATTCAATTTTATTTTTGTGAATGTAAAGGATAATTATTATTCCTGACTTGAAGGTGGTCTCAAATTTCTATATTGATATTTTAGTGCTTGTATTTTATGACATTTTTATTATAAATAATGTTAAAAATTATAATTGCATTAATTTATGACATTTCTGTTAGAATGTAAACTTTTTTTATTATATGGTTCGATTAAATTGATTTTTTGTTATAATGTAATGTTTTCCGATGTTTTTATCATATTTATAATGTTAACTCAAACATAGAAAGTGACACATTTGTAACCTTGATGGAGATTTAAAATTCAACAATTTTTTTACTAGTGTTGAGCTCTAAAATGACTTTATTTATGGCCTTGATAACAGTGAAATTTACAACAAAATTTAAGGTGCTCTCTAATTTCTCCATCAATATTTGAATGTTTGTATTTTATGATGTTTTTGTTAGAAATAATGCTAAGAATTATAATTGCATTAATTTATGACATTTTTGTTAGAATGTAATGGTTTTTTATTATATGATTCGGTTAAATTGAATTTTTGTTACAATGTATTTTTTTTTTTTTTAAATTATTGTATTTATAATGTTAAATCCAACATAGAAAATGACATGTTTGCAACCTCGATGGAGATTGAAAATCCAACAAATTTGTAACTAGTGTTGAGCTCTACAATGACTTAATTTATGGCCTTGATAACAATGAAATTTTCAACAAAATTTAAGGTGCTCTCTCATTTCTCCATCAATATTTGAATGTTTGTATCTCATGATGTTTTTGTTATAAATAATGCTAATAATTATAATTGCATTAATTTATGACATTTCTGTTAGAATGTAATGTTTTATTATTATATTATTTGATTAAATTGAATTTTTGTTATAATGTATTGTTTTTTGATTTTTTGATTGTATTTATAGTGTTAACTCCAACATAGAAAGTGACATGTTTGTAACCTTGTTGGAGATTGTAAATCCAACAATTTTTTTACTAGTGTTGAGCTCTACAATGACTTACTTTATGGCCTTGATAACAATGAAATTTACAACAAAATTTAATGTGCTCTCTAAATTCTACATCAATATTTGAATGTTTGTATTTCATGATGTTTTTTTTATAAATAATGCAAAGCATTATAATTACAAATGTTTTCTGAATGACAATAAGAGATAAAAAAATGGCTTGAAGATCATCAAATCAACTTCATGTTTAATAATAATAATCGATTTGGAGAATGCAAGTTGTGGCTTTACATTAGTTGAGAGAAAAGGGTGTTCTTTTAATTAACTATTTTTTTTTCTTCCTATTAAAGATTTGATATTTGTCATTGTAAAGTGATCTATTGTCAAAAAAATAAAATTCTTGAATGATACATTGATAGGTCATATTGATGTTCATATAATTTAGATTTTTTTTTTTGTGATGTCCATAAGCATGATACTATGACAAATTATGCAACCATCATAAATCATATAGATAGTTGTCACAACTTCATCCATTATCAATACAAAATTCATAAAATTATTTAATTCAATGATATTTTTTATTCAATTATATTATGTAAACATAAACATGTCATCATTCATATCATTGTCACTATATAACAAACATAAAAATAAACACCGGCATGCTATCATTAACATAAAACTAATAAAAATAAGCATGAACGTACCATCATAAACATTATGTTACTACATATTCATCTAACAAATACATCTTACATATTTAAACAAAATATAACACACATATGATCTAACAATAACATGTAACAAAAGACAAGTTCCATTTTATAACATAACCACTAGACACATCTGATGAACATCATCGAAACTGACGTAACATACACAAGTACATTACCGTCAACATCAACACATGCAAAATGGAAAACACAAAAATCTAATGAACATCATCGAACCTGACCTAACATACACATCATGACCATCAACATATAAATACACATAAACATAATCATCAACATCGACATATGCAAAATGCAAAATGACACACACACACACACACACACACACATATAATAACATCAAATTGATGATAAATTTCAAATATACATGTTTAGTCCACCCCATAACCATATCATCATCACTATCTGTCGACCCACCAAATGTATTGGCACCTCCAGTAGTAGAGCTAGAGGCATGATCAGTACCTCTGCTAGGAAATAAACTATCATGTAGATCAGTAGGAAAGACATCTCTAGGAATTTGGATCATCCCACCCAATCTGAGCATCATATCTAAAGCTGAGGGGACTAGTGGATGAGGATCATGGGGAGCTAATGGATCAATAGAGGCTGGTCGGTCGGATAGGTATAACAGATCAGATGCTGGATCCGTTAAAGGAGGGGAGGTGAAGGAGGTGATGGAGGTGGAGGACATGGTGGAGGAGGACGTGGATGAGATGTTGAAGGTGTAGGAGTAGGAGGTGGAGGCCGAGGAGGAGGTGTAGTGGATGTGTAGGCTATGCCACCATTCAAAGCAGGTGATGGAGAAGGAGGTGGACTAGGAGGCCGAGCATATCTTCTCTCATCAAACGATGACATGCCATGATGGATGGCATATAAAATAATGCAAGCACTAACAATGTGCTGCATCAATATCCTCATATCAAGAGGAATCATCCTCCATAGCTCAAGGTACCGATCCTACCTCTGAATCTCCCTGATAGGAATAGGTCAAACCCCTTGATCTACTAAAAATATGGACAACCTATCTACAATGTCCTTTCAGAACCTCTTCTCTAGCCTCCGTTGAAGGCTAAGTCTTTCTAGTTGAGGTACCTCTGACTCATCATGCATCTCTATGTCCTCATCCTCATTTTTCGGTGGAGGAGGCCCCACATCGCCATCAAATGTGCCAATATCTATAAAATATATAGTACACAATAATAATTAGACAATTTCATTGAACATTAATTTAATATAACAATTTAAAACATATTTCATTTTCATTAAGTATAAAGAGAATAAAATGAAACTAGATTAAATTAAATATAATGCTAAATTTACCTCTATCATCAAGTGGCTTGTCCTAGGTGAATAATATGTTGGTACACACTCTCCAATCCAACCCCACATAAGGATATGCAACCATATCTAACAAAGGCTGGTCCTTGTCGCCTAGCATGTCAAGCAAATCTACAGTAATCCTTGAAGGAAAGTATGGTTGCCCCCTCGTGGGGATCATATTCCCCCACATGCACATACATACATCTATCATCAACCTACGAGTGTGCCAGTAAAAATATGGCCTAGTCACCAGACATCTCTAAAAAATAGACAAAAAAAAATTTGAAATGAAGGGGAAGTTCCCCTTCCCGCCAATAGATGCACAACATCGACTAAGAGAATAACAAAACTGTCGTAACAAAATAGAAAACCACCTAATGCATATAGGTTCTTGCACTAAATAATAAACATAATATAATAAAGGGTATCTAATGCACTTCCCATCACTGATGTAATGCGCGATGGTCATCACCAATAAAGAGAGGCACCTCACATCCTCTCTACCAAAAGAAACAATGGAAATATTCCCACTGCTGACTTGAAACTGAGAAGGATCAAGGATGTTGTGATCAAAATATCTCTGAACATATACTAGTTGAGTCACTACTATAGCTCCAGCTGGAACCTCAGGAAACTAAGGAAGGTTCTCACCTCTCATAGAGATCCTGGTGCTAAAGTATATGTCCTCCTCAATGGGTTGGAACCACTCATCGGGACCAACTCAAAAGAACTTCCTATGATGATCCTAGTGTGCAATCAACTCACATGAAAATATGAACCCAAAATCCGACGACATATATGTTTGATTTTCGACATCACGTTGTCGAAAATCTGAAAAACCTCTATTTTTTAAAACATCGGTTCAACTTCGGAGGATATCCGACAACAAGAAGCTCTTGTCGGATATTCGACCCTAAAATGTCGATTAACTGACACCAAAAGACGTCAGACTATCCGTCGCATATCCGACATACCTTACATAGGGAAGGGTCGGATATCCGACCAAGCAGACATCAAACTGTCCGTCTCCTATTCGACATACCTTACATAGGGAAGGGTCGTATATCTGACCAAGCAAACGTCAGACTGTCTGTTTCCTATCCGACATACCTTACATAGGGAAGGGTTGGATATCCAACTAAGTAGATGTCGGACTTTCCATTGCATATCCGATCGAACTTACATAGGGAAGTGTCGGATATCCCACTAAGTAGACGTCGGAATTTCCGTCTCATATCCGACCTATCTTATTTAGGGAAGCGTCGGATATCCAACCAAGTAAACGTCGGACGTTCCGTCACATTTCAGACCGAACTTACATAGGAAAGGATCGGGAATCCGACGAAGAGGTGTCTAAATTCTGGCAGAAGTAACCAAAGACAAAAGACAAAGTTTGATGAAATTTTTTGTCGGAGGTATGGCACCGTCATCATATTTACTGGGGGTTTCGTTGGATATGCGATGACTTTGGGGAATTAAAAAAAAAAAAATATTAGTTCCAAACGAACTTCCCCTACAATTGTCAATGTTGTACCTGTTCTAAAAAATTGTTTCCAAACTTCCTTCTTCTATCATTCTCACTCGTTTAGATTAATTGAATAGAATTTTGAATGAATGGTTTGACCATGGATTTTATTAGACAACCATGAGGAAACATCCTTAGATAAGTGCAATTAATGAATAGTTTCATACTTTATGACATGTAAACCTATCAGTGAGGAATCACAAGACATTTCATGCTTAATTAAAGACCCCAATGGATTCCTGACTTAAGTACTAGTGTGGAAGATCCATACCTGACAAATCGTATTTCTATTTATACTCCTGGATAATCAAATGTCTGTGAAAGATTACCTCTATTTGTACTTTTCTATTATCTAATATAAAAGGTGAGAGTTTTTTGTTCAAGTTCTTCAATGCACCTTAGTTTCTATTTCGAATGTTGTTCAAGTTCTTCAATTGTCAGCCTTCATCTTGTGGATGTTGATTCAATTTTTCTTCACCACCTTATGCCAATTTTTTTTAATCTTTAGTATTGGTTCCACTGGAAAGAAATAACTAGAGGAAGGAGTGGGATTACAAACCTATGGATTCTGAAATAGTGATGTTGTAGGTCATGAGGCATTATTTTTATTTAGCAAAGATAGGTATTTTCTTCCCATGGTTTCTAACTTGCTGGACATGAAATGGAGTGTTTAGGGCCGACATTGGCATGTTGAATGAGTCATTTTCAATGTTGTGAGGGGGGAATTAATTTTATAAATAGGGTTGATTTCAGATAAAGGAAGATGTTGTTACAATGCTAGAGATATCCATGGGATAATTGGAGAAAGATGCATTAGCACAAAAGACAATAACAAAAGAAAACAAATCCCACTCAAAATTTAATTCAAACCAAAAAAATGTTGGATGGTCCAGAGTTATGGTGGGAATATAACCAAACACTATGATAATAAAGGATTGTAGTAGGAGGTGTGCTTGAGAGTTGAAATAAGCCTGAATAATTTGGACGTGACAGGGTGCAGCTATGTAAATGGCAAGAAAGAATGCTTAACAGAGCATACATCATAAACAAAATTTATTACAGCTTATACAACAAATTACAAAATGCACAGAGAAACCAACATTATGGAGAATGAGGTACTCTATTTTGGATATTTGTGCAAGGGAAGTTCAACCAATAAGAAAATGATGCAACTTTCCTAAGGTTGAGTACAATAATATGCCTACACTACATCCTTAACTTGAATAAACATAATCAAAGTGCATTTGGAAAACCTAAAATTGCCATCAATTAAAATTTACCAATCTAAAGGCAAGCCATGCAAGACTTGGAGGCATGCTCCTTCTTATGAAAAAAAACACATGTAGGTTTCTTCTTTATTTAATCAACCTAAATAGTATAAGTAGTCATGTAATTGGTAAAAAATCCACTTAAAGTCAATTATGTTAAAGGATGACATAAATAAGTATGCAAATATAACCTTGAAACACTAGTTCTATAGCCCTAGTTCTATCTAGACCACAACCGAATGGAATTTTATGTAAATGTTGTAAAATGAAACAAAATATGCAAGGCATACAAAGTTCTAGGTTGATATGATGTTAGGGAACCATTTTTATGGTGACATCTATTAAACAAAAAACTTGAATCAACGATAATAAAAAATAGCAATAAATCAACACTAGAAAAACCTAGAAAAAATGGATGGTCCAAAAAGACTAGTGTAGTATCCCGTGGTTGATGTAACTAGTCAATAAACAATCAAATATATCCAAGGAAAATCCATGATATAATACAGTAGGAAATCTCTAATGTTGGACACTTATGTGGTCTCATTGAGCTCCTCTTTGTTTGAAGAATAATTTAATATTCTCTACTGAATAGGGCCAACCACGTGAAGGTGGAAACTATTATGCCCCCCCCCCTCACATCACTCTCAATTCTCCACACCCAATGCATGTACTCAAAACAAAAAATTATGTGCAAACACGTGGATTTCATCATGAAAGAAACATTTACCATTCATTCAAAAAAAGGTAACATTCATTAAACCATTCATTCATTCAATAGGAAAAATATTATGCATGATATTATATTATAAACAATAAGTAAACATAGTGTTTGTTTAGCCATTTATTTTTAGGTCTTTTTCTCTTGACAAAATTAGAAAGAAACTCATTTTCTGGAACTTGTTGTTCAGTTCTTGGGACTTCATCAACTTGCCGCACTGTCTGCCTAGTAGAGTAGTCGCAACGTGGATGTTGCGGCAAGAGGTTTGGATTTTCCGCAATAATGTGAAAATGTTACATTGATATCTTCTATAATGACAAGTATTTCATTTAAAAAAGGCATTACAAAGGCGTTTTTTCACCTATTGTGGCCACATCATGTACTTCATATTCCTGTCTAGGCTCATCCTGTATAGTGTGACCCTCTACATGCTCTGCAGTTGAAACATGGAAAAGTACAATTAATATTCACCATATGCAGTGCAATATTTAAAATTTGAGCATATGAATAAATTAATTACCAGGATTCGAAGCATTGTCTTTGATTGGTTGTTATCCATCCTCAACATTGAGTGGATTGTTGCTTTCCTACTCAATAGATTGCACAAGTAATAAATCTCCATTAAACTATATTGATTTTATATACCTGTGCACAAGGTGGATCTCTATAAGACTGTGTTTTTCTAGACAAGCATTTTCGGCGTTCAACAACAGCTCCAAAGCCATGCTAGAAGCCAAGCTTCAAGTCTTCCTCAGTGGGCACTTCCTTGAATCAGTCGGCCTGCATATTTTCATAATGTCATGAATTTAAATTTTGTAGTGCAATAAAATGGAAATAATTTGAAATTTATTATTTGGATGCAATATTGGTTTTTCAATACTTACAATTCATGCCGCCAAATTCGAATAACCACAAGGCCCAAGCTTGTGCTAACCAAATTTTTCGTGTCTTGCATTTGTGGCCTTTGATGTGTCTGATAGCCTATGAAAGTGTTGAAATATGTTAGATGTTTCAAATTTGATCTAAAAATTAATAATAATAAGGTTTAGAATTACATTGTAGAAGTATTGCATACCTCCCTGTGCCCGGTGGTAGCTTTTGTTATTTTCTCAAAGCCCTCTCCTTTCCATCTTCCACTAGGGCTTTCCACTCTCTTGTTGGAATCATCAAAGGGCTCTCATACCTAGGGTTCCTTTCTATATGAACCCTATATTGGTCCCGAAAAATCTTCATATGTTGTCCAACCTTCTTTAGGACCTCGACTCGATTAAAGGTCTCGTTGCCGAATAGGACAACCAAGCAATTATTGAGCTCATATTTTAAATTTTTACTTTGTTTATCCCACCATGTGAAGATGGTGGGCCCAAATATCTCCAATGAAAAATCATTAATATGTTTATAAAAAGCATCATTTCTTGTAGAACGATCATGCCATCATTAGTTGAAAAATAATGTTTTCTCGATATATTGCAATAAAATTATAAACACTAACTTGAACAATGTATAAATACCTAGGATCTTCTCTATATTTATTGGAACGATATCTTCGTCCACCAAAAGTGTGGTTTGTAGTGTACCCGTTCTAGTGATACAGGAAGGTTCATGAAATGTTGCTTCGACGATATCAATACTAGAAGTCTCTGCATCTACCCCTTCTTCTGCACGATCTGGTGTGCGTCGGTCATTAGCGGGTTCACTCACATCTTGCCTAGGGGGTGTCTCGGAAAGTGTTTCCGACTATTCAGTCGAAGAAAATGGCACATGAGATGTACGTGGAGTAATTTTTTCATGTGACGACTCTCCATGAGCATCACTAGTGCCAACCCCTCCTTGACCACTAGTTTGTGGGCGCAAAAAATCCTGGCAATTCAAACCATATTTTAGTTCACCATCATATACAAGTAAAAATTATAAAATACTAAATTAATTTATATTATGATTTAAGATTCCACAACTTACTTTCAATGCCTGAGATCTCTTTGCCAAGACATCAACCTTTTCTCTAATCTCATCTATCTGTGGCTGAATGAATAGCATACAAAGGATATCCTCATTAATTTTTTTCAATGTGTTTTCTATCATATTAATTAGCTCTAGAAAAGAACCAATGTCGGCATCACGCATCAACTCATTCACATCAAAATCTATTGATTTATATGACACTGGATCATACACTGAATCAGTGGTCTGCAATAAAAATATATAAAACATTACTGATGTGAAAGCAATAGACTGAGGAAAAAAGTATATTAACAAAACATATCAATCATGATAGATTCATAAAATTACAATTAGGTTTACCTGATGCCTCGATGCTAGTTTCGTTTGAACCACAGCTGGGGACTTGCCTCGATCATCCCCCCTGCCAAAAAATGTAGAAAACATTATCAGAATGAAACCAATATACACACGAAAAAGACATAACAAAAATAAAATTATGCTCCATATTATATTTGTACAATTCCAATGAATTATAATTTTTGCCTCGAGGATCGCCTACTCATCTGATCAATGGTAGGGGAACTGCCCCGATCTTCCAATGGGGAGGAGCCCCTTACATCACCCTGCAAAACAAACATAGAAAAAATTAGCTAAACGAAACCAAAATACTCACGGAAAAACCATAATAAGAAAAAAAATTGATGTATTTAAATTGTACAATTACAATCAGGTATACCTGTTTCCCCCGAGGTTGCTGTCATCTAATCAAAATCCAGGTGGTTTCCCCGATAAACACTCTGCAACAAATATACAAATAACATTATATAGACCAAACGAATATACTCATGAGAAAACACAACAATAAAAACTCTTTTTTCATATTATATTTGTACTATTACAAAGATGTATACTTGCTACCTCAAGGATGTTGTACTCCTCTGACCAGCTGCTGGGTAAATGCCCCGATCACTACCCTACAAAGTAAATATAGAAAATTTAAACAAAATTATAACAATAGACTAACGAAAAATCCTTAAGATGTTAAATTTATTAATAAAAGGTTGGTTAAATTGTTAGATGTACCACTCCCATAGTAACTGTGTTTGTATCTATTCGATTCAAATTGTAATTAATAAGCAACTCTTCCCCTGCAGCTATTGATTTAATGGCACATACAAAAACATGGTTTCCTTCACGCCCCTTAAATATGTAGTTAGATTGCTTAGTTGTATACCCTGGTTGTGTACTGTTATAAACCCCACAATATTCCTTATAGATTTTGTCCTTCCGTCAATGTACAACATTGATCCTTTATTTTGATCTTTGTCTTTCAGCTATAAATAATTTGCTGAAAATCCATATCTATGCATACTTCGTGTATATTGGTCCAGGCACATCCAATATTTGTAGTTGTAACAAGGTACAACATACTCCATCAATTCTTTACATATGTCGTAATCGACCTTTATGCCATCCATGCAAAACAACCCCAAACCATGTAATGACGATGGTGCAATTCGATATATCCTCTCGTTCACACAAAAATCTGTGTTTAGTTGGGGAAGATCCTTGGGTACCCATTGTTTCACTAGATTTGTGTACCTCAACGGCACCTCGATGTCGACTATTGTCTCATCATGATATGAACATGACCCCCCTTCAGCGAGAAAAAAATCCACGTGTTTATGGAATTTTCTTATGATTTTTGGACATCTAGTTCATATAACTCTTGTAGACCTATTGGATGTCTCACTTTCATATAGTATTACGAAAATCCCCTTGCTCGAGGAAAAAACCTATGAAAAATACCTATTTGGTTCTACCTGCACCATGGGGAAAAGTTCAAATAGGACATTGAAAGGTGATCCCAATTCTAAAAGAGGATGATGATATGGTGCTCTAAGGTGAATTAATTGCCTTGCATGAGAAAATTATGTCATGGGTCATGTCATATTATTAGAAAATCCATAGAGGTAGACACCCTTAGGTGTTAAGATATGAATGGTGGTATGTGTTAGCACTCAGAATTTCTCCCCTGGTTGTGGGAGGATAGTTCCAAGGTAACTATTTCAAACCAATATTTAGGAGGAAAACGAGATTTTTTCCTACCAGAGAGGGCTCTCTCAAAAATAAATACAATGACCAGAGATATATCAAAATGATTGTGCTTTAAAATTGTAAAAGGATGAAACAACTAGATACCATTGGGCATGGAGTCAAATCAAAATTAATTTAAGGGTAAGCAGAGCTTAGACAATATTGGTTTTTACAAAGGCAAAATAGCTATTTGCTTCATAGTTAGGCTTCTGTTTGCAGGTGATAATAGAAGAAAGATAGACAATCCATCAACATTGGGAATCAATTGTGGATGAATCCAACATAAAATTTAGAGGAATAATTATGAATACTTAGATCCAGTAAATGAGAGCATGATAACATGAATTCTGACTTAATAAAACTCTCATCTAAGCATGAAAGAAAACATAATGGAAAAGAGAGATTACTGGAAAAACAAATCACATGAGAAGGAGAAAATCACAGACTATAAATAAATAACACATGAATCATTGCTTCTGAAAATGTGTTCAACTTTGCAGGAAATTTCTATTAAATCTTGGAGAAGATCTATACAAAATGAGTGTTCCTTTCACGGGTTCCAACCTTGATTACATTGTTAAAATTTGCTTTTATACATTGAAGGCCTCTTGGGGAAAAACCTAATTACCTTATTTCTAAAAATAGTAAACTTTGAACTACTTATTACATTATGTTTCCATCAAAATTTACATAATTTATAATTTTCCAAAATATAACATTTGGTGTTTTTTATCAGCTGTAGCTACTGGCGAAAATATCTTGCTCGGATAGGAATATTCAAGTGTGCAGATTGTACTTCATTTTTCCATACTTCTCCATTGCTCTATAGAATAGATTTCATAGATGATCATTTTATTTGACTAGAACCTTCATCTCCACATGATATGCAATATATACTGGAGGTATCTTTGCACCTATAATTACCAATTGGTTTAGAATTTCAAAGTCATCTGCAATCTTTTCCAATACAATTTTCCCTGTCAAGACATGGGTCATGTCTTCAAAATTTTCATGGTTAATCATGATTTCAAACAAAAAATTCTTATAATCATTCTAGGAGATCAAATTATTATCTTCATCCCAAAAGGAAGGAAGCCCTTTCTGAATCAGATTTGCAAATGATGTTTTGAAAGATTCCACTCGTTTCTTCATCTGATCTGCTTTAGCTTGGACATTATCAACATGAGAATGTTTTCCAAGGACTCTCCTAGCCCAGGTTATCACTTCTATTCTGTTTTTAATGGATAACGCATTCAAATCATCCTCTGTTAAGGTGTTTAGGAAATTAATGGTATTCTGGGTTGTTTCCTTTGGCTTTTTATCCAAAGTCTCTCTCATTGTTGTACAAATCTGTATGTTGTCAATTGGTATTGTCTCTTTTGTTTTCATAAAATTTAAATAAGCCTGAATTTTGCAGCTTCGTTTATTATTGAATCCCAAATAAGATGCTTTGCACCTTGAAAAGGAAGTTGTCCTGTTACCTAAGATATCAATTTCTGATTTTTATCAACCAATTCCTTATTCTTATTTTCTAGCTCTTTTCTTTCTCCCTCTTTCTTCTGATTTTCTTCTTCTAACCTCTGCTTTTCTTCCTTTAACTCTTTGATTTATACTTCTTTCAAGCTCACTTGAGACAAGGCTTGAATTAGACTTTCTGTGTTTGTTTCTTCACTTTTTTTACTTGTTCCTTGCCTTTCCTGCACAACACTTGCTATTTTTTTCTTCAAATCCTCAACCTGAGTCTTGAGACTCAACCTGTCTTTTTCCCAGCTTACTTCTTTTTCTTCAGATTTAATCAACTTTTCTTTATAGTCATCTAATTATTGTGACATGGATTCTCTTTCTTGCTCCAAAACAGTCAATTCAGATGCTTGAATCAATTGAGTCGCTAGAATTTTAAGTTTCTTTTTAAGCAACTGAATAGTGTTTCCCTTTTCAATTAAAAGTTTCTTGCTTGCTTCACCTTTTTTTGGCTCATCATTGGTTTCCATCAAATCAACTTGCAGCTTATTAATTTGTTGTTGACGAGCTTTATTTTATGTCCTTTCTTGTCTTAATTGGATTTCCAACCTGCTCATTCTATTTTGCAATTTTGCAATTTTTAGAGTGGATTTCATCAAATCTATGTAATGACTTCTCCAGTTTGCCTATGCAAATGGTTCTTGTCTGGAACTGGTATCTTCTATAAATTTAGCTTCATTTCTGTGACTATTTAATCCGACGATACAACCATATTTAGAGTATTCTTTGTGGGATTCTCGGTGGTCATTAAAGTAATTTTTGACTTTGGGATACATTTTTTTGTTTTTTCTAATGCATCATGTTTGTCTTGACCATACTTAACATACAATTCAGATCTTGACTAAAACTTATCACTATCACCTCTAGCATTAGCCTCTTCAAACTTATAGTCATACACTTGAATTTATGGACCTTGTTATTTTTCTTTTCCTTTTCCTTTTCCACTATCTAACATAATCAATTCATCTTGTTGAACTGATTTTAACCTTTTAATTCCTCCTTGTTCTCCCACTTCCATGTCAGCAGTTTCATGAAAACTTCTCTTGCTGGCAATTTCAACTTTACTTGGTCTAGGAACATCTCAGTTGAAATTTTTTCTAACGTAGAAGGATTGGATTGTGAACATTCTGAAACCTTTGCATCAAAATCATATTGCAATAGATTAGCCTTTCTAGCTAATCCTTCAACTTCTTGATGATCGAGTGCCCTGATTTTGTTCTGTTGCCTCCTCTGGGAAATGGTATGATGTGGGTCATAATTGATAGCAATGGCCTTCTTAAATTTAATCATCCCCAATTGTTTTTCTACAAACGAAAGAGCATTTCTATTTTTAATGATGAAAGGGCCTATTTTTAAAGGGAATTTCATGTCTGAAGCCTTTTTTAATGCCAAAAAATGATCATTTTCAACAATTAACTTATGCCTGATGAACTCCAAGGAAAATCTCCTCAGTGTCAAGAAAGATGGTAAAATATATGGCTCTTTAACAAAACCATATAGCCTGATCACTGTGTGTTGTTTCAGCAAAAAATAGTCACCAACTTCCTTTTCTGGACTCAGCTGCATCAGGGTCTTCATTTCTGGTAATACGCTTGGTAAATTTTCCTCAAAAATTACCCTATACACCTTTGATAATATGAGATTCATAAAGTTGAACATGTTGTTTTCTACTGTAGCTGAAAAAACTGGCCGTGGGAAATGCAAGTTCCCCTCACTTGAAAACATGAACATTTTCATTAAGTAGGATTGAAATCTGAAATGTTTGGTACTGTGGAAATTCACTAATTGAGAACGAATATTCTCAGCTAGGAATTCATCAAACTTAAGACATGAGACTTGAATGGAATCTATCTATGATACATTTGAACTCAACCTAAAAAGTAAACTTAACTGAACTTCAATGACCACTAGGTCATTATAAATCCCTGAAAAAAGAGAAATTAATGATAAAACAAGCTGTGAACTTTCATTGAAAAATGTGATATCTAGTGGGTAAGGCATGTTGTCAATTGCAATGTATGGTTTGAGGTAGTTTAACAGAAAAGATTGCTTGGTTTCGGGGAGAGACTGTCTATATAAACTAACCAGATTCTCTTCGAAAAAATATTATTTCCTCTGGGAAAAAGACAAAGGGACTTCTAATGACTTCTTAACAACTGACGAGTTAACATGGCATAGGATTTTTGTCCTTGACGAATTCATGACCACCTTTTCAGTTTGGGAATAGTTTTTAGCACACTAGGAAATGAAATCGGGAAATCCTAGGGTTTTCTCAGGGAAGAAAAAAATAAAATTGGATTCATGAACATTATGTATGTCTAAATTTTGTTTCCGCAAACCATCCAATCTTTTTTTAATCTCTGAAATTGAAACCCAGTTCATAACAGTGTCGTAAACATCCCCATCCCTATCCTCAAGAACTTCTTCTAATTTTACGACTTCAAAACTTTGAACTGCTACTTCAACATAAATTTCCATTATATAGAACCTTCTAAACTGTTTGCACGGGTCTTGAAAAACCTACCTAGAAACTGGCGAACTGAAAAGGTATGTTCTGTCGTCTTCCCGGTGCATGAAAGCATCCCAATCACTCAATGCTTCGATGACAAATGTCAACCTTCATGTGCATTTGGATTTTTATACTCTTCGATGGTGGTTTCACAACGTTGGGAAGTGGTTTCTCTTACCACCCTCCCTAGTTGTGAAATGCCATGGTGTCGACACATGGAGGGAGGTTTGGTATTTCTCAACCACCAAGCGCTTCACTCCCACGCGCATTTTGGCAGTGCGAAATCCATACAAGTCGGCGATCTGCTCGTCACCCGATCATTTCACCATTGATCTTGTTTCCCATTTAACAGCTCCCCAATGGCTATTTCGACAACTTTTGATTTCGTTATGTCCCTCGTTTCTCTCTCTGGCGAACTCTACCTCCCCCGTTGATCTTTTCTTGTGTTTATCTAGACCATTATTTCCCTCATATGATATCTCAAACTACTTCATTAACCCTTTTAGCTGCCTTTTAAATTAGACGACGATCATGTGGGACATTTTATTCGGGACTGGGCAATTTCCTCACAAAGCTTTAGGTGATATCCAAACAAAGTTTCAATTAACCATCTCTCAATCAACTTTAAAATATTGTGCCAACAATATGTAAACTCCTTTCTTTTATTGGCTAATTTAGCAATAACACAAACAACATCAACATTGATATATTTTTGGCAGTCTTAAAGATGTAAGTCCAATAAACATATATCTACAACAATGTAAGGTCTTATGGATGTTGAAATGACTTTCTACCATGGAGTAATTTACCTCCTATATAAGCTTATTGCTTTGTTACCTTACCAGTACACATAATTTTCCAAGGTGGTAGAAGTTGTCACAAAGGCACAAAATTCTGCACAAATTTTCTTGGAGGATATTAAGTCTACCTACACAAACATGAGTTTGTGACACATTTGCATGTTTTATGTCTACAAGTATCCAAGGTATTCAAGAGGGCACTATGCATTAGTTGTATCCTTGGCACACTCAACCATGCCACTAGTTAACTAACATCTCTACTTTACCATATATATATATATATATATATATATATATATATGGTAGAGTTAGGGTTTTATGCAGAAGAATAAAAAAAATCAATATACTTTAAGACAAATTTACATCTAATAAACAACTACTGAAACTAAATAGTACAATAATAACAAAACATAATTTTCATCTCTTTCGACTTTTCCACTTTAACACTATGAGTTGGATCACTGTGTTAAAGTAATCTTCAGTAACATGTAATTACTCACAATAGTTAATCAACATTAACATGAGTAAAGAATAGAGGTTTATGGTACTTACACCGCAATGTGGAACCTTCTTGTTTTATACTCAGAAATATTACTTTCAGTCAAAATTGTACCTCTCAGAGGTCAACCAACGCTAGGAACCCACTGACCCTACTAAAGGGTAAGTACAAACTAGAGAGAGAGAGAGAGAGAGAGAGAGAGAGAGAGAGAGAAAGGTTGTATACAACAATAGTTAGACAAAGACAATTACATTCATAACAGAAGTTAAATAAAGCACAAAGAATGATTACAACAAAAGTCTTAGTGCAAGTAAAATATTAACAAAAAAACATAGATCTGATCACCAACGATTTTGTATGACAGGACAAATCTTAACTACTTAATACAAAAAACTAAAAATTAAATTAAAACTAAAACTAAAATATAAAAAATTAAAATTAAAATTAAAATAATAAAATAACAAATAAAATAAAAAGGAGTCATAAATAATAACATAAATCATAAGTGGGGTACTAGGGTCATATAGGGGACAAAAAACCATAGTACCCAAAGGAACAAAAACATCAAAGGGTGGTACAAACAACTCAAGATGGGAGAAATCACCCTACTAACCACACGCCAAGGACAAGGTACCACAAGACTAATAAACAACAAGGTGTAAGGACAAAAACTAAATCAACCAAGGTGGGGAAGGTACAACCAGTCATCTCTCTCTCAAATGTACAAATGTTCCATATAACCTGAAAGTTCATCATCATTGTATGAAGAAGGGTCCACGCAGATCATGTGGTCATGATGAGGTATATCGGCCATAGGAATGAGTTTGACGCTAAACAAATAAATCTTAGACATTAATTCCCATATTGGTAAAGGAATGCCCATAATTGTTGGCACACAATTTGGAAAAGAATTAAGGTTTGAGTCTGTAAAGCACACCCAATATCTAGAGTATGAGAAATATAACATCTAAACTAGCATATTGGATAACAATTTTATGTAAAATCATGACAATGTGGGGCTAAGATATATATAACCATGAGAACTAGATATGGTTATTGAAGACTTGTTTAATTGTAATGGAATCAACAAGCTTAGCAAGGAAAAAACAACCGAATATAACCTACATCGAGGCCTGAAAATGTTTTATTGGCCTTAACATTTAGATGAAGTATGGGTAGTCAACAACTGTGGAGCATATAAACCAACCCATACATAGCTATGAGTACATGAATAACTTAGGCATCCTTGTGATTTTGCAATCCCTTATTTTAATTTTATATTGTCTTTTAAGCTTATGTGGATCCCCTAATCCTCACGAGGGTTTAAACTAGGTTTTCAATCCTAAATTGATTTAACCATGCAATGGTTGGAAACTGACCCATAACTTGTAACCATGCATCCATGCAATAGCTCCATGTAACTACCTCTTATTTGACAAGACAAAGAGATGGAAGGTCAAATATATGCAATAGATCCTTGTAACTACCTCTTATTTGACCTTTCCAACCCTGTTTGACACAATGTCACCCCTAAATCCACATTCAATGTACTCTACATACATGAAGCTTATGAAGTTGTTTCCACATTCAATCCCCTTTGTTAGTAAATGCACAAAAATGGAAAATAATTTATACAGTTTCGTATTACAAGATACAAGACTTGACAAGGTCGGATAACTAGCACATGACAAGCTACAAGACATTCTTAAAGGCATCATTGCTGATTTGAAATAAAATTGCAACAAGCCTGATCTAGGATGCTAGCTATAAAACATATGCTTTTCTCACATTATAAACAAAAAATATGGCTACTATAATAAACCTTCAAATCTCCATGCAAATACATATATTGAATTACATAAGAGGTTTTTTATGGAAAATATATAAATATATACAACAATTTACTTCCAATGCACGCTACAGAAAATAAAACTCCGCCACGTAATCTATTAAAATATAACATGCATCCCAAGAAAATAATGGATTGGGGTTTCAATATCACCCATCCAAATATGGAAAACAAGTATACTAATGGCCATTTCCATTTCCATCCAAAACAACGGTTGAAGAAAATGGTTCAAATTTGCCAACAATCTAAAGGACATGGGTATCTACATGGACCAAACAATAAACAAAAAATTCAAACGGTAAGGATCTACATCCTTATCACCACTCTTAATTCTATACCCTCACATAGTCCTTAATGTTTATGATCTTATCTTACAAGGGTAAGGATTTTAAGAAACTGGGGATTATTATTTAAAGTTCAAATTGAAGCATGAAGAAATGAGTATTCACCTAGGCATGGAAGCTTGATGAAAGTAAGTGCACACATTTTTCCCTTGAGAAATGTGATGACATTCCAAGGGCACCTTCCAACGTAGAAATGTGCACATAAATATGTAGATAAGTGCAACTAAAGGTGAATGCATGGCCTTCCAAGTACATTAAAAATGTCTATAGGAACTACATCAAACATGATTTATCTTTTGTTGGGGATACTGTCAAAAGTAAGCCATATTATTGGGTCACTTTGTCACGTCCCCTCCTGTGGACCCAATTCGAGGAAGGGAACAAGATACCAAATTCTGGGGCTTTTACATAAAATCAGCCCATTCATTAGATTCACATCAATAAAACAAATGTGTGTAGATGCAAATCAAGCAAACATGCACAACAGAAATAAACCTCATCCACACACATTTCATATGCATTCAACATATAAAAAGCAATAATCAATTGAAAACATTGTAGAGGAAAAACACATAGATAGAAAAACACTTATCTTTATTGTGAAATGGTCCCAAGCAATGTTCCACCCAACCATAGGTCTCTGCCCAGCCTGTATTATTTCAGCACTCAGAGACCACCCTCGAGTTTGGCATGATTTCTATAAGGAAAAGGGTATTTTCAAGCTCATACACAGCCAAATACTCATTGCATCTAAGCCAATCCAATCCACAGTTGGGTTTATCAAGCTAAATCTGAACCCTCTTCATCTCTGAATACTTACATTCAAGATCAAGCCAAAGCAATGGATTCCCATAACCCATACCCCAACATACTATTTTTTCATACAACAAGAACAATCATTGGGCATTGATACACATATTTAACAATAGGATTTACAAACAATATGGCCATGGGTTTTCCCCAAATCGTTTCCAGCCAAAAGCAGATTGTGGGATGGGGAAAAACAATCACAGGGAGGAAAACAATTTCTCCCCCAACTATCTAAGTATTCAATAGCCAAAACGGTCTCTATGGAACCCCAGTTCGATCCCCCCTTCTTCCCCACTGGTATATAACACAAAAATGCCCTTCTCCCAGCTAAGGGTGAAGGAAAACACAGAATTTCGATGGGGAAAAACACCCATCAAGCTCCCAACTTGTGAGAGAGTCAAATTGGTTGATGGATAATGGCTTGGGAAGCAATTTCGTGGCTCCTTTCTTTCCCAAGAAGTCAAGCATGATTTTCTATGAAGGGTGGCTTGCCCATACCCGAATTTGGATAGCCATACCTCTCCATTCCCCAAGGCATTAACTATTTCAACCAACTCTTGGGAGAAATGAATGATTGGGTACAAAATTCAACATGGGTAGTTGAGGGTTTTATGGGTTCTCTCATTGACACTTGGCTTGTCTTGATGGCTCCAAGGGTTTGAATCTTTCCCTCCCAATTCCTTGTAAAATCATGCCCCCATCTCTTGTTGCATTGCATAGCTAGTTGTGGGTATTTTATTAAAATGCATATTTACATGATATTTGCAATTCCATTGTGCTTGGCTAGCATGTAAACCATATGCATCACTAAATCGATGGTGGGGACTTGGCCTTGAGCTCCTCACCATGATTTTATAAAAATATTACATCATTTACATTTTAATGCAATGGGGTAAAAATCGGGATATTACACACTTTCTGTTGTCTAATCCAGTACAACAACTATGGATTTAAACATGATCTTATGCCTCTTGTTGTAACACTAAGGTCACTTCCATAGGGTGAAAATATAATTTGAATATGAATTTGATGTTGGATTAATTCATTCCCTAAAAGGAATTTACATTGCAGCTGAACAAAAGCAAAAGAGTCAACTCCCATGATGTGTATCGATGAAAGAGTAATATTTAGTAGCATTAGAACATATTACAGAGTGGATGGGAAATTGATATTTTAGAGGCAAGGACCTAAGATTTTGATGATGAAGGGGTAGCTAAGGCTGGTGGTCCTATGCTCTCTAAGCATAATATTTTTTCAGTGAGTCATGTTGGTAGTACACATAAGTCTCTTGGCATATCAAGTACCACACCATCACATGTGCATGATAATATGAAATTGCATACACAAAAATATTTTCCCAAGGCAATCCCGAAAGCATGTGTTCATAGTAGAGGCACACACACATAGTTCATAGCATGTTATTTAGGTTATTTGCTTATGAAGAAAGGTGAAACAAAAAAAGAGTTATATGTAAAGGAAAAGGGCATGCATCTTGAAAAAGTAGGTAATGAAGGGAATTCATTCTTCTACCATGGGAAAAGAAAGAAATCTAATTGGAGGCATGGATTCAGTGGACCAAGAGATTCTCACTTCCATTGTTGATTCATATTCTATTGTAGGATCTGCAAGAAAAACTCCTAGCAAGTTTGGAACAAGTAATACTATTGAAACATGCAAGATTGAAACACCTCTAGGTTTTGCGCAAGGAATCAATCACATGTATTAAAAGGGTGAAATTGACAGTTCTCCATTGTTATTATCAAATAATGTGTCTAATGGACAACTTCAATTTCATAGCGAAAATGGCCATTGTTACCCCCATTTGTGAATGGGGGTGCACTAAGTCAAAATTGGGTGTGTCTTAGACACTTCTAGGAGCTTTATCAAGGTTGGAGGAATACACAATGAAATTATGGACATATTAGAGAGCATTGATGGTCTATATTACCCCAATTCTAGGCAATCTTATAGATGTGAACAATAGTAACTATCCTCATTTCAAATTTTGGGCATAAAGTAGCAAACATGTGTATGATCAAGTAAGTTCTGGGCATGATTTCTGGGAAAATATCTGAGGATGATTTTTTGGTCATTTATGTTGGATTTATCAGCACTTTTGAGCTTGTTTATGTGGTTTTAGCAACCTTGATTAACAATTCTAAGCACATTAAGTGACTTTCTTTTACATTCCTTGATGTAGCCTCAGTCATAAAGTAGTAGTAAGGGATGCAAAATAAAGAGGGATTGAAAGATATGGGATCTAAAGTTAGGTTAGCACTCCTTAAAATTAATTCAAAAGGTTCTCCCTACTTATTTATGCATATTTCTAATATAAATAAAGGTATCTACCTTGAAGCATAGCATCCCTTTGAAGTCCCAACGCACCATTGTTTCATGCTGGCAGCAAGAACAAGGAAATGTTGCAGCATATAAAAATGATATCACTGGGTTTTGGTGGCTGATTTGAATCCAGGATGTAGTAAGAGTTATTTGCAACAGCTATTGGGATATATCAGCGGCCAACATTTAGCTTAGAAGGTTTATTTTATATACGCTTCAAAGGATAAATGCCCCACCAAAAGGTGTTTTATATCTCCTTCAAATCCTAATCGAGTATCCCAAACTATGTAGACTAATTGCAGTGGTCTCCAATGACTAGGGTAACAGAGAAATCCCCATTGTATTAACATTGAATGTATTAACACTAATAAATTTGCAAAATTAAAATTGAATTTATTAACCCTAAGATGGCATTAATATTGAAACATTAGACCAGGGTAGAGGCTAGGGTAGAGGCTAGGCAATTGTGCAAATTACTGATTTACCAGTCATTGTGAGGTTAGCATGATAGATTGGTATCCTCTACGCAACTAAATGAGATATATTGCGCTCTTTTAGTTTCGTCTACTTGCTAGAATGAAAGATAGCATGCTCATATGGTCTCCTTGATCGATGGAATGAGGGCTAGTGTGGTTGACTCTACTCGCGAGCTGGTTGTGCGATTGGTTTCTCGCGGACTGGTTACTCGTGGACCAAGTGAAGCAAATGAACTTGTCTAGTCTCCTTGCAGAGGTCACTAGTGGAGGTGAGCAACCAGAGGTTTTAGTGGAGGTTTTTTTTCCAGTGCACTTATTTTAATGAGAATGCACAGGTGCTTTACAAATACAGAAGCACCATCCCCTCATATACCATGTAACACCACGTCCAAAAAAATCATCAAATGCAAAGAAATTAAAAAAATATAAATCGGTGCGTTATGTAAACATAAATGCCCCAGTGCATTCCCTTAAAAATAAATGTCCGTAATATATTTTAGGGGCGAAATTTCGCCAATTGGCTATTTTCGGGGCATTTTTTCGAAAAATAAATTCGCTTTTTGTTCAATTTTAGTCTCTAATATCGCCTATATTTACATAAAATATTTTTTTTATCATAATATTCGCCAAAATTCACTAGTTTTAGGAGTAAATCGTAGGTTTCATACTTAATATTCGCCTACCAATCTATATATATGTTTTTTTCAATCTAAAATAATCGCCTAGAATACTACACTTAAGTATACTTTTATAATCTTTATAAAACACCCTGACTGGTGTATGTCAGAGACTCTAACACACCGCTTATTTTTTTATTAAAAATAAAAATCTATAATTTTATTCCTACGTAATTTTTTAAAACCTCTTACCAATGCATCAGTTGATACAAAACGCCCCGGTGCGTGAACAAAAACAAAACACACCAGATATTATTTTATTTTAAAACCTACTCATACCGGTACGCCTGACTATTAGGTTCATTGAAACAAGTTTTAATAAAAAAATTATCGCGTCATCAAACTCATTTTTACCCTCTTCAGTGCGATTGAGCCCACCTGCACTCGTGTTTCACCTCACCCACCTGGATGCCCTCACCTTCGTGGTGCACATGGACAAATTCCTCACTTATATTAGCTGCTGAATCTAGTTTGAACTTTTCCAAATGGTTGGAAAAAATTCAAAATTTCCATACATCGCCAATATTCCTCCTCGGTGGGTTTTCAATAGGTAAATTGATTGTTACTTCATAATTTAATTTTTTAGCGGATTATTTTTGAAAATTGACCTTCAAATTGTCCTATTTAATTTTTTTTTTTTAAATTTGCGTGCATTCGAGCCTTTAGGCTTGCACCGCCTGACGGTGCACCCTGTAAACTTTTACAAGGAACACTATTTGTGGTGTGAGCTGAACAAATCGAACGCACCGCTACATTGTGAAATTTTTTTTGTAAAAATTGAACTGATTACGGTGCACTTATGTGTATTGAACACACTGGTTAATAAAAACTTGTAGATGAAAACATTAAATTATATGGTGCTATTAGTGCATGTCAGTGCACCGACTTTCGGTGCTCTGACGTGCAGTAGTCACACCGATTTTGAACCCCAAAAAATAAGAATTTAACGGTGCTTCATTGGAACATTAGTGTACCAGTTCACGGTGCTCTAACGTGCCCAAGGAGCATCATGAATTGATTTCCATAAAAACATAATTTAATAAGCATCGGTGCGTTCAAATCAATTAAGTGCACTATTTCCAGTGCACTAGCATTCAAAAGGAGCACTGTTAATAGAGCGAACAAAAATATAATTTAACGGTGCTCCTAGTGCATGTGAGTGCATCGGTGTGCTCGATTGATTTAGGCACACTCTCAACCAAATTTTCAAAAATATCCAGGTGCATATAGTCATTGGTGCACCGTTGAAATAAATTTTAAATATATAGAATCATAATAGTGGTGCGCGTTACATATTTTAACGCACCATAAAATGGTGTAGTTTATATCTAAACGCATCGTTGGGGGTGCAATTTGTGTATAAAAGAACCGGAAGCAGTGCACCTATGTTATTGAGGCCCACCGCTTCTAAAAAAATATTGTTTTGGGAAAAAAATGTATTGTTGATGTTATTAAATGGGATTTTAATTGAATGAAATATTACATGTTTTTATATATCTACGTATGAAACTGATTCATGTTATATGTGAAGCAGAGACGTGAGCGGCAATAAGTTGCTCGATATGATTGTGCACAACTAGATCAGTTCAACATTGTTAGAGAATGGGAGGATAGGGAGAGGAAGAGGGATTTGTATCCTCACCCCATTACTATTCAGAATAGAGAGCTCTTGAGGGATATCAACCTCCTTTAGTTCTATCAGGAGGTTACATCCCTCAAGGGAAACTCTTCCTTGTTGTGTTAGTTGATCCAATGCTGGGATCATTAGAGGCAGGCCTTTTGTGTTGGTCTCAGTCAGTGGTTCTATCCCACTAAGGAGGAAATCTATTTCATCAATGGGATATACAGGAGAGGGGACGATTTTCTCCAGTTCCCTCATGTCCCAGCTGGTGCTGCAACAGAGAGTCAACTATCTTTCTCTTTGAGATATATGAATGAAGAGTTTGTCCATTCCTTTGATTTTTAGGTGAGTGGTGGGAAGCTTAGGATTTTTTCTTTTGGTCGAGAGGAGGTTAGGTGCCTTTGTATTTTTCTTATGATGCTAGCGCACTCCACCAGTGATGGGTAGTGCATTAGTTTCCCTCTATTTTATTATGTTGAATCTTTAGTGTAGAGACCTAGATGCATTAGGTGGTCTGCCATTTTTTTGTGATAGTTTTATTATGCTTTGGATAGATATCGTGCAGTGATTAATGGGAGGTCCAACTTCCTTTTTTGTTCAAATATTTTTTGTCTATGTTTTGAGATTTTTTTCGTCCACTAGGACCTCCTTTCAGTGTCTCCCTTACAGGACGATGATAGAGGTGCTTATGCACATGTGGGGGCAGATGAATTCTCAACTAGGATTGCATCAGATGTGGTCAAGATGCTAAGCAGCGAGGAGGAACACACACTAGAAATTATTCCATATTCATATGCGAGTTTGGACTAGAGAGGGTGCCCCGAGATCTTATTCACACTAGAAGAGCCACTATATGAGATAGGTAATATTACAGTTATATTTAAATTATTATAGTATCATTTTATTCTCTTTATACTTAATGCAAATGAAATATTTTCTAAATATTAAATTTTTTAATGAAATTGTCTAATTATTATTCATGTGTACTATTTGTTTGCAGACATTGACACATTCAATGGTGAGGTTAGGCTGCCTCCTCCCACTCAGGAGGATCAGTATATGGAGGAGCATGATCAGGCTATGCCACAGTTAGTAGGTAGACATCCTGGCCACCATCCACGTAGGCCCTAGGATATGTATCGCCGAGATGTGGAATATAGGTTGGACACATTATTGGAAGATGAGGGTGTTCATCATGTACGGGTGCACAACATTATTCGACAGCCTCACCTTGCGGATATATGGAGGATTATTCCCTATGATATGAGGTTGTTGATGCAACATATTGTCAGTGCATGCATTCAATTAGATGTTAGGAAGGATGACCATCAACCTACTTCTCCACCTCCTCCACCTCCACCCCCTCCTCCATCATCTTTGAAATATACTACTCCAACTCCTTAATTAAAAGAACAACCCTTTCTCTCAATTGTAAACCCAAAAGTTGCATTCTCCAAAATTATTATTATTAATCATGATCTTCATTATATAATATAACATTAGTCCACATTGAAGGAACACATTTTAATATACCCTCTAACAATGAGGTTTGGTTATGATTAATACATAATTAACATGATTTAATGGAAAAGTACATAACTGCCAATATTGGAAATAATTGCAATTATTTTCAATATTGACTGGTGTGTACTTTTCCATTAAATGCGATTAGAGAACATGATAAAAGGGAGTCGGATCACATTCCCAAGACCTGTGCTAACCAAGGTAATGCGATGGAAAAACCCATCAATAATGAAACTTGAAATAAATATAGATATGAATATGCATATTCCAAATATAGGATTAAAAAAAAATATTGTTTGTTATCTTTAATTTATTATATGGGTGAATCCACGAAGGTGGTTCACAATTTTTGGCAAGTGAAACCCAAAAAAAATGTTTTCATACCCTCGATCGAGGTATTTTCAAGCCCTCGATTGAGGTTTACAAACCTCGATCGAGGGTTTTAAAAAACCTCGATTGAGCGCTTTAAAAGACCTAGATCAATCTATCAAAACCTCGATCGAGGGTTGAAACAAGACCTCGATCGAACTTTTAAAATCTCTATCTAGCTTTTGAAAATAATAAAAAAAGGCCCGCAGCCTGTTTTTTAGGCCCTCGATCGAGCAATTTGCTTGATCGAGGGTTTTAAAATACCTCGATCGAGGTCTATGTAGAACTCTCGATCGAGGTTTCATTTAGCCCTCGAGCGAGTTATTTCAAATACCTCGATAGAGCAAATACCTTGATCGCGGGCCTCAAAAACAGTCCAGAGCCCTTTTCACTGCAGAAAGAAAGTTTTGTCTGCCTTTTAGAGGCTTAAACTATGTCATTAAATGCATATTAATGGGAGGAATTAATACCATTGGACTCGTCAATGAATCCTCTATCCACATACATAAAATTTACGAATTTTTATCTTCGTATGGCTTTTGTTTTTAAATTTATACTAAAACTTGCCCTAAAAAACCTTGTCGACAACTTCAATTGAGCTCAAAGATAAATCAACAACATTCAAAATACACATCCCAAAAATTTGAAAAAATACACAAGCACTAGATAAGTGCATCCTCTTCAAAAGGGTATTTTTAGTTTTGCAAATTATGTAAACAATCAAAATATTTGGTGCACACACACATGTGTGCAAAATGTGACTTAAATATTCATTGGTCAGTTTCGAAAAATAGTAATAAATATAATTTTTCGTGAAAAATTAAAAGAAAAATATGTAAGCACTAGTGCATTCTATCTAGATCATGTTCACCTATTTCATTTTTTTAAATTATTACTTTAACATTAAATTATTGTGCACACACACAAACCACTTGTTAATTGCTCTTCAAATTTTTAAGTACACACCTTTCATTAAATGAAAATTTGACACGATAAATGACATTGGTATATTTCAAAAAAAATATCATTGGAAAGCCCACATAATTCTCTACATTTTTTTTTTAACCGCATGTCGAAATTCATATGGAAAATATGAGTTTCAAGGGATTCAATTTAATACATGGGTAAAATTTCTGTTTTTCATCGACATATTTTGCCAAAAAGAGTTGCCCATCTTCATGGAATCACCCTATAAATTATAAAGGATATACATATTTTATTAATCTTTCCATAAGTTTTTTCTTCCTTAACGATATATACGTGTCTAAGTATCTGAAATATAAAATATAAGTGTCTAAGTATAATATAATCATTAAATTGACACTGTTATTGAAATGAGAGTAGATGAAATTACAACAAACAATAAATATGATTAACATCAATGATAATTCATGTACTCTAATTCACTGATTCTAATACAATTATAAAAATACAATAAATTAAATGATAAAACCCCCACTACAATTATGAACTAAATGGAAAGCTACAAATATCATCTCTAACTATGGAGAATGACATACAATCATTCCATAAAAATCAAAAATTACTTGATAGACATGAAACATATTTCACATCATATTGTTGTTAACTAACTCGAATTGCTTAAACATTGTATCCAATAATCAACTTTCAATTTCCACCATCATAACATGAAAAATAAACAATATAATTAGACAATCGAAGATAACAATAACAAAATGATATCTCAATGTGTAAAAGATGAAATAAAACATGTATATATCACTCTACGTTGTCATCACCCTCATTATCTTCATTGATTGGCATGATAGCACTTTTTTTCTCAAAAACATGTTTAGATAGAGGGTCGTGTCTTAATATGAACCAACAATCTTTATCCAGCACATATGGGTAAAAGAACACTTGGTTGCAGTGTTTTGGGAAAACATAAGACTCCTTACTTTCAACCCACATCTTTCTAGAGTTAATGCATATAAACCCACTATCACAATCTTCCTTTACATTATTCATGTCGAATATGTCCCACCACATGCACCTAAAAATAACACATTATAAAGATGATAAGTCCACTTGAATGATCTCTTGTATCTTTCTGACATAACCCAACATACCTCCTATCAGGTTTCGATCGTGGTGGCTAACACGACTAGATAGGTAAAAATTGACTTCCACTCCACAGTCTTGGGTAAGACATCCATCATCAACATCCTTAGTGTGAAAACGATGTCGATAAGCCCACATAGACGGAAACAAATGAAACTATAAGAAAAGTTAACAAATGATGGTGTCATATGTCTAATAACCCAAGCATTAATATATTAAACATAGATGTTATAATTCGAAATTGCATTATAAAGTTAGAAATGTACATAAATATTTTATTACCGAGTTCTTACACCCAATCCCATTGTTTAGTGCATCCTCCTCTTCAGGAGGGTGACAACCAAATGCACCATATTTCTCTCTGACTTGGTCTGCAACCCAATTCTTGGGAAAAATCATTGGCATATTTTCTTTTAAATGATATAGAAAAGGCATGCTTCTACCATGCAACCACCTGAATTATTTTTTGTCAATGTCACATTTCCTCCTCTTCTTTTCATACAATGTGACCCACGGCTTTGTTTCCTCCGCGTTGTAAAGAACGAATTTATTGATTGCATCAATTTTTGAATTCGCTATTGTATTCATGAAAAAAAAACCACATTCAATATGCATGGGATCAAATATAGATTTTAAAGTTTGTTGTGAATCGTTAATATGTGGAAATTTGAAGATCGAAAGATAACTGGCTTACTCTTTATCATGCACCTTTTTATGTTCATTTCCAGTACCTACCCTTCCCTTTTGTCCTTGTCATGTTCATCATCCCAAATAATTGCGCCTGGTGTACCCCTTTGCCATAGACCCCTCAGGTTTTTCCATTTTTCGAACAAATCCCTTCACTTTTTCATAAACCTCTCCAAGAAGAAAATCCAGTGACATGATACCACCCCGACTAATTGAACCTCATTGACTAGGTGAATTAGAAGATGAACCTGCAAGTCCATGAAACTCAACGACAGCTCATTCTCAAACATACAAACAATCTCAGCTATCTCTTGACACCACTGTGGAATGCTAGCGATGTAAGTTTCCTTTGATGTGATCCACCGTACAAATGCAGGTAGTTTAGATATGGAACACCGCAGGTGATCAAGAAAGTTGTGGTTCACACACCCACGCAAAACAATGGATAATGACACTACAAAGTAAACAAAAAATGTTAATTGCATTTTAACTTGTGTGGTAAAAGATATAAATAAAAAGTAAAAACAATTTTTTGACATTATACGTACCCTTAGAAGGTTGAGATGGTCATGTGATTTCAAACCTGACAACATTTCATCTGCAATGAATCAACATCGTAGAGTAGACCCATAAAAAGAAGGCGCCTTCACACCCAATATAACTTCATTTTCCAAATTAAGATCATCTTTCTTCAAAATCCATGGGACATTGCCTTTTTTAAATGAAAAATAGGGGCTAGCCTCTCCTCTATTTTCTTATCTTGGACAATGATTCTTTTTAGTATTTGAAGAAATAAGATCTTTCCTAACAGCCAAATTGTCACTTTTTTTGGATGATATATGACACTAGAAAGAACATGAAACATTTTATCCACATAGTTGTTGAATAATTTAGGAACATCAACACCACCCATTGGACTATTCAATACACATTCCCCCATAGTAAGATTGATATTATGGAATTTCCTTGAGAAATTGATAGTTATTCCATCTGCAATCATTACTTGAAACTCTTGTGTTGGATTTACAAAACAATTGAGAACATTTTCTAATTTATAGTTAATGAAATTATGATCAAGGTACACACACATAGTTCATACCATTTTATTTAGGTTATTTTCTTATGAAGAAAGGTGAAACAAATAAAGAGTTATATGTAAAGGAAAAGGGCATGCATCTTGAAAAAGTAGGTAACGAAGGCAATGAAATGGAGGGAATTCATTCTTCTACCATGGGAAAAGAAATAAATGTAATTGGAGGCATGGCTTCAGTGGACCAGGATATTCTCACTTCCGTTCTTGATTCATATTCTATTGTAGGACCTGCAAGAAAAACTCCTAGCAAGTTTGGAACAGGTAATACTATTGAAACATGCAAGATTGAAACACCTCGAGGTTCTACACAAGGAATCAATCACATGTATGTAAAAGGTTGAAATTGACAGTTATCCATTGTTATTATCAAATAATGTGTCTAATGGACAACTTCAATTTCATAGTGAAAATGTCCATTGTTACCCTTATTTGTGAATGGGGGTGCACTAAGTCAAAATTGGGTGTGTCTTAGACACTTCTAGGAACTTTATCAAGGTTAGAGGAATACAAAATGAAATTATGGACATATTAGAGAGCATTTAAGGTCCATCTTACCCCAATTCTAGGAAATCTAATAGATGTGAACAATAGTAACTAGCCTCATTTCGAATTCTGGGCATAAAGTAGCAAACATGTGTATGATCAAGCAAGTTCTGGGAATGATTCTGGTAAAATATCTATGGAGGATGATTTTTGGGTCATTTATGTTAGCTTTATCAGCACTTTTGAGCTTGTTTGTGTGGTTTTAGAAACCCTGATTGACAATTCTAAGCACTTTAAGTGACTATTTTTTACATTCCTTGGTGTAGCCTCAGTCATAAAGTAGCATTAAGGGATGCAAAATAAAGAGGGATTGAAAGATATGGGATCTAAATTTAGGTTGGCCCTCTTTAAAAGTAATTCAAAAAGTTCGCCCTACTTATTTATGCATATTTCTAATATAAATAAAGGTATCTACCCTGAAGTAGAGAATCCCTTTGAAGTACCAATGCACCATTGTTTCATGCTGGAAGCAAGAACAAGGAAATGTTGCAGCCTATAAAAATGATATCACTGGGTTTTGGTGGTTGATTTGAATCTAGGATGCAGTAAGAGTTATTTGCAATAGCTATTGGGCTATATCTGGGGCCAACATTTATCTTAGAAGGGTTATTTCATATCTCCTTCAAAGGATAACTGCCCCCAAAAAGGCGTTTTATATCTCCCTCAAATCCTAATAGAGTATCCCGAGCTATGTAGACTGATTGTAGTGGTCTGCAATGACTAGGGTAACATAAAAATCCCCATTGGATTGATATTGAATGTATTAACCCTAATAAATTTGCAAATGAAAATTGAATTTATTAACCCTAAGATGGCATTAATATTGAAACACTGGACCAGGTGTTAACACCTAAAAAGTGCTCACTAGCTCATTCCCTTACTCACATGACCCATTTGTCCACTTTTCCACCATCTGAGCCTCTGAAACCAACAAAAGGTCATCAAAAGACCTTAGTACACCCCTTTTTCCATTAAAAAAGATTATTTTTCCAAGAAAATCATAAAAAACCCTCAAAAAGGGTCCAAATTCCCAAAAATATTAAAAAGGGAATTAAAATATTATTTTTATTCAAAAAAAGAAAAAGGAGGGAAAAGTACCTAAACCATGTTGGTCAATACCATTTGGTTTCCAAAAAACCACAAATGGTATTTCCCACCACCAAAACCTATAAAAAGGTGGTAGGGGCTCCTCATTTCACATCCATCCATTATCTCATCCTTATGCTGCTGAAATCTCCCCTGAGCATTTTAGCCATTGCAAACCACATTGGAGAAGAGACCATTGGAGATTGGAGTTGCTCATCCTTGGAGCCATTCAACCTCACCATTAGAGGTATTGATTCCGCAAGCACTTGCTTGCCCCATTCTTTCAATACAAATTTATTATTCTTATATGTTCTTGTTCTTGATTTTAAATTATCTTTGTTATTTGCTTAATATCTTTGCTTAGATCCATGAATAGTCTTGTTTAATTAGTTTATTGTTATTTATTTCCATTGAAACTGCTGCTACTAGTTAGCAGGTGCCCATAGCACTAAGCCTGGTTGCAAAACCGGGCCAACAGTTTTTGGCGACTCCGCTTTGGTTTGAACTATAGATCTCTAGTTTTGCCTTTAATATTAGTTTTTTTATGAGTTTTTAACCTTTAGATCCATAGATCTGCCATCTTAGACAGCAGATCCATTGCTGCTCTGAGTTTTGGCCCCATTAACAACCCGAAATTTTCAATTTTCAGGTTCGTTTCTCGTTTTCCGTGCACGGCTTCCACCTCGCGGCTTTTTGCCAGACAGTCGCGCGGTCCATCGTGACTTTTCTGCATTTTTCCGCGCGGTCCATCGCGGCTTTTTTCCAGACAGTCACGCGGTCCATCGCGACTTTTCTTCGTTTTTCCGCGATGCACACCGCGGCTTCGCGACCAATTTCCGCGCTGTCCATCGCGACTGTGCGGCTAAAACCCGCGCGGTCCATCGCGACTATGCGGCCAAAACCCGCGCGGTCCATTGCGACTGTGCGATAGAAACCCGCGTGGTCCATCGCGGATTTTCTGTTAAAACCCGCGCGGCTGAATTTTTCATTCGGCCATCCCGATTTTGAAAAAAAAATTTACTGTACTTTCTGCCCATAGCATATTTGACAGCTTTGAAATTTTTTTTACTATTTAAAGTGCATATCTAGAAATCTTTTTAAAAAATTTCAAGAAAGTGAAAGAAAGACTCATTTTGCATTTTCATCTAGATTCAAATTTTTTCCTGTTTACTTCTTTAAAAATCTTGCCCTTAGCAATTTTTTCTTGAAACGAAGAGATCCATTTATTTCTTTTAAAAAGAAATCTATTATTTGCTTTCATAAATCCAAGAAATCCTTTGTTTTTTGAGCTATTTTTTGAAAAGCATTTAAATTCCTTTTTAGTGAAAAAGCCATAAATATTTGCTTTTTATTTTCGAAAAATCCTTTATTTTTTGAAAATTTCCTATAAAGCATTTAATTTTTTCAAGTTCAGTTTACAACACCTCACGTGCACTCACACGATCACTTAATTGAACTAAGCCTTAAAAACGTACCCTAATTTGAACACACTTTTAACCCCACTTGGGGAACACTAAAATAATTCTTGTAGCTAGGTAGTATTGGGGGGATAGGTGTTCCAATAACACCCCTCAGTTCTTACATCTGAGACATAGAAGTTGTCCAATTAGGGAGCTAAAATCTCTTAGTACTTTTTGGCGCGGTCACAACCGGTTTGTGGGAAGGCCTCTCCCTTAGGAGGGTTGAAGTCGCGAGGATGGTTCCGGAAGCCTGAGTGGAATACCGAAATCCATTCAGTAACCGAAGGGCTACCATTCGCAGTTCTCGGGATATCCCTGTATTGGGATATTGCGATCAAAGGACCAAACGGCAGATTTACCTTTTCTCGACGCGTCATGAACGGAGTATCCTAGTAGCCTGTCTTTAGGATTGATTACCCGGTGTCCCTCCCGGTAGGGGGATATCTAGCCGTTGTCTCAACATTCATATTGTCTGACTTGGATTTCATCACCTTGCAGAGGATATCATCTGTTTGAGTCACAATACTTTTAGATTAGGTGTTTGCATGATTTCAACCTACCTGTGGTCTAGTTACACCTATTTTTTCTAGGAGCCGCTTGCATGTTGGTATTCTGACCAGTTGTTGCATTCCTCCACTTATTGTAGCACAGCTGCTAGAATAAGTGCCTTTTTTGAGGATTGATTTTTGGCCTGAGAGCCTTCTTTTTTCACTCCCCTTCTTGCACCCTTGGTTGCATGAGGGTTTTGAGTCTTTTATATATATCACCACCGGATACTTAAATAAATTTTTTACCCAAACACATATTCTCACCATTGAGAATTTTAGACGCTCTCGTCGTCTACAGGGCGAACTCCCAGAGTTTAGTCCACTTGGCTCTCCACGTCACGGACGCAGAGCCTTATCCCTTGATTCGACACATCGTCAATCAATTAGACAGTCATCCGATTCTGACATACCTCACTTCACCTTTGATTTGGAGGTAGAATCCGAAAACCCCACAGAGTTACCACCAACCACCATAATGTCTGGAACACCATTTGATCCACTGTTTACCAGCACCATAGGCGAGACATCCACAGACCCTTCTGCGGTGGTTCCAACCATGGTAACTACCACCCCCTTGGGTATGCCCAATATGGGTAACACTCCACATTTAGGAATGCCTAACACAGGGCGACCACCTGTCATGGGTATGCCCAACATGGGGGTCATACCCCCTTTGGTTTCCACAAACCCCATCCCAGGAATCCCTAGTATGATTCCCAACCCAAGTGTAACCCATGTTGCACTTGGAAGTGCTATCCCAGGAATCCCTAGTGCGATTCCCAACCCAAGTGTAACCCATGTTGCACTTGGAAGTGCTATCCCAGGAATCCCTAGTGCGATTCCTAACCCAAGTGTAACCCAAGTTGCACTTGGAGGCGCTGGCCCATACCAGACTACACCTATTGGAGGCCATATACCCTCCATACCTAGCATACCTTTAGGCGCTACTGGACCCCTACACCATACCACTATGGCCAGGCATGTCCCAGTTCCAGTCACCACATCTGATAGTCTACCATACATGGCAAGTCTGAACCTGCCAGATTTAGCTAGGCTCACAAATGACCCCATCAGACATGATCCGGCGTGGCCTCAAATGCCCACCAAACTCCCCTCTGACATCCCTAAGTTTGAGGGTAAGGCAGGAGAAGACCCCCAGAACCACATCATGTCCTTCCATTTATGGTGTTCCTCCAACTCCATAGTGGATGACTCAATCCGCCTCCAGCTTTTACAACGCACCTTCACTGGCTCCGCAGCCAAATGGTATATCGAGCAGCCCCATGGGACGCATGCCACATTTACCTCCCTTGCCTCGACTTTCCTACAATTCTTCCAGTTACCTGTCCGCTACGATGCGGGCGTCAAGATCCTACTGTATTGCAGACAGAACATGGCCACGCATATCACTGACCATATTCATGATTGGCGTCGGCGCCGAAGCCTATGCAAAATCAAATTAGACGACCGAATCTTCCTAGATTGGTTTCTAAAATCCCTCCTTCCTCTCATTGCGAAGGATGTAGCATCTGAAAGACCCCAGTCTGAAGAGGAAGCCATCCTCAAAGCCCAACGGTTTGATCTCATCTACGCCCAGCCGGGTTACCTATACACGATCATACCGGACGCCCCACGAGGCGACTCTGCACGCGGTGACACACCGGGGGCATCACATGCCGCTGATGGCATTATTGGCCAAATTACACCGCAAGCAAAACCTTTCAGTATGGTGAGCACCATGCCTGCCCCAGACCTTTCTAGGGCTACATCTAGTTCTGGAGCGACAACTTCTTATGCTCCAACAAACCAGACCCATCACATTCATGGACCCTCTTTTCCACAACATTGTTATGGCCAAGCGCCATCAGCATATGTACCTCCTACATACTATGCTCAACCTACCGTATAGAACCCCATGCAGTTCCCACAACAGCAAATGCATTACCCACAACCGGTTGCACCAGCTAACCTCACACCTCCACCAGCTCAGGGGTACCAACAACCCCAACAGGCAACTGGACCACCTCCAGCTCCACCTGCATACTATCCACCACAACCTGCTCCCGCACCTGCGGTTCCTCAGAATCCCCCCAATGCTCAAGGGCATGTGTACGCACAACAACATCAGCCCCAATACCACAATAACCAACGCAACCAGGGTGGGAAACCAAACCGCGGAAGAGGACGCAACCGTGGAAACAATCAAAACCGTAACCAAGCTCCACAACCTGCCCATCCTCCGCAAAACAATAACGCGGCGCCTGCTCATCAGAATCCTGATCGACCACCTAAGCAAGACAAAAATGCTAATTTACGAACAAACCATCCTTGTTCCATTTGCGGTGTCTATGGTCACTATACCCATGCTTGCCCACATCTGGAATGAGCTCGACAACTATGGACAAATGACGCCCATCGTCAAGGGCAGGCAGCTCCTCAGCCGCCACCCAACCCCCCACCACCTCCACAACAACCTTTGGTACTACAAAACCCTTTTTCCAACACAAGGAGTGGTGAACACTCAGCCGTTAGCCCCCCCACAGGGAAACGTGCAACCACAACAAATTACTTACGTTGCTCCGGACCAACCCATGTTTGATTCAGGCACCCACCATTTATTGATGATGTCCACTGCCGACGTCAATATCCAAACCCGTCGGAATCAATACGGACCGACTTCTGAATCCCCCCCCCGCCGAAAAGTATACTAATGCTCATCCCACTGATCAGACATTGCGTATACCTCAGGTTCCACTCGATGGCGCTTCTAAAGCACCTCGCTTCCCCCTTTGCCGAATCAACAACAACCCTAATGCACGGGCTGCGTCCAATTACAACATCGTAGATGACTTAGCTCAATCTCCCGCAGCCATGTCTGCGTTAGAAGTCTTAAAAAACTGTCCCACTCAGCGCAAGACTTTACTTTCCGCCATTGGGGCGATTGACCCAAATGATTCGAAATTGATGACCTTTGATTTAGACCAGTCTGAACCACGTCTGCCTTCCACCATAGCAGTCCAAGTTTCCGTTTCTATCCGGAATCTTGTCATCCATCGATGTATCATCGACGAGGGTGCCTCCACATGCGTCATGTCCACATTTGTTTGGCAGAAGTTGGGATCCCCTACTCTCCAGCAATCCACCACTGCATTGCGGGCCTACGATGGTCGGTCAGCTCAACCTCAAGGTTTACTACCCAAGGTCCCCGTCCAATTAGGTGGGAAAACTGTGCTCATTGACATAGAGGTCATTAATGCCCAGCTTGATTATAACCTTTTACTCGGTTGCAGTTACATGTATTCCATGAAAGCGGTCGCCTCATCCGTTTTTCGCACCATGATGTTCCCCCACGAGGGACGTGTCGTCAAAATCGACCAACTCACATACTATGATCCCAATGCCCCCGCAGCACCCGAAAATGTTCTTCCCATGATTGAACAACCAACTTCTAGTGCAACTACCTCCTTTGTCTCTTCTTTGGGACCCGGACTTTATTCAGATACACCAATGACCTCTACATTCCAGTCCATTCCACCACCGTCACCGGAGATCCATGTCACAAACCTCTGTACTCTTTCACAGAATACACAAACATCCGGTAGTCAACCACCATTGATCCCCAGTCACATTGGTGTTACACCCATCCACACCATCCCTTTCCTATTTCCTCCTTCGGGTGTAGTAAGCGCCCCGGTTATGGCTACCCTTAGTCTACCTGGGCTAACATTGGGATTACCCGTGTGGTATATTCTGCCTCCTGTTCGACCGCCGACACCAAACGTCATCCTCCAACCGGTACAACCTATTGTTACCACAAATCAACCTCCTCCTGGTGTCGCAATCCCTTCGTCGTCAACGAAACCTCCTCCTAACCTCAATATCCCTTCGTCGTCAACAAATCCTCCCCCTCCTATCAAGCCCACTGGGGGCAGAGGTCCACAACCATACACTGCTATACCACCTCCTAAGGCAGTTAAACCCCCACCGGTGTTTCGATCCCCCCCTAAATGCTCGTTGTGCGATGAGATAGGCCATCCAACTCATCAATGCCCACACTTACTGGCACTCCAAGAGCATATGAATATGTTGGACGATGACATCAGCATCCCAGTAGTAAGACTAGAGCCACCTCTGCAGCCTCGCGACAAATCACTGCGCACCAACCATCCTTGTGTTATATGCAGTGTTTACGGCCACTACTCTCACCATTGTCCTGATCTACCCGATTATAGAGCAGCATTGTACGAATTAAACAACGTCGACTTAGAGATATCTCCTCCCCTCATCGAGGATATCCACCCCCCGCCATCATCCTCGTCGGAAGAAGTCAATACAATATATATGATTTCAACAACTTTCAAACCAGAACCCCTTGATTTATGGTCTGAGTACTTCAATACTGATGAGCAAATCTTGGAGACACTCACTACACCCGACTACCCTTGGGATGATATGCATCATCGCTCGTACTTCCTCCCGAAAGCATCTACATCCACTGCATCCAACCAGCTATCGGTCGAGTCGAAAGATTTCATACCCACTAAGGTCGATTGGTTAAGGGACCCCATCCCAGCACCGGATGCCTTTGAAGAAGGGAACATGTCGAACATTTCCCCCACTATACAGATAGACATTTCCACAACACCAGGGAAACCTGAGCTCATCTCACTGGGCGCATCTTGCACTCAAGCAGAAACTCAGGCATACAAAAAGCTCTTTCAAGAGTTCCATGATGTCTTTACCTGGTCCTATACCGAGATGCCTGGTCTCGACCCCGCCATCATTGAACACCACATTGATACATGGCCTGAGATACCCCCTGTTCGTCAGAAACAGCGACCCATTCACCCTTCCAAGCTGCCTGTCGTCAAAGCTGAGGTCGAGAAACTCCGCAAAGCAGGATTCATTTATCCCATTCCATACACCACCTGGGTGTCGAACCCCGTTCCGGTCAACAAAAAGCAAGGCACCCTCAGAGTATGCACTGACTTCCGTGATTTAAACCACGCTTGTCCAAAAGACAATTTCCCCACGCCATTCATTGACCAACTCATTGATGAGTGTGCGGGCCATGAAGTCCTATCCTTCATGGACGGGTTTTCCGGATATAAACAGATTCACATCCGCAAGGAGGATCAGTATAAGACCGCCTTTACCACCCCATGGGGCACCTTTTCCTATCGCGTCATGCCATTTGGCCTTAAAAATGCTGGTGCCACTTTCCAGCGATCCATGACCTACTGTTTTCACGACTTGGTCCACATCCTGCGAGTCTATCTTGACGACCTCACAGCTCGTTCCCGAAAAAGATCAGACCACCTTAACGACCTCCGGCAAGTTTTCCTGCGTTGTCGCAAATATAAAATCTGCTTGAACCCACACAAGTGTGTCTTTTGCGTCCCGGCGGGCCGGTTGTTGGGTTTCATTGTTTCCCAAGACGGAATCACTGTCGATCCCCTGAAAGTCAAAGCCATCTTATAACTTCCCCCTCCTCGCACGCTTCGGCAGCTTCAGAGCTTGCAAGGGCGGTCCAATTTCCTTAGGCGCTTCGTTCCTGACTATGCAACCAAAGTTCATGGTTTCTTACGCTTACTCCGTACCCACATACCCTTTGTTTGGGATGAGCAAGCAGACACGGCATTCGAAGACCTCAAGAAATCTCTCACACAAGCCCCCTTGATATCCCCACCGGATTTCTCTCAAGACTTCACCCTTTATGTCTCGGCATCCGAACATGCTGTGTCCGGAGTTTTGGTCCAAGAAGATGCCTCACACCGAGAGCATGTGATTTATTACGTCAGCCAGACCTTGTCTGTCCCACCTCTGCATTACCCATACGAGGAAAGATTATCCCTAGCTGTAGTCTTTTCCGTACAAAAATTGCGACACTACATCCTACTCAGTCATACCACGGTCGTGGCCGACTCCAACCCCATGGTCTATCTCCTCAGCCGACGGCTCCTTCAGGGTCGTGTCGCTAAATGGGTCATTATCCTCCAGGAATATGACCTTACTTTCAAGACTCCTAAGAGCACCAAAGCCCTCGCGCTTGCTCACCTCATCATCGACCTCCCGTCCTCTTCATCATCACCCGTTATCCAAACGGATCTGATCGACGATCAAATCTTCATCATTTCGTCTGATGACCCATGGTACGGAGACATTTTGATTTACCTTCGCACGCAAAAGTTTCGACCACAGATCGACCGTGACGAACGCCGTCGCATACGGCACCATGCCCCCCGATACCTCTTATTAGGGGATGTGCTTTACCGACGCGGAATTGATACCATCCTACGCCGCTGCCTATCCCACAGTGAGGCAAAACAAGTCCTCAATGATTGTCATAGCGGTGCCTGTGGAGGCCATTTCTCCGGCATGGCCACCGCCCAGAAGATCATTCGGGCAGGTTATTTTTGGCCATCACTGTTTACTGATTGCATAACCGTAGTCAAGCATTGCCAGAACTGCCAACTATTTGCCCCCAAAGCAAGAACCCCCCCCGCCCCCCTTCATCCAGTCGTCACTGTTGGACCATTCTGTAAATGGGCCATCGACTTCCTCGACTGCAACCCCACGTCAGCCGGCGGTCACAAACACATCATTGTGGCTGTAGACTATTTCACCAAGTGGGCAGAAGCCATGCCGACCTATAATTGCAAAGCTGACACTGCAGCACGGTTTTTCTTCAATCACGTTATCGCTCGTTTCGGAGTACCACAACAACTAGTCTCTGACCACGGCTCTCACTTCGAAGATGCCGTCTGGAAGGAATTGTCAACCATGTTAAAATTTGAACACCATTTCTCTTCCGCTTACTATCCCCAAGGAAACGGCCAAGTCGAAGCGATCAATAAAATCTTGAAGACCATCCTCCAACGTACTGTAGACAAGCACAAATCCAATTGGCACCACATGCTTTTCCCGGCACTATGGGCCTACCGCACCTCAACCAAAACCGCCACCGGTTTTACCCCTTTCCATCTAGTTCACGGTGTCGAATATGTCCTCCCTATTGAGTGCCAGATCCCAGCCTTACATATCGCCGTTGAACTCCTACCGGACACTTCCCCGATCGAGCAACGTTTACTGCTCCTAGAGCAGGCCGACGAAAATTGGCGCACAGCCATTCAAAACATGGAAGCTGCTAAACAACGATCGAAACTAAGTTACGACAAACGCGTCCACCCAAGAACCTTTTCAGAGGGAGACCTTGTCCTCGCTTACGATCAAGCTCATGATAAAACCGGGAAAGGAAAGTTCGTATCTATGTGGCAAGGCCCCTACATCATACACACCTGCCTTGGGCAGGGGGCAATACATTCTGACCGACTCAGAAGGCAACACCCTACGCAACCCACGCAACGGGTTGTACCTTAAACGATTTTACCCATAGAAAATATGATGGACACCATCGTCCATTTTAGTATAGGCATACATTTTTTGTTCACAAAAAATTTCAAAAAACCTAAATATATTGTTTTTCTCCTGCATGACCACAGATGGAGCCGCTTCCACTCTGCCATGTCGGTTTCGCTGATGGTGCAAGCCGTTGGTCTCCCAATCTCGCCTCCGCAGCTTGGTTAATATACTCCCCTTCACATGAGTTAATTCACATTGACGGAGTATGTTTAGGTGCCGCTACCAATAATCAAGCTGAATACGATGCCGTGACCGGTCTCCTGGCCGCCGCTCTCCAAATGAGCATCCGTCACCTCAATGTTTTCTTGGACTCACAACTCCTAGTTTCCCAGCTCAATAATGATTACCAGGTACGCGATCCCTGTCTTTTCAGAAAATTCCTGTGCACTAAACAAATGGTTAGACAGTTTTGAATCCATTACATTCACACATGTCCCAAGACACCCTCAATAGTGTAGCAGATAACATGGCCAACAGTGTCCTCGACTGGCACACCAATCACATCATGCCATATCCATAAACAAAAAATGCATCCATGTGCATAACATGTGCCTCCACGGGCATAAAACAAAAAAAACCAATAATGCATCCACGTGCATAACAGGTGCCTCCACGGGCATACATAAATCAACAAACATACTGCATCCACGTGCATAACAAGTGCCCTCCACGGGCATATACAAAAGACAAAGGTGCATCCACGTGCATACACGACAATATATACAAATATATATCCACATATATATATAAATCAAATAGTCAACATGTCATAAGTGCCCTCAGCACCCGATATACAAAAATACATCTGTCATACAAAAAATACTTCCCCATATGCTCATCACCATTTGGGGGCAGATACAGTATCATCTACTCATCTGGATCCCTAGGATCCTCCGGCTCCTCCTCCGGATCCTCCTCCGGATCCTCCTCCACTGGCCCCCGCCGGGTCAGGACGACCCCCGAACCTCGCCGCTCTGCTGGCCCCACTGGATCGTCCCTCAGACGTATCCTCCCCTGAGCCGGCCCTGCCGGAGCATCTCCTCTACCATCCCCGTTCCTCGCCGCGAGCACCGCTGTCCTCAACAGGAGCGACTGCCACTCAGGTGGCGCACCGAGACATCCCCTGCAAAATATCCCGATCCAGGTCTCTCCAACCATCCTCGGGGAGCCCAGCTAAGATCCGGGAAAAGGTACGTCGGACACCATCTATGGCGTCATCATCAGGGCCAACCCCTTGCCCACGAGCTGCATATCCTCCACCATGCGGAGGAGGTACAGGTATAGGTGGATGAGCGACCACCATTGCCCGCCCCCTGCCGAGCCACATAGTCAGGTGGTGGCACTGGACCCACATCTGCACAAAGCAAGTAAGCCATCAGATACTATACAAAAAATCATCAATGATAAATCAAACAACATATGATATAATATCAAATAAAACACAAAACATACCGTCTAGGCTCCAGGCCTGTCCTGGGGCACGAGGCATCTCTGCGTCACCTCGGTAGTCCATGCCGGCGTAGGGGATAGTCCTCAATCACCAGAGGCATCTGCTCCCACTGCTGATAGAAATCATCCGTGAAGTAGCCGCGGACACCACCGCCGGCACGGGGCATCATCTTCCCCCACCTCATCATACGAGGCTCACTCGGAAGACCAGCACGAACGGGTACCCGTGGCCGCAAGGTCGGCACCCGCTCGAAGAAAAAACAGCATAAGAACGAGGCATAACAAAACTCGCCTCCCTCTCTAATGGCCTTGTCCAGATCTCTCCGGACACCAGCCAGGAACATCTGCGCCTAGGCATAATAAGTACCCTGTAGAACGGAATCCACCATCATCGTCTGCCCCCCAGACATACGATGTGGTGCAGCAGCACCCAATACCCGCAGAACGCAGGCACCAACAGCTCGCATATCCCACTCACGTAGGGATCTCAGACTAATAGAGTTGTTTACCAAAACAACATCATCCACACAGAAAGTCTGTAATAGGTCCTCCATATCTACACCTGGAGGCAACCTCGGCAAGATATCACCCACCTCACCCAAGCGAGGCAACCCGGTCAAAAAATATACATCCATGAGAGTGATCTCTAACCTCTCACCACCAATAATGAAGGCACCCTCAGCCGGCACCCACCACTGCATGAGCTTGTTCAGGAGCCGTCTCACTGAATGTATAGGAGGGATCTTAGCGAACTTCAAGAGTCCGCTCATAGCCAGGGTCTGTCTCACCCCTCCATCAGTCTCAATCCTCAGCATGAGATCACCATCGATCTCCCTCTCCCGCCACACGGACTGAGATCTCCGCAACATCCTGCCAGGAAAAAAAAAATAAAAAAATTTAGCCCCAGCACAAAAATTTTATAAAAATCCCATCGCGGCTTTTACACAAAAAGCCGTGATGCCCATCGCGGCTTTTCCACAAAAAGCCGCGATGCCCATCGCGGCTTTTCCACAAAAACCCGCGATGAACATCACGGATTTTTGCCGGACAGTCGCGATGAACATCGCGACTATCCGCCATGAACTCGCGATGAACATCGCGGGTTCCAACTTTACAGTCGCGATGAACATCGCGACTGTGAGCCTGAAACCCGCGCGGTTCATCGCGGGTTCAGCCCCGAAACCCGCGCGGTTCCACGTTGGAGAGTCAACGTGGAGTTTCGCGGCCTTCGGGGGCCCGCCGCCAAACAAAAAAGACATAATTGACAAGGTTAAGGCGAATAGAGTTACCTGCAACTCGCTAAATCGAAAACCAACGGTGAAATCTCCCGGAAATCAAGAAATAGCTCTGACAGCTCTATCAAACTCGCACGTAACAATGACAAGTCATTTGGGCCCCACGTCCTATTTATAGAAAATCTAC